>CM046876.1:126145758-127440902 GCA_025667525.1 Glebionis coronaria
AATCGTGACACGCGTAGATTTCTTGGCAATTTCTGGGGTATTTTTACGTCTCTTTCGTGACAACCGCGAGCTTGCCTCATCCCTCTCTTCATATTCTTCCATAACAATATCCGCAGCTTCGGATATGTTTAGTGTGACAACCATGGTTTTTGGGGTTCGTCACTTAGACTATAGTTTAAGGTGTTTTGTGCAAATATGCGCTTTTATGTGCTTATGTGTTTATTTTGTGTGTTTGGAGTGAGGTTTGGATATCGTTTATGGGTATATGGTACTCATATGTAAATCCAGGAACGGTTATTTCATGTTCATGAGCCCACATGGTAGTGATTATGAAATGAGATAGTGTTATTTAGTGGTTTTACGTATACGTATATGTATTATAGAAAATCGTATTTTCACGGTTTAGGGTTTTGCATTTAGGGGTCTCGGAAGAGGTATTTAGTCACGGGAGTATTTTTTGGGATGGTTTTAAGTCATTTAGGACTTAGTTAATTAGTTTATTTCATATTTCAAGAGTTTTTATAAAACTGTATATTTTTACGTCTTTTACGGTATACGCGTAAATTTGACTAGTTTTATGGTTTTGAGGTTTTGGAGGCTTTAAGAGCTGAAATAAATTAAGGAAAATTAAGGTAATATTATTAATACAGTTATTAATAATAAAAATAAAAAACGAAATTAAAGGGGTATAGTCGGGTTTGGGATGCAAGAAAGAAAAAGAAAAGGGAAAAAAAGAAAAAGGGGGAACCGGGCTTTTGTATTGGGCCAATGACTTGTTAGGAAAATATAAAAAAACTTTTTATTAATAAAAACACATCATAAAATCCCTGAAGATCATGAGTGATTCAAAATCCATGGAAAAAATTAGGGTTCTTCATCAAAAATCTTGTTTTCCAAAAATCTAAGGTAAACTCTTCAAACCCTTTTAATTAAATTGTTATTATTCTTTCTTAATCATTATATGATGGATCTAGGTTAGTGTTTATTAGAAAATATGTAATTTAATGTTATCACAATGATATAGATTTGATTAGAATAATTAGGGTTAATGATTAAACATGATGAGGGTAATTAATTTGGTTAATTATGTTAAATTCGTTTTTAAAAACTGGGCAGACTTTTTGGGTCATTGTTTTGATCATATCTAGAATTTTACAAACTTTTAATTTTCGAATCTTATGTCCTTGGAAAGGTAATTGAGTTGGCTTTCAAATGCAAGAAACGAGAACTAAATTGGAGGTTTGGAAGTGGGTCAAAAACAGGTTACATCGGTCGGGTGTCAAAACAGTTTTTGGATCAGCCTGTTTTCTTTTTATGTTTTGAATTGTTTGGGGTACTTAGGGTTATATTGGAACCTTCAAACGAACATAAGACTTAGATTATATATTACATAAAAGACCTGGAGGAGGTCTAAACAAATGGGTTAGGTTAAGACCCTCTGATCATAACAAACTTTTCATATGTTCAAAATCAGTAAATTCTGGATAGGTAAAAGTATATATATATATATATATATATATATATATATATATATATATATATATATATATATATATATATATATATATATATATATATATATATATATATATATATATATATATATATATGGAGGCCTTAATAGTGTCTTCAAGGTTGCGGCCAAAGGGGAGAGTTATCTAACACATGTAAGGGCATAGGGTTTCTTTTACAGAGGAAGTTGATTTGGTTAAGGGGGTGTTCGACCCATAGTTTAAGGTATGAAAAACGGGATTGTTTTGGGTTAAATGTTAACCGGGGCGAGTTATGAACTAAACTAAGTTAAGGGCTTTATAGAGGGGCGTCATGAGATGCATATGGCATATAAATGGGGTTAAGTTGTAGGAAAAGGTTAGATATCCATCATAGATTGATGAGACATTTGTGTATGTGGTTCATGTCTTGATTGTATACGTTTGTGTGTTTAGATTTTGCTAGAGTGAGGGTACATGGAGAAGCTTGTTCAGGTGAGTTTCATAGTCCCATGTCTTTTTTATGATTTTATTTCCAGATGGGATGGAAGAGACACTATATGGTTTTGTAAAGAATGTTGTGAATGTTTTTCTGGTTTGTGATGGGCTTGTGTGTACACTTATGTGATTAACTGCTATGTGATTCTTGATTGTGTTTATGATTTGGATCAGGGGACACGTGTCGTCTCAGTTATTGTGGTTTGACTTGGTACCAAGGGGATGTTGACAAGGCGGGGCCTTGGGATTGGTTCATAGGTGTATGGGCGCCTATGGGACCATGGTTATTGGTAAGGCTGGGAGCCTTGGAAATTGTTGTTATTGGTAAGGCTTGGTGCCTTAGAATTGTGATTGTGTGGTTAATCTTGAATGGTAGTTGTTAATGCATAATTGTAACACATTGTCCATATGTTATTTTATTGATGGTTGTTATTCACAGCTTATAACTATTTTGGGGTTGGAGTCTAAACCTATGACTCTCACCAACTTTATGTTGACGTGTTTTAGTGTCTCTTTTAGGTGATAATGTGGTTAAGCGTGAGAATAGGAGTGGCTAGTTGGGAGGCTTAGGATTGCATTGGAGGAACCCCCTTTCCTCTTAGTCTTTACTTATGTTTGAATAAGTGATACTTTGTAGACACCTATATGTTTGTTATTTGTTAATTGTATGTCTTTGGTAAAAGGTAGACCTGTTACCTACTTACCTAGACGCCTGCATTGTTTGTGATATCTTCATGACATTGTGTCATCATTTATGATATTTCCAATTCATTTAGTTATCTCTATAGACACACTATTGTTGTGATGATATCCATACGTCGCGCCCCATATTCCGTCATGGTGGGGTGTGACATTTAGCGATTCTAGGTCGACACTGCCTTCCCTTCTTGAGGTTGGCCTTCTCCCGGTATGTTGCGGAGAGGGGTAGGACTGGGAATTTGTTGTGCTTATGAAGAGGAGGACTCCTGTATTTTCATGTCCATAGTGCGACTAACTGTGGCCACACTTACAGGCTGCTCTCCCTCTGCCAATGGTCGTGGTTGCATCATTGCTGTTTTGGGTTGACGGTCTCTTACTGGTTGCAAAATATCCATTTCTGCAAACACAAATATAGTGCGATTCAAGTTAGAATAAGGGGATGGAAGTACTTACAAGATGAACAGAAGCGGAGAGATGATCACTAACCCTGGCCGTCATCGTCATAAAATTGGGTTCATCTTGTGGGAGTGTGTCGTTGGTCAAATAGTCAACGATCGGAGTCATCCATGCAGGCCCCTCTTCTTCCACGACCGTAGATACTTCTGCTTCCACTATTGATTTATCTTTTAGGATCTCTACCAAAACTTGTTTGGATAGATGTGCGAAGCTGGTAGATGCAATCTTACTCAAAGTATCAGCCTTCTTGTTCTCTCTCCTTGGAACCTGTCATATGGTGAACTTACTAAAGCCCTCGATCAGCGATTTGTTTTATGAGTATTAGATCACATTGTCCTACTTAGCTTCATATTGTCCTAAGATATGGTTTTCCACTAACCTGGAATCCACATTCGCCTCTAGGTTGCGTACACCCATGCGAGCTGCGATCCTCAATCCAGCTATTAGTGCCTCGTACTCAGCTTCATTGTTTGTGGTTGTGAACTCAAAACATATAGCATAAGTGAATGATTTGTCATAATAAGGTCTGCACCAGATCTATCAACAAACTAGGATCCATCGGTGAACAAGACCTAGGGGTTATGGGGTTCTTCTATCACCTTAGGTACATATTCTTCCTCCTCTGTATTTTCTATTGTGAAGTCTTCCAAGATCTTACCTTTGAATTCCGTGCGTGGTCTATAAGAGATGTTGTGCTCACCCAATAGGACAGTTCATTTTTGTAGTCGTCCGGCTACATCCGGTTTTGATATTATCTGCATGATAGGCTAATCAGTGATTACTACTATGGGATGTGCTTGGATGTGCCGGCGCAACCTTTTCGTATCATACACCAGTGCCAAGACTAACTTTTCCATTGGAGCATAGTTTAATTCCAGATACTGTAGCGCTCTGCTTACGAAGTAAACTGGTGTTTGGACTGAATTCTTGCCTGTCATTAAGACTGCGCTAATAGCTCCGTGTGTGGTGAATTGATACATAATCAGTTCCTCTTTTGGTCGCGGTGCGACCAACATGAGGAGTGTCGTTAAGTGTTTCTTGAGCTGGTCAAAAGCCTCTACCGCCTCCTTTTTCCAGCGAAAGTCTCTATTTTTCATACACTTCTTGAGCGTTTTGAATAAGGGGATCGATTTCTCCGTGGACTTGTAGAGGAATATGTTCAGCCCTATCAGCTTTCCATTGAGGGATTGTACTTCCTTTAGCGTTCGTAGAGATGGAAGTTATATCACGACTTCCGTTTTATCCGAACACGACCTAATGCCCTTAGGATCTGTGATGTATCCTAAGAACATTCCTTTGGTTGCTCCAAATGCGCACTTCTTTTATTCAACTTCATGTTATCTTCCTTAGCGTCCTGAACATTTCTCCGATGTCTTGGATGAGTTCTTCCTTTGCATGACTTTTTATGACTAGGTCGTCAACATAGACTTCCAAGTTACGTACAATCTGACTATCGAAGGCTTTGTCTACCAGCCGCTAGTAGGTGGCTCCTGTATTCTTCAAGCCAAAGGGGATCTTTGTATTACAATAGACTCCTTGGCTTGTGTGGAGTGGTATCTTCTTCTCATCCTGCTCCGCCATCTGAATCTGGTGATACCCTTTGTTTGCGTCCCGAAAACATTTGAAAGGATAGCCACATAGTGACTCGACCTTCCAGTCAATCTCCGGTAGCGGATAGCACTCGTGCTTCTTGACCATGATCGGGTTAGAGAGCCAATCATGGTAATAGACTTACCGCATGATGCCCGCATCCACCAGCTTCCTAACATCTTCCAATATTGCTTGGTTTCGTCGAGGAGCTTGTCCGCTTCTTTTTCCTGACTGGGGGATAACCCTCGCGGATTTGTAGGTTTGTGTTTTTCAATTTACCGGGGGTACTCTAGTCATATCCTTTGGCTCCCATGCGAAGATGTCAAATGTTTCCTTGAGAAGAGTCCACATGGCTGCTCTACCTTCATCAGATAGTGTACCTCCAATCATAATCTCCTTTTTCGAGAAATCCGGGTGAATCGCCACTTTGAAATTCGATGGTGATGGCACCTTTTGTTTTGCAGCTGGTTGTGGCAGCTCCGCTACCGCATTGCACTCTGCTGGTGGCATTATAGTGTTGAAGATCGTGTCGACACCTCCCTTTACATGGAATTTAAGCATACCATAGGCTGTGGATGGCACGACTCAAATTGCTAGGATTCCTGGTCGTCCAAAAATGCCATTGTATGGCGATGGTGAACGTATCACCATAAAGTTCATCCAAACCATGGTTGAATGTTCTTCGTCTCCGACTATTACCAACAAGTGTGATTGACCTAGGGGCCAAATTACTCCCCCACTAAAACCGATGCGCGACGACGTGACCAACATCAACCGGTTTTTAACTTCTGACCGTAACCGTGTGAAGCAATGTTCATATAGATTTTTGTTGAAGATCCCCCATCGATATACATGCGGCGAACAACGTGGTCCCCCATGTTTACCTCTATTGTTGGAGGTCCTTCAGCTACATTGCCCGCGGTAAGAGGTGGGAATGAGATTTCTGTTCCACGAGAATTTTTTTGACTAATTCTTTGCCTGGTTCTGCGTTGCCATGATTTCACCATGTAGATGGTAGTAGGCTTATCCTTTGGCTTGTCTTTCTTATTCTCGTTTTTCTTGTCCTCTCCCCCATCCTTCCAATCTTTGATGAAATGATTCAGCTTTCCTGATTTTACCAAGCTTTCAATGTACCTTTTGAGTTGGATGCACTCATCTGTTCCATGCCCCTTTACCCCGTGGTATTCACAATACCTATTTCTTGCGCGCTTTTCCACTAGGGTGGTCATTGGCGGGGTTTCGAGAAGTTCACGCCCTTTGATAGGAATATCTCTCGTGGCGTCATTTTGAGGGGGGTGAACTTGTTATTGTCATCGTGTCCACCCCTCTGAGCGCCCCGATAGTCGAGGTTCCGACTATTGTTGTTGGTCCGCTTCTTTTGCTAATCTTGGGTTCTATAATTAGAGTTTCCTTTCCTAATGTCAACGGCTGCAACTTCTCCTTGAATAAAGGACCTGACTCGCCGCATTAATTAATCAAAAGTCACGGAGGTCTTGTCATTTAGTTTCCTGATAAGGTCCTGGTTAGTTACTCCAGCCATAAAATCAAAAAAAATTAAGATTTCTAGAAATTCTCTAATGTTGCTGCATTCGCTCTTGAAGCGTGCCATGAAATCTTCCAAGGATTCTCCCTGTTTTTGTTTAACTCTTGCGAGTGAGACAGGGTTCTTAGCGCAATTCTTTTGCTGCGTGTAATTTCTTCTGAAAGAATTCCGCAGATCCTCGAACCCGTCGATACTTTGATGCGGGAGTTTGTCAAACCAGTTTCGTGCATTTTCGATCAGGGTGGAGTTGAACATATGACACCACATAGGTTCTGCTCACCGCTCAATCCATGCATGTGACTCGAAAACCTTTAGATGGTCATCCGGATCTATAGTGACGTCATAGGTTTTGACATTCGTTGTTATACCCCTTTTTTATCTTTTGAGTAGTTTCGGATGCGTCTTCTAAGGGCATCCACCTTTTTTCGATGTCATGGAGAGACAAGTTCTCATCGTTACACTGATAAAGCTGATGGTAATGTCTCTTGTGTTTCATCTCACCATCAGAGGAATCCGAGGAAGAGTATCTCTGCTTGCGGCGCCTAGGGTGATGGTCATCAGAGTCGGAGCTAGAAGATCCGTAGCTCGATGATTGTTCCTTTCACCTAGATCTGCTATGACGATTTTTTTGGGCCTCCGCTCTCGAGATTTCGGAGTCGAATCTCTCTCTATGGTTGGAGTTCCAGTTCTCCTAAAGGTACCTTCTGCGAGAGTTTTCGGGATTCCGCACCTTTGAGATCCATCTTGACCAGAAGGTTGTTGTTCCCTTTCTGGATCTGCAATGATTTGATCTCCGATCTGTTCGAAGACGTTCCGCGACTAAGGTTGTCCCTCCGCTTGGCATCTTCTTTTTCTTTCATCGGGACGTTGTGGCAAACTTTTTGGCACAACGTCGAAGTTGATCCAAGACTGTAAATTTTTTCTTTGATTGGCTCTCATCCGCGCAGTGATGAGCAGGAGAAGGGCGTCAAAGTTCTGAGTGACGTAATCCTCGATGTTTCCATCTCCAACAGTGATGATCACGTTGTCCTCGATCTCCACATTAGGTCGCTTTTGCGTATCCTTTTGAGGGGGAGGTGGTGCTGATCCTAGATTAAGATTACCCACATCTAGCGTTGGTGCGGGAGTCGTGAACAGTGAGTTAGGAGGATTTTCTACCTTCTAGCTATTCAATCCGCTTGTTGTCCCAGGAATTAACTGAGTGGAGGCAATGTGTGCCTCAATCATTGATGTTTTCTTGCCACACGACTTCTTGTTGGCCGTAAACGCACCTCCCTTAGTCATATTGAGAGTTTAGTGTAGGGTCTCACGGATGGCGCCAACTTGTTGATACAAAAGTTGGATGGACCACGCTTGACCCAAATTAGGCTTAATTTATCTGTTAAGGACTCCGACTCTTGCACCAAGTGAACTTGTATGAAAAACCTGTACACTAAAGAACAAGCACCGTTAGGATTATCGTGGGAATGTTTCCCACGATTAGACTCCGGCGTGAGAGTAAGTAATCAACTTGATTAGGATAATCGGTGAGGGTTTGAGTATTGAGTAAGTCGTACCTTTATGGAACCTCGGGGGTTCTTTATATACCCGGTGAAACCCTAATTGGGCTTCCCAATTCTTACGATCTAGGCAAGGGATACTTACCATATACACTGAGATCTTTGCTACTTAAATAAAGAGGGTGTATACCCCTTCGCTTTAGGGGAATCATAGTCCTAATTAAACTATGATTATGTTTGATCCTAACCGCGTGCTGTCAGAGCGCGACTTAGGTGGAGCTAAATGCGACAGCGGCTTATTGGGCCTTATAGGCTTTGGCGCTGTCTGTCTTATCCCATTTACAATGGACTAGATATGGTAGTACCCGTGGGTCGGGCTTATAGCAAGGACTACACGTCATCAAGTATTACCTATCATTACCGAAGCCCGCATCAAAATATTGAAGTGCTCATAACAAACAAGTGATACTAATATAAGTTAACAAGAAATATAGCAACTTACTTCAGTTAGGTTAGGAAAAAGCTACAACCATTGAATTACTTGATTCTTGATTTTCCTTTTTCTTTTCTTTTTCTGAACTTGTTTCTTATACTAGCTTAGAATAAACACACTAGGCAACACACGTGTATATGTTATCTGGTAAGATGGGTTCCCTTCAAAGTGACTAGAACTAACCTTATTAATAGCAAAGTATCATGTTATTGCCTATATTTAGCTCTTAAACTATTTATACATGCACCAATTTAACTTGATTGTTAACATAACTAGATACATGTATACTATTGGAGATATAATAAGTATGTTACGATTAGTAGCTATCTAAATTACCTTCTTTGGGGTGTTAAAACTCTTCCACACTTATTCAGTTTGGTCCTCACAAACCATTCCTGATGAAAAGCAGGTAATACTTAATGAGTTCTTATTCGGGCTCCCACATATAGTCTAACCTTTTTCTATTCTTCCATCTCACTTTAAAAAGGAGGATCCCTTATCTTTTTTAGAACTGCACCTCAATCTCGACTGAAATCCGACCCCCGAGTTATACAATCTGTAATGGGCAAGCCTCGGGACTTGAACCACTAGGAGAAACCCACTAAGAGAAACTCCTAGAACTCGCGGCTTCACACTAAGGAGGAAAATCTTGAATTTTTGTTTCTTGCAAGACTCGAGCCCAAGACCAACCCCCCTTCCCAAGCTCCAGAAAGAGCCCAGGTGGCCAGGTTTACATATTTGACTTATGGTTTGACTAACAAACTTAACCAATCATGTAACACATTCAAACTTCTTAAAATCATAGTTCAACCTATCAAAAGGCATCATCGTAATAATTACTTAGAAACCCGATTTTGGGGTGTTACAGGTTCGGCTAGAAAATAAAAGAAATAAACCTACTGAAACCTACAAAAATGAGTGAACAAAACCTGAAATTTAAATATGTATTATGTATTTCATTTAAGTTTTACCATGCTTGTAAAATATGTATATATGATTATATATTTATTATTTTCATTATAGTTTACAATTGTTGTAAAATATGTATATATAATTGTATATTTATGTAATAGGGTGTTTTAATTAAGATCATGATTGTGTTTATATCTTTTGGTTATCACATTTTAGTTATGATTGTATAAATTGTACAATATGTATATAGTGTATAAGCATTAATATTTTTATTGTTAAGTTTCAGTTATGTTTTTATAAATTATATATCTGTTAGATAATATAGTTGGCCCAAACCTTATTGTGGGTTTGGGTCCATTAGGGTTAGTTTTTGGTTAGCTTGTTCAGTAAGCTATGTATTGATTATAGATGCATAGCTTGTCCAACTATTTCCGAAAAATGGTAATGATCTCCGACGGTAAAACAAAAAGTAACGACGATGAGAGAAAAAATTTATTGATTCTTAAATCAATATAATAGGAGATGCGTTATGACGGCTAGAGACTTTTAGCCCGGTCGTTAAACCGGACACAGTTCATACTGTCTTGAGTCTTGCAGTATCACGGGATTGGCCTATTCATCAGCTTGATGTGAAAAACGCTTTTTTTCATGGCCACTTATCTAAGACAATTTACATGCATCAGCCTCCAGGGTTTGTTGATTCTACTCACCCTGATTATGTTTGCCATTTGCAGCGTTCCCTATATGGGCTTAAACAAGCCCCTCGTGCATGGTTTCAACGATTTGCTAGCTTTATCACACGTGTCAGTTTCCAACACAGCAAAACTGATGCGTCATTATTTGTCTATCGTCGGGGTTCATATTTTGTTTATTTATTGCTATATGTGGATGACATTGTACTCACCGCTTCACCTGTAGTTCTTTTACAACGTGTTATTAGATTAATTCACAAGGAGTTTGCTATGATTGATCTTGAATCTCTCAATTATTTCCTTGGTATATCTGTACAATGTTCCAAGTCTGGATTATTCATGTCTCAAGCTAAATTTGCAGCGAAAATTCTTGAACGGGCCCACATGAGCATTGTAACCCATGCAGGACCCCTGTGGATACTGAGTCCAAGCTTGGTTCTGAAGGTGACCCGTTAGTGACCCTACTTTATATCGAAGTCTTGTAGGTGCTCTTTAGTAGTTGACTTTCACTCACCCGGATATATCTTATGTTGTGCAACAAGTGTGTCTTTACATGCATGACCCTCGTGATCCTCATTTTAGTGCTTTGAAGCGTATTTTGCGCTATGTTCGTGCTACTATTGATCATCGTCTTCAGCTTCATGCTTCTCCAACTACTCAGCATACTGCCTACACGGATGCTGATTGTGCTGGTTGTCCTGTTACCCGTCGATCTACTTTTGGGTATAGTGTTTTTGTGATAATCTATTATCTTGGTCTGCCAAGCAGCAGGTCACATTGTCTCGGTCTAGTGTTGAGGCAGAATGTGTTGCAAATGTCGTTGTTGAGACTGCTTAGATTCGGAATTTGTTACTTGGGTTGCATGTTCCGTTTGCTACTGCTACTCTTGTTTATTGTGATTACATTATAATGATAGCTGTGCATTTATAATCAATACATAGCTTATTAAACAAGCTAACCAAAACCTAACAATCCAAACCCACAATAAGATTTGGGTCAACTATATTATCTAACAATATCATGTATTAATATTTAGAAATTACTTTTTCAATATTATGATTTATAGGTTTTTTTTTTAACTAATTATGATTTATAGTTGAACAACATGTTTATATGTAACATAATATTTGTGCTCCAATGTTATGAACTTTTGAAAGTTTAACTACTCCACTAATCTTGGTTTCTTGACAACTTGACAAAAGTAACATTGAGATCAACCAACCCATCTAATTTATCATCAGTAATTTACCCAAATACCCCATTCCACTTCTTCACACAAACCAGCTGAACAGCTAGCCAAGACTTGTTGTAATGGAATGATCTTGTTTGTTGATCCAACAAGACCAAAACCATGATGAAGATGAAAAGCAAATACCTTAAACTCTTGATCTTCCTCTTCATCCTTAACATCATCACTTTTGCACTTTACTTCTCATCACACCACCCTTCTCATAATAACAATAAACAAAACCCTCATCCCAATCACCAATTACCTCAATTTGATCAAACCCATTCCATAGTTTCATTCTCCAATACTAATAATAACATTAACCAACCATGGCCCATTTTACCATCTTACCTCCCTTGGTCTTTATCAAACGCCCCTGCTGCTTTTAGATCTTGCGAGTCCTACTTTGGAAATGGATTTACGCGCCTTGTCGATGTTCTAAAGCCCGAAAAGGGTATTCGAAAAATGGGTAATTCTCATTCTGCTGGACAAGGATGGTTTAGGTGTTTTTTTAGTCAGACTTTGAGGAGCTCCATATGTGAAGGTGGGGGGATTAGGATGCATCCGGATAAGATTCAGATGTCGAATGGGGGCGAGGTTTTGGAGAGTGTCATTGGGAGAGGGGAGGATGAAGAGCTGCCTCGGTTCGAGTTTGGTGCGTTTGATATTCTAAGTGATTCTGTATCGAAAACGAAGAACAAGCTTGTGGATGAGGTGTTTTTGAATGAGTATTTGCAAAATGGCGCGGTTTCGAGACATGCTATGAGGGATTTGGTTAATTCTGTTAAGCTAGTTGGTGCTGATGAATTCGAGTGTTCTGAGGTGAGTCGTCTAATCATCGTTTGATTCGTTTTTATTGAATGAATGAACTTATCATTAATTGCCATATAGTACATAGTAAGATCATTAGCCCTTTATGAAGCATACACCAAAAATCTAATACTAAATAGACCAAAGCTTCATTAAAATTGTTTCCTTATTTGTAACAGTAATGTGAAATCTGTTGTCATTTTGTATTTATTAAAGTGTGATCTAATTTTTTTTAGATATATGGTATATGATGTCCTTTTGACTGGATTCGAAGTGACAAGTGAAACTTAATGTTAGGCGTCTGCGTTTAAATAACAAACACTACAAATAATTGTAATTTACTTCATTTTCAAGAAGAATTGAATGATGCGAGTGCTAGTGACATCATTAGATTGAATACAATATCTGTTGGTATATCTCAAGCATGTACAATTTAAAGTGTAACAGAAACACCTTTCTTAGAGCTATATTGTGATCAAGCTGACTTATTAATAAAAAGGTGAAACTATTGTAACTTTTTGATTTAATTTTGGGTTATCATCCACGTAAGAATCTGTGGTATCAACATTATCACCCAAAAACATTTAATGGTCATATTTGTATAATACGGTTTGTAGGTGAAGTTGCTTACTTACGTATAGAATTCGGAGAAGTGGTTCAAGATGACACTTTTTTTTAGGTAGTTACTATTAGATTCTGATCCTAAAGTGTTGATTTTTGTTTCCACTTTTGTAAGATGAAGATGGTAGAATGTCATTTTCTTTGCTCGGTCTATATATGCATGTGAATTCATTCCGTGTTTGGATTAACTTGAAAATGACTAAATCAAAATCTGTAGAAGTTTTTGTTTTTTTTGTATAACCTTCACATGTTTGATGGGAAAGGTTACCTAAGTAACTAAAAATGGCATACTATTATACTCCGTAGTATAGAATCATATTGACTTGAAATTCTGTCATGACAGTGGGTTGAGGAGCCGACACTTTTGATCACTCGCTACGAGTATGCAAACATGTTTCATACAGTCACGGACTGGTATAGTGCCTACGTGTCTTCCAGAGTTACCGGCTTGCCAAACAGGCCTCAATTGGTTTTTGTAGACGGTCACTGCATGGTATGATTCTCAGCTGGACTCATTTGGCTCATTATTGGTCTGTTTGCTCCACATATTGACGATGTTATTTACCTTTTCTACATAATAACTCTTGCTATGGAGTAACGTAGTAAGGGCGAGAAATTAGAAAAGCGTCAGAGTAGTGGTGTTAGACATGTATAACACCGGGAGCATAGCTCTTTCCTTCTTTGGTAGAATTCCATAACACAATATAACTTTTATTTTCTGAGGCCAACATGCCGTCATTCAAATTTTATATGCTCATCAGATGATCGGGTGGCCTCATGTATAACACCTATATTTGTCACATGTTACTATGTTAGTTTATTTGTGGATATAATCATCGAGTGATTGGAGGAGAATCAGTTACTGTTGTGCTTAGCCCCTCTTTAATTCCTAATAGAGGACATAAATATAGGAGGAACTCTAATCTGATTAACAAACTTCATAATGGTGCAAATGCCTTCTAATCAGTTATCCTCGTAAGTTGACATTTGGAGATAATCAAATGGATTGTCAGGATTATCGACAAATATGAAATGTACATTAGGGGGATAATTAAGTTGATAATTAGGAGGGTTTAACGTATATTGTTAAATGATAAGCATGCTAATCTTATTATCATTAAACTTTATCCAAAACGGAACATAAGCATTAAATACACTAAAGATTTTCGGAAATTTTTTTAATTATACATTAATTAATTACGTTTTGCTTTCAGTCTTTCAAATTTACTTGCTTTATTTGATAAATAACTCAGAGTATTCAGTTTTTATCATTCTGGACGTGAAAAGAGGGAAAAGATGGATTGAATTTGCCAATTTAATCAGATAAATGAATATAGAAAGGAAATTTGATAGGGAAAAGGAAGACCTAATTAAGTTTTTAATTGTAGCTGCAATGAGAAGTTTAAGTGTATTAAGGGCATATGTTAAATAACCCGAATATAAGTTACCATTTTACCTATTTGGTAATCTTATTCGTGAAGTGCGCGGGTACCATGAAGTTTCGAAATTAATTAAATCCCTCTTTATCGGAGATTGCTAGATTGCAACATTTCTTTTTAGAGCTTTTCCAAGTTAAATTTACCTCCATACTCATTTACATCATTACAAATAAACCAGTTACGCTTATTTAGGGTGCTTATTACACAAGTAGCAAACAGCTCCTTAAACTGTAAACTTCCCAATTTCCATAGGACAAGCATTTAATGGCCAATCACATGTTTCATTCTATAGATATCTTCAATCTTTTATAATTTCTGTAAATCTTTATTCAGCTCGGAGGTTCTAGAGTATGAAAAGATTCTTGATGCATCTTTATGGTGATATTTCAGACACAACTGGAAGAGACATGGAAAGCTGTGTTCTCCGGTCTAAGATATGCAAAGAATTTCAGTGGCCCAGTTTGCTTTCGTCATGCTATTCTTTCACCTTTGGGTTATGAAACCGCCATGTTCAAGGGTCTGTCTGAGGACATTGATTGTCATGGGGCTTCTGCACATGACTTATGGCAGAACCCTGATGACAAAAAAACAGCCAGGATCTCGGAATTTGGTGAGATGATAAGAGCTGCGTTTTCACTTCCTCTACACCGACCCCACCAGAGCTCAAAGTCAGGGTCACAAACTCATAATGTCCTCTTTGTGCGACGTGAGGATTATTTAGCCCACCCTCGCCATGGTGGAAAGGTTCAATCAAGGCTTAGCAATGAACAACAAGTATTCGATGCTTTGAAAAGCTGGGTATCAAGTCATACAGAATGCAGAATTGATTTAATAAATGGACTTTTTGCACATATGTCTATGAAAGAGCAAGTAAAGGCCATTCAAGATGCATCAGTTATCGTGGGTGCCCATGGTGCAGGACTGACTCACATAGTGTCGGCGTCACCAGATGCAGAAATTTTAGAGATTGTTGCTAGTGAGTTTAGGAGGCCTCATTTTGAACTAATTGCTCAATGGAAGGGGTTAAACTATCACCCAATATATCTGAGTGGATCACACGCTAAACCGACAGTAGTTATTGAAAAGCTTAGGGACATTTTGAAGAGCTTAGGATGTTGATAGTGTGCATTTAGATTAGTAAGCTGCTATATACCACTTGGTTTTGGGGCATAGTATTTGTAACAAGAATGTATCGGCTGACAGCATGTACATGCACAATGTGAGCGCCTTTTTTTCTTTCTTCCACATGGATTAATATTTGTTCAGGAGCCGGGGATGATTGATGATTATTATATGGCATGAAGGATGAAGCAGATGCTATAACATGATGAGGTTGGGTCACAAAAGCATGATTTTAAGATGGCATAGGTTGTTGCTGTTTTTGGCATTATATATGACCACAAAAGTACCAATTGACATCTACAGGATTAGTATACAATTGAACATATACACTGTAATATTTGCAAGATTTTAAACATGTGTGGGCTTTTGAATTTCAGTTGTGCCTTTTGTTGAATTTTTATCAGTGTCCTTTTCACTCCAGGTTATTATTAATGAATGATGCATTGTACAGGACTACAGGTAGAAATAGTAGAATGATTATGTCAGTTTAAGCATTGGGGTTGTACATTCGGTTTATGAAATTGAAAGTTAACTGAAGATATAGAAACATGTCCTTAGAGAATGAACAAAGAAATTTGTTATAGTAATGTAACATACATATAGCATCTTGATATTTTATGTTCAGTTAGAAACAAGAGATGCGTGAGACAAGAAATTCTCAGAATTCAAAGAGTTCGTAAGTAACAATGTCTTACTTTGTCTTATCTAGTTCACACAACATTCAACAATGATAATAATCAATCACCTCCAACAATCGGACAAGAAACAATATGTTATGCCTTTCAAACCTTGGTAAAACTGTGAAGAGTAGCAAAAAGCTCCGGGCTCCTGCAGATGTGGTTCACAAGACTCGATCGCTTCTTCTTTATTCCAAAAACAACGATGTCTCTCAGGTTCTCTTCCTATATTTCTTCATTTTTTGCTTGGGGCTTACTTCAGTGTCTTGTGTTGTTAACTTGTTATAGGGTGAAAGTCGGGTATGATTACTGTTAAGGTTTCTAAGAAAAACTTCTCTTATGAATTATGATCAGATGACAGAACTAAACTCACTGATTAAGGAGTTAAAGTTGATTCTATATGGTGATGATGAATCAGAACCTTGCGAGGAAGCTTGCACACAGTTGACTGAGGAGTTCTTCAAAGAAGATACATTACGTCTCCTTATTATCTTTCTTCCAAAGTTAAACTTGGAGGTCAGCATTCAACTTCTATCACATCCTGATTTTGTAACTTGGCTTCAATTTGTGTCTTAGTGTTTTGATGTATTTAATTTCCTTAAATAAATAGGCACGTAAGGATGCCACCCAAGTTGTTACAAGTTTGCAAAGGCAATCCTTACCATCACGCTTTCGGGCTTCAAGATATTTGGAAGCTAATTTAGATCTTGTAGACATTCTCATATCTGGGTAAGATCTCTTTGCGTTTACCAGTAGTACTTATCATTGCCTGGTATTGACTTTGAACTTACGATAGGTATGATGATCCTCAGTTAGCTCTTCATTATGGCAGAATGTTAAAGGAGTGCCTCCGCCATCAAATTGTCGCATGGTAAGCACAAAACATTTTAATTCAGCAAGTAGTGTAAATGTGCAAAAGGAAGTCTAAGTTTGGTCTGAGTAATTGTTTTGCAGTTACTTATTGGAACCAAGTCAGCTGAAGAAACTTTTTGTTTATATACAACATCCAAGTTTTGATATCGCTGCAGATGCTGCAGACGTATTTAAGGTTGGTTATATCTGGATAAATAACTTGTGGACAAAGTTAGAACATTGTCTCAGATATATGATCTGGTTTTCTTTTATGATCTGTTACAGGATCTCTTGACTAGGCATAAGTCTACTGTTTCCCTCTCTCTGTCCAGTAACTATTCTTGGGTAGACAGACATCTCTTTTGTTTCTTTATTGTTATCATTTTACAAATTTTAACGTTGGTTATGGTGGAAACACGTGTATGTGTTTTTTTGCTAGTTTTTCACTGAATTTAACGAACAGCTATTGAAATCTACGAACTATATCACCAAAAGACAAGCTGTCAAGGTATTATAATTTTAACACTAGTAGTCTAGTAATGATACAGCAGAATTCTTAATATCAAAATGTTATTATTCAAATGTTGGTCTTTGTTTCAGCTGCTGGGAAGCATATTGCTTGATCGTGCAAATTTTTGTGTTATGACACGCTATGTGAGCTCAAAAGACAACCTAATAATTCTAATGAATCTTTTAAGGGTATGACACGCCTTTAACATGTTTAATCTGCGTCTTTCATAATTTTAAAAGCTGATACGAACTGGACATTGTTATTGATGCAGGATCCAAGTAAGAGCATCCAGATAGATGCTTTTCATGTGTTCAAGGTATTATAAACCATATATGTTCTGTTTATGTCCTGCATTAGGTTGCTAATGTTGGTTACCATATTGGGCAGCTTTTTGTAGCAAATGAAAACAAGCCTAATGAAATAGTAACCATACTTGTTACAAATAGAAGCAAGCTTCTACGTTTATTAGCTGCTTTTGTACATCCAGGTACCCCGAGATTAGCGTACACAAGTATATATCAGCCATTCTTTGAGATTAATCTCCAAACTGAATGCGACTCTTTATGTTGTTTGTAGACGATGAAGTGTTTGAGACGGACAAACATCAAGTGATGAATGAACTTGCTGCTCTGGAAGTTGAAGACTAACAGAGACGTTGCCTCATGAAAGAAGCATTTTCGTCAAATTTTAATTGAGATTCTATATTTTCTCATAGACATTCATAATAGCTAAAGCTATAAAAATAATATCACAAATGTTCTCCTCACTAACCTTCCTTAAAGCATAAGTGTTCACATGTGAAGGTATTATGTTCTTTCTAACAGCGTGCATTTAGAGAGGAGGTTGTCACCTTGGCCACTAGCTCGTCGGTATGACGTGGCTAGCTCGCCGACCCTCGTCGTCCCATGTTGCCACACCCACCCCTCTATTCGCCGTCAAGATTTCGGAAAAACGAAATCACCATGACGAAGCCAACTCAGCCAAAAGTAGTCATGTGTCTTTTTTCTTTTTTCCTTTTTCGATGTGTGTGTACTGTGTTTTTGTTTAAATGGAAAAGAAGGAATAATATGTGTGTGTATACTGTGATTTTCAACCGAAGAAGAAGAAGAAAGAAAGAAAGATTTTTTTTTTCTTACAAATTTTATCCTTGATGTTTTGGGCGTTTATCATTTTTTGTTTTATTTTTTAAATTTTTGTAATTTTTTAAAACGTGTTTAGTTTAGGATTGTATTTTTATTTTTATGGTATATTTTTATTTAAGTATTTGTAATTTTAATTTGTGTGAAAATGAAAAAAAAAAAAAAAATAAATAGTGGTAGGCCCAAGTGAAGAGGGGTTTGGTGTGTTGTGAGTCGGGGTGTCGAAAAAATTGACCCGACCCGAACCCGAATAATCATATTCGGGTCGGGTCACTCGGGTCAAAAAAGTGTATTCGGGTCAATTCGGGTTGACCCGAGTTCTAATTAGGCTCGGGTTCGGGTTATATATTTTTTACCCTTGACCCGACTTGACCCGAACCCGACAAACCCGACTTAACCCGACTAAAATTACACTTTTTACATTATATTAGTACTTAATTGAGACACTTTTTACACATTTTCCTCAAATTCGGGTTGACCCGACTCCGAGTTGACCCGACCCGAGTTGACCCGACCCGAATTGACCCGAACCTGAGTGACCCGAGTTCTAATTAGGCTCGGGTTCGGGTATGATTTTTTTGCTCTCAACCCGACTTGACCCGACCCGAGTTGACCCGAACCCGACCGGGTCAACCCGAATCACACCCCTAGTTGTGACTGAGTGGGTATTTTTGTTAGTTGTGTTGATGTGATGTGGCGCTGATGTAGCAGCAGTGGACCCCAAATGAAGAGGGTTGGGTGTGTTGTGACACCCTTCTCTCTTAGATTTTAGATAATTGAAGTGAGACTCTTTTAATTGTTTGTCCAATTTTTCAACATATTTAAATGTTTTTTTATATATATATAAGAGTTTGACTACATTTGCAAACAAATCATAAACAAATATCCAATTAATACATTCTAAAAATGATAGTGATATGTTTTGATTGGGTTAATAAAAAAGAAAAAAGATAAATGATTCAAAAACCCACCAATTAATACACACCATGTTACGCCCCATGCTTGAAGTGGGTCGGGCCAAACGGGCCATTACCATCTATCTTAAGATTAGGGTTTCATTGTTATGCTTTATAAATACAATGTCATTGTTATCAGTACCCTCGATGAACAGTACGTGAACAGTAGGCCTCGATGAACAGTGTCGTGACGAACAGTACCGGCGATGAACAGTAACTTTTTTTTTAATATATTGGAACCCTAAATCAAAACCCACCAACGAATTGAGGGCTCTCAATGAAAGCCCCAATTGATACGACCCTCTCAAGTAGTATCGGGATAGGGTACCACTATAGCGTGTGATGTCTATGACATCGAACAACAACGATCTAGATGTGCTGTCTAAGCTCTTGCAAATGGGTACCGTGGTCGAATATCAAAGTGAGTTTAAGTATCTTATAACTCGAGTAACGGGTATCTTTGAAAGTTTACTTGCCTCATTTTATATATCTGGACTTAAACCGAAGCTACAGCTAGAATTGTTAAGGTTTTACCCGAAACCTACAACATTAGGCGAAGCCTTCTATTTAGCCCGTATAGTAGAGACCCGGCTTGAGCCAATTGTAGAAGAAAAGCAGACGCTTGAAAAGAAAGCGGTTGATTCTTCTACAACATCAGGCGTTACACTAGAAGTTGCACCAAAAGAAGTGGGGAATGTTACATCCGGACCTAACAAAGATCACCTTGAGCTTGTTGGGGAATCACAACAGCTTATTCGTGAATCGCAACAACCTACTAATGAATCGCAACCTATAGTTAATGAATCGCAACTTATGGTGGGTGAATCGCAACCTATGGTTGGTAAATCGCAGCTTGTTGTTAGTGAATCACAACTTGTTGTTCACGATTGCCCAAGAGAGCCACATGGTTTGTTGCATTCGAATACGAATGGAAGGAGTGTAGGGCAAAAATCCAAAAAAATTTACTTCCCGAGCCAAAGAACAAGTTGGAACGGAGTGTGCCAATGTTTAGGAAACGTTTCAAAATTTGGGACCCGGGAATCAAGAGTGTGTTTCAAGACGTCACCGTGAGGGCAAGGTGAATTCGAATGAGTGAGGAATGTTACGCACGAATATCTTTTATTTACTTAAGATATATGTTTGTGTTTTGTGTTTATCTATTTAGGATCTTTTATGTTTTATGTTTATCTCGTAACTAGTATTTAAAGTCTCATATGTAATCATTTATCAGTCAATCTAAGTTAAAAGTTAAATAAACTATGGTCTTCTCATCTCAAGTTCTTATGGAGCAAGCACACGCTTGAAGTGGTGTCATCTATCCGGATACACCTTAACCGGGTCGTATCAATTGGTGCTCTCATTCGATATTGTTCAAATAAAAAAAATAAAAAAATTTACTGTTCATCGTAGCTGCTGTTCATATGTGAGACCCCCAAAATCTGACATGGAACAACTAGGCAACGAGGGGGTAACACGTCATAGTACAAGAAACAATGAATTACAGTTCATACAAAGCTGACGAAATAAAAACATGTACATTGCATCATAAAATGTCAGAGTTTTTAAACATAGGTCCCAGAGTTTTAAAAGCGGAAAATTTTATTATTTCGTCTCCATTTATAACAATAAGTTGCCCAAAAGATTGAATAAACTTCTGATAGTTTATATAAAACAAATCTTTCAAAAGCATCACAGAAATCTCCAAGCTGCGATAATATCCTGCGGGCTCCCATCCAAGCAAAGCTAAGTAATAATACCTGAGATTAAACATGTAAAATCGTCAACACAAAGTTGAGTGAAATTCATAGGTTTAGCAGTAAAGGTGTGGAACACAAGCATTCATTTGTAAAACAAGTAAATAGGGAGTATGGTTATGATCATTAACCATAGTCCGAAACCATTATTATTGTTGTTCAGTTCATGAACTGAAGCTTAACTCAGTGTAAGTTCCTCTAGGGAGTATTCAGCCTAAATACTCAAGTATAAAACGAATATCAGTGCATCAAGGTACTTGAGACGGGGACTGATAGGTGTGAAAACACCCATCTTTTCTACCACTTAATTACATTAAAACGGGACCTAAACGTATATTTTATGTCGTAAATGGCGGAATTATGCGTGGTTTGCGTTTTTATTGTGTTTCAGGGTCGAGAAGATGAAAAGTCGAGAAAACACGGCTTTCACGGGCTTTTATTGAAGAAAAAGACAAAAGACGAAGTCGAAAGATCAAAAGTGGAAAGAGAACGGAAGTCCAAGACCAATTCTGAAGATTTATCGAAGAAAAAGTCAAAAGACGGAAGTTTACTAAAAGCCGAAGAACTCAAGTCTAAATTATGAAGAAATTATAAGACGAGTTCAAAGAAATCCCGAGACGAAGTCTGAAAAGTCGAAGAATTTAAGAAGACTGAAAGACTGGAAGACTGAAAACCAAGAAAGAATGAAAGAAAGAGGGAGCCACCAACCACTCCCCTCTCCTATAAATACCACGCTCACAACATGTGAGAGGGTTGGTTAGTTTTAGTTTTAGTTTTAGGATTAGATTAGGAGTAGGTAGTTTCCCTCTCTAAACTTATGCTTTCTCTCTCTAGATTAATTTGTGTTTAAGCTTTTGTTATTGGATCCTTACTTTTTAATTAAGCTTTTAATTCATCATCTTCTTCCTTTCTTGTGTGATTTGTTCTTATTCTTCATTGCTCATGTTCTTGAATTTTTATGATTTTGATCAAGTGGGTTTTGATTAATTTGGTTATGTTTGTTAGTTTTGATGATTTGTTTTGATTGATTATTGTTAGTTGATGCTTATTGGTTGTTTTGTTTTAATCTTTCGTTTGATTTTAATTGATTTAAGGATAAATCGTGTTTATTGTACATCCCCTGTTCTTCGGTTTGGTTGTTACTGTATTCCATCATTCCCAGGCAACCTTCATCCGGAAGTCTAGAAGTTCCGAATGAATAAACCTTCATCCAGAAGTCTGGAAGTTCCGAATGAAGGAACCTTCATCCGGAAGTCTAGAAGTTCCGAATGAATAAACCTTCATCCAGAAGTCTGGAAGTTCCGAATGAAGGAACCTTCATCCGAAAGTCTAGAAGTTCCGAATGAAGGAACCTTCATCCGGAAGTCTAGAAGTTCCGAATGAAGGAACCTTCATCCGGAAGTCTAGAAGTTCCGAATGAAGGAACCTTCATCCGGAAGTCTAGAAGTTCCGAATGAAGGAACCTTCATCCGGAAGTCTTGAAGTTCCGAATGAAGGTCTGTCAGTCTTCTTTCTGTTTTTAATTTTAAGTTTTCTTCTTTTAATTTCAAGTTTGATTCTTCCCGCCTTTTTATTTATTTGAATTTTTATTCACTTTTCTTTTAGTTTAAGTTTTTATTTGCATCATTTACTTTTTGTTAAGTTTTAATTTTACGTCCTTTCAATTCTCGTCATTTACTTTTTAAGTTTTAAATATCACACCGTTTACATTTTAACTTGTTTTAGTGTTAATTTCTCGTCATTTATTATTAAGTCTTGCTCATTTATTTTCCAAAACCAAAAATATTTGTTTCACCAAGAACAACTAATCTCACACATTTAACCGGAAATCAATTCGAAGAGATACCGAGAAAACGAACTTTTCAACTAGTAAAAATCTTGTTATTAGGGACTGTCAATCCCGATGGATCCACCCACAATATTCGCGCTTAGTACTCGAAATTAACGGTTCATGATCGGGAGAGGAAACTCAAGGCTAGACTAAAAAGCAATAATAATATTGAAAACCTGAAATCATACATATTCTGGATAGCATACAAGTTCTGGATAGCATACAATTTTTTTTAATGGTTGTGTTCCACCATGTAAAATCTCACCCCGTTTTTAGAAACCATGTACAAGTAAAAAGGGGCTATGAACTCACCTTAGCCACGAGGTAAGTCAATCACGGTACTCAGCAACTGAGTAGAAACGGTAGTGGTAGACGATCACCGACGATATGGATGCCCGGAAAACACGAAAACCGCAACCTATCACAATAAGGCGCGCGTTAAGACTCGAACTCAAATATCGATATGTACCAAATATAAATGACTCAAATGTTTTCAAAGTACTCATGTTTCAAAACCATTGACACGAACCAAATGAATACGTTTATCCAACGTTACACGTTAAAACACTTGAACACTTGAAAATGACTCGTCATACGACGCCAAGTCAACGCAAGTCAAAATATCCTTTAACATTATTTGGACCAGTAGCTAAGTCATTTATATAATGACTAAGCACTTAAGTAAGTCATCATGTCTGATGATGAATACTCAAACTCACGCAACACAAACATTGAACTACGTGTCTAAAATAAAAATCAGCAAGTACACCCCGAGTTTACACACCGATCTATCCTATCTAGACATGTCCGTTTTACATGAAAATTGGTGTCAAGGTCACTTATAACCTGTATAAGACCTCACTAAAATTTGAGCCAATGTTCACACTTTAAAACCCATCAGCTCGACACTTTACTCGACCCTAAATTTTAGGACAGATTTGTGCACTTGTTTTGTAAAACCGTTTGGACCACTTTAAAAGTACAAACTCGACAATCCGTCATTTGAAACCACTACTAGACTCATCAAAATCAGTTTGTAAACTTTGAAATTCAGTAGATACATTTATCTAACTAAGCCTAAAGTCCCCGAGAGTCGACCCAAAATCAGCCACAATTTCGGATTGTGCCGACTTGCGTCTCCCGGTACACGAAAAGTAAAACTAGCATAACTTTTGACTCATAATGAGTTATAAACTCTATCTTATACCAAAACGACCGTCTCGGAAAACTCTATAACAATTTCAAATAATATTAGTCTTTCACAGACCTTAAACTCACGAAACATTCTGTTTAAAGCTGCTGTCCCAAATTAGCTTTTTAGAAAATAAGTCAAATCAATTTTCCAAGCAACACCACTCATTCCTATACCTATAGAATCATCATACTATCATACCCATCACCCAAAAACTCCTAAAAACACTTGCATGTAAAATCTAACAAAATCAAAGATTAAAAACAAGACTTTTAAGGATTAAAATGTGATGATCTTACCAAAAATCATACATGCATGATGATTAAAACACAAACCCACCATGTAATCATAAAGTTATAAAAAAACCTTGATGCATGTACATGATTTTCATATCAAAAGAACCACAAGAAGATTTTAGGATGGGGTCTTGTTTTAGTTTTATCTAGATCATGTTAATTGATGAAGAAAATGGGGTGTTTTGTGGTGATGTTCACGACAAGGTGAGAGGGGGAGGGAGAGAATTTGTTTTGGTGTGTGTGTTTTATGAATAAGTGGAAGAAAAAAAATCTTTATATAGTGCTAGTTAAGTGGAGGGGCTAATATTGCCAATTTTGAAACTTGTGGACTTAAAAACAATTAATAGTTTTTAAGGGTAGAAAATGGTTATTGGTAAATCTTGAAAATATTTACGAGGCTCGGGTTTCGTAAAAAAAATATTTTTCAAAAGTTACAATGCATCATAAAAATGATTATATGATTTCCCGACACGACTTAATACATAATTAAAACGAAATAGTCGAAAATATTAATTATCGAAACGATCGATAAATAAGCGTAATATTTTGGGCATCCGTCGGTATCGCGATCACTAGGAATTCTCGTTGTACATTGATTTTGAATAAACTCGTTGTAAAACACACGCGGGTGATTTTAAATCAAAAACTTTGATTTAAATTAAATATGGAAAAATAAAATAAAAATTTTATAATTCCATACAAAGTATTTATCGATGATCAGAAAAATACTTAAAAAGTATAAGTTAAAAATCTCAGGATTTACATATAGAAATACAAGAAAACATAATACGTTGGAAAATTCAAGAAGCACGAATAAAAAGAATAAAATAATGCTGGGAAAGTACGGGTTCTCACAGTCTTCCCCCCTTAAGGAACTCTGGTCCCCAGAGTTATCCTGAAAACAGTAGAAGATGCAATCAAGAGGAGGTACAATGTGTAGAACAAAATTCATTGCTTCCCAGGTAATTTTCGTACCACGACGAATCTTAACGGTTAGAATTCACTATACTTCAGTTTCTTGACTCCTTTTCGTATAACTTTTCTGTCTTGGATTAGGATAACGATCTTTCAATACGGAGATACATCGAGAGATAGAGTTGTTGGAAATACGTGCGATAAACTAACAAGAATGAAAACAAGAATCGCTTATACAGGCAAAGTGCGATATAATGAACCAAGATTGTAAATCAACAACGGGTCGCAAATCGTGCAACTGTAAAACGTGGCAGTCTTAAAAGGTAAGAATCTAGTCACAAGCGAAATAGAAGGGAAAAATGAATAACATATGATCATTTAAAATACAAGCCGTCAAAATCAGTTGTCTAGGATTTTGGTATTACTTTAAAACTTAGTTTTAAATATTTTCTTGATTAAAAGAAAATTTTACCGGGTGTAGTGATTAAAAATCAAACTCTGTATAAAATGAGTGGGTAAACAGTTGTCAAATCTTTTTCTTGATCAGGACTTAAAAGTAACTCAGTTCAAATAGTTATTTTGATCAGCTTAAGAGCTTTTCGGATGACTGTATGAAATTATCGTTAAAACCTCAGGTTTATCGTAACCATTAGAAAAAAAATCAGTTTTTTCCAAGTTATTTAGAATCATTGTTAGAAATTATAAATTAATTTAATAATTTCATTATATTGACAGTAAAGTACGATATAATCAAATACTTTAAAAGGTACAACTTGATATCCATTTTAAATACTAGTTATAACTTTACCAAAGAGGATGTATAGATCCGGTACTTAACTTGAAACAGTTATTTTGGTAATTTAAACATTTGATAAAATGTATAAAACGTTCTTAGAAATTAATAATAATTTTTAGAAATTCAAGAAAGTGTTTAAGGTATCAAGGATAAACACGTAAGATTTTCTGGTTTCAAAAGGTGACAAGACAGCAACGAATATGAATCATATAAAGGTCAACAATTTGTATGCGAGCAATAACACAAGGTAATAGAACAAAAATCGTATCAATTCTTAACAAACGTGATAGAATAGATGCGTCGATGATAATAAAAATATTAAGAAACAAAGGATTCTAGCAATGATTAATTTCACGATTGTCGTTGACATCGCCACATCGGCTTATTAAGTTCTCGGGGGTCGATACACGATCGAAGGAGAAAAGCCATACAACGAATTTTCGAATCAAAGAAAATTCATAAGAAGTCACTCAAGAATAATTCCAGTAAGATGTGTGGAAACCTTGGTTTCCGGATCTTTTAAGCAACTAGGAATGATCATTGTTCATATGATTAGATAATCAAAGCGGAATAAGAACAACAACCATTAACAAGGTGTTTAGGCACGAATAACATGAATTAAAACAATAGGGATGTTGATAGGTGTGTAAACACCCATCCTTTTACCACTTAATTCGGGCTAAAACGAGACCAAAACACGTATTTAATATCATTTGTTTGGAATTATGCGTGGTTTTTGTGTTTATTGTGTTTTCAGAGCCAACCGGATGAATATTGAAGAAAACGTGGGATTGCACGGGTTTTACTAAAGAAAAAGACTCAAGATAAAGTCTATTGTCCAAGAGATGCAAAAGATTTGAAGTCACTGGGCCTATTCGAAGATTTATCGAAGAAAAGGACCAAAGATGGAAGATTTACATATGTCGAAGAAACTCAAGTCTATTAAACGAAGAAATTAAAAGACGAGTTGAATTTAATCGACGACAAATCCCGAATCAGAATCGAAAACGGAAACTTTTCTGAAAAGACGAAAAGACAAGAAGAACGGGAGAAAGCCCACTCACCAACCAAAGGACAAGCCTATATAAAGCTCACCCCTCACACATGTTAGTTAGTTTTTAGTTTTAGTTTTTCCTTCTTCCACCCTTTTCTCCCTTTTTAGTTCGTATCATCACCATCACCACTAGGGTGATTGGTGATTTTAATCTTTGTTTTTCCAATCTTGTTGTTTTAATCTTTGTTAGATCTTGTTAAAACATTAATCATTCAATACAAGTTCTTTGTTTAATCTTTCCATTTCATCTTGTTCATCATCATCTTTATCTTCAAGTTCTTAAGTTTTTATTTTTCTTGATTTGATCTTCAAAAGTTGTTGGGATTTGTGTTTTTGTTGATGGGATTTGTAGTTTATGGTTAGTAGATGCTATGTGATTAGTTTATTTAAGTTTTTAGTGGAAAACTTGGTGATTTTTGGATCAAAATCGTCTTTCCTTGTTCTTCGGGTATTGTTACTGTTCTTGAGTTCCCAGACTTCCGAATGAACACTTAAGTTCCGGATGAACCAAGAACTTCCGAATGAGTATTAAGTTCCGAATGAAGTAAAATCTTCCGAATGAGTTTTTGTTTAAAAAGTTCCGAACGAACCACAAAGTTCCGGATGAGTTACAATCTTCCGAATGAACAGTAAGTTCCGGATGAACAGTAAGTTCCGAATGAGTTTTCTTTCAAAAAGTTCCGAATGAGTCTAAATGTTCCGAATGAGTAAAACTTCCGAACGAACCACAAAGTTCCGGATGAACCAAAAACTTCCGAATCAGTCCAAAGTTCCGAATGAGCATTAAGTTCCGCATGAATTACAAAGTTCCGAATGAATCAAAATCTTCCGGATGAACAAAGTTCCGAGTGAAAGTTCCGCATGAGTAAAGTTCCGAATCAAGGGTAAAAAGTTCCGAATCAATTTTCTTTTAGTGCTACTGGTTTTACTGTTTCTTTACGTTTATTTCACAATTTATATTTTAACTGTAATTTTAACTTTGATTTCAATTTTAATTTTACTCTTAATTTCAATTTTAATTCACGTTTTTATTAATTGTCATTAAAGTAATTGTATTTGATTTAAGTTTTAATTTTAAGTACGTTTTAACATTTAGTATATTAACCAAACCCTTTTATTTGATAACCAAGAACAATCATTCCACTTAAGGCTGAGATCAATTCGAGAGGACTGTGAGACATAAATTGAACCTAGTAAAATTACTTGTATCAAATGGCGCCGCTGCCGGCTCTTCTCGTTAAGATCAAAAGTTTTTTTGTGAGAACTTGGATTTTGGGATCCGTTCCCCGTGAACGTTACTTTTTCTTCAAAAAATTTTAAAAAATCCTAAAAAATATAAAATTTTCAAAAATACAAAAAAATTAAAAAACATAAAAACCAAAAATATTTTTGCTTTGCTTTTCTTTGTTCGTTCTTTTGCAGGTGTATGCGCACTCGATCCACGTCATATCAAGAGCCCGAGCCTCTCGATCACTTAGACATGGCCGGTGTACCACCTCCAAACAATAATAACAACAACAACCCACCTTTCAATAACATGAACAATAACAACCACAATGAGCCCCTTCCGGATAATCGCCCGATGATTGAACTGCTGCAAGCTCATGTAGATGGCAACACGGATCCAATTGTCATACCTCCAATTGCCGCCAACAACTTTGAGCTAAAATCAGGCTTTATCCAGATGGTCTCCGCTCAACCATTCTTGGGACGTACCATTGATGATCCACACGACCATATCAAGAGATTCTTGCAACTCACCAACACGGTCAAGTTCAATGGTGTTCCACAAGAGGTTCTAAGGTTACAACTTTTTCTCTTTTCTTTAGAGGGACAAGCCCGGCATTGGCTTGCTAAGGAACCGCCACAAAGTATTCTCTCGTGGACGGATTTGGAAACAAAGTTTATTAATTACTTTTTCCCACCCTCTCGTACTACCGCTTTGCGGAATGAGATCATAAATTTTGAACAAAAGTACGATGAGTCATTCAGTGAATCTTAGGATCGTTTTAAAGATCTTTTAAGAAAATGCCCACAACATGGTTTTACCAAAGTACATCAAATTAATACTTTTTACAATGGTTTAAGCATGAGTGACCAAGATTCACTGAACAGTGCCTCGGGGGGTAATCTATTGGCTAAGACTTCCAATGCTGCTTGGGACATCATTGAGAATAAATCTCGTGTGCAAACCAAGAGTGTTCGGACCAATGTCGCTAGTGCTAGCACTAGTGACAGCGACAAGCGACTTGACAAAATCACTACGCTTCTTGAATCGCTTGTCACCCACACCGTCAGCAACAACAACAGCAACAATGCTAAAAACGCTCAAGTTAACGCTGTCAGCCAACCTTGTGAGATATGCGGTGGTCCTCACTCTTACACCAATTGTACTGCCACCCAAGACTACCCTGCTGAGAATGTTAATGCAGCTTATGGCACCTATCCTCAACCTGCTTATCAAGCTAGACCTCAAGGTGACCGTAATTTACTTAGCTACCGCAGCAACAACTATATTTCACCACCTGGTTTTCCTCCAACCAACCCAAACCAACAATCAAACCTCAATCGCCCTCCTCAACAACAACAACAACCTCGACAACCATACATACCTCCTCACAAGCAGCAACAACCACCTCAACGAAACAACCAAGTCTACCAACAACCTGCTTACCAACCACCTGCATACAATGCTCCTCCCAACCAAACCACCACTGCATTACACCAAGAGGTTGCAACCTACATGAGGACCAATGATGTGATTGTGGAAAATCTCCAACAGGAAGTGCGAAATTTGAAGGCAGACTTGGTAAAGCAAGGAAATGATTTGAGAGCCGACATGAGAAACACGTTAGATAGCCAAACTAATGATCTAAGGAACATGATGGCTGGTTTCTTCCAGGGTATTCAACCCTCTTCTTCGGGTACTCTTCCGAGTAACACCGTTGCGAACCCAAGAGGGGAGATGAAAGCAATCACTACTCGAAGTGGTAACGGTACCAAGGAACCCGAGCTTCCTATACCTCCACCGGTGATTGTGACTAAGGAGAACGAGTCACCTGCTCCTATTCCTCCTCCTTCTCCTTCCCCAATTTCTCCACCTCTTCCTTCTACCCCTCCTCCACCCGTGGTTGTGAGTGATCCTATTCCCCTAAATCCTTCTTCTTCATCTAATATACCTTATCCATCTAGGTTGAGGAAAGAGAAGCTCAAAAGCAAGGACGATATTCAGGTTTCGAATTTCCTTAAAATGTTCAAACAACTGAATTTCAATATCTCCTTCGCTGAGGCTCTCGCTCACATGCCCAAGTATGCAAAAATGTTTAAAGATCTTCTGAGCGACAAAGAAAAGCTCCTCGATATTTCCAACACCCAACTTAATGAGAATTGCTCTGCAGTACTCTTAAGGAAATTGCCAACCAAGCTTAGTGATTCGGGTCGTTTTCTTATCCCTTGCAATTTCCCGGGAGTAGAGAATTGCATGGCCCTAGCCGATCTAGGTGCCAGTATTAATCTCATGCCTCTAAGTGTTTGGAAGCAATTATCTCTCCCAGAGCTAGTCCCCACCAAAATGACTTTGGAATTAGCTAACCGTACGGTTGCTTATCCAGTGGGGATAGCCGAAGACGTCATTGTAGGAGTCGACAAATTCACCTTCCCTGCTGATTTTGTTGTCGTTGACTATGAGATGGACCCCCGTGTGCCACTAATTGTTGGACGTCCATTCTTGAGGACCGGTCGCACTCTCATCGATGTTGAAGCCGGTGAGCTTATCATGAGAGTGGGTGACGATAAAGTAGTCTTCAACATGGGAAAGCTTTCTAAACAACCTTATTCCTACGAGAGTGTTAATTGTATTGACGTTCTTGATGAGGCTTGTGAAGAACACTTCAAAGATGCTTGTAAAAATATTCCTACCTCTCTTCCCAATGTTGAGACCGTTTCCTCTATCGACTCATCACTATCTCTATTTGGAGAAAGTGATTTCCTTTGGAAAGATTTGGAAGCCACCATAGGAGATGTGAATTTAGACAATGCAGATTCTACTACCAATTGGGATGAAGATCTCAGCTTCATTAAAAACCTTCTCAAAGAAGACAATCCTTCTCCTCCATCTCCCACGGTTATTGCTATCGATACTCCGACTTCGAATACGCCTCCCGTCGACAATCCTCCGGATCTAGAACTTAAGGAGTTGCCACCCCATCTTGAGTATGTATTTCTTGAAGAAGAGAAGAAGTCGCCCGTCATCATCGCAAAGGACTTAAAGGATGAAGAGAAAGCCCGACTTGTCGCCGTGTTGAAAGATCATAAGAAGGCTATTGCTTGGAAGATTTCAGATATTCGTGGAATTGATCCTCACTTCTGCACACACAAAATTCTCATGGAGGACGACTTTAAGCCCACTATTCAAAGCCAACGAAGGGTGAATCCAAAAATCCATAAAGTCATCAAAACAGAAGTTCTCAAACTTCTTGATGCGGGTATGATTTACCCTATTTCGGATTCACCATGGGTTAGTCCAATCCATTGTGTGCCCAAGAAGGGCGGAATAACCTTTGTTCCCAATGAACACAACGAGTTGATTCCCACTCGTCTCGTTACTGGGTGGAGAGTTTGTATAGATGATACAAGGCTTTTGGCCCGTATAAAAATTATCGTTCTCGTGTTCTAATCGAATTTATCTTAGTTCTCTATGTGACTTCGTTTTATTTTGGTGGAAACAAAGATGTGTCGTTGTAGTGTTTAAAGTAAAATGTGCAAAACAATTAAAGTAAAAGTGCTCTTAAAGTAAATCTAAGTCTAATTAAAATAAAAGTGCAAGTATTTAAAAACGTGACTGAAATTAAAGGGCACTAAAGTAAATGACGTAAACTTAAATCTATCTAAGGCAAACTTAAAGTGCGACTAAAACTAAGGCAAGTCTAAAATAAAACTAAGGCAAATAATCTTAAAGTGCAATTAAAATAAAGGCGGGAAAAATAAAGCTTGAAAATAAAAATCAAAAACAAAAGCTGATAAGAACCTGAATACAACTCATTCGGAATTATCCTTCGTTCGGAACAATCACTCGTCCTAAATGTCACCTTTGGTTGAAATGATTCTTCTTTACTTGGAATATTACCAAAATCCTTGATCCGGAACAAATTGATCTGTATATGTCACTTATCCAAAACAATCCTTCGTTCGGAACTTTACTGATTCGGTATTCTAAGTTCTTGCCTTGATTCGGAACAAATTGGTCACCCTTGATTCGGAAGTTTCCGAATGAACCTCCTTGATTCGGAAGTTTAAAACTTCCGAATGAACAACCACTGAATCGGAACTAACTCTTCGTTCGGAAGTTTCGTTCGGAAGTTCGTTCGGAACTTTCGTTCGGAACTTTTCCTTCGTCCGGAACTTTGAATGTTCCGGATGAACAAGTTGGCTCGGAACTTTTGCTGATCTCAAATCTTCCGGATGAACCCTTGATTCGGAACTTTGGAAGTTCCGAATGAACAAACTCCCTTTCTTGGTTTGGAAGTTTTCACCTGGAAAGATCAGTAACACAACAAACAATCCCGAAGAACAAGGGATACAGTAACAGCAGAATAATAACAAATATTAATCAAAATCAAACACAAACGATCTAACTAAAATAACAACGAATCAACAGTAATAACAAACAAACAATTTAAAACACGAAATCAAACAACTTTAACCAAAATAATCAAACACCACTTGGATCAAAATAAAAGCATGAACATGAACATAACATAAACACATGAATCAAAGAATAAGAAAGGTAGATAAGAGATTGACAAGATAAAATAAAGATTTGACAAGAATTAAAATGAAAACTTACTTGGAATTAAATGGTAATTAAGGTGCATAACATGAATTTAAATTGACAAGAAATTAAAGGACAAGGTATTTAAATGTGGAAGACTAATTGTCACACTTAGCCAACAAAATGAAAAATGACTAATCCTAATCTATTTATAGGGGAGGATTAAGGAAGCTTCCTCCCCTCCTTCCTTTCTTGTTAATTGCAAGATTAAGTCCCTTTCTTCTTAATTCTTCATTTAATTGCATACTTAGTCCTTTTCTTCTAATCTTCATTAAACTTGGACTTTTAAGGACTTTTGGCTTCGGGATTTCTTTTGAACTCGTCTTTAAATTCTTTAATAAAATAGACTTGAATTCTTCGGCTTTTGATAAACTTCCGTCTTTTGACTTTTTTCTTCGATAAATCTTCAGAATTGGTCGTGGACTTCCGTTCTTTTTGCACTCTTGACTTCTTGACTTCGTCTTTCATCCTTTTCTTCAATAAAAGTCCGTAAATGCCCGTGAATGTCCGTGTTTTCTCCACTTTTCACCTTTTCATCCTAAATCACAACAAAAACACAAACCACGCATAATTCCGACATAAAAGACATAAAATACACGTTTTGATCCGGTTATTATTGTAATTAAGTGGTAGAAAAGATGGGTGTTTACACAGCTATCAAATCCCCTACACTTGACCATTGCAATGTCCTCATGCAATGCATTAGTTACAAAGCAAGATTACACTTTTCATCATAATCAATCCACGTTGGCCTTTATTAAAGAGATAGAAAATTAAAAACATACAAAATAAAGAAATCAAAAGCATACCTTGGGTTTTGAAAATGTTATGAATAATCATCATCCTCAAGTTTTCACTTTCTCCAAACCAAGCTTAAAAACGAGATCATTGTTATTATAAGTTAATAGACTAACACGAACTCATGTGGGCCAATTACTTACTTAGACTCCCTTATTCCTAGGTGTATCTCTTATATTTTATTGTTGTCTTGAATGATCACGAGGATGCATTGTTTGACTTATTTCGATAGTTATTTAGTCTGAAAATAAAGTGCACGATTTAATCAATAGTTAGCTAAAGGACCAAATCTTTTAAAACTGCTTCTCGGGACCTCATAAAGTTCATATCTTGGCATAACTCGCTTCACGATTTGAGACCTTTCTCGGACCGATATTTGGCAGCGACTTCATACTTCAAATCTTGAGAGACGTTCATGAAATAATGGTCTTCTCTTCATAATAGGAATTCTTCACTTTGAAGTTTGGAGAGATTCATACTTGGACCACGACTTCTTCATTTTTCTCTAATCTTTATTTTGGACTTTGATATACAACGATCCGCCTCCTTTTATGACTTGGATCTATTTATCCTCATACCTTGTTAGGGTCTTTTCGGATACACTTCTCCATGACTTTTGGGGAGTTTTGCTTTACGTCGTGTGTCTCGATCCTTCATATTGATTTTTGATAAATGATTCTTCACATTACTTTGGATCTTTAGCAACAAAATATAGCCCTCATGCCTTGTTAGGGCCTTTTCGGACTTGCCAATCTTCGCGTCCCGCTTCAATAAGTTATGCCTTGGCTATGAACTCTAATTCATACCGAGCAACTTTTAAACGATCTGGGGCTAGAAGCTAAGTAACTTTTCAAATCGTACAACCTTATTTATTAGCAGATAAATTATTAGCAAGCGATGGGAGAATAGGCTCATAATTAACTCACATAAATTCACGAAAGAATACCGAACTTATAATTGGCTCTATCATCTCTCGTTCTCCACAATTTGAAATCTCAAGTAATGAGACTCGTGGATACTTAGCCTATTAAATCAGAGTTTTGGGTTTTCGAGTCGCCTATAGGATCTTGCAAATTCTTAGACTCTTTCAAGTTTAGAAATCGCATCTTAAAGTTCCCTTGATAAACGACTCTCTAGGATCAATTATAGGAACTTGCGAAAAGTTCTTGTTCTTAACCCGTGAGAGTTAAGACTTTTGCGTTTTATAGCTCCCTATATAAAAGCCTAGCAAAACTTGACTTAAACACGTTAAGGATACTAGCTAGAGTAAACTCGGATTGAATCAAAAGATTCACAACGTTTGAAAATTAAAACCACTTATTAAACATTTATTCTAGCAAAGAAAGAAAATAACTATACAAAAGGGAAAAACTAATAGGCCAAAATAGATCAAATATTTTGAAAAATATCGAAAAATTGATTTTCCGGTTAAACTGAGGACAAATACAAGGAAAAGACCACTTAACTTCGATAGAAGTCCCCCCTACACTTAAGATAAACATTGTCCTCAATGTTTAAGCATGTGGGAGTAAACTCCCCTACACTTAGGACATTGTGCACGTTGTTTAAATCTCGTTAAGGAAAAGACAACTAAAGAGATTCCTATTTTAATATTGAGAAAATATAAAATAGTGAATCGAAAAGAGTTTAGGATAGAACCGGGAAGAAGTAGAACACGGAATCACGGGTCGTCAAGAATCATCAAGAGTGGATCATTGAAGCTCGAATCCCTGATTAAGAAGTGAGGAGAGGAAATAGCAAACCAAAGGGTCCCCCCTACACTTATGGTAAAGAAAGCGGAAAGATAGATGCATGGGTTGCCTCCCAAGAAGCGCTTGGTTTTTGTTAACCGAGTCGTGAGCCTGACTCGACCTTGATCATCAACGGAAGAAGCATGAAACATATCCACCAGGATCAAAGACATAGTTTTCATCCATCAATAAGCAAGAGCTTAAGGCGAACAAGGCAAGCCAAGAGAGAAGTGGCAAGGTTCCCTTAAGCAGTGATGGAGCACAGTAGAAGCAAGGATGAAGTGGTGCAAGCATGTCTTCAATGGTTCCAAAGATTTTTCCTTTTATTTCATCAGGTGGATACTGAGATGGCTTAAAAACTTCAATACCGGGGTCGAACACCTTTTCCTTCAGGGGAAAATAGCACTCAGGCTTAGCCGAGTGTGAAGAAGATCCGCAAAGAAGCACAACCTCGTCCTCAGAAGGAAGACAAAGAGGTGTCAAATCATACGTGCAACGGATTTTGGTGTCGACTGGTTTCTTCTCCTTTGACAAAATGCTCGTCAAATCCAAAGTAGGATCAAGGCGATAATCTTCAAAGTCCAAAGGAGGAGCATCACTCTCATGAGGGAAGTATGTGTTGAGAAATTCAGAGAAATCTTTCTCAAATGAATAATCGTCCAAAGTAGGATCGAGTGATGGCGGAGGATCTTCAGCATGTGAAGAATCGCTCGAGAGAGTATCAGCCTCATCAAAATCATCGAAAGTGGGCAGCTCGGGATACTCAGAAATACAATCAAAATCATCCGAATCTGAGCTAGAATCATCATCATCATAAGCATCGAAGACCGGTTGAGAATCATAAATGGGAGAAGCGTCCAAAGTAGAGTGAGAATCATCCACATTATCTTCAAAGAGTGGATTATCAGTGGAAGACTCGAATAGAGGATTGTCATAGACGGTAAAGTCATCGAGCACATTTATCATATTCACTGATTCTCGGCCTCCAAAGGATTTGCCTGTAAGCTTCCCCATTTTAAAAACTTTTGAATCATCCCTGACTCGTAAGATTAACTCACCTTCGGCCACATCCACTAAAGCTCGTCCGGTTCTCAAGAATGGCCGACCAAGTATTAAAGGAATACGAGGGTCCATTTCATAATCAACTACGACAAAATCGACCGGGAAATTAAATGTGCCAACATTGATGAACACGTCTTCGGCTATACCAACGGGGTAAGCGAGAGTGCGATTTGCAAGTTCGAGAGTCATCTTTGTTGGAATGAGATCGGGCAATGATAGTGTTTTCCAAACACTCAGTGGCATCAAATTAATACTAGCCCCGAGATCAGCAAGGGCAGTAAATTCTTCAGTTTTGTTGAACACGCAAGGCAACACAAAACGACCGGAATCTCCAAGTTTTTCCGGAAGTTCTCTAAGAAGAACTGCAGAGCAGTTTTCATTTAAGCGTGTGTTGGCGAGTTCAATCAGCTTCTCCTTCTTGCTAAGCAATTCCTTGAATGCTTTGACAAATTTTGGCATGTGGCAAAGTGCTTCAACAAGGCTAATGTTGATGGTCATTTTAGATAGCATATCCACATATTTCGATACTTGACAATCATTCTTGGTTAGATCGTTGGTCTTGCCTATGCGAGAAGGGTATGGGATTCTGGGTTGATAAGGGTTAGGTGAAGGTGTAGTTGGTGAAGGTTGTGATGTTGAAGGGTCCTTCCGAGATACATCGTCATGATGAGGCGGAGACGGTAATGGTGCACTACGACTAGGTGTAGGAGGAGTAGGGATACATGGTGGTGGAGGAGGTGTAAATGATGGTGGTGGGATATGTGGATCGACAATGGTAATTACACTACGCGTAGTTATAGCACTCACATTAGCTCGCGGATTAGTGACGGTGTTTGACGGTAGAGAACCCGAAGAAGAAGAAGGTTGAGCTTCGGGCAAGAAACTAGCCAACAGATTCTTTAATTCAGTTGTTTGTGTGATGAAGGAGGATTGAAGATTATCACGAACTTCGGTTCTAATGTCATTTCCTTGCTTCAAGATATCTCCTTTCAAATTGATTATTTGGCTCTGTAGATTCTTGATTGCTCACCTTGAGTTCTCATGATGGTGTCAACATCAGGATTAATGGGTGGGTGTTGTTGGGTGGGTGGTTGATAAGGGTTAGAAGCACGAGGTGGAATTTGGTTGCTTCTATTGTAGTTGTTGGCGGGATTTTGGTTTTGAGGAGAAAAACCGGGTGAAAGGTAGTTGTTGGAACGGTAGCTCAGCAGATTTCTATCCCCTTGTTGTCTAGCTTGGTAATTTTCCGGTGAATAATTACCATAAGCTGCATACACATTTTCCGGATTTCCTTGTGTCGAAGGACAATCGGTGTATGAGTGAGGACCGCCACATGTTTCACAAGGATTAGCAACCGCTTTAACTTGTTGTTGTTGTTGGTTTGAAGCGAGAAGCGTAATACTTTTGCTCATTTCGGCCATCATGCGGGTGAGTTCGGTCATCTCAGGGTTTGCTGAGGTTGAGGAAACATTGACTCTCGGGTTATTCCTAGAAGAAGCAGAGGAATCCCAGTTCTTATGGTGAGTAGTCATGTTCTCTATTAACTCTCTACACTCCTCGGGTCTCCTTTTCATGAATGTGCCACCGGCGGCTGCATTGATCGTATCACGATCTCGAAAAGTCAATCCGTTGTAGAAAGTATCGATTAAGGTCACAGGGAGCATGTTGTGGTTTGGACAACGGTCGATCAAGACATTATATCTCTCCCAAGCGTAAAAAAGAGATTCATCGGGATCTTGCATGAAACCGCTGATCTGATTGCGAAGGCTAGTGACCATGGATGGTGGAAAGTAGCGCGACAAAAAGCGTTGAGTCATATCATCCCAAGTGTGAATAGAATTCTTCGGGAGACGATCAAACCATTTCTCGGCATGATGCGATAAAGTATGTGGGAAGAGTTGTAGGCGAAGTACATCCATTGTGGCCTCAGGCAACTTCATGCTTTGGGTGATTGTAATGAACTTGTCGAGGTGTTTGTTGGCATCATCATCAGGCAATCCTCTAAATGGGTTTGTTTGTACTTGCTGAATCATGTGGTACTTCAACGAAAACTCAGGAGCGTTGATTTGCATCGGCGCAATCGGTCCTCCTCGTCCAAACATTGTTGGTTGACAAAGTTCCTCCATGGTCCGAAGATCGGGCTGTGGAAGAGCATTGTTGTTATTGTTGAGGTGCGGAAGTTGATTATTTTTGTTAACACCTGCCATACTTAAATCTTCTTGAGGCTCGGGCTCTTGATAATTAGAAGATCTAGTACGCATACACCTAAAAATGCAAAAGAAAACAAAACCAAACACAAAAACAATATATATACACAATAAAGATAAAATCTTTTTGGATTTTTGAAATTTTTAATTTTTATGGTTTTTTATAGTTTTTATTTTTTTATGCAAGAAAAATAACGTTCACAAGTGAACGGATCCCAAAAAGCAACGTGTCTCTCACAGAAAACTGTTGATCTTAACGAAAAGAGCCGGCAGCGACGCCATTTGATACAATGGATTTACTCAGGTTAAAAATCAAAGTTCGTTGTGTTGGTCTAATCGAATTGATCTTAGTTCTCTATGTGACTTCGTTTTATTTGGGTGGAAACAAAGATGTGTCGTTGTAGTGTTTAAAGTAAAATGTGCAAAACAATTAAAGTAAAAGTGCTTGATGAGACTGCTTTTATACATAGTCTCATCTTCCAAATAGGGCTTAAAATGCATTAAATATCATCAAAATACCCAAATATATGCTTGTGTATGTTGCTTGTGTATTTTAGGTACGGATATTGAGATAATGACAAAAGATCACAAGAATCATGCAAAAACGAACACGGGAAACGAAGCCGCACAATGAACCAAGCCCTAGTGAAGACTTTCCCAAGATCAACCCTTGAAGATTTGAAGAATTATGAAGAAGGGTCCTCCAATTATGAAGAATTGACACTTTATACCCTTGTATCCTCATAATTACAAGTTTGGTCCCTAAAGTTTGTCAAAATTACCAAAAGGGCCCTTAGCTTTGAAGAATTGGCAAGTTTAGCCCCTCAACAAAGCTAAATTGTCAACCAATATCATCCATAAAGTCAAATATATCATGAAGTCCTTCAAAGTACAAGAAATGACAAGTTTGGTCCTTTGAAAAATCCAAAATTACAAAAAGGACCCTCAACTTTCAACAATTGGCAAAAATGGTCCCTCATTTATCAAGACTTGGCAATTTCAGCCCTCCAAGATGACAATCATACAAGTCAAGACCATTACCTTTGAAAAAAATACCAAACCAGCCCTTGAAGAATTCAATTATGGCAAGAAATACCCCTGAATTCACTTTACAAAAGTTTATGGGCCAAAAATGCAAAAAGTCCAAAGTTGACAAAGGTTAAATGAGCGCTGACAGCTTTTTGAATTGAAATGACAAAAGGGAAAGAAGTGAGGGGTTAAACCTGGGCGACACAAATAGATACCTTAACCAGTAGTGGGGTGACACGTGCCCCACTACCACCTCTCCACCAATCACATTGCTCCCTGCTTCCACCTCACCATCCACTCACATTTATTTATTAAACTAATCCTAACAGATTAGTTTAAACTTGGCGCTAAACACCCAATTTAAAAACCAAACGGATTAAAAACATGTTCTTGGTGTTCTTGGCACAAATTGGGCATTTGCTAATTACAAACAATTAAACTCCCATAATGTGCAGATTTGTGATTAAGGGTCCTATAATCACAACCCAACCTTAAAACTTGACACCTCACCACCCCATTTGTCTCCTAGTGTCTCCCCTGCTCCACACCCATGCATACTGCCAAAAAGATGGCAGCAATCCAACGTATGAGAAACATGCTTACTTTCTAAGCTTCATCTACACCCTTGGATGCTATTTCAACAGCTCACACCTCAACTACATGACAAATTCAGTCACATGATTCTCCAAAGAAGACAAAGACCTCAAGGGCATTTTTGGGACTTTAGCATTAGGGTTTACACGTTTTGCAGCTTGCTAGGACCTTGTACACCCTCTATATAAAGGGTCTAGTTCATTTCATTTGCTCCTGCTTTTGGTTTTTCCTTTGTTCAAACACTTGTAAATCCTTTTTCAGTTTAATGAATTTGAGTTAAGTGATTTGAAGAAAGACCAAGTGCCACCTTATTTCTGCTTATTATTGTTCTTAGTTTACTGCTTTTTGAAGTTTAAAACCTGTTTTCAAAAGAGGAGTGTGCACAAGTTTGCATATTTTCCTCATTTTCTTGATATTTTGCTAAGTCTTGTTCCAATCTTGGAATTCTTGGGCTATAGGGCTGATCATAGCATCCTAACTGAGTTGGTTAAGGTGTGGTGAGGCTTATAACTTGGGGATAATCAAGTGTGGGGTAACAAGTTTGCATCAATCAAGATTTTTCCAAGTTTCTGATTTTTCATGTTATTGTGCTTAACCCTTGTTGAATCTTAGCAGGCTTTTGTGGAAGCTTGTGCTTGTTCTTGCTAGCACATAAGCTCAAAATTCGTGGGTGTGGATGTACATCCATGAGGTTTGCTTACTTAATCTCCAAATCTGCATAAATTGTGATTTTTGGTGATATTTGTATGAAACTGTTGTTCTTGTGAATTTTGTGGCTTGTTCTTGCTTGAATCTGTTTATTAGACTTGTTAGAGTGTTAATTGATGCTTGGTTGGCCTGAAATCTTGTTTTGCTTTTGAAAATCTTGATTTGAAAAAGTTAAAGGGGTGTTTGGGTCTACTGATTTGTGCTTGTAATCTGATTTTGTGTTAAGGGAAAGTGTTGTTTATGCTTTGCATCTGATATAACTTTGTTTGAGAGTGTTTTGCTGCAAGTTGTTGGGTTTGAACACTTGAATTGATCAATCTGCTATTAAGACCTTGTTTCTGCTTATTTTGACCTAGGATTTTGGTAACACTTAGTGTGTATGCATGCTTAGGGATAAAAGTGGTTTAAACAAAGTTAACATAACCTGTTTGAAAGATTTGAGGTGTTGAAATTGGCTTGTGTGTCAAATACATCAGCAAAAGTTAAAATCTGCATGTGTAGTGTTCATCAGTAACTTTCATAGCTTGGATCTTGCTTAATTCTTTGAACCAGTGCATGAAACCTGTTTAGACTTGCTTATTGGAGTTTATTATAGCTTGTGTGTGCATTTGGTTGAATTTGGTTGGCTGATTTGTGCTAAAATTGCTCTTGAATGCTAAACTGCTCATTGTTCATGTCTGTGCTATATCTGGTGATGAATTGATTAAACTGTATCAATTGGCTGTTTGTGATTGTGTTATTTTGCTTGTTATTGACTCCTTTTGATCCAAAGATCAATTGGGTGCCTTTGTGAAAACTGAATCCAAGAAAAAGTCACTAAAGACAACAAGTCAAAATAGTCAAGCAGTGGGAAAAGTTCCCACTGCTCAACATCCAAAACTAGCCCCTGCTAGTGCAATTTTATCATCAGCTTATCAATAAGCTATTCTAGCTTATTCTGACTTGCAACAACTTATTTTTTGTAATAGATCTTCATTATTTGACCCATTTAAGTGAACTGGAGCTTATCAGACTTTGACTTTGACTTTTCACTAGAAAACCAACTTGTTTGACTTTTAAGATAAGTGCTTATTTGATTTTCCAGCTTATTGAGTGTGCTTATTTGAAAGTTCTTTGGTTTTTAAGCTTAGTTTTGTCAAAAGAAACATTTTGCAACTTGAATCAGCTTCTGAGGTGGTCTAGATCATAAAAACGACTATTTTGTCGTTTTGTGAATAAGTTGTTGACTTGTTTCTGGCTTATTGAGTGGTCTTATTTGAAATTTCTTTTTACAGAAGTCTTTGTTAGGTCAAAAGAAGGTTGTGTGTTAAATTTTAGCTTATGGCATCAGCTTATAGCTTAATGGGCCAAAAAGCCCATTAAAAATAAGCTGCTTATTATAAGTTAGCTTATTTCACATTTTCAGCTTTTGGGCCTTTGGAAAAAGTTGTTTAAAATCAAATTTTGAGTCAACCTGTGCTTTTTGAGCTTATTTTGAGCACTTTTTCTTATTGGGCCTTAATTAAGCCCAATAAGGGACTGTTTAGGGTTTGGCCCATTTTCTAGGCCCAATAGGGGTATTTAGGTAATTTCACTTTCATTTCTGAGTTATTTAGGTTAAATTAAGCTAGTTTGCAAGTTTTTAGAATTTTTTATAATTTTTGGATTTTTAATATTATTTTAATATTATTTTATTATTAAAAATTAAAAGTCTGATTTTCTAGGTTTTTATATTTTTCCTAGGTTCTAAATACTTAATTAGGATTTTTGCAACTTTCCAAATATTTTTTAGGTCTTTTAATTATTTGTTATAATTAATTTAAGATTTAATTGATTTTAGGAGTTTTTAATTATTTAAAAATAGTTTAAATTGGTTTTAAAATTTTGAAAAATAGTTTTTAGCTTAATTAGAGTATTTTTGAGGTTTACAAACTTGAAAATCTTGTTTAGGGCTTTTTAATAATTAATTTTGATTTTTAGGGCTTTAATTAGCATTAAAAAGTCATTATCTAATTAATTAAAAGGTTTTTGCAAGTTTTGATTTTTTTTGTAAACTCTTAGATTATTATTAAGGATTTTTGGTGATTTTTAGGAATTTTTAGGGTTAAATTTTAATTTTGGTGGTTTTTACGACTTTACGTGTACGCCTTTTTAGACTTAGTTTAATCCGTCTTCATAACCGTCATTCTTTTCTAATCCCTTTTTCTATTTTTCTTTTCTCAAATATAATCACAAATTAATCCAAGTCATTACACACATAACACACTAGCCTCCTTGAGAACGAACTTAATTGGGTCATTCACACACGGTTTTCCTAAATCGTCGTGCTCACTTGCCCTATTTATTGCATCCTTTTCCTAAAGGTGTAGTTTTACTCAACATCATTTTGGCGCCGCTGCCGGGGAGGCGTGTTGTGTTTTGATTTGGCATTGTTTTTTTTATACTAACCATAATTAGTATTTGTATTAGTAGCACTCTACTAATACGTATTATCGTTTTTCGGTTTTTGTGTGAATATTATTACTATATTGTATACGTAGAACAATAAATACACAAGTACTCCAAATACGTGAGCAATCACAACCTTGATTTGGGAGGTCATTACCCAATCATTGTATTCGAATCTCAAACCAAAGAAAAAGGCAAAAATAGATAAATACTTTCGTGAAGCTTAATCTTGAAAATACAAACTATAAGGTGGGTATAAGGCGGATATTATAAAATATATCCTAAGGAAAAAGGCTCTTAAGTGCTTCGCGCCGCCTCGTTTCCCCGCTTGCTTGTGAGTATTTGATTGTGAGAGTGAATCGAGGGTTTTGCCGCCTAAAGTATTACTAAGTATCATATATATTTTCTTGGTTTCAATTTGATTAAACCCTCTTGAACGATTTGGTGTTCCACCATCGTTCTAAAGTCATCGAAGGCGTTCACTCCACGTGTTCGTTTTCATTCCTTGAGGCTTCGTTAATCAAGAGATTTGATTAGTGAGGAGATTTGTGGACTCATTGTCTACTTAATACATTCACCAAGTTCCAAAAAAGGTTAATACAATCAAAAACCACAAAAAAAAATTGAAAAAATACAAAACACCAAAAAGAATCTTCTTTGCTCATCACCTCGTTGTACGTGACGTTTATGCTAACTCGAAATCAAGCAAGACGTGCTCGTAAACGAAAAAACAAATCCATCACTCCAAACAATTCTAGTGAGGAGTCTCCTATTGACGAACCCATTGTAAGAGAAGCACCAACCATGGCGAATCGAACTATGATGGAGTTACTTCAAGCACCCACCGAGGGTTATGGAAAAACTATTGTAATTCCCGCTATCCTTGCGGAGAATTTTGAGGTTAAGACGGGTTTGTTGTCCATGATTCAAAACAACAAATTCCGTGGTGATGAGAAGGATAATCCACACAACCATATCCGCCAATTCAATCGTCTTACCGCTACTTGCAAGTTTAAGGATGTTTCAAACGACTCGATTAAGATGATGCTTTTTCCGTATTCCTTAGCGGGGCCCGCAAAAATTTGGTTAGAGAAAGAGCCACCCAATTCTATATTGACGTGGAAGGATCTCGTGTCTAAGTTTGTGAACCAATTTTTTCCGCCCTCTAAGACTACGCACTTGAAAAACGAGATTTCAAAGTTTTCACAAGAATTTAATGAAAGTTTTTCAACGGCTTGGAATAGGTTTAAGGAAATGTTACATGAATGTCCTCATCATGGTTTTTCCGATTTACATCAAATTGACACGTTTTACAATGGACTTAATGATCATGAAAGGGATTATTTGAATGCCGCCGCGGGTGGTAATTTTTTGTGTAAAACGGTTGAGGAAGCTTTGGTGATTATTGAAAATAGATCTAAGGTGTATAGTCCTCGTAGCACGTCTAGTGTTCGTAAGGCTTCGTCTTCGGCTTCACCTTCTTTGTCTAATACCATCGATGCTTGCCAAATTGAGGCGAACTTGGAAAACAAGATTTTTGATAAGTTGAAAGGACTTTTGATTGAGTTTAAAGTTGGTGAACCAAGTGCTCCCGCTACGGTTAAAGCGGTTGAGGTTTCTTGCATGTATTGTGGTGGAGGTCATGATTTCTCCGAGTGCATTACCAACGGTGGTAACACTTCGAGTGCCTTTGCGGCCACGGGAAATTACAACCAAAACGGTCAAGTTTCCCGCTCTAATCAAATGACTCCACCGGGTTTTGGATCAAATCAAAATGCTAACAACTATCGCAACAATCAAGTTGGTTTTAAGAACAATTATAACAAGGGAAACTATGGGAATCAAGGGGCTAATAATCAAGTTTCAAACAAAAATGATTTTCAAAATAACAACAAGAGTTTGCAAACATTGAAAGACCTTCCAAGTGAGTTTGTTGAATATGCTAGTGGTAATGATGCTAGGTTTGACAACATTCAAAGAGAAATAATTAGCCTAAGATCCGAGTTCAAAAACGACTTGAAGAAAGAGTTGAAAAATGAGTTAGCTAATGAACTTAAAATCCACACCAACAAGATGGAAGGAAATGTCACTAGGTTGCAACAAAACCAACAAAAGATGGAACAAGGGCAACATGAGATTAAACAAGAGATGCTTAAGGCCGAGAAAAGGCAAACCGAAGCCGTATTGAGGCAATCTAATTTTGAAGATAAAATCTCGTCTATGTTTGAGGCAATAATGTGTAAACCGTCGTCAAGTGGTCTTCCTAGTAACACCATATCCAACCCTAAGGGTGAGATGAAAGTAATTACCACACGTAGTGGTAAGACACTTAAGGAGCCGATTCCTCAACCAATTGCTCCTACGGAGGAAGCAATTGAGGAAGAACCCGAGGTGGTGGTCGAAAAGGAGCATATTTCAAGCCCACAAAGTACCGCTCATGCCACACCTACGGTTGACCCATTACCATCATTGGAACCCGAGATTCCAAAGGCTATGCCTACTATGCCTCAACCCACACCACCTTTGCCCTATCCATCGAGACTTAGGAAGGAGAAACGTCAAGAGCGCGACAATTACCAATTTGAGCTTTTTATGAAAATGTTTCGTGATTTGCACTTTAATGTGAGTTTCGCCGATGCCTTGGTCATGATGCCTCGATTTGCCGCTAACTTTAAGAGTATGTTGAACAACAAGGAAAAATTACACCAAAAGTCTAGTTGTTCGTCGGTTTATCTTAATCGCATACCTCAAAAAGTCGGTGATCCCGGTAAATTTTTGATCCCTTGTGCAATTCAAGATATGGAGGAATGCTATGCCTTGGCCGATCTTGGTGCTAGCATTAACTTGATGCCACTTGCAATCTACAAGTCGCTCAATCTTCCTAATCTTACTCCTTTACGAATGTCTATTGAGATGGCCGATCATTCCACGATTCTTGCATGTGGTTTGGCGGAAGACGTTTTTGTGAAAGTGGGGAAGTTCTACTATCCCGTAGACTTCATTGTTGTTGACATCCCCACGGATCCTCAAGTTCCTCTTATTTTAGGTCGTTCATTTTTAGATACGTCTATGGCTTTGATCGATGTGCATGCTAGAAAGATCACCTTACGTTTCAACGATGAGGAACTTGTTATAAACGCAACTCAAAACTCTCAAATTTCTCATGTTTATTCCGTTGCAACCATAAACCTCGTTGATATGATCGACGTGGTTTGCGAGGAATTTTCACAAGAAGTTCTAGGTTTTGGTGATGAAGAAACTAGTGGCAATCCCACTATGTTAGATCCAATTCTTGATAATTCGACACCAACCTTCACTCCTTTCGAAGGTGGTGGTTTTACGTTGGAAGAATTCGATGTTCCACGTACTTGTGACGAAGACCTCGACAACTATGAGGACTTCTCGATTATCAAGGATTTTCTCAACGATTTCCCATTTCCTCCACCCGAGGAGGTTATGAGTATCGAGCCCAAATCTTCACTTGAGGAACCACCTATCCTCGAGTTGAAAGATTTACCTCCTCACCTCGAGTATGTCTATTTGGAGGAGGACGACAAGTTGCCGGTTATTATTGCGAAGGAACTTTCGAATGATGAAAAAACCGCACTTGTCGATGTTCTTAAGGACCACAAAGGGGCGATTGCGTGGAAGTTATCCGACATTAAGGGGATTGATCCCAAATTTTGTACCCACAAAATCTTAATGGAGGAAGATTTCAAGCCAACAATCCAAAGTCAAAGAAGGGTGAACCCCAAAATTCACGACGTCATCAAGAAGGAGGTCCTTAAACTCCTTGACGCGGGAATGATTTACCCTATTTCCGATAGCCCTTGGGTGAGTCCTATTCATTGTGTCCCTAAAAAGGGAGGGATGACCGTTGTGCCAAACGATGCCAACGAGTTGATTCCCACGAGACTCGTGACCGGATGGAGAGTGTGCGTTGACTATCGTAAGTTGAATGAAGACACTCGAAAAGACCATTTTCCCTTGCCCTTCATGGACCAAATGTTGGAGCGTCTTGCGGGAAACGATTTCTATTGCTTTTTAGATGGTTTTTCCGGTTACTTCCAAATTCCCATCGATCCTCGTGATCAAGAAAAAACTACGTTTACGTGTCCATATGGAACGTTTGCCTATCGTAGAATGCCATTCGGACTTTGCAATGCACCGGGAACTTTTCAACGATGCATGATGGCTATTTTTCATGATATGATCGAGAAGACGATGGAAGTCTTCATGGATGACTTTTCCGTGTTTGGTGATTCCTTTACTTCGTGTTTGTCGAACCTTGAGAGAATGTTAAAACGTTGTGAGGAAACCAACCTTGTGCTCAATTGGGAAAAGTGTCATTTTATGGTTAGAAGTGGAATCGTCTTAGGGCACAAGGTCTCGAAAGCGGGGATTGAGGTAGATCAAGCTAAGGTAGACGTCATCGCCAAATTACCTCATCCCAAAACCGTCAAGGGAGTTAGGAGTTTCCTAGGCCACGCGGGCTTTTATCGACGATTCATCAAGGATTTCTCGAAGATTTCTCGGCCCATTACACATCTTCTTGAAAAAGAGGCACGTTTTGTCTTTGATGAAGATTGTGTACGAGCCTTTGAGATCCTTAAGAGGAAACTTACCGAAGCTCCCATTCTTGTTGCTCCAAATTGGAACCTCCCCTTTGAACTTATGTGTGATGCAAGTGATTACGCTATTGGGGCCGTTTTGGGGCAACGTCATGAAAAGCACTTCTTGCCTATCCACTATGCTAGCAAGACGATGACCGAGGCTCAACTTAAATACACTACAACGGAAAAGGAGTTCCTTGCCGTGGTGTATGCATTTGAGAAATTCCGACCTTATCTCGTCTTGACGAAATGCATAGTGTATACGGACCATTCGGCTATCAAGTATCTCATGGCTAAACAAGATGCAAAGCCGAGATTACTTCGTTGGATTCTCCTCCTTCAAGAATTTGATCACACCATTGTTGACAAAAAAGGAGCCGAGAATCTAGCGGCCGATCATCTCTCTCGTTTGGAAGATCCTCACCAAAGTGTTTACGAGCCCAAGGAAATCACCGAAACATTTCCACTCGAGACACTTAGTTTAGTGAATTCCAAACTTGATTCTTCTACCCCATGGTTTGCGGATTTTGCAAATTACCATGCGGGTAACTTCATCGTTAAGGGTATGACAACTCAAGAAAAACGAAAATTCTTTCGTGATGTCAAGTTCTACTTTTGGAACGACCCTTACTTGTTTCGAACTTGTGCGGATCAAATCATCCATCGTTGTGTATTTGGCACCGAAGCTTCTAATATCCTTAGAGCTTGCCATGAGGGACCCACGGGTGGTCACCACGGTGCTAATCTCACGGCTAAAAAGGTGTTTGATGCCGGCTTCTTTTGGCCTACTATTTACCGAGATGCACAAGATCTTGTGAAGTCTTGTGATTCATGCCAACGACAAGGAAAAGCCTCACAAAAAGATGAAATGCCACAAAATATCATTCAAGTATGTGAGATCTTTGACGTTTGGGGCATAGACTTTATGGGGCCGTTCCCATCATCTCGTGGTAATAAGTATATTCTTGTTGCGGTTGACTACCTTTCTAAGTGGGTGGAGGCGAAGGCCTTGCCCACCAATGATGCTCGTGTGGTAGTCAAGTTCTTGAAAAGTTTGTTTGCTAGGTTTGGAACCCCTCGTGCTATCATAAGCGATCGTGGAACCCATTTTTGTAATGACCAATTTGAAAGGGTTCTAAGGAAATATGGGGTTACACATCGTCTTTCTACGGCTTATCACCCACAAACGAGTGGGCAAGTCGAGGTTTCAAACCGAGCATTGAAGAGGATCTTGGAGAGATCCGTGGGGGAAAACCGACAATCTTGGTCGGATAAGTTAGACGATGCTTTATGGGCCTTTAGGACCGCTCATAAGACGCCCATTGGGTGCACTCCCTATAAGCTTGTGTATGGAAAGAATTGTCATTTGCCTATCGAGTTAGAACACAAGGCTTATTGGGCCCTAAAGCATTGTAATGATGACATGGAGACCGCGGGGAAACACCGGAAAATGCAACTAAATGAATTGGATGAATTAAGGGACATTGCTTATGAAAATTCATTGATTTACAAAGAGAAAACTAAAAAGTTGCATGATTCAAAAATTAAAAACCGAGTTTTTAACATTGGGGATCAAGTATTGCTTTTTAATTCAAGATTGAAAATATTTTCCGGTAAATTGAAATCCCGTTGGTCCGGTCCATTCACCGTGACTCAAGTGTTTCCTTATGGGACCATCGAGCTAGCTCAAGATGATGGTCCTAACTTCAAGGTGAATGGACATAGGTTGAAGCACTACTTTGGTGGGGAAGTTCCATCCTTGAACTACCTCGACCAAGTCACCTTCCCCAATGATAATTAGTATTGAGGGGATCGAGTCGAGCTCATGACTCGGTAATCAAAAACGAGGAGCCTCGTGGGGGAGTCCCATGCTTATCCTATGTACATATTATCGCTTTCTTAGTCTAATGTAGCTTACGTGTGGGGATTTGTGCCCTTCCAACCTTTGTTCCGTGGTTGTTTGTGATATGTGGTTTTTAGATCATGATCTTCACGATTGGAGCCCCTCGTGTTCGTTTCAAGGGAGCACTCGATCGTTTGCTTTGGAGACATTTCTCAATATCCATGATATATCCTTTTGATGTTCTAACCTTAGGTTTTTAGCACACTTCATAAATGGCTATTACTTAATGGTTACACCCTTTCCATGCTAGATTAGGCATTCGACTACGTCTCTAGTATGGGGGTGTTTGCACCCCTAGACTCGAAACATTGAGGACAATGTTTAACTTTAGTATGGGGGGGTGAATAGATACTTGCCTTGCCAAACCTTCACGCTTTCCAAAGTTCATCTTTTTGTTATCGTTTTGTTGCAAAATAAGGCTAAAAATGGCCAAATTTTAAAATTTTTCTCATGTTTTATAAGTGTTTGAAGACACGAATGTAGATTTTCCGATGGCGAGAATAAGAGTAATTTTTGACTCGACCGTGCGTGTTGAGCACTTAGCTTTGATTCCTTAACTACACATTAGGCTAAGTCTCTTAAATGAGGACGAGAAATGATAGGGTTAATTATAAGTTACTATGCTAAACGTAGAGTACTCGTATTCTTTCAAAAACTCATGTGTTCTCGTTGTTTGCTTATTCTCCCTTCGCATGTAAATATTTTTTGCTTAATAAATATTGACTTAGCGGTTTAGTTAGGATTGTTGGGTTTCTAGTCTTTTCTAGTAGCTTCCGTGTAATTAAATTGGGAAGACATTAAGGTATCGCCAGCGTCACGGTTTTGAAGTATTGGCACCCTAATAATCGAAAGCTTCACCCAATAATAAGATTTCAAGTGCTCACCTAAATCAAGCAAACAATTTGAAGCCCCACAAGGCCGAAAAATCTATGCAAAATTGAAAGTGAATCAAGCCTTAATCTTCGAAGCTTTAAAGATCCAAAATTCGCCTTAGCGTGAGGATATACGTCTTTGGCTAATAAAACCACCGATGAGGAGGATAATAAAAGGCAAGGCAAGACCGAAGTCATAATAAAAGCTTCATGGCGAAGTTGAATAAAAGATGGAGGTAAACCAAAGATAATAAGGCCCTTCCGTTAGGGGGCGTATAAAAGTCTTGGTAATAAGTCTCATGTTCAAAACCGTTATAAAACCGTGTTTATCGATTCTTCTTGTCAACTTAATTTTTTGACATCGTTGTCGAGGGGTTATTGATTTGATGGTCTTGGTTACACCGTTAGGACTCTATTTTTAGACCTAAATCTCTATTATCGCATAAGTCAAACAATGTATCCTCGTGAAACATTCAAGACATCATAAAATATAAGAGATACAACTTAGGAATAATGGGAGGATAAGTACGTGATTAGGGCATATGAGTAGTGTTAGCATTACTAACTTATAATGACAATGATCTCGTTGCACGCTTAGCATGGAATTGGAGTGAAAATCGAGGATGACGAAATTATTTCTAACGAAGCATTCACATGTTCTTATTCTATGAACCTAAACGTCCCATTTTGCGATGAAAATCATACATTATGTCTATAACACAAGTAGTAGTAATAGTAGTAGTATAGCTAGTTTATCATTCCAATAAAGTGAATAAAATTGAATTTTGGAGATGCTTTGATACTTTATTCTAGCATTGCGTGAGGGCACGGCAATGGTTTAGTATGGGGGAGTGATGAGACTGCTTTTATACATAGTCTCATCTTCCAAATAGGGCTTAAAATGCATTAAATATCATCAAAATACCCAAATATATGCTTGTGTATGTTGCTTGTGTATTTTAGGTACGGATATTGAGATAATGACAAAAGATCACAAGAATCATGCAAAAACGAACACGGGAAACGAAGCCGCACAATGAACCAAGCCCTAGTGAAGACTTTCCCAAGATCAACCCTTGAAGATTTGAAGAATTATGAAGAAGGGTCCTCCAATTATGAAGAATTGACACTTTATACCCTTGTATCCTCATAATTACAAGTTTGGTCCCTAAAGTTTGTCAAAATTACCAAAAGGGCCCTTAACTCTGAAGAATTGGCAAGTTTAGCCCCTCAACAAAGCTAAATTGTCAACCAATATCATCCATAAAGTCAAATATATCATGAAGTCCTTCAAAGTACAAGAAATGACAAGTTTGGTCCTTTGAAAAATCCAAAATTACAAAAAGGACCCTCAACTTTCAACAATTGGCAAAAATGGTCCCTCATTTATCAAGACTTGGCAATTTCAGCCCTCCAAGATGACAATCATACAAGTCAAGACCATTACCTTTGAAGAAAATACCAAACCAGCCCTTGAAGAATTCAATTATGGCAAGAAATACCCCTGAATTCACTTTACAAAAGTTTATGGGCCAAAAATGCAAAAAGTCCAAAGTTGACAAAGGTTAAATGAGCGCTGACAGCTTTTTGAATTGAAATGACAAAAGGGAAAGAAGTGAGGGGTTAAACCTGGGCGACACAAATAGATACCTTAACCAGTAGTGGGGTGACACGTGCCCCACTACCACCTCTCCACCAATCACATTGCTCCCTGCTTCCACCTCACCATCCACTCACATTTATTTATTAAACTAATCCTAACAGATTAGTTTAAACTTGGCGCTAAACACCCAATTTAAAAACCAAACGGATTAAAAACATGTTCTTGGTGTTCTTGGCACAAATTGGGCATTTGCTAATTACAAACAATTAAACTCCCATAATGTGCAGATTTGTGATTAAGGGTCCTATAATCACAACCCAACCTTAAAACTTGACACCTCACCACCCCATTTGTCTCCTAGTGTCTCCCCTGCTCCACACCCATGCATACTGCCAAAAAGATGGCAGCAATCCAACGTATGAGAAACATGCTTACTTTCTAAGCTTCATCTACACCCTTGGATGCTATTTCAACAGCTCACACCTCAACTACATGACAAATTCAGTCACATGATTCTCCAAAGAAGACAAAGACCTCAAGGGCATTTTTGGGACTTTAGCATTAGGGTTTACACGTTTTGCAGCTTGCTAGGACCTTGTACACCCTCTATATAAAGGGTCTAGTTCATTTCATTTGCTCCTGCTTTTGGTTTTTCCTTTGTTCAAACACTTGTAAATCCTTTTTCAGTTTAATGAATTTGAGTTAAGTGATTTGAAGAAAGACCAAGTGCCACCTTATTTCTGCTTATTATTGTTCTTAGTTTACTGCTTTTTGAAGTTTAAAACCTGTTTTCAAAAGAGGAGTGTGCACAAGTTTGCATATTTTCCTCATTTTCTTGATATTTTGCTAAGTCTTGTTCCAATCTTGGAATTCTTGGGCTATAGGGCTGATCATAGCATCCTAACTGAGTTGGTTAAGGTGTGGTGAGGCTTATAACTTGGGGATAATCAAGTGTGGGGTAACAAGTTTGCATCAATCAAGATTTTTCCAAGTTTCTGATTTTTCATGTTATTGTGCTTAACCCTTGTTGAATCTTAGCAGGCTTTTGTGGAAGCTTGTGCTTGTTCTTGCTAGCACATAAGCTCAAAATTCGTGGGTGTGGATGTACATCCATGAGGTTTGCTTACTTAATCTCCAAATCTGCATAAATTGTGATTTTTGGTGATATTTGTATGAAACTGTTGTTCATGTGAATTTTGTGGCTTGTTCTTGCTTAAATCTGTTTATTAGACTTGTTAGAGTGTTAATTGATGCTTGGTTGGCCTGAAATCTTGTTTTGCTTTTGAAAATCTTGATTTGAAAAAGTTAAAGGGGTGTTTGGGTCTACTGATTTGTGCTTGTAATCTGATTTTGTGTTAAGGGAAAGTGTTGTTTATGCTTTGCATCTGATATAACTTTGTTTGAGAGTGTTTTGCTGCAAGTTGTTGGGTTTGAACACTTGAATTGATCAATCTGCTATTAAGACCTTGTTTCTGCTTATTTTGACCTAGGATTTTGGGAACACTTAGTGTGTATGCATGCTTAGGGATAAAAGTGGTTTAAACAAAGTTAACATAACCTGTTTGAAAGATTTGAGGTGTTGAAATTGGCTTGTGTGTTAAATACATCAGCAAAAGTTAAAATCTGCATGTGTAGTGTTCATCAGTAACTTTCATAGCTTGGATCTTGCTTAATTCTTTGAACCAGTGCATGAAACCTGTTTAGACTTGCTTATTGGAGTTTATTATAGCTTGTGTGTGCATTTGGTTGAATTTGGTTGGCTGATTTGTGCTAAAATTGCTCTTGAATGCTAAACTGCTCATTGTTCATGTCTGTGCTATATCTGGTGATGAATTGATTAAACTGTATCAATTGGCTGTTTGTGATTGTGTTATTTTGCTTGTTATTGACTCCTTTTGATCCAAAGATCAATTGGGTGCCTTTGTGAAAACTGAATCCAAGAAAAAGTCACTAAAGACAACAAGTCAAAATAGTCAAGCAGTGGGAAAAGTTCCCACTGCTCAACATCCAAAACTAGCCCCTGCTAGTGCAATTTTATCATCAGCTTATCAATAAGCTATTCTAGCTTATTCTGACTTGCAACAACTTATTTTTTGTAATAGATCTTCATTATTTGACCCATTTAAGTGAACTGGAGCTTATCAGACTTTGACTTTGACTTTTCACTAGAAAACCAACTTGTTTGACTTTTAAGATAAGTGCTTATTTGATTTTCCAGCTTATTGAGTGTGCTTATTTGAAAGTTCTTTGGTTTTTAAGCTTAGTTTTGTCAAAAGAAACATTTTGCAACTTGAATCAGCTTCTGAGGTGGTCTAGATCATAAAAACGACTATTTTGTCGTTTTGTGAATAAGTTGTTGACTTGTTTCTGGCTTATTGAGTGGTCTTATTTGAAATTTCTTTTTACAGAAGTCTTTGTTTGGTCAAAAGAAGGTTGTGTGTTAAATTTTAGCTTATGGCATCAGCTTATAGCTTAATGGGCCAAAAAGCCCATTAAGAATAAGCTGCTTATTATAAGTTAGCTTATTTCACATTTTCAGCTTTTGGGCCTTTGGAAAAAGTTGTTTAAAATCAAATTTTGAGTCAACCTATGCTTTTTGAGCTTATTTTGAGCACTTTTTCTTATTGGGCCTTAATTAAGCCCAATAAGGGACTGTTTAGGGTTTGGCCCATTTTCTAGGCCCAATAGGGGTATTTAGGTAATTTCACTTTCATTTCTGAGTTATTTAGGTTAAATTAAGCTAGTTTGCAAGTTTTTAGAATTTTTTATAATTTTTGGATTTTTAATATTATTTTAATATTATTTTATTATTAAAAATTAAAAGTCTGATTTTCTAGGTTTTTATATTTTTCCTAGGTTCTAAATACTTAATTAGGATTTTTGCAACTTTCCAAATATTTTTTAGGTCTTTTAATTATTTGTTATAATTAATTTAAGATTTAATTGATTTTAGGAGTTTTTAATTATTTAAAAATAGTTTAAATTGGTTTTAAAATTTTGAAAAATAGTTTTTAGCTTAATTAGAGTATTTTTGAGGTTTACAAACTTGAAAATCTTGTTTAGGGCTTTTTAATAATTAATTTTGATTTTTAGGGCTTTAATTAGCATTAAAAAGTCATTATCTAATTAATTAAAAGGTTTTTGCAAGTTTTGATTTTTTTTGTAAACTCTTAGATTATTATTAAGGATTTTTGGTGATTTTTAGGAATTTTTAGGGTTAAATTTTAATTTTGGTGGTTTTTACGACTTTACGTGTACGCCTTTTTAGACTTAGTTTAATCCGTCTTCATAACCGTCATTCTTTTCTAATCCCTTTTTCTATTTTTCTTTTCTCAAATATAATCACAAATTAATCCAAGTCATTACACACATAACACACTAGCCTCCTTGAGAACGAACTTAATTGGGTCATTCACACACGGTTTTCCTAAATCGTCGTGCTCACTTGCCCTATTTATTGCATCCTTTTCCTAAAGGTGTAGTTTTACTCAACATCAGTGCTCTTAAAGTAAATGTAAGTCTAATTAAAATAAAAGTGCAAGTATTTAAAAACGTGACTGAAATTAAAGGGCACTAAAGTAAATGACGTAAACTTAAATCTATCTAAGGCAAACTTAAAGTGCGACTAAAACTAAGGCAAATCTAAAATAAAACTAAGGCAAATAATTTTAAAGTGCAATTAAAATAAAGGCGGGAAAAATAAAGCTTGAAAATAAAAATCAAAAACAAAAGCTGATAAGAACCTGAATACATCTCATTCGGAATTATCCTTCGTTCGGAACAATCACTCGTCCTAAATGTCACCTTTGGTTGAAATGATTCTTCTTTACTTGGAATATTACCAAAATCCTTGATCCGGAACAAATTGATCAGAATATGTCACTTATCCAAAACAATCCTTCGTTCGGAACTTTACTGATTCGGAATTCTAAGTTTTTGCCTTGATTCGGAACAAATTGGTCACCCTTGATTCGGAAGTTTCCGAATGAACCTCCTTGATTCGGAAGTTTAAAACTTCCGAATGAACAACCACTGAATCGGAACTAACTCTTCGTTCGGAAGTTTCGTTCGGAAGTTCGTTCGGAACTTTCGTTCGGAACTTCGTTCGGAAGTGTTGATTCGGAACTTTTCCTTCGTCCGGAACTTTGAATGTTCCGGATGAACAAGTTGGCTCGGAACTTTTGCTGATCTCAAATCTTCCGGATGAACCCTTGATTCGGAACTTTGGAAGTTCCGAATGAACAAACTCCCTTTCTTGGTTCGGAAGTTTTCACCTGGAAAGATCAGTAACACAACAAACAATCCCGAAGAACAAGGGATACAGTAACAGCAGAATAATAACAAAGATTAATCAAAATCAAACACAAACGATCTAACTAAAATAACAACAAATCAACAGTAATAACAAACAAACAATTTAAAACACGAAATCAAACAACTTTAACCAAAATAATCAAACACCACTTGGATCAAAATAAAAGCATGAACATGAACATAACATAAACACATGAATCAAAGAATAAGAAAGGTAGATAAGAGATTGACAAGATAAAATAAAGATTTGACAAGAATTAAAATGAAAACTTACTTGGAATTAAATGGTAATTAAGGTGCATAACATGAATTTAAATTGACAAGAAATTAAAGGACAAGGTATTTAAATGTGGAAGACTAATTGTCACACTTAGCCAACAAAATGAAAAATGACTAATCATAATCTATTTATAGGGGAGGATTAAGGAAGCTTCCTCCCCTCCTTCCTTTCTTGTTAATTGCAAGATTAAGTCCCTTTCTTCTTAATTCTTCATTTAATTGCATACTTAGTCCTTTTCTTCTAATCTTCATTAAACTTGGACTTTTAAGGACTTTTGGCTTCGGGATTTCTTTTGAGCTCGTCTTTAAATTCTTTAATAAAATAGACTTGAATTCTTCGGCTTTTGATAAACTTCCGTCTTTTGACTTTTTTCTTCGATAAATCTTCAGAATTGGTCGTGGACTTCCGTTCTTTTTGCACTCTTGACTTCTTGACTTCGTCTTTCATCTTTTTCTTCAATAAAAGTCCGTAAATGCCCGTGAATGTCCGTGTTTTCTCCACTTTTCACCTTTTCATCCTAAATCACAACAAAAACACAAACCACGCATAATTCCGACATAAAAGACATAAAATACACGTTTTGATCCGGTTATTATTGTAATTAAGTGGTAGAAAAGATGGATGTTTACACACCTATCAATAGACTACCGCAAACTCAATGATGCCACGAGAAAGGATCATTTCCCTCTACCTTTTATGGACCAAATGCTTGAACGTTTAGCGGGTAATGAATATTACTGCTTTCTTGATGGTTTCTCGGGTTATTTCCAAATACCCATCGATCCCCAAGATCAAGAGAAGACTACATTCACTTGTCCCTATGGCACATTTGCTTACAAAAGAATGCCTTTTGGCTTATGCAATGCCCCCGGGACTTTCCAAAGGTGCATGTTAGCTATCTTCCATGACATGGTTGAACAAACCATGGAAGTCTTCATGGATGATTTCTCGGTCTTCGGGGATTCCTTCTCTTCTTGCCTTGCCAATTTGGAACGTATGCTTAAGCAGTGCGAAGACACTCGCCTTGTTCTGAATTGGGAAAAATGCCATTTTATGGTAAAAGAAGGCATCGTGCTTGGACATAAGATCTCGAAAGCCGGTCTTGAAGTTGACCGTGCTAAAGTCGATGTTATTGCAAAGTTGCCTCCACCTTCAACCGTGAAGGGTGTGAGAAGTTTTCTGGGTCATGCGGGCTTCTACCGACGATTCATCAAAGATTTTTCTCAAATCGCTCGCCCGATGATCCACCTCTTGGAAAAAGATACTCCTTTTATCTTTTCCAAAGAATGTCTTGAAGTCTTCAACTCGCTTAAGGATAAGCTTACTAAAGCACCCGTCTTAGTTACCCCTAATTGGGAGCTGCCTTTTGAGTTGATGTGCGATGCTAGTGATTTTGCTATTGGAGCGGTTCTGGGACAAAGAGTGAATAAACACTTCCAACCAATCCATTACGCTAGCAAGACAATGACGGGGGCACAATTGCATTATACGACAACCGAAAAAGAGCTTTTAGCTGTTGTCTATGCCTTTGAAAAATTTCGCCCCTATCTTGTCCTTTCCACAACAATTGTGTATACCGATCATTCCGCGCTGAAGTACTTGTTGACAAAGCAAGATTCCAAACCAAGACTTCTTCGCTGGGTTTTACTACTCCAGGAATTTAAAATCGAAATTCGCGATAAAAAAGGAACAGAAAACTTAGCCGCGGATCATCTCAGCAGACTTGAGGATCCTTACCAAGGGGATCATCCAAACAAAGGAATCAATGATTCTTTTCCCTTGGAGACCTTAATGTCTATAAATGCGAAGTCGAATGAAACCCCGTGGTTTGCAGACTTTGCAAACTACTTGGCGGGTGGAATTCTCAAGGAAGGGTTGACGTCCCAACAAAAGAAGAAGTTTTTCACCGACATCAAGACTTACTTTTGGGACGACCCTTACCTATTCAAACAATGTGCCGACCTGATTATCCGACGATGTGTTGACGGACCGGCAGCGTCGGAAATCCTTGATGCTTGCCACAAAGGACCCACCGGTGGTCACTTTGGTCCCAACTACACCGCCAAAAAAGTGTTTGATTCCGGATTTTATTGGCCCTCCATATATCGTGACGCTCACGATATGGTTAAAAGATGTGATGTTTGCCAAAAGCAAGGCAAAATCACACATAAAGACGAGATGCCTCAGAATTTCATACAAGAATGTGAAATTTTTGATGTTTGGGGTATCGACTTTATGGGGCCATTCCCTTCTTCTAAAGGAAACAAATACATCCTTGTAGCCGTTGACTACGTTTCAAAGTGGGTTGAAGCCAAAGCTTTACCCACTAATGACGCAAGGGTGGTTTGTAGCTTTTTGAAAGCTCTTTTCGCTAGATTCGATGTGCCTCGTGCCATTATTAGTGATCGTGGGACTCATTTCTGCAATGACCAATTCGCAAGAGTCATGGCTAAGTACGGTGTAAATCATCGTCTTTCCACAGCCTACCACCCACAAACTAATGGCCAGGCTGAAATATCCAACCGAGGACTGAAGCGAATTCTTGAAAGAACTGTGGGAGAGCATCGTGCCTCATGGGCTAATAAACTTGATGATGCTTTGTGGGCTTTCCGTACTGCTTACAAGACCCCGATCGGCTGTACGCCTTATCGTCTTGTGTACGGGAAAGCGTGCCACCTCCCCATTGAGTTGGAGCACAAGGCTTACTGGGCCTTGAAGTGGGCTAATTTTGATATAAACAAAGTCGGTGACCTACGCAAGATCCAACTCAATGAGCTGAATGAACTCCGTAATGAGGCTTATGAAAATTCTTTAATCTATAAGGAAAGAACTAAGCTCATTCACGACTCCAAGATCAAAAACCGAGAGTTCCATGTTGGAGACAAAGTCTTACTTTTTAACTCTCGGTTGAAAATCTTTTCGGGAAAGCTCAAATCTCGTTGGTCCGGCCCATTCACCATTGCCCAAATTTTTCCATATGGTACTCTCGAGCTCGCTCCACCTGATGGACCAAATTTTAAGGTGAATGGCCAACGAGTGAAGTTGTACTTTGGTGAGGACACCTCTCAGGAGGTGATTCCATCCCACACCACGTTCCCCATGAACTAATTTTGGGTCTAGTCAGGCTCGTGACTCGGTTATCAAAAACAAGCGCTCCTCGGGAGGCAGCCCGAGTTTCTATCCTTTTATATTTTAACACCCTAAGTGTAGGGGAGCCTGTATACGTGTTTGTATTTGTGTGGTGATGTGATTACAGGGATAAGTGCACTCTTGGAAACTTTGGAGAACCGTGCTCCCGTGTTATCCGAAATCCGGTTCTATCTCTCAACTATCGTGATTCAATTTTCTTCATACTCACATTCGAAATTGATCACTTTAGTCGTCTCTTCCTTAGCTTGAGTTAACCAACGTGCACAATGTCATAAGTGTAGGGGAGACTTTTCCCACATGCTTAAACATTGAGGACAATGTTTATCTTAAGTGTAGGGGGGACTTCTATCGAAGTTTTAAGTGGACTTTTCCATGAAAATGCCTTCATTTAACCGGAAAATCCTATTTTTCAACATTTTTCAAATTTTTTATTAACTTTGGCCATTTAGCGGTAATTTTTAAATTTTTATCTTTGCTTTCATATGTATATATCCCACAATAAAGTCAAAAATATTAATAAAGTGGTGTAGCTAGTTTAGAAATCTTTGACATATTAGGCCCGTTGCGTTTATTTTGACTCAACCCGAATAGACTTATCCAAGTTTATTCTAGCTAGTATCCTTAACCATGTAGACCTTAATTGGTTTATTAGGCTAAGTATCCACGAGTCTCATTACTTGAGATTTTTAAATTGTGGAGGACGAGAAATGATAGAGTCAATTATAAGTCGGTATTCTTGCACAAGCTCACTTGGTGTAATTATTTGCCTATTCTCCCATCACTTGCTAATAATTTATCTGCAATAAGTAAGGTCGTACGATTTGAAAAGTTACTTAGCTTCTAGTCCAAGATCGTTTAAAAGTTGCTCGGTAATGATAAGAGTTTATAGCCAAGGCATAACTTATGAAGCACGGCGCGAAGATTGGCGAGTCCGAAAAGGCCCTAACAAGGCATGAGGATTCCATTTTATTGCTAAAGATCCGAAGTGATATGAAAAGCATTATTCCCAAAGTCAATATGAAGGATCAAGACTCACGGCGAAAAGCAATCAACTCCCATAAAGATGATGGAGAAGTCTATCCGAAAAGACCCTAACAAGGTATGAGGATAAATAGATCCAAGTCCGAAAAGGAGGCGGATCGTTGTATCTCAAAATCCCAATTAGAGATTGAAGAAATAATCATGAAGTCGTGGTCAACAAAGTTGGAGTACCCCTCAAAAGTCTCCAAGTGAAGAAACTCTATGAACGATGAGAATACCATTATCTCAAGCACGTCTCTCAAGATATGAAGTATGAAGTACATGCCAAATATCGGCCCGAGAAAGGTCTCAAATCGTGAACCAAGTTATGCCAAGATATGAACTTTTTGATATCCCGAGAATCAGTTTTAAGAGATTTTGTCCTTTAGCTAACTATTGATCAAATCGTCCTACTTTGCTTTCAGCCTAAATAAATTATCAAAATAAGTCCAAAAAATGCATCTTCATGATCATTCTAAGACAAAAATAAAATATAAGAGATACACCTAGGAATAAGGGAGTTTAAGCATTTAATTAAGCCATGTGTGTAAGTGTTTGAATTGCTAACTTATAATAACAATGATCTCGTTTTTAAGCTTAGTTTGGGGAACGTGAAACTTGAGGGTGATAAATCTTCGCAGCACCAAAGCCCTAATGTAAGTCATCGATTTCTTTGCAAGTTATTTCCATGTAGCTATTTTCAAGTGAAAATGGTTTTCTATCCCTTTGTTACCTTTAAAGTTTTATTTCTTTAAATTTTTGTTTAGTAGAATTTTAATAAGGCCAAGGTTGATTAATTATGAGAAAAGTGTAAACTTGCTTTATCACTAAGCATTGCATGAGGGCATGGCAATGGTTAAGTGTAGGGGATTTGATAGGTGTGTAAACACCCATCCTTTTACCACTTAATTCGGGCTAAAACGAGACCAAAACACGTATTTAATATCATTTGTTTGGAATTATGCGTGGTTTTTGTGTTTATTGTGTTTTCAGAGCCAACCGGATGAATATTGAAGAAAACGTGGGATTGCATGGGTTTTACTGAAGAAAAAGACTCAAGATAAAGTCTATTGTCCAAGAGATGCAAAAGATTTGAAGTCACTGGGCCTATTCGAAGATTTATCGAAGAAAAGGACCAAAGATGGAAGATTTACATAAGTCGAAGAAACTCAAGTCTATTAAACGAAGAAATTAAAAGACGAGTTGAATTTAATCGACGACAAATCCCGAATCAGAATCAAAAACGGAAACTTTTCTGAAAAGACGAAAAGACAAGAAGAACGGGAGAAAGCCCACTCACCAACCAAAGGACAAGCCTATATAAAGCTCACCCCTCACACATGTTAGTTAGTTTTTAGTTTTAGTTTTTCCTTCTTCCACCTTTTTCTCCCTTTTTAGTTCGTATCATCACCATCACCACTAGGGTGATTGGTGATTTTAATCTTTGTTTTTCTAATCTTGTTGTTTTAATCTTTGTTAGATCTTGTTAAAACATTAATCATTCAATACAAGTTCTTTGTTTAATCTTTCCATTTCATCTTGTTCATCATCATCTTTATCTTCAAGTTCTTAAGTTTTTATTTTTCTTGATTTGATCTTCAAAAGTTGTTGGGATTTGTGTTTTTGTTGATGGGATTTGTAGTTTATGGTTAGTAGATGCTATGTGATTAGTTTATTTAAGTTTTTAGTGGAAAACTTGGTGATTTTTGGATCAAAATCGTCTTTCCTTGTTCTTCGGGTATTGTTACTGTTCTTGAGTTCCCAGACTTCCGAATGAACACTTAAGTTCCGGATGAACCAAGAACTTCCGAATGAGTATTAAGTTCCGAATGAAGTAAAATCTTCCGAATGAGTTTTTGTTTAAAAAGTTCCGAACGAACCACAAAGTTCCGGATGAGTTACAATCTTCCGAATGAACAGTAAGTTCCGGATGAACAGTAAGTTCCGAATGAGTTTTCTTTCAAAAAGTTCCGAATGAGTCTAAATGTTCCGAATGAGTAAAACTTCCGAACGAACCACAAAGTTCCGGATGAACCAAAAACTTCCGAATCAGTCCAAAGTTCCGAATGAGCATTAAGTTCCGCATGAATTACAAAGTTCCGAATGAATCAAAATCTTCCGGATGAACAAAGTTCCGAGCGAAAGTTCCGCATGAGTAAAGTTCCGAATCAAGGGTAAAAAGTTCCGAATCAATTTTCTTTTAGTGCTACTGTTTTACTGTTTTACTGTTTCTTTACGTTTATTTCACAATTTATATTTTAACTGTAATTTTAACTTTGATTTCAATTTTAATTTTACTCTTAATTTCAATTTTAATTCACGTTTTTATTAATTGTCATTAAAGTAATTGTCTTTGATTTAAGTTTTAATTTTAAGTACGTTTTAACATTTAGTATATTAGAAAACCAAACCCTTTTATTTGATAACCAAGAACAATCATTCCACTTAAGGCTGAGATCAATTCGAGAGGACTGTGAGACATAAATTGAACCTAGTAAAATTACTTGTATCAGATGTTCATTATATTAATAATAAACATCCACTAGACGTGTATACATTGAATCCCACGTCTAGTGCACACACACGTTTAGGTTTACATTGTGAATGAATTATATGAAAAACCTAATAACCCTTGGTTCCTTTTATAGTGTAAGGATTAGGGTTTACAAGAGATAAGGATAAATAAACATGTGAATCTTCTATTTAAATAACTATATATAGAATCTCCTGCATATATATCCAAATAGAATCTTCTAAAAGCTTCTTGTCTACAATTCTATCAACTCTTGAATTGCATGTAACAACTCTTGAATTGCACACGACAACTCTTGAGCCAACAACGCTGGATTAACTCTTGTCAACGCCTAAATTGGTCTTGACAACGCTTAGACAATAACTTCATGTTTTCTTCGTTTTTGAGTTTCTGCCACATCAACTTTTTGACCCAACAATCTTCCCCTAGTTGATAGTGGCAAAACTCTATGTGTATCTCTTGTAAGTTGTACATGATCTTCAAATTGCTTCCCCTCAAGTGTAGCATGTATTTCTTCCCCTTTTTGTCACATCAACAAGGAAGTAAACAATGTATGCAATGTTGAAGATTCTCCAAAAGTAGCTCTATGTAATGATCTTGAAGAACAATTAATATAATATTTTTGATGTAGAAGTAGAATAACCCAACCTTGTGTTCCATGTCTTGTACTATCCATGTGACTAAGAACTTATACTCATGGTACTAAGTATAAGTAGACCTCGATCCCTTGTCAATATTCTCATCCTTTGTGAGACACTGAGCACGATAATGTAACTCCTTCAAGTGTTATGACAAGTCTTCATCACCATCCATGTAAAGCACGAACAAGTTATCTTTAAAGTCAGTGTATGGTATCCACGACTTTAAGATATGATAGAACACAAACTCGCGAAAATCTTCTTCAATCATCAAACTTACCATAAGAATTCTTCCCCTTAAGCCAACACCTCTTCATGATGAATCTAATGGAATAACATCTTCATACCATATGTAAAAGCCACTTCAAGGCCATCCTAGTTACATAGTTTAAAATACCCATCAAATTCCCACGAATAGCTGTTAACTCGCTTTAAGATCATTAATTCCTTTGAAAAATATCCGAGCCATAAATATAAACATGATATTCTAGATTAAAACGGATATTCCATGTACCTTTGTGTGTATAATCCTCCTTTTTGTGTGCTAAAAACGTACCAATTTTCTCAAACAGCAGCCTTCCTTGTGTTGTCCAATATCCTCTTCTGTCCAATATCTAAGTCAGATGTATTGTCCGATATCGGACAATACCTATCAGCGTTGAAGTTCATATATCGGACGACACTGTCAACTCTATCAGCGTTGACTTATTCTGTCAGCGTCAAATTCCAATATGTCAGCGTCTACTCCACTCTTGTCAGCGTCAAATTTTGCTGACGTCATCTAGGGCAACAAATCACGTCCAAAAATAAATATCCCATGATTTTAGAAGCATCAATAGCTGTTGTATCCACTAAAATAGGAAACCGTATAAAAAGCACATCTTCATCCATAATTCACGCAGCCTAGTCAAATTTTAAGACTCCCATCACGTGATCACATATATTATAACAATATAAGCAAAAAAAAATTTCTCATGAATCTTGGAATTTCCTTTTGCTATATCTCACGTAAATTCCAAATACTTGCATATACCTTTTGATGACTTCTTCGTGTGAACATACGAACCTTTCCTCCAATAAGAATATTAGAACCGTGTGAACACAATTCTTTCTACCAATAGGAAGGTTTTCATCGTGTGAACACTCCATTAAGAACCAATCACGTTCTTTTTCCCTTTAAGATCATGCAGACAATCGTGAAATAACAGAAACATGCATATTTAGTAATTACCAATATTCTTCCAAGATTTCAATAAAGAAAAGAAGATTACTGATTTGTAGACAATAAGTCCATATGTCGCTGTTAGCTTTGTTGATTGTGTGAACACAGACGTGAATACCACTCCACCAATTCTCTTTTTCCATTATGCAGTCTTAGGGTTATAACTTCATCAAACCCTGCTATTCCATTAACACCAAATCTAGGGTTCTTTAAAAACCTAATTTGAAAATCGAAACACTAACCTAGGGTTTGTCAATCAACCTTAGATCGTGTATAATCATGTTACAACAGCCACAACCCTCAAACTTTCTGCTCTTCATGTTGATCTAGGGTTTGAGTAACCCTAGTTCATGATTTCATGTGAGTGAAGCAAAAACGTTCATACCTTAACCAGCAACCTTTGACCTTGAATAAATTCTTCATTAAGGCTCAGATCGAAAATCCCTTCGGTGAGATTCTAGACACAAGTGCCAAGAATCTACAGTTCAAAAATCACGAAGATCCAATGGTTAACGAAGGAGAGATCGTGTTTTGAACATGGCTGTTCACAGAAAACTGCATACCTCCTACTGCTGACTTTGACGCCTAATAACTTTTGCTTGGGGATAAAACTCGACAATCCCTCCAGTGGATGTTTAGATCTATGTATGTAGAACACACATATAAAATTTCGTGACGATCCAACGGTTCAATCAAAAGTTATGACCTTCTGAATACTGTTGCGCACACAAAAACGTCCAGAAAAATCCTAGACGGATTTTTCTTCTTTTCACCATACACGAACACCTTGTTGGTCCTAGCATCACGAGCCACGAGGCTCTGATACCAATTGTGGAAACCTTGGTTTCCGGATCTTTTAAGCAACTAGGAATGATCATTGTTCATATGATTAGATAATCAAAGCGGAATAAGAACAACAACCATTAACAAGGTGTTTAGACACGAATAACATGAATTAAAACAATAGGGATGTTCATTATATTAATAACAAACATCCACTAGACGTGTATACATTGAATCCCACGTCTAGTGCTGTAGGATCGATGTTTTCTAAGGATTTAGCATTGTATGGATTAATCTATTGAATGATGATAAATGGGAGAACTTAGAGAGAGAAAGAAGAGAGAGAAAGGAGAGAGTTGAAAGAAAGATGGAAATGTGATTATGTGAAATAGGAAGTGAACCAACAACCCCTCCTAACATGCTAGGAGGGGGGTCTATATAGCCCACCCTACATGTGGGCTATATGGGCTATATTGGATCACGAGCCCAATATCATTGGAGTGACCGATCCTTTCTAAATACGTAAAAACGTATTTCCAACAATCTCCCCCAAAGGGAGGTCACTCTAAGTTACAATGTCCTAAATAGTCTAAAGCTCGTGATCTATGCTAATAATGATGTGACCGAGACTTTCCTTGGAAAAACGTATTTCCAACAATCTCCCCCAAAGGGAGGTCACACCATTTTACAAAATCTTAAACCTAGCATACTATGCTTTAGTCTTCGATCTTGTTCTTGTGAATATGCTGATGAGATCTTTGACTTTAGTCTTGAGCATGTTCTCTTGCCTTGACCTTGTGCATTCATCACTTGTGATATTCGCCTCTTCGTGACTTCATGTTCCACACACTTATACCTTTATAATTCTTGAAAGCTTCAGAGTTTGATACAGCGGAAGACTTGACCTTCAGACTTTCTTGAATTCGTTGAAGTACTGAGTGTATGCAGTATAAGCATGTGGGGACGACTTCTTCTTGGATTCCGCAACGCCACCGTCTTCAAATGCCGCAACATAAGTAGACACGAAAGAAATGGCTTTGAACATTTCATTCTAAATCGGTAGCATTTTACCTCCGGTCGGTGAAGACCGTTGGACGATATTAGATATCGTACCCGTGACGGATAGTTTCAATTAAGTAACTTCCTGACAGGATTTCACGGGTAAACCCGTTCTCTTTATTCGACCGTCCAAAGCTGACTGCGAACATAAAGAGTGAATCATTTGGATAATAATATCCGCATGATTTGAAGCCGTCAATTCATGTTCCTGGAACAAGTGAAATTCAATTAAGAACCGCACCATCGTTGCTTTCAAGTTTTCACGAGCTTGATTCGTATTGAATCTTGCAAGTTACCTACCAAGTGCTGTTTGAGGTTAACACTAGAAGGATTTCCACTCATCACCGTGAACACAAAGGTATCACTCTGAGTGTTCTGGCAAGATCACTGAGATATTGCGTAGAGGCCTGGAACGTGTTTAAATTCAGTTAAGAATTAAACAGCCGTTGCTTTCCAGTTATCACAAGTTTGATTCATAAAGAATCGCACAAGTCACCTACCATGAGCTTTTTGATATTCGCTCAAGAAGGATTTCCATCTTCATTGTAATTACTTTCGTATTACTCGGATGTTCAGGAAAGATCATGAAGATTTTGCGTAGGACTCTTAAGATCTTTCTTACTTTTCACAGTGTATGAAGAAGCAAGGAATTATGAAAGTGTGTCCTAATGAGATATTTAATGATCTCAAATGGCTCTAGACTCGATCGTGCACTTTGGATTTTAGTGATCGGAGGCTGGAGAGGAGTGCCACCTTTTCAATACCAATTTATTCGGAGTGAATAAATCAATAGATAACGTGTTGTCTCCGTGTGATTAAAACAAATATCTTTTAAGAGATATCTGAGTTAGCTGGGATGGGTTGTGCTTTGCATCACTGGGTCCATGATGTCTGTCTTCAATATCAAGAATCATTAAACAATGATCTTAATAGCATATGTATTGACCCGGTTTCTGCCTAAGTTGTAAGGAGGGCTTCTTTCTTTACACCCTTTATCTTTACAATTCTTTTTCATTCTTCGACCCCTTCAATGCTTACCAATACGTCATCACTAGCACCTTGTTGTGATTGTTCCAGTGCTAACTTAAGTACTTGGTCGGCATTCAGCTACGTTCACAATCTTTCTCCATCTTTCCTAAGGACTACTATTTCTAGCTATAGAATGCCCTTGGGAAGATTCCTCCGGTTCTAGAGGAATCATTGGACTTTAACCTATCCTACCATCCTTATGTCACCACAATCTTCACCGTCGTGAATAGAGATGTTTTGGGTAAGTGTATGTCACCATGAAATCCATTTTGATAGTGCAAATCCATTTTGCTCCCCTTTAACATATGCCACGATATCCGAAAACATTTCGCACATGTCGGGATGAGCTAGCACGTTAAGTCAAACCATTTGTGATTAATCATTTCCCATATTAAATCACATTTTCTCCCCCATATTAAAAATATTAACCCAATCGATGTTTTTAATATCAACTGATTTAATAGCATTTTAAGAAAATTTTGGGAAGAAAAATGCAAAGCCAATTATCTTCATGAATTACACAAGCTGCCCCTCAAATTAATGAGGGTGTACTTGAAACGTAAATTAAATACCTTTTAAACACAAGTGTAAGGTATTTATCACGTGCAAAGATCATATATGATAATGTATTCACAAGATTAGCAATTTATGAGGTTGGACCTGAATGATGGGGAACATCATATGAAAGAAGCACATGGTTCTTGTTCACAAATGTTGGTCGCCTCATCATGTCTGAAGTTATCTCTTTACTCCATGTGTACGATTGATATCTTTGTCTTGACACCAACATGTGAACTTGGCACTTTTAGCGTCAAAGATTCTGATTGCTGGACAATTGCTCCCCCTCAATTGCTGACCCGTGTTCTATTGAAAGAGCTGTAGTCGCCGTTTGAGTAGTCGCATCGTCGAGTATGTAGATATCAATTGTAAATTGCTACGGTTGGTAGAGATGATAACTTCATAAAAACAAGATTTCTCTTGTTTTAACAAATAAATGCACTGACACGTACATATATCCGTGTTAGATTGTGTTATAAAGTAAACACAATCCCTTACATGGTTGTAAAGTAAACCATGCACGAGAAAATGAATTCCCGTTGTTGAGTCAAAGCTTTCCGGTGAAATGCTTGACTTGATTATGAAAAGCGGGTTACTATCTGAAATAATAGCAAACCATTTTGAGCATGTTTTAAAACATTTGAACTTCTGCTCGAACTTTATTTACAACCCCGTGTCATTATTGAATGACATTTCTAGTATCGTAAATATTATCGATTCCAGAAGACATGCTCTTTTTATCAAAACATTTTTTGAACACACAATTTTGAAAGATTTAGAAAACCTTTTTGAGAAATTCTCGAAAAATTGTGTTCAACGTTTTGAAAACCAATTACTTGAGCTTAAGATGTTGAATATCTTACAAAACGAGCTCAAGTCCGAGAAGTTGTAAACTTCCCGTTGTTAAGGATAAGTTTATCATCGGTGATAAACTTTCCTTTTAACTGAAGAACGAGTCCTAAGCTGACATTTACTTAGAAATCGTTTTCATGAGCTTGAAAACTTTGACTGTTTTAACGGAAAGCTCATGACCGAGAAAGGTTAATTTCTCGTTATGAGGAAAAGTTCTCTTATTTAAAAGATACACTTTCCTTTCTGAGCTTAAAACTTCGAATGTTTTAATACAAGCTCATGACCGAGAAAGGTGAATTTCTCGTTAAGAGGATAAGTTATCATAAAAGATAATCTTTCCTTTATTTTAAGTTCGAGTTACAGTCTGACATTTAACTATAAGTCATTGTGCATGAGCTTAAAAACTTCGAATGTTTTTAATATAAGCTAATGCCCGAGAAAAATTAATTTCTCGTTGTGAGGATAAGTTTATCATCGGCGATAAACTTTCCTTAATTTGAAGATCGGGTCATCATCTGACATTTAATGAAGAGCCTTATACACGAGCTTAAAACCTTTGAATGGTTTTAGGATAAGCTCGTGTCCAAGAAAACTTAATTTCTTGTTAAGAGGGTAAGTTATCGTTGCGTAGATAAACTTCCCTGTCTCTGAAGTCCGGGTCATCGTCTGTCATTTAACGAGGAGCCATCATGGATGAGCTTAAAAACTTGGAATGTTTTTTATATAAGCTCATGCCCGAGAAAAAATTAATTTCTCGTTGTTAGGATAAGTTTACCATCGGCGATAAACTTTCCTTTCTTTGAAGATCGAGTTATAGTCTGTGATGTGACTATAAGTCCTTGTGCACTGTAAGCTTAACTGGAAATCCCCTAAGACACTTGTTTCTTAGATATCAGCTTCTTTAGCAACCAAACTCTGAGAGTGTCCTTAATTGAATGGTATACAATGATTGGACCGCTTCGTTCTTTTGGAACATCCTCTTTGGTACCTGCATTCTCATTTGGAATTTGCATGCTTTGATATGGGTTAGCGATATCTATCTTAGAAGCAAGTGGGGGTTCACAGTTTTCTTTTCTTGTGCTAGAGGTGACCTGAGGAGATGATTCACTTGTCTTAGCTGGTAAACGTTTCCTTTTATAGAAAACCTTAAGTTCAGGCTTAAGTGATGTATCCTCCTTTTCAATTTCCTCCCTAGTAATCTTAGTAGAATCAGAGACTATCCTAGTTAAAGGGCACTCGTTTTCTACAAGGGTGAAAGTTCTACCAGTGGGGCGCCACATTTTACCAATGGGTTTGATTTTGGCAACCCACTGGGATTTAAGTCTAGCACGGGAGTTCACCTCATTAAGTAGTTTCTTGATACAAGAATCATGATTTGCCGTAAAGACACATTTTCTACATGTTTTACAAGTAGCATATTTAATGTCCGAGTAAGATCTAGAATTCCTGGACGATTGATTGATGCTCCTAGGATGTGACATGCAACGGTTAGCAGTGTTGGGTAAACTAGAAGGCATCTGACTAGGTTTGAAATTCCTATCTCTTACTTGTGTCTTTTGCTTAGCTTCCCTTAGACCAAAAATATGGCGAACGTCATTTGAACTAGTTCTAAACGTATTCTTTGGACTATGTCTAGGGAAATTAGAGGCAATCATGTGATTAGGTCTTGCAAAAGCTGTTTTAGTCACATTGGGCCTAGATGGTGGAGTGACTGTTCTAGAAAGATGAACCATATCAACTTGGGAGGCAAACCGCGGTCTCGAGGATTGTGATCGCTCGGATCTAAATGCAGTAGGTTGTCTGACAGTCGGTTGTCTGACGAACTGATTTGTAGGCGGTTTCCCCAAGATTGATGGTTTTTCAAGCTTAGTGTCCACACTAGGTCCTTTAGTTTTTCGCAAATCATTCTTCAACGCAGCTATAGCAAAGACCTTTTCCTGTACTTGAGCCTTTAAGGTCTCATTTTCTTTGAACAATTCATCTTGGGATGCCAACTTAGATTCAAGCAACTTAATTTGTTTCAAAAGATTATCCTTTTCAGCTTTAGAATCTAGAACTGTTTGATCCAGTTTTCGTTCAAGAACAACGTTTGACTTTTCAAGTTTTTCAAAATATGTTTCAAATTTCTCCGTTTTCTTCGAAAATTCAATTTTGGCATCCTCAAGTTCTTTTGATTGCTGAGCTAAAACCATTTCAAGCTCTTTAATCCTAGAAGCAGAATTGGTTAACGTAGCAGTCATAAAGCACTTATCATGATGTTTAGCATTTTAAACACTTTCTCCCCCATTATGACTCACATCGGATGAATCAGAAGTGGTATTTCTATCACTCTTTTCCATCCCATGTTTGTCATAGTTAGGTTCAGAATGCTCAATATGCGGTATTTCATCAGCATATACATCATCAACATTACATTGTACCATGTCCGCAGGCTCTTCGTCATTAATGGGTAAGGTGTCATCAAAAGAGATCTGTGAACATTGCCTGACGTGCCACTGGTATCATGTTGTCCTCCTGATTCCGTGCTCTAGCCATCGTTATGCTCCAAGTTGTCAACCGTATGACCATTCTCCTCTTGTATCTGCATCATAGATTCTTGCACTCCATTATCATACACTTGGTGAAGTCTGGATCTTTCATAAATCGAAGACGAAACCGATGTCATAAATTTCAACAGTTTATCACGGAAATCTTTAACATCGTTATGTGTGTATTGAAGAAATGACCGGCATATCCCTGAATTGTCAGACTTGATGATATTGAATTGGAGGAAAGGCGTGAGTTGTGTCACAAGAGCCTGATATGCAGTTTCTGATGCAGAGTGATTAAAGTCTTCTTTGTGAAGTTGCTCAGCTAGGTGGTTCAAGTTGAGAAATAGTGACTCGATGAATGTATATTGATGTTGACCAAAGAGTGTCACAAATTCGCTTCCTCCTTGAACCCATGCAATAGTCCTAAGATGTGACTGAAGTAGTCGACATGAAATTATACCACTTTCTCTAGCTGTGTCTTGCATGTGATGCAAGTCTCCCTCTTGAAATTTCGAATTCAAAGACTCCATTTAAAAATGATCGTGATTGTAGTTGTATTCGGAATCTTACAATTCGTGAAGAAATTTCGAAAGATCCGAAAATAACTCTTTAAAAAAAAAAAAAAAAAAAAAAAAATCCTCGAGTGATGATGTAACTCTTTTCTCGGTTCAAAAATTGTTGTCGGCTCAAATGTTGATAAAATAAACGGAGTCCAATTCAACCGCGGTTCAATATAAAAAGAAAGCCCGTAAACTAATTAAACTAACCTTCGATTAATCTAGCTCACGGCCCGACAACCACTTTCACTAAATTACATTGACACGACCCGATTTAACTTAGACAAAATCAGAAATAACTTACTCGTGATTAATTTTCGACCACAATAAATTACTCGTGAATAACTGTCGTCCAAATACAACTTGGTGAATAATCTTTATAAAATTTCACAATTGAAACATCAAATATGAATTATCAGATCTTTCAAAAACGTTAAGAATCAGATTAAATATAAGTTAGCATAACGTTAAACGTTAAAAACTCATACAGATCTCAAAACATCCGTGTTTCAAAAACGTGGCGTCTTTTTTAACTTAGATAAAACGTGGCATTTGGATATCTCTAAATCGTGTCAAACGTAAAACTCAAAGCAATATAAAAACCAATTTACCCTAAAATAATTCCTAATCCCAAATATTAAATTCTTGTTTCCTCCGTCTATCAACTATATCTCTTCCCAAAAAGAAATCATCAACTCCTAATATCTTTCTCAAAAAAAAAATCCGCCCCTCTTGTTTTCTTTTTTTTTTCTAAACAAATCGTGACACCCAAATTCACTATCTTGAATCCAAAACGTGGCTTGATTACACGGAAGGATATAATCTCTATGAAGCGAACTGCAATCGAAGACCAAGAACAAAATGTTAACTTCAAGATCTTGTATGGATCTCGGGTAGGTTTTATGTTTGTGTTTTAGATCGATGAGGGTTTTGTGGGGAAACTGAGATCGAGTTTAAAAGTCATGTGGGTTTGAGTCTTTGTCTAGTATTGTGTGTCTGATGAGTCGAGGGTGTGAGTTTAGGTGTGTTAATGGTTTCGAGTCTCAAATGTTTTAGGAGTGATGTGGGTTTGATTTTGAATCGAGTCGTAATGAGAGGGTCAAAACTAAGTTTTGAGTCTGTTTGTTTGTATGCGAAGGTCAGTATGAGGTGAGGGTCGAGAGTCGAGTGTATTGTAAGAAGACGAGGGTGTGAGGAGTCGTTTTTTATGAAAGATCGAGTCTTTGTGTTGGTTCGAGAGATGTTGGTCTGGTGTGAAGTGAGACGAGGGTGTTGGGAGAGACGAGGGAGTATTGGGGGTGGTGTTGCGAGGGTGTGTCGAGTCTTGAGTTGTTTAGGGTCGAGGTTGTGTCGAGAGATGTTGGTCTGGTATGAAGTGAGACGAGGGTGTTGGTGTAAGGAGTTCGAGAGTTGTGATTTTGATTGATGATGTTGGAGTCGTTGGTTCCTTGTCCGATTCTGTTTTTGGTCAGTTTAATATCGTGTTTGTTCAAATGGTTAAGATTGAGTCAAAAACTTTGGTCACATCGTAATCAAAAATCTTAAGTCCATCGCAGTCGTGCAGCGTACCTAGATCACACCACGATCGCACCCCGATCGCACCCAGATCGCAGCCTCGAACGCACCCAGATCGCACTTGTGATCGCACCCAGATCGCACTCGTGATCGTGGTTTCGATCGTACTCGATATCGTGGTTTCGATCGCACTCGTGATCGTGGTGTCGATCGTGACTTCGATCGAAAGAAGGCAATCGCAGTTAACAAACCCTAGGGTTTAAGCGATCGTAAAGAACAAACCTGGTGCTTCCGATAGAGTGTAAATCGCAAAAACAGACATGGATTCTGGATGAAGACTATACCCAGAAAAAAAATCCAAAAGTTGATGAAGTTGATAGAGATGATGATATAAAAAAAATATAAGAAAAAACTGATATTGGATAACAAACAAAAAAAATTAAAAAAAAATCTGACTGACAAATGATTATAAAATACGGATAAAATTAAAGATGATAAATAATATTAAAATTTGAGAAATAATAGAAGGAAAGAAAACAAAAAAATGAGACAAAATGATTTTTATCAATTGATAATCACGCAACACTAAAAGAAAGAGAAACGAGAGAAAAAGAAAAAAAAATTTAGAAAGAAAGGATTTTTATGACCAAATCAATAGATAAAAACACATTAATCCGAAGAAACAACCATGCTCTTGATACCAATTGTAGGATCGATGTTTTCTAAGGATTTAGCATTGTATGGATTAATCTATTGAATGATGATAAATGGAAGAACTTAGAGAGAGAAAGAAGAGAGAGAAAGGAGAGAGTTGAAAGAAAGATGGAAATGTGATTATGTGAAATAGGAAGTGAACCAACAACCCCTCCTAACATGCTAGGAGGGGGGTTTATATAGCCCACCCTACATGTGGGCCATATGGGCTATATTGGATCACGAGCCCAATATCATTGGAGTGACCGATCCTTTCTAAATACGTAAAAACGTATTTCCAACAATCTCCCCCAAAGGGAGGTCACTCCAAGTTACAATGTCCTAAATAGTCTAAAGCTCGTGATCTATGCTAATAATGATATGACCGAGACTTTCCTTGGAAAAACGTATTTCCAACAAGTGCACACACACGTTTAGGTTTACATTGTGAATGAATTATATGAAAAACCTAATAACCCTTGGTTCCTTTTATAGTGTAAGGATTAGGGTTTACAAGAGATAAGGATAAATAAACATGTGAATCTTCTATTTAAATAACTATATACAGAATATCTCCTGCATATATATCCAAATAGAATCTTCTAAAAGCTTCTTGTCTACAATTCTATCAACTCTTGAATTGCATGTAACAACTCTTGAATTGCACACGACAACTCTTGAGCCAACAACGCTGGATTAACTCTTGTCAACGCCTAAATTGGTCTTGACAACGCTTAGACAATAACTTCATGTTTTCTTCGTTTTTGAGTTTCTGCCACATCAACTTTTTGACCCAACAAGATGAACAACATTAGCAATGAAAGGAAAAATCAACACATGATTCACACAAATGAATTTCAAGACGATAGTATCTAACACACATCATGGCAAATACACGAAATCATCGTTCACGTCCAGTCATAATTCATTAATCGTGTCCAAAGACGTTTCGTAGTTCTACCAAGATAGATAGAGATGGTCGATCATAGAAGCATAACAACGTTGAAACTGTCAAGTCTGGTATCAAGGGTAAGAATTTAGGCAAATGGTAACGAAAATTGTATCATGGGGAGGATGAGGTAACAAGTAAAGCAAAGATCACTGAGTATGGAAATATGTGTTTGAGACATGTACTTTGTTCAAGAAAAGATGAGGGTTCATAAGTGTATGTCGCGAACTGTTGATACTTGCATAAGAAGTAAAAGTTTTCTAAACTTTATTTATCTAACTTTTTAAGAGACATAACTAAAAAGTTGATTGTTGGTCAAATATTTTGGGCGACTACTATTCGGCCTTGCATGGCTCCTTCTAAATTAGGCATAGGTGATCAGGCCATGCATAATTTAGGACTAGCAATGCGATGCTCAGCTTCGTCAAACCAATATTACAGGTCATATTATTTAAAATATGCGTATAATAGCATTTGTAAAAACAGGAATCAAAATAACATATGAAACTTTTCGCCACTAAGTTATTGGCTACATATTTAAATCAACCATTTTAGTGTTACAAGAATTCTTAACAAGACCAATGTAGAACAATTGGTGAGAATACATTGTAAAATTAATAATAATTAATTTTATAAGATAGCATCCCCTTATTTATGAAAGCCCAAATGAAACCTTTTGTAAAATGATTTGCAAACAATATCTGTTTGAGTTCATATGGTAACATGACAATAGCTTATAAAGTAGCGAGTGGGTTACAAGAGGGAAATAAGGAGTAGTTTAAGCCAATCAACGAAATGGTTACAAGGTGATAAGGTTTCAAGAGGTTTAGCCGAAAACGTTAAGAGACACGTGTCAAGATGGTAATGAACGATACGAAAGCAAGAACTTCAACCTCGGTACAATTCAGGGGTACGATAGAAACAAATAAGGACAATGTAGAACGACAAATAAGTCATATATGAAAGAAAGGATAAAGGAATCCGTATGTGCACATACTAATTTATTTGACAAAAATACACTTTTAAGGAAGTAGAACATCAGTTTGTCAAATCACTTGATTTCTAAAAGTTCAAGATTTATGTACATGTATGACCGAACTCAAGTTACTATTTGTAAACATTTTCAAACACGATCAATGTTTCATGGTTGTAAAATATTATTAGCCACAATTTTATGAGCTCACACGAACTTAAAAACGCTTCAAAACATATTTTTAAATTCTATAAGTTTTGACCTTTTTAGTCAACTTTGACTTTCGGGTTTGACCCGATCAATTAACTCTCTAACGATATTCTAAGACTCAAAGTCTAATGCATTGCGATGTAAAACAATGTTTTGAACAACTTTTTAGTTTTACCCGAGACTTGAAACGGAATAAAAATGGACGAAAATGCCCTTGCATTAAATCTGTCAGCAAAACGATATTTTAGAACTATACCAAAATAAGTTCTTAAATTTCACAATCTCAAATGAGCGTAACCTGCTCGATTTTAATGTTTATTGGCCAAATTTTATGTCCTAAACGGACGTCTCAACGAATAGAAATATATATTTTTATGTCTAAAGTTATAAAAATATATTCTCGACACTGTAAAATTCCTTGTAAAGTTTCTGTACAAAATAATATTCTTTGACACATCTTGAAATTAAATCTAAATTTCATGATAATTCAAAATTAATGTACACACAAGACTTGTGGATTCCATAAAGACGAAAGAGAAGAAAATTGCATAATTGGTCATGTAAAGAAAACACAGTATGGAAATGATTCAAGAATGCCAACGGTAATCTGAGAGATAAAAAACGACGCATATCATCCGTGTCTTCAGTTGCAAGATGCAATGCAGGAAGATCTCCTGGCGGCATGATTTTCCAAAATCACAAGACATACCGAGAAAGAAACAAAATATTAACAAGTCACACTCCTGAGGCGAGGAGGTTTAATGAAAAAGGGGAGGATACAAGTAGGTTCGTATTCCAAAGAATCGTCACATAATAAATGACGATTATGTGTTCAAGGTACAACAGATGTTGTAAGTCGAAGTCGAAACGTAGAATGGTCAATGAAATAAGATGTAATCCATGTACAAGTGTCGTGTAAAAAGGTGACGTAAAGGTCAATCAAGATTATGAAAACCCACGATATTATTCAGGTACTGATTCAATGAATGCTTCGAGATGTGTGACTCACATGGTATCCTTCAGTCTTTCTGGGAGACACATTGAGCTACAAAATGGTCTAAAGACTAGACATTCAGTTACGAATGGTCGGAAAGAAAATTTGCGTATCTATATAGATATTTTAAAGGAATTAAACAACGAGTGCAACACGTACGATAGTAAGAATGAAAATCAGGAGTTTCATCGAAAACAACACTTATTCAATTCCGAACAATGGTATCACGAGAGTATGCACAACATGTAACAGCGAGTCGAGAAAAACAGATGATTTAAAACGAACGAGCATATGAAGTCAATCGTATCACGCATAAATGAAATAGCAATAGTACTCACAAAATGAGCATGAAAAGTCGGCAGCATACGCGCTCTGAATACAAGTATGTAACGTCATCACAATGTAAAAATCATCGTAACCAGATCAGTTCACAAGAACAAGAATTCAAGATATGCAGTAAGAGCATATGTAATCAAGTAATAACCAATGATAGTTCATGAAGCACCAAGGCTTTGAAAAGACACAGTAATTATCGTCATCAGGGTAACGTAATATTTCAAATGTAATCAAGAGATGAAATACTATAACGATAATTAAACATAAGTAATAAGGATTAGAGAGTTACCCACGCAGATATCGAACAACATTGGCAGATTTTGTGATTGACACTTAAAATATAAAATATTTGAACTTTCGGTTATAGACTAAGTTTTGAAAAAATGACTCAGTTCGCTATAACCATCGCTCTGATACCACTCTGTGAGACCCCCAAAATCTGGCATGGAACAACTAGGCAACGAGGGGGTAACACGTCATAGTACAAGAAACAATGAATTACAGTTCATACAAAGCTGATGAAATAAAAACATGTACATTGCATCATAAAAGGTCAGAGTCTTTAAACATAGGTCCCAAAGTTTTAAAAGCGGAAAATTTTATTATTTCGTCTCCATTTATAACAATAAGTTTCCCCAAAGATTGAATAAACTTCTGATAGTTTATATAAAACAAATCTTTCAAAAGCATCACAGAAATCTCCAAGCTGCGATAATATCATGCGGGCACCCATCCAAGCAAAGCTAAGTAATAATACCTGAGATTAAACATGTAAAATCGTCAACACAAAGTTGAGTGAAATTCATAGGTTTAGCAGTAAAGGTGTGGAACACAAGCATTCATTTGTAAAACAAGTAAATAGGGAGTATGGTTATGATCATTAACCATAGTCCGAAACCATTATTATTGCTGTTCAGTTCATGAACCGAAGCTTAACTCAGTGTAAGTTCCTCTAGGGAGTATTCAACCTAAATACTCAAGTATAAAACGAATATCAGTGCATCAAGGTACTTGAGACGGGGACTGTCAATCCCGATGGATCCACCCACAACATTCGCGCTTAGTACTCGAAATTAACGGTTCATGATCGGGAGAGGAAACTCAAGGCTAGACTAAAAAGCAATAATAATATTGAAAACCTGAAATCATACATGTTCTGGTTAGCATACAAGTTCTGGATAGCATACAGTTTTTTTAATGGTTGTGTTCCACCATGTAAAATCTCACCCCGTGTTTAGAAACCATGTACAAGTAAAAAGGGGCTATGAACTCACCTTAGCCACGAGGTAAGTCAATCACGGTACTCAGCAACTGAGTAGAAACGGTAGTGGTAGACGATCACCGATGATATGGATGCCCGGAAAACACGAAAACCGCAACCTATCACAATAAGACGCGCGTTAAGACTCGAACTCAAATATAGATATGTACCAAATATAATATGACTCAAATGTTTTCAAAGTACTCATGTTTCAAAACCATTGATACGAACCAAATGAATACGTTTATCCAACGTTACACGTTAATACACTTGAACACTTGAAAATGACTCGTCATACGACGCCACGTCAACGCAAGTCAAAATATCCTTTAACATTATTTGGACCAGTAGGTAAGTCATTCATATAATGACTAAGTGTCACACTCCCAAAATATCAGAGTATAATGGCGACAAGGGAGTGGTGACGTCATGATTATCATACGCACATAGTCACAAAGAACGACCTCTAAATGAGACGTTCGGAAAATAGATCACTTGTAATTAATAAAATAAATAGTTTTAACAAAGTGCGGAAGCATAAACTGAATACGGTTACAAAACATAGTTTTCTCAAATGGTACAAATGATCGTTGTTTCAAAGAAATGACGGCAATGCATGAGACCTCATTTAGCATCTTCCTTCTTAATACCTGAGAAAAACATTGCTAAAGTGTCAACATAAAGTTGGTGAGTTCATAGGTTTAGTTAAGTGGAAATGTTTAATGAACCACAAGATTTTCCCAAATGTGATGACAATATAACAGATACAAAGTCATCCCAAAAGTATTTATTACAGTCTAAGCTCGTGACACCGAAGCGTTAACAACACCGGCAGTATAATCATATAAATGTAGCCCAAACTAGATGCCTAAACCCACGACATCCTATATCAGATTCAAATGAAACTGTGCCCGCTTGTCCCCTTGTTGGACAAGACAGACAGGGACGTCAATCCCGATAGATCTATCCATTACATTCGCGCTTACACAAAGTAATTAACGGTTCACGATTCACGGGCCAAAGCAACTGGGTTTTTAGTGGGACTTAGACTAATATACAAATCAGTAAATGCACTTGTGTTCATACGTTAAAATCAAGCAATGTCTCACCCCAAAAAGCAGTGAAAATAGTAAAGTATGGGGCTATAAACTCACCTCGTAAATTCAGCAAAGAGAACGAAGATAAAATAGCTCGAGAGTACGGTTACGCTAGCCGCGACCTAATTAATTATGAGAATCGAGTTACGATACGAATAATTGTATTATTAAATGACTCGACACCCTAGTTGTGCTTGACGAAACCATACGTTTATGAAAAGTACGATTTACGGAAAAGTACGATAAATAAAAGTCGGTTTATTAAATGGTCGGGTTTCACGGGTTAAATTATAACCTAAATTTATAAAATTCGTTTTGGGCTTTAACTAAACTAATTAAATACACCAGGCCCAAAATTGGGTCCAAAACCTTTACACACAAACCCGGCCCAAGGTCATTAGACCCGGCCCGGTCCATGGGCGGACATAACAAGAACGGAGGGAGTAAATACACGCGTGTTTAACACACACAATCCCATAACAGAGAGTGAAACTCTCTCTCCTCCCTCGAGAATAACTCCACCGTCCCAAAACTCTCTCTCTCTTAAATCTAGATCGGTTCAATCCTTTTCTATGGCTATCATCTAATCATTTGGGATATAACAATCAAATATGGGTGGTCTGAGGTTCTTAGATCGCGTGAGATGTGGGGTTTAATCCCCACATCAAACTGATTGGGTTTTCTGATGTGTTCATCCTTGCGGTTTCGCGAATCAATAGCCAAGAACCAAAGATAAGTTTGTTTTTTTCCTTTATTTCTTTTTAAAAGTTTATTCGATTTTCGATTTAATAAATATCAGTGGGTTTGTTTGATTCGTATAAACTTGTTGTGAAGCATATGGTTCTTGGATTTAAAATGAATGAATTTAGGGTTTTGAAATATTTGGGGGTTTTCATCAAACTCGGGTTTACACATAATTAATTGATGTTTTCTATTATAAAATCAAACTAATTTTAATATAAAATCGATTTATAAAAATTAGGGTTTCGGTCATTTGGGGGTTTTTGTATAACTCATTTTCAATTAAATTAAATATGGGGTTTGGGTTTAAATTAGGTTTAATTAACGTTTTAATTAATAAAAGTTCGATCTAGGGTTTTCATAAAATTGGGGGTTTTTATATATTCGACTGATTCTCATGTTTATGTGATGTTTCTGAAATATGAAAAGTACTAATTTAATGTTTAAAAAGGTTTTAAAATAATTAGGGTTTCGACTTGAAATGGGGTTTCTATACCCGCGGCATGATTAATGGTTGTTAAGATGTTTCTGTAAAATAAAACTTGGTTAAGACATTTGGATTTGGTTGGTAATAATTGTTGATAATTTTGGCAGTAAGTAAGAACTTGGTTGGTTTGATTTGATTCTCGGTTTGGTTCTTGATTGGGTCTCGGTTTGGTTCTTGATTGGGTCTCGGTTTGGTTGGACATGGGTCTCAGCTTGGTTCTTGATTGTGGTCTTGATTTGGTTGGACATGAGTCTCGGTTTGGTTCTAAGTCGGGTCTCGGTTTGGTCTAAATCGGGTCTCGGTTTGGTTGACAGAAAAAGCAATATCATAAACATGTTTGCATTAGTTATAAAGTTTAACAAATTTCAGTTTTTAGTTAAAAGTATAAGACCAATTCAATGACTAACACATTGATTCGTTTATTCGCAGGTTCGTACAAAACAAGCACATCTAGGACTTCATAAGGAAAGACGAAAAGACGAAACACTCACAATGGGGATGCTATGTTCGGTTTTGCAGGTTCGGACGGGATGGAAGACTCTCGGTTTTACAGGTTGGACGCGATGGGTCGGCTGGACCAAATCTTCACTCTACCCAGAAGTTGTATTTGAATGACTTGCAGATTTTTGTGTTTGTAATTTGGACAGTGATAAACTTGTATTTGGACTTTGGACATTGGATAACTTTGGGTTTGTATATAAACTTGTATTGTTAGTCTAGGGTTAGTGTTATGCTGAAAATGTTAACTTGTGATATACCCAAAAGGGGTAAACTAGGCATGTGTGCTGTCCTTTAGTGAGGCAGTAAACTATGAAGTTTATATGTAGTTTAGACATGTGACTGATTTTTGAGACACTTGTAAGACAAGCTTGGTAATAAAAATAAGTGAAGGTTTATACTCAGTTATTTTGCAATGTTGTGACAGTTATAAACTCGACTCGGGTTCACAATGTTTAGGTTTAGACGCGACTGAATAAACACGACAGTAAAACCGTTTGACATACGATCCCAAAACAAAGCAATCGTGCGAGACTTCACGTAATCTAGTAAACATATCAAATAAGTGTACGGCAAATACATAAAACGCTCACAAACTTGTGTATTGCATTCAACTTAATACTCGCGAATACTCGAGATGTTACATATGCTCTCCCTAACAAGGGCTTTGTCCGCAAAGCAAAAATAGTTAACACATTCATGTCGACAACTCGTCGGTAAACAGTTAAAATACTCGTACTATATGAATAAATTAAGATGGAAATTTGACGAATGTCACAGTATTCCCATGTTTTAGAGATTTCGTCACGAAATCAAGACGTTGTTGTAGTAGGTTGGTTAGCGAAAAGATGAGGATACTTGCTCTTGAATTGATCTTCACGTTCCCACGTGTATTCTGGACCTCTACGCGCGTTCCATCGGATTTTCACAATAGGTATACGGCTTTGTTTGAGTTGTTTAACTTGACGGTCCATAACTTCTACGGGTTCTTCTACAAAGTTGAGTTTGTCGTCGAGTTGAATCTCCTCCAAAGGGATAACGAGCGTCTCGTCGGCTAAGCATTTCTTCAGATTGCAAATGTGGAACACATTATGCACTCGGCTAAGTTCTTGGGGTAATTCCAAACGATAGGCTACGGGGCCAATCCTCTCTATAATCTTGAAGGGTCCAATGTAGCGAGGGTTTAACTTTCCACGCTTTCCAAAGCGAATCACACCTTTCCAAGGTGAGACCTTCAACATAACTTTATCACCAACCTCAAACTCAAGAGGTTTGCGTCGCATATCAGCATAACTCTTCTGTCGATCCCTTGCGGCTTGCATACGGCTCTTAATCTTAAAGATCCTCTCAGTAGTCTCGTGTATGATCTCGGGTCCAGTGAGTTGTGCTTCACCGACCTCTGCCCAACACACGGGTGAACGACACTTCCTACCATACAGTGCTTCGAATGGCGCTGCCTTAATGCTAGTGTGATAACTATTGTTGTATGAGAATTCCACCAGAGGTAGGTGTCTATCCCATCTATTTCCAAAGTCAATCACACAAGCTCTCAGCATATCTTCTAGGGTTTGAATGGTCCGTTCACTTTGACCGTCAGTTTGGGGATGGTACGCAGTACTCATATCCAACTGCGTTCCCAATGCCTTCTGCAGTGACTTCCAAAACTGCGAAGTAAATCGGCTGTCTCGGTCGGAGATTATAGACACAGGCACACCGTGCTTCGTGACTACTTCCTCCAAGTACGTCCTTGCTAACTTATCCATTCCATCAGTCTCCTTGATGGGTAGGAAATGAGCCGATTTGGTGAGTCGGTCGACGATTACCCAAATCGTGTCGAATCCGGCTGCGGTCTTTGGTAGCTTGGTAATGAAATCCATAGTGATCCTTTCCCACTTCCATTCTGGCAGTTCGGGTTGGACCAATAATCCTGATGGTTTCATATGTTCGGCTTTGACTTTGGCACAAGTCAAACACTTGCTAACGTATGTAGCAATATCCGCCTTCATGTTCGGCCACCAATACAACATCTTCAGATCATGATACATTTTATCAGATCCCGGATGTATGGAGTACTTTGACTTATGCGACTCATGCATAATCAAGGATCGTAGGTCACCATGGCATGGTAACCAACTCCTATTATCAAGGCATAACGTTCCATCCGAACGTGCTTCCAACTTCTTTATCATTCCTCCAACATCTTCAGTCTTGAGAATTTCTTCCTCGACTGCCTCTTTCTGAGCCTTGAGAATTAAGGATGGAAGTTCTAAGTCAATAGTCATCATCAAAGCCTTCACCCTAAGAACTCTCTCCTTTCGACTCAAAGCGTCGGCCACGACATTTGCCTTGCCTGGGTGATAACGGATCTCGCAATCGTAATCACTGAGCAACTCTAGCCAACGTCGTTGTCTCATGTTGAGTTCCTTTTTGATTCAAAATATGTTGTAGACTCTTATGATCAGTGGGTACAACACACTTAGTACCATAAAGGTAGTGTCTCCAAATCTTCAAGGCAAACACCACTGCTCCCAACTCTAGGTCATGAGTTGTGTAGTTCTTCTCGTGCACTTTTAGTTGTCTTGATGCGTAAGCTATGACCTTAGTCCTTTGCATCAGTACTGCACCTAACCCTTTTATGGATGCATCACAATACACCACAAAGTCTTCATTACCCTCAGGTAGGGCTAGTATAGGTGCTTCACACAACATCTGCTTCAACATCTGGAATGCCAAATCTTGATCTTCCTTCCACTCAAACTTCTTATCCTTTTGAGTCAATTCCGTCATTGGTTTAGCTATCTTGGAGAAACCTTCAATGAATCTCCTATAGTAACCAGCAAGACCTAAAAATTGACGAATCTCCGTGGGTGTTGTTGGAGTCGCCCAATCCTTTACAGCCTCGATCTTAGCAGGATCAACGTGAATACCACTGCTGTCGATCACATGCCCAAGGAATTGCACTGTGTTTATCCAAAACTCACATTTGGAAAACTTTGCATATAACTTCTCCTTCCTTAGCAGCTCTAATATGGTCTTCAAATGTTCCTTGTGCTCTTCTTCATTACGAGAATAGATGAGAATGTCATCGATAAATACAATCACAAACTTGTCCAAGTATGGTTTGCAAACTCGGTTCATGAGATCCATGAATACCGCAGGTGCGTTTGTCAAACCAAAAGGCATAACTTGGAACTCGTAGTGTCCGTACCGGGTTCTAAAAGCCGTTTTATGAACGTCTTCCTCTTTAACCCTTAGTTGATGATATCCTGACCTTAAATCGATCTTCGAGTATATGCTAGATCCTTGCAATTGGTCGAAAAGATCGTCAATCCTCGGCAATGGGTAGCGGTTCTTTATCGTCAGCTTATTCAATTCTCGGTAATCGATACACATTCTAAAGGATCCATCTTTCTTTTTGACAAATAAGACCGGCGCTCCCCAAGGTGAGGAACTTGGTCTAATGAAACCTTTGTCAGAAAGTTCCTTTATCTGTTCAGCTAACTCTGTCATCTCGGCCGGTGCTAGACGGTATGGGGCTCTAGCAACAGGCGCGGCTCCTGGTGTAAGCACGATGTGAAACTCCACTTGCCGTGCTGGTGGTAGTCCGGGTAAGTCCTCTGGGAATACGTCCGGAAAGTCTCTAACGATCGGTACATCCTCCACCTTCTTCTCGCGATCTTCTTCTCCTTCCTTTTGTGTTACTTGAACCAAGAATACAGGACATCCCTTCTCAATGTATCTTTGGGTCCTGATACATGAGATGACTTCCAATCTTGATCCATTCTTCACTCCACTTCTTTCGCCTTGTATGATGAGTACGTCGTTTCCATAAGGAACACGAACACACTTCTCATGACATACAATCTCCGCGTGATGCTTCGACATCCAATCCATTCCAATGATGACGTCAAAACTTCCCAATTCTATAGGGAGTAGGTCGATACTAAACGAACGACCTTGTAGCCTTACACTACATCCTTTCAGAATAACGTCGGTGGTTACTGACTTCCCATCGGCTAATTCTACATTATACTTAACGTCTAACGCAGTAGGGGTAACATTTAGGCGTTCACTAAATATAGACGACACAAAACTCCTATCCGCACCAGAATCAAATAGTACTGAAGCATAGTTGTTATTGACTAGAAACGTACCAGTCACAACATTGTTGTCTTGCACAGCAGCTTCAGCACAGAGATGATACACTTTGCTAGGTGCCGTGAATCCTCCAGGAGTACTAGTTGTGGCTCGGTTATTCCCTCCTCGGTTCCCTTGATTCTGCTTCTGGTTCCCTTGGTTCTGATTTTGATTCCCTCGAATCTGGTTACTACGACCTTGGTTCCCACTGCTTGGACATTTGTTCTTGTAGTGACCTTTCTCTCCACATCCAAAGCAAGTGACATTTGCTCCTTGGCCACCTTGCGTTCCAGGTCCTCTTTGATTAGTAGAACGAGGTGGTGCTCGACATTCCTTTGCCTTATGTCCCGCCTTCCCACAATTGTAGCACGTAGGGGGACATGCTCCTTCGTGGTGTCGGCCACATTTTCCGCAGAAAGGTAGTCTTCCAGCGTAGTTCCCAGTATTTCCTTGTCCAGCAGTAAACACTCTTGCTACTTCTTGTCGTTTGTTCTGGTTATAGTTGCTTGGGTTGTTGTTGTTGTTGGTATTGTTGTTGTAGTGGTTGCCAGACCACTTTCTTTTATCCCCAGTATTTTCTCCCAACTCCTGTACCACTTGGTACATCAGACTCTGAGCCATGTCGATTGCCTCGTGCAAATCAGTCGGCTTGGATGAAGTCACATTCCCTTTGATGCTCAAAGGTAGTCCTTCAATGTATCGCTCCAACAATCGGTCATCGTTGGGCACCATTTCGGGACATAACAAGATCAGCTCTTGAAAGCGCTGATTGTAAGCAGTAAGAGCAGTACCCTTGACCTTCAGGTTCCACAGCTCAACTTCCATCTGCTTGACTTCATTTCGTGGGCAGTATTTCCTCACAAACATAGCTTTAAATTCACTCCAGGGCGTCGCTTGGGCAATGATAGGTGTGTAAACACCCATCCTTTTACCACTTAATTCGGGCTAAAACAAGACCAAAACACGTATTTAATATCATTTGTTTGGAATTATGCGTGGTTTTTGTGTTTATTGTGTTTTCAGAGCTAACCGGATGAATATTAAAGAAAACATGGGATTGCACGGGATTTACCAAGGAAAAAGACTCAAGACGAAGTCTATTGTCCAAGAGGTGCAAAAGATTTGAAGTCACTAGGCCTATTCGAAGATTTATCGAAGAAAAGGACTAAAGATGGAAGATTTTCATAAGTCGAAGAAACTCAAGTCTATTTAACGAAGAAATTAAAAGACGAGTTGGATTTAATCGACGACAAATCCCGAATCAGAATCGAAAACGTCAACTTTTCTGAAAAGACGAGAAGACAAGAAGAAAGGGAGAAAGCCCACTCACCAACCAACCACTAGGAGTATAAATAGTCTTTCCCTTCACACAATTAGGAAGTTAGTTCATTTTTCTTTCCCAGTTCCTTTGGTTCGTGGTTTTCATCACAAACACCACTTTAGTGTTTGATGATTTTTCATTTTTCTTTTTCAATCTTGTAATCATTGATCATTAACCTTGCTACTCTTCCATTAATCAATCCATTCTATCTTTCTATTCATCTTGTTCTTCATCATTTTTATTGCAAGTTTTTAAGTTTTTCTTTGATTCTAGTTTGATCTTAAAAAGTTGTTGATTTAGTGTTTTTATTGGTGGGATTTGTTCCTTATGGTATGTTAATGATTATTGGTTAGTTTGGTAAAACCTTTTTAAGTATTGGAGTCGATTTGGAGTTAAAACCGGTTCCCCTGTTTTTGCTGTTACTGTAACTGTTCTTCGTTCCCAGACTTTCCGAACAAGACAGATTTTCCGAATAGACTAGCTCACGTTTGCCTTACTCGGAATATTTCAATTATTCCGAGTGGAGGTTTTATTTCTTCTTCATTCGGAATATCCCAGATATTCCGAATAGCTCGTATATTCCGCATAGAAGTTCATCTTTCCGCATAAGCAATTTTTTCCGAATAGCGTAATTTTTCAGAATAGCCATATTTTTCCGCATAGAGATTATTTTCCGAATGGCAAAGTATTTCGAATGGGCAAATTTTTCCGCATAAAGCAATTTTTCCGAATAAGGTATTTTATTCCGCATAGATGTCAATTTTCCGAATAGCCAAGTTTTCCGAATTGAAGCACTTTATTCCGCATAGCAATCTTTCCGCATAGAGCAGACTTTTCCGAATGGCCATATATTCCGCATAGGCATGTTTTCCGCATAAGGGTTATTTTCAGCATAGGGCCTTTTTCAGTAAGAGTATTTTTCTGCTTTACCATTTATATGCTTTTATCTACTGTTTCCGGCTTTAATCTTTACTCAATTCAATTATTTAGAATAGAAAACCAAATCCACTTTTTGTCACCAAGAACAAATCATTCCACTTTTAACTGAGATCAATTCGAGAGGATTCCGAGAAATATTTTGAACCCGTTGCAAAAGCCGTGTATCAAATGGCGCCGCTGCCGGCTCCTCTCGTTAAGATCAAAAGTTTTTTGTGAGAATTTGGATTTTGGGATCCGTTCCCCGTGAACGTTACTTTTTCCTAAAAATATAAAATTTTCAAAAATCCTAAAAATTAAAAAAACAATAAAAACCAAAAATATTTTTGCTTTGCTTTTCTTTGTTCGTTCTTTTGCAGGTGTATGCGCACTCGATCCACGTCTTATCAAGAGCCCGAGCCTCTCGATAACTTAGACATGGCTGGTGTCCAAAACAACAATAACATACCACCTCCGAACAACAATAATAACAACAACAACCCGCCCTTCAACAACATGAATAACAACAACAATGAGCCCCTTCCGGATAATCGCCCAATGATTGAACTGCTGCAAGCTCATGTCGATGGCAACACGGATCCAATTGTTATACCACCAATTGCCGCCAACAATTTCGAGCTCAAGTCAGGCTTTATCCAGATGGTCTCAGCTCAACCATTCTTGGGACGCATCATTGATGATCCACACGACCATATCAAGAGATTTCTACAACTCACCAACACGGTCAAGTTCAATGGGGTTCCACAGGAGGTTATAAGGTTACAACTTTTTCCCTTTTCTTTAGAGGGACAAGCCCGGCATTGGCTTGCTAAGGAACCGCCACAGAGTATTCTCTCGTGGACGGATTTGGAAACAAAGTTCATCAATTACTTTTTTCCACCCTCTCGTACTACCGCTTTGCGGAATGAGATTATAAACTTTGAACAAAAGTACGATGAGTCATTCAGTGAATCTTGGGATCGTTTTAAAGATCTTTTAAGAAAATGCCCACAACATGGTTTTACCAAAGTACATCAAATTAATACTTTTTACAATGGTTTAAGCATGAGTGACCAAGATTCATTGAATAGTGCCTCAGGGGGTAATTTATTGGCTAAGACTTCCAATGCTGCTTGGGACATCATTGAGAACAAATCTCGTGTGCAAACCAAGAGTGTTAGGACCAATGTTGCTAGTGCTAGCACTAATGACAGCGACAAGCGATTAGACAAAATCACCACGCTTCTTGAATCGCTTGTCACACATACCGTCAGCAACAACAACAGCAACAACGCCAAAAATGCACAAGTGAACGCTGTCAGCCAACCTTGTGAGATATGCGGTGGTCCCCACTCTTATACAATTTGTACCGCCACCCAAGATTACCCTGCTGAGAATGTGAATGCGGCATATGGCACCTATCCTCAACCCGCTTATCAAGCAAAACCTCAAGGTGACCGTAACTTGCTCAGCTATCGCAGCAACAACTATCTTTCACCACCTGGTTTCCCTCCTACCAACCCAAACCAACAACAAAACCTTAACCGTCCTCCTCAACAACAACAACAATCTCGACAACCTTACATCCCTCCTCACAAGCAACAACAACCACCTCAAAGAAACAATCAAGTCTACCAGCAACCTGCTTACCAACCACCTGCATACAATGCTCCTTCCAACCAAACCACCACTGCTTTACACCAAGAGGTCGCAACCTACATGAGAACCAATGATGTGATAGTGGGCAATCTTCAAGAGGAAGTGCGCAATTTGAAGGCAGACTTGGTCAAGCAAGGAAATGAATTGAGAGCTGACATGAGAAACACGTTGGATAGCCAAACTAATGATCTGAGGAACATGATGGCTAGTTTTTTCCAAAGTAGTCAACCCTCTTCTTCGGGTACTCTTCCGAGTAACACCGTTGCGAACCCAAGAGGGGAGATGAAAGCAATCACTACTCGAAGTGGTAAAGGTACCAAGGAACCCGAGACTCCTATACCTCCACCGGTGATTGTGACTAAGGAGAACGAGTCGCCTGCTCCTATTCCTCATCCTTCTCCTTCCCCAATTTATCCACCTCTTCTTTCTACCCCTCCTCCACCCGTGGTTGTGAGTGATCCTATTCTCCCAAAGCCTTCCTCTTCTTCCAATATACCTTATCCATCTAGGTTGAGGAAAGAGAAGCAAAAGAGCAAGGATGATATTCAGGTTTCGAATTTCCTTAAAATGTTCAAACAACTAAATTTCAATATCTCCTTCGCTGAGGCTCTCGCTCACATGCCCAAATATGCAAAAATGTTTAAAGATCTTTTGAGCGACAAGGAAAAGCTCCTCGATATTGCCAACACCCAACTTAATGAGAACTGTTCTGCAGTGCTCTTAAGGAAATTGCCAACCAAGCTTGGTGATCCGGGTTGTTTTCTTATCCCTTGCAATTTCCCGGGAGTAGAGAATTGCATGGCCCTAGCCGATCTAGGTGCCAGTATTAATCTCATGCCTCTAAGTGTTTGGAAGCAATTATCTCTCCCAGAGCTAGTCCCCACTAAAATGACTTTGGAATTGGCCAACCGTACGGTTGCTTATCCAGTGGGGATAGCCGAAGATGTTATAGTAGGAGTCGACAAATTCACCTTTCCTGCTGATTTTGTTGTCGTCGACTACGAGATGGACCCCCGTGTGCCACTTATTGTTGGTCGTCCATTCTTAAGGACCGGTCGCACTCTCATCGATGTTGAAGCCGGTGAGCTTATCATGAGAGTGGGTGACGACAAAGTAGTCTTCAACATGGGAAAGTTGTCTAAACAGCCTTATTCATATGAGAGTGTTAATTGTATTGACGTTCTCGATGAGGCTTGTGAAGAACACTTTAATGATGCTTGCAAAAGTATTCCTACCTCTCTTCCCAATGTTGAGACCGTGTCCTCTATTGATTCATCGTTGTCTCTATTTGGAGATAGTGATTTATTCTGGAACAATCTTGAAGATACCATGGGAGATGTGAATTTAGCTACTAATGATTCTCCCACCGAGGGGGATGAAGACATGAGTTTCTTTGACAATCTTCTCACCGAAGACAATCCTTCGCCTCCATCTCCCACGGTCATTGCTATCGATGCCACGACTTTGAAAACGCCTCCCGTCGAAAATCCTCCGGATTTGGAACTTAAGGAGTTGCCGCCACATCTCGAGTATGTGTTCCTTGATGACAACAAGAAGTCGCCCGTCATTATTGCGAAGGATTTGAAAGATGAAGAGAAGACTCGCCTCGTTGTTGTGTTGAAAGCTCACAAGAAAGCTATTGCGTGGAAAATCTCGGATATTCGTGGAATTGATCCTCACTTCTGCACACACAAAATTCTCATGGAGGACGACTATAAACCCACTATTCAAAGCCAACGAAGGGTGAATCCTAAAATACATGAAGTCATCAAAACAGAGGTTATCAAACTTCTTGATGCGGGTATGATTTACCCTATTTCGGATTCCCCGTGGGTTAGTCCAATCCATTGTGTGCCCAAGAAGGGCGGAATAACCGTTGTTCCCAATGAACACAACGAGTTGATTCCCACTCGTCTCGTTACTGGGTGGAGAGTTTGTATAGACTACCGCAAACTCAATGATGCCACGAGAAAAGATCATTTCCCTCTACCTTTCATGGACCAAATGCTTGAACGATTAGCCGGTAATGAATATTACTGCTTTCTTGATGGTTTCTCGGGTTATTTTCAAATACCCATCGATCCCCAAGATCAAGAGAAGACTACATTCACTTGTCCCTATGGCACTTTTGCTTACAAAAGAATGCCTTTCGGCTTATGTAATGCGCCAGGGACTTTCCAAAGATGTAGGTTAGCTATCTTCCATGACATGGTTGAACAAACCATGGAAGTCTTCATGGATGATTTCTCGGTCTTCGGAGATTCCTTCTCTGCTTGCCTTGCCAATTTAGAACGTATGCTAAAGAGGTGCGAAGACACTCGCCTAGTTCTAAATTGGGAAAAATGCCATTTCATGGTAAAAGAAGGCGTCGTGCTTGGACATAAGATCTCGAAAGCCGGTCTTGAAGTAGACCGTGCTAAAGTCGATGTTATCGCAAAGTTGCCTCCACCTTCAACTGTGAAGGGTGTGAGAAGTTTCTTGGGTCATGCGGGCTTCTATCGTCGATTCATCAAAGATTTTTCTCAAATCGCTCGCCCGATGACCCACCTCTTGGAAAAAGATACTCCTTTTATCTTCTCCAACGAGTGCCTTGAAGCCTTCAACTCGCTTAAGGATAAGCTAACTAAGGCACCCGTCTTGGTTACCCCTAATTGGGAGCTTCCTTTTGAGTTGATGTGCGATGCTAGCGATTTTGCTATTGGAGCGGTTCTTGGACAAAGAGTGAACAAACACTTCCAACCGATCCATTACGCTAGCAAGACAATGACTGGGGCACAATTGCATTATACGACAACCGAAAAAGAGCTTTTAGCTGTTGTCTATGCTTTTGAAAAATTCCGCCCCTATCTTGTCCTTTCCACCACCATTGTGTACACCAATCATTCCGCGTTGAAGTACTTGTTGACAAAGCAAGATTCCAAACCAAGACTTCTTCGCTGGGTTTTGCTGCTCCAGGAATTTAAAATCGACATCCGCGATAAAAAAGGAGCAGAAAACCTAGCCGCGGACCATCTTAGTAGACTTGAGGATCCTTACCAAGGGGATCATCCGACCAAAGAAATCAATGATTCTTTTCCCTTGGAGACCTTAATGTCTATAAACTCGAAGCCGAATGAAACCCCGTGGTTTGCGGACTTTGCAAACTACTTGGCGGGTGGAATTCTCAAGGAAGGGTTGACGTCCCAGCAAAAGAAGAAGTTCTTTACCGACATCAAGACTTACTTTTGGGACGACCCTTACCTATTCAAACAATGTGCCGACCTGATTATCCGTCGATGTGTTGATGGACCGGCAGCGTCTGACATCCTTGATGCTTGCCACAAAGGACCCACCGGTGGTCACTTTGGTCCCAACTACACCGCTAAAAAAGTGTTTGACTCGGGATTTTATTGGCCCTCCATATATCGTGATGCTCACAATATGGTTAAGCGATGTGATGTTTGCCAAAAGCAAGGCAAAATCACACATAAATACGAGATGCCTCAGAATTTCATTCAAGAGTGTGAAATTTTTGATGTTTGGGGTATCGACTTTATGGGGCCATTCCCTTCTTCTAAAGGAAACAAATACATCCTTGTAGCCGTTGACTACGTTTCAAAGTGGGTTGAAGCCAAAGCTTTACCTACTAATGACGCAAGGGTGGTTTGTAACTTTTTGAAAGCTCTATTCGCTAGATTCGGTGTGCCTCGTGCCATTATTAGTGATCGTGGGACTCATTTCTGCAATGACCAATTTGCTAGAGTCATGGCTAAGTACGGTGTAAACCATCGTCTTTCCACAGCCTATCACCCACAAACTAATGGCCAGGCTGAAATATCAAACCGAGGGCTGAAGCGAATTCTTGAAAGAACCGTGGGAGAGCATCGTGCCGCATGGGCTGATAAACTCGATGATGCTTTGTGGGCTTTCCGTACTGCTTACAAGACCCCGATCGGCTGTACGCCTTATCGTCTTGTGTACGGGAAAGCGTGCCCATTGAGTTGGAGCACAAGGCTTACTGGGCCTTGAAGTGGGCTAATTTTGATATAAACTGTAGATTTGTAAATCTATGCTTATGATTTTAGAGAGAGAAAGAGATAGAAAGATGGTGGATTTCACACTTCTAGAGAGAGAAAGTTAAGAACAACTATGTGTAAATTATGAAAAACCACACCCTCTCCATCAAAGGAGAGGGTTTATATACCCAAGCCTTGTAATGGGCTTGGGCTTACACGTTTGGGCCGGCCTACACAAGTTGTAGGCTTGGCTTGGACTTGTTTGATAAATAAAGAGTGTTAACTAAACTACGAGCTATTACATGGAGTATCGTTGGAGTGACCGATCCTTCTTAATACGTAAAACGTATTTCCAACAATCTCCCCCTAAGGGAGGTCACTCCAAACAAGGGCGTTACCCAAGTTACAATAATAAAATAAACCTAGCATACTATGCTTGTCTTGAGCTCGTAGTCTTCGTCTTTCTTTTCTTTTTCTTTTCTGGTGAACATGCTGATGTGATCTTTGATATCAATCTTGAGCATTAATCTCTTGCCTTGATCTCGTGCATCCATCACTTGTGATCTTCGCCTCTTCGTGACCTCACGTCCCACATACTTATACCTTAGTAATTCTTGAAAGCTTCAGAGTTCGATACAGCGGAAGACTTAACTTTTAGGCTTTCTTGAATTAGATGAGGTATTAAGTGCATAAAGTATAAGCATGCGGGGACGACTTCTTCTCGGATTCCGCAACGCCACCATCTTCAAATGCCGCAACATAAGTAGACACGAACGAAATGGCTTTGAACATTTCATTCTAAATCGGTAGCATTTTACCTCCGGTCGGTGAAGACCGTTGGACGATATTAGATATCGTACCCGTGACGGATAGTTTCAATTAAGTAACTTCCTGACAGGATTTCGCGGGTAAACCCGTTCTCTTTATTCGACCGTCCAAAGCTGACTGCGAACATAAAGAGTGAATCATTTGGATTATAATATCCGCATGATTTGAAGCCGTCAATTCATGTTCCTGGAACAAGTGAAATTCAATTAAGAACCGCACCATCGTTGCTTTCCAGTTGTCACGAGCTTGATTCGTATAGAATCTTGCAAGTTACCTACCAAGTGCTGTTTGAGGTTAACACTAGAAGGATTTCCACTCATCACTGTGAACACTAAGGTATCACTCTGAGTGTTCCGGCAAGATCACTAAGATATTGCGTAGAGGCCTGGAACGTGTTTAAATTCAGTTAAGAATTAAACAGCTGTTGCTTTCCAGTTATCACAAGTTTGATTCATAAAGAATCGCACAAGTCACCTACCATGAGCTTTTTGATGTTCGCTCAAGAAGGATTTCCATCTTCATTGTAAATACTTTCGTATTACTTGGATGTTCAGGCAAGATCATGAAGATTTTGCGTAGGACTCTTAAAATCTTTCTTACTTTTCACAGTGTGTGAAGAAGCAAGGAAATATGAAAGTGTGTCCTAATAAGATATTTGATGATCTCAAATGGCTCTAGACTCGATCGTGCATTTTGGAATTTAGTGATCGGAGGCTGGAGAGGAGTGCCACCATTTCAATACCAATTTATTCGGAGTGAATAAATCAATAGATAACGTGTTGTCTCCGTGTGATTAAAACAAATATCTTTTAAGAGATATCTGAGTTAGCTGGGATGGGTTGTGCATTGCATCACTGGGTCCATGATGTCTTATCTTCAATATCAAGCATCATTGAAAATGATCTCAATAGCATATGTATTGACCCGGTTTCTGCCTAAAGTTGTAAGGAGGGCTTCTTTCTTTACACCCTTTATCTTTACAATTCTTTTTCATTCTTCAACCCCTTCAATGCTTACCAATACGTCATAACTAGCACCTTGTTGTGATTGTTCCAGTGCTAACTTAAGTACTTGGTCGGCATTCAGCTACGTTCACATTCTTTCTCCACCTTTCCTAAGGACTACTATTTCTAGCTATGGAATGTCCTTGGGAAGATTCCTCCGGTTCTGGAAGAATCATTGGACTTAACCTATCCTACCATCCTTATGTCACCACAATCTTCATCGTCGTGAATTAAATGAGGTTTGGGTAAGTATATGTCACCATGAAAATCCATTTTGATATAGCAAATCCATTTTGCTCCCCCTTAACATATGCCACGATATTCGAAAACATTTCGCATATGTCGGGATGAGCCAGCACATTAAGTCAAACCATTTGTGATAATATCCCATATTAAATCACATTTTCTCCCCCATATTAAAAATATTAACCCAATCGATGTTTTTAATATCAATTGATTTAATGAAGTTTTAACAAAGGTTTTGGGAAGAAAAATGCAAGTCCGTTTTATCTTCATGATATCAAACACAGGAGATATGATACCGATTTGTAACATGATCACATATTCACCATATTAGAAAAGAATTGACAAGGTTGGACCTGATAGATGAGAACATCATATGATAAGATCAAATGGTTCTTGTCAGCATATGTTGGTCGCCTCGTCACGTCTGAAGTCATCTCTTGACACCACACGTACGATTGGTATTGTTGTCTTGACACCACCTTGTGAACTTGGCACGTTCGGCATCGAAGATTCTGAATGCTTGACAGTTGCTCCCCCTCAATTGTTGACCTGTGTTCTACCGAAAGAGTTGTAGTCGTCAGTTGAGTAGTCGCATCGTCGAGTATGTAGATACCAATTGTAGATAGCAATGGTTGTAGAGATGATAGCTTCATAAAAACAAGACTTCTCTTGTTTTAACAAATAAATGCACTGAAACGTACATAGATTTGTGTTAGACCAAGTTATAAAGTAAACTTGATCCCTTACAAGGTTTTAAAGTAAACCTTGCCCGAGAAAATTAATTCCCGTTGTTAGCCAAAGCTTTCATAGGAAATACTTGACTTTAATGTGAAAACCGGGTTGCAGTCAGAAATAACTACAAGCCATTTAGGCATGTTTTATGAAATATTTACAACTTTTGTACGAACTCTATTTATGGCGCCGTGTCGATATTAATCAACATTTCTAAGGCCGTAAATATTATCGTACCAAAAGACATGCCTTAGAAAAAATAAAGTAATAATATTTTTGGATTTTTCTAGATTTTTCAATTTTTGTGGTTTTCATATGGTTTTATATTTTTGTATTTTGCTTTTGTGGATAAAAATATAAACAATATATACAAATGATCACCAAGGATACGGAGAATAGTTTTACCACCACTATTCTTTCGCTTCATCTGCTAGTTCCTTAAGAGTCTCAGGCGAGAAGGTTCTCATTCCTAGCTTGTCGGCCAAAAATTCAATTCGAGCGCGATCTAAAGCCTTCGTGAAAATATCCGCCAATTGATACTCAGATCGGACAAAGTAAAGCTCAATTACTCCATTTTCCACTTGCTCCTTGATGAAGTGGTAGCGAATGTCAATATGCTTCGACCGGGAGAATTGAACATTGTTGCAGCATAAGGCAATTGCACTCTTGTTGTCACAGTACATTGGAATCTTGTTGAAACCTAGACCATAGTCGGTTAATTGCGATCTCATCCAAAGAATTTGAGCACAGCAACCGGACATAGCTATGTATTCTGCTTCCGTACTTGAAATTGCAGCGCTTTTCTGCCTTTTCGATGCCCAACTGATTAGTCGATCTCCTAGTAGTTGCAATGTTCCACTCGTGCTACGTCGTGTATCTTGACAACCCGCATGATCCGCATCTGCATATGCCATTAGTGCAATAGAAGAGTCCTTCGAATACCAAAGTCCCCGATTAATGGTTCCTTTAAGATATCGAAAGATCCTTTTAACAGTAGCTAAGTGTAACTCAGTAGGCCTAGTTTGATACCTGGCACACATACATATAGCAAACTGAAGATCAGGTCGACTGGCTGTGATATACAGAAGAGTACCGATCATTCCACGATAAAGTGTCGGATCAACGGCAACTCCATGTGGATCTGCATCAAGCTTAGATTTTTCCACCATTGGAGTGTCCACGGGGTCGCAAGATTCCATCTTGTACTTCTTTAGCGATTCAAGGGCATATTTGGATTGATTGATAAAGATGCCTCTAGGACTCTGAGATATCTGAAGACCTAAGAAGAATGATACCTTGCCCATCATTGACATCTTAAACTTGGAAGACATGAGTGTCCCAAACTCATCCGATAAGGTTTGGGTCGAGGCTGCAAATATAATATCATCAACATATATTTGTACCATAATCATATCTTTACCTCGTTTCTGAATGAACAGCGTGGGATCCACCTTGCCTTTAGCGAAGCCTTGCGTAATGAGGAATTGTGACAATAGATCATACCATGCGCGTGGAGCTTGCTTCAACCCATAGAGAGCCTTCTTAAGCTTGTACACATGATTAGGATAATTAGGATTCACAAAACCATCCGGTTGTTGAACATAGACTTCTTCCTTGATTTCACCATTAAGAAATGCCGTCTTCACATCCATCTGATAGACGATCATATTCATATGGGCTGCATAAGCGAGGAATAGTCTAATAGCTTCCAAACGGGCAACAGGTGCAAAGGATTCCATAAAGTCGACGCCCAATAATTGCTTGTATCCACGAGCTACTAGTCGAGCTTTGTTTTTCAATATTCCGCCTAACTCATCGAGTTTCACCTTGTAAACCCATTTCAAAGTGAGTAACTGCACTTGATCTGGGCATGGGACAAGTTCCCATACGTCAAGACGTATAAACTCATTAAGTTCTTCTTGCATAGCTTCTATCCAACATGATTGAGTAAAAGCTTCTTTCCATGTCTTAGGTTCAACTTCAGTGAGAAAAGCATCAAAGTGACAAAACATTGCACTTTCTTGTAACTGACTTCGTGTGGATACAGGACGATTAGGGTCACCAATAATAGAATCTATAGGATGATCCTTTGTCCACTTGCTGTCATGTTCACGAATTCGTGGATTGGAGTAAACTGTAGAAGGAGCTTCTTCTGAGGTGGACGACCCGGCTTGATTATGGTCGGGAATTGGTACACCAAAGACTGGAAGTTCACGCATTTGAGCGAATTCCAAATCGTGATCATCGTCATCCTCTTCATCATCAATAGGCATGACATGGGTAGTTGTTACTTGTGTTGGTTGAGAATTACCCGTTGTTGGTATATCTTGACCAATTGTTGGTGCAGATGTGTCTGATTGTGCTTCGGTTGCTGGAGCGACAACTTCGGTTACCGGAGCTATTACCTCAGGTTCTGGAGCAACAATACTTGGAGGAGTAAAGAATTCATCAAAGAACGGTTGAAACAACTTATCCCATTCATTCCTGGTAGGTGGTATAAATGATGATGAAGTAGGTTTGTTTGGGACAAGACCAGAACTAATATTACTGGGTCCCATTTCATGAAGTGCGGGTTCAGAGCTGCTTTGCTCAGAAGCCATTGCTGTCAGCTCATCAAAATCAACATTCATAGTTTCAAGGATTTTGCGAGAGTTACGGTTGTAAATTCGGAATGCCTTCTTTGCGGGTGCGTAACCAATAAAAATACCAATATCAGCCTTTGGTTGAAGTTTTCCCAAATTGTCACCATCATTGTTTGGATAGCAAAGAGAACCAAATACATGAAGATATGATAAATCTGGTACTTTTCCATGGAGAAGCTCATAAGGTGTTTTACCATGGCGTTTACGAATTAGTGACCGGTTTTGGGTGTACACTGCTGTAGATACTGCTTCTGTCCATAAAAACAATGGAGCCTTTGCGTAAATTAACATCGTTCTAGCAGCTTCCATAAGTGTGCGATTTCGCCTTTCAACGACACCGTTTTGCTATGGAGTGCGAGCAACGGATGTTTCATGAGAAATGCCAACTTCTTCATAATAATCACGCAAAATTTGATTCACAAATTCGGTTCCATTATCTGTACGAATGCGTCGGACAGTAGTGTTGAGACGCACTTGAATCATCTTGAGAAATCTGATGATGAATTTAGGTGCCTCATTTTTTGCTTTAAGAAATTTCACCCATGTAAACCGAGAGTAATCATCGACAATGACGAGGATGTACTTTTTGCCACTAAGACTTTCAACACGCATTGGCCCACAAAGATCCATATGCAACAGATAAAGTTTCTCTTGGTTGGTGTCTTCCGTCTTGGGTTTGTAAGATTTCTTAGTGCTTTTCCCCATTGTACACGCAGAACACAAATGATCCTTGTGAAATGATAGTTTAGGAAGACCACGAACAAGTTCGTTTTTCGCCAAGTGATTAATAGCATCAAAGTTAAGATGAGATAACCGTCGATGCCATAACCATGACTTAGTCTTCGATGCTTTGGAGAGAAGACATACGGGAGAAGCGGCCATCATGTCTTGTAGAGACAAAGTATACAAATTATTCCCTCGAGTACCTTTCAATAAATCAACCCCTTCCAAATTACGAATGAAGCATGTATGCTCTCGAAAAGCAACTTCTAGGTTTGCATCACAAAATTGTCCCACAGAAAATAAGTTGTGACCGAGACCTTCCACGTAATACACTCTTGAAATTATAACATTCCCAATATGATATTCACCATAACCCATTATCTTTGCAATATGATCATTACCAAATCGAACCGTACCAAGAAACTTGCTGACGAAATTTCTGAGCTGAGAGCGATCTCCGGTCATATGCTTGGAGCAACCAGAGTCCAAATACCAGAGAACAATTTGGACCACCTGTTTTCAACAACAACAGTAGACAATGCATTGGAAACTATTGGTTCCGGAGTGTTAGCAGATACAGATATGTTATTATCAGAATTGCTAACATTTTTGTTATCCTTAGATTTCCTGCATTTTCTAATGATAGTTTTAGCACTAACAGGTTTTACTGTTCCAACTTTCTTAGGTTTTGGATTATTCGCGTGCACTACAGTGGGAGTAGACCTATTTAAAGGGCACTTTGTTCCTACAGTAGTGTCGGTGTTCCTAGTTAAAGGACACGCTTGTGTTTTGGTAGCCTTGGTACTCCTAGTTAAAGGGCACGCTTTCTTCGCTGTAGTGGGAGTGATCCTAGTCAAAGGGCACATATTTCCTACTATAGTGAAAGTTCTACCAGTGGGACGCCACATCCAGCCAACTTGGGTTAACACTTTCCCAGTCGGTTTCCATTCTAATTTATTTTTCCGGGCATACATCTCATTCACATGGTCAATAAGGCAAGAATCATGACGACTAGAAAACATACATTCATTGCAATTCCAACATTTCAAATTAGAATTCACAGTAGGCTTAGAACACTGCACAACCACAGAGCCTTTAGGTTTAGCTACATGATTCTTTTTATTCAAAACAGAAATAACATTCCTAGGATGGGCTTCTACTTTCTTCTTCACTTGACTACTAGATGGGGGCAAGATCCTATCATTCTTCTTGTTTCTTTTAAGCTTAGATCTTTGAGCCTTAGTAGTGGTGCTTACTCCTGTAGAAGGCAACACGGGAATATTAGAAGCTGGTTTTGATTCCGCCTTATCTTTATTGACCAAAGTTTGAGATGGTTTAGTCCTAGGGCCCTTGTTAAGTGGTGTGACGGCAATAAGGGTTCTTTTGATTGCACTAGAGGACGATGCTGAGATAGTGGCTGCGTTATCCACAACATTCTTACCTTTTAGAGTTCGAAGTGTTTCCTTTAACTCAGCCAAGACCAGATTCTTATCACAAATTTGTTCCCTCAAATCAGATATTTCCACCGTCTTTCGATTCAATTGTTCAATCAATGATTGATTCTGTGCAGTGGTATCAACACATGCGGGCTTTACTGAATCGAAGAGTCGTGTATTTTTCTGTTTTAAGTTATCAACTTTGGACAAAATCTTGGAAACTCGATTATCTAGATCAAGTTTAAAATTCTCAGCGGCCTCAAGTACATTCACACAGTGAATCTCCTTAGATTTCTCTATGTCTATCGGCAAAGATTGAGCAACCTTGTCACTTGGCGGACGCTGTTTTGATTGTAAATTCAATCGAAAATTCTTTTCAAAATTTGCATCATCGATATTAACACCTTCGAATGATGTTTCAAAGATTTCTTGAATAAATTGTTGCTTGCATTCAAGCGAAATACAATGTGTTTGAATCTCATCAAAACGTTTTGAAAGCGAAGAATATGAATCTTGAAGCTTTAAAAATTCAGCATCAGATTCGTGACAAGTACTATCTACCACAGTATCCACAGATTCAACATTATGCACAATAGAATCATTATCAACACTTGTATTCACACAGACAGAAACTATATCATGAGACATCACTTGATTCAGAAGCAGATCATTATGGCGTGAAACTCGTTCTATTTCAAGTAAACTGTTTTCATAAGCATCTTCCATTTCATTGAAAACACGTCTAACTTCTTCTATTTCCAAAAACAAATCTTGATCAATAGTACGAAGGCAAGCTTTAACATTGTTTACAAACGGAACAATTTCATCTCGAAACGCAGCTCTTGTGTGCTCAAAGTTCCATTCACCTTCCGTTATGGCCGTGGCCGTCGTACGTTCCAAAATGACCTTGTCAAAATCGGCTAAGTGTTGGTGAACCGTATTTAAGTTAACGGACGCCTTACTTACCGGTGGAATTAACTTCGTTAAATCCTTTTTGACGAGTGTAGGAGACGTACTAGGAAGGTTTTCATTTGACAAACTTTGGGGCACAAGAACTGTTAATTCTGCTAATTCCTTTTGTAAGCGAATGCGTGTCTTTTTCGAAAATTGATCTTTGTTATGTTGATCATAATCAATTGTATGGAATTTTGAAAGCATTTTAGAATGAGTTTCATCCCCAAGTGATTGTGTCTCCTCAGTACTACGAACAAAAGGTGCTTCTTTCGATTTTCCAATTATGGTCATATCATAAAGACCGGGAATATATTCCTGAGCTTGTTTTGCATAACCGGGATTAGGTGGTAAATCTTGAAGACGCTTAAGTTCGAATTCTTTAAATGATTTAGTTAAGAGGTGAACCTTTTCTGTGGAAGCGTATTGTTTTAAAAGCTGTTGTTCTTTGAATTTAAGAAGTTTGGTAGCATTAATTTCCGATTCAATCTTTTTAGATTCGAGAGTTTCGAAATCCATTTTAAGTTTCTGAAAATCATTGACAACCGACTCTTTTTCTTTTAATTCATTGGAAAGATTAGCTTTTAAGGATTCTATTTCTTTCAAGTGTTCAATCTTTTCAAAACGAAATTGGTCAAATTCAGAACATGTTATTTTCTCTTCTTGAGGGACCATTTCAAAAGTTTTGACCTTTTCTTTATGCAACTCAAGCTCAGCAGTTAGGGTGGAATTCGTATCTACGGATTGTTTGAGGGCCATATGCATTTGATCAATAATATGTTTAGGCACCATGACCAAATCATGTTGAGCATAAGATTCCATACCCGTCGTAGCATTTGGTTGAGGTTCACTCAAATGTGTAGGATTGGGTACCACATCATTTGAGTTACTAGTTCCCGAATGCTGTTCGAGGTTGTCATTTTCATGCCCAACTTGATGTTGGTTATCATCAATATTATTGGATGTGGTTGGTACCTCACTGATGACATCAGAACCGTAGTGAGAGAGATTAGCAACGAGAGCAGCTTGGGCAGAGTGAATGTCATCACAATCCGAATCGTATGCATCAAGATCGTCCGCTTGATAAGCTGCATTAGAAGTGGAAACGACTGCAATGCCTTCAGTATCTGCTGCCCCTGGGTCTGCAAGAAATGCTAACTCCTCTGAATCCAAAATATTCCCCTTAGACTGAGCATCAACCAAATACATCTTTTCACGAAACCATGCATCATCCCTTCTTCTTTTCGGCTGAGTGCATTCCCTAGCCATATGACCTTGTCCTCGGCAATTGTAGCAAGTCACAACCTTCTTAGAACCAATAGGACTCCCATTTCCATTAGCTTGAGAATTCACAACTTGATTGTTCCCAGTCCTTGTATGAGGTCCATATGAATTTTGCCTTCCCTGAATAGGTTGCACCGTCACTTGACCATCTTGAACAGTGGCTTGTTGTCGAGGATTTGATGAGGTGCGGAGCTGATTGTTTGTTGGTGGAAATCCTCTAGTTGCAACAAGTTTTGACAAGTAGGCGGTGAGATGGTTTAGAACATCAGCTGGCGTATCATTTGGAGTAAAGACCGGTGCTTGGATTGGTGGAAGTTCATTAGAGTAGAAAGCTTGTGCTGGTTGTACTTCAATTGGAATATATCCTTGCTGAGGAGTATAGACCAATGGAGAAGTGTTGGCTTGTGATGGTGATGTTTGATATGGTGGTTGCTGTTGAAAAGCTTGTTGATGAACACTTTGTTGATATTCTTGCTGTGGCATCATTGGTGGTTGATAAGATGGTTGTTGTGGTTGCTGATAGATGTGTGGTGGTGGCTGCTGCAAGTATGATGGTTGTTGATAAGTATAAGCCATGTTTTGTTGAGAAGCATACATTGCAAGTGGATCATGAACTTGAGGTTTAGACAACCGAGCCTCGATCACATGGCATTCATGTTGTTGAAGAAAAGCTTGAAGTTGATCCACATTGGTGTTATGCAAGTCCTTAGCCAATTTAACATCCGTCACGTATTTTTTCCATTCTGGAGGAAGAGTGTTCAAATACTTGGTGTTCAATTGAAAGGTAGGAATTGCCATGCCATAGATGTTAAGCTCATTCAACAATAGGGTAAATCTCAGATAGTAATCATTGAGAGTCTCCCCTGGCACATAGGCAAACTTATCAAAAGTATCATAAAGCTTACACTCTCGTTCTTGTTTAGTTAACGAGGTGCCTTGCATTAGAACACGAATTCTATCCCATAACTCTTTGGCAACTTTATGTTTGCTGACGAGTTTGTAGACATCTGGAGGAAGAGCTTGGAGAATGATGTTTGTAGCATACTTATCACATTTATCTTGAATCTTCATATCTCCAGTCAACTCACCCGTTGTGCGAGGACGAGTGGTCGTACCTTCCGTCACAGTACCATAATCTAATGGTCCATTGAGCACCGATGCCCAAATTAGATGTCCATTCTCCTTGTTCAACATATAAAGTTCCATTCGGGAAGCCCATTCCTCATACATAGTCTTCACCAACATTGGTGGACGATTATCCGTACCCGAGAGGATGGACTTATCCGTAAGAGATGTATACTCCATTTCAATAAGTTAAGATTTACAAAGTTGATCGAACAATGAAATAAGGTTAAGTATTTTTGTGTTGTTGTGAGTTAAAACCGAGAAACAATGTTAAAATCCCCTAAAATATGTTCTCGATAAACCAAAAATTCCAAGTCAAAATTACACACTTCGAAATTTTTTATGGAAAAAATTGTGATTATCGGAATGCCAGATCGGAATGTCAGATCGTAAAACCAGATCGGAATGTCAGATCGTAACACCAGATCGGAATGTCAGATCGTAATACCAGATCGGAATATAGCCCTGTCGAAATGTTGTTGGTATCGGAATGTTCAGATCGCAAAGCCCTATCGGAATGTTCAGATCGCAAAGTGGCTGACAAAATTCGAACAGAGTAACGACTTAAAATACTTCCTTATACCCGTCGGAATCTCAGATCGCAATAGCTATCGGAATGATTCAGATCGGAATAAGTGATAAAGATCCCACGATCGCAATGTAGAAACCAAACCCTTTCCGATGGAAGGTTATTGCGATGGAAGCCCAAGTACAATTTGTACTTTCCGATGGATGTTTCTGCTTAAATTTCGGAATGATAGAACACAACCTTTTTGCACTTTTGATCCAAAAAATTGATGTTTTAATGAAAAACCAAGATACCAAGAACACTTTTAAGCACAAAATCCTATGTAGCACTACTTGATACTACGATCAAAGCAAAAAATTTTGAAGATTTCGGCAAAACACACTTATACTATACGAATTGTTTAGAAAACAATACGCAACACAAACACAAACCTATATTTCATCCCAAGCTCTTGATACCATTTGTAGATTTGTAAATCTATGCTTATGATTTTAGAGAGAGAAAGAGATAGAAAGATGGTGGATTTCACACTTCTAGAGAGAGAAAGTTAAGAACAACTATGTGTAAATTATGAAAAACCACACCCTCTCCATCAAAGGAGAGGGTTTATATACCCAAGCCTTGTAATGGGCTTGGGCTTACACGTTTGGGCCGGCCTACACAAGTTGTAGGCTTGGCTTGGACTTGTTTGATAAATAAAGAGTGTTAACTAAACTACGAGCTATTACATGGAGTATCGTTGGAGTGACCGATCCTTCTTAATACGTAAAACGTATTTCCAACATAAACAAAGCCGGTGACCTACGCAAGATCCAACTCAATGAGCTGAATGAACTTCGGAATGAGGCTTATGAAAATTCTTTGATCTATAAGGAACGAACTAAGCTCATTCACGACTCCAAGATCAAAAACCGAGAGTTCCATGTTGGAGACAAAGTCTTACTTTTTAACTCTCGGTTGAAAATCTTTTCGGGCAAGCTCAAATCTCGTTGGTCCGGCCCATTCACCATCGCCCAAATTTTTCCATATGGTACTCTCGAGCTCGCTCAACCTAATGGACCAAATTTTAAGGTGAATGGCCAACGAGTGAAGTTGTACTTTGGTGAGGACACCTCTAAGGAGGTGATTCCATCCCTCACCACGTTCCCCATGAACTAATTTTGAGTCGAGTCAGGCTCGTGACTCGGTTATCAAAAACAAGCGCTCCTCGGGAGGCAGCCCGAGTATCTATCCCTTTAACCCCCTAAGTGTAGGGGAGGACCTATTTTGGTCGTTTGTGTTTGTGTGGTGATGTGCTTACAGGGATCACTGCAATCTTGGAAATCTTTGAAGAACCGTGCTCCCGTGTTATCCGAAACCCGGTTCTATCTCTCAACTATCGTGATTCAATTTTCTTCATACTCACATTTGAAATTGATCACTTTAGTCGTCTCTTCCTTAACTCGAGTTAACCAACGTGCACAATGTCATAAGTGTAGGGGAGACTTTTCCCACATGCTTAAACATTGAGGACAATGTTTATCTTAAGTGTAGGGGAGACTTCTATCGAAGTTTTAAGTGGACTTTTCCATGAAAATGCCTTCATTTAACCGGAAAATCCTATTTTTCAGCATTTTTCAAATTTTTTATTAACTTTGGCCATTTAGTTGTAATTTTTAAAATTTTAATCGTTGCTTTCATATGTATATATCCCGCAATAAAGTTAAAAATATTAATAAAGTGGTATAGCTAGTTTAGGAATCTTTGACATATTAGGCCCGTTGCGTTTATTTTGACTCAACCCGAATAGACTTATCCAAGTTTATTCTAGCTAGTATCCTTAACCATGTAGACCTTAATCGGTTTATTAGGCTAAGTGTCCACGAGTCTCATTACTTGAGATTTTAAATTGTGGAGGACGAGAAATGATAGAGTCAATTATAAGTCGGTATTCTTGCGCAAGCTCACTTGGTGTAATTATTTGCCTATTCTCCCATCACTTGCTAATAATTTATCTGCAATAAGTAAGGTCTTACGATTTGAAAAGTTACTTAGCTTCTAGCCCAAGATCGTTTAAAAGTTGCTCGGTAATGATAAGAGTTCATAGCCAAGGCATAACTTATGAAGCGGGGCGCGAAGATTGGCGAGTCCGAAAAGGCCCTAACAAGGCATGAGGATTCAATTCTATTGCTGAAGATCCAAAGTGATGTGAAAAGCATTATTCCTAAAGTCAATATGAAGGATCAAGACTCACGACGAAAAGCAATCAACTCCCATAAAGATCATGGAGAAGTCTATCCGAAAAGACCCTAACAAGGTATGAGGATAAATAGATCCAAGTCCGAAAAGGAGGCGGATCGTTGTATCTCAAAATCCCAATTAGAGATTGAAGAAATAATCATGAAGTCGTGGTCAACAAAGTTGGAGTACCCCTCAAAAGTCTCCAAGTGAAGAAACTCTATTATGATGAGAAGACCATTATCTCAAGAACGTCTCTCGAAGATATGAAGTATGAAGTACATGCCAAATATCGGCCCGAGAAAGGTCTCAAATCGTGAACCAAGTTATGCCAAGATATGAACTTTTTGATATCCCGAGAAGCAGTTTTAAGAGATTTTGTCCTATAGCTAACTATTGATCAAATCGTCCTACTTTGCTTTCAGCCTTAATAAACTATCGAAATAAGTCCAAAAATGCATCTTCATGATCATTCTAAGACAAAAATAAAATATAAGAGATATACTTAGGAATAAGGGAGTTTAAGCATTTAATTAAGCCATGTGTGTAAGTGTTTGATTTACTAACTTATAATAACAATGATCTCGTTTTTAAGCTTAGTTTGGGGAACGTGAAACTTGAGGGTGATAAATCTTCGCAACACCAAAGCCCTAATGTAAGTCCTTGATTTCTTTACAAGTTATTTCCATTCTTTTGTTTACTTTAAAGTTTTAAGTTCTCTTAGTATTTTAATTGTTGTTTAGTAGAGTTTAAATAAGGCCAAGGTTGATTAATTATGAGAAAAATGTAAAATTGCTTTATCACTAAGCATTGCATGAGGGCATGGCAATGGTTAAGTGTAGGGGATTTGATAGGTGTGTAAACACCCATCCTTTTACCACTTAATTCGGGCTAAAACAAGACCAAAACACGTATTTAATATCATTTGTTTGGAATTATGCGTGGTTTTTGTGTTTATTGTGTTTTCAGAGCTAACCGGATGAATATTAAAGAAAACATGGGATTGCACGGGATTTACCAAGGAAAAAGACTCAAGACGAAGTCTATTGTCCAAGAGGTGCAAAAGATTTGAAGTCACTAGGCCTATTCGAAGATTTATCGAAGAAAAGGACTAAAGATGGAAGATTTTCATAAGTCGAAGAAACTCAAGTCTATTTAACGAAGAAATTAAAAGACGAGTTGGATTTAATCGACGACAAATCCCGAATCAGAATCGAAAACGTCAACTTTTCTGAAAAGACGAGAAGACAAGAAGAAAGGGAGAAAGCCCACTCACCAACCAACCACTAGGAGTATAAATAGTCTTTCCCTTCACACAATTAGGGAGTTAGTTCATTTTTCTTTCCCAGTTCCTTTGGTTCGTGGTTTTCATCACAAACACCACTTTAGTGTTTGATGATTTTTCATTTTTCTTTTTCAATCTTGTAATCATTGATCATTAACCTTGCTACTCTTCCATTAATCAATCCATTCTATCTTTCTATTCATCTTGTTCTTCGTCATTTTTATTGCAAGTTTTTAAGTTTTTCTTTGATTCTAGTTTGATCTTAAAAAGTTGTTGATTTAGTGTTTTTATTGGTGGGATTTGTTCCTTATGGTATGTTAATGATTATTGGTTAGTTTGGTAAAACCTTTTTAAGTATTGGAGTCGATTTGGAGTTAAACCGGTTCCCCTGTTTTTGCTGTTACTGTAACTGTTCTTCGTTCCCAGACTTTCCGAACAAGACAGATTTTCCGAATAGACTAGCTCACGTTTGCCTTACTCGGAATATTTCAATTATTCCGAGTGGAGGTTTTATTTCTTCTTCATTCGGAATATCCCAGATATTCCGAATAGCTCGTATATTCCGCATAGAAGTTCATCTTTCCGCATAAGCAATTTTTTCCGAATAGCGTAATTTTTCATAATAGCCATATTTTTCCGCATAGAGATTATTTTCCGAATGGCAAAGTATTCCGAATGGGCAAATTTTTCCGCATAGAGATTATTTTCCGAATGGCAAAGTATTCCGAATGGGCAAATTTTTCCGCATAAAGCAATTTTTCCGAATAAGGTATTTTATTCCGCATAGATGTCAGTTTTCCGAATAGCCAAGTTTTCCGAATTGAAGCACTTTATTCCGCATAGCAATCTTTCCGCATAGAGCAGACTTTTCCGAATGGCCATATATTCCGCATAGGCATGTTTTCCGCATAAGGGTTATTTTCAGCATAGGGCCTTTTTCAGTAAGAGTATTTTTCTGCTTTACCATTTAATTGCTTTTATCTACTGTTTCCGGCTTTAATCTTTACTCAATTCAATTATTTAGAATAGAAAACCAAATCCACTTTTTGTCACCAAGAACAAATCATTCCACTTTTAACTGAGATCAATTCGAGAGGATTCCGAGAAATATTTTGAACCCGTTGCAAAAGCCGTGTATCAGGCAACGTCAATGGTCACTGCACGAGCATAGACGTTCCACCAAGTCAAAGCACCATCCACTAACGTGCTTGACGCAAACTTCACCTTGTCGGCTTCAGCGACATTGCTAATCCCAAATTGGGATTCTAGCTTCTCAAACCATCTGGTTAATCCTACTGCTCCTTCAGTACCGCGGAAACTTACTTGCGTAACTGCACGAAATTCCTTGTAGGTACAAGTACGTGCAACAGCATTAGTAGCTCCTTGGTTGGTCTCCTCCTGTGTGCTAGCTGTACGATTTGCTTCAGCGGTCGCGAGTGCCTCGGCCACTCGTTCGGCTATCATTTGGCTTAACATGACGGCGTCGATTCCACCGGTAGCGGCTGGCGGATTCTGCGTTTCGGATCTTCTAACTGGCGCCATAATCTAACAAGGTAATAGGATAATGAGTTTTTGCCAGACATAACATGCATGGCACACACAACACAATTATGAAATGCTCCAGGATATAATACACAATATATAATGATCTCACAATTTTGCAACTCATAATATCATTCATGGAATCGTTTGATAGTACATCATAGTTTGTCATAACATAATAAAAGAAAATAAAATACCAACTAGCTAAGACAAACTTCAAGGCTTAGTGGTCATACAGGGATAGGTCGATGGTACAAGATAAATCTAACTAGTGCCCTCACGGCGCTGATGAAGCTCCTTCTCCAACTCTGCTAACCTCCTCTCAACCACTAGCTCACGAGCCTGGGAATCTCTCAATCTAACATCGGTGTCATGACAAGCGGCTCTAAACCTCTTATCCAAATCTGCAACAGGGTCATCCACTGGTGCCTCTAGTCCGCCTGTCTCCACCAATGGCTCTACTCCCCAACGGGTCATCAGGCTCTCAATCTCCTCAAGACGAGCGTTCGGCATGGATTCCATCTGATCAAGAACAGTAAGAAGCTGTCCTCGTAGACGGGTCACACATACTGTCAACACTGTCTCATCCCTAACTGGACTCTTCTTCGCCAGTGCCTCCAACTTATCCTGCACTTCATTATACTCTTCTCCTAAAGCCTCTACAGCATCCTCCAACCTGTTCAACCGTGTCGTCACACATCCATCTGCCGCCCCAAGCATCACCACCGTCGACGTAGCTCTCCTAGGAAGAGGAGTCGTAGCTCTCGGTCCTGTAGAGATACCAGCGTCAGTAAGCATCTCCTGGTACACTGCAGGTACAGTCTCTGGTGGTGGTAGTAGTAATGGTGTCTCTGGGACAGAACTGGCAGGTGTGCGGGCTGCATGCCTGTCAGTGGCAGTGAAAGGTATGAGGGGTCGGTAAGGTGAAAGTGGTGGTCGAGCAGCTCTCCCCCGAAGGCGTCGTCTCACATAGTAGAAAGGTAGAGTACCAGGTGCTGGAGCAGGAATAGCAGTCCTTTCTCCTTCGTCTTCAGATGAAGATGAGGAGATGTGTGCTAGGGAAACCTCAGGAGTAGCGGCATATGCAGTAGGAGGGTCCTCAGTGTCTGTGACCTCCATAGGCTCTCCTTCCCCATCTGTAAACTCCATCTCATCATCCTCTGTCTCCTCTACCGTCTCATCTCCAGTCACCGATGTCTGACCCGGTGACTGCACCACGTCAGTGTCTAAGTCATCCTCTCCTCCGCCTTCTAGGCTAAGCACATCGTCAGCTGATGCATCAGGAATACGGATCGGTGAATGATGAACCTCCTCAGCCTCTCTCTCTGTATCGTCATCTGAGACCATCCGGTACCACGGATATCCTGACGGCGATCCCCTAGGTAGTCCTACTGATGAACTGATGGTCGACTGTGAACTACGGTTGTAGTACGCTCCTGTAGACGTGGAATCATCGGATGAAGACATCGCTGTAATCATAAACAAAATAAATGTGTGTAAATATCTTATAAAATTAGTCCGTAAAAAGGACATTAACATAACATAGCAATCATTGTTGAATCCACATGTATCCCATATAACATAATTCAGATTTTGTTGTTGCACATGTAACCCATGTAAATATACCTCGTAATTGTTAATTCACATGTATCCCATTTATTACTTATGTATCTACATATACTTAATACTTACAATCTGTATGATAATCGATTAAACATAGAGCAGTTATAGTCTAGAGTTACTAAATGCAACCTAGTTCTCTATAACTATGGCTCTGATACCAATCTGTCACACTCCCAAAATATCAGAGTATAATGGCGACAAGGGAGTGGTGACGTCATGATTATCATACGCACATAGTCACAAAGAACGACCTCTAAATGAGACGTTCGGAAAATAGATCACTTGTAATTAATAAAATAAATAGTTTTAACAAAGTGCGGAAGCATAAACTGAATACGGTTACAAAACATAGTTTTCTCAAATGGTACAAATGATCGTTGTTTCAAAGAAATGACGGCAATGCATGAGACCTCATTTAGCATCTTCCTTCTTAATACCTGAGAAAAACATTGCTAAAGTGTCAACATAAAGTTGGTGAGTTCATAGGTTTAGTTAAGTGGAAATGTTTAATGAACCACAAGATTTTCCCAAATGTGATGACAATATAACAGATACAAAGTCATCCCAAAAGTATTTATTACAGTCTAAGCTCGTGACACCGAAGCGTTAACAACACCGGCAGTATAATCATATAAATGTAGCCCAAACTAGATGCCTAAACCCACGACATCCTATATCAGATTCAAATGAAACTGTGCCCGCTTGTCCCCTTGTTGGACAAGACAGACAGGGACGTCAATCCCGATAGATCTATCCATTACATTCGCGCTTACACAAAGTAATTAACGGTTCACGATTCACGGGCCAAAGCAACTGGGTTTTTAGTGGGACTTAGACTAATATACAAATCAGTAAATGCACTTGTGTTCATACGTTAAAATCAAGCAATGTCTCACCCCAAAAAGCAGTGAAAATAGTAAAGTATGGGGCTATAAACTCACCTCGTAAATTCAGCAAAGAGAACGAAGATAAAATAGCTCGAGAGTACGGTTACGCTAGCCGCGACCTAATTAATTATGAGAATCGAGTTACGATACGAATAATTGTATTATTAAATGACTCGACACCCTAGTTGTGCTTGACGAAACCATACGTTTATGAAAAGTACGATTTACGGAAAAGTACGATAAATAAAAGTCGGTTTATTAAATGGTCGGGTTTCACGGGTTAAATTATAACCTAAATTTATAAAATTCGTTTTGGGCTTTAACTAAACTAATTAAATACACCAGGCCCAAAATTGGGTCCAAAACCTTTACACACAAACCCGGCCCAAGGTCATTAGACCCGGCCCGGTCCATGGGCGGACATAACAAGAACGGAGGGAGTAAATACACGCGTGTTTAACACACACAATCCCATAACAGAGAGTGAAACTCTCTCTCCTCCCTCGAGAATAACTCCACCATCCCAAAACTCTCTCTCTCTTAAATCTAGATCGGTTCAATCCTTTTCTATGGCTATCATCTAATCATTTGGGATATAACAATCAAATATGGGTGGTCTGAGGTTCTTAGATCGCGTGAGATGTGGGGTTTAATCCCCACATCAAACTGATTGGGTTTTCTGATGTGTTCATCCTTGCGGTTTCGCGAATCAATAGCCAAGAACCAAAGATAAGTTTGTTTTTTTCCTTTATTTCTTTTTAAAAGTTTATTCGATTTTCGATTTAATAAATATCAGTGGGTTTGTTTGATTCGTATAAACTTGTTGTGAAGCATATGGTTCTTGGATTTAAAATGAATGAATTTAGGGTTTTGAAATATTTGGGGGTTTTCATCAAACTCGGGTTTAAACATAATTAATTGATGTTTTCTATTATAAAATCAAACTAATTTTAATATAAAATCGATTTATAAAAATTAGGGTTTCGGTCATTTGGGGGTTTTTGTATAACTCATTTTCAATTAAATTAAATATGGGGTTTGGGTTTAAATTAGGTTTAATTAACGTTTTAATTAATAAAAGTTCGATCTAGGGTTTTCATAAAATTGGGGGTTTTTATATATTCGACTGATTCTCATGTTTATGTGATGTTTCTGAAATATGAAAAGTACTAATTTAATGTTTAAAAAGGTTTTAAAATAATTAGGGTTTCGACTTGAAATGGGGTTTCTATACCCGCGGCATGATTAATGGTTGTTAAGATGTTTCTGTAAAATAAAACTTGGTTAAGACATTTGGATTTGGTTGGTAATAATTGTTGATAATTTTGGCAGTAAGTAAGAACTTGGTTGGTTTGATTTGATTCTCGGTTTGGTTCTTGATTGGGTCTCGGTTTGGTTCTTGATTGGGTCTCGGTTTGGTTGGACATGGGTCTCAGCTTGGTTCTTGATTGTGGTCTTGATTTGGTTGGACATGAGTCTCGGTTTGGTTCTAAGTCGGGTCTCGGTTTGGTCTAAATCGGGTCTCGGTTTGGTTGACAGAAAAAGCAATATCATAAACATGTTTGCATTAGTTATAAAGTTTAACAAATTTCAGTTTTTAGTTAAAAGTATAAGACCAATTCAATGACTAACACATTGATTCGTTTATTCGCAGGTTCGTACAAAACAAGCACATCTAGGACTTCATAAGGAAAGACGAAAAGACGAAAGACTCACAATGGGGATGCTATGTTCGGTTTTGCAGGTTCGGACGGGATGGAAGACTCTCGGTTTTACAGGTTGGACGCGATGGGTCGGCTGGACCAAATCTTCACTCTACCCAGAAGTTGTATTTGAATGACTTGCAGATTTTTGTGTTTGTAATTTGGACAGTGATAAACTTGTATTTGGACTTTGGACATTGGATAACTTTGGGTTTGTATATAAACTTGTATTGTTAGTCTAGGGTTAGTGTTATGCTGAAAATGTTAACTTGTGATATACCCAAAAGGGGTAAACTAGGCATGTGTGCTGTCCTTTAGTGAGGCAATAAACTATGAAGTTTATATGTAGTTTAGACATGTGACTGATTTTTGAGACACTTGTAAGACAAGCTTGGTAATAAAAATAAGTGAAGGTTTATACTCAGTTATTTTGCAATGTTGTGACAGTTATAAACTCGACTCGGGTTCACAATGTTTAGGTTTAGACGCGACTGAATAAACACGACAGTAAAACCGTTTGACATACGATCCCAAAACAAAGCAATCGTGCGAGACTTCACGTAATCTAGTAAACATATCAAATAAGTGTACGGCAAATACATAAAACGCTCACAAACTTGTGTATTGCATTCAACTTAATACTCGCGAATACTCGAGATGTTACATATGCTCTCCCTAACAAGGGCTTTGTCCGCAAAGCAAAAATAGTTAACACATTCATGTCGACAACTCGTCGGTAAACAGTTAAAATACTCGTACTATATGAATAAATTAAGATGGAAATTTGACGAATGTCACACTAAGCACTTGAGTAAGTCATCATGTCCGATGATGAATACTTAAACTCACGCAACACAAACATTGAACTACGTGTCCAAAATAAAAATCAGCAAGTACACCCCGAATGTACACACCGATCTACCCTATCTAGACATGTCCGTTTTACATGAAAATTGGTGTCAAGGTCACTTATAACCTGTATAAGACCTCACCAAAATTTGAGCCAATGTTCACACTTTAAAACCCATCAGCTCGACACTTTACTCGACTCCAAATTTTAGGACAGATTTGTGCACTTGTTTTGTAAAACCGTTTGGACCACTTTAAAAGTACAAACTCGACAATCCGTCATTTGAAGCCACTACTAGACTCATCAAACTCAGTTTGTAAACTTTGAAAGTCAGTAGATACATTTATCTAACTAAGCCTAAAGTCCCCGAGAGTCGACCCAAAATCAGCCACAATTTCGGATTGTGCCGACTTGCGTCTCCCGGTACACAAAAAGTAAAACTAGCATAACTTTTGACTCGTGATGAGTTATAAGCTCTATCTTATACCAAAACGGTCGTCTCGGAAAACTCTACAACAATTTTAAATAATATTAGTCTTTCACAGACCTTAAACCCACGAAACATTCTGTTTAAAGCTGCTGTCCCAAATTAGCTTTTTAGAAAACAAGTCAAATCAATTTTCCAAGCAACACCACTCATTCCTATACCTATAGAATCATCATACTATCATACCCATCACCCAAAAACTCCTAAAAACACTTGCATGTAAAATCTAACAAAATCAAAGATTAAAAACAAGACTTTTAAGGATTAAAATGTGATGATCTTACCAAAAATCATACATGCATGATGATTAAAACACAAACCCACCATGGAATCATAAAGTTATAAAAAAACCTTGATGCATGTACATGATTTTCATATCAAAATAACCACAGAGGATTTTAGGATGGGGTCTTGTTTTAGTTTTAGCTAGATCATGTTAATTGATGAAGAAAATAGGGTGTTTTGTGGTGATGTTCACGGCAAGGTGAGAGGGAGAGGGAGAGAATTTGTTTTGGTGTGTGTGTTTTATGAATAAGTGGAAGAAAAAAAATCTTTATATAGTGCTAGTTAAGTGGAGGGGCTAATATTGCCAATTTTGAAACTTGTGGACTTAAAAACAATTAATTGTTTTTAAGGATAGAAAATGGTTATTGGTAAATCCTGAAAATATTTACGGGGCTCGGGTTTCGTAAAAAAAATACTTTTCAAAAGTTACAATGCATCATAAAAATGATTATATGATTTCCCGACACGACTTAATACGTAATTAAAATGAAATAGTCGAAAATATTAATTATCGAAACGATCGATAAATAAACGTAATATTTTGGGCATCCGTCGGTATCGCGATCACTAGGAATTATCGTTGTACATTGATTTTGAATAAACTCGTTGTAAAACACACGTGGGTGATTTTAAATCAAAAACTTTGATTTAAATTAAATATGTAAAAATAAAATAAAAATGTTATAATTCCATACAAAGTATTTATCGATGGTCAGAAAAATACTTAAAAAGTATAAGTTAAAAATCTCAGGATTTACATATAGAAATACAAGAAAACGTAATACGTTGGAAAATTCAAGAAGCACGAATAAAAAGAATAAAATAATGCTGGGAAAGTACGGGTTCTCACATCATCGAAGTACTATTCATTCAGTACTATCCACGGCACTGTTCATCCGGCTTTACTGTTCATCCGGTTACTGTTCATCCAAAAAAATATAAATTTCTTTTTATTGTTTTTCGGTTGCTATGGCATCGGGCAACAGTGATTGAGACGCGCTATCTAAGCTCTTGCAGAAGGGTACGGTGGCCGATTATGAGAGTAAGTTTGTTATACTTGTAGATAGAGTTACGGAGATGTCTACGGATTTACTTATATATTTTTATATATGTATACTTAAACCGCTCCTACAATGTGCACTCTCAAGGTTAGGCCCTACAACTTTAGGGGAAGCTTTTTCCTTAGCCCGTATAATGGAGACGCGTTTTGAGGCAATTGTAGGGAAAGGGCTGAATGTTGAAGAGAAACTAGACCGTTCTATCATGGCCAAGTGAAGAAGTTTCACCTGCCATAAAAGGGTCCTTGTCTGATGATGAAGATATGGGTGTTGATGTGGTTAGTGGCGCACTAGACGGTGTTTTTGATATTGGTCAGAGTAATATGGTAGGCATGAATGTTTGCAGTGAGTTTGGCCAATTTTCGAAAAATAAAGAGTGTGGAAGAGGTTGGAGGTGGTAGTTTTGATGATCATTTGCATGAAATAAATTTGAGTCTAAGCGAGGAATTAGCGGACAATGAGGTTAGTCCCATACCCAGTTTTTTGACCGCTCATGGAAGTCAGCGAGTTCGTCACCTATGGGAAAGAATTGGTATCGGTGATATTCACGAGTTCATGAATAATGGGCGCATCCACAAATTTGTTCAACCGAAGGCGTGGGAATGGATGTCAGACTCCCTATCAGCGTATTTTTCATATCATCTTGAGGGCAATGAGAATTTTGAAGGAGCTAGGAGTATTAGAGCTTGGCCAGCGGAAGTGAGAAGAATGGTGTTGTGTTATGTCCAAGGTAGCAGAAGGAGGAAAAGGAAAAAAGGCGTTGCTTGTGGTAGCGGAAGGCAAGGTAATCGCGAGAGTGAAATGCGAGGTTGCGGTATGATTAGGATATGGGATCCCAGAATCAAGTTTGCTTTTTAAGACATCACCTTGAGGACAAGGTGAATTCGAAGGAGTGAGGAATGTTACGCCCCATGCTTGAAGTGGGTCGGGCCAAACGGGCCATTACCATCTATCTTAAGATTAGGGTTTCATTGTTATGCTTTATAAATACCATGTCATTGTTATCATTGTATTGAATCAATCAAAAGTTAATCATTAAATCTCTAAGTCTTCTTATCTCTCTTTCTTACGGAGCCAGCACACGCTATAGTGGTGCCCTATCCCGATACTACCCGAGAGGGTCGTATCACACCACATCTATTTGTTTGTGGATGTAGCAAAACTCTTTATACAGTCAATGACACATGGCCCCCGCAAATATGCGTTGACCGCAAAGGTTTGTTCCTTGACCTAAAAATTACTCAAGGTGTGCTTGGTTAGATGTTTTAGGGGGTAAGGAATGGAAATGATAATGATCATGCCTTGAAGCCCCTTAATGGGAAACTGGATGGCTAGCATGGGGGTTGATATTCTCTTCGTGAGATGATTCGAACTCGGGTTGAGAGACTTGGTGCCTCGGTGGCACGCAAGATACTCCGATACACCAAACTGTCGTTCAAAAAAAAATAGTGCTTGGTTTTGAGATATATAAGTAATCATTACCCATTACTGGGTAATTAACTATTCTCTTGTAAATTGGGGGTAATGGATTCGATGTAATAGATTCGTATGTGTGTGTCTCCACCTACCACCACCACTATCACTAACTACCACCATTGTCGTAACCACCACCCTCCCAACGCCACCACCGCTCTCCGCCGCCAACACCACCACCACCACTTCTACCACCGGCCGCTACCACCTCACCATGGATTCAAATGTGTATTTGCCCAGAGCGACCAACACCTCTACTGATGCGGCCACCACACTCTACCACCATTATTGATGGCTACCGATAGCGCCACCACTACCACCACCACACCGTCAATCACCACCAGCGCCACATCCTCTACATCCCGTCGCTACCTATACCATATACCACGGCCCCTTATCGCAACCACCAACCGTCAATAACTACCCAAAAACCACTGATCATCGCCGTTACCACCACTTCCACCCCAGATCGCCACCGCTGCCGACTACTACAAGTCCCCAATCGTTTGTTGCAATGGTTGTCGTCCTCAACCACCACTAGCCGTCACTAATTTTCATTAATTGCTTCCCCTACCAATATCATACTCACCACCACCATTGTCGCTACCACCATCCTCCCAACGCCTCCAACGCTCTCCGCCACCACCACCACCACTACCACCGATCGCTACCACCTCACCATGGATTCATTTGTATTTTGGTTCACCATAGATTACCACACTCGACCACCATCAGTAACGGCTACCGATGGTGACACCGCTACCAGTCTACCACCACCACACCGCCGATCATCACCACCACCACAACCTCCACATCCCGTCGCTACTTGTACCATCTACCACAACCGCTTATTGCAACCACCAACCGTCAATAGCCACCCAAAAACCACTGATCATCGTTGTTACCACCACCTCCACCTTCGATTCGCCACCTCTACCGACTACCACAAGTCTGCAATCGTCTGTTGCAATGCCGCCGTCCTCAACCACCACTAGCCTGTCACTAATTTTCATTATTGCTTCCCCTACCAACATCGTCATCGTCGCGACCCTAACTATCACCCTAGCCGTTGTTGCTACCATCTCCAATCACCACCGCAACTTATATTAACCAAACACCAATAATGGCAATGATAATACTAAGAAATGCTCATTGCATTCTTTTATAATCCTTTATCCTTACTCATTCTCATTCTTCTCAGTTTTACCAAGCGCTCCCTCAGTTTTAAAAAAATGATTAAAATGTTTACAAGTATGACTAAATTTATGCCTAATTTAACATGCGACTGAATGGAATGTAACTAGAAAAAAATTGTGATAACAGTTAACACGCTGATGTATGTCAAAGTAAGAAGTCAAACAACACATTATGGTAAGAAAGTTATTTAACTTCAAACTCTCATCTGCTTCGTAGTAGATATCTCCATTATGTGGTAGATATCTCCATTATGTGTTTTAATCAATTCTCTCTATAACTGAATCTATGTAACAAACTCTCGTTTTCAATAATAAATAACCATTTATTTTTTTATTTTTTACTTTTTATTTTTTTGTCAATTGAAATAATCACATTTTTAATTTTAAATTTTTTATCGAGAAATTTTGAATTTATGAGTTGATAAATTTTTATCCTACAAATTCGGATATGAATTTGAGTGTTTGGATCATATGACATGTTTTACTCTCACTAGATATACTAAATTTCTTTCTCATAACAATCGCGTTAAAAAACATTAATCACCGCAATCAACATATATTCATTTTTGTTTCATGATTTTAAGTGTACAATAACGCTCGATTTAGCCTAGTTTATCACGATTATTAAAAAATAAGAACTAAAACCGACTTGTGACGAACGGTTTTTTTTTCACATTATGATGTTTTTCGGTTTCAGTTTCTCTAGTTGTCGAATTTTTCTCGTTTTAAGATAATCTAGTCGCCGATTTATCGTTTTCTCGGATTTTTTAAACACCTCCCTTAAAACAAACAACCCCTTAACTCCTCAATACCTAAATCAACCGATGAAAGCAAGAAAGCTTGAAATAAAGACAAAAAATTCTTTGAAATACATTTGGTTGGTTGAAAAGTCTACAGTATCAAACTCCACTCCACTTCCTGAAAAACAAAAATGGGGTTTTCATCAGCAGCTTGTTCTCTTGATCTTCATAACAATTTCCACTCTAATCTTCAGAAAACTAATGGGGTCTGCAAGATTCTTTCATTTAATGAACTTAGTCAAAGACCCATTAATTTTCGTTTTCCAAAACTCCACAAAAATAGTATTATAACACTTAAAAAAGCTTCTCCATCTTCCAAGATTCAAGAAACATCAGCAGGAGCACAAGAAGAAGCTGTCCAGTTTGATGAAAGAACTAGCTCCACTGAGGTACTACTTTCCATTGGTGTCTTTATCTGCTTATTGCATTGTTATAGTCTAAATAAACAATCCCAAACAGGGGGCCTAGGGGAACTCGATGAATGTTTATCTGTCGCATAGCGTAACTTTTAGTAAAAAGTATTGATTTTTATCAATATTTGTTCTTTTATTACTTTCTTTATACTTGTAATTTTTTTTGTGAACATGATGACTTAGTATTACTATTATGGTCCGCCATCCCGTATATTCTTGTGGAAATTATGCAATAGCAAAGTTGCTAAGATCATAAGCGAGTTTTCAAAGTCAAATAAGCCCATAAGCTAGGAAAACAATCCTTGGATAAACTGCTTATTTTTAAACACTTGAATATAAACAAATTAGTAATTAAATCAAGAAAAGTTCCTGAAAAAGGAGGGCTTTACCTGGTTTGAGTCTGTGTGGCGGTGGGTTCAAACCCCGTGGATTACTCGGTCAGAAAGGTCGGAAATCATGGTTACCCAAAAATAAGTGTTATGATCCCACGTCGGCCATGTATGGGAATGGTTGATGGTTTATAATGCCCAGGTGTCCCTCCTCAAACAAGCTAGCTTTTTGAGCGAGTTCTACACTTGGGACTTATGAACCGATTACGAGCCTAGTATGGGATAGGTTTGTATCAGAAAGCCATAATGAATTTATATAAGCCGAAAAGTTTCAAAATAAGCCACAAACAGTGAGCTTATGAAACATAAGCCCAAAACCAAATAAGCCATAGACCGAAACAAACACCCCAAAGACGGAAAGCGGAGAGAGATCCCAGTAAGTATAGTTTTTTTGGCGGCCTAACCCATATTTCTATGGCTGTTTCCGGACTCTTCCATGGACCGTGGCCATCCGAAGGTGTTTACCTAGCAAGGCTCTAACCTGGGTCTCTTCCGAGAACTTTGGGTCGTCTTACCACACTAGGCCCCCTTGAAGATGTTTAATGTGATGTGACAGAACAAGGAATAATTAGGAATCATAAACACCATGGTTTAAGTGGTTATCTGCTCATCTTTAATGGAGTAACCAGTTTGGAATCATTTTAAGCGTAAACCATCACTAGAAGCTAGTCATGCGTATTTATAAAATGACGTAAAAATTCACTGTAATCTGCTAATTTCTTAAATTACATTATAAAGAGTACTAATCATGCTTACTTTGGATATCGTCTTTCATTAATTGCAATCCGTTGTGTATCAATGCAGGTGAAAAAGGAGATAGAAAAGTGCTATGACCTAATACGCAGACTTGGGAGGGGGGTCGTGTACTTGGGTTCTGCAAGGATGGGCCCCGGACACGAGCATTATATCCAAACACAAGAGTTGGCAAGAGAGGCAAGATTAGTAGATATATGCGTTTAAAAATGCAATGCCAAATATCTCTTTCTTATCTACAGCTCTACGTTTTTTATTTTGATATAGGTGGCAAATCTCTTGGGTTGTACGTCATGGTCCGGTGCAGGCCCAGGGCTCATGGATGCTGCCACTCAAGGTGCTCTTCAAGCAGGAAAACCAGTTGGTGGATTTAAAATTGGCAAAGAAGCTAACGAATGGACTTCAACCAATTATCATCCCTATCTTCCTTCTCATACTTACCTTACATGCAGGTAGACGTTTAAATCTCGTTATGGGTGTTTGGGATTGCTTATTATATTCTGCTTATCTGCCTAAAACATAAACTACCGCCAACCTACTTGTGTGGAATTGCTTTTTCAAGTTCTTATTTTTCTAATTTTCATATCTACTATACTTTTTCAAGCAGTTGAGAAGTTATGAGTCTCAGGTAAAACTGCTTATTTTAGTATTAATAAGCGCTAAAAAATAAGCAGGTTGGTGTCTGCTCATTCCTCAAGCAGATTAGTTTGAGATAAGCAAGCCCAAACCTATTTACAACTTACAAGTACTTAAAAATAAGCAGGTGGTTGCTATCTGCTCACCCAGTTCACTATGATTGGCTAACTCACACCATCGGATTACATGTAGGTTCTTTTCTGCGAGAAAACACGGGTTAGTTGATGCTGCAGTTAGAACTAGTAAACAGGATAGAACGGCTGTCATAGTTCTTCCAGGAGGGATTGGGACATTAGACGAGGCTTTTGAGATTCTTGCATTAATACAGTTAGAGAGAATAGGTTCAGTACTCCCTGTCCCATTTCTCTTAATGAACTACGACTCTTTCTATTCGAAGCTTTTAGACTTTTTGGATGTATGCGAGGATTGGGGAACTGTCTCTAAAGGAGAGGTTTCATCACTTTGGAGAGTATGCAATAGTAACTCGGAAGCCTTGGCTTATCTCGAAGAATTTTACGATATTCATCCTGTTAATCTACCATAAATGACACTTTTTGTTGTTTCGTTTGCGGCTTAAATGTGCATAATACAATGAATATTGCCCCCCCTTTTTTTTTCCTTTCCTGTTGGTGTTGGGCAGTTCTAACATTGTTAGTTGTAACTTGTAACTGGTAAATAAGTCGATTTGTATTTGTAAATAATTAGAGCAGGACGCATTTGCTGGTGAGCCTCACGCCATCTTACAACGCCACCCCATGACGTGGCAAAGACACTAGATCTTTTGTCACAGGATGGGGTCTGGGGCCCATTGGTATTTTCCCTTTGTTTTGTGTGTGTTTTTTATTTGGTGGTTATGCGTGGGTCAGGGATAGACATAGTCGTATAACAATACACATGGAAGGTGGTTATGACTTATGGTTTATAACACTACACATGGAAGGTGGTTATGGTTTTATAGGATAAATGTTGAGGTAGCACTTTTATTCGTGAAAGCAGACCCATGACACTCTTGGTTTTAAATTGTACTCCATTCGTCTCAAACTTATAGTCTATGTTTCATTTTCGGGTTGTCCCAAATTAATTGTCTACTTTTAAAACTTTCAAAAATAGGTAAGGATTTTAAATCGAGATTACTAGATTGCCTTTAACTGAAATCATAATTACAAACTTTAGATTGGTTTTAAATTAATTGTTTAAGGGTAAAACTGTCTTTCTGCAAAAAGTAAGAGAGAGAAAGCTGAAAATGTGATACTTTTTTTAAACTGTGTGTTTTTTGTCGGGGATAATAATTTTGGGACGAAGGGAGTATTAAATTACGTGTTGCAATGCGTGATGCGTGATGTAATTATGAGCGCGTTATAGACGAGCGGTGATAGACAATAAAATAATAAATAAAATACTTTTAATTTATTTATTCTACAAATAGATACTTATATATCAAATACATCACTTATATATTGACATTAATAGTATTTTCAAACTTTAAATAAGTGATAAATATTCTTAGCGAGTGTTAGACAATGTCAAAAGTCAAATGTCAGTAACAAATATAAGTATCTTTGTAGTAAAAAAAACATTCCATGTACTTATCTATGTCTGTATCTTTCATTTACTACTTTATTAAGGTCAAAATCTTTACTGCGTTGATACGAGCATCACACTATGGCAAACTGATGCGAAGGCATCAGGGCGCATCCTAGAACAACCTCGCATCATAAATTTCGTTGCGTTTTTGCCATCACATCACTCTGATGTGCGATATGAGCGCAACGACGCGCACAATTTTAAACCAAGAATTGACACTATAAGAACCTTGTGGTTATAGAATTGATGTACATCTGAATCGCACATCTGAAACATAAATGTCTATACACAACCATTTCAATGGCAAATGTCAACAACAAGAGGCAATTCGTCACTCATTTCAAGTTTAGAATCGGACCGCGTCTAAATAAAATAAAATAGAAAAACGGTTTAAACGAACAAAATGTTTGATCGATTAAAAGGTTTGATTTATTTAAAACTTATTTTAACATTCAAAAAACAAACAAACACCACCTTAGTATTAAAACCAAACAAGGCACAACCCTAATATTTCTCATGCAAATTTACAATGAAAGATAATTGTTTAATGATAAAAATTCCGCAACTTACTTGTATTACTACTAGTTATTTAAAACCAAATTAACCTAACACTAACCTTAATTGGCTAGAGAAAAGTTCCCTGAGGAATATGTATCTAAAAAAGTAAAAAAGAATGAATCTGAGCCATTTATTTCTAAATGAATCTTATGGCTCAAAACTCCCCCTTCAGTCTCATTTTTCTTAACATACCTGCTACAAACACACACACACAAACACAAACACACACACGCGCGCGCGCGCACACACACACACACACGCACACAAATCATATCCTGACCAAACCCCACTGTTGCACCACTTCTGTCGCAACACCACCATCGCATCCCACCACCGTCATCCAACACCATAGGTCGTAATACACACACTCACCCCTTTTCCCCCAAATTGAATCTAACAAAACCCTAACTCATTATCCTTTAAAATTGACCAAAATTGATATATATTATGGATATACGAGATGAAATAACACTATCGACTGTTCATCCGTTGCTGGAATCGTCTTATTTGCCGGTTTTCGAATCGTCTTCATGAAATGTGGATTATGATATAGATCTCCACTTATTTATTTTTCTTATTGTTGCTTATTTATTGTTTCTTTTTTAATCTGCGTATTTTAATTAGGTTGAATTACATATGAACACCAAATGTTTTAGGGGTTTGTGGTTATTTTTTATTTTTTTTTTTTAGATTTTTTTTTGTTTTTTTAATCTCAGTTCTGATATGCAATTAACTTTTGAAAAAATAGATGGAGAATTATCATACTTTCATGATTTCAATAGGGGTGTTTGATTATCTTATCTTGACTGGCTTATTGGTTTGTAGTAATTAGAAACCTTGAAAAGCTTATCTTTTGAGCTTATGAGTTTGTACCATATAAAGTTGATAAGCTTATAGTTATATGCTTAGAAGCTCGACAAAGAGAGATTATTGGTTTCTCTGGTTATTATAGTCGGATAAGCCCGTTAAGCTAATTTGAATACCACTATAGTTTAAATCATTTTCGAAGTATGTCGTATGTTGAGGCTAAAAGTTTTGGGTTTATAAGTTTGAATCTCAGTTACGATATGAAATAAAATTTTGGAAATATGAGATGGAGATTATGGGGTTTAGTGATTCAAATAAAATTAAATATGATTCAAATAGAATTACAGTAATTCTACATGATTTATGTAATTCTACATAATCACATGTAGTTCTGTTTGAGTCACTTGTAATCCATGTGATTATTAGAAAACAATGGTGTAGTGGGTTAGTTGGGATGTTCAAAAATTCAATTCAGTCAAGCACAAAAATTGCAATATTTGTTGCGTAAAGATGCAAACTTGGTATTCGTGAATTGGAAATTGTTATAACTGATACATTATACTAATGAACTGTTGATTTTGGCCTTTTATTTAAGCTAGGCATTAACGAATGATTTTAGGTTCTTATGTTGTTTAAAAAATTTTATTGAAACATAAAACATCTTAATCAAGTATCAAATTGTTGTGCTCAAGTTTGGTGTGGACTTGCTACTCCTTTGCTAATGTGGCATTATGCTTATCTTATTAATAATAATATGAACTTTATGTGATGCATCTAGGTTCTGAATCGTGGTTTCTGCAGGGAAGCTTCATCTAGAATTGTTATGGATGTTGAAGCCGAAGTTAAGGACGTCGAATGAATATACATATCATAAGTCCTGTTTTGTTAAGTTATAGATGTACAGATTTATATTGTTTGTTTTAAAACAACACAAATAGTAGTTGTTACCAGTAATACTCAAGCAAATGTATCAGGACATGTTGTAAGTTATTCATTACTACGTATTATTTATCAAATTGTATCAATTAGTGTATCTTTTGAATAACTTCTATGGCTTCATCTAGAACTGCTAATGATAACGGAATTGACTACTGATTCAAACAAAATCACATGTAATTTTGCTTGCATTACATGTGATTCAAGCATTTCAGAACTTTAGCTTCTTCTGTCAAACCACTTTAGGCGAATCACATGTGATTTTGTTTGAATCACATGTAATTCTGTCAATATATATGTATAAAATGTTTTATTGTCATTCATGTAAAATATAGAAAACAAATTGCCTTCTGAATTACATGCAAATTTGTTTGAATCACATGTAATTTTGCTTGAATTACATGTGATTCACTGATAATTACATGTGATTTTTCTTGCATTATGTGTGATTCAAGCAAACCCACTTTAGATGAATCACATGTAATTATGTCCATATATAAAAATGTTTTGTTGTCATTCATGTAAAAGATAGAAAACAAACTGCCTTCTGAATTACATATGATTTTGTTTGAATCACGTGTAATTCTATTTTGCTTGCATTATGTGATTTTGCTTGAATTACATGTGATTTTGCTTGCATTACATGTGATTCAAGTATTTCAGAACCTTAAATTCTTATAACAAACCCACTTTAGATGAATCACATGTAATTTGTATGAGTCACATGTAATTTTGTCAATATATAAAAATGTTTTGTCGTCATTCATGTAAAATATAGAAAACAAATTACCTTCTAAATTGCATGTGATTTTGTTTGAATCACATATAATTTTACTTGAATTACATGTGATTTGTTGATAATTACATGTAATTTTTCTTGCATTAAATGTGATTTTGCTTGCATTACATGTGATTCAAGCATTTCGCAACCTTAACTTCTTCTAACAAACCCACTTTATATGAATCACATGTGATTTATTTGAATCACATGTAATTCCGTCAATATATTAAATGTTTTGTTGTCATTCATGTAACATATATAAAACAAATTGACTTCTGAATTACATTTAATTTTGTTTGAATCACATGTAATTCTGCTTGAATTACATGTGATTTAGTGATAATTACATGTGATTTGGTCCGAATCACAAGTGATTTAGGCCAAACCGACAAGTGATTTATACCAAATCCAAAATCAGGCCAAATCGCAAGTAATTTTTTCAAACACTTGTGATTTGTGTCAAATCACATGTGATTTCTGCCATACTTGTGATTTTGGCGATATTTCTTGTGCTTTGGCATGATCATCAGATACCATTTAACAAACTTATCACTATAAAAAAATAACTTAGTAAAAGTGGAAATTAAAATCCGATAGTCTTTTTATTCAATTTTAATGGACATATAAAAGTAACAATCAACATCTTCGAGTCTTAGTGGAGGTACAATCCACAAATATTAGATTGAAAAGAAACATAGATTTATTTATGAAGTCAAAACAAATTAATTCGAATAGTGTTATTCATGCTTTTGCAGCCGTTATTGCCTTTGAACCTAGCCGACAAGTCTTTTGGTATGCACATTGGTAGTCACACAACACTCTTTGCATTTTCTCTTTGGGGTAAAATCACATGTGATATGGGTTAAATCACATGTGATTTCAGGTAAATCACATGTAATTTTCCTCAACAATTTCATTATTTGTATTCCTTCTTCCATTACGTAAACTCTTCCAACATCATCAACAAATTTTCCGACTAAACATCAGATCATATTAGATGATCACATCATTTATCATCACATCATATCATATCTATACATCAGATCATTACATCATCACATCATCACATCATCACATTCTATCATTTATAATCCCACACATTTTACTCAGATGAGATCTATACATTTTCTGATAAGACATCAAATCAGATTATCATGTCATTTATCGTCACATCATATTATATTTTCTGATGGGTACGACGGTAGGGGTTTCTAATAGTGGTGAGAAGGCGATCGAGGGTGGTGGCGGTCAAGTTGAATTGGTTAAGGTGTTGCGACGACAGATCGACATCATGTGTTGGTGGTAGCGCGGTGGTGGTGCGAGGAGGATCTGGTGGATCTACGTAGGATTGAAGACCAGGTGTTGGTGGTTAAGGTTTCCGATGTGGTAGTGGTGGTGATGGTCGGGGTTATTATTTTCCCGTAGTAGGTGGTTGTGGTGGTGATTGGGAGGGTATGTAAGAGGTATGTGTGTTTAGTAGAGAGAGAAAGTAGTTGGATACATGAGGGATAATATGTGTTTTTTTGTTTAAATATGATTGGTAGGTTGAATTGTAGCCATTGGATGAAGATATGGTTGGATGGTTGAGATCTTTTCTTTTGATCTTTTTTGAGATACCATTATTTATAGATCTTATCTTTAATGGGCTAATGGGCAAGAACTACAAATGACACAAACCGACGTATAGCAATGTCGACTAACAACTATAAATTGAAGTATTACTCAATCGTTAAATGTTTCTCATTTTTCACCCTATAAATCACTGAAAATGATAGTCACACTTTTGACAATGACCAATGAGCAGTTGTTGCAAAAATCGGCTGGTCGATTATTCGACGATGTTAAGCGAGAATTAATCATCTTTCTTTTTACTAATCGGTCTTACTAATCGTCTTGATCAAAAATCGGTCAACATAATGATTATCGGACAAAAATCGGTCAAATCGGACATAAATCGACTATATCGACCAATTCGGTTGCACATATAAATCTACCAATTAGGCATAAATTGGCCAAATCGAGAAAAAATCGGTCAATGTGTAGACTTTTATAATTTTATACTAGTTTTCATGCCCGTGCACGCATGAGACTTAAAAATAAAAGATGAATTAAGTAATAATTTCGGTATTGCGATTTTATGTATATTATATATGTTTTATAAGAACATATAATGTTTATAGAGGGAATTGCATAAATCGTCCTTTAGGTTTGGTCATTTTGCATATTTCGTCCTAAATATTTTGAAAGTGCCGATATCGTCCTAAAATCAAACTATTTTCGCAAATTTTCATCCTTAATGTTTAGTCATTTTGCAGGTTTCATCCCAAAAAATTTAGTTATTTTGCAGGTTTCGTCTCAATAATTTTTTTCATAAGGACGATACTTGCACTAAAGTTTCCCCACAGGGATGATCCTTGCACTTTGTAATATTTAGGACGAAACATGCAATTTGATCAAACTTTAGGGACGATTTATGCAACTTACTCAATGTTTATATGTTTGACTATATTGTTATTTTACTGTGCATCGTGAAATAATATAAACTCACCTCACTTCTTATTTTTCGAATTTCTCTTTTTACTTTCGATGTTTTATTCTAAATAGTAATATATTAGTAATTATTAATAAACAAACCATTTACATCAACAATACACATACACGATTTATAAATTCATGATTTGTAATGCTTAAGGTATTTTATAAAACAATATTAAACTTTTAATAATTAAATCGGTACAATATTCATGAACACACGAGTTCACATGATTTTCATTATGTGATAATATTAATTAATATTTTGTAGAGATATTTGTTGCATAAATGATTTGACTTTGTTTAACTAAAATGTTAGCTATTTTTCTAGTCATTGTGTGTATTTAGTAGCATATAACGACCTTGAAAAAATATATATAGTAATATGTAGAATCCCGTCTATTTATTTTCATCTCACACTGGTGTCTCTGAGGTCCTGCATTCATTTTGATATTTATATTCCTGTTAATAATTTACGTAAATTGCATTTGCTTTAGACAATATTTATAATCATGTGATTTATTAATTTTTTAAAACAACGTATATGGTGTATTTTAAAATTTTAAAGTCTAAAGATTATAAATTCTAAAGGAATATCTTGTTTATTATTTAAAGTTACTAAAAAATATAAAAAATTATAGGTTTACACTTCTATATACCTTATTTAAAATTTAACCAATAAAGTTTTATTAATCACTTTTTTTCGTTTTTATTTTCACAAATTTAACACATATATTTTGTGTCTTTTTTTTACCATCAAATTTCTCTATCAAAATTTTTAATTTTGATTAAATTATTTCAATTTTGAATTTTTTCAACCGATTATATCGCTCGATTTTGCCTAGGTATCAAAATCAAGCCACTTGATTAGTTTAATTTTTTTCTACAACCTTTACTTTTGTTAAAAACTCTAACATGATCTAATTCTTTTATTATATAAAAAAATATAAAAAGTCCAATTCAATTAATCATCGTTTAATACCCACCAAACTGATTAATCACTAAACGATACTTAACCGTCGAGCTAACGCCTAACGATTTTTGCAACTTTATTGATAAGTAAATATCAATATAAACAAATTGTTCTTTTCTCTTGGTTTCGAAAATAAGCCAACAAAAATTGAAGTTGCCTAAAGGTCTTTTACTTTCTAATTAAGATCTCAAATTGAGTTTAAATTTTGGGTATAGAAAAAATTTCAACTGGAAAACTGCTACTATCGAATAGAAAAAAGTTTCTCATAGACCCCATTTGTATCATAGACCAAAAGAAACAATTCTGACCGTCCATTTCTTTTAATTTATACGGTCCACATTTTTTTTCATTTCATTTAATAAAAATAAAAAAATACACGTTACCCCTCACTTTTTCACACACTAAACATATTTCTTCTCTCTATACCGTAACCACCACCCCAACCACCTTATTTCCACCATCCCAACCACCTCTGTTATATACCCGATCTAATCGCCACCATCTAATCGTAACCCGTAACCACCATCTGTTCATCTAATCGTAACCTAACCCTAATTTTTACAGATTTATGGATATTCGATTAGAGTATGCTGCTGCTAACAAGGCTAAGCTCAAATCATCATCTAACCCGTCTGGAGAAGCTGGTAATGGTCATTTTATCCAGTTAATCATGTTTTTTTTTATTTTTATGCTTTTTGATTATGCTTATCTGGTATGTTATCTTGGTTTTATGCTTATTACGTTTATTTGGTAACTTATCTTGATTTATGAAAGGGAAATAGCTTTGTTGTTGTTTTCTTAAGATGATGGTAGCCATTTGCTTGTATTCTGCCAGTGTTTTATTTTGAATCATGACGAATCATATATGTTTCATGGTAAAACATATATGATTCATGGTGAACCATATATGTTTCACCATGAACATATATGATTCAAAAATAGTACACAATGATATATGAATCCTGACAAATCATATATGTTTCATGGTGAAACATATATGTTTCACCATGAATCATATATGATTCACCATGAAACATATATGATTCGTCAGGATTCATATATGACTGTGTACTATTTTTGTATGAGCAAACATATATGATTGTAACTTTTCATTGTTTTGTTTAATGGGTTTTGTGTTTTCTTTTGCAGTTACTAAAACTACAACTGCTAAAACAACCATGCCTCCTAAAACTACAGTTGCTAAAACAACCACACCATCTAAAACTAAAGCTTTTAAAACAACCACACCTCCTAAAACTAAAGCTGCTAAAACAACCCGCCTGTTGGGAATCTAAGTTTGTTAGACTTCCCTGTGTCATAGATTTAAACGTAAATTAAGCTGTTTGATAATGAACTTGCATGTGCCTAGGTGACAGGCAAGTAACCCAAGACTCACAGAGTTCTAAGTCTTTGTGAGCAATCACAGAGGAGTCCATGTCAGAGACATTGTTAAGGAAGTCGAGGATTACTTAAAGACATACTTATTGGCTGTGATGGATAACAGCCAAGATGTATTAGTGACTCTGACTGGTTGAGTGTTAACAGGGGTGGCAATACCCTGTTAACACTCAGTACACTTTGGACATACCTAAGTGTTTAGGTGGGAAGTTATGAAGCCTAAAGTACAAGGTATGAAGAAAAGGTAAACTGTGTCAGCTCTGTTTCCCTAAAGCGTTGTGGCAGACTACCAAGAATAGAAGAGCATCTTGTGACAGATGTTTGACATTGTATGTTTTGTGTAGTCACCATCAACCAGCTATCAAAGTCAACCTCGTACCACTATAAATAGGATATGTAGGCTAGAGTTAATGTGGTTCACTTCTTAGATTTCACACATTAACTCTTTAGAACTTATAGAACGAACAATTGTGCCTGTGTTCTTAAGTTAGCTTTATTTTCTCCAAAGTGTACACAACACATTGTCATCAAACTGTGTTCTCCATAACACATGTAATACTTTTTATACAATAATAAAGTCTTACGTTTGAAAAGTATTTACTTAAGTTAATTATCTTTCTAATCGTTTCAAGCTAGGATTAAGGACTTTCAATTGGTATCAGAGCGTGTTTGATATTAAAACCTTCATAAACATCGTTCTAAGTTTTATAATCAAGATCCACCATGCTTGAAACGAGACACCACCACCACCATCGCTTTCTAGGAACAACACACCACCACCTCCAACTTCACCAAGAGTTACCCCCACTCAAAATGAAGACGATATTCCTCAACTTTTTGATTCAATAGTTGGATCTCATGTTACTAACGTGCCAATATTTGATGAAGATGACTTCACAAGTTGGAAAAGTCAATTCCTTGTCTATCTTGCTGGACTCGAGCCATTTCTTCTAGAAATTATAGAAAATGGACCATATGTTCCCATGGCGTTCACATCTACTGATGAGAATCCTCTTCCTAAACCCCTCAAGCAGTGGACACCAGCTGATAGGAAACTAGCAAACCAAGATAAACGTCTCAAAAGCATCATTATATCCTGTCTTCCAAAACACATCATGAAATCTGTGATTCAATGTCCTACAGCTAAACAAATATGGACAGACCTTATCCTTGGTCACGAAGGACCCTCTGAAACCAGAGAAACCAAGATTCAAGCACTCAGGCTTCAGTTTAATGCTTTCAAGGCACTTGAAGGTGAAAAGGTACAATAGACGTATACAAGGATGAAGATTATTCTCAACGACCTTGCTATGAATGAAGTCACCATTGCACAAGCTGAAGTAAACGCCACCTTTGTCAACAGCCTTCCCAGAAAATGGTTGAGCATGAATCAGACCAGAGAGCCAATAATTCCATCAAGAATGATACGTTGGCTCAGCTATATGGAAAAGACAACTATGAAGAAGGGATGATTATTACCATATACAAATCTGAGTCTGAAAGATTTGTAGTTCAGGGAGCAACATCCAAAGCATTGATTTCCACCTCACATACTCATGACAGCGACTCAGATGTTGAAGAAGACACTCGTAGCAACCAGGAATTCATGACAGACCTTAATGCTGAGTTTCATGAAAGATCGTTACTAGCTAATCAAAGAAGATTCTACAAAAGGTCAGGGAGAGTATGATCAGCTAGTAAACAAACTGACAAGTCAAAAGAGACTTGCTTTGCCTGTGGAAAACTTAGACATTTTCAAAAAGACTGTCCATCCACAAAAACGTCCTCACCATCTTATCCTTCATCATTCAAACCTTACAAGTTCAAATCACAACAAAACAACTCATCTCACCAATCCAATTCCTCTGATAATGAGAAAAAGGATTACAAAAACAAATACAAGGCACTAAAGGCTGAGTTGGAACAGATGAATTTGAAGTTAGAATCTCTGTCTAAGAAGAAAGAGGGTGATAAAAGGACAAAGAAAGGGTTGGTAGCTGAAGCTTATGATTGGAATGATGAGCCGCTAACATCTGATGAAGAAGACACTACCAGGGTTAGGGCATTTATGGCGATTGCTGAGGATGAACCAGCTGTTGGAAAAGGAGATGCTAGATCAGGACAATGGGTTGACATCACAATGAAAAGGGTACATAGGCTTATCTCTATGTCTGAGAGTGATGAACGTAAACGTGTCCTTGATTATATCATAGTTGATTTACACTTTGTTGAGGAACAAAGAAAGAACCTGCTTGATAAATTTCACTCTGTTAAACATGAATTGTTAACTGCTAAGGCTGAATGTGAAACTTTAAAACAGGTTAACTCTGAAAAGATAACTCTTCAAAATGAGGTTAATAAACTATCTTTAAAAAACGGTGCCTTAAATGATCAAGTAGCTGAACTACACAAAGTTATAGAAAAATGGTTGTGTAGTAGGTTCACTATAAATGAATTACTTGATGATGAACTTCCAACTGACATAACTAGGGCTATTACTGCTAAAAGAAACAAACTGAAAGCCCTTAAGAAACCCAAAGAGATTGTTTTCAAATCTACAGAGACTATAAATGTGTCTGACCCACTCTTAGCTAATGTACCTGTCTCTGAAGATGTAATTGATAGCTCTACTCCTTTACCATATTTACCTAAACTCTTTGGAGTTGAACCCAACAGCTCTTCTAGAGGAGCTAAGACTGAACCCAAACCAGATGTTGAGACACCACCAGCTAAGATTTTTGTTGTGCTTTCAAAACAACTTGTCAAGCAAAATATCTATAAGCCTGTCTCAACAAGCACTGTGAACAAAGTTGAATCCTCAACTGAAGAACGCATGTTGTCTTTGATTAAAGAAGTAGAACTCTTAAAAGAACATATTAAGCCTTCCGCTGAATGCTCTACTTCCTCTGAACCTAAGTCTACTCTAGGAGAACCCAAAGGTGAAAAGTTAGTCAAACCCTACTATAATGTGTGTAAAAATTCTCATCACATGACCATATATCATGATAAACAAATGGCTGTTAATAGATCTCAAACGCCTTTTAGGGGCAGACAACAGGCTACTAGGAGACCATCAGGTAACTATAAACCTTACCCTCCCTGTAAATATTGTGGATTTACAAACCATCACTCAGATGAGTGCAGTGACTTTCCATGATGTGACATTTGTGGAAGGTTCACACATGACACAACCAACTGTCCAACACATCGTGACAAGTTCTACAGGAACTCAAGAGTTGCTAATCAGCAATTCAGGGAACCCACTGGAAAGTGGGTTCACCATAGGAACTAATCTGTTTCTCTATATCTGTGTAGAAACATCTCAAGGAATCGGTCTGGTATCTAGATAGTGGCTGTTCTAGACACATGATAGGAATTAAACAATACATGCACAGATATTCATAAGAGCCAGGTCCTAAAGTAGTGTTTGGGGATAACTCTTCAGGAGACATAGAGGGATATGGCTTAGTTAATTGCAATGAAATAACGTTCACAAGGGTTGCATATGTGAATGGTCTTAAGCACAATCTCATCAGCATCAGCCAATTGTGTGATGTTGACTACAAGGTTTTGCTTACAAAGACTCAAGGAACCATATTGAACAAAAATAATGATGTGGTGTTAACTGCACCAAGAAGAAGAGATGTGTATGTAATCAACATGGCCTCTTGCTCAGAAGACTGCTCAAATTGTTTTCTAGCTAAAGCCTCTGAAAGTGTCAATTTGTTGTAGCACAAAAGACTATCATCTCAACTTCAAGAACATCAACAAGCTAGCCACTCAAAACTTGGTTGCTGGTCTACCACTTGTGACTTTCACTTAAGACAAGACGTGTTCAGCTTATGTTAAAGGAAAGCACCATAGGTCATCCTTTAAGATCAGGCAATCTTTCTCTATTAACAAGTGCTTACATCTCCTTCACATGGATTTGTTTGGACCTGTTAAACCACAGACCATCAATCATAACAAATATACCTTGGTCATTGTTAATGAATACTCAATGTATACATGGGTTTTCTTCCTCAAAAGGAAAAGTGATGCAACTGATGCCATCATGTCCTTCATCAGGCAGGTTGAATACATGAATGAAGTTAGAGTAAAAGCTCTTAGAAGTGATAATGGGACTGAATTCAAGAATCAACAGCTTGAAGCTTTTTATGATGAAAAGGGAATATCACAAAACTTTTCTTCAGCTTGCACTCCTGAACAAAATGGAGTAGCTGAAAGAAGAAATAGAACACTAATTGAAGCAGCTAGAACCATGATAAATGGTGCAGCTTTACCAAAGCAATTTTGGGGAGAAGCTGTCTACACTGCCTGCTATACCCAAAATAGAGCAATCATTGTTAAAAGACATGGAAAAACCTCGTATGAAGTTTTTAGAAAAAGAGCACCAGATGTCAGCTACTTCCATGTCTTTGGGTGCCCTATATTTATTTATAACTACAGGGATCAACTTGGAAAGTTTGACGAAAAAGCTGATGATGGTTTCTTCTTAGGATACTCTCCAACATCCAAATCATTTAGAGTATTCAATACTAGAAGACAGGAACTAGAAGAAACCTTTCATGTCACATTTAATGAAGATGATGACGTGCTACAAAGAACAGGAACAGAAGGTGATGAAATCGATTTCAACAAAAATAGGTCTTTCCCAACATATGAGTTCTCTAAACCAAGGTCTGTCTTTCATCATCATCCACACACATATAGTGTTATTCCATATGTTCCTGCATACGATCCGCTGTCAACTCACAGCATTGATGTTCCTTCTACTCAAATGCTAATTGAAGAAGAACATCAGCCTTCCACAAGCCCTTGTTCCACCTCAGTTGATGATGACTCACTTGGAACCCATAACCAAGAAGATTCTCCTGTTGTATGTGAATCATCACCTCTTGTAATAGCTGATGGAGACACAGACACAGAGATTGTTTTTTAAGAGAGTTCTCCTACTCAACAAGATTAAACTCAAGTTGTACCCTCATCCTCTATACCTGTTCCTGTCTATGACTCCCTAGCTACTCAAAGCAAATGGTCAAGAGATCAACACATTCTTCTTGTCAACATTATTGGTGAACCAAATGTTGGGGTTACTACTAGACAGAGAATTCATGACTCAGAATCAGCCTCAACCAATGAATGTTTGTTTGCTGAATTTCTATCATAAATTAAACCCAAACGTGTAGCTGAAGCCCTTGTTGAAGAAGGCTGGGTCGCTACAATGCAGGAAGAAATCAATCAGTTTAAAAGAAACAAGGTATAGACTCTAGTGCCAGCTCCACCTGGTAAGAACATCATAGGCACTAGATGGATATATAGGAACAAGATGGATGAGATTGGTAACATCATGAGGAACAAGGCAAGGTTAGTTACACATGGGTATACACAGACTGAAGGGATTGACTATGATGAAACGTTTGCACCAGTAGCAAGACTTGAAGCTATCAGAATCGTCCTTGCTTATGCTGCATATATGAACTTCACTATGTATCAAATGAATGTTGAAAGTGCCTTCCTTAATGGAGATTTGGTTGAGGAAGTGTATGTCCAACAGCCTGAGGGATTCGAGAACAACGAGTTTCCCAATCATGTGTACAGGCTACACAAAGCCATGTATGGGCTGAAACAAGCTCCAAGGGCATGGTATGAAACACTGCCTACTTTTTTAACTGATAATAAATTTGCCAGGGGTTCCATTGATAAAACACTTTTTACCTTCAAGGATAAAAGTGATTTTACCATTATACAGATTTATGTGGATGATATCATCTTTGGGTCTACAAATGTTAATCTTAGTAAACGTTTTGCTAAATTAATGACCAAGAAATATGAGATGAGTATGATGGGTGAATTAACTTACTTTTTGGGTTTTCAAATCAAACAATGTCCTAAAGTAATTTCAATTTGTCAAGAAAAGTATGTTAAGGATTTACTTAAAAAATATGACTTGGCTGATTGTGCATCAGTGAAATGCCCCATACTTCCACCCAATAACTTGGGTCCTGATGAGTCAGGAGTCTATGTTTATGAGACTATGTATAGAGGCATGATTGGGTCACTCATGTATCTCGCAGCCAGTGGCCCTAATATCCAGTTCTCTACATGTCTCTGTGCAAGGTACCAAGCTAACCCCAAAGAATCCCATGTAGTGGCTGTTAAGAAAATTTTCAGGTACCTCAAAGGAACAACCTCTCTAGGTATGTGGTATCCCAAAGAATCAGGCTTTGATCTCAAGGCCTACTCAGATTCAGACTACGTTGGATGCTGCATTGACAGGAAAAGTACCTCAGGGAGTTGTCAAATCCTAGGAGGAAAGTTGGTTGGATGGAGTGCAAAGAAGCAAAACTCTGTGGCAATGTCATTAGCTGAATCTGAATATGTTGTAGCTGCCAGTTGTTGTGCACAAGTACTTTAGATGAAGAGTCAATTAGCTGACTATGAGATTCTATATGACAAAGTACTAATTTTCTATGACAATACCAGTGCCATTGCCATCTCCAACAACCCTGTGCTTCACTCTCGAACCAAACACATAGATATCAGGTATCACTTTATCACGGATCATATTATCAAAGGAGATATTGAGCTGCATTTTGTTCCCACTGAGCTGCAACTAGTTGATATTTTTACCAAGCCTTTGGTTGAACCATCGTTCAACAGGCTAGTTGATGAGCTGGGTATGCTTAATCTCTCAAATCCTGTGGCTGATATTTAATGTGTGTCATTAAAGTCTGAGTAGATATTAAATGTTTTTCACATGAAACTAGGTAGTTACTTTCCAAGTAAATGCTAAAAACATTCTCAATATTTAATTCGTACTTTTTTTATAAATGAGGAGACAAACAGTTTTGAAAGGTCAAGGGACCCACTTGTGTACAGTCCTTTTCCCACTACACATTTAATGCGGTTGAATAACTGTTTCAAATTTTGAATATATATATATATATATATATATATATATATATATATATATATATATATATATATATATATATATATATATATATATATATATATATATATATATATATATCCAAAGGTTTTTGACCTAACACTTTTCTCATTATTCACAATTTTCATCTCTCTCTAAACCCTCCCACCATCTTCGTCTTCTCAAATCCTCGCATCAGTGGCGTTTCTAGTACCAAAGGCATCTAACGTATCATTCGAGATCAACGATAGCATCCTCACCTCTAACAACTCAATAGGATGGCTCAAAGCTTCTAATAACTCATACTTGGATCTGGTGAACTTTATGAAGAATTTTGATTTTAGCAAAGCATTCACCAGATCCCCATCCGTTTTCTACCAATAATACCTTAGGGAATTCTGGTATTCTGTAGAAGTTCTTGATGATAACACCATTTCTTTCAATCTTTCTTGCAATGAACACCCCATTTGCCTTTTCTATTGATGACTTCTCCTTAGTGGCTGGTCTTAGACATGGCGATGAATGCCTGAAGACGGTTGATAAACAGGCTGTTAAGGATGCCCTAGCCATACTTTTCCCTGTCTCTGACACTCACCCAGCCCTTACACCTGTTGAAGTTTTCCTCAAGTCTCCCTTGAAGATCAAGTTTTTTCCTCCTATGTGGAGAGTGTTATTCACACATATTGTTAAGTCTTTAGGAGGTATGCAAGGTTCTCAAGATTAGATGGCTTTTAATCACCAAGCAATTGCATATGGATTAATCTGGGGAACCGATGTGGATGTTGGTAGTATCTTATTTTCCAACCTGGTAGAAAAGCTGAAGGGAACTAATCAAACAAGGGAGAAGAATATCTGCTATGTCCGTTTTCTTTCTCTTATCTTTGGAAGTATTTTGGGTAATAGCTACCACAACTATGCACTCACAGCCATGAATATCATATCAATGGGGCTATCTACAAGGTGATGGGACCAAATGATGTGGCTGCATAATAACTGACTTTTTGGTTGGTTAATAAAAAGGTTTTTGCTTGCAAGATCTCTCTTTGCATTGCTCGTACCCAATTGATATATATCGTTGTTTCGTTCTCGGTATCTTCTCGAATCGATCACGATCAAGAGTGGAATCGCTGTTATTGGTGACTAAAAAGGGGGAGCTTGGGTCTAAATCTACTAAACTGATAAAGACAAGTAATAAAATAACACTAGAGACTAGAAATGAGAATAAATCCAGACTTTAAATGAAACAGTAGAAAATACCTTATGAAAAATAAAACTGGAACTCTCTTATTCGGAATCCTTCTTGCTATGCGGAATGTATTGCTCCATTCGGAATGTTTCTCTTACTCGGAATATGAGCTCTATGCGGAAAGAACCCCCTATGCGGAATGTAGGGCTATTCGGAAAGTCCTCATGCGGAATTATGTCTCTATTCGGAAAAATATCCCTTATGCGGAATAGATGGAAAAATGCCCCATTCGGAAAGTTTGGGCTATGCGGAATAATTTGGAGAAAAACCCTATTCGGAAAAATCACTTATGCGGAATACTTCTGCATATCCTATTCGGAATAATTTGGGGAAAACCCTATTCGGAATAGTGCTGCTATGCGGAAAAAGAATCCTTACTCGGAATAACTGGTATTCCGAATAACAATGACAATCTACCACTATTCGGAATGACTGAAATATTCCGAATAGCCAAAACTAAAAAAACCTCTATTCTGAATAAATTTAATATTCCGATTAGACAAAACCCCAGATTCCCTATTCGGAATCTGGGCGAGGTCAGATGCTGTAGCGAAGAACAGGGAAGTAAAAGAACACGAAATCAAAACCAAAAATCACCAAGTTTTTGATCAAAACTAAAACCAATTTTACCACTATTCCTTTACTCAAAGAAAGCTTGAATCCAAACAACAAAAATCACAAAACCCACTTACTTTTGACAATCAAACCCAACGAATGAAATTTAAGAACTAAGAATCAAAAAGATATGAAGAACAAGATGATGGAAAGATTAAAAGATGATTTGTATTAATGGATTAAGATTCAACAAACAAGAAAAGATTAACTTACAAGATTGGAAGATAAATCAAACAAAGATTAAAACCACTCCTTAAGGGAGATGGTTCCTAAAAACTAGGAAGAAGAATAACTGAAAAGAAAAGAGAGGAGAGTTCGCATGTGTGAATGGGAGGAGTATTTATAGGCTTCTCCCTTGGTTGGTGAGTGGGCTTTCTTCCCTTCTTTTTGTCTTCTCGTCTTTTCAGAAAAGTTGACGTTTTCGATTCTGATTCGGGATTTGTCGTCGATTAAATTCAACTCGTCTTTTAATTTCTTCGTTAAATAGACTTGAGTTTCTTCGACATGTGTAAATCTTCCGTCTTTGGTCCTTTTCTTCGATAATTCTCCAAATAGGCCCATTGACTTCAAATCTTTTGCATTTCTTGGACAATAGACTTCGTCTTCAGTCTTTTTCCTTGATAAAACCGTGCAATCCCATGTTTTCTCCAATATTTATCCGGTTGGCTCTGAAAACAAAACAAACACACAAACCACGCATAATTCCAAACAAATGACATTAAATACGCGTTTTGGTCTTGTTTTAGCAAGAAATAAGTGGTAGAAAAGATGGGTGTTTACACACCTATCAAATCCCCTACACTTAACCATTGCCATGCCCTCATGCAATGCTTAGTGATAAAGCAACAATACACTTTTCTCATAATTAATTAACCTTGGCCTTATTCAAATTCTACTAAACAAAAATTAAAGCACCTAGAGAAATTTAAAGTAAACAAAAGGATAGAACATAGCTATGTGGGAATAACTCTTAAAGAGATCGAAGACTTACATTAGGGCTTTGGTGCTGCGAAGATTTATCACCCTCAAGTTTCACGTTCCCCAAACTAAGCTTAAAAACGAGATCATTGTTATTATAAGTTAGCAATTCAAACACTTACACACATGGCTTAATTAAATGCTTAAACTCCCTTATTCCTAGGTGTATCTCTTATATTTTATTTTTGTCTTTGAATGATCATGAAGATGCATTTTTGGACTTATTTCGATAGTTTATTTAGGCTGAAAGCAAAGTAGGACGATTTGATCAATAGTTAGCTAAAGGACAAAATCTCTTAAAACTGCTTCTCGGGATATCAAAAAGTTCATATCTTGGCATAACTCGGTTCACGATTTGAGACCTTTCTCGGGCCGATATTTGGCATGTACTTCATACTTCATATCTTCGAGAGACGTTCTTGAGATAATGGTCTTCTCATCATAATAGAGTTTCTTCACTTTGGAGACTTTTGAGGGGTACTCCAACTTTGTTGACCACGACTTCATGATTATTTCTTCAATCTCTAATTGGGATTTTGAGATACAACGATCCGCCTCCTTTTCGGACTTGGATCTATTTATCCTCATACCTTGTTAGGGTCTTTTCGGATAGACTTCTCCATCATCTTTGTGGGAGTTGATTGCTTTTCGTCGTGAGTCTTGATCCTTCATATTGATTTTGGGAATAATGCTTTTCACATCACTTTTGGATCTTCACCAATAAAATTGAATCCTCATGCCTTGTTAGGGCCTTTTCGGACTCGCCAATCTTCGCGCCCCGCTTCATAAGTTATGCCTTGGCTATGAACTCTCGTCATTACCGAGCAACTTTTAAACGATCTTGGGCTAGAAGCTAAGTAACTTTTCAAATCGTACGACCTTACTTATTGCAGATAAATTATTAGCAAGTGATGGGAGAATAGGCAAATAATTACACCAAGTGAGCTTGTGCAAGAATACCGACTTATAATTGACTCTATCATTTCTCGTCCTCCACAATTTAAAATCTCAAGTAATGAGACTCGTGGACACTTAGCCTAATAAACCAATTAAGGTCTACATGGTTAAGGATACTAGCTAGAATAAACTAGAATAGGTCTATTCTGGTTGAGTCAAAAGAAACGCAACGAGCCTAATATGTCAAAGACTTCTAAACTAGCTACACCACTTTATTAATATTTTTGACTTTATTGCGGGGTATATACATATGAAAGTAACGATAAAAATTTAAAAATTACGACAAAATGGCCAAAGTTGATTAAAAATTTGAAAAATGTTGAAAAGTATGATTTTCCGGTTAAATGAAGGCATTTTCATGGAAAAGTCCACTTAAAACTTCGATAGAAGTCCCCCCTACACTTAAGATAAACATTGTCCTCAATGTTTAAGCATGTGGGAAGGGTCTCCCCTACACTTATGACATTGTGCACGTTGGTTAACTCAAGTTAAGGAAAAGACGACTAAAGTGATCAATTTCAAATGTGAGTATGAAGAAAATTGAATCACGATAGTTGAGAGATAGAACCGGATTTCGGATAACATGGGATCACGGTTCTTCAAAGATTCCAAGAGTGCAATAATCCCTGTAATCACATCACCATCCAAAAACAAGCAACCTATATAGCTCCCCCTACACTTATGATGAAAAACGGGAAAGAGGGGATAGATACCCGGGTTGCCTCCCGAGGAGCGCTTGTTTTTGTTTACCGAGTCGCGAGCCTGACTCGGTCCCGAACTAATTTAAGGGAAACGTAGTGAGGGATGGAATCATCTCCTTAGAGATGTCCTCACCAACGTACAACTTCAAACGCTGGCCATTCACCTTGAAGTTAGGCCCATTTGGCTGAGACAGCTCAATTGTACCATAGGGAAAGACATTGGCGATGGTGAATGGACCAGACCAGCGGCTCTTCAACTTGCCTGAGAAGATCTTCAACCGAGAGTTAAAGAGTAAGACTTGATCACCAACGTTGAACTCTCGGTTCTTGATTTTAGCATCGTGGATAATCTTGGTCTTCTCCTTGTAAATCAATGAGTTCTCGTAAGCTTGATTCCTCAATTCTTGAAGCTCGTTGAGTTGAATCTTTCGAAAATCACCGGCTTTGTTGATGTCGAAGTTAGCCCACTTTAAGGCCCAGTATGCCTTATGTTCCAGCTCGATGGGGAGGTGGCAGGCTTTCCCGTACACAAGACGATAAGGTGTACAACCAATCGGCGTCTTATAGGCGGTACGGAAAGCCCACAGAGCATCATCAAGTTTATCGGCCCACGAGGCACGATGCTCTCCCACAGTACGTTCCAAAATTCTCTTCAATCCACGGTTGGATATCTCGGCTTGACCGTTGGTTTGAGGATGATAAGCGGTGGAAAGACGGTGATTGACACCGTACTTAGCCATGACTCTTGCAAATTGATCGTTGCAGAAATGAGTCCCGCGGTCACTGATAATAGCACGAGGAACACCGAAACGAGCAAACAGTTGTTTCAAGAAATTACAAACCACCCTCGCGTCGTTAGTGGGTAAAGCTTTTGCTTCAACCCATTTAGAAACGTAGTCGACAGCGACAAGGATGTATTTGTTTCCTTTAGAAGACGGGAATGGCCCCATAAAGTCGATGCCCCATACATCAAAGATTTCACATTCTTGTATGAAATTTTGAGGCATCTCATCTTTATGTGTGATTTTGCCTTGTTTTTGGCAAGCATCACAATGTTTAACCATCTCGTGAGCATCACGATAAATGGTGGGCCAATAGAATCCCGAGTCAAACACTTTTTTGGCGGTGTAGTTGGGACCAAAGTGACCACCGGTGGGTCCTTTGTGGCACGCTTGGAGAATATCAAAAGCTGCCGGTCCGTCAACACACCGACGAATAATCAGGTCAGCGCACTGTTTGAATAGAAAAGGGTCCTCCCAAAAGTATGTCTTAACATCGTTCAAGAACTTCTTCTTTTGTTGGGATGTTAACCCTTGGATGAGAACACCACCCGCTAAGTAGTTTGCAATATCGGCAAACCACGGGGTGCCATCAAGATTGGGATTTATAGACATTAAGGTTTCAAGGGGAAAAGAGTCATTGATCTCTTTGTTCGGATGGTCCCCTTGACATGGATCCTCAAGTCTGCTCAGATGATCCGCGGCCAGGTTTTCAGCACCCTTCTTGTCACGAATTTCAATGTTGAATTCTTGAAGGAGTAAAACCCAGCGGAGAAGTCTTGGCTTAGAATCATTCTTAGTCATCAAGTACTTCAACGCGGAATGGTCCGTGTATACGATGGTGGTGGATAAAACAAGATAGGGGCGAAATTTCTCAAAAGCATAGACAACAGCTAAAAGCTCTTTTTCGGTTGTCGTATAATGCAATTGAGCCCCCGTCATTGTTTTGCTAGCGTAATGGATTGGTTGGAAGTGTTTATTCACTCTTTGGCCCAGAACCGCACCAATAGCAAAGTCGCTAGCATCGCACATCAATTCAAAAGGCAGCTCCCAATTAGGGGTAACCAAGACCGGTGCCTTAGTTAGCTTATCCTTAAGAAGATTGAAGGCTTCGAGACACTCTTTAGAAAAGATAAAAGGAGTATCTTTTTCCAAGAGGTGGGTCATCGGGCGAGCGATTTTAGAGAAATCCTGAATGAATCGTCGATAGAAGCCCGCATGACCCAGAAAACTTCTCACACCCTTCACGGTTGAAGGTGGAGGTAATTTGGCTATGACATCAACTTTAGCACGGTCGACTTCAAGACCGGCTTTAGAGATTTTGTGTCCTAGCACAATGCCTTCTTTTACCATAAAATGGCATTTTTCCCAATTTAGAACAAGGCGAGTGTCTTCGCACCGCTTAAGCATACGTTCCAAATTGGCAAGGCACGAAGAGAAGGAATCCCCGAAGACCGAGAAATCATCCATGAAGACTTCCATGGTTTGCTCAACCATGTCATGGAAGATAGCCAACATGCACCTTTGGAAAGTCCCGGGAGCATTGCATAAGCCAAAAGGCATTCTTTTATAAGCAAATGTGCCGTAGGGACAAGTGAATGTTGTCTTCTCTTGATCTTGGGGATCGATGGGTATTTGAAAATAACCCGAAAAACCATCCAGAAAGCAGTAATATTCATTACCCGCTAGATGTTCAAGCATTTGGTCCATAAAAGGTAGAGGGAAATGATCCTTTCTCGTGGCATCATTGAGTTTGCGGTAGTCTATACAAACTCTCCACCCAGTAACGTGACGGGTCGGAATTAACTCGTTGTTTGCATTGGGCACAACGGTGATTCCGCCTTTCTTAGGCACACAATGGACTGGACTAACCCACGGTGAATCCGAAATAGGGTAAATCATACCCGCATCAAGAAGTTTGATAACCTCTTTTTTGATGACGTCATGGATTTTAGGATTCACCCTTCTTTGGCTTTGAATAGTGGGCTTAAAGTCGTCCTCCATGAGAATTTTATGTGTGCAGAAGTGAGGATCAATTCCACGGATGTCGGAGATTTTCCAAGCGATAGCGCGTTTATGCTTCTTCAATACTGCAACAAGTCGGGTTTTTTCGTCTTCTTTCAGATCCTTTGCGATGATAACCGGTAACTTCTCGTCGTCCTCTAGGAAAACGTACTCAAGATGAGGCGGTAGGTCCTTAAGCTCGAGAGTAGGAGAATCCTCCGTAGATGGTGAAACTAACGATGGATCATCATTAGTCACCTCTTTAGGAGTAGGAGGAGACAATGGGTCCTCACTGAGAAGTCTCTCAATAGTACGAATATCTTCATCCCAATTGGTGGACGAATTATCATACTTAATATCGAGAGGACCCAAGCTAGCTTCGAACTCATCCAAATCACTTTCTCCAAAAGGAGTAAATGCCGGAGAAATTGAGGCAACGGTCTCAACAGTGGGTAGAGAAGAGAGAGTAATTTTGCAAGCATCATGAAAATGTTCTTCACAAGCCTCATCGAGAACATCAATAGCATTAACACTCTCATATGAATAAGGTTGCTGAGAAATCTTACCCATGTTGAAGACAATTTGATCGTCACCAACTCTCATGATTAATTCGCCTGCGGCTACATCAATGAGAGTGCGACCGGTCCTCAGGAATGGACGTCCAACGATTAATGGAACACGAGGGTCCATCTCGTAGTCAACGACGACAAAATCCGTCGGGAAGGTGAATTTGTCAACGCCAACGAAGACATCTTCGGCTATCCCCACTGGATAAGCAACCGTACGGTTGGCTAGTTCCAAAGTCATTCGTGTGGGGACTAGCTCGGGGAGAGATAATTGCTTCCAAACACTTAAAGGCATTAAGTTTATACTGGCACCTAGATCGGCTAGGGCCATGCAATTCTCTACTCCCGGGAAGTTGCAAGGAATCAAGAAACGACCCGGATCACCAAGTTTGGTGGGCAATTTCCTTAAGAGCACTGCGGAGCAGTTCTCATTAAGTTGGGTCTGAGCAATGTCAAGAAGCTTTTCTTTATCACTTAGAAGATCTTTAAACATCTTAGCATATTTGGGCATGTGAGCGAGAGCCTCGGCAAAGGAGATGTTAAAATTCAATTGTTTAAACATTTTTAGGAAGTTTGAAACCTGAATATCATCCTTGCTCTTTTGCTTCTCTTTCCTCAACCTTGAAGGATAAGGTATATTGGTTGAAGAAGAAGGCTTTAAAAGGATAGGATCACTCACAACCACGGGTGGTGGGGAAATGGGGATAGAAGGTGAAGGAGGTGGAGAAAGTTGCTCTTTTTCCTTGTTCACAATCACGGGTGGAGGTGTAGGAAGCTCGGGTTCCATATAACCTTTTCCACTACGAGTGGTGATTGCTTTCATCTCCCCTCTTGGATTCGCAACGGTATTACTCGGAAGAGTACCCGAAGAAGAGGGTTGATTACCTTGGATGAGCGAACCAATCATATCACGAAGGTGAAGAGCTTGATTATTAAAAGAGTTTTGCATGTTGGCATTAATAGCATCGCTGTGTTTGGCCATATCATTCCTTAGCTCGGCTCGAATATCGCTTCCTTGTTTCACCATGTCATTCTTCAAGTTGACAAACTGACTCTGAAGATTCGTCACCATCTCACGATTGGTCTTCATGAATGACTCGACGTCGGGGTTTACTGCCATCGGTTGATTGAGAGGTGGAGCTTGGTAAGCTTGAGAATTTCCTTGAGTTTGGTAGGTATTTCTTTGGGGTGGATATTGGTTTTGAGCACGAGGTTGGGATTGGTTGTTTCGGTTATAGCTTTGTTGTTGGGTTTGGTTTGCAGGAGGGAAACCGGGAGGTGCAAGATAATTGTTGGAACGATAACTTAGCAAGCTACGGTCTCCTTGAGGACGAGCTTGATAGCCTCCCGTGGGATATGTACCGTATGCCGCGTTAACGTTTTCAGAATAATTTCCTTGAGTTGAAGGACAATCATTATAAGAATGAGGACCACCACATGTGTCACAAGAAATAGCAACGGCTTTAGCTTGTTGAAAGTGGTTTGTGGCTATGGTCATGAAATTCTTGTTCATTTCAGCGAGTTGTCGAGAAATTTCAGTCATCTCAGGATTGGAAGTAGTAGAAGAAACATTGACTCTCGAGTTAGATCTTGAGGATGCGGATGAATCCCAATTCTTGTGGTGAGTAGTCATGTTTTCAATCAACTCTCGACACTCCTCTGGTCTCCTTTTCATAAAGGTACCACCGGCGGCGGCATTGATCGTGTCACGATCACGAAAGGTGAGACCATTGTAGAAGGTGTCAATGAGAGTGACGGGGAGCATATTGTGATTAGGACAGCGGTCGATCAAATCATTGTATCGTTCCCAAGCGTCGAAAAGCGATTCATCATTCTCTTGCATAAATCCACTGATTTGGTTACGGAGGTTAGTGACCATGGATGGTGGGAAGTAGTGCGATAAAAAGCGTTGAGTCATGTCGTTCCATGTATGAATAGAATTCTTAGGAAGACGGTCAAACCATTTTTCGGCATGGTGAGAAAGCGAGTGGGGAAAGAGTTGAAGGCGAAGGTCATCCATAGAAACACCGGGAGATTTCATGCTTTGGGTAATGGTTATGAATTTGTCGAGGTGTTTGTTGGCATCATCATCCGGAATTCCGCGAAATGGATTCGTTTGTACTTGCTGGATCATGTGATGCTTCAATGAAAATTCCTGAGCCGTGACATGCATCGGTGCAATCGGGCCTCCACGTCCGTTCATTGTGGGTTGACATAGCTCCTCCATGGTTCGTAAATCGGGTCGATTATTCATATTTTGGTGGGGTGGGTTATTATTATTGTTGTTTGGGAGGGGTGGATTATTGTTGTTGTTGTTGTGTACACCGGCCATGTCTAATTGTTCGAGAGTCTCGGGCTCTGAATAAGACGTGGATCGAGTACGCATACACTAAAAAGAAAATGCAAGAGAAAATATTTTTTTGGTTTTTATAGGTTTTATATTGTTTTTGTATTTTTGAAAATTTTATATTTTTATGGATTTTTGAAAATTTTTGTGCTTAAAAATAACGTTCCCGAAAGAACGGATCCCAAAATCCAATTTTTCTCACAAGAAACCGTTGATCCTTACGAAAAGAGCCGGCAGCGGCGCCATTTTAATAACTGACTTTTTGGTTGGTTAATAAAAAGGTTTTTGCTTGCAAGATCTCTCTTTGCATTGCTCGTACCCAATTGATATATATCGTTGTTTCGTTCTCGGTATCTTCTCGAATCGATCACGGTCAAGAGTGGAATCGTTGTTATTGGTGACTAAAAAGGGGGAGCTTGGGTCTAAATCTACTAAACTGATAAAGACAAGTAATAAAATAACACTAGAGACTAGAAATGAGAATAAATCCAGACTTTAAATGAAACAGTAGAAAATACCTTATGAAAAATAAAACTGGAACTCTCTTATTCGGAATCCTTCTTGCTATGCGGAATGTATTGCTCCATTCGGAATGTTTCCCTTACTCGGAATATGAGCTCTATGCGGAAAGAACCCCCTATGCGGAATGTAGGGCTATTCGGAAAGTCCTCATGCGGAATTATGTCTCTATTCGGAAAAATATCCCTTATGCGGAATAGATGGAAAAATGCCCCATTCGGAAAGTTTGGGCTATGCGGAATAATTTGGAGAAAAACCCTATTCGGAAAAATCACTTATGCGGAATACTTCTGCATATCCTATTCGGAATAATTTGGGGAAAACCCTATTCGGAATAGTGCTGCTATGCGGAAAAAGAATCCTTACTCGGAATAACTGGTATTCCGAATAACAATGACAATCTACCACTATTCGGAATGACTGAAATATTCCGAATAGCCAAAACTAAAAAAACCTCTATTCTGAATAAATTTAATATTCCGATTAGACAAAACCCCAGATTCCCTATTCGGAATCTGGGCGAGGTCAGATGCTGTAGCGAAGAACAGGGAAGTAAAAGAACACGAAATCAAAACCAAAAATCACCAAGTTTTTGATCAAAACTAAAACCAATTTTACCACTATTCCTTTACTCAAAGAAAGCTTGAATCCAAACAACAAAAATCACAAAACCCACTTACTTTTGACAATCAAACCCAACGAATGAAATTTAAGAACTAAGAATCAAAAAGATATGAAGAACAAGATGATGGAAAGATTAAAAGATGATTTGTATTAATGGATTAAGATTCAACAAACAAGAAAAGATTAACTTACAAGATTGGAAGATAAATCAAACAAAGATTAAAACCACTCCTTAAGGGAGATGGTTCCTAAAAACTAGGAAGAAGAATAACTGAAAAGAAAAGAGAGGAGAGTTCGCATGTGTGAATGGGAGGAGTATTTATAGGCTTCTCCCTTGGTTGGTGAGTGGGCTTTCTTCCCTTCTTTTTGTCTTCTCGTCTTTTCAGAAAAGTTGACGTTTTCGATTCTGATTCGGGATTTGTCGTCGAATAAATTCAACTCGTCTTTTAATTTCTTCGTTAAATAGACTTGAGTTTCTTCGACATGTGTAAATCTTCCGTCTTTGGTCCTTTTCTTCGATAATTCTCCAAATAGGCCCATTGACTTCAAATCTTTTGCATTTCTTGGACAATAGACTTCGTCTTCAGTCTTTTTCCTTGATAAAACCGTGCAATCCCATGTTTTCTCCAATATTTATCCGGTTGGCTCTGAAAACAAAACAAACACACAAACCACGCATAATTCCAAACAAATGACATTAAATACGCGTTTTGGTCTTGTTTTAGCAAGAAATAAGTGGTAGAAAAGATGGGTGTTTACACACCTATCACTGCAACAGCTCACATGAAGAACATTGCTGCTAAACAACAATCTTTTGTTAAGTCCTTGCTCCCTTCCTCTGAGAAGGTGATTACAGCTGGTGTATCTGGTAAGTCAACGTCTTTGACCTCTGGGCAACACACCACGCTGTCTAAGGCAACAACTGGCCAATAGCCTAAGAAGAAGAAAAACCCCTCTTCTTCCAAAACCCAAACTATTATTAAGGCCAAGGTAAAGAAGATTGTGACCATCTCTCCTTCCTCTCTTCCAGAGACGTCTGTGGACACAGAGACCTCGGCTAATAAACAATAAGAGTCTAGCATCTCTAACTCAGCAGAGACAATAGGGAACCAACCTAATTCCGCTGATATCTCACATGTAATGAATTTATTATTTTTAGAGGTACACAAGCAGCCACTCTCAAATGTCTGTAGGTGAGAATGGTGAAGTTATGGTTATCCTCGACCCATAGGAGTCTGTGTATGCACTTAGAAATATTTTAAGACTTCTATACACCTTGTCATTGCACCAGGGACTGATTCATTTGTGTTTATAAAGCACCCCGATGACCCTGCACCCTCTAGATATTATACATGCAAACAACAACCTGAATACATATATGTGTCGACCTAGAGTAGTTGTACTTCACACATCCTCTAGGTTCCTTTAGAAAAAGAATCCCAAAAGTTTAACTTTTAGGGGGAGCTGAATAATCACCCTCAGCTCTCCTAGGGACAGCGTAAAATGAAGATCTCAAACTACATCTGTGACAGCCTAGGCAAATCCCACATCGGCTGTGGCCAGGAGAGATCCATGGTTCATAAGATAACAGTCGCCTTCTCATGACACAACGCGTTTTGTGGTATACTGCAAGTGGGGTTCTTAGGAACTGGCAGTTAAGCGTGCTCATGGGAGAATAGTACTGGATTGGGTGACCTGCCGGGAAGTCTTCACAAGAGGGCCACAAAGCAAAGCCGTGAGCTTGCGGGCAAAGCGGACAATATTGTGGTCTGAGTAGGCGGGATGTTACAAGTGGTATCAGAGCCACTCCTGAGCCGTTCGGGATGGTGGGGCAAACCTCATCGAGGACGATGAGTCCCGAAGGGGGGGGTGATTGTGACACCCTAGGCAAATCCCACATCGGCTGTGGCCAGGAGAGATCCATGGTTCATAAGATAACAGTCGCCTTCTCATGACACAACGCGTTTTGTGGTCTACTGCAAGTGGGGTTCTTAGGAACTGGCAGTTAAGCGTGCTCATGGGAGAGTAGTACTGGCTTGGGTGACCTGCCGGGAAGTCTTCACAAGAGGGCCACAAAGCAAAGCCGTGAGCTTGCGGGCAAAGCGGACAATATTGTGGTCTGAGTAGGTGGGATGTTACAACATCTTTTTCACAAATAAAAGAATCCCAAAGGATTTATCCTTTCAAGGGGAGCTGAATCATCACCCTCAGCTTTCCTAGGGGCAGCGTAACAGGCGATCGTAACCCACACATGTTTCACAGATAAAAGAGTCCCAAAGGATTTATCCTTTTGGGGGGCTGAATAATCACACTCAGCTTTCCTAGGGGCAGTGAATGGCAACCATTAACCTTATTACTTTCACACTTAAAAGAATCCCAAGGATTTATCCTTTGGATTGGCTGAATAATCATCCTCAGCCTCTCTGGGACAGCGTACTGGCGACCATTCCCCTTATCTATTTCCCTGCTACTAACGTACACCAACTACAGGCTAATGTTGAACAACCAACTGTAGATTCTCAGGCTACAGCTGAAGGGGCTGATAACATGATTCAGGATCAGCCTAAAGAAGATGAGCTCATACTTGATGCTGAAGATGATGTTCTTGCTCTCATTGAAAGCTTCTCTGAGCCTGAATCTATGTCGGATGATGAAATTCTCCCTGAGGGGATGATTGAAAAGGAGGATGAAAAGGACGATGAACAGCCTCATCAGTCACCTCCCAAAGCCACAGCTGAGTCCACTCCAACTGATGAAACCACTCCACCTCCAAAAGAAGCTGTTGTGACACCTTCCTCTGCTATATATGTCACCACAGAGCTTCTAAAGGCTGCATATGACCCAATCGTTGAATTTCTAGTATTTGATCATCCACAACAAACCAACTTTGATATCTTACAAAGGGAAGATGACTACGCGCAACAAAGCCTGAACATTCATGACTTAAAGCCCTATCATCATGCCTCTGATATTGAACGTTTGTCACGTAAGTTGGATCGAATGAGGTCTGAAATACATACTTTCACCACCAATTTTCCAAAAATTATCATACAGGCTGTCAAAGATGCTATTACTAAGCCTATCAAGGATGGAACACGAAAAGGAGTTTCTTAGGGACTTAGCCACTTATCCAATCGAATCAAAGATGCCATAACATTAGAAGTCCCTGACATGTTCTCAGCTCATGAGTTGGTTATGCACAAGGAGTTTGAGGGTGTGTACAACAGACAAAAACGTCACACTCACTTTTTGGCTGGGCATGTTGATCACTTTGTCAACAGAAATTGCAATAGGCTTATAAGGATTGCCAGGGGATCAAGAAACAGGCAAAGAAAAATAGCTAAATCAGTTGAGCGGGTTGCTAAGTACCTTTAGTCACGTTCAACCAAGCGTCTAGAGAGACAGGCTAAACGTGAGGGGGAGAAAGTCGACTTACTAAAACTTGAACCTGCCAACACCAACACAGGTACAGCTAAAAACACCATCACTACATCCATCCCTCTCCAAGTCATCACACCCATTATTGTACCTGATGATAATGAAATTAAGGGGGAGCAAAGAACAATGAATGAGCTGATACATCTAAATCTCCGCCTTTGGTTAACACCAATGAGGTTATGGACGATGGTGAACCAGCTGCCAAGAAACTCAAATTTACTGTTAGCTCCGTACCAAAAGTTGTACAAAGTCAGGCTCATATGGCATTTCTCAAACATGCTGAAGAGCTTAGAAAAGCAAGTGAGTTATCCTTTGTCTCAAATAAAGGAAAGGAAATAGTTGTGGTAGACTCAGACGCCAAACTAAAGAAAGTAGCTGCGATGATATAGACAGGAGGATCAACCACTAAAATATCTCAATTCTCAACCTTCAAAGCTGCTAATGAAAAACCTCTAACAGCTGAAGAAATTGAAAAACAGGCACTTGAATTCAAAAGGTTAAATGAAATCAAGAAGGCCAAAGAGCTGAATGAAGCCAAGCTAAAAGCCATGTCTCCTCAACTTAGAGTGGAGCTGATGAGACTGCTTTTATACATATTCTCATCGACCAAAAAGGGCTTTAAATGCATTAAATATCATGAAAATGGTCAAATATATGCTTGTGTCTTGTGTATTTTAGGTACGGATATTGAGAAATTGACAAAAGATCACAAGAATCATGCAAAAACGAACACGAGAAACGAAGCCGCACAATGAACCAAGCCCTAATGAAGATTTTTCAAGAAAAACCCTTGAAGATATGAAGATTATGCAAGAAGGGTCCTCCAATATTGAAGAATTGACACTTTAAACCCTTGTTTATTCATAATTACAAGATTGGTCCTTAAAGTTTGTCAAATTTACAAAAAGGGCCCTTAACTTTGAAGAATTGGCAAAAATGGTCCCTCATAAATCATGACTTGCCAGTATTAGTCCTCCAAAAAGTCAACAATACAAGTCAAGACCATTATCTATGAAGAAAATGCCAAATCAGCCCTTCAAGAATCACCAAATGGCAAGAAATACCCCTGAAAATACTTTAGAAAAGTATTTGGGGCAAAAGTGTGAAAATGGAAACTTCAAATACAAAGGATTCTGAATTTATGCCTATTAAACTTCAAGTGACAAACAAGAAAGAAATAAGGGGTTAAACTTGGCAGACAGGGAAAGTAACCTTAACCAACCAGCTCATGCCACCTCACTTTACTCACACTTTCCACCAATCACAGCCCTCCCTTCTCCCACGTCACTTCCCACTCACCCTAAACCGTTAGCTTAATTAAATATTAAGCTAAAACACGCGCCTTACACAATTTCAAATATTAATCTGGATTAAAACCACTCCTATTCATCTCAAGAACACAATTAAGGATTTCATAATCACTTGTAATTAAACCCTATAAATCTCCAGATTAATGATTAATGGTGCCTTAATCATAACCCAACCCTCATAAACCTTGCCACATCACTCAAGAATCCCACACAAGATTCCCCTGCTACACCTTTGAACAAACTGCCAAAACCTTGACAGCCATCCAACGCCCAAAATTTTTGCTTACTTTCTAAGCTCATTGTGAGCCTTTGGATGCTATTTCACCCTTGCCAACTGTCACACCCCACCATGGCGGAATATGGGGCGCGACGTATGGATATCATCACAACAATAGCGTGTCTATAGAGTTAACTAAATGAAATAGAAATGTCATAAAAAGGTGACACAATGTCATGACAATATCTCAAACAATGCAGGCGTCTAGGTAAGTAGGTAACAGGCCTACCTCTTACCAAAGACATTCAAATAACAAACATCAAACATATAGGTATCAAACAATATACTAAATCAAAAGACAAAATAAAATCAAAGAGGAAAGGGGTTCCTCCTAATGCAATTCTAGCAGCCTCTAAACTCTAGCCACACTTCTATTAGCATCCTTCTCAACTACCTCACCTGAAAATGACACTAAAATCTGTCAACATAAAGTTGGTGAGAACATAGGTTTAAATTATCAAAACATCTTAAGAACCCTTAACAACCGCTGTAAATAGTTGAAGAAAAATAATTTATAATAATGGACCATAATGTGATAATCATGCTACATGCATCCACAACAAAACTCAATCCAAGTACCAATCACATCTACAATTCACAAAGCACACTATAATAGTCAAGAAGTATCCCGTCACACACACAAGAACACACACCACACTATCCGGATCTTTCCCACACCACCTGTAGAAGATGAACTATATCCCCGTCGAGATAGCTTGCCTCCAAAGAGACGATGCACAAGTACTCAGGACGGATCGTGCCCCCCGAACCAAGAACTCAGGACGGATCGTGCCCCACGAACCAAGAACTCAGAACCAAGAACTCAGGACGGATCGTGCCCCACGTTCCACACACATCACAACTGGTCCCATAGACGCCCATACATCTATGTACTAATCCCAATCATAACACAATCAAGATTCACATATCATAACACATATCAAAGCACATATGAGAACACATAAGCACGCAAGTCACACAATAACACATCTATGTCCAAACATTTATAAAAATATAGTACCAAAACATTTTAAGAACACCACAAGTGTCATCTCCATCCCATACTAGAAGAAAACATTTAAAAACTTAGTAAAAATGGGACTATGAACTCACCTGATAGCACATCAAGCTAGCACTCCTGCAAACCTATAAAATCATACACGACACCCTTAGCTCAGGTCTTAACACCCAAGTTAAGTAACAATCAAGGAGATGAATCTAATCCCCCAATCCCCACTATCTAGTTCTCCCACTACAAGCTATTCCATACGTAAAATTCCAGTTTTTCCCCGGTACGGTTTACTAGTCACTAAACGATCACATGAAGTGAACTTAACACCACACTTGACTCCTACCCTACTGGAGTTATGTTTTTATATGATCTAAGAACTTCAAAAATCAATTTTACTTTCTAATTACACGTTTAACCCTTTCGTTTAGTCTCTACGCCAAAAGTCCTTTTCACCAAAACTGATTTTCTATACATGCTAAATGTTCGACACCAAAAGCCCGACCTAAACACCATAATTTTTATTGAAAACCTCCAGTATGTTTATATACATTATAAAGAGTTCCCAAATCAAAAATCTTTGGCTATCTCATTCGTTTGGTTAGGTTTTGACTCAAATCCCCGAAATCAAAATTTATTCCTGAATAGCGCACTGTTTTTGTAAAAATTATTTGACGACCTTCCCCAACTCCATTTTCGACCAACCTTACATTTTTGAAAAGTAGACTCTCTGAACTTAATTTAAAAAAAAAGAAACTCGACCAAAGGTGCTACCTACTGCCAGGAACAATCGACACAAGACAGCCTTAAAAATCAGACTTTTTACGCCTTTATGCACTAACCTTCTAAACATCATTAATTACCCCTAATTTATTAAACAAGAACCCTAAAATCATTAATTGATCTTAATTACTATATTTTTCAGAAAATTAATAAAACCATAATCATCTAAATGATGGTTAATTAACATTACAATCATGATTAATTAATAAAAACATGAATTAAGTTAAAGTTAAATTGATCATATACCCTGAATCAAGAAAATTTTTATGAAACCCTAAAAACTTGTAGAAACCTTCGTCCAAAAAAAAGAGCTGGAAAAAAATAATGTGTTTTGATTTGTTTTTATACTAAAACAATGAGAATCCTAGCCCAATACAAATAATACTTTCCTTTTTTTATTTTTTTCCTTTTTCTTATTTTTCCCACCGTCCTATATAAAGTTTTTTTACCAAAAATAATACTTTTTATTTATTTTATTATTAAATTCGTTTTTTAATAATTATTTCCTTAATTATATTTTTTTAGTAATCCCTTAATTAATTAATTATATCTAAAACCTTTTAACTAGTAAATTAAACTACACTAGTCAACTTTACGCGTTTATCGTAAATTACGTAAAATATACAGTCTTATGAAAATTCTTAAAATATGAAATAAACTTTATAAATAAGTTCTAAATGACTTAAAACCATCCCGTAAATTATTCCCGGGACTAAATACCTCATCCGAGACCTCTAAACGCTAAACCCTAATTCGTAAAAATACGATTTACTATAATACTTATACGTACACATAAAATCCTAAAATAGCACCGCATTCTATCATAGTTAGATCCAAGTGAACAAATGAGCATGAACTAACCCCATCATAACATTATATAATGCACCACGCAATACACGAACGATGACTAACATCCAATCCAAGGCTCAAATATAAACAGAATGCACGTAAACGCACACTAAGCACATAATCAAAGTCAAACAGTCAAAAGTGACAAATCCAAAATCTAGGGTTGTCACATCACTCCCTCCTAATAGAAATCTCGTCCCGAGATTTACTCCATAAGCTCAATAAATTCATTTCACAGCCAACACACTATCTCTCTCATAAGAACGTAACCGGATCATGACTACAACAACGCTCTCAATGAATATAAGCTCACGAAAAATTTTAGGACCCCCAAGTTCGGATAACGGATCAAACCCATGGACAACTAACGGACGTTTACGTGAACGAATTTAAAAGAATGAACCAAAATGAGACTCCAAAAGATACTCAACATAAAACATGTATCGACTCCCAACGAACCATGGAAATGGACCAATGACAACAAGCACCCAACGACAACTGAAATGTGTTATGACCGGCGACATACTATTAAAACCTTGTGGAAAACCAAATTTTACCCCAGATTGGATTTTGTACTGTAATTGTATATTAGTTGTTCTAAAACCATGGCATCACATTAGTAATTTATGTAATCATCTAACGAAAATCAATCTAATGTCTCTTCACGAACGATCAATTGTCTAAAGCACACAACACAATATCACACGTCAACATTGACTCCGGAACCCACATCCTTCATCAATGTACAATCCTTATGGTGGATACATCTCAAATCCTATCCCAAATAAGCCCTATGTTAGCCCTCTAAGTGTTCACTATCCCAAAATATCCAAAACACAAGTTTAAACCATATCGTTTGAAAATTAATCTTGAACTCGACACTTGTACAATTAATTCGACCAAGCTACTGACTTTCAATTACCAAAATTTCAGAATATTTGAAAAGTACGTTCCGAGTACATAATTTTAGGCTTTTGAATGTCCCAAAAAGCTTTAAAAACGAATAAGTTATGACTAAAACGATTTTACCTAAAATCTGCCCAGACATTAGCGACAGTTTCTGACAGTTTAGCGACGAATTTTGACATTTTAGCGACAGTTTCTGCCTACCCCGATTTATAACAAAAAAAACGATTTTAAACCCTAAAACCCCTCATTAATTACCAAATTCAAGACCTAATTTATTTTAATTCCAGAAAATTAGAAACCCTTACCCATCATATGAGTAATTACATGATTTTAACATATTTAATTAAATAAGAACAAGAATTTAACTAAAGATCATTAGCTTTAGGTGATCAAAACCAATTTTAATTTTTTTTTAAATAAACAAGCCATACTTATATGTTAAAAAAAATATGTATCCCATCTTATTTTAAACAAGCGTACGACACTTAACCCTTATTTCACCGATTACCAACAACTATTTTAACTATTTACAAATTCCATTTCTTTTACCACGTAAAATTCAAACTAAAAGATACCATACCGTGATCCCAAAAAGAATTCTCCACCCTCTCAATATCCTCTACACCAAAAGTACCGTACAAATAAATACGTGAAATGAGGACTCGATAAATGCGCTACTACGGAAGTTGAACATCTCAAAGAGAAACGAGCTAGCAAACCATCCTAAGAATACAATCGATAAGTAGAAGGGATATATACATATATAGGCATAGGCGTACATACACTCAAATCCATACAACATATACAATACAAGCATGTATTAACCTCTTTCATGCAACCATACTTAGGAATCCATTGATGTCGTGGTACTTGTATAACTATGTTGGCCACCATACTTATACCAGCCCCCTTTCACTAATGCACTCCCTCCTATGATGGCACTTATAAGAATTAATACTACACATAACACATCAGTTTACCAACTCAAATAAGCGCATAGATCCTACAACTCATATAAGCACATAACCACAATATAAAATAAGATCCAAAATCCATGTATTAAAATAACGTAGCCAATGCATGAAACAAATAAACTCGTATTCCAGCTGAACCAGCGTAGACAAAATTCAAAATGTATAAAGAACATGAAAACATAATTAAGCGAAATACAACAATGACTAACGTATACGACCATGGTTCAACCCGCACTAGTCAAAACTCGTAAAGAAAATAACATGTAGTTAAGTATGAACAATACTAATTCATAACTTAACAAATATCGCAAAAATAACATCCAAAAACATCAACATTTATAAAATGCACACATACCCCTATGACGCCTATATGCAGGGACCCTTAAGCTATAGATTAGGCTACGCGACTAGGCAACCTAATTCTCTATAACCATTGGCTCTGATACCATTCTGTCACACCCCAACATGGCGGAATATGGGGCGCGATGTATGGATATCATCACAACAATAGCGTGTCTATAGAGTTAACTAAATGAAATAGAAATGTCATAAAAAGGTGACACAATGTCATGACAATATCTCAAACAATACAGGCGTCTAGGTAAGTAGGTAACAGGCCTACCTCTTACCAAAGACATTCAAATAACACACATCAAACATATAGGTATCAAACAATATACTAAATCAAAAGACAAAATAAAATCTAAGAGGAAAGGGGTTCCTCCTAATGCAATTCTAGCAGCCTCTAAACTCTAGCCACACTTCTATTAGCATCCTTCTCAACTACCTCACCTGAAAATGACACTAAAATCTGTCAACATAAAGTTGGTGAGAACATAGGTTTAAATTATCAAAACATCTTAAGAACCCTTAACAACCGCTGTAAATAGTTGAAGAAAAATAATTTATAATAATGGACCATAATGTGATAATCATGCTACATGCATCCACAACAAAACTCAATCCAAGTACCAATCACATCTACAATTTACAAAGCACACTATAATAGTCAAGAAGTATCCCGTCACACACACAAGAACACACACCACACTATCCGGATCTTTCCCACACCACCTGTGGAAGATGAACTATATCCCCGTCGAGATATCTTGCCTCCAAAGAGACGATGCACAAGTACTCAGGACGGATCGTGCCCCCCGAACCAAGAACTCAGGACGGATCGTGCCCCACGAACCAAGAACTCAGAACCAAGAACTCAGGACGGATCGTGCCCCACGCTCCACACACATCACAACTGGTCCCATAGACGCCCATACATCTATGTACCAATCCCAATCATAACACAATCAAGATTCACATATCATAACACATATCAAAGCACATATGAGAACACATAAGCACGCAAGTCACACAATAACACATCTATGTCCAAACATTTATAAAAATAATACCAAAACATTTTAAGAACACCACAAGTGTTATCTCCATCCCATACTCGAAGAAAACATTTAAAAACTTAGTAAAAATGAGACTATGAACTCACCTGATAGCACATCAAGCTAGCACTCCTACAAACCTATAAAATCATACACGACACCCTTAGCTCAGGTCTTAACACCCAAGTTAAGTAACAATCAAGGAGATGAATCTAATCCCCCAATCCCCACTATCTAGTTCTCCCACTACAAGCTATTCTATACGTAAAATTCCAGTTTTTCCCCGGTACGGTTTACTAGTCACTAAACGATCACATGAAGTGAACTTAACACCACACTTGCCTCCTACCCTACTGGAGTTATGTTGTTATATGATCTAAGAACTTCAAAAACCAATTTTACTTTCTAATTACACGTTTAACCCTTTCGTTTAGTCTCTACGCCAAAAATCGTTTTCACCAAAACTGATTTTCTGTACATGCTAAATGTTCGACACCAAAAGCCCGACCTAAACACCATAACTTTTATTGAAAACCTCCAGTACTTTTATATACATTATAAAGAGTTCCCAAATCAAAAATCTTTGGCTATCTCATTCGTTTGGTTAGGTTTTGACTCAAATCCCCGAAATCAAAATTTATTCCTGAACAGCGTACTGTTTTTGTAAAAATTATTTGACGACCTTACCCAACTCCATTTTCGACCAACCTTACATTTTTGAAAAGTAGACTCTCTGAACTTAATTTAAAAAAAAAAGAAACTCGACCAAAGGTGCTACCTACTGCCCGGAACAGTCGACACAAGACAGCCTTAAAAATCAGACTGTTTTACGCCTTTATGCACTAACCTTCTAAACATCATTAATTACCCCTATTTTATTAAACAAGAACCCTAAAATCATTAATTGATCTTAACTACTATATTTTTCAGAAAATTAATAAAACCATAATCATCTAAATGATGGTTAATTAACATTACAATCATGATTAATTAATAAAAACATGAATTAAGTTAAAGTTAAATTGATCACATACCTTGAATCAAGAAAATTTTTATGAAACCCTAAAAACTTGTAGAAACCTTCGTCCAAAAAAAAGAGCTGGAAAAAAATAATGTGTTTTGATTTGTTTTTATACTAAAACAATGAGAATCCTAGCCCAATACAAATAATACTTTCCTTTTTTTATTTTTTTCCTTTTTCTTATTTTTCCCCACCGTCCTATGTAATTTTTTTTACCAAAAATGATACTTTTTATTTATTTTATTATTAAATTCGTTTTTTAATAATTATTTCCTTAATTATATTTTTTATTAATCCCTTAATTAATTAATTATATCTAAAACCTCTTTTAACTAGTAAATTAAACTACACTAGTCAACTTTACGCGTTTATCGTAAATTACGTAAAATATACAGTTTTATGAAAATTCTTAAAATATGAAATAAACTTTATAACTAAGTTCTAAATGACTTAAAAACATCCCGTAAATTATTCCCGTGACTAAATACCTCATCCGAGACCTCTAAACGCTAAACCCTAATTCGTAAAAATACGATTTACTATAATACTTATACGTACACATAAAATCCTAAAATAGCACAGCATTCTATCATAGTTAGATCCAAGTGAACAAATGAGCATGAACTAACCCCATCATAACATTATATAATGCACCACGCAATACACGAACGATGACTAACATCTAATCCAAGGCTCAAATATAAACAGAATGCAAGTAAACGCACACTAAGCACATAATCAAAGTCAAACAGTCAAAAGTGACAAATCCAAAATCTAGGGTGGTCACACCAACTCACACAACCTGCCAAAGAAAGTCACATGATCCTCAAGCTTTCAAACTCCACAAGGGCATATCTGGAAACTCACCAACTAGGGTTTACGTTTTTTATTCAGCATTTAGGGTTTCTTGTAGCCTATATAAGGCATTAGCATCACAACATTGTAGCTTGCTCTTGAATTTTTCCTTGTTCACTTTTCTGTAAATCCATTTTCATATTAATGAATTGTGTTCCAAATTGTGAAGGAAAGTCAAGTGCCAATCTTTATTTCTACTTGTTTTTGGTTAATGTTTGCTAAACTTGAATCTCAAAACGTGTTTTCAAATCTTGTGCAAGAAATTGCACAAGAGTTAAAAATCTGATATTTTGCTAAGGCTTGGTTTAAACCTTGGAATTCTTGGGCTATAAGTGATCTATACACCCTGATAAGGAGCTTATCAAGGTGTTGTGAGCTTATAGTTTGGGGATAATCAAGTGTGGGAACAAGGTTGCATCAATCAGATACATTTTTCCATTTTTCACCTTTCTGTTTTTGATTTATCTGTTCTAACCTTGTTGAATCTTAGCAGGGTTGTTTGTGGAAGCTTGTTCTTGTTCTTGCTTGTACATAAGCTCAAAAATTCGTAGGTGTGGATGTACATCCATGAGGTTTGAACCTTTTTACCCAAAATCTGCTTAAGTACTTGATTTTTAGTGATTTGGTGCATTGCTTGTGTTCTTGTTGAATTTGTGGCTTAATCTTGCTTGATACTGCATAATATAACTGTTATTGTGTTTGATTGGGCTTGGGTAACACTGAAATACACTTATACTTGTTTAAATCTTGATTTGAAAAAGATAAGGGATGTTTGGGATTATCTGTTTAAGTGCATATCTTGTTATTGTGTTATTGGAAAGTGTTGTTTATTGTTTGTATCTGCAATATACTTGGTTGAGTGCTTATTGCTGCAAGTCATTGGACTTTAAACATCAAATCAAAGATTGTGCTATAAAAACTTGAAATCAGCTTGTTTTAACCTAAGAACTTGGTAACACTTAGTTTGTATGCATGCTTAGGGGTAACAATTGATTAGACATAGTTTATATAACCTGATTAAGAGATTTAAGTGTTTGAATTTGGTTGTGTGGTCAAGTATATCAGCAAGTGTTCACAACTACATGTTCATAGTTCATCAGTAACTTTTTTGTACTTAAATCTTGATGTAGACTTTGAATCAATGCATGAAACCTGTTAGAATTTGTTCATTTGAATTTATTATAGCTTGTATATGCATTTGGTGAAGTTTGGCTGGCTGATTTTTGCTTAAAGTGCTTATTGAACCAAATATGCTTATTATTCATGTCTGTGTCTGATCTGGTGATGTTTTGATTTATCTGTGCTAATTGGCTGTTTGTAATTGTGTTTTTGTGATTGTTATTGACTCCTTATGATTAACTGATCATTTGGGTGCCTTTGCTTAACTTGAATCCACACAAAAAGTCACTAAAGACAAAAAGTCAATTAAGTCAAGCAGTGGAAACTTTTCCCACTGCTCAGACTCCAAAACTAGCCCCTGCTAGTGTAATTTGTCATTCAGCTTATTCATAAGCCAAATTGGCTTGTCCAGACTTGCAACAACATAGATCTTCCTCATTTGACCCATTTATGTGATTTGGAGCTTATTAGACTTTGACTTTGACTTTTTACTAGAAAACTCATTAAGTTGACTTTTAAACAAGTGCTTATCTGCTTATTCTGGCTTATTGCTTGTGCTTATTTGAATTTTTTTGATTATTTAGCTTAATTAAGTCATTTAAAAGCTTTTGAAAGTTGAATCAGCACTTGAGGTGGTCTAGAACTCAAAAACGACTATTTTGTCGTTTTGTGAAGAAAGTCTTGGCTTATTTCAGGCTTATTTCTTATGCTTTTTCTAATTTTCTTTTTACAGATCTCTTAAGTAACTCAAAAGAAGCTTGTGTGTCAAATTTTAGCTTATGGCATCAGCTTATAGCTTAATGGGCCAAAAAGCCCATTAAGAATAAGTTGCTTTGAAATAAGCTAGCTTATACACATTTTCAGCTTTTGGGCCTTCAGAGTTTTATTATTAAAAATTAAAATTTTGATTTTTCAAGTGTTTTCATTTTTCTTAGTTCAAATACATTAAGTTAGGAATTTTACAATTTTTAGAATATTTTTATTGTAATTAGATTAATTTTTAGAATTATTTTAAGTTTTAATAGTTTTTAATTGTTTTTAAATAGTTTTAATTAATTTTAAAGTTTTCAAAAATAATTATAAATTTAGTTAAGTCATTTTAGAGGTTTACAAATGAAAAAATCTCATTTTGGGCTTTTTGTTAATTAAATTGATTTTTTGGGCTTTAATTATCATTAAAAAATTAATATTTAATTAAATAAAATGTTTGAGTGATTTTTGATTTTTTGTAAACTCTAATTACATTTTTTAGGATTTATTGTAATTTTCTAGGATTTTTTAGGGTAAATTTTTTATTTTTTTCACTTTTTACGGTTTTACGTGTACGACTATTCGTCTTAGTTTAATTCATAATCGTAACCGTCATTCTCTTCTAATATCTCTTCCATTTTCTTTCTTCATAAATTATAATCACAAAAGTTAATCATCTCTTAACACAACGCACTTGCCTCCTTGGGAAACGAACTTGAACTTCATTGGTCATTAGTGCTCTCTTTTCCTAAAGAGTAGTAAAAACACTACATCAAATTTTGGCGCCGCTTCCGGGGAGGCGTGTTGTGTTTTGATTTGGAAATTGTTGCTTTTATATAGCCATAATATCTATTTGTATTAGTAGCACTCTACTAATACGTATTATCGGTTTTTGGTTTTTTTGTGAATACTATTACTATATTGTATACGTAGAATAATAAATTCACAAGTACTCCAAAAGTGTGAAAACAAAACCTTGATTGGGAGGTCATTACTCAATCATTGTATTCGAATCTCAAACAAGAAATCAAAGGCAATATAGATAAATACTTTCGTGAAGCTTAATTTTGAAAAACACAAACTATAAGGTGGGTATAAGGCGGGTATTATAAAATATACCCTAAGGAAAAAGGCTCTTAAGTACTTCGCGCCGCCTCGTTTCCCCGCTTGCTTGTGCGTGTTTAGATAAAAATGGCTAATCAAGGGTTTGCCAACCAAAGTATTATCTACATATCATATATATTTTCTTGGTTTCATTTGATTAAACCCTCTTGAACGTTTTGGTGTTCCACCAACGTTCTAAAGTCATCAAAGGCGTTCATTTCACGTGATCGTTTTCATTCCTTGAGGCTTCTTTAATCAAGAGATTTGATTAAGGAGGAGATTTGTAGATTTTTGTCTACTTAATACAATCACAAAAATCCAATAAAAAGTAAAAACAATCAAAAACCACAAAAAATTGGAAAAATTAAAAACACCAAAAAGAATCTTTTTTGCTCATCCCCACGTTGTACGTGACGTTTATGCAAACTCGCAACCAAGCAAGACGTGCACGTAAACGTAGAAACCGAAAGGAATCAACACCTACTCCTAATCTTTCTAGTGAGGAGTCTCCTATTGACGAACCTATCATAAGAGAAGAACCAACCATGGCGAATCGAATTATGATGGAGTTACTTCAGGCACCCACCGAGGGTTATGGAGAGGCTATTGTGATTCCCGCTATCCTTGCGGAGAATTTTGAAGTAAAAACGGGTTTGTTGTTGATGATCCAAAACAACAAATTCCGTGGTGATGAAAAGGACAACCCGCACAACCATATCCGCCAGTTCAATCGTCTTACCGCCACTTGCAAATTTAAGGATGTTGCTAATGACTCGATTAAGATGATGCTTTTTCCGTATTCTTTAGCGGGGCCCGCTAAAATTTGGTTAGAGAAAGAGCCACCCAATTCTATATTGACGTGGAAGGATCTCGTTTCTAAGTTTGTGAACCAATTTTTTCCGCCCTCTAAGACTACGCATTTGAAAAACGAGATTTCAAAATTTTCACAAGCATTTAATGAGAGTTTTTCAACAACTTGGAATAGGTTTAAGAAAATGTTACATGAATGTCCTCATCATGGGTTTTCCGACTTGCATCAAATTGACACGTTTTACAATGGACTAAATGATCATGAAATGGATTATCTAAATGCCGCCGCGGGTGGTAATTTTTTGTGTAAAATGGTTGAGGAAGCGTTGTTGATAATTGAGAATAGATCTAAGGTGTATAGTCCTCGTAACACATCGAGTGTTCGTAAGGCTTCGTCTTCGGCTTCACCTTCTTTGTCTAATACCATCGATGCTTGCCAAATTGAGGCGAACTTGGAAAACAAAATCTTTGATAAGCTTAAAGGTCTTTTAATTGAATTCAAAGTTGGAGAACAAAGTGCTCCCGCTACGGCTAAAGCGGTTGAAGTTTCATGTATGTATTGTGGTGGAGGTCATGATTTCTCCGAGTGCATTACCAACGGTGGTAACACTTCGAGTGCCTACGCGGCCACGGGAACTTACAACCAAAACGGTCAAGTTACCCACTCCAATCAAATGACTCCACCGGGTTTTGCTCCCAATCAAAATGCTAACAACAACTATCGAAACAATCAAGTTGGTTTTAAAAACAATTACAAAGGAAACTACTGGGAATCAAGGGGCTAATAATCAAGTTTCAAACAAAAATCAAAACAATGATTTTCAAAACAACAACAAGGGTTTGCAAACTTTGAAAGATCTTCCAAACGAATTTGTTGAATACGCTAATGGAAACGATGCTAGGTTTGACAACATTCAAAGAGAAATCATTAGCCTAAGATCCGAGTTTAAGAACGACTTGAAGAAGGAGTTGAAAAACGAGTTAGCAAATGAGCTTAAAATCCATACAAACAAAATGGAAGGAAATGTAACTAGGTTACAACAAAACCAACAAAAAATGGAACAAGGGCAACATGAAATAAAACAAGAGATGATTAAGGCCGAGAAGAGGCAATCCATGTTTGAGGATAAGATTTCATCTATGTTTGAGGCTATTATGTGCAAACCGTCTTCGAGTAGTCTTCCTAGTAACAACATATCGAACCCTAAGGGAGAGATGAAAGTGATTACCACACGTAGTGGTAAGACACTTAAGGGACCGACTCCTCAACCAATTGCTCCTACGGAGGATGCAATTGAGGAAGAACCTGAGGTGGTGGTCGAAAAGGAGCATGTCCCAATCCCACGAAGTACCACTCATGCCACACCTACGATTGACCCATTACCACATTTGAAACCCGAGATTCCAAAGGCTATGCCTATGCCTCAACCCACACCACCTTTTCCCTATCCATCGAGACTTATAAAGGAGAAACGTCAAGAGCGCGATAATTATCAATTTTAGCTTTTTATGAAAATGTTTCGTGACGTTCATTTTAATGTGAGTTTTGCCGATGCTTTGGTCATGATGCCTCGATTTGCCGCTAACTTCAAGAGTATGTTGAACAACAAGGAGAAATTGCAACAATTGTCTAGTAGTTCATCGATTTATCTTAACCGCATACCTTAAAAAGTCGGTGATCCCGGTAAATTTTTGATTCCTTGTGCAATCCAAGATATGGAAGAATGCTATGCCTTGGCCGATCTTGGTGCTAGTATTAACTTGATGCCACTTGCAATCTTCAAGTCTCTCAATCTTCCTAATCTTACTCCTTCACTAATGTCTATCGAGTTGGCCGACCATTCCACGATTCCCGCATGTGGATTGGCGGAAGACGTTTTTGTGAAAGTGGGAAAGTTCTATTATCCGGTACTTTATCGTTGTCGATATTCCCACGGATCCTCAAGTTCCTCTCATTTTAGGTCGTTCGTTTTTAGATACGTCTATGGCTTTAATCGATGTTCATGCTAGAAAGATCACCTTACGTTTCAACGACGAGGAACTTGTTATAAACGCAACTCAAAATTCTCAAATTTCTCATGTTTATTCCGTTTCAACCATAAACCTCGTTGATATGATTGACGTTGTTTGCGAGGAATTTTCACAAGAAGTTTTAGGTTTTGGTGATGATGAATATAGTGGCAATCCCACTATGTTAGATCCTATTCTTGATAACTCGACACCAACCTTCACTCCATTTGAAGGTGGTGGTTTTACGTTGGAAGAATTCGATGTTCCACGTACTTGTACGAAGACCTCGACAATGATGAGGACTTCTCGATTATCAAGGATTTTCTTAACGATTTCCTATTTCCTCCACCCGAGGAGGTTATGAGTATCGAGCCCAAATCTTCAATTGAGGAACCACCTATCCTCGAGTTGAAAGATTTACCTCCTCACCTTAAATATGTATTTTTGGAGGAGGACGACAAATTGCCGGTTATTATTGCGAAAGATCTTTCGGATGATGAAAAAACCGCACTTGTCGATGTTCTAAAGGATCACAAAGGGGCAATTGCGTGGAAGTTATCCGACATTAAGGGGATCGATCCCAAATTTTGTACCCACAAAATCTTAATGGAGGAGGATTACAAACCCGCAATCCAATGTCAAAGGAGGGTGAATCCCAAAATTCATGACGTCATCAAAAAGGAAGTCCTAAAACTCCTTGACGCGGGAATGATTTACCCTATTTCCGATAGCCCTTGGGTGAGTCCTATCCATTGTGTCCCTAAAAAGGGAGGAATGACCGTTGTTCCAAACGATGCCAACGAGTTAATTCCCACTAGACTCGTGACCGGATGGAGAGTGTGCATTGACTATCGTAAGTTGAATGATGCCACTCGAAAAGACCATTTTCCCTTGCCCTTCATGGACCAAATGTTGGAGCGTCTTGCGGGAAACGATTTCTATTGCATTTTAGATGGTTTCTCCGGTTACTTCCAAATCCCCATCGATCCTCGTGATCAAGAAAAAACTACGTTTACATGTCCATATGGAACGTTTGCCTACTAAACAAGATGCAATGCCAAGATTACTTCGTTGGATTCTCCTCCTTCAAGAATTTGATCACAAAATCGTTGACAAAAAAGGAGCCGAGAATCTAGCCGCCGATCATCTTTCTCGTTTGGAAGATCCTCACCAATGTGTTTACGAGCCCAAGGAAATCACCGAAACATTTCCGCTCGAGACACTTGGTGTAGTGAATTATAAGCTTGATTCTTCTACCCCATGGTTTGCGGACATCGTAAATTACCATGCGGGCAACTTCATCATCAAGGGTATGACGACTCAAGAAAAACGAAAATTCTTTCGTGATGTCAAGTTCTATTTTTGGAATGACCCTTACTTGTTTCGAACTTGTGCGGATCAAATTATTCGACGTTGTGTCTTTGGTACCGAAGCTTCTAACATCCTTAGAGCTTGTCACGAGGGACCCACGGGTGGTCACCATGGTGCTAATCTCACGGCTAAGAAGGTTTTTTATGCTGGTTTCTTTTGGCCTACTATTTACCGAGATGCAATTGCACTTGCGAAGTCGTGTGACTCATGCCAACGATAAGGAAAAGCCTCACAAAAAAATGAAATACCACAAAATATCATCCAAGTGTGTGAGATCTTTGACGTTTGGGGCATTGACTTTATGGGGCCGTTCCCATCATCTCATGGTAATAAGTACATCCTTGTCGCCGTTGACTACTTATCTAAGTGGGTGGAAGTCAAGTTTCCCACCAATGATGCTTGTGTGGTAGTCAAGTTTTTGAAAAGCTTGTTTTCTCGGTTTGGAACCCCTCATGCGATCATAAGCGATCGTGGAACCCATTTTTGTAATGACCAATTCGAAAGGGTCCTAAGGAAATATGGGGTTACACATCGTCTTTCTACGGCTTATCACCCACAAACGAGTGGGCAAGTCGAGGTTTCAAACCAAGCTTTGAAGAGGACCTTGGAGAGATCTATTGGGGAAAACCGACAATCTTGGTCGGATAAGTTGGACGATGCTTTATGGGCCTTTAGGACCGCTCATAAGACGCCCATCGGGTGCACTCCCTATAAGCTTGTGTATGGGAAGAGTTTTCACTTGCCAATTGAGCTTCAACACAAAGCTTATTGGACCCTTAAGCATTGTAATGATGATATGGAGACTGGGGGAAAACACCGGAAAATGCATTAAATGAATTGGATGAATTAAGGGATATTGCTTATGAAAATTCATTGATTTATAAAGAAAAGACTAAAAAGTTTCATGATTCAAAAATTAAAAACCGGGTTTTTAACATTGGGGATCAAGTGTTGCTTTTTAACTCTCGTTTGAAAATCTTTTCTGGTAAGTTGAAATCCCGTTGGTCCGGTCCATTCACCGTGACTCAAGTTTTTCCATATGGGACCATCGAGCTAGCTCAAAATGATGGCCCCAATTTCAAGGTGAATGGACATAGGTTGAAGCACTATTTTGGCGGGGAAGTTCCATCCTTGAACTACCTCGACCAAATCATCTTCCCCAATGATAATTAGTATTGAGGGGATCGAGTCGAGCTCATGACTCGGTAATAAAAAACGAGGTGCCTCGTGGGGGAGGCCCATGCTTATCCTATGTACATATTATCGCTTTCTAATGTAGTAACGTGTGGGGATTTGTGCCCTTCCAACCTTTGTTCTGTAGTTGTTTGTGAATTGTGAATTTTAGATGATCATGATCTTCACGATTGGAGCCTCTCGTGTTCGTTTTATGGGAGCACTCGATCGTTTGCTTTAAAGACTTTCTCAATATCCATGATATATCCTTTTATGTTCTAACCTTAGGTTGATAGCACACTTCATAAACGGCTTTAAATTTAACGGTTACACCCTTTCCATGCTAGATTAAGCATTCGACTACGTCTCTAGTATGGGGGTTTTCCAACCCTTAGACTCGAAACATTGAGGACAATGTTTAACTTTAGTATGGGGGGTGAATAGATACTTGCCTTGCCAAACCTTCACGCTTTCCAAAGTTTATCTTTTCGTTATCGTTTTGCTGCAAAATAAGGCTAAAAATTGCCAAATTTTAAAAAATTTCTCATGTTTTATAAGTGTTTGAAGACACGAATGTAAATTTTCTGATGGCGAGAATAAGAGTAATTTTGACTCGACCGTGCATGTTGAGCACTTAGCTTCGATTCCTTAACTTTATATTAGCCTAAGTCTCTTAAATGAGGACGAGAAATGATAGAGTTAATTATAAGTTACTATGCTAAACGTAGAGTACTCGTATTCTTTCAAAAACTCATGTGTTCTCATTGTTTGCTTATTATCCCTTCGCTTGTAAATATTTTTTGCTTAATAAATATTGACTTAACGGTTTAGTCTTGATTGTTGGGTTCTAGTCTTTTCTAGTAGCTTCCATGTAATTAAATTGGGAAGACATTAAGGTATCGCCAGCGTCACGGTTTTGAAGTATTGGCAACCCGAATAATCGAAAGCTTCACCCAATAATAAGATTTCAAGTGCTCACCTAAATCAAGCAAACAATTTGAAGCGCACAAGGCTGAAAAATCTATGCAAAATTGAAAGTGAATCAAGCCTCAATCTTTGAAGCTTTAAAGATCCAAAATTCGCCTTAGCGTGAGGATATACGTCTTTGGCCATAATAAAACCACCGATGAGGCGGATAATAAAAGGCAAGGCAAGACCAAAGTCATAATAAAAGCTTCATGGCGAATTTGAATAAAAGATGGAGGTAAACCTATGATAATAAGGCCCTTCCGTTAGGGGGCGTATAAAAGTCTTGGTAATAAGTCTCATGTTCAAAACCCTTATAAAACCGTGTATATCGATCCTTCTTGTCGACTTAATTTTTTGGCATCGTTGTCTATTAGGAGGGGTTATTAATTCGATGGTCTTGATTACACCGTTAGGACTCTATTTTTAGACCTAAATCTCTATCATCGCATAAGTCAAACAATGTATCCTCGTGAAACATTCAAGACAAAATAAAATATAAGAGATACAACTTAGGAAAGTGGGAGGATAAGTACGTGATTAGGGCATATGAGTAGTGTTAGCATTACTAACTTATAATGACAATGATCTCGTTGCACGCTTAGCATGGAATTGGGGTGAAAATTGAGGACGATGAAATTATTTCTAACAAAGCATTCACATGTTCTTGTTCTATGAACCTAAACGTCCCATTTTGCGATGAAAATCATACATTATGTCTAAAACGCAAGTAGAAGTAATAGTAGTAGTGTAGCTAGTTTATCGTTCGATAAAAGTGAATAAAAATGAATTTTGGAGGTGCTACGATACTTTATTCTAGCATTGCGTGAGGGCACGGCAATGGTTTAGTATGGGGAGTGATGAGACTGCTTTTATACATAGTGACATCGTCCAAAAAGGGCTTTAAATGCATTAAATATCATGAACATGGCCAAATATATGCTTGTGTTTGTTACTTGTGTATTTTAGGTACGGATATTGAGAAAATGACAAAAGATCACAAGAATCATGCAAAAACGAACACGGGAAACGAAGCCGCACAATGAACCAAGCCCTAATGAAGATTTTTCAGGAAAAACCCTTGAAGATATGAAGATTATGCAAGAAGGGTCCTCCAATATTGAAGAATTGACACTTTAAACCCTTGTTTATTCAAAATTACAAGATTGGTCCATAAAGTTTGTCAAATTTACAAAAAGGTCCCTTAACTTTGAAGAATTGGTAAAAATGGTCCCTCATAAATCATGACTTGCCAATATTTGTCCTCCAAAAAGTCAACAATACAAGTCAAGACCATTATCTATGAAGAAAATGCCAAATCAGCCCTTCAAGAATCACCAAATGGCAAGAAATACCCTTGAAAATACTTTGGAAAAGTATTTGGGGCAAAAGTGTGAAAATGGAAACTTCAAATACAAAGGATTCTGAATTTATGCCTATTAAAATTCAAGTGACAAACAAGGAAGAAATAAGGGGTTAAACTTGGCAGACATGGAGAGTAACCTTAACCAACCAGCTCATGCCACCTCACCCCACTCACACTTTCCACCAATCACAGCCCTCCCTTCTCCCACGTCACTTCCCACTCACCCTAAATCGTTAGCTTAATTAACTATTAAGCTAAAACGCGCGCCTAACACAATTTCAAATATTAATCTGGATCAAAACCATTCTTATTCATCTCAAGAACACAATTAGGGATTTCATAATCACTTGTAATTAAGCCCTATAAGTCTCCAGATTAATGATTAATGGTGCCTTAATCATAACCCAACCCTCATAAACCTTGCCACATCACTCAAGAACCCCACACAAGATTCCCCTGCTACACCTTTGAAAAAACTGCCAAAACCTTGACAGCCATCCAACGCCCAAAATTTCTGCTTACTTTCTAAGCTCATGTGAGCCTTTGGATGCTATTTCACCCTTGCCAACTCACACAACCTGCCAAAGAAAGTCACATGATACTCAAGCTTTCAAACTCCACAAGGGCGTATCTGGAAACTCACCAACTAGGGTTTACGTTTTTTATTCAACATTTAGGGTTTCTTATAGCCTATATAAGGCATTAGCATCACAACATTGTAGCTTGCTCTTGAATTTTTCCTTGTTCACTTTTCTGTAAAGCCATTTTCATATTAATGAATTGTGTTTGAAATTGTGAAGAAAAGTCAAGTGACAATCTTTATTTTTGCTTGTTTATGTTTAATGTTTGCTAAACTTGAATCTCAAAACGTGTTTTCAAATCTTGTGCAAGAAATTGCACAAGAGTTAAAAATCTGATATTTTGCTAAGGCTTGGTTTAAACCTTGATATTCTTGGGCTATAAGTGATCTATACACCCTGATAAGGAGCTTATCAAGGTGTTGTGAGCTTATAGTTTGGGGATAATTAAGTGCGGGAACAAGGTTGCATCAATCAGATTCATTTTTCCATTTTTCACCTTTCTGTTTTTGATTTATCTGTTCTAACCTTGTTGAATCTTAGAAGGGTTGTTTGTGGAAGCTTGTGCTTGTTCTTGCTAGCACATAAGCTAAAAAATTCGTGGGTGTGGATGTACATCCATGAGGTTTGAACCTTTTTACCCAAAATCTGCTTAAGTACTTGATTTTTGGTGATTTGGTGCATTGCTTGTGTTCTTATTGAATTTGTGGATTAATCTTGCTTGATACTGCATAATATAACTGTTATTGTGTTTGATTGGGCTTCGGTAACACAGAAATACACTTATACTTGTTTAAATCTTGATTTGAAAAAGATAAGGGGTGTTTGGGATTATCTGTTTAAGTGCATATCTTGTTATCGTGTTGTTGGAAAGTGTTGTTTATTGTTTGTATCTACAAAATACTTGGTTGAGTGCTTATTGGTGCAAGTCATTGGACTAAACATCAAATCTAAGATTGTGCTATAAAAACTTGAAATCAGCTTGTTTTGACCTAAGAACTTGGTAACACTTAGTTTGTATGCATGCTTAGGGGTAACAATTGATTAAACATAGTTTATATAACCTGATTAAGAGATTTGAGTGTTTCAATTTGGCTGTGTGGTCAAGTATATCAGCAAGTGTTCACAACTGCATGTTCTTAGTTTATCAGTAACTTTTTTGTGCTTAAATCTTGATCTAGACTTTGAATCAATGCATGAAACCTGTTAGAATTTGTTCATTTGAATTTATTATAGCTAGTATATGCATTTGGTGAAGTTTGGCTGGCTGATTTTTGCTTAAAGTGCTTATTGAACCAAATCTGCTTATTGTTCATGTTTGTGTCTGATCTGGTGATGTTTTGATTAATCTGTGCTAATTGGCTGTTTGTAATTGTGTTTTTGTGATTGTTATTGACTCCTTATGATTAACTGGTCATTTGGGTGCCTTTGCTTAACTTGAATCCACAAAAAAAGTCACTAAAGACAAAAAGTCAATTAAGTCAAGCAGTGGAAACTTTTCCCACTGCTCAGACTCCAAAACTAGCCACTGCTAGTGTAATTTGTCATTCATCTTATTCATAAGCCAAATTGGCTTATCCAGACTTGCAACAACTTATTTTTTGTGATAGATCTTCCTAATTTGACCCATTTATTTGATCTGGAGCTTATTAGACTTTGACTTTGACTTTTTACTAGAAAACTCATTAAGTTGACTTTTAAACAAGTTCTTATCGGCTTATTGCTTGTGCTTATTTGAAAACCTTTTGATTATTTAGCTTAATTAAGTCATTTAAAAGCTTTTGAAAGTTGAATCAACACTTGAGGTGGTCTAGAACTCAAAAACGACTATTTTGTCATTTTGTGAAGAAAGTCTTGGCTTATTTCAGGCTTATTTCTTATGCTTTTTCCAATTTTCTTTTTACAGATCTCTTAAGTAACTCAAAAGAAGCCTGTGTGTCAAATTTTAGTTTATGGCATCAGCTTATAGCTTAATGGGCCAAAAAGCCCATTAAGAATAAGTTGCTTTGAAATAAGCTAGCTTATACACATTTTCAGCTTTTGGGCCTTCAGAGTTTTGTTCTTAAAATCAAATTTTAAGTCAGATAGGAGCTTTTGGGCTTATTTGGACAACATTTTTCTTATTGGGCCTATTTGAGCCCATTAAGGGGTCTGTTTGGACTTTTAGCCCATTTCTAGGCCCAATAGGGGTATTTTTGTAATTTCAACTTCATTTCTATATTATTTATATTAGAATAAGCTAGTTTTTAACTTTTTAGAATTTTTTATAAATTTTGGATTTTTATTAATATTTTATTATTATTTTATTATTAAAAATTATAATTTAGATTTTTCAAGTGTTTTCATTTTTCTTAGTTCAAATACATTAAGTTAGGAATTTTACAATTTTTAGAATATTTTTATTGTCATTTGATTAATTTTTAGAATTATTTTAAGTTTTAACCACTGCTCAGACTCCAAAGGTAAAAGCTGACTATGATGCCTATGTAAACTCAATCCAAGTAAAATCACCAAGTTCAAATACACTATTAAGAAGTCAACTCATACTCCACAGATGATCATATGGAGAGATAATCAAGTGGCCAAGATGGACATATTTGAGGACTTTAAACTTAAGACACTTGGTCTGTCTAAATGGTTTGAACTAGAAGCTCTAGCTGAAAAGAAGTCTGGACAGGTAAATTTCTTACTCTTAAAGACTCTGAAAGCTAAGTTCAACTGCCTGAAAGAAACAGCAGCCAAACTTAAAATTGATCCTCCCCCACAGCTATTTGAATCAGAACCAACAAAGGCTGAGAAGAAAAGGAAAAGGATGTCTCAATTCCTTAAAGAAACCTTTGTGACAAATGACATTCAAGTGTATGGAATGCACAGGGATCTTATTCTACCCAATAGGATAGTAGGACCAACTGATGGGCAGACATACACTGAACCTGAAAGAGGAATGGCCTTCATGAACAGGAGATGTCAATATGAATTCCAAAGGGAAGATGAGTTGGGGCTGGCTTGAACTATTCAACTTCTAGTACTTCAGAGGGTTCTTAAAACTAACTCTAAATATTCCAAAGTATTTACCAAAGCTTTGCAAGCTAAACTGGATACTAGGAATGACATCGCTGAAGTTGAAGAAAGAATAAAGAATGATGATTATTGAAATTTTCACTCTCATAATTTTGTTTTACTCATGTTTTATACTTGTAATTTTTCTAAGTATTAATGAATTATGAAGTTGTTTGTTAGATCTGTTATGTGTAAGAAGAAGCTGTCATCTCACTTACTATAACTAATTTAGATCTAGCTGTATTTATGTTTAAATAGGGGGAGATTGTTGGGAATCTAAGTTTGTTAGACGTCCCTGTGTCATAGATTTAAATGTAAATTAAGCTGTTTGATAATTAACTTGCTTGTGCCTAGGTGACAGGAAAGTAACCCAAGACTCACAGAGTTCTAAGTCTATGTGAGCAATCACAGAGGAGTCCATGTCAGAGACATTGTCAAGGGAGTCGAAGATTACTTGAAGACATACTCATTGGCTGTGATGGATAACAGCCAAGATGTATCAGAGACTCTGATTGGTTGAGTGTTAACAGGGGTGGCAATACCCAGTTAACACTTAGTAAACTTTGGACATACCTAAGTGTTTAGGAGGGAAGTCATGCAGCCTAAAGTACAAGGTATGAAGAAAAGGGAAACTGTGTCAGCTCTGTTTCCCTAAAGCGTTATGGCAGACTACCAAGAATAGAAGAGCATCTTGTGACAGATGTCTGACATTGTCTATTTTGTGTAGTCACCATCAACCAGCTATCAAAGTCAACCTCGTACCACTATAAATAGGATATGTAGGCTAGAGTTAATGTGGTTCACTTTGTTAGGTTTCACACATTAACTCTTTAGAACTTATAGAACGAACAGTTGTGCCTTTGTTCTTAAGTTAGCTTTATTTTGTCCAAAGTGTACACAACACATTGTCATCAAACTGTGTTATTCATAACACATGTAATACTTGTTATACAATAATAAAGTCTTACGTTTGGAAAGTATTTACTTGTGCTAATTATCTTTCTTAATCGTTTCAAGCTAGGATTAGGGACTTTCACCGCCCCCTAAAACCACTATGAAAACTAGACAATCTAGCACAGATAATCCTGAACCACCTCCACTTGGTGTGGAACTAGAAGTTGCCAAAAAGTAAAACATACACCTCCTCCAATCACTGACAGACCCAAATATCCTATTAAAGTCAAACATGTATTCTCTCGAAAAGGTAAAGCTGTAGAGGGGTAATAAGGATAAGGTGGAAAAGTTTTTTTTGACGTAGGGGTTAATAAGGATGGAAAGGGTGGTGATGATGGGTCTGATGATGGGTCTGGTGATGAGTCGGCTGAGAGTGGTAGTGAGGAGTCGGCTGAGAGTGGTAGTGATGATGGGAAAGGTGATAAGCCGATCGAGATTGGGAGTGAGGAGCCGGCCGAGAGTAGGAGTGAGTATGTGGCCGAGAGTGGGAGTGATGAATCTGATAAGCGAATAAAGACGGATGATACAGAGGACGAGGATGTGGTTGAAGAAGAGTTGGTTAAAGTTGAAAGGGTGATTCAAAAAACGCCTAAGAAACGTGATAGGAAGGTAGCTGCCAAAGTTGGTACGGGGAAAAAACCAAAGGTTATGAAAAAAGAGGGCGTTGTGCATGGTGAGAGCAAAGTCAAGGTCGATAGAAAACGGAAGACAAAATCCGTCTTGGTTTTCTCTGAATCACCATCTAAGAAGCAGATGGTGGTTCCAAAAGCCATGAAGAAGAAACCTCTTACTGCGGAACAGGCTAAGAAGGTTGACTACTCGAATAAGTTTCCACCACTTTTGTCTAGAACTGTACCGAAGTCGCTTTTTGATGTCATAAAAGAGGCTGTTCATGTTGACATGGAACAGGTTTTGAGCGAGATTGGGTTTTCTGACTGGTGGGATCTTAAGGTTGATCATTTGCCTAATCGTTTAGGGAGGGTTGTTGTGAAAGCTTTCAAAAAGTCCACCTACAACTTTGAGGTTGATATATGCAGCTTTCAAGCCACGCCCGAGAAGATCCATGACATTCTAAGACTTCCTATTGGTGGAATATCCTTGTTAGATTTACCGAAAAGATCTATAGAGGACACAGTTGTGAGGTCATGGCAACAACAGCTTGCGCCAAAGGGCCCAAAACAAATCACGGCTAAGGACATCAGTCAGAAGTTGATGAAGGCAAAGGAAATTGACTTTATGTTTAAACTCAACTTTCTGACACTTTTTGCGACTATAATGGGTGATGCGGACACTATGAAAGAAATTCCAAGGCTTACCGTGGTTCACAATATTCATGAAGAAACATATATCGCTAAAGTGGACTAGTGTCGTTTCATTCACTCTTGTTGTCTTCGAGAAGGTGTAGAACCTAATACTCTCGAAGGCTTTTACACAGGTCCTCGTATTTTCTGATTATAAGTCCCTTATATTTTTTATTTTGTTTTTTATGTTTTACATTTTTAAGTAAGTTTAACATTCTTGATGAATCATATATGTTTCATCATGAATCATATATGTTTCATCATGAATCATATATGTTTCATCATGAAACATATATGATTCATGATGAAACATATATGATTCATGATAAAACATATATGATTTGTGATGAATCATATATTGTTCATCATGAATCATATATGTTTCATGATGAAACATATATGTTTTTAACACTAAACATTTATCATATTGTGATCTTATATCAACCTATTTTTTCTGTATTGTGAACAGCTTCTTTATCTTGATTCTACAAAGTATGACCGATTCCCGGTCCTTCGATCAAGACCAGCCATCAAGGACTGGGGTTCTACTAACATGCATACTCGGCAAGAACTTGAGATGGAATATCAACTTTTTGGTAATGTTGAGCTTCATGGAGAGTGGAGTGCGGCTGAGGCAAAAAAACAGAGGGTTTCTTTGGTGCCAGTGATGTTAAAAAGAAGAAGAAAGCTTCAGGCGTACCTCCTAAGCACAAAAAGGTATGAATCAACATTTTTAATTGTTTTTGTATCTGCAATTACATGTTTATAATACTATATTTGATTCACCATTAATCGTATTTGATTCTAACTTAAGTATTTGTTGGGTCAGTATTTACTGACCCTGAAGCAATTCTAGGATTTGAATATAAAATCCCCCTAAGTGTTTTACGCTCAGCAGGAATGTGACTCTGCTGAAGCATGACCAAAGGAACAAAGATTCCTACTGAAGAAGGTTTTGCTGAAGGATGTTTAGCTTTCCTCTTCTACTGAACTTAGAAGACAAAGGAGTCTTTGCTTCAAATACTAGGCGGTCTAGTTGTTGAAGAACAAGTCCTGAAGAAAAGCTTTCAGTTTAGTTTGCCTTGACAATACCAAACTTAATGATGTCGATATCCTCTAGAATATTAAAGACACTTCAGTATTCTGAAGGTTAACATTAGGCGGGAAAAGATTTACTTTAAGTCAAAGTCGGAATAGGTTGCTTGTATAGTTAGGTATAAGTACAACCTTTATCTTTTCTTAGTTTAGTATATTAGTCCTTTGTACTGTTTATCCAGTATGGGCATCAACCACCCACTGGATAAACACATGCATGGGAACATGTGAATGTAAACTCTAATATGCTTCTCCTATAAAAGGGAATCATATTGGAGAGAAATGGCTAACCTTTGGATTAGAAAGATAGTATCTTCTAACAGTCATTTCACTCAATATTAACTAAACCATATAGCAAAAATCATATGAACGTTTTGGTTAAGACTTAAACTCTTAACTTTTGTTAGAAGTTTAAGTAGAGGAGATCACCACACATTATCATTCAATCACTTTGTTATTCCGTAAACAAAGTGGGTTATAGATTCTTTATTGAGTTTTAATAAAAGTCTATACGTTGAAAAGTTAATTGGTATTGTTGTTTTATTTGTTCTTAGTTCTTATTAATTGATAAAACAACACACTTGACTCTTATTAGCAAGTTACTACTTAAGGTTGATAAGTAGTAACGAGTTAAAAGGGACCAACAAGTGGTATTAGAGCAGTTTGATTAATTAAACTCTTATTTTTCATTAAACTGCTCATTTTAAGGTTTTAAAATCAAGATCCAACATGGTTCAAGTTATACCACAAACCCTAGAGTACAGGGGTGGCGCACTCAATGTTGCACGTGTTCTAGAGGTAGCAAATTTCACTAATTGGAAGAAAAGGTTCCTTGTCCACATGGTTGGAATCGAACCCCAATTCCTTAGAGTCATTGAAAATGGTCCATTTGTTCCCATGTTTGGGGATAATATAAAACCTGAAGCACATTGGATTGCTTATTAGAGAAAAGCTGCTAACCTAGATCAGCATCTCAAAAGTCTCATAATGTCTGTGCTTCCAGATGACCAAATGAATTCTGCTGTGAATTGCAAGACATCTAAATCTACATGGGAGGACCTTATATTGTATCATGAGGGACCCTCTGATGTGAAAGAAACAAGAATAATAGACTTAAAGCTTCAATACAACACTTTCAAAAACAAAGAAGGGGAAACCCTTACTCAAACTTTCACCAGATATAAAGCTCTGATGAATGAATTGGTAAATGATGGTGTTGAAGTCTCAAAACTAGAAATCAACACAATTTTTGTTAATGCATTGCCAAAGAAGTGGCTCAGTTTTTGCCAAAGCTTGAGAAATGCTAATCACATTAAAGATTGTGATCTAGCTTCTCTTTTTGGGAAACTAAAATATGAAGAAAACCTAGTTGATAGGATTTATGAAGGCTCCATCAAGAGTAAAGCACTAACAATTACTACACCCTTGTCAACAACCATATTCAGTGAAGCTCTCATTCAAGACTACCAAGATAGTTTTGATGATGAAGAAGACACAATAACTAGTGAGGAATCTGAATGACCTTCAAGAGGAATTTCATGAAAGAGCTCTTCTAGACAAGCCTAGAAGGTTCTTTATGAGAGGAGGCAAGTTCTCCAGCACTACAAAAGCCACAGCTGACATTGCGTGTTTTAAATGTGGAAATTCTGGTCACTTTGCCAAGGATTGTTATTCCAAAACATCCATTTCTTCTTATCCCTCACCTGCTCAGTCCAGACCATCTGGTCAATCTCCATTTCAACAAAAACAAATTGCTTTATCTTCTTTTCAGCAAAACAGGGCTGAACTTAGGCCAGCAAAAGAATTCGAGGCAAAATATAGAGAGATCAAGGCTAGACTGGCTCTTATTAGCACTAAAGGTTCTTCCTAAAAGCCCACCAAAAAAGAAAAGAACAAGGGAATTGTTGTTGAGGCTTATGAATGCGATGAAGAGGAAGTCTCTTCAGATGATGATGAAATGGTGAATGTGAAAGTACTGATGGCCCTGTTGATGATGAAGGGTCAAATTCTAATGTTGTCGCCAAAGAAAGTGCTCGAAATGGTAAATGGGTCAATATAAAAATAAAAAATGTACAAACTCTTCTTGAATTAGAAGATAAGGAAGACATTAAATTTTTCTTTGATTACCTGTGTATTGATCTAAAATTTATTAAAGAACAAAGAAACAATCTGCTTGAAAAATATGATAAACTTGTTCTTAAACTTGATGATTTTGAAAGTAAGTTAATAGAGCTACAAGAGGCTAAACTTGATATACTTACTTTTCAACAGTTTAAACGCTGAAATCATTGATGAAAACAAATCTTTAAGAGTTAAACTAAAAGAAGCAAAATATTGTTAAATCATGGCTTAGAAAATCTGATAGGGTTATTTAATGCATCAATGAAAAATTCATGCTCAAAAAAGGAAAATGCTTGGTGCCGAAGGATCCTACAACACCAACTCTCATGATATTTTCTTTGTCAAAGCCTCAAATGAGGATGGTAGCTCGATCCCTGACATTGTAAGGTCAGGTGAAGAGAATTTACCAAATCATGACATTGGACGTATCCTTCTACCTGAGTTTCATGCAAATGCTGATTCATCGGCACCTGTTGAGTCTTCAGTTGTTGAAGATGACTCAGATGATGATTTAGAGAATGAAGTAAGCACCCCACTTCCTCCTCTGGAGAAGTTAGTTGGTGCTGAACCCTCTACTGGTCCAAAATCAATCCAGTCAATCATCAAGTCTTAGACAACATACAAACGTAGTGCTCCCAAGCATGTCAAAATTGACATATCAAATAACTGTTCAGCTCCTGTTGAAGGTTCACATATGGGAACTACTTCTTCAGTTTCATCAAATAAACTGAAGAATGCTAGGAAGATGAGAGAATGTATCTTGTCATGCAAGAGAACAATGATCTTAAATTACAACTCAGGAAACAACAAACACTAACTCGATTTAAAGATGAACCCTCAAACTCTCTACATTATAGATACAAGACACAATTCAAAAGGGCTTGTGAGTTATGTGGTCTAAACAACCATCTAACTAAAACTTTCCTTAAAGTGATTTATTGTACCAAATGTGAGAGAACTGACCATCGCACTTGTGAACATACTGAGTATATGCTTTCTAAAACTAGTGTTGATGCTCATAACACTGGGGCATCCTATTCTAGGCGAAACATGCCTTTCCCACCATGTGTTCATTGTGGTATGAATAATCATCATTCAGATGACTGCCATTGTTACCCTGTTTGTAACATCTGTGGAAGTTATAACCATGACACCCATGGATATAATCGAGTAATCTCTCTCAAAAGAGGCATTAAATTTAGAAACCCAAACTCTATTACTAAATGTTGTGAAACATGTAGAAGCAATGTTCACACTACATCTGATCACAATCATATAGAGTGGTTCAGAAGAGGTGAAGCCCTTTAGGCTAAAAAGGCAAATGTTCTTCAAACCTCTCCTTCTTCTTCTGAGCATTCCTACTCATCATCCTCATCAAAAAGACCTTTTGGATCTAGAACACCTTCTAGCTCTAAGACACCCACCCATCAAAGGTGGTTTCAAAACAAAACTGACCATTTCCTTAACTTGTGCGGTGTGATCTCAGGAAGCCTATTTGGTACTTGGATAGTGGCTGCTCAAGGCATATGATTGGAACCAAAAGTCATATGCACAAGTATGAGGGACCAGGTCCTAAAGTAGTATTTGGTGATAACTCATCAGCCTCTACTAAAGGATTTGGTTCAGTGAAATGCAATGGTATAATATTCTCAAGGGTAACATATGTCAATGGATTGAAGCATAACCTCATCAGCATCAGTCAACTTTGTGATGCAAAATATCTTGTCTTGTTTGATGACAAAAAAAGGTACAATCTTTAACTTCAATCATGAAATTATGATGATTGCTCCTAGAGTCAAAGATGTTTGTGTCATGAACATGAGCTCTACTCAGGAGACATGCTTCTAATCTAGAGCCTCCAATATAACCAATTGGCTTTGGCATAAGAGGCTTTCACATCTTAATTTCAAAAAAACCACTAAACTGGCAAAAAAAAATCTTGTTATTGGTCTTCCTTCACTTGTCTATTCAAAGGACAAACCATGCTCAACATGTGAAAAAAGGAAGCACCATAGAGCCAGTTTCAAAACAAAACAAACTTTCTCAATCAACAAAAAGTTTTCAACTACTTCACATGGACTTATTTGGCCCAGTTTCACCTAGGGCCATTTGTCACGAAAAATATACACATGTCATTATTGATGAGTTCTCTAGGTACACCTAGGTATATTTTCTGACAAAGAAAATCCATGCACCAGATGCCATTATGTCCTTCATCAAAAGAGTTGAAAAATAAAGTGACACTCATGTCAAGCAACTTAGAAGTGACAATGGCACTGAATTCAGAAATCATACACTGATCAAGTTTTGTGATGACAAAGGAATATCACAAAATTTCTCATCACTTTACACACCTGAACAAAATGGTGTGGCTGAAAGAAGGAACAGAACCTTGATTGAAGCAACAAGAACAATGCTTGCTGGATCAGCTCTCTCTAAACACTTTTGGACTGATGTTGTAGCCACTGCTTGCTACACTCAAAATAGATCCATAATTGTGAAGAGACATATGAAGACTCCCTATGAAGTCTTCAGGAGGAGAATTCCAAACATCTCATTCTTACATGTGTTTGGGTGTCTAGTATTCATTCACAATCACAAGGATCACCTTGGTAAGTTTGATGAAAAATATGATGATGGTTACTTCCTTGGATACTCACTAGTATCTAAAGCATATAGAGTCTTCAACACAAGAAGACAATGTATTGAAGAAACTTTTCACATCACTTTCAATGAAAGTTCTGAAGCTCTCAAATTTGAAAATCCATCAGATGATGAACTTCATATTCATGAATCTCACAATTACCCATCTGATGAATTTCAACATTATGAACCTTTTTAAAGATATCAAACAAACAATCCAATTCCTCATATTGATCCATTTGAAGATATGACAAGTCCTACAAAAGGAAATCCTTTAGTATCAAATACTGATGGCTGTCAATCAAATGATCAATATGATCAGTCTCAAAATGGTCAAAATGAACAATTTCAAACAAATGATCAAAATGGTCAGCAAGCTCAAACAAATGATCAAAATGATCAGCAAGCTTCTAATGAACAACCTGAGCCTTGTGTTCAAAACTCTCCAGTTGTCTCAAGAGAACTAGGTCTTGGAAATATTTCCTCTGAACAAGAGGAAAGTCCTCCAATGATTGAACCCTTGTCTATAGAATATCCTTCAGTAGATACTGTATATAGTCCAACTCCAATTCCATGTCATGGACTTCCAAGCTCCAGCTCTTATCATGATACTAGTGCTTATTCACCAGTTCTACAAAGATCTTGGACTAATAATAGTCACATTCAGCTGGTAAACATAATAGGCAATCTTGATGAAGGTAGGCTCACTAGTTCTATGGCAAAGAAACTAAGTGCTGCTTCACCTAGAGAATGTCTTTATGCAGACTTTCTCTCAGAAATTGAACCTACAAAGATTTCTAAAGCACTTTCTCACCCTGGATGGGTAGATGCCATGCAAGAGGAACTAAATCAATTTGAAAGAAATAAAGTCTGGAAATTGGTTCCTCTTCCATATGGTAAATCAACCACTGGCACCAAATGGGTTTACAAACTCAAAAGAGATGAAACCAATGTGGTGACCAAAAATAAAGTTAGGCTGGTGGCTCAAGGATTCAATCAAGAGCCTGGGGTTGACTTTGATCAGACCTTTCCTCCAGTTGCACATATGGAAGCCATAAGAATCTTCCTTGCTTATGCCACTTACATGAACTTCACCATCTACCAAATGGATGTCAAAAGTGCATTCTAAATGGTGACCTAAAAGAAGAAGTTTATGTCAAACAGACCTAGCTTTAAGAGTAGTAAGTACCTAAATCATGTCTACAAGCTTTACAAAGCTTTGTATGGACTGAAGCAAGCCCCAAGGGCATGGTATGAAACTCTCTTAACATTTCTCATTGAACATAAATTTGTCAGAGGAAAAATAGATAGTACCTTGTTTATCTATAAATCTAAAACTGAAACCATTCTGGTATAAATTTATGTGGATGACATCATCTTTGGTTCAACAAGCTTGAAAATTTGCAAACAATTTGTCAAGCTTATGACCAGCAAGTTTGAGATGAGTATGATGGGAGAACTCACATACTTTCTTGGTCTTCAGATAAAACAATTTGACCAAGGTATCTCCATCAATCAAGAAAAATATGTCAAGGATATGTTGAAGAAGTATGATATCAATTGCGCTTCAGTAAAAACACCAATGGTACCCCCTAAAAACTTAGAACCTGATCTCAATGGATAATCAGTCAACGAGACTCAATATATAGGTATGATCGGTTCACTCATGTATTTAACAACAAGCAGACCTGACATTCAATTCTCTACCTGCCTTTGTGCAAGGTACCAAGCAAACCCTAAGGAATCACACCTTAATGCTGTAAATAGAATCTTTAGATACCTAAAAGGTACACTAATTCTAGGTCTTTGGTACCCCAAGTCCTCAGGATTTGATCTCAAAGGGTACTCAAATTCTGACTATGTTGGATGCAATTTGGACAGAAAAGGCACTTCTGGTGCTTGCCAATTGCTGGGTGGCAAACTTGTGTGTTGGAGTGCTAAAAATCAACAATCAGTTGCCATGTCTTCAGCAAAAGCTGAATATGTGGTTGTTGTTGGATGTTGTGCCAATGTTTTATGGATGAAAAGCCAACTAGCTGACTATGACATAGAATATGAAAAGGTACCAATCTTTTGTGATAACACTAGTGCTACTGCAATATCCAACAATCTAGTCCTTCACTTAAGAACAAAACACATTGATATCAGATATCATTTTATCATAGATCACATTGTGAAAGGGACATTGAATTATATTTCATCCCCACTCAATCTCAATTGGCTGATATCTTCACCAAACCATTAGATGAACCAACTTTCAAAAGATTGATAATGGAGCTTGGTATGTTGAACATTGATGATACAAAACCTGAACCTTCAAAATTTACTGAAGAATCCTAAGGTTCCACATTTCATAACTGTTTTGATTAATGTAAAGTAGTAGTGTCTGAGTAAAGGAGTGTGCAATGTCATGTGTCTATTTCACAATATGTGATTGTGTACATGATGTTTTGTCGCCTTATCTGACGCACTAAAGCTGAACAGCTAATCACAAAAACTCATTAGTGTTCCTTCAGAATTCTGAACAAAGTTTTTATACAAATGAGTAGTTAGGCCTGAGTAGAGGAGCGTGCAATGTCATATGTCTTGTTCACTTATGTGAACATGTATATGGGGTTTTGTCGCCTCATCTGACGCACTGAAGCTCACAAGTATTACCAACAGGTTCAGCATATCTGGACAACAGCTTTTAAAACAAATCAATCATGTGTTTGAAAAGAATTCAATGGCATTGAATTTTTCTTTGAATAAATCCAAAAACATTCTTTAAAAAGTACTGTTAATTTATAAAGGAAAATCAAACGTCAACATCTACAATCAACAACCCTCTGACACAAGAGGCGTTTCATTGTTCAAAGAAATAGAACAAATCATCTTTTTGCAGAACATTAATGAGAGAGTTTGTGCCAAATGCTCAAAATAAACCCTAAAACTTTTGTAACTTCTTCAATACGATTTTCTAAACTTTCAAAATTCTTTCAAAGTTTTGTATAAACCCATTGGATCTTAAATCATAAATCACTCTTTATAAAAATTTCTCTCATTCAAGAAAAAACACACACAAACTCTCTCTCTCTCTTTTTAAAAAACACACACAACAATGGTTGAATCATCCACCCATAATGAGTTTGAAATCAACCTTGACCATATGTTCATGTTACATACCCCATTGAAAATATCATCTTCAAACCTAACAATATGGTTTTAACGAGTCCTGAAACCATCACATCCATTCCTAGGAAAGAGGTCTTTGCTTTTCTTTCAAAATGTGTGCTTCGTGAAGCCTTCTTTAAAAAACTAGGGATAATGTTTCAAAACCTTTTAAAGGAGTTCTGGTTTACAGCACAACCTTCTAAAAACAAAAGATCAATTAACTTTAAATCTACTTCTGCTTCTGTTCATGGCAAAATAGGTTTGAAAAGTTTTAGAAGGGTTTTGGGGTTAGATTATTTGGAAAACCCTAATGAGTATGAAGATATACCAAAGGATTTCACTGTGGTAAAAACTTTTTTCAAAGAAGTTAGGTATACTGAAGAGATTACTGATAAGGGTGGGCTAAAGAGGAGCTGCTTGCCGCGTAAGTGGAAGTTGGTGATGACAACTTTAATTGAGTGTTTGGGGGGGTGAAACTGGGGGTCTTGATTAGATTAACCAAAAAGATGCTATAATTTTATATTGTCTGGCCAAATGGGTCAAAGCTGATTTTGGGAGGCTAAATTTTTAGGATCTTCATGGAAAGCTGGAGAAACGAACAAGAGAGAAAAATGTTTTTTACACTATATTTTTATCTTTGGTTTTTGCTGATCATCTTAAAGAGTATTATGTTGAGCATCAAGGAGAAAAGTTAGTATTCCAACCATTTGGGTTTAAGCACTTGAACATTCTAGTTAGTACTCTCGATCCCTCTTTTACACAACCCATGTTGGCCATCTGTTCGGAAGAGGGGCTAGTAGTGTATAAAGCTCCCAAAGACACTCCTCCAACTGAAGAAGAAAATTTGAAAGGAAAAAAGCCTGGAGCTTCATCTGGACCATGTCAAAAGCACACTTCGATCAATACTCATAAATCATGACGTGAGTCCAAAAAGAGGAAACCCCTCACAAATCCTCCATCAAAGGAGGGAACTGATGACTCCCAAGGCTAAGTTTCTAAGAAAGCCAAGTCCTCACCGACCAAGGACAAAGACCCCAGCTAGCCATCACTTTCAGCACTTGTTGGAGGTGGTATGCATAAAGAGGCCCTGCAAGCAACCACTATCCCACCTTCTTTAGGGGATAAGAGTGAAGAACGAGCTCACCCTCAGCTTAGTAGTATAGAGTCTGCATTGGTAAGTTCTCTAAATTTAAATTCATTACCAACTTTATCATCAACTCCTTTCATTTGTCACTCTGAGTCAGTATCAGAGTGTAAAGTGCCAGCAAATGTAACAGCTGGTACCGACCCTGGCCAATCTGTTCCTAATGATGTAGTGCCCCAACAACAGGGTCCTACTGAAGGGACCAAAAATAGTCTCATTGATCTAAACTCATCAGGGACTTTGTCTCAGGATCCATCAGGTAAAACCAAGCCTGGTAGTGAAGAAGTTGAAACTGATCCTCACACTGGAGGTGATGATGTTGGAGTCAAGAAGCCAACTAAGGAAGTGTCTCCTACCACCCGTTCCAAGGTGGGACACTTGACTAAGTTCATGTTCGATATATCTTCAACAGATCTGGAGAAGGAGTTTGGTTTTGATGAAAGAGCACCCATTAATCTTGATGAAAGTGATTGATACAATGTTTTGCTATGGGTTCAGATTAATCTCGGTATCTTCTCGAATTGATCACGGCTCAAAGTGGAATGATTGTTTTTGGTTGCTAAAAAGGGATTGGTTTTCTAATCTACTAAAAAGGTAAATGCACAAATTAATAACAATAAGCTGAAAGCAATTAACTAATAAAAACAAAACAATATAAATAATAAAACGTAGATTTAGAACGAAACAATTAATAAAAATAAAGCTAAAAGACGAAATTAAATATCGACTCGAAAATAAAGTTTACTTAACGAAAAAGGAGAAAATAAAACTAAAATGGTACTTTAAAGCTAAATGAGGCAAAACCTAAAGCGGGTACTAAATAAAAGATAAAACTTAAACTTTTGGAAAAAAATATTAATACTAAAAATCGACGAAAAATTCAACTAAAAATACGTAACTTTCAAAAATAAAATCAGAACAACTTTCAGATAAAACTAAACAATTACGGAACAATAATATTAAATAAACAAGCTAGCAGGCTAGCTGCTGGAAGCTAGCAAGCTAGCTGCTGGATCTTATTTAATTCGGTTCGGAACTTTAAGCTAAAATATGATCGGAACATTTGCAATTAACTGGATCGGATCTTTTGATACAAAATTTGGTTCGGAACTTTTTAAGTAAACATTTGGTACGAAACTTTTTAATCAAATATGATCGGAACTTTTGAATAAAAAACTGGTTCGGAACTTAAGGCTAAATTTGGTCCGGAACTTTTGAAACAAACCAGTTCGGAACTTTTGAACTGAAACACTTGGTTCGGAACTTTTTCAGAAACTGGTTCGGAACTTATAAAACATCTGGTTCGGAAATTTGAAAACAAAGCTGGTTCGGAATTTTTGAAATCTTTGATTCGGAACTTTTGCATAAAGACTTGGATCGGAACTTTAAACCAAAAATATGGTTCGGAACTTGATATTGATTCGGAACCTAGGGAAACAAAGAACAGTAGGTAACAGAAAAACAGGGGAACGCAATTTTACCAACAATCAACCAAGTTTTTAACCAAAACTTAAACAAAACTAACCACGAATCATCTACTAGCCACAAACATCAAATCCCATCAATAAAAACATAAAACCCACTTACTTTTGAAGATCAAAATCAACTAAATAAGAACTTTAAAACTTTGAATCAAAGAACAAGATGAACAAGATGAAATGGAAAGATTAAATTGATGATTAAGGTTTAAACAATCAAAGGAAAAGATTAAAACTACAAGATTTGTGGAAACAAGAATAAAAATCACCAACACCTTATTGGTGTTGGCTTCTTCCCTACGAAACAAAAAAAGAAAGAAACTGGGAATGAAAAACTTGCACAAAAAGTGTGAGGGGATGTCTTTATATAGGTGTTCTCTTTGGTTGGTGAGTGGGCTTTTTTCTCTCTTTTCGTCTTCTCATCTTTTCAGTAATGTTAACGTTTTTCGATTCTGATTCGGGATTTGTCGACGATTAAATTCAACTCGTCTTTTAATTTCTTCGTTTAATAGACTTGAGTTCCTTCTACATATGTAAATCTTCCATCTTTGGTCCTTTTCTTCGATAAATCTTCAAATAGGCCCAGTGGCTTCAAATCTTTTGCATCTCTTGGACAATAGACTTCGTCTTGAGTCTTTTTCTTCGATAAAACCCGTGCAATCCCATGTTTTCTTCAATATTCATCCAGTTGACTCTGAAAACACAATAAACACAAAAACCACGCATAATTCCAAACAAATGATATTAAACACGCGTTTTGGTCTCGTTTTAGCCAGTTATAAGTGGTCAAAGGATGGGTGTTTTTACACCTATCAAATCCCCTACACTTAACCATTGCCATGCCCTCATGCAATGCTTAGTGACAAAGCAAATTTACACTTTTCTCATAATCAATCAACCTTGGCCTTATTAACATACTAAATAAAAATTAAAGTACTACGAGAAATTAAAACTTTAAAGTAAACAGACGGATAGAAAACCATTTTCACTCGAAAATAGCTACGTGGAAATAACTTGCAAAGAGATCAAGGACTTACATTAGGGATTTGGTGCTGCGAAGATTTATCACCCTCAAGTTTCACGTTCCCCAAACTAAGCTTAAAAACGAGATCATTGTTATTATAAGTTAGCAAAACAAACACTTACACACATGGCTTAATTATATGCTTAAACTCCCTTATTCTTAGGTGTATCTCTTATATTTTATTTTTGTCTTAGAATGATCATGAAGATGCATTTTTGGACTTATTGCGATAGTTTATTTAAGCTGAAAGCAAAGTAGGACGATTTGATCAATAGTTAGCTAAAGGACAAAATCTCTTAAAACTGCTTCTCGGGATATCAAAAAGTTCATATCTTAGCATAACTCGCTTCACGATTTGAGATCTTTCTCGGGCCGATATTTGGCATGTACTTCATACTTCATATCTTGAGAGACGTGCTTGAGATAATGGTCTTCTCATCGTTAATAGAGTTTCTTCACTTGGAGACTTTTGAGGGGTACTCCAACTTGTTGACCACGACTTCATGATTATTTCTTCAATCGCTAATTGGGATTTTGAGATACAACGATCCGCCTCCTTTTCGGACTTGGACCTATTTATCCTCATACCTTGTTAGGGTCTTTTCGGATAGACTTCTCCATGATCTTTACGGGAGTTGATTGCTTTTCGTCGTGAGTCTTGATCCTTCATATTGATTTTGGGAATAATGCTTTTCACATCACCTTGGATCTTTAGCAATAAGATTGAATCATCATGCCTTGTTAGGGCCTTTTCGGACTCGCCAATCTTCGCGCCCCGCTTCATAAGTTATGCCTTGGCTATGAACTCTTATCATTACTGAGCAACTTTTAAACGATATTGGGCTAGAAGCTAAGTAACTTTTCAAATCGTACGACCTTACTTATTGCAGATAAATTATTAGCAAGTGATGGGAGAATAGGCAAATAATTACACCAAGTGAGCTTGTGCAAGAATACCGACTTATAATTGACTCTATCATTTCTCGTCCTCCACAATTTAAAATCTCAAGTAATGAGACTCGTGGATACTTAGCCTAATAAACCCATTAAGGTCTACATGGTTAAGGATACTAGCTAGAATAAACTTGGATAAGTCTATTCGGGTTGAGTCAAAATAATCGCAACGGGCCTAATATGTCAAAGATTTCTAAACTAGCTACACCACTTTATTAATATTTTTGACTTTATTGTGGAATATATACATATGAAAGCAACGATAAAAAATTAAAAACTACGACTAAATGGCCAAAGTTAATTAAAAATTTGAAAAATGCTGAAAAAGATGATTTTCCGGTTAAATGAAGGCATTTTCATGGAAAAGTCCACTTAAAACTTCGATAGAAGTCCCCCCTACACTTAATATAAACATTGTCCTCAATGTTTAAGCATGTGGGAAAAGTCTCCCCTACACTTATGACATTGTGCACGTTGGCTAAATCAAGTTAAGGAAGAGACGACTAACGTGATCAATTTCAAATGTGAGTATGAAGAGAATTGAATCACGATAATTGAGAGATAGAACCGGATTGCGGATAACACGGGAGCACGGTTCTTCGAAGGTTCCAAAAGTGCATTCATCCCTGTAATCACATCACCACACAAACACAAACACCTATAGAGGTCCCCCTACACTTAGGAGGTTAAAACAGAAAAGGATAGATACTTGGGCTGCCTCCCGAGGACCGCGTGTTTTTGATAACCGAGTCACGAGCCTGACTCGACCCAAAATTAGTTTGTGGGAAACGTGGTGAGGGATGGAATCATCTTATGAGAGATGTCCTCACCAAAGTACAACTTCACTCGTTGGCCATTCACCTTAAAATTAGGTCCATTAGGTTGAGCGAGCTCGAGAGTACCATATGGAAAAATTTGGGCAATAGTGAATGGGCCGGACCAACGAGATTTCAGCTTGCCCGAAAAGATTTTCAACCGAGAGTTAAAGAGTAAAACTTTTTCTCCAACTTGGAACTCTCAGTTTTTAATCTTGGAGTCGTGAATGAGCTTAGTCTTTTCCTTATAGATCAAAGAATTTTCATAAGCCTCATTCCGGAGTTCATTCAGCTCATTGAGTTGGATCTTGCGTAGGTCACCGGCTTTGTTGATATCGAAGTTAGCCCACTTCAAGGCCCAGTAAGCCTTGTGCTCCAACTCAATGGGGAGGTGGCATGCTTTCCCGTACACGAGACGATATGGCGTATAACCAATCGGAGTCTTGTAAGCGGTACGGAAAGCCCACAGAGCATCATCAAGTTTATCGGCCCATGAGGCACGATGCTCTCCCACGGTTCTTTCAAGAATTCACTTTAATCCTCGGTTAGAGATTTCAGCCTGGCCATTAGTTTGTGGGTGGTAGGCGGTGGAAAGACGATGATTTACACCATACTTAGCCATGACTCTAGCAAATTGATCATTGCAAAAATTAGTCCCGCGATCACTAATAATGGCACGAGGCACACCGAATCTAGCGAATAGCGATTTCAAAAAGTTACATACCACCCTTGCATCATTAGTGGGTAAAGCTTTGGATTCAACCTATTTAGACACGTAGTCGACGGCGACAAGGATGTATTTGTTTCCTTTAGATGAGGGGAATGGCCCCATAAAGTCGATACCCCAAACGTCAAAGATTTCACATTCTTGAATGAAATTCTGAGGCATCTCGTCTTTATGTGTGATCTTGCCTTGTTTTTGGCAAGCATCACAACGTTTAACCATCTCGTGAGCATCACGATAAATGGTGGGCCAATAAAATCCCGAGTCAAACACTTTTTTAGCGGTGTAGTTGGGACCAAAGTGACCACCGGTGGGTCCTTTGTGGCAAGCGTCAAGGATTTCTAAAGCTGCCGGTCCATCAACACATCGGCGAATAATCAAATCAGCACATTGTTTGAATAGATACGGGTCATCCCAAAAGTAAGTCTTAATGTCTTTAAAGAACTTCTTCTTTTGTTGGGATGTTAACCCGTCGATGAGAATTCCACCCGCCAAGTAGTTTGCAATGTCCGCAAACCACGGGGCTTCATCATTACTCGAGTTGATAGACATTAAGGTCTCTAGGGGAAAAGAGTCATTGATCTCTTTGTTCGGATGATCCCCTTGATATGGATCCTCAAGTCTGCTGAGATGATCCGCGGCTAGGTTTTCAGCTCCCTTCTTATCACGAATTTCGATTTTAAATTCTTGAAGTAGCAAAACCCAGCGAAGAAGTCTTGGTTTGGAATCTTGTTTAGTTAACAAGTACTTCAACGCGGAATGATCGGTATACACGATTGTGGTAGAAAGGACAAGATAGGGGCGAAATTTTTCAAAAGCATAGACAACAGCTAAAAGCTCTTTTTCGATTGTCGTGTAATGCAATTGAGCCCCCGTCATTGTCTTGCTAGCGTAATGGATCGGTTGGAAGTGTTTGTTCACTCTTTGGCCCAAAACCGCTCCAATAGCATAGTCGCTAGCATCGCACATCAACTCAAATGGAAGCTCCCAATTAGGGGTAACCAAGATCGGTGCCTTAGTAAGCTTATCCTTAAGCAAGTTGAAGGCTTCAAGACACTCGTTAGAAAAGATAAAAGGGGTATCTTTTTCCAAGAGGTGGGTCATCGGGCGAGCGATTTTAGAAAAATCTTTGATAAAGCGACGGTAGAAGCCCGTATGACCGAGGAAACTTCTCACACCCTTCATGGTTGAAGGTGGAGGCAACTTAGAAATAACATCGACTTTAGCACGGTCTACTTCAAGACCGGCTTTGGAGATATTGTGTCCTAGCACGATGCCCTCTTTTACCATGAAATGGCATTTTTCCCCATTAAGAACAAGGCGAGTGTCTTCACACAGCTTAAGCATACGTTCTAAATTGGCAAGGCAAGCAGAGAATGAATCACCATAAACCGAGAAATCATCCATGAATACTTCCATAGTTTCTTCAACCATGTCATGGAAGATAGCCATCATACGTCCCAGGAGCATTGCATAAACCAAAAGACATACGTTTGTAAGCAAACGTTCCGTAGGGACAAGTGAATGTGGTCTTTTCTTGGTCTTTGGGATCGATGGGAATTTGAAAATACCCGGAGAAACCGTCTAAAAAGCAGTAATAGTCATTACCAGCTAGACGCTCGAGCATTTGATCCATGAAAGGAAGAGGAAAGTGATCTTTTCTCGTGGCATCATTGAGCTTGCGATAGTCGATACAAACTCTCCACCCAGTAACGAGACGAGTGGGAATCAACTCGTTGTGTTCATTGGGAACAACGGTTATTCCGCCCTTCTTGGGCACACAATGGACGGGACTTACCCATGGCGAATCCGAGATAGGGTAAATCAAGCCGGCATCAAGAAGTTTGATAAACTCTTGTTTGATGACGTCGTGAATGCGAGGATTAACCCTTCTTTGGCTCTGGATTGCAGGTTTAAAGTCATCTTCCATGAGAATCTTGTGAGTACAAAAGTTTGGATCAATTCCGCGGATATCGGAAATTTTCCAAGCAATTGCCTTCTTATGATCTTTAAGCACGGCGATGAGGCGAGATTTCTCTTCTTCTTTCAAGTCCTTAGCAATGATGACGGGCGACTTCTTCTTTTCTTCAAGGAACACGTACGCGAGATGGGGCGGCAACTCCTTAAGTTCTAAATCCGGTGGATTTTCGATGGGAGGCGTATTCAAAGTCGGTGCATCGATAGCAATAGCCTTGGGAGATGGAGGAGGAATATTGTCTTCTTTAAAAAGGTTCTCAATGAGGCGAATATCTGCATCCCAATCGGTGGGAGAATCGTCATTTTCTAAGTTCGCATCTCCCATGGTGGCTTCCAAATCTTTCCAAAGGAAATCACTTTCTCCAAATAGAGATAGTGAAGAATCAATAGAGGAAACGGTCTCAACATTGGGAAGAGAGGTAGGAATACTTTTACAAGCATCTTTGAAGTGTTCTTCACACACCTCATCAAGAACGTCGATACAATTAACACTCTCGTATGAATAAGGCTGTTTAGAAAGCTTTCCCATGTTGAAGACGATTTTATCGTCACCCACTCTCATGATAAGCTCACCCGCTTCAACATCGATGAGAGTGCGACCGGTCCTCAGGAATGGACGACCAACGATCAATGGCACACGAGGGTCCATGTCGTAGTCAACGACAACGAAATCGGCAGGAAAAATGAATTTGTCGACTCCTACAAAGACGTCTTCGGCTATCCCTAATAGATAAGCAACCGTACGGTTAGCTAATTCCAAAGTCATTTTGGTGGGGACTAGCTCAGGGAGAGATAATTGCTTCCAAACACTTAAAGGCATTAAGTTAATACTGGCACCTAGATCGGCTAGGGCCATGCAATTCTCTACTCCTGGGAAGTTGCAAGGGATTAAGAAGCGACCCGGATCACCAAGTTTAGTTGGCAATTTCCTTAAGAGCACTGCAGAGCAATTCTCATTAAGTTGGGTGTTAGCAATATCAAGAAGCTTTTCCTTGTCGCTAAGAAGATCTTTGAACATTTTCGCGTATTTAGGCATTTGAGCGAGAGCCTTAGCGAAGGAGATGTTGAAATTCAATTGTTTAAAAATTTTGAGAAAGTTCGAAACCTGAATATCATCCTTGCTTTTGAGCTTCTCTTTCCTCAACCTTGAGGGATAAGGTATATCGGAAGAAGAGGAAGGCTTTGGGATCGAAGGATCACTCACATCCTTGGGTGTAGGAGGGGTAGAAGTAAGAGGTGGAGAAATTAGGGAAATAAAAGGTTGAGGAATAGGAATAGGGGACATATTAGGATTGAAGGATCACTCACATTCTCGGGTTCCTTGGTACCTTTGCCAATGCGAGTGGTGATTGCTTTCATCTCCCCTCTTGGATTCGCAACGGTGTTACTCGGAAGAGTAACCGAAGAAGAGGGTTAATTACCTTGGAAGAAACTAGCCATCATGTTCCTTAAGTCATTCGTTTGACTTGCCAAAGTGTTTCTCATATCAGCTCGAAGATCGTTCCCTTGTTTCACCATGTCTGCTTTCAAGTTGAGCACTTTCCGCTGAAGATTGTCCACGATCACATCATTAGTCCTCATGTAGGTTCCAATATCTTGGTGTAATGCGGTGGGTTGGTTGGGAGGAGCATTGTAGGCGGGTGGTTGATAAGCAGGTTGTTTGTAAACTTGGTTGTTTCTTTGAGGTGGATATGGTTGTTTTTGAGGTGGTTGGTATGGTGCACGAGGTTGTTGTTGAGGAGAGCGATTGAGGTTTTGTTGTTGGTTTGGGTTGCTAGGAGGAAAACCGGTCGGGGAAAGAAAGTTGTTTGAGCGGTAGCTAAGCAAGTTGCGATCACCTTGAGGACGTGCTTGATAAGCGGCAGGAGGATAGGTACCGTATGCTGCATTAACATTCTCACTAGAATAGTCTTGGGTGGTGGTACAAGTGGTGTAAGAATGAGGACCCCCACATATTTCACATGGTTGGCTAACAGCATTGACTTGAGCGTCTTGAGCGTTTTTAGCGTTGATGTTGTTGGTGTTGTTAGCGGTGTGGGTAACAAGCGATTCAAGAAGCGACGTAATTTTGTCAAGTCTCTTGTCGTTGTCACTAGTACTCGCACTAGCGTCATTGGTCCGAACACTCTTGGTTTGCACACGAGACTTATTCTTAATGATATCCCAAGCGGCATTGGAAGTCTTAACCAAAATATTACCCCCCGAGGCACTGTTTAGTGAATCTTGGTCATTCATGCTTAAACCATTATAAAAAGTATTAATTTGGTGCACTTTGGTAAAACCATGTTGTGGGCACTTTCTTAAAAGATCTTTAAAACGGTCCCAAGATTCACTAAAAGACTCATCGTACTTTTGTTCAAAATTGATAATTTCATTCCGCAAAGCGGTAGTACGAGAGGGTGGGAAAAAGTAGTTTATGAACTTGGTCTCCAAATCCGTCCACGTCAGAATACTTTGTGGCGGTTCTTTTGCAAGCCAATGTCGGGCTTGTCCCTCTAAAGAAAAGGGAAAAAGTTGTAAACGGATTACCTCTTGTGGAACACCATTGAATTTGACCGTATTCGTGAGTTGCAAGAACCGTTTGATGTGGTCATGAGGATCATCAATGGTACGCCCCAAGAATGGTTGAGCAGAGACCATCTGGATAAAGCCGGATTTGAGCTCAAAGTTGTTGGCTGCAATCGCGGGTATGAAAATTGGATCATTGTTGTCGTCTACATGTGTTTGTAACAGTTCAATCATAGGGCGATTGTCCGGTAGAGGTTCATTGTTGTTGTTATGATTGTTGTTGAGAGGTAGATTGTTATTGTTGTTATTGTTTTGAGGTGGGTTATTTTTGTTGTTGTTGTGTACGCCGGCCATATCTAAGTCTTCGAGAGGCTCGGGCTCTTGATAAGACGTTGATCGTGTACGCATGCACCTGCAAAAGAACTAACAAAGCAAAAACAAAGCAGAAATATTTTTGGTTTTTATGTTTTTTACTTTTTAGGATTTTTGAAAATTTTATATTTTTTAGGGTTTTTGAAAGTTTTTATGAAAAAGTAACGTTCACGGTGAACGGATCCCAAAATCCAAGTTCTCACAAAAAACTGTTAATCCTTACGAGAAGAGCCGGCAGCGGCGCCATTTGATACAATGTTTTGCTATGGGTTCAGATTAATCTCGGTATCTTCTCGAATTGATCACGGCTCAAAGTGGAATGATTGTTTTTGGTTGTTAAAAAGGGATTGGTTTTCTAATCTACTAAAAAGGTAAATGCACAAATTAATAACAATAAGCTGAAAGCAATTAACTAATAAAAACAAAACAATATAAATAATAAAACGTAGATTTAGAACAAAACAATTAATAAAAATAAAGCTAAAAGACGAAATTAAATATCGAGTCGAAAATAAAGTTTACTTAACGAAAAAGGAAAAAATAAAACTAAAATGGTACTTTAAAGCTAAATGAGGCAAAACCTAAAGCGGGTACTAAATAAAAGATAAAACTTAAACTTTTGGAAAAAAATTATTAATACTAAAAATCGACGAAAAATTCAACTAAAAATACGTAACTTTCAAAAATAAAATCGGAACAACTTTCAGATAAAACTAAACAATTACGGAACAATACTATTAAATAAACAAGCTAGCAGGCTAGCTGCTGGAAGCTAGCAAGCGAGCTGTTGGATCTTATTTAATTCGGTTCGGAAATTTAAGCTAAAATATGATCGGAACATTTGCAATTAACTGGATCGGATCTTTTGATACAAAATTTGGTTCGGAACTTTTTAAGTAAACATTTGGTCCGGAACTTTTTAAGTAAACATTTGGTCCGGAACTTTTTAATCAAATATGACCGGAACTTTTGAATAAAAAAACTGGTTCGGAACTTAAGGCTAAATTTGGTCCGGAACTTTTGAAACAAACCGGTTCGGAACTTTTGAACTGAAACACTTGGGTCGGAACTTTTTCAGAAACTGGTTCGGAACTTATAAAACATCTGGTTCGGAATTTTGAAAACAAAGCTGGTTCGGAATTTTTGAAATCTTTGATTCGGAACTTTTGCATAAAGACTTGGATCGGAACTTTAAACCAAAAATCTGGTTCGGAACTTGATATTGATTCGGAACCTGGGGAAACAAAGAACAGTAGGTAACAGAAAAACAGGGGAACGCGATTTTACCAACAATCAACCAAGTTTTTAACCAAAACTTAAACAAAACTAACCACGAATCATCTACTAGCCACAAACATCAAATCCCATCAATAAAAACATAAAACCCACTTACTTTTGAAGATCAAAATCAACTAAATAAGAACTTTAAAACTTTGAATCAAAGAACAAGATGAACAAGATGAAATGGAAAGATTAAATTGATGATTAAGGTTTAAACAATCAAAGAAAAAGATTAAAACTACAAGATTTGTGGAAACAAGAATAAAAATCACCAACACCTTATTGGTGTTGGCTTCTTCCCTACGAAACAAAAAAAGAAAGAAACTGGGAATGAAAAACTTGCACAAAAAGTGTGAGGGGATGTCTTTATATAGGTGTTCTCTTTGGTTGGTGAGTGGGCTTTCTTCTCTCTTTTCGTCTTCTCGTCTTTTCAGTAAAGTTGACGTTTTCGATTCTGATTCGGGATTTGTCGACGATTAAATTCAACTCGTCTTTTAATTTCTTCGTTTAATAGACTTGAGTTCCTTCGACATATGTAAATCTTCCATCTTTGGTCCTTTTCTTCGATAAATCTTCAAATAGGCCCAGTGGCTTCAAATCTTTTGCATCTCTTGGACAATAGACTTCGTCTTGAGTCTTTTTCTTCGATAAAACCCGTGCAATCCCATGTTTTCTTCAATACTCATCCGGTTGACTCTGAAAACACAATAAACACAAAAACCACGCATAATTCCAAACAAACGATATTAAACACGCGTTTTGGTCTCGTTTTAGCCAGTTATAAGTGGTCAAAGGATGGGTGTTTTCACACCTATCAGTGATCCTGAAGAACCTACTGCTGATCAAACACCCAAGCCACCCTCTCCCAATAGTCAACAAGTACAAGAACTGACCAATCACGTGTTGGTTCTTAAATCACAGGGACTAAACTCCAAGGAGAAACGGATCTTGCTAATGCTGAAATTGCCAAATTAAAAGCAAGTTGAACAGATTAGGGATGTCTTGCTGATGGCTCTAAAGCATATGGTAAAGGAGGTGGTCACTACCACAATTCTGAAGCAAGAAATTTCATCCCTCATGGACTCCATTAATAATTCTTCCATGGATTTCCATCCATAATTTGTACCGGTGCCTAGTCAAGTCAATAACCTTTGTGACTCAGTGTCTAAAATCAAGGATTGAGTAGCCTTTCTAGAGAAACAAAAGTTGAGCTTATCTGAGGAGGTTCAGCAAAAACTTGTTGCTATTAAAAATGTTCCAGCCATGCTGACCAAGGTACAATCATCACTTGACTCTCTTGTTGCCTTCCTTCCTCGTGGTGTGTCAGCAGAAGTTGCTGGGCAATCTTGTGCTGAGGGGGAGACAACCACTACCATTATGCATTTATTTCAAAGGCATGCACAAAAGAAGGCTTAGAAGCAACCAGAAGTATCATATGAGTCCCTATTTGTTGAGAAGAGTCCAACTAAGACTAAGGGGGAGTCTTCAGCTAAGGAAGGTCACATTGATGGTCTTAACACCAGTGATGACATGACTGATGATGGTTCACCTCCTATTCAGCCCAAGAATAAACGTGACTTCACCTTTAACGAAAGACTGATCAAGTCTGGGGTAGCCACTTAAGAAGATATTAACAATGTGATCAGAATTAATGAAGTTGAGGCCCTAATAAATCTGAAGCTAGGTCTATATCAAGAAATTGGGAAGCTAGAAGTTGAAAATCTCTTCAAAAGAAAAATGTTGTATGAGAAATTTTGCATGACGAGTGTGACAATCCGTCAATTTATGGTCGATATTTCATTCTCAAGTATTATTTAAAAACATTATTTTAATGTTATATTATGAACTCACTCATTTTTGGGAAGAAATTTGGGTTTACGTCTTGAAGTAGCATCGACTACGTCTAAACCGGAGGACTCTACGTTACGTGCTTACGTTTACATACACCGTCTTTGGTGACAGTCCGACATTGCAGGAAATAAATTTATTCTTGAATATTATTTTGGAATTTTATTTTGTGTTGGTTTATAAACCCACAAATTTACGAGAAGAAATTAGGACTTGCGTGAATAATTTAACGTCCTTTACGACTAAACCGGAAACCCTAGGTTTACGTATTTACGTTTTTGAACTCCGTTTTTGATGAGACAATTTTTATTAGATTCGTTTTGTGCCGTTGATTCATAATTTATAAAAACGTTTTTCGTAAAACGACTTGAGGACACGCAAATCGAGGAAACTAGAATCGAGGAGTACCCGTAAATAAATGGGGATGAGACAAAACCACTTTTACCCCACCCCAATATGGGACGGCTAAACTAGCTACATACACCTTGAGGTGTCAAGCTTACAAGATAAGTAAGACACATGTCTTACTTACTTTCACAAACTAGCAACACGAAATCAAAACCACTCACACCAAAACCATTTATTCATTTCAACTTCATGCAAACCACCAAAATCCTCTCATCTCTTTCTCTCTTTTGCCGTCCCAACTCATAAACAAAACCCCCATTTGATCTTAACTTTCATAAGGAGTTCATGAAAGTGTGGCTAGTTTAGATAACCTGAGAAGCAGTTTTAAGAGATTTTGTCCTTTAGCTAACTATTGATCAAATTGTCCTACTTTGCTTTCGGCCTAAATAAACTATCGAAATAAGTCCAAAAATGCATCTTCATGATCATTCTAAGACAAAAATAAAATATAAGAGATACACCTAGGAATAAGGGAGTTTAAGCATATAATTAAGCCATGTGAGCAAGTGTTTAATTTGCCAACTTATAATAACAATGATCTCGTTTTTAAGCTTAGTTTGGGGAACGTGAAACTTGAGGGTGATGAATCGTCGCAGCACCGAAGCCCTAATGTAAGTCTTAGATCCCTTTGCAAGTTATTTCCACATAGCTATTTTCTATCCTTTTGTTTACTTTAAAGTTTTAATTGCTCTTAGTACTTTAATTTTTGTTTAGCAGTATTTTAATAAGGCCAAGGTTGATTGATTATGAGAAAAGTGTAAAATTGCTTTATCACTAAGCATTGCATGAGGGCATGGCAATGGTTAAGTGTAGGGGATTTGATAGGTGTGAAAACACCCATCCTTTTGCCACTTATTTCTGGCTAAAACTAGACCAAAACACGTATTTAATATCATTTGTTTGGAATTATGCGTGGTTTTTGTGTTTATTGTGTTTTCAGAGTCAACCGGGAGAATATTGAAGAAAACATGGGATTGCACGGGTTTTATCGAGGAAAAAGACTCAAGACGAAGTCTATTGTCCAATAGATGCAAAAGATTTGAAGTCAGTGTGCCTATTTAAAGATTTATCGAAGAATAGAGCCAAAGATGGAAGATTCATATATGTCGAAGAACTCGAGTCTATTAAACAAAAGATTATAAGACGAGTTGGAATTATTCACCGACACTTCTAAAAATCCAAAGTCGGAAACGTTTATTTAAAGAAGCGTGAAGACTAAAGAAGAAAGAAGAAAAGAAGCCCGATACCAAAGCCCATTCACAAGCCCATACCACACGCCTATATATAGGACCTTACTTCACAAAAATTGGAACACTTAGTTAGTCATTAGTTAGTTTTTAGTTTCTTCATTCTCTCTAGTTTTAGAGAGAGAAAGTTCTAAACTTTCTCTCACTAGTTTTCATCTTTTTCTCTTTCAAGATCAACCTTTGTATTGTTTTTCATTAATCAAGTTTAGTTTCAAGCTTTTAATCTTTAATCTCATCCTTCCTTTCTTTGATTTTGATTGATTTTGGTACAAATCTCGTATGATCCGTGTTGTTCATCAAGGATTTTGTGCTTAAAAAGTTAATCTTTTTATGTTTACTTAAGTTTCTACACGAATAAGCTTTAAGATCTTTGTGCTTATTGGCTTATTTGTTGGTTTTGCTTATTCACTTTTTAAAGTTTTCTTAAAAAGTTTATCTTTTTATCATTTGATTTATGTTTTTGCTTATTTGAACTTTAGATAAGTTGTTTTTAGTGCTTATTCGATCCGTTTCATCATAGATCTGTCCTAGTTTGGTGATTGGCTTATTTCATAGCTTATTGCTTGCTTAAATTTTGGATCAACATCATTTTCGGAAAGGGCAAAGCCCTTTTCCGACCATGTATTCCGACCAGTAACATTCCCCTTCATTCCGATCACCCGATCGGAAAAGGGTTTCATAGATTCCGATTTGGCTTGTTTTCATATTCCGATTGTAGCTTACTTCTAAGTATTCCGATTACAACTTATTTTCTAATATTCCGATTGTCTTTTCCGATTTGTGTATTCCGATCAGTTCAATTTATGCTTATTCCGATTGTGCAAATTTATAAATATTCCGATTTACCCTTTTATGTTTATTCCGATCAGCTTCATTTTCAAGTATTCCGATTGCACCATTTAAGTCCCTCATTCCGATCAGTGTACTCCTATACATTCCGATCATAAGATCAGAATATATTCCGACCTAGGACTTTTAGTGATATTCCGATTTGGGTTAAATTGTTTGTTTAAATTCTTGTTTTTGCAAAGCTTTCAAGTGTTAGTTTTATTCATTGTCCAAGTATTTTTCTAATCTTCCCTTTAAGTTTTCAAGCAATTATTTTTAACTTGTCAATTTAGCTCAATCTTTTAAAGCTTAATTTTACTCTTCGACACTTACTTATTTGTTAGTAGTTCAACATAGATAAACAAACCAACACCTTGTTATTAACCAAGAACAAATCATTCCACTTAGAGCCGTGATCAATTCGAGGAGATTCCGAGACGAATCTAGAACCCATAGCAAAACATAAGTATCACTGACGCATTATGTAGAAAAGATAAAGAACCAATTAGGATGTGTTCCTTAATAATGAAGGTGCAAAATAAATTGCCAAGCAATTTAAAATATAGCCGATGCTTGTAAACAGGATAATATAGATAATAAAAGAGGTTCGCGGATAATGTGAACCATTAGAATTGAGAAGCAGATTGCGTTAAATGTATAAAAGGCCGCTTGTGGTTGCCAAATATGGAGATTTTGAGATTTAGTCATGTTGGAATCTCATAAGATTAAGTATTCTATTCATGTCTTTTCTGACTAAATGTATCTTTATCTGAAGAAGTTTTACTCATGGCAAATAATGAAGGCAGACATCGCCTCATACATTAGTAAACGTCTAACTATTGCAAAGGTCATCATCTGAATTTGATTCGATTTGGGTCATCGTCGACAGACTGACCAAATCTACTAATATCATTCCCGTTAATAATAGATTCTCGATGAAGAAATTGACTCTTTGTATTTAAAGAAGTTGTGTAAACATAAGTGTACCTGTATCGATCATCTCTATCAAGATCCTCGCTTCGCATCGAATTTCTAGAGATTTCCTCATAAATCATTGGGGACGAATCTTGATGAGAGTACTGTTTACCACCCCAATCGAAGGGACAAGGTAAAGTAACGATACAAACACTAGAAATCTTGTTTTATGTTTGAATCATTGACCTTTGGTAATGAACCAGATAATCGCTTTCCATTGGAGATATTATCATTCATAATTATCGTATTAGGATCGAGATCGAGTCTTGTGAGGATCTAAATATTAGAGCATCTATAAGCAGGAGTTGGGATGAAGACACCCGACATACATCCATTGTGAGTTGGACATGTCTTTTAGGTTTAAGGTTTCCTATGATGACAAACCTAACCTTACAAAATACCCGACTCGCGAGACCTGAAATGATTGTTGAAATTAGGATCTGATTATTGACTGCCGGTAGTGGGCAGGAGGTTATGTGAATATGAAATGTGGACCTTGAAGTGCAGGATGGGTAGCGAAGTTATGCCAAAAAAAATTCACCTTGGAAAAAAATGAATTGATGATCTGAGAGATCATGGGAAATAAGTCCCCGTTGTATGGGACCATTGAGATAATGTAAAAGTTGGTTTGAAAGGCATATAAGATGGATCTACCCTAGGACTTTAAGGGCTGCGTGAATTATGTTTCGTATATCGAACTTGATAAAATTTCTATCAAGTGAAAATCTGATTATTTCTTGATGAAGTTTAGATCGGCGAAAAGTTGCATTCATCAAAAACCCGTGAACATCATGGATAGAGAAAGTAAGTCAACATTAAGCCTGATCGTATTTCCGTAGTTATGTTTGATGAAACTCGCGTATTGTAATGAATTACACTTATGAGAAAAGACCCTAGGTGGAGGAAATATCCACATGGCTTTAACTTTATAAGAAGCGAGTAGTAAGATCAATTGATCTTTGAGGACAAAGATCCTGTTTAGGGGTAAATGCTGTGACAATCCGTCAATATATGGTCGATATTTTATTCTCAAGTATTATTTAAAAACATTATATTATGAACTCACTCATTTTTGGGAAGAAATTTGGGTTTACGTCTTGAAGTAGCATCGACTACGTCTAAACCGGAGGACTCTACGTTACGTGCTTACGTTTACATACACCGTCTTTGGTGACAGTCCGACATTTCAGGAAATAAATTTATTCTTGAATATTATTTTGGAATTTATTTTGTGTTGGTTTATAAACCCACAAATTTACGAGAAGAAATTAGGACTTGCGTGAATAATTTAACGTCCTTTACGACTAAACCGGAAACCCTGGGTCTACGTATTTACGTTTTTAACTCCATTTTTGATGAGACAAATTATATTAGATTCGGTTTGTGCCGTTGATTCATAATTTATAAAAACGTTTTTCGTAAAACGACCCGAGGGCACGCAAATCGAGTAAACTAGAATCGAGAAGTACCCGTAAATAAATGGGATGAGACAAAACCACTTTTTCCCCACCCCCAATATGAGACGGCTAAACTAGCTACATACACCTTGAGGTGTCAAGCTTACAAGATAAGTAAGACACATGTCTTACTTACTTTCACAAACTAGCAACACAAAATCAAAACCACTCACACCAAAACCATTCATTCATTTCAACTTTATGTAAACCACCAAAATCCTCTCATCTCTTTCTCTCTTTTTCCGTCCCAACTCATAAACAAAACCCCCCATTTGATCAAATTTAACCATAAAATCTTATGTTATTTACACATATGATGAAGTCCTTTTGAAGCTCTATTGATTGGTGGTGATTTTAACATCCAAAGAGAAGTTTCTATGGAGTCTTGGGGCTGATTTTCCACAAGGAGTTCATGAAGATAGGTGATCTTGAAGTTGATAATGGTGTACTACAAGTTTTGCCAACAAAAGTCAAGATTGATCTTAACTTTCAAAATCTTGGTGGTAACAAGATCATCCTTCCCATTTCCTTGTTATTATTGTAAATGTAAATTGTATTTTCTTTCTTGATGTATATGTATATGATGATATATGATGATAAAAATATTGTGTGGGGATCATGTATTGATAAACTTGGCTAAAAAGATTGAAAACTACATGTAAAAATGGTTAAATCATGCTTAAAATAGTTGGCTGTATAAAAACAGTAAAGAATCTTATGTTAAACTGATAAAATGGCATGGATGAATTAATATACAGTAAGTTATAAGACTTTTACACATGTGATAGTTGGCCATACAATGGAATCTTTATAATGAGTGAGATATGATCAAAACAAAATTGAAGTGCAAATCTGAGTAGTCTATTTTGGACGGACTGTTAGGGACATTTAGAGTTAGATTGAGCAGTAGCTAAAACTAAGTTAATTGTAGCAGATAATATGAAGTTTATGGTGTCCAAAAATGAGCTTCTATCTCCTTGTAGAACTCAATATATGGTAAAAATGGTGAAAGTAAAAATAATAATCAGATTTGTAAAATAAAGTATATAGTATAATATTAGCACTCAAGTAAATATAATATAAAAAGTATACCTAAAAACCCACTAGCTTATATATTACATATAAATAAGTATTTACTTTGATAAATAAAAGTAACATTTTATAAAAATGACAATTTGATAAGTTTATAAGTTATAAAACTAAAAACATGAGTTTTACGTCTTTTCGGCTAAAACCGTAAAACTAACGTTTTTCGTCAAATAAAACTTAGACGGTCGGACCCGTCTAGTGTAAACTTTTTACAACTCATATATTGATATGTAAGTACATATGACAAGTAAAAACCGATAAAACCCGAGATTTATGACTTATGGACATTAACGGGCCAAAGTAGCCTTATTGGACTATTGACCCAACTAGTTTGGATAAACACTAATGGACTTGCTCATTGGGCTTAACCCACTTGGGCCCAACATATGAGTATAGGCCTGATAATAAAAATATAAATGGACTTATATAAAGAGTTGAACTCTTAATGGGCTTTAATGGGCTTATTGGGCCTTGAGATGGAATTGGATTGAAACTAGTGTAACTAGTCAAAAAATTGACTAACACATAACACTATAATATATATAAAGATATAAACTCCCACATGATCATCATCATACTTATAATATCATCATATATATACATTACCCCTGTTTTTATAAATTCATTGGACAAGAGTCTAAGACGAGTATTATTTGTCTAGGTTTCCGATTTGGGTTAAATTGTTTGTTTAAATTCTTGTTTTTGCAAAGCTTTCAAGTGTTAGTTTTATTCATTGTCCAAGTATTTTTCTAATCTTCCCTTTAAGTTTTCAAGCAATTATTTTTAACTTGTCAATTTAGCTCAATCTTTTAAAGCTTAATTTTACTCTTCGACACTTACTTATTTGTTAGTAGTTCAACATAGATAAACAAACCAACACCTTGTTATTAACCAAGAACAAATCATTCCACTTAGAGACGTGATCAATTCGAGGAGATTCCGAGACGAATCTAGAACCCATAGCAAAACATAAGTATCAAATGGCGCCGCTGCCGGCTCTTCTCATTAAGATCAACAGTTTTTTGTGAGAAATTGGATTTTGGGATCCGTTCACCGTGAACGTTAATTTTTCATAAAATTTTCAAAAACCCTAAAAAATATAAAATTTTCAAAAATCCTAAAAATTAAAAAACATAAAAACCAAAAATATTTTTGCTTGGTTTTTGCCTTGTTAGTTCTTTTGCAGGTGCATGCGTACACGATCAACGTCTTATCAAGAGCCCGAGCCTCTCGAAGACTTAGACATGGCCGGTGTACAAAACAACAACAATAACCCACCTCAAAACAATAATAACAATAACAACCCACCTTTCAACAACAATAATAACAACAATAATGAGCCTCTACCGGATAATCGCCCGATGATTGAACTTCTGCAAGCACATGTAGATGGCAACAATGATCCAATTGTCATACCCGCGTTTGCAGCCAACAACTTTGAGCTCAAATCCGGTTTTAACCAGATGGTCTCTGCTCAACCATTCTTGGGGCGTACCATTGATGATCCACATGACCACATCAAGAGATTCTTACAACTCACTAATACGGTCAAATTCAATGGTGTTCCACAAGAGGTAATCCGTTTACAACTTTTTCCCTTTTCGGACAAGCCCGGCATTGGCTTGCTAAGGAACCGCCACAGAGTATTCTTTCGTGGACGGATTTGGAGACCAAGTTTATCAATTACTTTTTCCCACCCTCTCGTACTACCGCTTTGCGGAATGAAATCATTAATTTTGAACAAAAGTACGATGAGTCTTTTAGTGAATCTTGGGACCGTTTCAAAGATCTTTTAAGAAAATGCCCACAACATGGCTTTACCAAAGTGCACCAAATTAACACTTTTTATAATGGTTTAAGCATGAATGACCAAGATTCACTAAACAGTGCCTCGGGGGGTAATCTTTTGGCTAAGACTTCCAATGCTGCTTGGGATGTCATTGAGAATAAGTCTCGTGTGCAAACCAAGAGTGTTCGGACCAATGTCGCTAGTGCTAGTACTAGTGACAGCGACAAGCGACTTGACAAAATTACTACGCTCCTTGAATAGCTTGTTACCCACACCGCCAACAACACCAACAACATCAACGCCAAAAACGCTCAAGTCAATGCTGTTAGCCAACCATGTGAAATATGCGGGGGTCCTCACTCTTACACCACTTGTACCGCCACCCAAGACTACCCTTCTGAGAATGTGAATGCAGCATACGGTACCTATCCTCAACCCGCTTATCAAGCTCGTCCTCAAGGTGACCGCAACCTGCTTAGCTACCGCTCCAACAACTATCTCTCACCACCCGGTTTTACTCCTAACAACCAAAACCAACAACAAAACCTCAACCGCCCTCCTCAACAACAACAACAATATCGTGGACCATACATACCACCTCACAAACAACAACATCCACCTCAAAGAAACAACCAAGTTTACCAGCAACCTGCTTATCAACCACCCGCATACAATGCTCCTCCCAACCAACCCACCGCTTTACACCAAGAAGTGGAAACCTACATGAGGACTAACGATGTGATCGTGGGAAATCTTCAACAAGAAGTGCGCAACTTGAAAGCAGACCTGGTGAAACAAGGGAACGATCTGAGAGCTGACATGAGAAACACTTTGGATAGTCAAACGAATGACTTAAAAAACATGATGGCTAGTTTCTTCCAAGGTAATCAACCCTCTTCTTTGGGTACTCTTCCGAGTAACACCGTTGCGAATCCAAGAGGGGAGATGAAAGCAATCACCACTCGCAGTGGCAAAGGTACCAAGGAACCCGAGCTTCCTATACCTCCACCGGTGATTGTGACTAAGGAAAACGAGTCACCTGCTCCTATTCCTCATCCTTCTCCTTCCCCAATTTCTCCACCTCTTACTTCTACCCCTCCTCCACCCAAGGATGTGAGTGATCCTTCGATCCCTAAGAATTCCTCTTCTTCCGATATACCTTATCCATCTAGGTTGAGGAAAGAGAAGCTCAAAAGCAAGGATGATATTCAGGTTGCGAACTTTCTCAAAATGTTTAAACAATTGAATTTTAACATCTCCTTCGCTGAGGCTCTCGCTCACATGCCTAAGTACGCGAAAATGTTCAAAGATCTTCTTAGCGACAAGGAGAAGCTTCTTGATATTGCTAACACCCAACTTAATGAGAATTGCTCTGCAGTACTCTTAAGGAAATTGCCAACCAAGCTTGGTGATCCGGGTCGTTTCTTAATCCCTTGTAACTTCCCGGGAGTAGAGAATTGCATGGCCCTAGTCGATCTAGGTGTCAGTATTAATCTAATGCCTCTAAGCGTTTGGAAGCAATTATCTCTCCCTGAGCTAGTCCCCACCAAAATGACTTTGGAATTAGCTAACCGTACGGTTGCTTATCCAGTAGGGATAGCCGAAGACGTCTTTGTAGGAGTCGACAAATTCACTTTTCCTGCCGATTTCGTTGTCTTTAACTACGACATGGACCCTCGTGTGCCATTGATCGTTGGTCGTCCATTCTTGAGGACCGGTCTCACTCTCATCGATGTTGAAGCCGGTGAGCTTATCATGAGAGTGGGTGACGATAAAATCGTCTTCAACATGGGAAAGTTGTCTAAACAACCCTATTCATACAAGAGTGTTAATTGTATTGACGTTCTGGATGAGGCTTGTGAAGAACATTTTATTGATGCTTGTAAAAATATTCCTACCTCTCTTCCCAATGTTGAGACCGTTTCCTCTATTGATTCATGACTGTCTCTATTTGGAGAAAGTGATTTCTTTTGGAAAGATCTTGAAGCCACCATGGGAGATGTGAACTTAACAAATGACGATTCTCCCACCGATTGGGATGACGACATGCGTTTCTTTGAAAACCTTCTCAAAGAAGAAAATCTTTCTCCACCATCTCCCACGGTTATTGCTATCGATGCTCCGACTTTGAAAACGCCTCCCATCGAAAATCCTCCGGATGTAGAACTTAAGGAGTTGCCGCCCCATCTTGAGTACGTGTTCCTTAAAGAAAACAAGAAGTCGCCTGTCATCATTGCTAAGGACTTGAAAGAAGAAGAAAAATCTCGCCTCATCGCCGTGCTTAAAGATCATAAGAAGGCAATTGCTTGGAAAATTTCCGATATCCGCGGAATTGATCCGAATTTTTGTACTCACAAGATTCTCATGGAAGATGACTTTAAACCCGCAATCCAGAGCCAAAGAAGGGTTAATCCTAAAATTCATGACGTCATCAAACAAGAGGTTATCAAACTTCTTGATGCCGGCTTGATTTACCCTATTTCGGATTCGCCGTGGGTAAGTCCCGTCCATTGTGTGCCCAAGAAGGGCGGAATAACCGTTGTCCCCAATGAACACAACGAGTTGATTCCCACTCGTCTCGTTACTGGGTGGAGAGTTTGTATTGATTATCGCAAGCTCAATGATGCCACGAGAAAAGACCACTTTCCTCTTCCCTTCATGGATCAAATGCTCGAGCGTCTAGCCGGTAATGACTATTACTGTTTCTTAGACGGTTTCTCCGGGTATTTTCAAATTCCCATCGATCCTAAGGACCAAGAAAAGACCACATTCACTTGTCCCTATGGAACATTTGCTTACAAACGCATGCCTTTTGGTTTATGTAATGCTCCTGGGACGTTCCAAAGGTGTATGATGGTTATCTTCCATGACATGGTGGAAGACACTATGGAAGTATTCATGGATGATTTCTCGGTTTATGGCGATTCTTTCTCTGCTTGCCTTGCCAATTTAGAACGTATGCTGAAGCGGTGTGAAGACACTCGCCTTGTTCTTAATTGGGAAAAATGCCATTTCATGGTAAAAGAGGGCATCGTGCTAGGACACAAAATCTCCAAAGCCGGTCTTGAAGTAGACCGTGCTAAAGTCGATGTTATCACTAAGTTACCTCCACCTTCAACCGTGATGGGTGTGAGAAGTTTCCTTGGTCATGCGGGCTTCTACCGACGATTCATCAAAGATTTTTCTCAAATCGCTCGCCCGATGACCCACCTCTTGGAAAAAGATACTCCTTTTATCTTTTCCAAAGAGTGCCTTGAAGCCTTCAACTTGCTTAAGGATAAGCTAACTAAGGCACCCGTCTTGGTTACCCCTAATTGGGAGCTTCCCTTTGAGTTGATGTGCGATGCTAGCGACTATGCTATTGGTGCGGTTTTGGGCCAAAGAGTGAACAAACACTTCCAACCAATCCATTACGCTAGCAAGACAATGGCTGGGGCTCAATTGCATTACACGACAACCGAAAAAGAGCTTTTAGCTGTTGTCTATGCCTTTGAAAAATTCCGCCCCTATCTTGTCCTCTCTACCACAATCGTGTATATCGATCATTCCGCGTTGAAGTACTTGTTGACTAAGCAAGATTCCAAACCAAGACTTCTTCGCTGGGTTTTGCTACTCCAAGAATTTAAAATCGACATTCGCGATAAAAAAGGAGCTGAAAACCTAGCCGCGGATCATCTCAGTAGACTTGAGGATCCTTACCAAGGGGATCATCCGAACAAAGAAATCAATGATTCTTTTCCCTTGGAGACCTTAATGTCTATCAACTCGACTGCTGATGAAACCCCGTGGTTTGCGGACATTGCAAACTACTTGGCGGGTGGAATTCTCGTTGACGGGTTAACATCCCAGAAAAAGAAGAAGTTCTTTAACGACATTAAGACTTACTTTTGGGATGACCCGTATCTATCCAAGCAATGTGCTGACTTGATTATTCGCCGATGTGTTGATGGACCGGCAGCTTTAGAAATCCTTGACGCTTGCCACAAAGGACCCACCGGTGGTCACTTTGGTCCTAACTACACCGCCAAAAAAGTGTTTGAATCAGGATTTTATTAGCCCACCATTTACCGTGATGCTCACGAGATGGTTAAACATTGTGATGCTTGCCAAAAACAAGGCAAGATCATACATAAAGACGAGATGCCTTAGAATTTCATACAAGAATGTGAAATCTTTGATGTTTGGGGTATCGACTTTATGGGGCCATTCCCTTCATCTAAAGGAAACAAATACATCCTTGTAGCCGTTGACTACGTCTCCAAATGGGTTGAAGCCAAAGCTTTACCCACTAATGACGCAAGGGTGGTTTGTAACTTTTTGAAATCGCTATTCGCTAGATTCGGTGTGCCTCGTGCCATTATTAGTGATCGCGGGACTCATTTTTGCAACGACCAATTTGCTAGAGTCATGACTAAGTATGGTGTAAATCATCGTTTTTCCACCGCTTACCACCCACAAACTAATGGCCAGGCTGAAATCTCTAACCGAGGATTAAAGCGAATTCTCGAAAGAACCGTGGGAGAGCATCGTGCCTCATGGACTGATAAACTTGATGATGCTTTGTGGGCTTTTCGTACCGCATACAAGACTCCGATTGGTTGTACACCATATCGTCTCGTGTACGGGAAAGCATGCCACCTCCTCATTGAGTTGGAGCACAAGGCTTACTGGGCCTTGAAGTGGGCTAATTTTTATATCAACAAAGCCGGTGGCCTACGTAAGATCCAACTCAATGAGCTGAATGAACTCCGTAATGAGGCTTATGAAAATTCTTTGATCTATAAGGAAAAGACTAAGCTCATTCACGACTCCAAGATTAAAAACCGAGAGTTCCAAGTTGGAGACAAAGTTTTACTCTTTAACTCTCGGTTGAAAATCTTTTCGGGCAAGCTGAAATCTCGTTGGTCCGGCCCATTCACCATTGCCCAAATTTTTCCATATGGTACTCTCGAGCTCGCTCAACCTAATGGACCTAATTTTAAGGTGAATGGCCAACGAGTGAAGTTGTACTTTGGTGAGGACATCTCTCAGGAGATGATTCCATCCCTCACCACGTTCCCCATGAACTAATTTTGGGTCGAGTCAGGCTCGTGACTCGGTTATCAAAAACAAGCGCTCCTCGGGAGGCAGCCCGAGTATCTATCCTTTTATGTTTTAACCTCCTAAGTGTAGGGGGACCTATATAGGTGTTTGTATTTGTGTGGTGATGTGATTACAGGGATAAGTGCACTCTTGGAATCTCTGAAGAACCGTGCTCCCGTGTTATCCAAAATCCGGTTCTATCTCTCAACTATCGTGATTCAATTTTCTTCATACTCACATTTGAAATTGATCACGTTAGTCGTCTCTTCCTTAGCTTGATTTAAACAACGTGCACAATGTCATAAGTGTAGGGGAGACTTTTCCCACATGCTTAAACATTGAGGACAATGTTTATCTTAAGTGTAGGGGGACTTCTATCGAAGTTTTAAGTGGACTTTTCCATGAAAATGCCTTCATTTTAACCAGAAAATCATCTTTTTCAACATTTTTCAAATTTTTTATTAACTTTGGCCATTTAGTCGTAATTTTTAAATTTTTATCGTTGCTTTCATATGTATATATCCCGCAATAAAGTGGTGTAGCTAGTTTAGAAGTCTTTGACATATTAGGCCCGTTGCGATTATTTTGACTCAACCCGAATAGACTTATCCAAGTTTATTCTAGCTAGTCTCCTTAACCATGTAGACCTTAATTGGTTTATTAGGCTAAGCATCCACGAGTCTCATTACTTGAGATTTTAAATTGTGGAGAACGAGAAATGATAGAGTCAATTATAAGTCGGTATTCTTGCACAAGCTCACTTGGTGTAATTATTTGCCTATTCTCCCATCACTTGCTAATAATTTATCTGCAATAAGTAAGGTCGTACGATTTGAAAAGTTACTTAGCTTCTAGCCCAAGATCGTTTAAAAGTTGCTTGGTAATGATAAGAGTTCATAGCCAAGGAATAACTTATGAAGCGGGGCGCGAAGATTGGCGAGTCTAAAAAGGCCCTAACAAGGCATGAGGATTCCATTTTATTGCTGAAGATCCAAAGTGATGTGAAAAGCATTATTCCCAAAATCAATATGAAGGATCAAGACTCACGACGAAAAGCAATCAACTCCCATAAAGATCATGGAGAAGTCTATCCGAAAAGACCCTAACAAGGTATGAGGATAAATAGATCCAAGTCCGAAAAGGAGGCGGATCGTTGTATCTCAAAATCCCAATTAGAGATTGAAGAAATAATCATGAAGTCGTGGTCAACAAAGTTGGAGTACCCCTCAAAAGTCTCCAAGTGAAGAAACTCTATTAACGATGAGAAGACCATTATCTCAAGAACGTCTCTCAAGATATGAAATATGAAGTACATGCTAAATATCGGCCCGAGAAAGGTCTCAAATCGTGAACCAAGTTATGCCAAGATATGAACTTTTTGATAACCCGAGAAGCAGTTTTAAGAGATTTTGTCCTTTAGCTAACTATTGATCAAATTGTCCTACTTTGCTTTCGGCCTAAATAAACTATCGAAATAAGTCCAAAAATGCATCTTCATGATCATTCTAAGACAAAAATAAAATATAAGAGATACACCTAGGAATAAGGGAGTTTAAGCATATAATTAAGCCATGTGAGCAAGTGTTTAATTTGCCAACTTATAATAACAATGATCTCGTTTTTAAGCTTAGTTTGGGGAACGTGAAACTTGAGGGTGATGAATCGTCGCAGCACCGAAGCCCTAATGTAAGTCTTAGATCCCTTTGCAAGTTATTTCCACATAGCTATTTTCTATCCTTTTGTTTACTTTAAAGTTTTAATTGCTCTTAGTACTTTAATTTTTGTTTAGCAGTATTTTAATAAGGCCAAGGTTGATTGATTATGAGGAAAGTGTAAAATTGCTTTATCACTAAGCATTGCATGAGGGCATGGCAATGGTTAAGTGTAGGGGATTTGATAGGTGTGAAAACACCCATCCTTTTACCACTTATTTCTGGCTAAAACTAGACCAAAACACGTATTTAATATCATTTGTTTGGAATTATGCGTGGTTTTTGTGTTTATTGTGTTTTCAGAGTCAACCGGGAGAATATTGAAGAAAACATGGGATTGCACGGGTTTTATCGAGGAAAAAAACTCAAGACGAAGTCTATTGTCCAAGAGATGCAAAAGATTTGAAGTCATTGTGCCTATTTAAAGATTTATCGAAGAATAGAGCCAAAGATGGAAGATTCATATATGTCGAAGAACTCGAGTCTATTAAACAAAAGATTATAAGACGAGTTGGAATTATTCACCGACACTTCTAAAAATCCAAAGTCGGAAACGTTTATTTAAAGAAGCGTGAAGACTAAAGAAGAAAGAAGAAAAGAAGCCCGATACCAAAGCCCATTCACAAGCCCATACCACACGCCTATATAGGACCTTACTTCACAAAAATTGGAACACTTAGTTAGTCATTAGTTAGTTTTTAGTTTCTTCATTCTCTCTAGTTTTAGAGAGAGAAAATTCTAAACTTTCTCTCACTAGTTTTCATCTTTTTCTCTTTCAAGATCAAACCTTTGTATTGTTTTTCATTAATCAAGTTTAGTTTCAAGCTTTTAATCTTTAATCTCATTCTTCCTTTCTTTGATTTTGATTGATTTTGGTACAAATCTCGTATGATCCGTGTTGTTCATCAAGGATTTTGTGCTTTAAAAGTTAATCTTTTTATGTTTACTTAAGTTTCTACACGAATAAGCTTTAAGATCTTTGTGCTTATTGGCTTATTTGTTGGTTTTGCTTATTCACTTTTTAAAGTTCTCTTAAAAAGTTTATCTTTTTATCATTTGATTTATGTTTTTGCTTATTTGAAGTTTAGATAAGTTGTTTTTAGTGCTTATTCGATCCGTTTCATCATAGATCTGTCCTAGTTTGGTGATTGGCTTATTTCATAGCTTATTGCTTGCTTAAATTTCGGATCAACATCATTTTCGGAAAGGGCAAATCCCTTTTCCGACCAGGTATTCCGACCAGTAGCATTCCCCTTCATTCCGATCACCCGATCGGAAAAGGGTTTCATAGATTCCGATTTGGCTTGTTTTCATATTCCGATTGTAGCTTACTTCTAAGTATTCCGATTACAACTTATTTTCTAATATTCCGATTGTCTTTTCCGATTTGTGTATTCCGATCAGTTCAATTTATGCTTATTCCGATTGTGCAAATTTATAAATATTCCGATTTGCCCTTTTATGTTTATTCCGATCAGCTTCATTTTCAAGTATTCCGATTGCACCATTTAAGTCCCTCATTCCGATCAGTGTACTCCTATACATTCCGATCATAAGATCGGAATATATTCCGACCTAGGACTTTTAGTGATATTCCGATTTGGGTTAAATTGTTTGTTTAAATTCTTGTTTTTGCAAAGCTTTCAAGTGTTAGTTTTATTCATTGTCCAAGTATTTTTCTAATCTTCCCTTTAAGTTTTCAAGCAATTATTTTTAACTTGTCAATTTAGCTCAATCTTTTAAAGCTTAATTTTACTCTTCGACACTTACTTATTTGTTAGTAGTTCAACATAGATAAACAAACCAACACCTTGTTATTAACCAAGAACAAATCATTCCACTTAGAGCCGTGATCAATTCGAGGAGATTCCGAGACGAATCTAGAACCCATAGCAAAACATAAGTATCACTGACGCATTACGTAGAAAAGATAAAGAACCAATTAGGATGTGTTCCTTAATAATGAAGGTGCAAAATAAATTGCCAAGCAATTTAAAATATAGTCGATGCTTGTAAACAGGATAATATAGATAATAAAAGAGGTTCGCGGCTAATGTGAACCATTAGAATTGAGAAGCAGATGGCGTTAAATGTATAAAAGGCCGCTTGTGGTTGCCAAATATGGAGATTTTGAGATTTAGTCATGTTGGAATCTCATAAGATTAAGTATTCTATTCATGTCATTTCTGACTAAATGTATCTTTATCTGAAGAAGTTTTACTGATGGCAAATTATGAAGGCAGACATCGCCTCATACATTAGTAAACGTCTAACTATTGCAAAGGTCATCATCTGAATTTGATTCGATTTGGGTCATCGTCGACAGACTGACCAAATCTACTAATATCATTCCCGTTAATGATAGATTCTCGATGAAGAAATTGACTCTTTGTATTTGAAGAAGTTGTGTAAACATATGTGTGCCTGTATCGATCATCTCTATCAAGATCCTCGCTTCGCATCGAATTTCTAGAGATTTCCTCATAAATCATTGGGGACGAATCTTGATGAGAGTACTGTTTACCACCCCAATCTAAGGGACAAGGTAAAGTAACGATACAAACACTAGAAATCTTGTTTTATGTTTGAATCAATGACCTTTGGTAATGAACCAGATAATCGCTTTCCATTGGAGATATTATCATTCATAATTATCGTATTAGGATCGAGATCGAGTCTTGTGAGGATCTAAATATTAGAGCATCTATAAGCAGGAGTTGGGATGAAGACACCCGACATACACCCATTGTGAGTTGGACATGTCTTTTAGGTTTAAGGTTGCCTATGATGACAAACCTAACCTTACAAAATACCCGACTCGCGAGACCTAAAATGATTGTTGAAATTAGGATCTGATTATTGACTGTCGGTAGTGGGCAGGAGGTTATGTGAATATGAAATGTGGACCTTGAAGTGCAGGATGGGTAGCGAAGTTATGCCAAAAAAATTCACCTTGGAAAAAAATGAATTGATGATCTGAGAGATCATGGGAAATAAGTCCCCGTTGTATGGGATCATTGAGATAATGTAAAAGTTGGTTTGAAAGGCATATAAGCTGGATCTACCCTAGGACTTTAAGGGCTGCATGAATTATGTTTCGTATATCGAACTTGATAAAATTTCTATCAAGTGAAAATCTAATTATTTCTTGATGAAGTTTAGATCGGCGAAAAGTTGCATTCATCAAAAACCCGTGAACATCATGGATAGAGAAAGTAAGTCAACATTAAGCCTGATCATATTTCCGTAGTTATGTTTGATGAAACTCGCGTATTGTAATGAATTACACTTATGAGAAAATACCCTAGGTGGAGGAAATATCCACATGGCTTTAACTTTATAAGAAGCGAGTAGTAAGATCAATTGATCTTTGAGGACAAAGATCCTGTTTAGGGGTAAATGCTGTGACAATCCGTCAATATATGGTCGATATTTTATTCTCAAGTATTATTTAAAAACATTATTTTAATGTTATATTATGAACTCACTCATTTTTGGGAAGAAATTTGGGTTTACGTCTTGAAGTAGCATCGACTACGTCTAAACCGGAGGACTCTACGTTACGTGCTTACGTTTACATACACCGTCTTTGGTGACAGTCCGACATTTCAGGAAATAAATTTATTCTTGAATATTATTTTGTAATTTTATTTTGTGTTGGTTTATAAACCCACAAATTTACGAGAAGAAATTAGGACTTGCGTGAATAATTTAACGTCCTTTACGACTAAACCGGAAACCCTAGGTTTACGTATTTACGTTTTTTAACTCCGTTTTTGATGAGACAATTTATATTAGATTCGGTTTGTGCCGTTGATTCATAATTTATAAAAACGTTTTTCGTAAAACGACCCGAGGGCACGCAAATCGAGGAAACTAGAATCGAGGAGTACCCGTAAATAAATGGGGATGAGACAAAACCACTTTTTCCCCACCCCCAATATGAGACGGCTAAACTAGCTACATACACCTTGAGGTGTCAAGCTTACAAGATAAGTAAGACACATGTCTTACTTACTTTCACAAACTAGCAACACAAAATCAAAACCACTCACACCAAAACCATTCATTCATTTCAACTTTATGTAAACCACCAAAATCCTCTCATCTCTTTCTCTCTTTTGCCGTCCCAACTCATAAACAAAACCCCCATTTGATCAAATTTAACCATAAAATCTTATGTTATTTACACATATGATGAAGTCCTTTTGAAGCTCTATTGATTGGTGGTGATTTTAACATCCAAAGAGAAGTTTCTATGTAGTCTTGGGGCTTATTTTCCACAAGGAGTTCATGAAGATAGGTGATCTTGAAGTTGATAATGGTGTACTACAAGTTTTGCCAACAAAAGTCAAGATTGATCTTAACTTTCAAAATCTTGGTGGTAACAAGATCATCCTTCCCATTTCCTTGTTATTTTTGTAAATGTAAATTGTATTTTCTTTCTTGATGTATATGTATATGATGATATATGATGATAAAAATATTGTGTGGGGATCATGTATTGATAAACTTGGCTAAAAAGATTGAAAACTACATGTAAAAATGGTTAAATCATGTTTAAAATAGTTGGCTGTATAAAAACAGTAAAGAACCTTATGTTAAACTGATAAAATGGCATGGATGAATTAATATACAGTAAGTTATAAGACTTTTACACATGTGAGAGTTGGCCATACAATGGAATCTTTATACTGAGTGAGATATGATCAAAACAAAATTGAAGTGCAAATCTGAGTAGTCTATTTTGGACGGACAGTTAGGGACATTTAGAGTTAGATTGAGCAGTAGCTAAAGCTAAGTTAATTGTAGCACATAATATGAAGTTTATGGTGTCCAAAAATGAGCTTCTATCTCCTTGTAGAACTCAATATATGGTAAAAATGGTGAAAGTAAAAATAATAATCAGATTTGTAAAATAAAGTATATAGTATAATATTAGCACTCAAGTAAATATAATATAAAAAGTATACCTAAAAACCCACTAGCTTATATATTACATATAAATAAGTATTTACTTTGATAAATAAAAGTAACATTTTATAAAAATGACAATTTGATAAGTTTATAAGTTATAAAACTAAAAACATGAGTTTTACGTCTTTTCGGCTAAAACCGTAAAACTAACGTTTTTCGTCAAATAAAACTTAGACGGTCGGACCCGTCTAATGTAAACTTTTTACAACTCATATACTGATGTGTAAGTACATATGACAAGTAAAAACCGATAAAACCCGAGATTTATGACTTATGGACATTAACGGGCCAAAGTAGCCTTATTGGACTATTGACCCAACTAGTTTGGATAAACACTAATGGACTTGCTCATTGGGCTTAACCCACTTGGGCCCAACATGTGAGTATAGGCCTGATAATAAAAGTATAAATGGACTAATATAAAGAGTTGAACTCTTAATGGGCTTTAATGGGCTTATTGGGCCTTGAGATGGAATTAGATTGAAACTAGTGTAACTAGTAAAAAATTTGACTAACACATAACACTATAATATGTATAAAGATATAAACTCCCACATGATCATCATCATACTTATAATATCATCATATATATACATAACCCCTGTTTTTATAAAGTCATTGGACAAGAGTCTAAGACGAGTATTATTTGTCTAGGTTTCCGTGATTGAAGCACGTACCGTACATCCAAATCGCCGATAACCCGCCTTCCCCAATCAACGTGAGTTCATAGCCTCGCACTCTTTTAAATGTTTTTATGAAATGTTTTATAAACCCGCGAAGGAGATAACATGTTAGTTTTGATAAAATAGGACACCATTTGTCCCGACTGTTTGTTTATTGATTTGGACCCGAATGATTGTATGACCCAATGAATGATTATATGACCCGATGTATGAAATAAAATGGATTATTAAAGTTAGGTTATATCACTAAAAGTCCCATTAGCATGAATTGTGAACTACCGGGATTTGGTAGACGCTTATGCATATAATAGTACTATTTGGGGAAGATCACCCCAGTTCGCGCCTTGACGGTTGATCCCCGTCGTGCCACATTGATTGGTAAGCGGATTTATGTATGAGAAGAATTATATAAGCGTGATTATTGTGACGACACATTGTTTTAGATGGGCAAATGAGTTTTGGGTTAGCTACCCGTTGTTTGTTATAGTAAGGTAGCAATGTCATGCGGCTTATAATAATCCAATAATGAAAATACTGCTATACGCATTGAATTACAATATATTGCCTGACTAGCAATACGGGGTCTTATTATTGATATTATGTTCGTGTTTTGGTTTTATATAACCATATTCATATAACGGTTTTTATTTAACTCTATACAACGTTATAAAACGTATTGTATGATATTTTTACGACATTGGTTCGTATAATGGTTTTGAAGGCAAAAGTCTATAGTATGATTTACAACAAAGATTTGTATAAAATGGTTTTGGCTTATTTTATGGCCTACGACAAAGAATTGTACAAAATAATTTTCGGTAATAATTTTATACCGATGATATATTAATGGATTTCATAAACTCTATGAATTCACTCGGCGTTTTCGCTGACCTTTTCTTTTAACATGTTTTATCTCAGGTACTTGAAGGTAATTATCGGGAAGACGACAAGAATTTATGGCCCCGCACTTAAATAACAATTTCCATTCAAATATTTTGTAAAATTTTATGAAATACTATGACTTGGGACCTATGTAAATTTGATATTCATGAATGGAAAATGCTTTATTACTAAACGACGCGATTTTTATGTGTTGTCTATGATTTGAGTAATGTGCTATCCCGTAACACCAACGACTCTTCCGCTGAACTAAAGTATGAATATTTGGGGGTGCTACAACGAGGCTGCACATAAGAAGTCCCTCAGAAATCACCAACGTTGATATGCTGACTAACAGAGGTGACATTCATCTTAAGTTCTACAGGGCTGATGGCACTGATGAAATCTTGGAGAACTTTCAAGCTAAAGAACTCTCATATACTGAATGGATTGTAATGGAACAAAATCTTACTAAATAGAAATCCAAGAGATGGGAAGAAGTCTTTGTTAGAATTTCTCATTTCATGAGAAATCACATCAGAATGGGTGAGATTCTTAACATCAATGCTAATGTTTCACTGGAGGATCCAGATCCTATACTGGAACTGAACAAGAGAGCAAATCTTGTCAGACTTCGTACTAGTGACATCTTTGTCACCACAAAGAAATACAAAGGCTTTGTTCAGTTTCAGAATCATCTCCCTAGGCATGTACTTGACGAACCAGAACTGGGAATGATTATGTTCAATCATCATAAACGTCAAGACTTTGTTGGTATTAGTGATCTTGATGATATGAATAATGAACTACTTGGAAATGTTCAGATGATCTTCTACTCTCACCATAGAGGTCTAGGACTAACTGAAGCTGCAAGAACCTTCAGCATGTGCTTACTAGAAATACTGGACAACAGAAACTCGGATCCACTAGTTCAGACTCCTATAGAAGGACTTAGGTCTGAGAATAATTAAATAATCATTTGTAAATTTTCAAGTTGTAATTTGTAATTTTATTTTGAATGATTATCTGATGTTTATAAGTACTTATTGTTTAGTGAAAGTAAGAAGAAGTTGTAAGGCTCACTTACTACTGACCTTAGACTTAGGCTATTTGTATATCCAAATAAAGGGAGATTGTTGGGTCAGTATTTACTGACCCTAAAGCAACTCTAGGATTTAAAAAAAAAGTTTATGAACACATTTATAATCATAATAACAACATATCTTCATAATTATAGCTTTTGAAATGGATTTTTGCTCATTATTTTATGTAAATTACAAAACTAGGATTTTAAGACATCTTTAACTTATAACTTTCATTTAAAATGATGAAATGACTTACTTTCTTTTAGATTATATTTCTAACATAATTTTGGCATTATAACAAGTCTAAGAAAGTATTATAACAAGATCAAAGCCTTGGTTAACATAGATTTACCTAGGTAGATCCAAAATGGCTCCTTATGGCTTCTTATGAACACAACTTGCTATCAAAGCTTCAAGATTTTCAATGGATAGCTTCTAGACCTATTTTTTGGTCTTTTGGGATGTCCTAAGACGTATATAGAGGTGGAAATGGAGAATATGTATGAGATACAAAGGAAATGGGGTGCAAGTTTCAAATGAAGGTATACACCCCTATTTATACTTGTTATGACCCTTAGCCTCCAATTTTTGCATTCAAACGTGTAAGAAAGATAGAGGGATGAATAATGAAGGCTAGTGAATATCTACACATGTTCATAACTTGTAGCTTAGTCCCAATACTTCCTTGTGGTCTAAAATAAGTCATGGCAACATGTTGATAAGAATGGTGATGTGTAGCAATAAAGGAGGTGATCCACCTACTTTTCACACTCTTAATATATCTTAGGATGAATAAATATTTGGTTTTAAAACTTGTAATGGAGGGAAATGGTTTGAAAATGAGTTTTGGAGGGAAAATGTAAAACCAGATCCTAAAACTAGGGCTTGTAACTTATGCTTTGTGTTTTTGGTGATTAAGGGCTTAGGAAAGTGATTAGTGAATGATTAGGGCTTAATTAGGGTTTAGACATTCTATTTAAGAGATTTGGATCCTTGGTTTGAAGTTTAACAAATGTTTGATGTGAAAATGGGAAGTATACATTTGTAGATTAGGGTTTTCTAATGATCTAGGGTTTAATCTTAGCAAATGTGATTATCCTCCTCTTATCTACTGATGTAAACTTAATTTAGATCCTATAAATTGTGTCTTAAGAGTCCAATGATTTCTCACACTTGGTTTAAGGGTTTAGTTAGGGTTTTAAAGAGTGAAAATACCTATTTTGACCTAATTTAGAAGTCATGCATTGAAATATTGTACCTTGTGCATTAGTGTACTTGTACATTGTCTTAATATCATCTTATAATCTTAATGAAGCCCTATAAGTATTTTTATACTTGTCCAAAAAGAACTAGGTAGTGATTTCATGTTGATTTCTTAATATTAGGGTATTTAGGTCATTAATCCTAATGATTTTCTAACTTGGGTAATTAGGGTTTATAACCTTACGTATGCTTATTCTAGGGCTTATTTTATATTTTCATGACTTCTATGGGTTTTACATTCTTAGTTTGAGGGTTTATATGAGTTGATCATATTCTAGGGTTATTTAAATAAGATTAAGGTTCTATGCTTTGAAAACTTGTACTTTATGCTTTAATAATTTGTAACTTGGTTCAAGATAAATGTATGATTATATTATGATACTTAGTTGAGTTTTATGTTTTGTTGCAAAAGATTATAGTCTAATTCATTATAGATTGGATTTTATATGCTAATCTTGGTTTTAGGTCATTTTCTTGTAATTAGCTTGTGATTAGTGAATATTAGTGTTTTGTGATTATTTAACTTTCCTTTATTTGGTGGATTAGAATTAGTGTAGAGTGTTTAACAATAGTACATTGTCATTTTGAGGTTACATTACTTGAAATATTAGTTTATAAGGGATTTCTAGGGTTTCTATGGGAACTTAGGGTATCCTTGTTATATTTGAGTTGTTCTTATTCATTGTTTATTGATATGATAACTTTAGAACCCAAACTTGATATATACATGGTGTTTATAACATATAGGCATATGTTGATATGGCAATTGTGATAGTGAGATCCATAAGTCAGTCATGTAGTATAGTGAAAATGCAAAAATTTCAGAGTAAAATCGCCTTTTTATTTATGAACATGGATATTACATTAACCAAAACTACTGGATGTTATATTAGAAGACGGAGAAGTTTTTACTTCAAATACTAGACGGTCTGGTTGCTGAAGAACAAGTCTTAAAGAAGATCTTGCAGTTTAGTTTGGCTTGACAATACCAAACTGACTGATGTCGATTTCCTCTAGAATGCTAAAGACACTTCAGTATTCGGAAGGTTTACATTAGGCGGGAAAAGATTTACTTTAGATCGAAGTAGGAATAGGTTGCTTGTATAGTTAGGTATAAGTACTGATTTAGAGATTTTGTATATTAAAAGTTCGTTGTTCTCGACGTCTAATCGAATTAATCTCTAGTTAAAAGTGTGACTCAGTCGTTCTTGGTGAATAAAATAAAAGGTTGTCGTTGTCTATAACTAATTAAAAAGTAAATGCGAAAAGTATTTAAAATAAGCCAAAAACAAATAACTAATAATAAAGGAGCAAAACAAATAATAAAACGTAAATTTAAACAAGACAATTAATAAAAATAAAACTAAAAGAGGAAATTAACTTTCGACTTGAAAATAAAATTTACTTAATGAAAAAGGAGAAAATAAAACTATGAGGGTACTTTAAAACTAAACGAGACAAAAACTAAAGCGGGCACTAAATAAAAGTCAAAACTTAAACTTTACGAAAAAATACTAATACTAAAAATTGATGGAAAATATAACTAAAAATACGTCACTTTCAGAATAAAAACGGAACAACTTTCAGATTAAACTAAACGATTACGGAACAAATACTAACTAATAAGCAAGCTACCAAGCAAGTAGCTCAAGCACCCAGGCACACACCTCTTTTTTCCGCCAAATGTAGCAAATAGGCAGGCATGTAGGTGACTTTTCATTCTGTATTCGGAATGTATATTACCCGGATTATATAACAAGCAACCAAGCTAGCATGACAATCTAATATTGTATCCGGAATCCGTGCTTTCATTTGGCGGAAAAAATAAGCTAGCACACATCCTAGCATGTCAATGTTATATATGTTATTCGAAATCCAGTGTTTGCATTTTATTCGGGAAGTGATATCCAACAAGTAATTCGGGATCCAAGTTTTTTAGTTAATCCAGAATGTAGACCAGCTCTTAGTTCGGAATTTGGAAGCGAGACCTAGTTTGGAATATGGTGAATCTGCATCTAAGTCGGAATAAGAGAAAACTGGATCTAATTCGGGTTATGAAGTCCAGTACTTAATTCGGGAAAAGAGATTTTGTACTTAGTTCGGGAAAAATAAAAATGCATATAAGTCGGAATAAAGTAAAATCTATCCTAATTCGGGAAAATGGGGTTTACTAGTTCGGAATGAGTAAAAATGTACAAAATAAAAATAAGCTAAGAACAAATAAGCACTTAACTGAAAACTTAACCAAATCAACTTTAAGAAAAAGCAAATAAGTCAAAATTTAAAAACTTTTAAAAACACTTAATAATCTAAATATTTAAAATCAACTTTTTATAAAATAACTTTTAAAACACTTAATTAAAATTAAGAAAAGCACACAATAAGCTATAAGAACAATAAGCTAACACAATCAAACACATAAAAACATAAGGAACAATCAAATAAGCATAACCATAAGCAAATAAGCATAAAGATTAAGCAAGACAAGAAAGGTAGAATGAGAGATTAATTAAAAACTTGATTAAAGATAAAGATTCAACAACAAAATTAAAAACTTACTTGGAAATTACTTGAAATTAAAGACAATAAGTAAATTGACGATATGAAAGTGCATGAAAATAAATGGAAAGACTAATGTGTCAAATTAGCTAACACCTCCTAATGTATCATTAGGATGGTATTTATAGGAGGATTAACATGTGTTGATGCTTTCTTCTTTCTTCTCGTCTTTTCGTCTTTTAAATTCTTCGACTTTCTCGACGTTGTCTTGGGATTTGTCGATATAAATTGAACTCGTCTTATAATTTTATTCTTTTATTAGACTTGGTTCTTCGACTTCATTAAACATCCGTCTTTAGACTTTTTCTTCGATAAATCTTCAGAATAGGCCTTGGACTTCCGTTCTTTTTGCACTCTTGATCTTTTGACTTTGTCTTTTGTCTTTTTCTTCGATAAAATCCCGTGAAAGCCCATGTTTTCTTCCCTTTTCAGATTTTGGTCCTAAATCACAACAAAAACACAAACCACGCATAATTCCGACATTTACGACATAAAATACACGTTTTGGCTTGGTTATTATTATAATTAAGTGGTAAAAGGATAAGTGTTTTCACACTTATTAAATCCCCTACACTTGACCATTGCAATGTCCTCATGCAATGCATTAGTTACAAAGAAAGATTTACATTTTCCATCATAATTAACCTACCTTGGCCTTTATTAAATACTAAACACTAAGGAAACTAAAAAGATATAAATATATACAAAATGCTTGAAAGAAGAACAAGTAAAGAGGTCGAAGACTTACATTAGGGTTTTGGTTGTCATGAATGTTTATCACCCTCAAGTTTCAGGTTCCCCAAACCAAGCTTAAAAATGAGATCATTATTATTATAAGTTAGCAAACTAACACAAAATCATGTGGCCCAATTATTCACTTAGACTCCCTTATTCCTAGGTGTATCTCTTATATTTTATTGTTGTCTTGAATGATCACGAGGATGCATTATTGACTTATTTCGATAGTTTATTTAGGGCTGAAAATAAAGTAGGACGATTTAATCAATAGTTAGCTAAAGGACAAAATCTTCTAAAACTGCTTCCCGGGACCTCATAAAGTTCATATCTTGGCATAACTTGCTTCACGATTTGAGACCTTTCTCGGACCGATATTTGGCAGTGACTTCATACTTCGAATCTTGAGAGACGTTCATGAAATAATGGTCGTCTCTTTGTAATAGGAGTTTCTTCACTTGAAGTTTTTGAGAGATTCTTCAAAATTAAACCACGACTTCTTCATTTTTCTCCAATATTTATTTGGGATTTTGATATACAACGATCCGCCTCCTTTTAGGACTTGGATCTATTTATCCTCATACCTTGTTAGGGCCTTTTTGGATAGAATTCTCCATGATCCTTAGGGGAGTATTTGCTTTTCGTCGTGTGTCTCGATCCTTCATATTTATTTTTGATAAATGATTCTTCACATCACTTGGGATCTTTAGCAACAAAATGTAGCCCTCATGCCTTGTTAGGGACTTTTCGGACTCTCCAATCTTCGCATCCCGCTTCAATAAGTTATGCCTTGGCTATGAACTCTAATTAATACCGAGCAACTTTTAAACGATCTTGTGCTAGAAGCTTGGTAACTTTTCAAATCGTACAACCTTATTTATTGCAATTAAATTTATTAGCAAGCGATGGGAGAAAAAGCTCATAATCAACTCACATAGATTCATGAAAGAATACCAAACATATAACTGACTCTATCATCTCTCGTTATCCACATTTTAAAATCTCAAGGAATGAGACTCGTGGATGCTTAGCCAATTAAATCAAAGTTTTGGGTTTTCAAGTCATCTATAGGATCTTGCAACTTCTTAGACTTTTTCAAGTTTAGAATTTTCATTTTAAAGTTCCCTTGATAAACGACTTTCTAGGATCAATTATAGGAACTTGCGAAAAGTTCTTGTTCTTAACCCGTACGAGTTAAGACTTTCATGTTTTAAAGTTCCCTATATAAAAGCCTAGCAAAACTTGACTTAAACACGTTAAGGATACTAGCAAGAGTAAACTTAGATAAGTAAACTCGGGTTGAGTCAAAAGATTCATGACGTTTGAAAAATTAAAACCACTTTATTAAACTCTATTCTAGCAGAGAAAGTAAATAACGATAACAAAGGAAAAACTACTAGGCCAAAATAGATTAAAAATTTTGAAAAATGTCGAAAATCAATTTTCCGGTTAAAATGAGGACAAATACAAAGAAAAGCCCACTTAACTTCGATAGAAGTCCCCCTACACTTAATATAAACGTTGTCCTCAATGTTTAAGCATGTGGGAGTAAAATCCCCTACACTTAGGACATTGTGCACGTTGCTTAAATCTTGCTAAGGAAGAGACAACTAAAGTGATTTCTATTTTAATATTGAAGAATATAAAATAGTGAATCAAAAGAGTTTAGGGTAGAACCAGGAAGACGGGTACACGGAATCACGGGTCGTCAAAAGTCATCAAGAATGGATCTATGAAAGCTCGAATCCCTGCATATCACAAGAAAGAAAACAACAAACACATAGTAGGGTCTCCCCCTACACTTATTATGAAAACGGATAAAAAAGATAGATACTCGGGTTGCCTCCTGAGAAGCGCTTGTTTTTGTTCACTGAGTCGCGAGCCTGACTCGACCCCGAATTAAATGTTCTATGGGGAAGCCTCGAATGTAATACCGGGATCAAAGACCTTGTCCTCGTTCCCGGAGGACATCAATGAAGGAGAGGCGGGAGGGTAAGTCTTAAAAGGTAGAGAAGCCCTCTCAACATACGAAAAGTATGTGAGGTCGCGATCCACGAGAGGTGGGTGGGTAAAGTAAGCAAATTGTCATCCTCCAAAGACAATTGATGCTCAGAAAGCGGCAATGCCGTAAGGTTATCAATCATAAAATAGTCAATGTCACATCCCGGGTCAAAGCACTCATCCTCCGTAATGGTCTCTATAGGAGTGGATGAAAGGTGCTCGGGAGGGGAACTTGTGACAATATCTTCATGCAGCAATAAAAATAAAACTAAAAGAGGAAATTAACTTTCTACTTGAAAATAAAATTTACTTAATGAAAAAGGAGAAAATAAAACTATGAGGGTACTTTAAAACTAAACGAGACAAAAACTAAAGCGGGCACTAAATAAAAGTCAAAACTTAAACTTTATGAAAAAATACTAATACTAAAAATTGACAGAAAATATGACTAAAAATACGTGACTTTCAGAATAAAAAATAGAACAACTTTCAGATTAAACTAAACGATTACGGAACAAATACTAACTAATAAGCAAGCTATCAAGCAAGTAGCTCAAGCACCCAGGCACACACCTCTTTTTTGGCGCCAAACGTAGCAAACAGGCAGGCATGTAGGTGACTTTTCATTCTTTATTCGGAATGTATATTACCCGGATTATATAACAAGCACCCAAGCTAGCATGACAATCTAATATTGTATTCGGAATCCGTGCTTTCATTTGGCGGGAAAAATAAGCTAGCAGACATCCTAGCATGTCAATGTTATATATGTTATTCGGAATCCAGTGTTTGCATTCTATTCGGGAAGTGATATTCAACAAGTAATTCGGGATCCAAGTTTTTTAGTTAATTCGGAATGTAGACCAGCTCTTAGTTCAGAATTTGGAAGCGAGACCTAGTTCGGAATATGGTGAATCTGCATCTAAGTCGGAATAAGAGAAAACTGGATCTAATTCGGGTTATGAAGTCCAATAGTTAATTCGGGAAAATAGATTTTGTACTTAGTTCGGGAAAAATAAAAATGCATATAAGTCGGAATAAAGTAAAATCTATCCTAATTCGGGAAAATGATGTTTACTAGTTCGGAATGAGTGAAAATGTAGAAAATGAAAATAAGCTAAAAACAAATAAGCACTTAACTAAAAACTTAACCAAATCAACTTTAAGAAAAAGCAAATAAGCCAAAATTTAAAAACTTTTAAAAAAACTTAATAATCTAAATATTTAAAATCAACTTTTTATAAAATAACTTTTAAAGACACTTACTTAAAATTAAGGAAAGCACACAATAAGCTATAAGAACAATAAGCTAACACAATCAAACACATAAAAACATAAGGAACAATCAAATAAGCATAACCATAAGCAAATAAGCATAAAGATTAAGCAAGACAAGAAAGGTATAATGAGAGATTAATTAAAAACTTGATTAAAGATAAAGATTCAACAACAAAATTAAAAACTTACATGGAAATTACTTGAAATTAAAGACAATAAAGTAAATTGACAATATGAAAGTGCATGAAAATAAATGGAAAGACTAATGTGTCAAATTAGCTAACACCTCCTAATGTGTCATTAGGAGGGTATTTATAGGAGGATTAACATGTGTTGATGCTTTCTTCTTTCTTCTTGTCTTTTCGTCTTTTAAATTCTTCGACTTTTTCGACGTTGTCTTGGGATTTGTCGATATAAATTGAACTCGTCTTATAATTTTCTTCTTTTATTAGACTTGGTTATTCGACTTTGTAACACCCCCAATTTCACAAGGCAGCGGAATATCAACATTGGGCGTTACTTCATAGCACATCACACACAGTCATAGAAAACGACCTCAAAAGAGACGTTTTATAAAATAAACCATTCGATAATTTTGTTAAATCAGAGTTAACTAAAAAAGAGGTCCCACCAATTTATACAAATCTTAAGAAATAATAAAGATTTGTCAAATGTATCGAATGGAAATTGTTTGTTTTGCCTTTACTTTATCCTGCACGGCTCCATGTTCCAGCTGCTCCTAAACCTACACACCTGAGAATACATACTAACATGTCAACACAACGGTTGAGTGAATTCATAGGTTTTTAATAAACAATAATGGATTTTTAAATAAACCATAAAGCTTTTGAACACAAGAATCTCATCCACTGTCGATAGTGCAACACATGCAATACCCAAAGTCCACGCTATTCTACTAAGCCATGACACCGAAGCCTTAAGTATAATAATGCCCTAGTCAGGTATTTTGCCGAATACCCCCTTACTTCTAATACAACACACCTGGCTGAGCCTCCAACCCACAGGTGCGACCTGTCCAGGTGGGGGCTATCCCCGATGGATCCATCCGTCTGTATCAGCGCCTACCCATCAAGGGTAGTTAACGGTTCATGGGTTTTAGGGACTTTCAAATATTGGTAATACAGCACTTAGCAAATAGCGGTTCACAATCAATACAATCAACACTTGTGTTCATTTTTCAAAAGCATTTAATCAACCATCTTACATTCATTTACAACAATATGTATTCATTCAACGCATATAGCAAACCACATGTTTATTCATAAACATGTATTCTCTCTAAACCATATATATATAAACTTCATATATTTTTATACCAAGAGCATGTATTCCCCCTCGCGGGTTTATAAACACGTATAAAGCAGTAAAAGCGAGGCTATGAACTCACCTGATATAGCTATTACACGTCTATCGAGGAACAAAATCCAATAGTCGACACATGACTTCACGAGATATCAATCGCTCATTGATTGAGAACGAGATGCCCAACGATCGACATATAACCGAACGAGACCTATAATGACGAGGCTCGTTTTAGGCTCAAGTCTATACGTAAGCCATACATATATGTAAATAGTTCACTTTAGTAAGTTTGGACATTGCATAAGTTTTATAAAACTTTTGATAACAATTTACCATGTAGTATCCCATTATTGTCATTAAGCTCATTAAGGCCCATTAGTGGGCCATTACACTTTTATATAACTTAAGGCCATTTCAAAATGAGTATTAGACTCCAGTTTGGTTATTAATCTCAGGCCCAATAATTGCCCAATAGCAATTACAAGTGTAGGTTGGGCTTTTGTGGCCTAAGTCCACTTTATATGGTTTTTCGGTTCTAAAACGCCTCCAAACGATGTCCACTTAATATTTCACGTTGGTCGAGTCTCGGGTTTCATAAATATCAGTATATAGATGAGTCTATATTTCTCGACAAGTGGGTCCTACCACCTCGTGTTATATAAAAGTGGTCAAGTTTTACGTTATATTCATATGGTTCAATTTTTACAAATTCTCGACATACCCCGTAAATTTAATCGTTTCTCTTAAACCGTAAGTCTTCTAGGTGACTTATTTATATAAAAATTAATCTCAACTCATGTACTTTACTGATCTCAAGCATATATGACCTTAAGTTATGCTTTATATAGCATAGATGTTCATTTCGTAATTAGAAATATGGGCTGTGATTCGCAGCCAACTTCAGTTCTACCGTTTTGGCCGCCATTTCCAAACCGTTTATCTGTAGAAAACCATTCGATTCGTGTGTGTTCTACATAAGTTTATCTACAACCCATAGTTTACCTTTTTCAATGGTTCTGGGTTCTAAAATGAGTTCTCAGTCTGTTCATTCAGCATGTTCAGAATCGACACTTTTTACAGCTTTGGCCATATCTAATTCATCGGGTATCGTCACGAGGCGAGTCACCCGGCCAAATCACTACAAAACACAGGTCTATAACCCTATATTATTCTCCAAGGTCCAATACCTACTTATTTTACCCCGAAATTCATTTAGCTGCTGCTCTAAATTTATACTATAGCAACTTTTAATCTATGCTTCTTTATCTTTCTTTTTAGATGTCACAATATATACAATACACTATATCCTCCAGTGACATCAAAATAGATTATTTATAGTAGTGTTTACATAAAAAACATAAGATTACTTGATAAGAAAAATAAAATAGTTACCTTACAAGAATAAATTTGATGAACATACTACAAAGTATCAATAAACTCAAGGCGCCTTTAACCCTTGTTTCAATCCTTCATCACACCACCTAAATATCTATAGACCAAGCTATATAACCCTTGAAATAGCTTCTGAATTCAGCCTCAATTTATGTTCAAAGTGATATTGTTAAAGACCTCACGGCATAATAGAAGCTCAAAGACATGGCGTGTATTTTTATTTTTGGATGCGCATGTGAGATTAGAATGTAAAGAAAATGAAGTACGAGGGACACGTGTGTTTAATATAAAAGATAAAATGTCTATCTTGTCATGTAAGAAAGACACGCCACACCAAAAGAAACAAATGAGGATTTTATTAGTTAATCCTTTTTTCTAACAGTATGATATAGCGGGAGTTATCGAGACCCGATATTTTAAAAGTTACCCGATTTAAAAGATACACGTAAAACAAGAAAAATAAACGCTCAATATAAAAAAAAATCGACATTCGGAGAACATTTATATTTTGATATATAAATGATGGCTTATAGTTTAATAAATTTAACACGTCGAATAAACGAATGACGCCTAAAGGCTTAATGTAAATTACGAAGAATGGTCGTAAAACAAGAAATTAAAACGACGACAATAGAAAATACTTCTATATCATAATGAAAATGTTCACGGTCAATGACGGACATATACTTTGTCGATAAATAATAAATGACACGTATCGGATACGTTAAAGCCTTAACCTTGCCAGTTAACCGAGAAATCAATATTATTCGTCAAACGAACATGACAAATAAAACTCGAGTAATAAATATTGATCCGAATACTAGAAATAGTATTAGAACTCGGTCTAAATGTAGATTTTAAAGTTCGGGTTATTACATCATCTAACCCTTTAGGAAGCGACGTCCCGGCGCTTAATTTGTCTCAATAGCCTTCGGTTAAAAGGCGAAGATGTGAGGAATACAAAAATCATTGCCGAGATTCCTTGCGAAGGTTGGATAAACAAAAATCAAGGCAACGATAATACTTAAAGTACAAAAAGTGAATGGTTTAAATGTAGCTTCAATCCTTATAAGAAAAGGATAATACATAACTCGAAGAATAAGCCATTTGAAGCAAAAACTTGACAAATCGTGAATTTTTAGAAGTGTTTCAAGGTACATTATTAGTAGCTTATCAAACATGTGACGATCGATATGAGCTCAAAACACTTACTCACGACAAGTGACGAGTTAAAAACAATGGGCGCATTTAAAATATTTTCAATGAGATAATCAATTCAAAAGATCGTTGATCACATCGACCAAATCAAAATAGATATCGTCCAAGGGTCTCATATAAAAAAAATCGTCAGAGAATCACATGAATCGCACAGGCCTCCATCGAAAAGTTACAAAATAATCAAGACAAGGTAATTAGTACTAGTCATACAAAATCACCTAATAGCATTGATCTCGAACATGGAAACTTATTTCGTCAAAAGCGAATTCATCGGCACGGAAATCATTCGGAGTATACATTACTCAATCGGAGGAAATATGATCCAAATCAAATGTAAAAGCCATCATTCGGCACATATAATCACATTACGACATGCTTACAAAATAGCCTAGCCATGCCAAATCAAATAAGTGCAATCAGGTTAAATCATGCTTGCTAAGTAGCCAAGTGATGATAAATAAGAATATTTGATAGGATTTTCAGATAAGTCCAGTCAAGGAAAGTTTGCAAGTTAAAGGATGTTCACGATGTTCATTGCATAGATGCATATAAAACAATATTTTCGTCATCATAGGGTGCTCACACACGAATCCATACCCAAATGACATTTAAGGGTGCTCATAAACGGATTCATACCCAACATATATTACAGGGTGCTAACAAACGGATCCATACCCAAAAGATAATTCTCGTTATGTCTAAAAATTTATTCGATGAACCATCCGTAATAACAAACAAAATTTCAAATATTTTCATCCAAGATAAACTATCAGTGATAACTTAATTGCCGGTCGATCCACAAGTACACACTTAAATACTAGTATCGATTAAATAAGTCGTCTATCCTTGGAACGTGTAATGGTTCTTAACGATTAGCTTATCAAGCTTACGATAGTCGGGGCACATTATAAATGGTCCATAAAGACAAATCACAACTTGTGAAAATATTAATGGGTTACTCGTACATAGACGATAATCAATAATAACCATAAGGATGATCGTAATGAACGAATCATACCAACAAAACAGAGTCGAAGAAATACATCCGTATACAAAATAATCACAAACCAACTCAGGCACACTTGAGCCCACTCGTTTATAAATCATTGTTTACATCCAAAGGCGTCCCAATCCATGTAAACAAGAATTATAAATTTATGGTTCGGGAACTTATAACTTTCTTGTTCAAATAAAAAGGCGTCCCAATTTATTTCAACAAGACGATTATAAATCATCCTACTCAGTAATACCGTCACAAAACACGATATCATAACAAAATTAAATGCCAAGTAAAGTACAGGGTGTCAAACTTACTCCATGATTTCTATATTCAAACGTCCCATACCATTTGAATAAAGAAACCATCGACAATCTAAGGTCCAGTGGTTTAAAACTTTCTTATTCAAATGTCCCAATCCATTTCAATAAGAGAACCTTAAACGACACATAGTTGGGAGATTTAAAATCTCTATGTTTAAATGTCCCATTCCATTTAAATACAAATTTTTAAGTTGCTCAACTAATGACTACTATGAGCATATCTTTGTTGTACCCAATTTATATATAGTTGATTGGGTATATATATATTTTAGGTCCAACACTGGCATCCTCCTTTTCGCCAACAAAACGTAATCAAACAAAATAAATTAAACGTCTTATTACGTAGAAGATGTCTCCTTGAAGAAATGATTCTTCAAATTCATAAGGAGTACATAAATAAAATAATATGTTTATCAATTATGTTTCAAAAGGAGATGTCCTAAAATGGCACATCACGATGCGATGACAACGATCGAGCTTAATTTAGTCGATATGCGGTAGATTATGAAACAATATACATGTACCCAAAATATCAAACGAGTTCCATACTCGTATTCGGATAATAAATTAATTATCAAGAAAGGTGATTGGCGGCGAAGCCAAACTCTCTATAAAACCGTATCATAAAATGCACGATAATCACGCAAGGACCGTTGCTTCATGCGCAATGCCTTTAAATACCATAGTATGTACCTACATATACATACAATCATTCCTATATACACATAGGATCACACAATCAAAACCAAGCATTGGTTTCTAGGAGCCATGAGCGCGCGGATACTTTGTAAGGCAATAAAACAATTTTACGAAAGAGCAGTTATAGTCTAGGTTGTAAAAATGACCTAGTTCGCTATAACTAGTGCTCTTATACCAATCTGTAACACCCCCAATTTCACAAGGCAGCGGAATATCAACATTGGGCGTTACTTCATAGCACATCACACACAGTCATAGAAAACGACCTCAAAAGAGACGTTTTATAAAATAAACCATTCGATAATTTTGTTAAATCAGAGTTAACTAAAAAAGAGGTCCCACCAATTTATACAAACCTTAAGAAATAATAAAGATTTGTCAAATGTATCGAATGGAAATTGTTTGTTTTGCCTTTACTTTATCCTGCACGGCTCCATGTTCTAGCTGCTCTTAAACCTACACACCTGAGAATACATACTAACATGTCAACACAACGGTTGAGTGAATTCATAGGTTTTTAATAAACAATAATGGGTTTTTAAATAAACCATGAAGCTTTTGAACACAAGAATCTCATCCACTGTCGATAGTGCAACACATGCAATACCCAAAGTCCACGCTATTCTACTAAGCCATGACACCGAAGCCTTAAGTATAATAATGCCCTAGTCAGGTATTTGGCCGAATACCCCCTTACTTCTAATACAACACACCTGGCTGAGCCTCCAACCCACAAGTGCGACCTGTCCAGGTGGGGGCCATCCCCGATGGATCCATCCGTCTGTATCAGTGCCTACCCATCAAGGGTAGTTAACGGTTCATGGGTTTTAGGGACATTCAAATATTGGCAATACAGCACTTAGCAAATAGCGGTTCACAATCAATACAATCAACACTTGTGTTCATTTTTCAAAAGCATTTAATCAACCTTCTTACATTCATTTACAACAATATGTATTCGTTCAACGCATATAGCAAACCACATGTTTATTCATAAACATGTATTCTCTCTAAACCATATATATATAAACTTCATATATTTTATAATGTATTCCCCCTCGCGGGTTTATAAACACGTATAAAGCAGTAAAAGCGAGGCTATGAACTCACCTGATATAGTTATTACACGTCTATCGAGGAACAAAATCCAATAGTCGACACATGACTTCACGAGATATCAATCGCTCATTGATTGAGAACGAGATGCCCAACGGTCGACATATAACCGAACGAGACCTATAATGACGAGGCGCGTTTTAGGCTCGAGTCTATACGTAAGCCATACATATATGTAAATAGTTCACTTTAGTAAGTTTGGACATTGCATAAGTTTTATAAAACTTTTGATAACAATTTACCATGTATTATCTCATTATTGTCATTAAGCTCATTAAGGCCCATTAGTGGGCCATTACACTTTTATATAACTTAAAGCCATTTCAAAATGAGTATTAGACTCCAATTTGGTTATTAATCTCAGGCCTAATAATTGCCCAATAGCAATTACAAGTGTAAGTTGGGCTTTTGTGACCCAAGTCCACGTTATATGGTTTTTCGGTTCTAAAACGCCTCCAAACGATGTCCACTTAATATTTCACGTTGGTCGATTCTCAAGTTTCATAAATATCAGTATATAGATGAGTCTATATTTCTCGACAAGTGGGTCCTACCACCTCGTGTTATATAAAAGTGGTCAAGTTTTATGTTATATTCATATGGTTCAATTTTTACAAATTCTCGACATACCCCGTAAATTTGATCGTTTCTCTTAAACCGTAAGTCTTCTAGGTGAGTTATTTATATAAAAATTAATCTCAACTCATGTACTTTACTGATTCAAGCATATATGACCTTAAGTTATGCTTTATATAGCTTAGATGTTCATTTCATAATTAGAAATATGGGTTGTGATTCGCAGCCAACTTCAGTTCTACCGTTTTGGCCGCCATTTCCAAACCGTTTTCCGTAGAAAACCATTCGATTCATGTGTGTTCTACATAAGTTTATCTAAAACCCATAGTTTACCTTTTTTAATGGTTCTGGGTTCTAAAATGAGTTCTCAGTCTGTTCATTCAGCATGTTCAGAATCGACACTTTTTACAGCTTTGGCCATATCTAATTCATCAGGTATCGTCACGAGGCGAGTCACCCGGCCAAATCACCACAAAACACAGGGCTATAACCCTATATTATTATCCAAGGTCCAATACCTACTGATTTTACCCCGACATTCATTTAGCTGCTGCTCTAAATTTATACTATAGCAACTTTTAATCTATGCTTCTTTATCTTTCTTTTTAGATGTCACAATATATACAATACACCATATCCTCCAGTGACATCAAAATAGATTATTTATGGTAGTGTTTACATAAAAAAAACATAAGATTACTTGATAAGAAAAATAAAATAGTTACCTTACAAGAATAAATTTGATGAACATACTACAAAGTATCAATAAACTCAAGGCACCTTTAACCCTTGTTTCAATCCTTCATCACACCACCAAAATATCTATAGACCAAGCTATATAACCCTTGAAATAGCTTCTGAATTCAGCCTCAATTTATGTTCAAAGTGATATTGTTAAAGACCTCACGGCATAATAGAAGCTCAAAGACATGGCGTGTATTTTTATTTTTGGATGCGCATGTGAGATTAGAATGTAAAGAAAATGAAGTACGAGGGACACGTGTGTTTAATATAAAAGATACAATGTCTATCTTGTCATGTAAGAAAGACACGCCACACCAAAAGAAACTAATGGGGAGTTTATTAGTTAATCCTTTTTTTTCTAACAGTATGATATAGCGGGAGTTATCGAGACCCGATATTTTAAAAGTTACCCGATTTAAAAGATACACGTAAAACAAGAAAAATAAACGCTCAATATAAAATAAAAACATCGACACTCAGAGAACATTTATATTTCGATATATAAATGAGGGCTTATAATTTAATAAATTTAACACGTCGAATAAACGAATGACGCCTAAAGGCTTAATGTAAATTACGAAGAATGGTCGTAAAACAAGAAATTAAAACGACGACAATAGAAAATACTTCTATATCATAATGAAAATGTTCACGGTCAATGACGGACATATACTTTGTCGATAAATAATAAATGACACGTATCGGATACGTTAAAGCCTTAACCTTGCCAGTTAACCGAGAAATCAATATTATTCGTCGAACGAACATGACAAATAAAAGTCGAGTAATAAATATTGACCCGAATACTAGAAATAGTATTAGAACTCGGTCTAAATGTAGATTTTATAGTTCGGGTTATTACAGACTTCATTAAACTTCCGTCTTTAGACTTTTTCTTCGATAAATCTTCAGAATAGGCCTTGGACTTCCGTTCTTTTTGCACTCTTGATCTTTTGACTTCGTCTTTTGTCTTTTTCTTCGATAAAAGCCCGTGAAATCCCATGTTTTCTTTCCTTTTCACATTTTCGTCCTAAATCACAACAAAAACACAAACCACGCATAATTCCGACATTTACGACATAAAATACACGTTTTGGCCTGGTTATTATTATAATTAAGTAGTAAAAGGATAAGTGTTTTCACACTTATTAAGTACAACCGTTATATTTTATTAGTTTAGTTTATTAGTCCTTTGTACTATTTATCCAGTATGGGAATCAACCACCCACTAGATAAACACATGCATGGGAACATGTGAATGTAAACCCTAATATGCTTCTCCTATAAAAGGGAAGCATATTTGAGAGAAATGGCTAACCTTTGGATTAGAAAGATAGTATCTTCTAACAGCCATTTCTCTCAACATTAACCAAACCATATAGCGAAAAGTATATGAACGTTTTGGTTAAGACTTAAACTCTTAACTTTAGTTAGAAGTTTAAGTAGAGGAGATCACCCCACATTGTCATTCAACCACTTTGTTATTCTGCAAACAAAGTGGGTTATAGATTATTTATTGAGATTTAATAAAAGTTTATACGTTGAAAAGTTAATTGGTATTGTTGTTTTATTTGTTCTTAGTTCTTATTAATTGATAAAACAACACACTTGAATCTTATTAGCAAGTTACTACTTAAGGTTGATAAGTAGTAACGAGTTAAAAGGGACCAACAATATTATTACATTTGTTTATAGAGTATCTTAACAATTATTGAAGAGAAGTTGTCGAGAGTATCTAAGGAGAAGGCTGAATTAGAAACTCTCTTGAAAAGGGCTAACAATGACTTTCCGAATGATGTACACGTAGATCAGTTGTACAATAAATATATTGGAATGTTTAGAGATACCTTATGGCTGGAAGATAAGTCACCTCATCTTGACGATATTGATGATGTTAATCCTAAGAAAGATGATGAGAATAAAGATGATGAGATGAAAGACAAGCCCACTGCTGATGCGACTGAGAAAAGAGATGAGTCAGCTGCTGATGTGGCTGACAGGAGAGACGAGCCGGCTGCTGATGTGGCTGGAAAAGGAGACACATGCAAAGAGACGTCTCATACTGAGAATGTTGTTGCTGAATTAGATGATGAAACCTTTACTCAGTGGATTGAAAAGAACATCGTTTGGTATGGAGAGGTGGTTGATATTGCTGTCGAATCTTTTATCCATGAAGTACGTTGTTAAACTCTCATAATTTATTTATATTTTTTACTTTATGTTATTATGAATTTTCCTAATTAAAAAAAATTAATGCTTCAGGAGGAGTATTTTGCTTGGCCTTTGGATTTTCCACTGCCTGGTGGTGTGCCTGCTCCACCGTTGCCTGGTGTTGTGCCTCCTACGACTCCTCCACAACTGCCTCTATGTTCACCATTGGAGAACAAAAAAGTGACTATCGTCCAGCCATATTGTAACACCCCATTTTGATAAATGGAATGTCACGCGTGATTATGGCGTGTCATCAAAGCATGCAAGGTAATATGTAGTAAAACATACATGACCATAGGGAAAACCGGAATTAAATATCGGTTCCTAAACATAAGCCCAAAACATAATAAAGTAAATGAAATGAATGAAAGACTAAACAAGCATAAGTATATGAAGGCAAAAGGAGAAGAAGTCCATGGCAGCTTCCATCCTATGCACGTCCTCCAAATGCTCGAGTCAGTCCTTGGGTACCTGCCGTTTTGGGACATCGAAAGGAAAGTAACGGCTGAGCATAACGCTCAGTGCACGGATATAAGATATAGCATGAAAGGTTGAAACATAAATAAGACTAATAGCATGAAGCAGCGGAAAAGACTAAGTCCTAGATAACCTGGTTATATCTTAGTAAAACTGGTTTTATAGTTTGAAAAGCCTTATGTTTATCTTGTAAAAACTGTTTAACATATTTACCATTAGCCAATATAGGTCATGAAATATTAACGTGCATGAATACTTGGAGGGGTGACCTCGTCATGCAAACTAGAGGGGCTGCCTCTAATTTAATATACTGGTTTTGGGTAGGAGGGATCAGCTCCTTGTGAAGGATGCAAGGCACACACCACATTCACACTGAGTAATCTGCTAAAACATGTAACTAGGATGCACCCATACGCCCCACATGATAAATATAATAATATGGCCAAAAGCTGAAGGGACGCCACGAGCAATCACTCCGCCGTGGGGAAGTCATAACACCAGTGCCTCTAGTGTTATGGTTATGGTACCTCCATAACTAGGTGAAACTGGTCATGCATGTATATGGTTTTAGGTATTCTAATTAAACATAAGCAATCAAACACATATAAAACATATACTAGGAAAAACAGTTGGCTGCATACGGGGAATCCTAATAAGGAAAGAATGTCCATACTGAAAGGACGGAGAATCCGTACCTTATGTCCAGTGAACGAAGAAGACGAACTGAAGAGAGTCCTACTTCGGTATCACTAATGCTACATAAATACATACGTGTATAAGTATCTGATTACTGAGTACGTAACTGGTTTTATATCATGTCTTAGCTTGTTTTATATGTTCATGTCATGTTTTACTGATTTAAGCTTTATACTGTGTTTATCGTATAGTCTGTCTATTCTGATTAAGTATTACTTGTATTTCATGTATTATTATACTTGTTGTGTAATAATAAGTGACTTTCTAAAAAAATAGCAGGTTTCCTAAAATAGAAAGTTTTCAAAAATAGAAAGTTACCAAAAATAGAAAGTTTCCAAAAATAGAAAGTTTCCAAAAATAGAAAGTTTCCAAAAATAGAAAGTTTCCAAAAAATAGAATTACTGCTTAAAATAGATAAGTTTCTAAAAATAGAAAGTTTCCATAAATAGATTAGCTGCCTTAAATAAATAAGTTTCTAAAAATAGAAAGTTTCCATAAATAGATTAGCTGCCTTAAATAAATAAGTTTCAAAAAATAGAAAGTTTCCATAAATAGATATAAGCTGGATAATTAAGCTAGTTATATAAGCTCAAGTGTTTTCTGATTATTATTCTAAGTCATGTGATTATATAGTATAGTTTATTAATTATTACATGTAAATTAAATAAACTATAGTTTAAAGTATTTAATTAATATAACATGATTTTAATTAAATAAAGGTAAAATACTTAGGTTAAAAGATGTATTATTATCTATTAATAATATAACCTAAGTCATGTAAATTAATTAATTATAAGTCATGGTTTTAATAATTAATTAATTACATAGTCTAATTAAATAATAAATACTTAGGTTAAATTCATGAATTAATAATTAAATTAATAACCTAAGTCATGTAAATTAAATTAATCATGTTCATACTTTTAATTAATTTAATTTAAGTCTTGAAAAAATAACATAACTTGTAAAAATCATAAACCTTAAAAAAATGATTCATGAACCGGACCCGTGATTAAAACCCATGAACCGGACCCGTAACCAACACCATACCCCGACCGAGGTCTGGGTTTCCCCTTGCCTTGCTGCTGCCGTGAGACCACCACCACCATACCGAGACCATATGGTCTCGGTGGTGTGAAATAAGCCAAGCCGAGACCCCCTTGGGGCAAGGTTAGGCGTCGGCTAAACAACAAACACCCCTAAACCCTTGATTTGATCTAACCCCCATGAATAGAACATGTTTATATTACATGTTTTTAATTAGTTAATTAAAAACATCATGATTTTATGTGATTATATAAATCAAAACATAAAAGAAAAGGTTAAAGGTTATACCAATTACGTGAAATCAAGAAGGATGAACACACACGATTCCTTGCAATAAATCAAAGATCAAAATCAACCCGAACACCCCTTTGGTGTTCTTAAATCCGGCGGACAAAGAAGGAGAAGAAAAGAAAACTAGGGTTTTAATTATTTTCTAGATTTTGTAAATATGAAACATGATTTCTCCTTTTTTCTTGTTTAGTAAAAATGATGGGCTAGGCCCTTTTCCTTTCCTAATTTCGTGGCATGTGGGCCCCTAAAGGGGAAACCCGTTGTTTTTCCCGTGTTCTAATTATTTACGTGTTCTCGTGTCGTGTTTACGTGATTAAAATGGTTATCGTTCTATTTATTCATGATCGTAATAATTATACATAAATACGTAATACTAAGCTCGTGATTATTTACGTTCATGATTTCATGTTCGTATGTTCGTGATTATAATTATTATTGAAATAATTATCGTGTCTTTTATCGTGATATAACACGTACGTAATTCTTGTAATTAATATTCGTGATACGTGTTTATGTTATATAAGGAAATTTTTAATCCTATACATACGATCATAAGTGTACTGTTCATGGTAAAAGCATGCGGGTTTTACACAGATTCTCCACTAACTTCTGTTTATCAGTATAAGAGAATCAATGTTGCGTGTTTGATTAACAGAGTTAAGTTTATCTTGGGAAACAGCTTGTTCGCTATGCAAGGCGACAAATAGTAAGCTCTCTTTGTCATATATTATATATTTTTTCTGTTAACCGTTATGAATCATATATATGATTCATATGAAATATATATGATTCATGATAAAACATATATGATGCATGATAAAACATATATGATTCATCATGAATCGTATATGTTTCACCATGAAACATATATGATTCATCATGAATCGTATATGTTTCACCATGAAACATATATGATTCATTATGAATCGTATATGTTTCACCATGAAACATATATGATTCGTCCATAACTTTTGGGTAAATTATTGTATAACACCATTTGTTTTGTTATTTGTAGTGAAACTATTTTTCAAACTCGTTATGGATATGATCTATCAGCTGTACGTGTCAATATGGAGACTTTGGTACCGAGGTTATGGATAGATGCAAGTGTCATCGACTGTTATGTCACAATCCTTAATGCTGAGCATGATTCCAAACTTCCAGACAAGAAATATCACTATTTTTCGACGGGTTGTATTGTAAGTTGTCATTCGACATTATTGTAAGTGGTTATTTTGTTGTTTATTAGTTTCGTGTTTTCTCTAAGATTTGTTTTTCTTATACAAAAACCAGATATGATTAGCGGGATTCTTGGTGAGGAAGCTGCATGGAAAATGTTTGAGGAAACGATTTTGGCTCAGTTTGAAGGTGATGAAGCTTCTGCCTTTCTCAAGGACGTTGAGTTGGCATTTTTCCCAATTTGTGCATCAAATCATTTTTATCTGGTTTTTTTAAACCTTAAGGCGCCAACTACAATGTTGATTCTTGATAATGCTCATGGATATACCTATACATCAAAGTATAAGAGATCTTGCGATCTTTTGGTAAGTTTTTTATGGTGGATTATATCTGATTTCAAATATTGGTTGTATTTCATTACACATACATCTTTTTATTTAATCTGTTTTCGTGTTTTTCTTTCTCTTTTTGTAGAGAAAGTTCTTTGGAAGATATTTGAAGGAGCATAAGCATCCAAGCCACTCTAAAGTTTCAAACACTGGAAGTTATATTCCAAAGTTGAAAGGGAGTACTACTCAAAATCATGAAGACTACGGGGTATTTGCTATGATTCATTTGGAGAACTACACTGGCGACAGTAAGAAGAGCTGGGATGTTGGTCTTTGTGAAGAATCAGATGAGCAAAGAACATTGTTGATGCGAATGAGGTTCAAGATAGCTCTACATGGTTTCAACAAGGAAAAAGCCAACATGTTCAAGCTATCCTATGATTTTGAGACAAATTTTGATAAGGAAACAAGAATAAAAATCATTGTTCATGCGCTCAGAAATAGAAATGAGCGTGATCCAGAGAAGACTTCAGCACAGAATGAAGAGGGTGATATGGCTCAGAAAGAAGAGGCTGATCCATCGAAGCAAAATGAACAGTGACTTTTTCTATCTAATGTAGGTATTCCATGATTGTGAATGGTAGCAGGCTAGGGAAAAAACACTAATATGGGTCTGTTTTGGTAGTTATAGCTGCTGGGCCCACTGATCAGTTTCTATTTGAACAAGGTAGTCTGTACAATTTGAATTGGTACTTATTAGTTACCAGGTTTAATTATATTACATGTTGCAATCATCTATGTGTTTAAATGTTTGATTATTACCAGGTTTAAGTTTGTGTACCAAAAATGAAACATGTGTCTTTATGAAACATATATGATTCATCATGAATCATATATGATTCATCATTAATCATATATGATTCATCAAGAAACATGTGTGAATCATCAAGACACATGTATGAATCATCCAACTTCCTTTTGAAGTTTGTACAATTTAGAGTTTTCTACCAATAATTTGATGAATCCATGAAAAATCATATATGATTCATTCTGAATCATATATGATTCATCATGAAACATATATGATTCATCATGAATCATATATGATTCATGATGAATCATATTCGATTCATCAAGACACATGTATGAATCATCCAACTTGCTTTTGAAGTTTGTACACTTTAGATTTTTTTTTACCAATAATAATATATGATTCTTGATGAATCCATGAAAAATCATATATGATTCATTATGAATCATATATGATTCATTAGATTGAATATACACAGAGACCAACATCCCCAAACACTTCAACATAAAATGATCATTTATGTAGAAATCATTAAGTATTAATTGAACTAAAGATCAAAACAAACTTTAATCAAATTAGATCCTCATAAGCACCAAGTGTGAAACTAAGTATGAAACAAAGTATGAATTGAAAAACCAATTGAAAGTAATTATGACTTGAAAAACATAGAATGTTCAAGAAGTTGTGTTTGTTGTTTGTTCTGTAGCAGCAACGTTTCCAGCTTCTGTAGCAGCAACGTTTCCAGCTTTTGCTTGAGCAGCTTCCATAAGCGCCAACTTTGCAATATACTTTGGATTTAACGGACATGTGTTCTTGGTATGTTGATTTGTCTTCGCTCCGCAACATAAACATTTCCTAGCGTGCTTTTTCTTAGCTTTTACAACGATTTCTCTTGCACTTTTTATACGTTCTCCTTTAAGACCACCTTTGTTTTGAGCCCCTTCTGGATTTCCTATGGTCAGTTTATCAGCAGCTGGCTTTCCAATTGCATAGATATCTAGAATCACATCACTCGTTTTCTGCGAAGGTGGCTTAGGAACTTGAACTTGTATTTCCTTCTTTATTTTTTCTAACGTTTGCACAAATTCTGCCAACTTTGCTTCATCTTTACTCAACCAAAACAAGCATTCGTCGACCACGTTGTGGGCGTCATTAGTTAACCTTTCAATGGTTTCGTTATTTTATTCGTATATGTTTGTCTTTCTTCTCAATACAAGTGGTATTAAATCCATTCTCCAACGACTTAGAATGTACTTTTCTGGAATCTTTTCAACATCATGGTTCTTCAAAACACAAAATACATGTCGACACAGAAAACCATACCGAGTAAAATGTCTACAAGTACAATTAACTAAATCGTCTTCTGGATAACGCATAACCTGATTATGAAACATTAAAAACAAAATTAGTACTTGTGCATTTACCAGAATAATATATGATTTACCAAGAATCATATATGTTTCATAGCGAATCATATATGTTTCATAGTGAATCATATATGTTTCATATGAATCATATATGTCTCATCATGAATCATATATGTTTCATATGAATCATATATGTTTCATATGAATCATATATTATTTTGGTAACCGTAACAACAGTTACCATATTTAAAATAAAAATAAAAATTACAAGTGATTCACTAACCTTGTAGGTTGTTACCTTGTCTTCTTCTTGTATAACTATCTCTTTACCTTCCTCGGTATAAATTGTCCCGGTACGCACCTTTAACCTTAACCATCTCAAATCCCTCTTTCGTTTTAAACTCTACTATTTGAAAAGCCCAAATCGGTTCTAAAATTTCCTTTTGAACAAGCAGAAATATTGTCCTAGTATATATCTTATCCGCATGTGTTTCCATATCTAACCTTGTATAAGGTTTTAAAGCTGCTTCAAATGTTTTAAAGTCTAAAAACTCTTGCCTGTGTCTTTGCCTTTCCATAGCCGCTTCATAGCACATCATGAAATTGAGTAATGTTGACCCGTGATTCGTGAAACATTTGAAAAATGCGTTTTCACTCTCGGATCTGGAAGTGGTTCTCATTAAGCCAAACAAAGGTGAGCTAATAAATTATGTCGGTAACCATATTTCTCGAAGGGTAAACATTTTCGTCATCCACTTCTGTTCTTTCAATTTAAAGTCTTCGATTAGTTTATTCCATCTTTCTTCAAACTCCTTAGGCTCTATGAACATATTCCACACAAGTTTGTTGAAACGTTCTTTGGAATTTGTTTCTTCATATGTTTCTTTGCATATCTATAAAAATAATCAGACGAGAATGATTAGATACATGATTCATGATGAAACATACATGATTCATGATGAAACATATATGATTCATCATGAAATATACATGATTCATGATGAAACATATATGATTCATCATGAAACATATATGATTCATCATGAAACATATATGTTTCATCATGAATCATATATGTTTCATCATGAAACATACATGATTCTACAAGAAAAATACAAATTTTCATTATTGAAGTATTTTAATGAAATTCCAATACCTTTGATAGAATTTTTTGAATGATGTGCCACATGCATAATCTATGTTTAGACTGCGTAAACACTGGTTCAATTGCTCTCTTCATTGCACCATCTTGATCTGTTACAACCATATGGGGTTGCTCTGGGTGAGCAGACATGAACGAAGTTAGTAGCCATATATAAGCATCCGTGTCCTCACATAACAGCAATCCCGCGCCGAATGTCACTGACTTTCTATGATTCTCTATGGTGGTGAACGAAACAAAAACTATGTCATACCTGCAAATGAACAATAACTGTTAAAAACATTAAGTAAATCATATATGTTTCATCATGAATCATATATAATTCATCATGAATCATATATGATTCCTCATGAATCATATATAGAGGACATAAAAAGTTTTTATTCAACAACTTACTTGTTCGTTCTGAATGTTGCGTCAAATGATATTACATCACCAAACTCGTTGTAGTTGCTTTTATCAACTTCATCTGCCCAAAAAAGTGCATCTAACACGCTTTTTTCAACCTTATACTGAAATGTAAAGTTCGGCGCAAACAACTTCCTGTTTTCCATCTTTTCTATCAGCATATGTGCATCGCTTTCTCCTATAACCTCATTAACGTCTCTGACATGATTCTTAAAATCGTCACTCGTGGCATGAACATACTGAGAACCCCCTTTCATCGTAGAATACAAGTGCTGCGCCTTTGTTCCACCAAGTTTCATTGTTGAAGCTTTTACAACAAACATTTTTTCCGCCTGAGTCTCTTTGTTTCTTTGTAAGATGCTCAAATTCTTTCGGAATCATTATGTGGTTGTGTCTCAGAATGAATTTAACTATTTCATACTTTCCGGTACGACTATCTAAAACAACCTTAATTCTTTCTTGGCAACCCGTTATTCTATGCCTTGTAATTCTAACTTGCTTATCACTGTTTTGAGGGTCCAATGTGTTAATATTTATCTTTTTTGGATTTCCTTCTCGATTACACATGACATACTTTGATTTCACCAAACCACTTTTTGTTTTATTTTGGCATGTCATCCTAACTTCAAACCCTCCCTTATCATAAGTGTTATAGAAATCAACGCATTGCTCGATTGTATCAAAAGTTTGCCCCACAAAAGGTATGTATTGCTTTTTGACATTTGGTTCGCAGTATATCGTTCCTCCAGGTGTCTCGCCCTCTGGGAATAAAGTTGGCGTGCTCCTAGGAACTGTTAAACAATAACATTTAGGTTTTGTTTTAGTAAATTATTTTTACATTGAATCATATATGATTCATCATGAATCATATATGATTCATGATGAATCATATATGATTCATGAATCATATATGATTCATCATGAATCATATATGATTCATCATGAATCATATATGATTCATCATGAATCATTTATGTTTCATCCAACTTACGTTTGAACTTTATACCAATTATAGTTTCTTTACCAATAATTATTTTAATAGAATCATATATATTCACTTGTTTGTATAATAAATGAATCATATATGATTCTTCGACAAGGACAATATTTTTTTTATAATGAATGAATCATATATGATTCATCTGGAGTTTGAATGCGATTCGTTTCAACATTTGAATCTTCGTTTTGATTCTGAGACATAGGGTCTTCATCTACTTCGTATTGAACGATACTTAAATCTACATCAATCGCATCGTCATCAGCCAGATTTTGCAGATCTCGCTGGAAAAATATAGTTTGAACAGGTTGAGATCTCGCCAGAAAAATTTAGGGTTTGTAGATCTCGCGCGGGAAAAAGGTGTGTTATTGTGGTTGTTGTTGATAGAAGACAATGCGGTTGAGAATTGCCGAAAAAGGTGGTTAGTTGTGGTGGTTGAGGTAGTTGTGGTAGTTGAGGTCGCCGGAAAAAATAGGGTGGATGTGCCGGCGGTTATAGAGAGATAGAGTGTGTGTGTTTTTTAACCGAAAAAATGAAGTATCGTGTGATAAAATTCTATTTATATTTTACGTGTTTGCCCGTATGTGTAAAAAGTGGATGTGATCTTAACAATTGAATACAAAATGAATAAATGGTCAAGATTATTTTATTTGATCATTGCTATATATTAATACTTATTACTGTTTTACGAAACTTGGGGAATTTTTTATTATTTTTATGGCTTTTGGCGGGAAAAGAACCCGGCCACGTATCCCATACGTGTCTCTTCTCACACTGCTTCCAGATTCATCTTCACTTACTAAGATAAAACATTCTCACATAACCAGAAAACACACACAAATCATTCGGTGTCCCAAATCTGAAAAAAGGGGATTTTTCTCTTACCTAACAAGACCCAAGCCAAATCTATCCTCACCAACAGAAATAAATCTCTCAAATATATCATGTCTCACACCTCACACACACAGTTTTGATTCATCAAGCCCATTGCTATTGTTCATTCAGTCAATCACCACTACCGACGACACCAAGCAAGTAGCAAGGATTCCAACGAGTTAAACTAAAAGGTTTAATATTTTTTTCATTAATATAATGATTCAATCTTTTTTCTTTTGATTATCTATTTTAGATTATTAGGGGTTTTGTTTGATTATGGATTTCTTCTTCTGTAAGAAATTGAAGATAAGGAACTATGATGTTATTGAAGTAGTACGGTGTAGATGGTTATGCATAGGTAATTAGGTGTGTTGATTTAATAGAAAGGATTTGTGAATTTGTTCAACTGCATATCATGTGTTTGTTAAAATGTCAAGGTAATATATTGCTACTGTGGCTTTGTTACTTCGTGTTTTAATTATGGCGCCCTCATGTTTTTCCATATGTAGGGGAAGATACATTTAGGTGGAGGCGGTATTTCATTTGATTTATGCTTTTGAAGATTTGCATCTTTACTCTTAAAAATCAAGTTCGATTTTTTCCCATTGGTTTTAACTTGGATTTTCGGTGTTGTTGGTGAAAAATAAGGCTACATTATAGCTTCAAAGTTTAACCGAACCTGGGCTCGATTAATACCAAGTTCGATTAAATTTGAAAACCAGGTTCGATTTTTGTGGCCGGAGGACATCTTATGAACATGGTTTCCGCCTTGGGTTTGTGTTAGGTAGCGATATGTGCAATGTAGTATAAGTTGATGTTATTTTATATGGTTAAAGTTTTTTTGAATTTGTTTGCAATTGATGGACCATATTAAGCGTGTAATGAACCTTTTAATAATGGTAATTTGAGATGTAGTTAGAAATATTGAACACAATATGAATGCTCTTGGAATCAATTGCCATTATTTAATTTGTTACTTTTCAGTAGATTTGTGTATAGTTTTATGAAATGAGCAGGGTAATTGCCTTTAGGACAATAAGTAGCTGTGATTTTTATGCGTGTTAACTGTAGCCGTATCTATGTATAAAGGAGATAAGCAGCTACTTGGCCCCTAAAGTTACTCGATGGCAAGCTGAACCTTCAACAGGTACTATTTTTTATACAATATTAATTTTCATATGAAATTTCAGTATTTCATAGAAGAAAACAATGAAACTGGAAGCGTTTGTTTATACAATTAGAAAAAGAATATATTTCAGTAGAAACTTGGCTAATTCAGAATATGTGTTAAGCCTCGGTTCAAAACATCAGCCACTTCTGTAATGAATTAAAACTATTCACCTTTTTTAAAAGTGTCTCCTAATTGATGGTTAGGCATCTTTTTCTTCCATTTAGCTAAATATTTGTAGTTGATTTGTTAATTTTTTTAAGGTCTTTTGTTTGGGATTTTGTGAAATTATGGTGGTGCACAACTACATTCTGCTTGCTTTATACGTAGTAAATAATTAACTATCATTTATGTGTTTTTATTCAGATTCATATGCATTCTTTGAAAATGAAAATGCTAACAGCCTTATATAGAAATATATAAATATTAGCTATGACTTCAACATGATTTACAGAGTATGCGATAAAAACATTAATTTAGGAGTTGTTTAGGCTTGATTATTAGGAGGTGTTTAGAATTGCTTATTTTTAACGCTTATCAGTTATCTACTTTGAAGTTTTTTTATGGGTTTAATTACATTAAAAGAGGCTCATATATATCTACTAAAACACTGAGGCTGCTTATGTACTTGAAAATTAGCAGATCAACTCTTAAATAAGATGTCCCAAACACCCTCTTAGATTCGTTCGTTATATCTTGCTGCATTTTAAAAGGCCGACAATCATACAAACAAATTAAACTATTGTGATTCAGGCTGCAAGGGCTATTGAAAAGCGGTCGGTAATAAGCCAGAATGAGTACTTTGTGATTCAGTTGTCATTAACCCAGCACACTCTTTTTTCTAAATTGATAAACAATACGCTAATATTTAGTGTCGGATATAATGCCACCAGTTATCTTATTTCTTATGCAGGTCTTATAGAATTGTGGTGTGATTGTCCATTACACCTAAGCAGCATATTAGTTGCCGAGGTAAGACACTGATTTTCATGGAATCCATAGAGTAGAATGGCACTTCACACGACAGCCATAGTTTTAAAACGTTGCAAAAGTTTTTACATGCTCATAAGTTACAAAGCAAGCTTAAAATAAGCTTAAATAAGACGCACAATGTAAGCGAATAATACAAAATTAAAGTTTAAACAAAACCCTTTTAAGCTTATATTTTGGGCTTATACCTTATCTGCATAACCTGACGAAGCGTTCACTCCCATATCAGTAGGCTAAACTTATGGATTGTTAGTGTATGGATTGTTAGTTGTAGAAACATTTAAGGCCAATGAGAACTGATTTAGGTGTTATATAGTTACTAATAAAATTGTTTTCATGACATGTTTCACAATGGTTGTGTGACTCGAGATGCATTTATCGTCATGGCATGTTGTAATCTTTCTAAACTCCTTTTGTATGTATTAATGAAATATGCATTATTGGTGTTATGTAACCCTCCACATTTAACTATTGGTATTACTTTCATATTTCCTATGAGATTTGACTGAAAGTTAAAATGATTATCGAAACTTCTACGCACCTGAGATGTATGAAGATTTAGACCACGTTTTGATTTCATGAAATACAACAGGATGTAATTGAATGTATTATGGGAGCCTCACTCGATTGGTTTTTAGAGGTTTCTTTCATCTATGTATGAATTGCTTGATCTGGGTTGTGCGTATGTCTCAAACAGGTTAAATAAAAAAAAGAATTGTCTCAAATAGGTTGAAGAAAAGAAAAAGCTACGAGTCTCAAATAGGTTGAACAAAAAAAAGCCATGGGGGACCTTTCTTGATGGTACAAAGCTAATTACGTACATGGTTCAATGTCAAGTGGAAATGGAAATTTGGAGCTAGCTTTTACATGGATCTTTTCTTCCAGGTACGCAATATGTACTTTCATAATTAGAAATTCATCTTATCTGTCTTAAATAAAAAGATTTACCCACACCTTACTACTTTTCTGCATTGAAAAAAGTTGTTCCAAGCATCTTACATTGAAGTAAGTTCCAGCAGCCCCAAACAATTGTAATTTACGTTAGGTTTGATGCACGTTATATGGGAATGGCTCAAATTGTAAGTACAATAACTGATTAAAGCCGCATAACTGTTTGGAGGTTCAAATGCTAAGAATGACCCGGTATGAACAACATAATATTAATAAGGGATTGTGATAAACATGTTAGCCAATAAAATTTGGAATTGCATATCAACTGTATCATACTTAAAAGATGTTAAGATAAATTTGTTCCACCTCTCAGATATATAAGAGCCTTGAATGACAGTTTGTAATGACCAACACAAATCTACTTACAAACAGTGAAGACCGTAGCTTTCAAGGGATAATTATGTTGTAGATGTTTTTCGGCCATATATATGGAGGCTTTTAGCTTACTAGCTTATTAGCACCACATAACCATATCTTTCATGCACCATTTATGAAATTTTGATTATGTGTGTTTGTTTTGAAATATGGTAAGTAACTATATTGTTGTGACTGCATACGTCCTTAGTCTTGGTTGATTTTTGTAGATACTATGATTTCATTATGTTTTACTGTAGTTCCTTAGGTTAAAGATAAGGTTCTTAAAGTGAAGGCTATCACAGACTACAGACTCACCCGTTGGTGTGTTTATGCTAAATTATCAGTTTCCTTTGGATTCATGCTTTTTATTGACCATAAAGGCATAAATGCATTTGTATATTAGTTAGCGTTAAGTAGAACAAAATTTTTGTAGCTGTAAAGGTGTAAAGGTCTAGAAATCCTAACGTTTTGTTCTTTATCATTTAGGAGCAGAGCAACAAATCTCGACCAAGCTGCAAGATGGGAAGTGAGTTAGGACCAAAGTTGATTCGAATTATGAAAACCAATTCAAGTTATGGTGCAAAGATCATTCAATATGAAATCCAAGATAAAAACTTTACGGAACCTTTTAGTATTAAAGTGGGAAAGAAACTCTTGCGAGCTTCTAAATGCTTAATGTCCTGAGTACAAGCCATTTGTTTCATATATTGTTTTAATGCAACATTTATTGTTACTAACTCATGCTACTTTCTTATGTCAACTTGAACAACTGATATTTCAAAAACACGAGCTGTATTGTGCAAGTGAAGACCCGCCGCATCGAAGAGCGGGTTTTTCATACTTGTTGTATATCTATATGAGGATCTAAACTCTCGTCGAATATACCATGCAAAATCCTACAAGAAATTCGTCAAAAAAACCATAAAAACTCTTAATACTAGAAAAAAGGAAAAACAAGAAAAAAAAAAGACAATTATTGATGGCACCTCTCTGTTAATTGTGACAATAATAAAAAAGTTGTTGGTACAAATCAGGTAAAGATGTTAATCCAATTCAATCCAACTAAACTGGTCAGATGCTTTTATCTTAAACAGTAGTAGTAGTATAAAAGTCAGACCTTAATTTGGTGATTAGTCAAATCCGAAACATAAAACACCCCTCAACTAACATTTTGTTACCATCTAGTCCTCCTATAAATATACTCACACACTCTACAGTTACCTCAGGCTGCTCCTGAAGCTGATATTTTGTACTTAACATCTAAAAAAACGCCTCCCAACACTTTTTCCGGCCAAACAGGTTCTCATCTCATCTCATTTCACCTTTTTTTTATATAGATTTATAATTTATATTCAGATCCGGTATATAAAAATTTGCCTTTTATAAATTATATAAACAACTATAAGTTTAAATGCTCTTTTTTTTTATTTTAAATGGCACTGTAATAAACTACAATAATAAATCGATTATTTTTACTTAGAGATGACGGATTTATAAGGTTTTAGAGCGTTAAATGTTTGGGATTTAGTATATGGGTGGGGGAGAATTGAGTTTCAAAATGTAAAACAATTTACACTAAAATCTCATCTTGTCAGGCTAGCCATGGGGGGCACCGGCCCCTTATACTACATGCATACATCCGTCCCTGGGTACTTCGTTACTAAGAATCTAAGATAGATAAGAACCACCAAATGGATGTCCTCACTCAGTTTTAGAAGATGTTAGTAATCGAATTGGAAATATTATATATGAATTTGGAAATTATATGTATGACATGTTGATAGGACCCATATAATTGTTCAAATATGTCAAACTGAGTTAACCCCAAGTTTTGATCCTGTAGCGACTAGCACGTAATTGACCTTTCACTTTGTAGCGAATAATCGATGATTACTCGCCCTTGTAATCCTTGTTTTGGTAGACATTACTAGGACGGCTAACTATGTTTTCTTTTGGTATTCAGGTTATATTTGTCGAATCAGCATATACGTGTGGATATGTGTCAACGAGCATCGAACTGAAATGAAGACTAAGATCAATCAGGTTAGCATTTGTATTAGATGGAAAATTAATTGATATTGAGTGATTATTTTGTTATGTTGTAAAGATGTACTTGTTTGCTAACATTCTGAGAGAGACACCATAGCCACGTTTTGTTGATACGCAATTGTATGTCCTGAAAGTTATGTATGTTGGGAATTAGCCAAACTTACTAATCTTTACGCAGTAGGTTAATAGGGAAAGTAATAGCCATTAAATTTACATCTTGAGGGTGGCCAGGGAAAGGGTTTGGAAACCTACCCTGTTAGTCGAAGACTTGATCTAACCAGGTATGCTGAACAGGGGAAACCTCACATTTACCGTTTTGTACTACTACAATCTGATTACTAGGTATTATGATGGCTATGGGGAATGTTGTACTCTATTCATTTCTAGATAAACTAGTTTTCTTTGACGTTATGCAATGCTCTATGACTTGCTGTAATCGCTAGCCTGCGAGTGGCTTTATTATGAATGTGATATGGGAAGACTGTACAAAAAAGGCTAGATACTTCATACTTGGATGTAGTTACCTTCTTAATATCTAGACATAAGAAAAATCTTAGATGATAGAGAATTGCATAACAATGTTAGGAACGCTCAGCATCCGTCTTTTACTATCCATAAGTATAATACACGCCCCTAAATATCCTGAATGTTCTGAATGACGAGTGCTGAAAATTTCGGATGCCATTAACTAACGTAAAACTTACACTTCTTTTTGCAATATGCTAAAGAGGAAAAGTACCAGCAGTGCTGCTGTGCTGCAGAGAGAAAGTAAGAATAAACGATATGGTTGCCAACTGATTTATTCTGTCTGGTCTTCTAGAACCCGTCATAAGTTATCATTTAACTTAAAATGATGTCATAACTGTAACTGAGACTTTATTCAGGCAACCAAGAGCAAGCTAGAAATACAAACCCAAGCTTCACAGGAGTCCCCAAGTGACCAACATAACGATGCTACAGAAGCTCCTGTTCCTGACACTGGTTCAGCTTCAATTTCGAGCAATGACAACAGAAAAGTTTCTCGAGAGGATATTGAACTTGTAAGGGTTATTTTTCTCATTCTGTATACATACAGTTACTTTTTATATACTTGCACACCAGTATGTGTACTATGCAGATTTTGATCATATTCTTTATTGTTGTAGGTCCAGAACTTGATAGAACGCTGTTTGCAGCTGTATATGAACAAAGACGAGGTGGTGAAAACTTTACTAAATCGTGCAAGGATAGATCCTGGATTTACAGCTTTAGGTACACAACTTCTTAGCTCGTTAATTTTGTTCTTTTTATCAGTATGTCATATTGGATCTCGACTTTTAAACCATATATATTATTCTATGCTTACTCGATTCATTTTCTCATATAAAGGATAAAAACTTACTGAACCTTTATTATTGTTATAATAGAATATTAGCTGCAACGTACAAAAGTACAAAACAATAGAATTTCCTGAAGTTAATACCAGCAGCATATTTATGTATCACTCGATATTCACCTTTGTAAGACAGTTTGGCAGAAATTGGAAGAAGAAAATGCAGACTTTTTCAGAGCCTACTACATAAGGCTGAAACTGAAGAAGCAGATCATCATGTTTAATCATTTGCTTGAACATCAGTACCATCTTACCAAGCATCCAGTGCATCAAAGGCTTCCTCTTGCTCCTATACAAAATGGCATCCATCCCATGCCAGGTAAAAAATTGCTACTTGCTATTTTCTGGTGTTGGAAAAGTTATCTATCAGTCACACATTTTTAAAACACCAGCTTCTTGAGCTGATTCTTTCTTTTCATAGTTAACGTCAACAAAGGGAGAGATACTACTATAGTACTACTTATGTTTACAACAATTTTAAGCTCGCATTCAAACCCTTTGGGGGTTTGTAATTTGACAATATATGTGATTGGCTTGTTTTTTGCACCACAATTTTTACAACTCTTATTCTCCTTTCTACAACCGGATTCTGATATCCAAATCACTTTGTGAATATCCTTTCCTGTTAATCATTCTTTAGCATATTGCCTCTTGAGATTTTGATGGAATAGGCTTCAAGTCTTTTGTAATATGAGTAGAGCTTATATATTGAGACACTATATGATGATTTGACACACTTTATAGTTTATAGTATCATCATTAATCAAGTCCATTACTTGCAGTACAGTTAACAACTTACCAATGGGGTACCCTGTTCTACCGCAACCTCCAATGGCAACTACTGGCCAACCTCATATGAATGCCATGGGTATGTCCAATTGTCATGTGGTCAATGGAGTGCCTGCTTCAAGTAACTTCCATCCTATGCGCATGAACTCTGGAAATGGGTGAATTTCCTTCTTTTTTTGTAACTTCTTTATAATTTTTGTTTCTATATAATTTTATGTGAACACATACAACCGTAACAGTGAAGATAATGCTTCTTTTGCTAATTTTTTGGGTTAAGACTGGATATACATACATATGGTATCCTGCGTTTTTTTACTTCATTTGGTAATATAAGCTACACGAGTGGTAATTGTTTAATGCATTCTCTTTCTCATGTTATTTGATATGTATCAACACCTGAGTTTCTGCAAAAGTTAGTTTTGACTTTTTTTCACCCCTACAGTTTTGGATGTCAAGTGATATCATTTGGTCCCTTGACGCATATGTAATTGTAAGATAATGAACATTATTATCTACAACCAAAGGCTTTTAAATCAACCAGCGACTGTTAATTTCGATCTTGTGGTCCCTAAATGAAACTAAAGACCACGAAGAATATGAAAACGTATAACAGTGGTGGCACTTGTATTATCTGAGTTGAATTGTGCTCGGGCCAATGCTGATCGTTGTTTCATTTGTTAACCTTGCAGAAGTATGGGGATGGATAGTAGTGCAGCTGATGCCACACCTGCTATTCCTGGGAATGGGGCCATTTCACCCTTGTCAGATATGCCTATGAGCCCTACATCAGCGTCTAGTGGCCATTTCCCGTTTACTGCATCTGAAATATCGGGAATGGGAGTAGACACATCAGCTCTTGACACAGCTTTTACATCTGACGTGGCAAGTTCTGTAGATTTGCATCTGCAACCTGATAATGGAACTTCTAGAGGTTTTGGTCATATCCCTTGGAATTTCAGCCTTTCAGATCTTACAGCAGACTTGTCGAATTTGGGAGGTATATAAAGCCCTATCTTTCTGTTCATGCAAAATACTTATTTGTAAGATTTCTGTGTTGCTTGAAGATTTAGTTGGTATAATCTTGTCGTTGAACACCAACTAGGAATATTACTATAAAGCGGAATCTTGAAAGGTCTTGGTATACTGGTTTTATGTATTGTTAACACATATAAGTGGTAAACATTTTGCTGAAACCAATAAAAAGTAGTTAGAAAAGAATTGCATTTCTATGGAAATCTCAGAAACCTCGGTTGTAAGCATGGTGAACTTGATCTTAAAATTTTCAAAAACACGTGTTGAACATTTTTACTGAAGAATACACAGTTCTTAGCTTTGAAAGCTAATTTATAGTCATTAATGACCTTTTTCCATTTTTTTTGCGAACTGACTAGTTACGGGTTTGCATTCATTGTTATCAGATCTAGGAGCTCTTGGAAACTATCCTGGCTCCCCCTTTCTGCCATCTGATTCGGATATATTACTTGATTCACCTGAACAAGAGGACATTGGTAAGACACTGTATCTCCAGTTCTATGTTTATTTAGCTTCATACCTCCAAATAAAAAAGGCGTGCTAATTAGAATTCCTTTCCCTTATGGCATTAGGATCTCTCGCATTTAGATAACTAACGTGTTATCAGATGGATCCATTTTGTGACTGTTCTGGCTGGCCATGGAAATATCAGACTTGGCACCAAGATAAAATAATTTTTTTGGTATCCAAAAGGGCCATATACTGTACCGAAATGTATGATAGGACTAGAAGTGTAGAGAACCAAATAAGGGGAAAACAATCAACTAACTAGACCCAAAAGGGAATATAAGCATATACCTATGGTCTAAAAACTTGATCTTTTGAGGGATGGGTCCTCATGCTTGCATAAAATGAAATGGTGACATTCACTTTTTGTCTTTGATTTTCAGTAGAAGATTACTTTGCTGACTCTGTACCTGGACCACCGTGCTCCAATTCAGATGAGGAGAAGTCTTAGTGCAGGATGATACAAGGTTAGTGTCTTCGAGAAACCACCATGCGGGATAGGAACATAATGATGTACTTTAAGAGGTAACCTAAGAAACTGATATGTCAGTTATATATCCAAAGGATCTTATCATTGCTTTATTTTATCTTATGAGACACCATAGTTTATAGGCAAGACAATGCTGATTTCATTTGTAATTGTTTTAGCTTATGTCACAGAATCTTGTAATCATAGTTACAGGCTAGTTTCATCAGCTTCTATTGTTGTTCAATAGTTGTTCAGTCTTTACTCGTGTTTCATCCTTGTAAGGTTTATAATCTGAAATATGTAGTTTGGTGTCAAGTGAAGTAGGATGCCGATCAATCATGTAACCTTCTGCCTGATGTGCTCCTAATCGAGTTTTGTTTAAGAGATTAGCGATTGAGAAACATGTTTATGGTATAATCATGTATCATTAAAGACAAGCTTAAGGTAAGACTTAGGAACTGCAGAGTTTATTAATCACATATCTACCAGTTAAAGTACAGATCTATGAAGTGAAAAACAAACAAGAAGATTTTGGTGAACTTAGCCAAAAACCCGTTAGAAGACGAATTTAGTTGCCAATGCATAGTCTGTTATTGTGGACAAAACAAGCACTAATCTCTTTGCTCTATATACATTAATCAACTAAGCAAGTAATAAACTGATCTCAACCCTCCTCTGCCACTGAGTAAAGCATGTGGCCATCTTGTGGACTGGATTCGCCAGATGAACACGAAAGATCTTCATCCACAACCCCTTCTATCGCCTCCAAAACTTCAGCTATGGAAGGCCGATTCTCAGCAAAATGGGCCACACATTTGAGTGAAACGTTTAACAGAGGAAAAGCATACATCCCGACTTTTGCAATCTCCTTATCAAACACCTCGCCTGTCCACTCTTCTCTCACCATCGCCTTCACCCACTTTGGAAGATCTAACCCACTGTTTTCCACTATTTTTCCTGTTAGTAGTTCCAGTAGAATCACTCCAAAGCTGAACACATCACCTTGTTCTGATAAAGCTCTCTCCGGGGCTGTATAACCATTGGTTCTAAAGAGACAAACACTCTTGGGATCAAACAAATTTGAGTACCCATATTCACTTATTAAAGCTTCCTCGTTTTCATTTAATAAAATGTTGGAAAGCTTGAGGTTTCCATGGGGAATGATCTCCGAGTCTTGAAAGCTTTTGTATATGTGATCCAAACCCCGTGCTATACCAACCGCTATAGACATACGCAGCTTCCATGGGAAATCCCTCTTCCCCTCCACATATCCTGCATCAGAACAAATACTAATTTAGAGAATTCCGGGATTGCTTATTTATTTTGCTTATAAGCAATAGCACAATAGCAGCATAAAAGTTAGTAGTTCAAGAAATAGTATTTGGATTTGCTTATGCTGTTAAGGAATGCAATTAGACACAAAAAGGACTAATTTGTTAGAAATGAAGGCTGTGGTAAGATATGAGGGTAAAAAAGTAAGTTTTAACTTCATCTCAAATAAGCACTTTGAAATAAACATGCCCCTACCTGCTTATTCTACCCCAAAATAAGTAAACGATTCAAATAAGCATGTCCCTACCTGCTTATTCTAACCCAAAATAAGTAAACGACTCAAATAAGTTTGTTTTATCGAAAACCCCAAATTGCTTATCTACTTAAAGATAAGCAGATGAGCAGAAAATATAAGCAAATCCAAAACACCTTATTAGATGGATGTTCAAGATGGAAAGTATAACATGGTGGCTTACTTTCCATGAGTGATAGAAGGCTCCCGTTATTCTGATATTTGTAAATCAAAAGCTTTTCTTCACCCTGACAGTTATAAGCTATAAGCGGAAGAATGTTTGGATGATCCAACTTCCCAACCTTTGTCATCGTGCGATCAAATTCCTCAGCGGATGCCTGCAATTTCTTCAATCTCTTAACTGCATAAGGAATGTTGTTGTTAAGCTGAACCTTGTAAAGGCTACTACAGAAGTTTTGGTTTTGCATATCAGCTCCAGCATCAAGAAGGTTTTCCAATCTGAATCGTTCCTCTTCTTCGACAAAGAAAACAAGTTCAGGATGTTGTTTTTCCTGTTTTACTTCTGTCAAGGCTATGGAAGTTTTAGGGGATGACTGAACGATGTTTTTCTTGCTCCTTTTTACCTTCATTGATTTTGCAGTTCTCATATTCACCGCACACGCAATCAGGCAAAGTAATGCTATGGCAAGAACAAGTAGGAGCGACCATAACACATAATGATGCATTGTTTGTTTCGTGTGATGTGGCGGAGGAGATGCAGTATCATTGACAGTTAAAAGCTCGCGTCTACCAGTCACATTGACAGATAAGGCAAAAATTGTGAGGCAGCATAACAGTCCCCTCAGAAATGGGTCCTGATATCTCCGAACACACATATTTGATACGTTGAACAGCTTGCAAATGGATTTTATATAAGATGCAACGTGCCTCCCTATGTTTTTTGGTTTAGAAATAGTAACTTGATCAGACGTAGGAACATGAGACTCCACCTTCACTAATTTGTTACTCTACGTTCAGTAAAGACGAAAAAACAACATAGTACCCAACGGCTCAACAAGAATACTCTAAAAATCGTTGTGAGAAACGATGTCTGCCTTAAACATTCTGGACATGAAATTTTGTGACTAGATTGACCTTTCATAGCCATGTCATGCCTACTAGTTTTTGTTGTTTGCTGAGGGCATTAATGGGATTAAGGCCGGCCAAAACATTAAGGTAAGGTTTGACTAGCTTCTGCATTGTTTTCACATACAGATCATAACGGCATAAACAAGAAAAACTCATCACAACCAAACCTTAGATGTCTTAAGATTTAACAATTGACCTGTAAGATTGATACACATTGATTAGAACAAGTATGAACCTTATCAGCAAGGCATCTTTGTAACATAACATACATGTACAACTAATGAAATGATTTTGTTTATGCAAAAGGTAGGTAATACATGTTTGTTAGCTGCTTTATCCCTTAGTGCCTTGGTAGTGCTATGACCCATCTATCATATAGTCTTTAAATTAGATAACTTATTATAGACTAAATGAAAACTTTAAAAATGAACTTTTACATGTATTTTAAAAAAAATGTATAAATATAACGAAATTAAATGTTACAATCTACACATTTTTATGGCGTGTCATACATGGAAGTCTTAAACACTTCAAAATGTGCAAATACGAACATTTATGAAAAGTACATTATATTTACATAAGTTTTTCAAAATTCACATATCAAAATGTGGCAACATGTAAAGTTCGTCGCCATTATACGACCAAAACCATAGCTTAAAAGAATAGTCATTTTTGCCTGGTCATACTTGTCTTGCTACAACAACTTTGAGTTGTAGATATTAGAAGTTGACTTTTATCATATACAAATAGACAACTTCATCACTTTTCCAGTATATACATGTTAAGAATTGCTATTATAATATGATGCCCCTCCATGAAAAAAGGTAGTACGAATTTAGTGCCATATATTTTGACAACCAAGGGTTAATTTACAATCAAAATATTCCCATCATGGGTTGTATGTAATGTAAGACTAGTCTTTGGAATACAATTTACTAATAGCTCAACCAAAATATAGTCAAACATATATTGTATATTAATTACTTGGTAAATAAAGAAGGAAGAATATTACAAATACAATCCAATGTCTATGTACAAGTATTGATCACAAACAACTCCAATACAACCAAATCCTAAGTTGTAAACTACCTTTTCAAATTCTAAAAACAACTTTTCAAACATCTAAAAACAATTCAAAGCCGCCGTCACCAAATAGCACCAAATAGCACACCGAAAAGGCAAAAAAAGAAGAAGTTATGAACATTTCACACGTCATTACAATATCAATTTGACTAGCGCAAAGACAAGTCGGTTTCAGCTTTCGTCATCATCATAAATACCATCAAAGAAGGAATCCTTAAGAAGGTCGGCGGCAGAAGGCCTAGCCCTTGGTTGGGCTAGACACTTCTCAATAAAGGCCTTGACCTCGGGGTCCTTTACCTTATTCATGGCTTGTGGCCTTAGTCCAGAAGTCACCTTTCTATAAATTCTAGCAACATTGTCACATTCACTATAAGGCATTTCAAGAGTGACCATCTCGAGCAAACACATGCCAAAAGAATAAATATCAACTAGCTCTGTATAGTCTTCATCATACAGCTCAGGAGCCATGAATTCAGGTGTCCCAAGTATTGAATGAGCACAATGACTCTTACCAACTATTGCAGCCATACCCAAATCACCAATTTTCACCTAAATGTTCATATGAATAAAATAAGAACCACATGGACAAATGGCAAAATTAAACTTGAAAAAAATAATAGGGATGTTCTTGGTGACATTGTCCTTATAGTTTGTCTTTTAGCTATGTCATAATCTGTTTAGCAGAATTATAAATTACTGCACCAGCCTACTAACCCCTTGCGGAACATTAAAGGGTGGGATAATTTCCTTATCATTCTTATAATGGTTGATTATCATAAGTCAATGACAAAAATAATCAAAATAGTAGTAAATGTTTTCTAGTTTAAACCAACTATTCCTGATACCAACAACCCAATACAATTTGTTAGAAAGAACAATTATATAAACTCTAATTTGACTGCTAGGTGATGACATATAAAACACTTCACCATGATGCAACATTGCATTCAAAAAAGGCGTTCAATGTCAAACAATCGTGGTGCTTCCTGTTCAAAACTAAGAAAATATATTTCCAGTAATATAGTTGCACACGTTCTTTATCCGGTATAAAGTTTGAATTAACGACCTATTAGTAGGTAGAACAGTACAACATAGTGCAGTTAAGTGTTTTGGTGCGTTTATAAATTATGACTCAATCTAAGTTATCCAACTATGGTAATACTCAACAAAAGTGGCATATATATAGTGGAATTGGGCATCAAACACTAATCCTATTGATCATAATCATAATCAATTACTGACCACCAATCAAACAACTATGGCTATATGAATATTCATGAAAGCAGGTAAGTATTGATACATACCTGACCGATATTGCCATTGATGAAGATGTTGCTACAATTAAGATCTCTATGAATAATACACGGTTCATGACTATGCAAATAGTCCAGCCCTTTCAATATTTGTCTCGACCACTTCTTCAACGCTTGCATCGACACATGTTTATGTTTCTTCCTATACTCTCTAAGATTCCCAGACGTACAAGCTTCCGTAATAAAGTTCAAAGTATTTCGCTCAGGGTCTCTCCAATGAGAATACAAATGAATAATATTCGCGTTGTTTAGCGACATTAACAGCTTAACCTCGGAATAAAGACGTTCAATCATAGGCTTATTGTCACAAAAGTTTCTTAGCTTAACTTGATTCCATGCAACTTCTATACCTTCCTCTTGATCAAAGGCTCTATACACTTTCTTCACAGCACCTGAACCAAGTAGCTCGTTATAACGCCCGTATCGCCCCGTTGGATCTAGTTCGACAAACGGCTCCTTGTCGTCTTGATCCGATGATTCCATGCTAGGCATCTTACAAATTAAAAAAAGAATGAAAAAGGGTATATAATTAGAATGTTAAAATGAAGGAAAGAAAAAAGATTGTGTATGAATAAAACAAGTACCATGAAGAAGCAAAGGCGTAGGAAATGTGTCGGCTAAGAGAACAAAAGGAGGATTGTGCGTGTTTAAGAAGCATTTATATAACAAGAACATTATGACGAGGTTGCGTTGTTGTGTGTTTATAGCGGCGGGGTTAAGGAACCTAACCATGGTTAAGTTAAAATGTCAATGGGAATGGGGTTGGTCGCCGTTTGCTTTTTATTGCTTTTACTTTTCTTTTTTTATTAAATATGGGTGTGATTATCATTTCTCTTTTCTTTTTTTTTTAATTTACTTTTTTGGTATAAAACTAAAATAGTAATTATTTATCATTATTTGAACTTATTACTTACCGATAAATATAAGAAACATGACATGCTAGTTTTATGTGGTACCGATTAAGTTAACGATTATTTGTTTTATTTTAGTAACGTTAGTTTTTGATACCAACCACTATTTTAATTAACTAAAATTTGTTTTTTAGAAAAAAACTTTAATATTTGATATGACTTTAATTCACATCTTATTTCCTCGTAATACATATTTAAAATAGTCAAATAATTATTATTTGTGTGCCTTTTATATTTGTTTTGTTGTTTGTGTATGTGCACGCACGGATATAAAAAAATCAAGCCAAGACAAAACGAATATGAGAATTGAAGAAAAGCACAAAGTTAAAGCCGTGATTCTATTTAACGGAGTTTTATACAATTTATCTCTAAAATTAGCAAACTACCTCTCACTATTCACCATATTTCTTAAAATACCATTCAATAATCCCATAATTACAAAAATCACCCTTGAAGTTTACCTAAATTACAAATTCAGTCCTTTGAATTATTACCTAAAGTTAAAAGGGTTGAAAATGACAAAGGGTGAAACTTGTATAAGGTTATTAAACCTTTAGCCTATCAAACCATTCCATAAACTAAGCCAAACCAGTTCACTTTATCCAATTTGACTCTTCATAAATACCAAGTCAAACTATCCGATCAATCCAATAACAAAAATCCACGCCTTTTCTTGTGTTACTGTTTATCTTCAAGCTCTAAAAAATTACCAGCTATTGAACTGAACTTTGATTTATATTTTGTGCTTTATTTGACTTTGGTTGACTTTTGCTTATGTGGCTTCTTAGTTTAGCTCTCAGTTGTTTATTGCTTATTATTGCTTTCCTAGGTGATTTGAGTTCTTGTTTCGTACTCTAGGTTAAATTATTTTGCTTTTGCTTTGTAAATCTTAATATGTCCATTTATAAAGGGGTGTTTGGAGTTGTCTACTTAATGCTTATTGACACCAAGACCTAGGTTGATAATTGTCTGCACACTTTTATTGGGGTTAGATGGGTCTTACTCAGCTTTTTATTTAAGGGTCTTAGTGTAAAAATAAAAATTCTTTTGTTTTCATTTTTTTTCCTGATTTCATTATTGCTTGTGTTTTGTCTAATATCTGGTGTGCTTAGTGTTAGATTTTTGTTTGATATATGAGGTATAAATACCTTAGATAGTCCTGTTAGGCCTAATTCACTTAGACAAAATTTTGGAGTTCAAAAGATTGCATAATTTGCCTTTTCTATGATCATATATTCATATGCATCAATCCTTTGTTCTGCTTATATTTTAGGATTTGTGACTTGAGCCTTGGCCTGTTTAGTTATTAAACTTAATATGTTTTAGGTGCTTTGTGGATTCAGTGCTTATTTGTAGCTTATACATTAAGCCAAAGTTCATAAATTTACTTCTATTTGCAATTGTACTGTAGCTCAGCCTTAATTTTTCTTGCATTTGGTTTTAATTGCTTAAGTTTGGATTGACTTTGTGCTTAGAGTGCTTATTTATGTTTTGTATCTGTACTCACACCCCTATAAGCTCAACTGGCTTATAGTGGGCTTAATTTTTCCAAATAAAAAAACTCTAAAATGCAAAAAGGAGTGGGGTTCGAACCCACATCCTTCACACTCACAAGAAACCTCATTACCATATGTGCCCTTGGGTCTTTTCTGACTAAGGGTACTTTGTTTTATTTTTATCACTTACAAGTGGTAGAAAATTGGCCAAATAAGGTAGTTTAGCTTATTAATCTTTTCTGCTTATTCCAATCTTAAAAAAACTTGTATTTTGAAGTTAGTACCTTTCATTTTATTCTTTTAAATAGTCTTGTAAGTCTTAGCTCATGTCTTTCAACTTTTACTAGGAAATCAGTTCACATAGCTTTTTTCATAGTGCTTATTTATATTTCAGACTTCATTTCTTTAGCTTATTTCAAGTTTTAAAGTTCCAGATCTCTTAATTTTTCATTCCCAAGCGTTTAACTGGTTTCAAGTCATAAGGTGAAGTAAAAAACTAAAACGACTATTTTGTCGTTTAGTGCATAGCTTAAACGATTTGATTTGAGCTTATTACAAAATCTTTTTCAAAGTTTCTTTTAGAAATCTCTTAGTTATCCCTAAAGAGTAATATTTGCCAAAAAGTAGGCAATAAGCTTAAGTTTTTAGCTTATTGGGCTTATTAGGCCCAATAAGGTAGCTTATAGCTTATTTCTGGCTTATTGGCTAGGATTGGGCTTTTGTGCCTTTAGGAAAATTTGCTTAGAATAGGATTTTTAGTCTAGATAGCCTTTTTGTTTTTAATTTTTCTAAATTTTTTTATTGGGCTTTTTGGCCCCTTAAGAAAGATTAAGAGTTTAAAGAAGAACAAGCTTAAAGAAAAATGAGAGAATTTAAAATTACACCTAGTCCTAAAAACTAACTAACTATTACAAATGATGAATATGAAACTATTTATAGTGGAGGAGTGATAGGTGTGGTGCTTCCTTCTTTCTTTTTGTCTTCTCGTCTTTTTAATTAATTCGACATTCTCGACTTTGTCTCGGGATTTGTCGATAAATAAAATGAACTCGTCTTCTAATTTCTTCTTATATTAGATTTGGTTCTTCGACTTTGTTAAACTTCCGTCTTTGGACTATTTCTTCAATAAATCTTCAGAATAGGACTTTGACTTCCGTTCTTTTTGCACTTTGATCTTTTGACTTTGTCTTTCGTCTTTTTCTTCGATAAAAGCCCGTGAAATCCCGTGTTTTCCTCTTTTTTCATCTTTTGGTCCTAAAACACAACAAAAACACAAACCACGCGTAATTCCGACTTTTATGACATTAAACACACGTTTTGGTCTCGTTTTTATTTGTTTTAAGTGGTAAAAGGATAAATGTTTTTACACTTATTAAATCCCCTACACTTGACCATTGCAATGACCTCATGCAACGCATTAATTTCAAAGCAAAATTTACATTTTCCTTATAATTAACCCACCTTGGCCCTTATTACATACTACAATACTATGGAAACTAAAAAGATAGAAAATTTTTGAAATTGTATGATGGAAGAAACTTGTAAAGAAATCAAAGACTTAAATTAGGGCTTTTGGTGCCATGAATATTTATCACCCTCAAGTTTCACGTTCCCCACACCAAGCTTAAAAACGAGATCATTGTTATTATAAGTTAGTAAAGCTAACACTTACTTATGTGGCTCAATTATTCACTTAGAATCCGTTATTACTACGGTGTATCTCTTATATTTTATTTTTGTCTTGAATATCACGAGGATAAATCTTTGACTTATTTTCGATAATTTAATTAGGCCGAAAATAAAGTAGGACGATTTAATCAATAGTTAGCTAAATGACAAAATCTTTTAAAACGGCTTCTCGAAATCTCTTAAAGTTCATATATTGGCATAACTCGTTTCACGATTTGAGACCTTTCTCGGACCGATATTTGGCATTTACTTCATACTTCGAATCTTGAGAGACGGTCTTGAAATAATGGTCTTCTCTTCATATTTGGAATTTCTTCACTTGAAGTTTTTGAGAGATTCTTCAAACTTGAACCACGACTTCATCATTTTTCTTCAATCTTTATTTGGGATTTTGATATACAACGATCCGCCTCCTTTTAGGACTTGGATCTAATTATCCTCATACCTTGTTAGGGTCTTTTTAGATAGACTTCTTCATGATATTTATGGGAGTAATTGCTTCTCGTCGTGTGTCTCGATCCTACATATTGATTTTGGAATAATGATTCTTCACATCATCTTGGATTTTTAGCAACAAAATGTAGCCCTCATGTCTTGTTAGGGCCTTTTTGGACTCACCAATCTTCGCATCCCGTTTCAATAAGTTATGCCTTGGCTATGAACTCTAATTAATCCCGAGCAACTTTTAAACGATCTTGGGCTAGAAGCTAAGTAAGTTTTCAAATCGTACGACCTTATTTATTGCATTTATTTATTGACAAGCGATGGGAGAGAAAGCTTATAATTAACTCACATAAGTTCATGAAGGAATACAAAACTTATAGTTGACTCTATCATCTCTCGTTCTTCGTAATTTAAAATCTCAAGGAATGAGACTCGTGGATGCTTAGCCTAACAAACCAATTAAGGTCCATATGGTTAAGGATACTAGCTAGAGTAAACTCAAATAAGTAAACTCGGGTTGAGTCAAAATATTCACGATGGGCCTAATATATCAAAGACGTCTAAACTTGTTAAAACCATTTTATTTAATAATTTTTTTTAACTTTATTCTAGAAATGAAATAAATACATACGATCAAATAAAATAACGATAACAAAGGAAAATACTACTAGGCCAAAATAGATCAAAAATTTTGAAAAATGTCGAAAAATTGATTTTCCGGTTAAAATGAGGACATATTCATGGAAAAGCCCACTTAACTTCGATAGACATTTCTCCCCTACACTTAATATAAACATTGTCCTCAATGTTTAAGCATGTGGAAGTAAACTCCCTTACACTTAGGACATTGTGCACGTTGTTTAAATCTTGCTAAGGAAGAGACAACTAAAGTGATTCCCATTTCAACATTTATGAATATAAAATATTGAATCACAAGAGTTTAGGATAGAATCGGAAAGACGGGTACACGAAACCACGAATCGTCAAAAGTCACCAAAAGTGGATCTTTGAAAGCTCCAATCCCTGCACATCATTAGAAACAAAACAACAAACACCTACGTGGCTCCCCTACACTTATTATGAAAAACGGATAAAGAAGGATAGATCATCGGGTTGCCTCCTGAGAAGCGCTTGTTTTTTTAACCGAGTCACGAGCCTGACTCGACCCCGAATACTATGGTGAAAAGCTCATAGAAGACCTTGAAGAAAATCCGCCGGGGTCAAAGACGTAGTTTTCATCCAACAAGTAGCATAAACCTAAGGTGAACAACACAAGCCAAAGTAGAGTAGGCGAGGTTCCCTTAAGCAAAAGTTGAGCATGGTGATAGAAGGTATGGTAAGGTGAAAGCATAGCTCCGTATTTTCCAAAAGTCTTTCTTTTTTTTTCATCAGATGGATACTGAGATGGCTCAAAAACTGTGATACCCGGATTGAACACCTTTTCCTTTAGGGGAAAATAAGAAAGACACTCAGTAGACCTTGAAGAAGATTCACCCATATACCTCACAATCTCATCCGAAGAAGGTGGAAAAAGAGGTGTCAAAACATAAGTACTGCGAATGTTGGTGTCGTCCAGTTTCTTTTCCTTTGAAACAGGTTTCTTAAAATACGAAGGAGGGTAAAGGCCATAGTCAAAATCCAAAGTAGTAGAATCATGCTCATTAGGGAAGTAAGTATTGAGTAACTTGTCGAAATCTTCCTCAAAAGAGTAATCCTCTAAAGTAGTATCAAGCGTTGTTGGTGGAGGATCCTCATGAAAGATAGGAGCTAAAACATCATTAGTTGAAGAATCACTCGCAAGAGTGTCAACATCATTAAAGTCATCATAAATCGGCATGTCGTCATACTCGGAAGTAGAATCATCATAATCATCATAGATTGGTGGAGCATCTAAATCGGAAGTAGAATCATCATATTCATCATAGATTGGTGGAGCATCCAAATCGGAAAGAGAATCATCAAAATCTTCCACATGTTCTTGAAAAAGTGGATTATCATAGAAAGGCTCGAAAAGAGGATTGTTGTGTAGTACAAAATCATTGACATCAAGATTTGTAGTTTCCAAAGGAGTTGTAATAAGCTCGTCTTGAAGCACATCAATCATTTTCTCTGATTATTTTCCATTGTATTTGCTTGTAATCTTCCCCATTCTAAAAACTTGTTGATCATTCCCGACCCTAAGAATTAGTTCACCTTCGGCAACATCGACTAAAGCTTTTTCGGTTCGCAAGAATGGCCGTCTAAGTATTAACGGAATAAGAGGATCCATCTCATAATCAACAATAACAAAATCAACCGGAAAAGTGAAGGTACCAACTTGAACAAAAACATCTTCGGCAATACCAACGGGGTAAGCGAGAGTTCGATTTGCTAGCTCAAGAGTCATACATGGTGGTATAAGATCGGGTAATGATAACTTCTTCCAAACACTTAATGGCATTAAATTGATACTAGCCCCGAGATCGGCTAAGGCAGTACATTCTCTGATTTGAGAAAATGAACAAAACACAAAACGACCGAGATCTCCAAGTTTCTCCAGAAGTTCTTTGAGAAGGACTGCATAACAAATTTCATTTAATCGAGTATTAACAAACTCAGCCATCTTCTCCTTCTTACTAAGCAACTCCTTGAATGCTTTAACAAATTTTGGCATTTGGACAAGTGCTTCAACAAGGCTAATGTTAAAGTTCATTTGTGTGATCATTTTCAAAAGGGAAGTAACTTGAGTATCCTCCTTAGTGATCACTTTGCACTTGTCTAACTGAGAAGGATAAGGAATATTGGGCTTAGGAGGTGTAGGTGGAGAAGGTGAAGGTGTATAAGGTGAAGGTTGAGATGTTGAAGGTTGAGAGGGTGAATGGTTTTTGTTGGGTACATCTTCAGGAAGAGGTGAAGACGGTAATGGAGAACTAGTACTAGGCATGGTAGTAGGAGGGATAAATGGGGGTGGAGGAGGTGAAGGTGGAGTAACTGGGGGAGGGATAGAAGGTCCTACTAAAGTTGCTCCACTGCGTGTAGTAATAGCACTCACATTAGCTCTAGGGTTGGTTTCGGTTGTTGAAGGAAGAGCACCTTGGGGACGAAGGGCTTGAAACATTTGAACAAATTTCCTATCCGTGGACTTTTGCATTTCCTTTAATTTCTTATCTTGTTCCGAAATCTTTTGAAGAACTAAGTCCATTTGTGGATTAGGTAAATTGAACCCTTGTTGTGGAAAACCTTGGTTTGGGTATTGGTTGTAAGGTGGAAAACTTTGAGGATTAAAACCTTGGTTTGGAAAGCCTTGATTTTGCATTTGATAATTTCCTTGATTTGCATTGTAGCCCCGCACATTTGCATTTGGTTGAAAATTAGCTCGTGGTGGCCCTTGGTTGTTTTGGGTGGGTGGGGGTGGTCTTTGTGGAAAACGGGCGGAGCCAAATAATTAGTGGAATTATAGGACAAATGATTAACATCAACATTCGGCTTGAAATGAACCCTCTCAGTATTGTTATAAGCACACACTTCCCTTTGAGATTGGTTATAAGCCTTATCACAATTAACATACGAATGTGGCCCACCACATGTTTCACAAGTCACATTAAGGGCATTCACATGTTGACTCGGAGTGTTTTGAACATGTAAGGCAAGTTTAGTCACTATTGAAGTAAGTGCTTGAATTTGATTGGTAGTCTCACTATCACTAGTACTAGCCATAGTAGCCCTTACACTTTTAATTTGCACTTTGGCCTTGTTTTCAATAATATCCCAAGCGACTTGTGTTGTTTTAACTAGAATGCTACCCCCCGAAGCACTATTTAGTGAATCTTGGTCATTCAAACTTAATCCATTATAAAAAGTATTAATTTGATGCACTTTAGTAAAACCGTGTTGTGGACACTTTCTCAAAATTTCCTTAAAATGATCCCAAGATTCACTAAACGTCTCACCGTACTTTTGTTCAAAATTGATGATATCATTCCGCAAAGCGTAGTACGTGAGGGTGGAAAGAAGTAATTAATGAATTTAGTCTCTAAGTCTGCCCATGTGGCAATACTTTGGGGTGGTTTCTTATCAAGCCAAGTCCAGGCTTGTCCCTCGAGAGAGAAAGGAAAGAGGAGCAAACGAATTGCCTCTTGTGAGACCCCATTGTATTTCACAGTATTATTTAAGTGTACAAACCTCTTGATGTGATCGTGAGGATCATCATGAGTGCGGCCCAAGAAAGGTGTAGCAGAGACCATTTGAATAAAACCGTTTTTTAGCTTAAAGTTGTTGGCTCTAATATCTGGCACCATAATTGCATCGTCATTGCCTTCAACATGTGATTGCAAGAGCTCGATCATTGGTCGGTTATCCATGGTGTCAATAGCCCGAGTCTCGATATCAGCTTGAATGGCTTTCCTCTTGCGCGCACGAGTACGCATACACCTACAAAAAAAGATAGAAAAGAAATAGAGGAAGAAATAAAGTTAACATAAAAAGAAAATATTTTTGGTGCAAAACTTTAGAAAAGAAATGCTTTTTATGATTTTTTTAAATGTTTTTGAATTTTTGAAATTTTTGATTTTTTTGGATGTTTGAAATTTTTTGAAATTTTTGCAAGAAAAATAACGTTCACGAGTGAACGGATCCCAAAATCCAACGCATTTCTCACAAAAAACCGTCAATCTTTACGAAAAGAGCCGGCAGCGACGCCATTTTAATAACTGAATTTTAATTAAGAAAAATTGTTCTTATATGTCTTATCGAATTGATCTCGGTTCAAAAGTGTGACTCAATTGTTTTTGGTGGATAAAAGAAAAGATGGTTATCTATTTCTACTTAAAAAGTAAATTTTAAAACAAATTAAAAATAAAAACTAAATAAAACAATTCGGAATAAAACTTAATAAAAATGGCGGGGGACAATAAAAATCTTAAAACAATTCGGAATAAGTAAAAATCAAAGTAAATAATTCGGGCAAAAGAAAATCAAGTAAACAATTCGGAATACAAATCTAAACGTAATTCGGAATTTAAAACACTTAAACTAATTCGGAATAATAAAAGTTGAAATATAACTCGGAATCCAGTAACAATAAGCAATTCGGAATACATATTCCGAATAACACTTCGGAATCAGAGAAGAAAATAATTCGCAGTCAGAACTCAACCTAATTCGGAATATGGACTAGGAATGTAATTCGGAAAAAAATAGAGAACTTAATTCGGAATAAAGATGAAATGAAGATAATTCGGGAAAGGGTTTTAGCTAATTCCGAATAAACATAAAAGGAAAATAATTTGGAAAAAGAGGGTTTAGAGTTAATTCGGGAAAAAAAACAAAATTAAGCTAAAACTAATTAAGCAAATAAGCAAAAATTAAGCTAAAATAATTTCTAAAATAAGCAAAACAAGACACAAATTAAAACTCTAAAAAGCTCCAAATAGCAAAATAAATAAAATCTATTTTAAAAACATTAAACTACCAAATCCAGTCAAATAAAAAATAAGCTAAACATTAAATAAGCAATAAGCACAATAAGCTATAAAGATCAACCACATAAAAATAATAAAAACAAGAAATAAGCCACACAATCAAATAAGCAATAAGATCAAATAAGCTATCATGATGATTAACCAAATAAACACAATTAAAAACAAGAAAGGAAGAATGAGATTAATTGAAAAACTTAATAAAAAGATTAAGATTAAATATTCAAAAGATTAAGATTAAAGAAAGATTAAGAGTTTCAAGAAGAACAAGCTTAAAGAAAAATGAGAGAATTTAAAATTACACCTACTCCTAAAAACTAACTAACTATTACAAATGATGAATATGAAACTATTTATAGTGGAGGAGTGATAGGTGTAGTGCTTCCTTCTTTCTTTTTGTATTCTCGTCTTTTTAATTAATTCGTCATTCTCGACTTTGTCTCGGGATTTGTCGATAAATAAAATGAACTCGTCTTCTAATTTCTTCTTTTATTAGATTTGGTTCTTCGACTTTGTTAAACTTCCGTCTTTGGACTATTTCTTCAATAAATCTTCAGAATAGGCCTTTGACTTCCGTTCCTTTTGCACTTTTGATATTTTGACTTTGTCTTTCGTGTTTTTCTTCGATAAAAGCCCGTGAAAGCCCATGTTTTCCTCTTTTTTCATCGTTTGGTCCTAAAACACAACAAAAACACAAACCACGCGTAATTCTGATTTTTACGACATTAAACACACGTTTTGGGCTCATTTTTATTTGTTTTAAGTGGTAAAAGGATAAGTGTTTTCACACTTATTAATATTAAACTTTGGTATTATCTAAAATCGTAAGAAGATTATTCTATATTTTTGGTAACTATATGTTATAAATGATGATGAAATAATAATTTTTTCCGCATATAAAACTCTGGGACCTATGTTTAAAACTCTGATCTTTTATGATGTAATGTATATGTTTTTATTACGTCAACTTTGTGTCAACATTAATTCATTGTTTCTTGTACCATGACGTGGAACCCCCTTGTTGCCTAGTTGTTTCCTTGCCTGATTTTGGGGGTCTCACAGATTGTAACAGAGCGATGGTTATAGGGAACTGAGTAGTTTTTCAAAACTTAGTATATAACCGAAAGTTCAAATATTTCATGTTTCTAAGTGTCAAACAAAGAATCTACCATGGTTATTCGATATCTGCGTGGGTAACTCTCTAATCCATTTTATTTACTTTTAATTATCGTTGTAGTATTTCATGCCTTGATTACATTTTGAAATATTACATTGCCCTAATGACGATAATTACTATCCCTTTTCAAAGCCTTGTGCTTCATGAATAATCATTGAATATTATTTGATTACATATGCTCTTACTGCATTTATTGAATTCTTGTTCATGTAAACTTGATCTTGTTACTATGATTTTAATTTGTTAAGACGTTACATACTTGTATTCGGAGCGCGTATGCTGCCGACTTTTCATACTCACTTTTCTGAGTACTATTGCTATCTTGTATATGCGTGATACGACTGACCTCATATACTCGTTCGTTTTGAACCGCCTATTTTTCTTGACTCACTGTTACATGTTGTCATATTCTCGTGATACCATTGTTCGGGATTAAATATGTGTTGTTTTCAATGAAACTTCTGATTTTCATTTTACTTCGCTGTGCGTTACCTCTATTGTTAAACCTCTTTAAGATATCTATTTAGATATTCAAATTGCTTTCCGATCATTTGTGATTGGATGTCCTGGAAGATATTCTATCGACCATTGTGTAGCTCAACGTGTCTCCGAAAAAGACTAAAGGACACTGAAAGTTTGTTTTTGCTAGGGTTAAAAGTTATCGTCCGATCTTTTCGAATTGACTACCAGTTTAAGTGCGACTCAGTCGTCTTTTGGTGGAAACAATATTTTTGGTTGTTGTAAAATAAATGTGCAAGACTTTAAAGTAAATGACGGGTAATTGAAGCTAAAGCTAATTAAAAGGTAAATGTGCAATATTTAAAACTTTTAAAAGTAAATGACGAGAAATTAAATGACGTAAAATTAGAGCTCGACGAAAAGTAAATTTGGCAATTTAATAAAAATGAAAACTTGAAAACTTAAAACAATTAAACAAGACAAAATATTAAAAACCAAACCTGTCAGAATACATTCCGATCGGAATGTACTCGTCGGAATGTAATCAGAATACACCCCTATCGGAATGTGGTCGGAATGACCAGTCAGAATGTGACAAAGTAATCCTATCGGAATGTGAGTCGGAATCCGTTATCGGAATAACAAACCTTGGGGATGATCGAATCCTGATCGGAATGAAGGATACCAACACCTAATCGGAATATCAAGATAACTCCAACGGAATGTCAAACTATTACCTTCATCGGAATCCCCAATCGGAATCCTAATCGGAATCACAAAGCCCTTTTCTGATGTGGTGATGAGAATGCCCGTCGGAATGCAAAGCCCTTTTCTGACGGGTTTGATCGGAATACAGTAAAAGAAATCGTAATAAGAAAGATCAAATAAGCTATTAACCAAATAAGCACACGACTAAAAATTCAATCAAAACACGTATAAGAAAAAGCTAATAAGCAAAAATCTAAAAACTTTTAAAAACACTTAATGATAAAATATTTAAAAACGACTTTTTTATAAAAATAACTTTAATAAACACTTAAGTAAATTTAAGAAAGACACAAACAAGCTATAAAATCAATAATCCAAAACAATAAAAAACATAAAAACATAAAAACATAACACTTAATCAAATAAGCATAACAATAAGCACATAAAAATATAGATTTAGCAAAACAAGAAAGGTAGAACGAGAGATTAATAAAAACTTGAATAAAAATAAGATTCAACAACAAAATTAAAAGACTTACTTGAAATTAAAGGCAAGAAATTAAGGCGCAAGACAAGAAATATAAATGACAATTAAGTAAAGTGCAAGAAATTAAAGGTGGAAGAACTATGTGTCAAATAGCCAACACCTCCTAATATGATATTAGGAGGGTATTTATAGGAGATTAGGGAGGTAAGTATATGTTGGAAGCTTCCTTCTTTCTTTCTTTCTCGTCTTTTCATCTTCTAAATTCTCGACTTTTTCGACTTTGTCTCGGGTTTTGTGACACCCCACCATGGCGGAATATGGGGCGCGACGTATGGATATCATCACAACAAATAGTGTCTCTATAGAGAAAACTAAAATGCAAATATAATGTCATAAATGGCGACACAAATGTCATGACAATATCTCAACAATGCAGGAGTCTAGGTAAGTAGGTAACAGTCCTACCTCTTACCCAAGACAAACAAATAACATAACAAATCAAACATATGTGTGCCACAGTATCACTAAATCAAAACACATAAAATGAACTAAGAAGGAACGGGGATCTCCTTCTAAATGCAAATCCTAATGCCTCCCAAGCTAGCCACTTCTATACCTAAGCTTAACCACATTCCCACCTGAAAGAGACACTAAAACACGTCAACATAAAGTTGGTGAGAGTCATAGGTTTAGACTCCAACGCCAAATCAATTATAAGCTGTGAATAACAACCATCAACACAATAATATATGGACAATGTGTTACAATTATGTATTAACAACTAACATTCAAGATCAATCATTCCAAACCAAAATTCAAATCCAAGGCTCCCAGCCTTACCAAACACCATGGTACCATAGATGATCACACTATGTACCTATCCCAAGGCCACTACCTTGTCATTATCCATTGGTCCCATAGACGATCACGCTATGTACCTATCCCAAGGCCCCTACCTTGTCAAAACACAATAACTGAGACGGCACGTGTCCCCCGATCCAAATCATACACAATCAAGAATCACATAGCAGTTAATCACATAAGTGTACACACAAGTCCATCTCAAACCTTAAAAACATTCACAACATCAATTTATAAATAACTCAACACAGTGTCTCTTCCATCCCATCTGGAAGTCAAAATCAATAGTAAACATGGGACTATGAAACTCACCTGATTGCTTCTTCACAAGTCCTCGCACTAGCAACAAGCTAACAAACCAAAAACACGCAATCAATACATGAACCAATCACTAAGATGGCTCATCAACCAATGATGGACATCTAGCCTATTCCCATATAAATACCCCATTGATAAGCTCTAATCACCCCATTAACCTTCCTTAACAAGTCCTTAACTTGGTTAAGTTTAATAACTATCCCGTTCATATTTTACACAAAACAATCCTAGTTTTTAGGTCTCAAAACTTTAAGTCAAACGCCCATTTAAACATACCCATGGTTTCTGTAAAAGGAATGTTCATACCCTTACATATGTTAGCTAACATCTCCCACTTTCCCTAACCTTAAAGCTACTGTTAAGGCCCCGATATATATATATATATATATATATATATATATATATATATATATATATATATATATATATATATATATATATATATATATATATATATATATATATATATATATATATATACTTCTGTCATTCCAGATTTCCTGATTTTAAACATACTAAAAGTTTGTTACAATTAAGGGGTCTGACCCTAAACCATAACCTTAGCCCAAGTGCAGATACTTAATACAATATATAAATCATCTCTCATATTCGTTAGAAGATCTCAATGCAACCCTAAGTATCCCAAACAACCCAAAACTTAAAAAGAAAACAGGCTGAATTCAAAACTGTTTTGACCTCCGACTATTAACCTGTTTTTGACCCACTTCCTGACCTCCAATTTAGTTCTCGTTTCTTGCATTGGAAAGCCACTTCAATTACCTTTTCAGGGATACTTGGATCGCAAAATAAGAGTTTATAGAACTCCCGATATGATCAAAACAATTGACTCAAAATTCTGCTCATTTTTTAAAAACGGGTTTAACAAAATTACACTCATTAATTAACCCTAATCCCACTAATTACAAGCCCTAATTTTTTTGTAATCATCATATTATGATCAATATAACATTAATTTACTGTTTTTAAATTAAACCCTAACCTAAATCCATTATAAGATGATTATAATAACATTAAAAACAATTTAATTGAAAAGGGATTTGAAGATTTACCTTTGATTTATGAAAACCCCAAAATTTTATGAAGAACCCTAATTTTTTCCATTAAATTCGACCTAAGCTTGATCTCCAGGGGATTATGATGTGTTTTTAGTTAATAAAAGTCTTTATATAATTACCATACTAATCCTAGCCCAATACAATGTTTCCTTTTTCTCTTTTTTTCCTTTTTCCTTTTTTTTTCTTTTCCAACCGTATATACCCATTCCATATCCATTAAATTTCGTTTTTTTTCTTTTTATTGTTTAATATTATGTTATTAACAATACCTTAATTTACCTTAATTTATTTCAGCTTCTAAAGCCTCCAAAACCCCAAAACCGTAAAACTAGTCAAATTTACGCGTTTTACCGTAAAAGTCGTAAAATATACACTTTTAAAAAAAATCTCAAATTTTGAAATAAACTTTATAACTAAGTCCTAAATGACTTAAAACCATCCCGAAAAATATCCATATGACTAATTACCTCTTCCGAGACCTCTAAATGCTAAACCGTAAATCGTAAAAATACGATTTTCTATAATACATATACGTATACGTAAAACCACTAAATAACACCATCTCATTTCATAGTCACTACCATGTGAACTCACGAACATGAAATCATCACACATCGTTTCATTCACAAGGTACCCCGTACCAGAAACGATATCTAAACCACAATCTATACACACCAATAAGCACATAAACACGTAAAGACATGTAACTAGCACAAAATAAAACTAAGTGACGAACCTCAAAACCCGGGTTGTCAGATCACTCCCTCCTAATAGAAATCTCATCCCGAGATTTACTCCTTAGGATCAAACACACAAACAACAAATCACCTGAGGATACTTGTTCTAAACGAACTCCTCTCATTTCCATGTGAACTTTAGTTCAAGTCTTAAATTACCACATATACTAAGCAAAAATAATTAAACTCATTGCCAAACTCTTGACCTCACAGTCAATAAATCTCACAGATGACTCTTTGATAAAACAAAGACTCTTATTAGCACAAGTCTCGAATAACCGTACATGCAAAATGCATTCTCAAACAACCTTTACCAATCTCAATACATGAAATGTATCATGTATACAACTCATTTCCCCCAGGTAATTCTATGCTCATAAGCTAATGGTCCGATCTTTCCAAAGACCATAAATGGACCTACAAAACTCTACATCAACTCTTCCATTTTACCAAATCATACCACCCGTTACTATGGGTGAAACTCCCTACATAACTTTGTCACTAAATCTAGTGGTTTTCCTCCTTTTCTACATAGCATCCCTTGTTGCTCCCATCCTTTCCACAACATCATTACCACATTAGTAGCCTCTTTTACCAATTCTAGCCCACAATAGGGACAACTCACCCTATCCTTTCATATAGTGCCTCAAATGGTATTTATCGACTTCTAGTATGATAACTCTCACTATATGAAAACTCAGCCATCGCTAATTAGTTTCCTAACTCCCTCTTAATCAACCACTCATGCCCCCAGTGTAACTCCTAAGGTTGTATAAATATCTCACTTGCCCATCTTTTTCCCAGTTAGCTGGATATACTCATATCCAATCATGTTCATCAACTCCCTTCAGTCCCTATGGCATTTCACACCTATAACTCCCCATCCACTCGATTATCAATACTAATCCTCCCAAACAATCAGTATAGGTCAGTGCCATTTCTCTTTCCATAATCCTTCATAAGGCATTCCATACATATTAGGCTAACTCTTACGCAACACCCTCTATTCCATCACATCTGTACGTAATCCTTCCAACTTCTCAACTATGTGACTTCTCCTTCCTCTTGAAATATGGGATGAATTGGTCTGTCTATCGACTATCACCCAACTCTCGTCGTACTTATTCCACCAACTTCGTCCTTACATCGCCCTTCCTAAGATACTCCTATCTATGTAGGAAGTATATGTTACGTCCCTTTTCTCCATATGATTGTTCAAGCCACGCAACATACACGCTGACGCGTTCTCTGCTTTAGACAACTCAACTCGTGCAACCTATATCCTTTATCCAAACTGCCCTAATACGTCATCCCTATGATTCAAGTTCGTCTCAGCTTCACCTCATCCTTCTTATTCCATGTCTCATCGACCATGCTTGCCTTTCCCAGATGCTACTTAGCCTTACAAATTTTCTTTCACCACTTAACCTTTGCCAAATGTTCAATCAAGATGATTGAATATGTGTTGGAGACGTTCATGATCCGTGTAGATCATTCTCTACGTCTCGTACACCAAATGACTCTCGCATTCTAGGCAGATATAGCAATCCAGCTCCACTACTAAGTCTTATCTAGTTCTTCCAAATCTTCAGTTCCTGCATCGTATAAGCAATCGCCTTTCTTTGTCGTTCTCGTACACCTCCAAATCCTTTCTCCACGTATCGTCATGCTTCGCGAATTCATCCAGTCCTTCCGATAATGTCAAGATCTGCTCATTATCCAATCCACCTCTTCAGTCTCCAAAACGCTTCTTCATCCTTCTTCACTTCGCCCTTTGCTGGTTCCTCGATATGCCATCATCCCTAACCACTCGTCCTGGCCAACTTAATCCTAAAACTCACACTTGAAAATCTTACGTATAATTCCCTTTCCTAACAACTCCAGATGTCAAGATTTCGTCGATGCTCCCGATGACAACTCGTTTATATACGTTCATGCACACTCGGTTCATTGACCCCATGAAAACCGCTAGTGTTTTGGTGATGCCAAAATCATAACCGTAAACCCAAAGCGTTCATACAACATCCTTAGCAGTTTCAATTACGTCCTCATTGCATCCTCTCTCAGCGGCAATACGAATGAATTTCTACCTCGTTCTACTTGCAAAATTCTACACGCATTTTGAACAGACCAATACCTCCTCTCATCAGACCACTCAACCTCTTTCCACATCCAATCTACTACTAAGCAACTCAACTTCCATCTTGCATTCCTTGAAAATTTCTAACAACTCTTGTTTTTAAATCATTCCATCAACAATTGCCTTGGAAAGGCACTAACTCCAACTCCTCTCACTTCTCCTACTTGCTCTATTTATGGTTCTACCTCGCAGTAATAGGCAACCAACTAAATCTCAGGAAATTTTCAGAAAACATACATGCCTTATGAACAATATCCCCTTCCAACACTCTCTATGGCACGTTACTTGTGCCAATTTCCACACCTTTCACAAATCTCTATTCATCTCCCTTGGCACTCCTAATAGACCTCATGCCCACATTAGTTCATCTACGAACCTCTTTCCTCCCCACTAAGGGTATTCCGACCGTTCTCTCATGGTCACCTACTTAAGCGTGTAGGCGCGACCAGTCTTTCATATGACTACCTCAACGCTCCCGAACAATACGAAACCAAAACTACATCCTGAATCCATCAAATACGATCAACGAATCAAACCCACGGATAACTAACGACATTTCACGTGCACCAATTAAAACAAGTCAAAAACCATAAGACTCAAAATAAAACTCAAACCCAAAACATGTATCAATTCAAAATGACCCATGACAACGAAAAATAATCTAAGAAACACCCAATGGCAACCAAAACATATTACGCCCCGCGACATATTATTTAAACTGTGCAAAAGACCGACCTTTCCAAAAGAATATACTTTTATTTATTATTTTATTTTTTTTACCTCCCCACATCTATGTGACTCAAACCATCTACAAACAACCTTCTAGGCGATCTCAAAACTCAACCCAAAGACTAGGTATCCCGTGCACCCCAAATAAAAATAAACTACTATTCAAACTCAACCTTGAACCCGACACTTGTACAATAATTTCGACCAGTCCACTAACTTCCCATGACTATACATTCTGAATATTTGAAAAGTACGTTCCGAGTACATAATTTTTGGCTTTTGAATCACTCAAAAAGCTCTAAAAACGAACAAGTTATGACCAAAACAGTTTTATATTAATGAAAGATAAAATTGTATATGAAATCTTCATAAACTCAATTTAACCTTGTATTAATAATTATAAATGACGTGAATCGGTTAAACCCAATTATATAAACTATATAAGTAGAAAGAAATTTTACTTCGCTTTATTTTAAAGAAAGTCTTTTAGAATTTGAAATAAATAAGTGTTGATTAAAATGAAATCTTATGTTACATCTTGTTTCAAACACGACTCCAACACCTTACCCTTATTTTACCGAATCCAACCAACTATCTAACCCTATAATAGATTTCCAAGTCCCCCTTTCTCAATATATACCGACCAAAAGAAATGTAAGACCCAACACCAAGAGATTTCATTATTTCAAAAGGAATCCCAAGTTATTCCAACAGACTTAAACCAAGAACACCATTTTAAAACTTACACGTGAAATACGAAACTCAAAGAATACGCTACAAGACACACTTCAAAAGATTCAAAACTTCGTTGAAACTCCACCAAACTCGAGCTCTAATAAATTGTTTAAACGCAAGAGAGTACTAGGTACGTTCAAGTTATAATAACTACTGAACGACCGTAAATCATAACATAACATCTATTAGTATATTTACATCCGCATATGTATACCTATCGAATCTCCCAAACATACTCGTTATCATACATGTCAAGTCAATCAATCGCTTTATACGCTCGTTTTTTCATACGAGTAATCACCATCTCACCGTGCCACAACAAGGCATAAAGCCCACCTCCAAAACCAAACCATATCGTGTGACCCCATAATCACACAACACAACTATAACCCAAAACATATAACACAAAAAGAACCATAGCCATATCATAGGCAGCCATTACATAAACCCATATATTATACGTATACCCAAATTCTACATCTCATCATATACAAGCATGTACTAACCCTCTTTCATGCAATCATACTTGAGAACCCATTGAAGTTGTGGTACTTGTATAACTATGTTGGCCACCATACTTATACAATTACCCTTCCCCCAATGCACTCCCTCCTATGATGACACTTATAAGAATCAATACAACATATAACACATAAATCCATCCACTCACATAAGCTCATAACCACATAAACAATAAAGTCCAAAACTCCATCTATTAAAATAACATAGTCAAACTCTTGAAATACATAAATCCATAGTCTAGCTAAAACAGCATAGACTAAATCCAAAACGAAAACATAATCAGTTATAAGTCATGTCGCCCATAAGAGTGGAAACAACTTAAAATCCTTCATATCCACCTACTCCTACTAACTCGAACCACCACATGATTCTTAGGGAACATGACTTAAACATCAAAAGAAAATAATATCTCTCGGGTACATAAAATAACCCAAAAAAAGATAGAAACTACCATGTACCAAATTATGTACTATAATGTACAATTTAAGCAAAATACGACAATGACTAGCGTGGATGATTATGGTTCAACCTTCACTAGTCACAACTCGAAAAGAAAATAACATGTGGCTAAGTATGAACTTACTACTGTTCAATTCATACTAGTCAAAACATCACAATAAATAACATCCAAACACATCAAATAATATAAAATGCACACATACTCCTATGACGCCTATATGCAGGGACCCTTAAGCTATAGACTAGGCTACGCGACTAGGTAACCTAATTCTCTATAACCATTGTCTCTGATACCATTCTGTGACACCCCACCATGGCGGAATATGGGGCGCGACGTATGGATATCATCACAACAAATGGTGTCTCTATAGAGAACTAAAATGCAAATATAATGTCATAAATGGCGACACAAATGTCATGACAATATCTCAACAATGCAGGAGTCTAGGTAAGTAGGTAATAGTCCTACCTCTTACCCAAGACAAACAAATAACATAACAAATCAAACATATGTGTGCCATAGTATCACTAAATCAAAACACATAAAATGAACTAAGAAGGATCGGGGATCTCCTTCTAAATTCAAATCCTAATGCCTCCCAAGCTAGCCACTTCTATACCCAAGCTTAACCACATTCCCACCTGAAAGAGACACTAAAACACGTCAACATAAAGTTGGTGAGAGTCATAGGTTTAGACTCCAACGCCAAATCAGTTATAAGCTGTGAATAACAACCATCAACACAATAACATATGGACAATGTGTTACAATTATGTATTAACAACTAACATTCAAGATCAATCATTCCAAACCAAAATCTAAATCCAAGGCTCACAGCCTTACCAAACACCATGGTACCATAGATGATCACACTATGTACCTATCCCAAGGCCACTACCTTGTCATTATCCATTGGTCCCATAGACGATCACGCTATGTACCTATCGCAAGGCCCCTACCTTGTCAAACCACAATAACTGAGACGACACGTGTCCCCCGATCCAAATCATACACAATCAAGAATCACATAGCAGTTAATCACATAAGTGTACACACAAGTCCATCTCAAACCTTAAAAACATTCAAAGCATCAATTTATAAATAACTCAACACAGTGTCTCTTCCATCCCATCTGGAAGTCAAAATCAATAGTAAACATGGGACTATGAAACTCACCTGATTGCTTCTTCACAAGTCCTCGCACTAGCAACAAGCTAACAAACCAAAAACACGCAATCAATACATGAACCAATCACTAAGATGGCTCATCAACCTATGATGGACATCTAGCCTATTCCCATATAAATACCCCATTGATAAGCTCTAATCACCCCATTACCCTTCCTTAACAAGTCCTTAACTTGGTTAAGTTTAATAACTATCCCGTTCATATTTTACACAAAACAGTCCCAGTTTTTAGGTCTCAAAACTTTAAGTCAAACGCCCACTTAAACATACCCATGGTTTCTGTAAAAGGAATATTCATACCCTTACATATGTTAGCTAACATCTCCCACTTTCCCTAACCTTAAAGCTACTGTTAAGGCCCCGATATATATATATATATACACTTCTGTCATTCCTGATTTCCTGATTTTAAACATACTAAACATTTGTTACAATTAAGGGGTCTTACCCTAAACCACAACCTTAGCCCAAGTGCAGATACTTAATAAAATATATAAAACATCTCTCTTGTTCGTTAGAAGATCCTAATGCAACCCTAAGTATCCCAAACAACCCAAAACTTAAAAAGAAAACAGGCTGAATTCAAAACGGTTTTGACCTCCGACTGTTGTAACCTGTTTTTGACCCACTTACCCACCTCCAATTTAGTTCCCGTTTCTTGCATTGGAAATCCACTTCAATTACCTTTTCAGGGGTACTTGGATCGCAAAAATAAGAGTTTATAGAACTCCCGATATGATCAAAACAATTGACTCAAAATTCTGCCCAGTTTTTAAAAACGGGTTTAACAAAATTAACCTCATTAATTAACCCTAATCCCGCTAATTACAAGCCCTAATTTTTTGTAATCATCATATTATGATCAATATAACATTAATTTACTGTTTTTAAATTAAACCCTAACCTAAATCCATCATAAGATGATTATAATAACATTAAAAACAATTTAATTGAAAAGGGATTTGAAGATTTACCTTTGATTTATGAAAACCCCAAAATTTTATGAAGAACCTTAATTTTCTCCATTAATATCGACCTAAGCTTGATCTCCAGGGGATTATGATGTGTTTTTAGTTAATAAAAGTCTTTATATAATTACAATACTAATCCTAGCCCAATACAATGTTTCCTTTTTCTCTTTTTTTTTCCTTTTTCCTTTTTTTTCTTTTCCAACCGTCTATACCCATTCCATATCCATTAAATTTCGTTTTTTTTATTTTTATTGTTTAATATTATGTTATTAACAATACATTAATTTATCTTAATTTATTTCAGCTCCTAAAGCATCCAAAACCCCAAAACCGTAAAACTAGTCAAATTTACGCGTTTTACCGTAAAAGTCGTAAAATATACACTTTAAAAAAAAATCTCAAATTTTGAAATAAACTTTATAACTAAGTCCTAAATGACTTAAAACCATCCCGAAAAATATCCATATGACTAATTACCTCTTCCGAGACCTCTAAATGCTAAACCGTAAATCGTAAAAATACGGTTTTCTATAATACATATACGTATACGTAAAACCACTAGATAACACCATCTCATTTCATAGTCACTACCATGTGAACTCATGAAAATGAAATCATCACACATCGTTTCATTCACAAGGTACCCCGTACCAGAAACGATATCCAAACCACAATCTATACACACCAATAAGCACGTAAACACGTAAAGACATGTAACTAGCACAAAATAAAACTAAGTGACGAACCTCAAAACCAGGGTTGTCACAGGTTTAATTAAACTCGTCTTATAACTTCTTCATTAATTAGACTTGAGTTCTTCGGCTTTATTAAACTTCTGTCTTTAGACTTTTCTTCGATAAATCTTCAAAATAGGCCTTGGACTTCCGTTCTTTTTGCCCTCTCGATCTTTTGACTTCGTCTTTTTGTCTTTTCTTTGATAAAAGCCCGTGAAAGCCCGTGTTTTCTTCCCTTTTCACATTTTGATCCTAAATCACAACAAAAACACAAACCACGCATAATTCCGACATTTACGACATAAAATACATGTTTTGGCTGAGTTATTATTATAATTAAGTGGTAAAAGGATAAGTGTTTTCACACTTATTAAATCCCCTACACTTGACCATTGCAATGTCCTCATGCAATGCATTAATTACAAAGCAAGTTTTACATTTTCCATCATAATCAATCCACATTGGCCTTTATTAAAGAGACAAAATATTTAAGAGAAGAAAACAAGTAAAAAGATCAAAAACTTACCTTAGGGTTTTGGAATGTAATGAATGATTATCATCCTCAAGTTTCACGTTCCCCAAACCAAGCTTAAAAACGAGATCATTGTTATTATAAGTTAGCAAACCAACACAAACTCATGTGGGCCAATTATTTACTTAGAATCCCTTATTCCTAGGTGTATCTCTTATATTTTATTGTTGTCTTGAATGATCACGAGGATGCATTGTTGACTTATTTTGATAGTTATTTAGGCTGAAAATAAATTAGGACGATTTAATCAATAGTTAGCTAAAGGACAAAATCTTTTAAAACAGCTTTTCGGGACCTCATAAAGTTCATATCTTGGCATAACTCGCTTCACGATTTGAGCCTTTCTCGGACCGATATTTGGCAGTGACTTCATACTTCAAATCTTGAGAGACGTTCATGAAATAATGGTCTTCTCTTCATAATAGGAATTTCTTCACTTGAACTTTTTGAGAGATTCTTCATACTTGGACCACGACTTCTTCATTTTTCTCTAATCTTTATTTGGGATTTTGATATACAACGATCCGCCTCCTTTTAGGACTTGGATCTATTTATCCTCATACCTTGTTAGGGCCTTTTTGGATAGACTTCTCCATGATCTTTAGGGGAGTATTTGCTTTTCGTCGTGTGTCTCGATCCTTCATATTGATTTTTGATAAATGATTCTTCACATCACTTGGTGTTTGAAATACGTTTTACGTATTAAGAAGGATCGGTCACTCCAACAATAGTCCATGTAATAGCTCGTAGTTTAGTTACTTATCTTAATTAAACAAACAAACCAAAGCCTAGCCTACAACATGTGTAGGCCGGCCCAAATGTAAGCCCAAGCCCATGACAAGGGCTTGGGTATATAAACCCTCTCCTTAGATGGAGAGGGTGTGTGGTCTCATTTTTACACATAGTGAAAAAGTGTTTTTCTTTCACTTTGATAGGTGTGAAAACACCCATCTTTTCTACCACTTATTTACTATAATAACCGGACCAAAACGTGTATTTTATGTCTTTTATGTCGGAATTATGAGTGGTTTGTGTTTTTGTTGTGATTTAGGATGAAAAGATGAAAAGTGGAGAAAACACGGGAATTCACGGGCATTTACGGACTTTTATTGAAGAAAAAGATGAAAGACGAAGTCAAGAAGTCAAGAGTGCAAAAAGAACGGAAGTCCAAGACCAATTCTGAAGATTTATCGAAGGAAAAGTCAAAAGACGAAAGTTTACTTAAAGCCGAGGAACTCAAGTCTTATTTATCGAAGAATTAAAAGACGAGTCCAAAGAAATCCCGAGCCAAAAGTCATCAAAGTCCAAGATTAACAAAAAGATTAAGAAGGAAGGACTTGATGGCGCAATTAAGAAGAAAGGAAGGAGGGGAGGAAGCTTCCTCTAACCACCCTCCTAATCACCTATAAATACTTCTCATTTTCATTTCATTTAGTTTTGTTGGCTAGATTGACAAACTAGTTCTTCCATCTTTATTTTATGTACCTTTAATTACTTGCACCTTTAAATACATGTTTTGCACCTTAATTAACTTTTAATTTCAAGTAAGTGTTTCTTTAATTACCCGCACCTTTACTTTATCTTGTTGATCTCATTCTACCTTTCTCTAATCTTTGATTTATATGCTTTTGATCTTGTTTATTTGTTTAAAGATTTCATTTTTATGCTTTTGATTGTTTTAAATCCTTCATTTTCATAGCTTATTTTGTTATTTTCAAGTTTATATAGTTTTTATAAAAGTTATTTTCGTATAAAAAACTTGTTTTTCTTAAAGCTTAACCTTTTCCTGTTTAAAAAGTTGTTTAATTTCAGTTTAGTAACTTGTTTTCATACGGTTTACCTTAGGGATTTAGTCTTGTGCTTATTAGGATTATATCTTATTTGTTTAGCTTATTTTTGGTTATTTCCTTCGTATTCCGATCTTACAATCGGAAAAGGGTTTCCATATTCCGACCAGCGTTTCTTGCTTGGTCGGAAAAGGGTTTAATACATTCCGATTGGGGGTATTCAGCTCATTCCGATCGTGGGTAATGACGGTTATTCCGATCAAAGGTCAACGATATTCCGATTGGGGAGTTTAGTGGATTCCGATCAGTGTTCGGTGACAGCTTTCCGATCAGTGATCTTCTACACATTCCGATTGGTTATTCCGACCAATCATTCCGACCAGGTAGGTTCTTTGATATTCCGATCAGGGTAAGTGACAGGTATTCCGATCAGAATCTTCCGAGCAACATTCCGACAGGTTTGGTGATATTCCGATTGGGGTGATCGGAATATATTCCGATCTAGGTTATTTTCCATGTTTTGTCTTGTTTAATTTTTAGTGTACATTTTAATACTTGTCTAATTTTAATTTCCGTCACGCCTTTATTTTTAGTCGTTTAGTTATTTTACTTTTCCAAGTTTTTAAATATCGCACCTTTCGTTTAATTAGATTTAGATTTATTTTCACGCAGATTTAAATTACTTGCCCTTTACTTTAACGACATTTACTTTTAAGTCTTTGCACATTTAAATTTAAAAACAAATCCAAAAATATTTGTTCCACCAAAATAAAACTGAGTCACATAGAGAACCTAGATCAATTCGTTAAGATATCGAGACTTGAACTTTAATTTTTATATGGGCAAAAGCCTTGTATCAAATGGCGCCGCTGCCGGCTTTTTTCGTAAAGATTAACGGTTTTCTGTGAGAGACACGTTGTTTTTTGGGATCCGTTCACTTGTGAGCGTTACTTTTCTTGCACAAAAAAATTCAAAAAACCATAAAAATTAAAAATTGATAAAAATCCATAAAAATTAAAAATTTCAAAAACCCAAAAAGATTTTATTTTTATTGTGTATATATATTGTCTTTGTGTTGGTTTCTTTTTTTTTTGCATTTTCAAGTGTATGCGTACTAGATCTTCTAATTATCAAGAGCCCGAGCCTCAAGAAGATTTAGATATGTTAGGTGTTAACAACAATAATATTCCACCGCACCTTAATAATAACAACAATGTTCTTCCACAGCCCGATCTTCGGACCATGGAGGAGCTTTGTCAACCAACCATGTTTGGACGAGGAGGACCGATTACGCCGATGCAAATCAACGCTCCTGAGTTTTCGTTGAAGCACCACATGATTCAGCAAGTGCAAACAAACCCATTCCGTGGATTGCCTGATGATGATGCCAACAAACACCTCGACAAGTTCATTACAATCACTCAAAGCATGAAGTTGGCTGGTGCCACAATGGATGAACTTCGCCTACAACTCTTTCCACATACTTTATTACATCATGCCGAGAAATGGTTTGATCGTCTCCCGAAGAATTCTATTCACACTTGGGAAGATATGACTCAACGCTTTTTGTCGCGCTACTTTCCACCATCCATGGTCACAAGCCTTCGCAATCAAATCAGCGGTTTCATGCAAGATCCGGATGAATCTCTTTTTGATGCTTGGGAGAGATATAATGTCTTGATCGATCGTTGTCCAAACCACAACATGCTCCCTGTGACCTTAATTGATACTTTCTACAACGATTTGACTTTTCGAGATCGTGATACGATCAATGCTGCCGCCGGTGGCACATTCATGAAAAGGAGACCCGAGGAGTGTAGAGAGTTAATTGAGAACATGACTACTCATCACAAAAACTGGGATTCCTCTGCTTCTTCAAGGAACAACCCGAGAGTCAATGTTTCCTCCACCTCAGCAAACCCTGATATGACCGAACTCACCCGTGTGCTGACTGAAATGAGCAGAAGTATGCAACCCTTGGCTTCAAACCAACAACAACAACAAGTTAAAGCTGTTGCTACTTCTTATGAAACATGCGGCGGTCCTCACTCATACACCGATTGTCCTTCTACACAAGGAAATCCGGAAAATGTGTATGCAGCCTATGGTAATTATTCACCGGAAAATTACCAAGCTCGACCTCAAGGGGATAGAAATCTGCTGAGTTACCGATCCAACAATTACCTTTCACCCGGTTTTTCTCCTCAAAACCAAAACCCCGCCAACAACTACACTAGAAGCAACCAAATCCCACCTAGAGCTTCTAATCCCTATCACCCACCCGCCCAACAAACCCCACCCATTAACCCCGATGTTGAGGCCATCATAAGAACCCAAGGTGAGCAAATCAAGAATTTGCAGAGCCAAATTATCAATCTTAAAGGAGATATTACCAAGCAAGGAAATGAGATAAGATCCGAGCTTCGAGATAATATTCAATCCTCCTTCAGCAATCAAACCAATGATTTGAAGAATATGCTTGCTAGTTTCTTGCCCGCCGCTCAACCTTCTTCTTCGAGTTCTCTACCTTCAAACACCGTCACTAATCCACGAGCCAATGTGAGTGCTATTACTACTCGTAGTGGATTTACCATCGTAGGACCACCAATCCCACCACCACCATCATCTACACCTCCTCCACCACCATGTGTCCCTACTCCTCCTACACCTAGTTTTAGTGCACCATTACCGTCTCCGCCTCGACGTGATGAAGTTCCCACGAATGACCCTTCAACATCTCAACCTTTACCTACACCTGCACCTTCACCACCCAAACCCAATATCCCTTATCCCTCTCGTATAGGCAAGATCAACATGCTAACCAAAGAGGACTCCGAAGTGTCACGCTATGTGAAGATGATTTCTCAAATGAACTTCAACATTAGCTTTCTTGAAGCATTTTTCCACATGCCCAAATTTGTTAAAGCATTTAGGGAATTGCTCAACAAGAAGGAGAAGCTGATTAAACTCGCCAACACACGATTAAATGAAAACTGCTCTGCAGTTATTCTTAAAGAACTACCGGAAAAGCTTGGAGATCCCGGTCGTTTTGTGTTGCCTTGCGTGTTCAACAAAACTGAAGAATTTACTGCCCTTGCTGATCTCGGGGCCAGTATTAATTTGATGCCTTTGAGTGTTTGGAAAACACTATCATTGCCCGACCTTACTCCCACCAAGATGACTCTCGAACTTGCTAATCTCACTCTCGCTTACCCCGTTGGTATAGCCGAAGACGTGTTCATCAAAGTTGGCACATTTACTTTCCCGGTTGACTTTGTGGTTGTTGATTATGAAATGGACCCTCGTATTCCTTTAATACTTGATCGGTCATTCTTGAGAACCGGACGAGCTTTAGTGGATGTGGCCGAAGGTGAGTTAACCTTAAGAGTCGGGGATGATGCACAAGTTTTTAAAATGGGGAAGCTTACAAGTACAACCTTTGGAGGCCGCGAATCAGTGAATATGATTAATGTGCTCGATGACTTTACCGTCTACGATAATCCTCTATTCGACTCTTGCATCGATAATCCACTTTTTCATGATGATGTGGATGATTCTCTCCCTACTTTGGAACCTTCTCCCATTTATGATTCTCCATCGGTCTTTGATGCTTATGATGATGAGTCTAGCTCAGATTCGGATGATTATGATGACCTTACTTCTGAGTATCCCGAGCTGCCCACGTATGATGATTTCGATGAGGCCGATACTCTTTCGAGCGATTCTTCACATGATGAAGATCCTCCTCCATCACTCGATCCTACTTTGGACGATTACTCTTTTGAGGAAGATTTCTCTACGTTTCTCAACACTTACTTCCCTCATGAGAGTGATGCCCCTCCTTTGGACTTTGAAGATTATCGTCTTGATCCTACTTTGGATTTGAAGCACATTCTTTCTAAGGAGAAGAAACCGGTCGACACCAATATCCGTTGCACATATGATTTGACACCTCTTTGTCCCCCTTCGGAGGACGAGGTTGTGCTTCTTTTCGGATCTTCTTCACACTCTGCTGAGCCTGAGTGCTATTTTCCCCTAAAGGAAAAGGTGTTCGACCCCGGTATTGACATTCTGCAGCCATCTCAGTATCCACCTGATGAAATAAAAGGAAATATCTTTGGAACTTATGGAAATCTGCTTGCACCACTTCAACCTTGCTTCCATCTTGCTCCATCGCTGCTTAAGGGAACCTTGCCTACTCTTCTTTGGCTTGCCTTGTTCGCCTTAAGCCTCTGCTATTTGATGGACGAAAACTATGTCTTTGATCATGGTGGATATGTTTCACGCTTCTTCCGTTGATGATCAAGGTCGTGTCAGGCTCACGACTCGGTTAACAAAAATCAGGCGCTTCTTGGGAGGCAACCCATGCATCTATCTTTTCGCTTTCTTTATCATAAGTGTAGGGGGGAGACCCTTTGGTTTGCTTTCCTCTCCTCACTTCTTAATCAGGGATTCGAGCTTCAACGATCCACTCTTGATGATTCTTGACGACCCGTGATTCCGTGTTCCATTATCCCGGTTCTATCCTAAACTCTTTTTGATTCACTATTTTATATTTTCTCAATATTAAATAGGAATCTCTTTAGTTGTCTCCTTCTTAGCAAGATTTAAACAAAGTGCACAATGTCCTAAGTGTAGGGGAGTTTACTCCCACATGCTTAAACATTGAGGACAATGTTTATCTTAATTGTAGGGGGGACTTCTATCGAAGTTAAGTGGTCTTTTCCTTGTATTTGTCCTCATTTTAACCGGAAAATCAATTTTTCGACATTTTTCAAAATCTTTGATCTATTTTGGCCTATTAGTTTTTACCTTTGTATAGTTATTTTCTTTCTTTGCTAGAATAAATGTTTAATAAGTGGTTTTTATTTTCAAACGTTGTGAATCTTTTGACTCAACCCGAGTTTACTTATTTTAGTTACTCTAGCTAGTATCCTTAACGTGTTTAAGTCAAGTTTTGCTAGGCTTTTATATAGGGAGCTATAAAACGCGAAAGTCTTAACTCTCACGGGTTAAGAACAAGAACTTTTCGCAAGTTCCTATAATTGATCCTAGAGAGTCGTTTATCAAGGGAACTTTAAAACGCGAATTCTAAACTTGAAAAAGTCTAAGAATTTGCAAGATCCTATAGGCGACTCGAAAACCCAAAACTTTGATTCAATAGGCTAAGCATCCACGAGTCTCATTACTTGAGATTTTAAACTGTGGAGAACGAGAGATGATATAGCCAATTATAAGTTCGGTATTCTTTCGTGAACTTATGTGAGTTAATTATAAGCCTATTCTCCCATCGCTTGCTAATAAATTTATCTGCTAATAAATAAGGTTGTACGATTTGAAAAGTTACTTAGCTTCTAGCCCAAGATCGTTTAAAAGTTGCTCGGTATGGATTAGAGTTCATAGCCAAGGCATAACTTATTGAAGTGGGATGCGAAGATTGGCGAGTCCGAAAAGGCCCTAACAAGGCATGAGGGCTATATTTTGTTGCTAAAGATCCAAAGTGATGTGAAGAATCATTTATCGAAAATCAATATGAAGGATCGAGACACACGACGAAAAGCAAAAACTCCCCAAAAGTCATGGAGAAGTGTATCCGAAAAGACCCTAACAAGGTATGAGGATAAATAGATCCAAGTCATAAAAGGAGGCGGATCGTTGTATATCAAAGTCCAAAATAAAGATTGGAGAAAAATGAAGAAGTCGTGGTCCAAGTATGAATCTCTCAAAACTTCAAGTGAAGAAATTCCATTATGAAGAGAAGACCATAATTTCATGAACGTCTCTCAAGGTTTGAAGTATGAAGTCGCTGCCAAATATCGGTCCGAGAAAGGTCTCAAATCGCGAAGCGAGTTATGCCAAGATATGAACTTTATGAGGTCCCGAGAAGCAGTTTTAAAAGATTTTGTCCTTTAGCTAACTATTGATTAAATCGTTCACTTTATTTTCAGACTTAATAACTATCTAAATAAGTCAAAAATGCATCCTCGTGATCATTCAAGACAATAATAAAATATAAGAGATACACCTAGGAATAAGGGAGTCTAAGTGAATAATTGGCCCACATGAGTTCGTGTTAGTTTGCTAACTTATAATAACAATGATCTCGTTTTTAAGCTTGGTTTGGAGAAAGTGAAAACTTGAGGATGATGATCATTCAAAACATTTCCAAAACCCAAGGTATGCTTTTGATTTCTTTACTTTGAATGTTTATAGTTTCTATCTCTTTAATAAAGGCCAACATGGATTAGTTATGATGAAAAATGTAAACGTGCTTTGTAACTAATGCATTGCATGAGGACATTGCAATGGTCAAGTGTAGGGGATTTGATAGGTGTGAAAACACCCATCTTTTCTACCACTTATTTACAATAATAACCGGACCAAAACGTGTATTTTATGTCTTTTATGTCGGAATTATGCGTGGTTTGTGTTTTTGTTGTGATTTAGGACGAAAAGATGAAAAGTGGAGAAAACACGGGAATTCACGGGCATTTACGGACTTTTATTGAAGAAAAAGATGAAAGACGAAGTCAAGAAGTCAAGAGTGCAAAAAGAACGGAAGTCCAAGACCAATTCTGAAGATTTATCGAAGTAAAAGTCAAAAGACAAAAGTTTACTTAAAGCCGAGGAACTCAAGTCTTATTTATCGAAGAATTAAAAGACGAGTCCAAAGAAATCCCGAGCCAAAAGTCATCAAAGTCCAAGATTAACAAAAAGATTAAGAAGGAAGGACTTGATGGCGCAATTAAGAAGAAAGGAAGGAGGGGAGGAAGCTTCCTCTAACCACCCTCCTAATCACCTATAAATACTTCTCATTTTCATTTCATTTAGTTTTGTTGGCTAGATTGACAAACTAGTTCTTCCATCTTTATTTTATGCACCTTTAATTACTTGCACCTTTAATACATGTTTTGCACCTTAATTACCTTTTAATTTCAAGTAAGTGTTTCTTTAATTACCCGCACCTTTACTTTATCTTGTTGATCTCATTCTACCTTTCTCTAATCTTTGATTTATATGCTTTTGATCTTGTTTATTTGTTTAAAGATTTCATTTTTATGCTTTTGATTGTTTTAAATCCTTCATTTTCATAGCTTATTTTGTTATTTTCAAGTTTATATAGTTTTTATAAAAGTTATTTTCGTATAAAAAACTTGTTTTTCTTAAAGCTTAACCTTTTCCTGTTTAAAAAGTTGTTTAATTTCAGTTTAGTAACTTGTTTTCATACGGTTTACCTTAGGGATTTAGTCTTGTGCTTATTAGGATTATATCTTATTTGTTTAGCTTATTTTTGGTTATTTCCTTCGTATTCCGATCTTACAATCGGAAAAGGGTTTCCATATTCCGACCAGCGTTTCTTGCTTGGTCGGAAAAGGGTTTAATACATTCCGATTTGGGGTATTCAGCTCATTCCGATCGTGGGTAATGACGGTTATTCCGATCAAAGGTCAACGATATTCCGATTGGGGAGTTTAGTGGATTCCGATCAGTGTTCGGTGACAGCTTTCCGATCAGAGATCTTCTACACATTCCGATTGGTTATTCCGACCAATCATTCCGACCAGGTAGGTTCTTTGATATTCCGATCAGGGTAAGTGACAGGTATTCCGATCAGAATCTTCCGAGCAACATTCCGACAGGTTTGGTGATATTCCAATTGGGGTGATCGGAATATATTCCGATCTAGGTTATTTTCCATGTTTTGTCTTGTTTAATTTTTAGTGTACATTTTAATACTTGTCTAATTTTAATTTCCGTCACGCCTTTCTTTTTAGTCGTTTAGTTATTTTACTTTTCCAAGTTTTTAAATATCGCACCTTTCGTTTAATTAGATTTAGATTTATTTTCACGCAGATTTAAATTACTTGCCCTTTACTTTAACGACATTTACTTTTAAGTCTTTGCACATTTAAATTTAAAAACAAATCCAAAAATATTTGTTCCACCAAAATAAAACTGAGTCACATAGAGAACCTAGATCAATTCGTTAAGATATCGAGACTTGAACTTTAATTTTTATATGGGCAAAAGCCTTGTATCACACTTTCTCTCTCTAAGTGTGTGTGTTCTCACCATCTCTCTATCTCTTTCTCTCTCTAAAACATAAGCAAGATTTACATTTCTACAAATGGTATCAAGACAAATGGGATGATTGTATTGTTCATGTGTTTGTGTTCTTGATTCATACGCCATTTTTGATCCATTTTCACACGTCCAATTTTTTTTTGTGTGTTTTTGATGGTTTTTTCTTGATACAAATCTTCTACATAGTTGTGGTAGGGATTTGGTATAGTTACTTTAGCTTAAAACACAAAATTTTTGGGTGTTTTGATCATTTTTTGGCTTAAAATCACGAACTGGTTGAGTTTTGTCCGAGAAAAGTGGGAATTATTCTGATCAGGTCATCGGAAAAGGGTTTATAGGACATTCCGATAAGTGTAATCGGAATAGGGTTCAGGTATTCCGATTAGGTATTCCGATTAGGCATTCCGATTAGGTACATTCCGATTGGTATTCAGATTTGGTATTCCGATCAAGGTATTCCAATTAGGTATTCCGATTAGGCATTCCGATTAGGTACGTTCCGATTGGTATTCAGATTTGGTATTCCGATCAAGGTATTCCGATTTGGTTTATTCCGACTAGGTACATTCCGATCAAGGTTATTCCGATTAGGGTTTATTCCGATTTGGGAGATTCTGACTGATATTCCGATCACTATTCCGATTGATATTCCGATCACTATTCCGATCAACATTCCGATAACAAAAATTATTATTTTAGGGGATTTTAACATTGTTTCTCTACTTCAACTCATAACAACAAACACATTTACTTTCTTTCATTGATCGATCAACGTTTGTAAATCTTAACTTATTGAAATGGAGTACACATCTCTTACGGATAAGTCCATCCTCTCGGGTATGGATAATCGTCCACCAATGTTGGTGAAGACTATGTATGAGGAATGGGCTTCCCGAATGGAACTTTATATGTTGAACAAGGAGAATGGACATCTCATTTGGGCATCAGTGCTCAATGGACCATTAGATTATGGTACAGCGACGGAAGGTACAACTACTCGTCCTCGCACAACGGGTGAATTGACTGGAGATATGAAGATTCAAGACAAATGTGATAAGTATGCTACAAACATCATTCTCCAAGCCCTTCCTCCAGATGTCTACAAACTCGTCAGCAAACATAAAGTTGCCAAAGAGTTATGGGATAGAATTCGTGTTCTCATGCAAGGCACCTCGTTAACTAAACAAGAACGAGAGTGTAAGCTTTATGATACTTTTGATAAGTTTGCCTATGTGCCAGGGGAGACTCTCAATGATTACTATCTGAGATTTACCCTATTGTTGAATGAGCTCAATATCTATGGCATGACAATTCCTAACTTTCAATTGAACACCAAGTATTTGAACACTCTTCCTTCAGAATGGAAAAAATACGTGACGGATGTTAAATTGGCCAAGGACTTGCATAACACCAATGTGGATCAACTTCAAGCTTTTCTTCAACAACACGAATGCCATGTGATCGAGGCTCGGTTGTCTACACCTCAAGTTCATGATCCACTTGCAATGTATGCTTCTCAACAAAACATGGCTTATACTTATCAGCAACCATCATACTTGCAACAGACACCACCACACAACTATCAGCAACCACAGCAACCATCTTATCCACCACTAGTGATGCCACAGCAAGCATATCAACAAGGTGTTCATCAACAATCTTTTCCGCAGCAACCACCATCACACGCCAACACTTCTCCAATGGGCTATACTCCTCAGCAAGGATATTTTCCAATTGAAGCACAACCAGCACAAGCTTTCTACTCTAATGAACTTCCACCAATCCAAGCACCGGTCTTTACTCCAAATGATACGCCAGCTGATGTTCTAAACCATCTCACAGCCTACTTGTCAAAACTTGTTGCAACTAGAGGATTTCCACCAACAAACAATCAGCTCCGCACCTCATCAAATCCTCGACAACAAGCCACTGTTCAAGATGGTCAAGTGACGGTGCAACCAATTCAGGGAAGGCGAAATTCATATGGACCTCCTACAAGGACTGGGAACAATCAAGCTGTGAATTCTCAAGCTAGTGGAAATGGAAGTCCTATTGGTCCTAAGAAGGTTGTGACGTGCTACAATTGCCGAGGACAAGGTCATATGGCTAAGGAATGCACTCAGCCGAAAAGGAGGAGGGATGATGCATGGTTTCGTGAGAAGATGTATTTGGTTGATGCTCAGTCTAAGGGGAAGATCTTGGATTCAGAGGAGTTAGCATTTCTTGCAGACCCAGGGGCAGCAGATACTGAAGGCATTGCAGTCGTTTCTACTTCTAATGCAGCTTATCAAGCAGATGATCTTGATGCTTATGATTCAGATTGTGATGACATTCACTCTGCCCAAGCTTCTCTCGTTGCTAATCTTTCTCACTACGATTCTGATGTCATCAGTGAGGTACCAACCACATCTAATAATATTGATGATAACCAACATCAAGTTGGGCATGAAAATGACAACCTCGAACAACATTCGGGAACTAGTAATTCAAATGATGTGGTACCTAATCCAACACATTTGAGTGAACCTCAACCAAATGCTACGACGGGTATGGAATCTTATGCTCAACATGATTTGGTCATGGTGCCTAAACATATTATTGATCAAATGCATATGGCCCTCAGACAATCCGTAGATACCAATTCCACCCTAACTGCTGAGCTTGCGTTGCATAAAGAAAAGGTCAAAGCTTTTGAAATTGTCCCTCAAGCAGAGAAAATAACATGTTCTGAATTTGACCAATTTCGTTTTGAAAAGATTGAACACTTGAAAGAAATACAATCATTAAAAGCTAATCTCTCTAATGAATTAAAAGAAAAGAAGTCGGTTGTCAATGATTTTCAGAAACTTAAAATGGATTTCGAAACTCTCGAGTCTAAAAAGGTTGAATCAGAAATTAATGCCACCAAACTTCTTAAATTCAAAGAACAACAGCTTTTAAAACAATACGCTTCCACAGAAAAGGTTCATCTTTTAACTAAATCATTTAAAGAACTCGAACTTAAACGACTTCAAGATTTACCACCTAATCCCGGTTATGCAAAACAAGCTCAGGAATATATTCCCGGTCTTTATGATATGACCATAATTGGAAAATCGAAAGAAGCACCTTTTGTTCGTAGTACTGAGGAGACACAATCACTTGGGGATGAAACTCATTCTAAAATGATTTCAAAATTCCATAAAATTGATTATGATCAACATAACAAAGATCAGTTTTCGAAAAAGACACGCATTCGCTTACAAAAGGAATTAGCAGAATTGACAGTTCTTGTGCCCCAAAGTTTGTCAAATGAAAACCTTCCTAGTACGTTTCCTACACTTGTCAAAACGGATTTAACAAAGTTAATTCCACCGGTAAGCAAGGCGTCCGTTAACTTAAATGCGGTTCACCAACACTTAGCCGATTTTGACAAGGTCATTTTGGAACGTACGACGGCTTCGGCCATAACAGAAGGTGAATGGAACTTTGAGCACACTAGAGCTGCGTTCCGAAATGAAATTGTTCCGTTTGTAGACAATGTTAAGGCTTGTCTTCGTAATCTTGATCAAGAGTTACTTTTGGAAATAGAAGAATTTAGACGTGTTTTCAATGAAATGGATAATGCTTATGAAAACAGTTTACTTGAAATAGAACGGGTTTCACGCCATAATGATCTGCTTCTGAATCAAGTGATGTCTCATGATATAGTTTCTGTCTGTGTGAATACAAGTGTTGATAATGATTCTATTGTGCATAATGTTGAATCTGTGGATACTGTGGTAGATAGTACTTGTCACGAATCTGACGCTGAATTTTTAAAGCTTCAAGATTCATATTCTTCGCTTTCAAAACATTTTGATGAGATTCAAACACATTGTATTTCGCTTAAATGCAAGCAACAATTTATTCAAGAAATCTTTGAAATGACATTCGAAGGTGTTAATATCGATGATGCAAACTTTGAAAAGAATTTCGATTGAATTTACAATCAAAACAGCGTCAGCCAAGTGACAAAGTTGCTACATCGTTGCCGATAGAAATAGAGAAATCTAAGGAGCTTAACTGTGTGAACGTACTTGAGGCCGCTGAGAATTTTAAACTTGATCTAGATAATCGAGTTTCCAAGATTTTGTCCAAAGTTGATAACTTAAAACAGAAAAATACACGACTCTTTGATTCAGTAAAGCCCGCATGTGCTAATACCACTGCACAGAATCAATCATTGATTAAACAATTGAATCGAAAGTCGGTGGAAATATCTGATTTGAGGGAACAAATTTGTGATAAAAATCTGGTCTTGGCTGAGTTAAAGGAAACACTTCGTACTCTAAAAGGTAAGAATGTTGTGGATAATGCAACCACTATCTCAGCATCGTCCTCTAGTGCAATCAAAAGGAACCTAATTGCCGTCACACCACTTAACAAGGGCCCTAGGACTAAACCATCTCAAACTTTGGTCACTAAAGATAAGGCGGAATCAAAACAAGCTTCTAATATTCCCGTGTTGCCTTCTACAGGAGTAAGCACCACTACTAAGGCTCAAAGATCTAAGCTTAAGAGAAACAAGAAGAATGATAGGATCTTGCCCCCATCTAGTAGTCAAGTGAAGAAGAAAGTAGAAGCCCATCCTAGGAATGTTATTTCTGTTTTGAACAAAAAGAATCATGTAGCTAAACCTAAAGGCTCTGCGGTTGTGCAGCGTTCTAAGCCTACTGTGAATTCTAATTTAAAATGTTGGAATTGCAATGAATGTATGTTTTCTAGTCGTCATGATTCTTGCCTTATTGACCATGTGAATGAGACGTATGCCCGGAAAAATGGATTAGAATGGAAACCGACTGGGAAAGTGTTAACCCAAGTTGGATTGATGTGGCGCCCCACTGGTTGAACTTTCACTATAGTAGGAAATACGTGCCCTTTAACTAGGATCACTCCCACTAAAGCGAAGAAAGCGTGCCCTTTAACTAGGAGTACCAATGCTACCAAAACACAAGCGTGTCCTTTAACTAGGAACACCGACACTACTATAGGAAACAAGTGCCCTTTAAATAGGTCTACTCCCACTGTAGTCCCCATGAATAATCCAAAACCTAAGAAAGTTGGAACAGTAAAACCTGTTATTGCTAAAACTCACATTAGAAAACGTAGGAAATCTAAGGGTCAAAAATCTGTTAACAATTCTGATAATCTTATATCTGTATCTGCTAACACTCCGGAACCAATAGTTTCCAATGCATTGTCTACTATTGTTATTGAAAACAGGTGGTCCAAATTGTTCTCTGGTATTTGGACTCTGGTTGCTCCAAGCATATGACCGGAGATCGCTCTCAGCTCAGAAATTTCATCAGCAAGTTTCTTGGTACGGTTCGATTTGGAAATGATCATATTGCAAAGATAATGGGTTACGGTGAATATCATATTGGGAATGTTATAATTTCAAGAGTGTATTACGTGGATGGTCTTGGTCACAACTTATTTTCTGTGGGACAATTTTGTGATGCAAACCTAGAAGTTGCTTTTCGAGAGCATACCTGCTTCATTCTTAATTTGGAAGGGGTTGATTTATTGAAAGGTACTCGAGGGAATAATATGTATACTTTGTCTCTACAAGACATGATGGCCGCTTCTCCCGTATGTCTTCTCTCCAAAGCATCGAAGACTAAGTCATGGTTATGGCATCGACGGTTATCTCATCGACGGTTATCTCATCTTAACTTTGACACTATTAATCACTTGGCGAAAAATGAACTTGTTCGTGGTCTTCCTAAACTATCATTTCACAAGGATCATTTGTGTTCCGCGTGTACAATGGGGAAAAGCACTAAGAAGTCTTACAAACCCAAGACTGAAGACACCAACCAAGAGAAACTTTATCTGTTGCATATGGATCTTTGTGGGCCAATGCGTGTTGAAAGTCTTAGTGGCAAAAAGTACATCCTCGTCATTGTCGATGATTACTCTCGGTTTACATGGGTGAAATTTCTTAAAGCAAAAAATGAGGCACCTAAATTCATCATCGGATTTCTCAAGATGATTCAAGTGCGTCTCAACACTACTGTCCGACGCATTCGTACAGATAATGGAACCGAATTTGTGAATCAAATCTTGAGTGATTATTATGCAGAAGTTGGCATATCTCATGAAACATCTGTCGCACGTACTCCACAACAAAACGGTGTCGTTGAAAGGCGAAATCGCACACTTATGGAAGCTGCTCGAACGATGTTAATTTACGCAAAGGCTCCATTATTTTTATGGGCAGAAGCAGTATCTACAGCAGTGTACACCCAAAACAGGTCACTAATTCGTAAACGCCATGGTAAAACACCTTATGAGCTTCTCCATGGAAAAGTACCAGATTTATCATATCTTCATGTATTTGGTTCTCTTTGCTATCCAAATAATGATGTTGACAATTTGGGAAAACTTCAACCAAAGGCTGATGTTGGTATTTTCATTGGTTACGCACCCGCAAAGAAGGCATACCGAATCTACAACCGTAACTCTCGCAAGATCCTTGAAACTATGAATGTTGATTTTGATGAGCTGACAGCTATGGCTTCTGAGCAAATCAGCTCTGAACCCGCACTTCATGAAATGGGACCCAGTAACATTAGTTCTGGTCTTGTCCCAAACAACCCTACTTCATCATCATTTACACCACCTTCTAGGAATGAATGGGATACGTTGGTTCAACCGTTCTTTGATGAATTCTTTACTCCTCCAAGTATTGTTGCTCCAGAACCTGAGATAATAGCTCCGGTAACCGAAGTTGTCGCTCCAGCAACCGAAGCACAATCAGATACATCTGCACCTATAATTGGTCAAGATATACCATCAAATAGTAATTCTCAACCAACACATGTTTCAACTACCCATGTCATGCCTATTGATGATGAAGAGGATGATGATGATCACGATTTGGAATTCGCTCAATTGCGTGAACTTCCATTCTTTGGTGTACCAATTCCCGACCCTAATCAAGCCGGGTCGTCCACCTCAGAGGAAGCTCCTTCTACAGTTTACTCCAATCCACGGATTCGTGAACATGACAGCAAGTGGACAAAGGATCATCCTATAGATTCTATTATTGGTGACCCTAATCGTCCGGTATCCACACGAAGTCAGTTACAAGAAAGTGCAATGTTTTGTCACTTTGATGCTTTTCTCACTGAAGTTGAACCTAAGACATGGCAACAAGCTTTTACTCAATCATGTTGGATAGAAGCTATGCAAGAAGAACTTAATGAATTTATACATCTTGAAGTATGGGAACTTGTCCCACGCCCGGATCAAGTGCAATTACTTCTTTGAAATGGGTTTACAAGGTGAAACTCGATGAGTTAGGCGGAATATTGAAGAACAAAGCTCGTCTAGTAGCTCGTGGATACAAGCAATTATTGGGCATCGACTTTATGGAATCCTTTGCACCTGTTGCCCGTTTGGAAGCTATTCGACTATTCCTCGCTTATGCAGCCCATATGAATATGATCGTCTATCAGATGGATGTGAAGACGACATTTTTTAATGGTGAACTCAAGGAAGAGGTCTATGTTCAACAACCGGATGGTTTTGTGAATCCTAATTATCCTAATCATGTGTACAAGCTTAAGAAGGCTCTCTATGGGTTGAAGCAAGCTCCTCGCGCATGGTATGATCTTTTGTCACAATTCCTCATTACGCAAGGCTTCGCTAAAGGCAAGGTGGATCCCACGCTGTTCATTCAGAAACGAGGTAAAGATATGATTATGGTACAAATATATGTTGATGATATTATATTTGCAGCCTCGACCCAAACCTTATCGGATGAGTTTCGAACACTCATGTCTTCTAAGTTTAAGATGTCAATGATGGGCAAGGTATCATTCTTCTTAGGTCTTCAGATATCTCAGAGTCCCAGAGGCATCTTTATCAATCAATCCAAGTATGCCCTTGAATCGCTTAAGAAGTATAAGATGGAATCTTGCGACCCCGTGGATACTCCAATGGTGGAAAGAACTAAGCTTGATGCAGATCCACATGGAGTTGCCGTTGATCCGACACTTTATCGTGGAATGATCGGTACTCTTCTATATATCACAGCCAGTTGACCTGATCTTCAGTTTGCTATATGTATGTGTGCCAGGTATCAAACTAGGCCTACTGAGTTACACTTAGCTACTGTTAAAAGGATCTTTCGATATCTTAAAGGAACCATTAATCGGGGACTTTGGTATTCGAAGGACTCTTCTATTGCACTAATGGCATATGCAGATGCGGATCACGCGGGTTGTCAAGATACAAGGCGTAGCACGAGTGGAACTTTGCAACTACTAGGAGATCGACTAATCAGTTGGGCATCGAAAATGCAGAAAAGCGCTGCAATTTCAAGTACGGAAGCAGAATTCATAGCTATGTCCGGTTGCTGTGCTCAAATTCTTTGGATGAGATCGCAATTAACCGACTATGGTCTAGGTTTCAACAAGATTCCGATATACTGCGACAACAAAAGTGCAATTGCCTTATGCTGCAACAACGTTCAATTCTCCCAGTCGAAGCATATTGACATTCGCTACCATTTCATCAAGGAGCAAGTCGAAAATGGAGTAATAGAGCTTTAGTTTGTACGATCTGAGTATCAATTGGCGGATATTTTCACGAAGGCTTTAGATCGCGCTCGAATTGAATTTTTGGCCGACAAGCTAGGAATGAGAACCTTCTCGCCTGAGACTCTAAAGGAACTAGCAGATGAAGCGAAAGAATAGTCTTGGTAAAACTATTCTCCGTATCCTTGGTGATCATCTGTATATATTGTTTATATTTTTATCCACAAAAGCAAAATACAAAAATATAAAACCATATAAAAACCATAAAAATTAAAAAATCTAGAAAAATCCAAAAATATTTTTACTTTATTTTTTAAAGGCATGTCTTTTGGTACGATAATATTTACGGCCTTAGAAATGTTGATTAATATTGACACGGCGCCATAAATAGAGTTCGTACAAAAGTTGTAAATACTTCATAAAACATGCCTAAATGGCTTGTAGTTATTTCTGACTGCAACCCGGTGTTCATATTAAAGTCAAGTATTTCTTATGAAAGCTTTGGCTCTCAACGGGAATTAATTTTCTCGGGCAAGGTTTACTTTAAAACCTTGTAAGGGATCAGGTTTACTTTATAACTTGGTCTAACACAAATCAATGTACGTTTCAGTGCATTTATTTGTTAAAACAAGAGAAGTCTTGTTTTTATGAAGTTATCATCTCTACAACCATAGCAATCTACAATTGGTATCTACTTACTCGACGATGCGACTACTCAACCGACGACTACAGCTCTTTCAATAGAACATGGGTCAACAATTGAGGGGGAGCAATTGTCAAGCATTCAGAATCTTCGATGCCGAACGTGCCAACCTCACTAACTGGTGTCAAGACAACAATACCAATCGTACACGTGGTGTCAAGAGATGAATTCAGATGTGACGAGGCGACCAACATATGCTGACAAGAACCATTTGATCTTATCATATGATGTTCTCATCTATCAGGTCCAACCTTGTCAATTCTTTTTTAATATGGTGAATATGTGATCATGCTACAAATCAGTATCATATCTCATACGTTTGATATCATGAAGATAAAATGGACTTGCATTCTTCGTCCCAAAACCTTTGTTAAAACTTCATTAAATCAATTGATATTAAAAACATCGATTGGGTTAATATTTTTAATATGGGGGAGAAAATGTGATTTAATATGGGATATTATCACAAATGGTTTGTCTTAAAGTGCTGGCTCATCCCGACATGTGCGAAATGTTTTCGAATATCGTGGCATATGTTAAGGGGGAGCAAAATGGATTTGCTATATCAAAATGGATTTTCATGGTGACATATACTTACCCTAAACCCATTTATTTCACGACGATGAAGATTGTGGTGACATAAGGATGGTAGGATAGGTTAAGTCCAATGATTCTTCTAGAACTAGAGGAATCTTCCCAAGGACATTCCATAGCTAGAAATAGTAGTCCTTAGGAAAGATGGAGAAAGATTGTGAACGTAGCTGAATGCCGACCAAGTACTTAAATTAGCACTGGAACAATCACAACAAGGTGCTAGTTATGACGTATTGGTAAGCATTGAAGGGGTTGAAGAATGAAAAAGAATTGTAAAGATAAAGGGTGTAAAGAAAGAAGCCCTCCTTACAACTTTAGGCAGAAACCGGGTCAACACATATGCTATTGAGATCATCTTAATGATGCTCGATATTGAAGATAGACATCATGGACCCAGTGATGCAATGCACAACCCGTCCCAGCTAACTCAGATATCTCTTAAAAGATATTTGTTTTAATCACACGGAGACAACACGTTATCTATTGATTTATTCACTCCGAGTAAATTGGTATTGAAAAGGTGGCACTCCTCTCCAGCCTCCGATCACTAAAATCCAAAGTGCACGATCGAGTCTTGAGCCATTTGAGATCATCAAATATCTCATTAGGACACACTTTCATATTTCCTTTCTTCTTCACACACTGTGAAAAGTAAGAAAGATTTTAAGAGTCTTACGCAAAATCTTCATGATCTTACCTGAACATCCGAGTAATACGAAAGTATTTACAATGAAGATAGAAATCCTTCTTGAGCGAATATCAAAAAGCTCATGGTAGGTGACTTGTGCGATTCTTTATGAATCAAACTTTTGATAACTGGAAAGCAACAACTGTTTAATTCTTAACTGAATTTAAACACGTTCCAGGCCTCTACGCAATATCTTAGTGATCTTTCCAGAACACTCATAGTGATACCTTAGTGTTCACAGTGATGAGTGGAAATCCTTCTAGTGTTAACCTCAAACAGCACTTGGTAGGTAACTTGCAAGATTCTATACGAATCAAGCTCGTGACAACTGGAAAGCAACGATGGTGCGGTTCTTAATTGAATTTCACTTGTTCCAGGAACATGAATTGACGGCTTCAAATCATGCGGGTATTATTATCCAAATGATTATGTTCGCAGTCAGCTTTGGACGGTCGAATAAAGAGAACGGGTTTACCCGCGAAATCCTGTCAGGAAGTTACTTAATTGAAACTATCCGTCACGGGTACGATATCTAATATCGTCCAAAGGTCTTCACCGACCGGAGGTAAAATGCTATCGAATTAGAATGAAATGTTCAAAGCCATTCCGTTCGTTTCTACTTATGTTGCGGCATTTGAAGACGGTGGCGTTGCGGGATCCAAGAAGAAGTCGTCCCCGCATGCTTATACTTTATGCACTTAATACCTCATCAAATTCAAGAAAGCCTAAAAGTTAAGTCTTCCGCTGTATCAAACTCTGAAGCTTTCAAGAATTACAAAGGTATAAGTATGTGGGACATGGCGTCACGAAGAGGCAAAGATCACAAGTGATGGATGCACGAGATCAAGGCAAGAGATTAATGCTCAAGATTGATATCAAAGATCACATCAACATGTTCACCAGAAAAGAAAAAGAGAAAGAAAGACGAAGGCTACGAGCTCAAGACAAGCATAGTATGCTAGGTTTATCTTATTATTGTAACTTGGGTAATGCCCTTGTTTGGAGTGACCTCCCTTAGGGGGAGATTGTTGGAAATACGTTTTACGTATTAAGAAGGATCGGTCACTCCAACAATGGTCCATGTAATAGCTCGTAGTTTAGTTACTTATCTTAATTAAACAAACAAACCAAAGCCTAGCCTACAACATGTGTAGGCCGGCCCAAATGTAAGGCCAAGCCCATGACAAGGGCTTGGGTATATAAACCCTCTCCTTAGATGGAGAGGGTGTGTGGTCTCATTTTTACACATAGTGAAAAAGTGTTTTTCTTTCACTTTCTCTCTCTAAGTGTGTGTGTTCTCACCATCTCTCTATCTCTTTCTCTCTCTAAAACATAAGCAAGATTTACATTTCTACACTTGGGATCTTTAGCAACAAAAATGTAGCCCTCATGTCTTGTTAGGACCTTTTCGGACTCGCCAATCTTCGCATCCTGCTTCAATAAGTTATGCCTTGGCTATGAAATGTAATTAATACCGAGCAACTTTTAAACGATCTTGGGCTAGAAGCTAAGCAACTGTTCAAATCGTACGACCTTACTTATTGCAATTAAATTTATTAACAAGCGATGGGAGAAAAAGCTCATAATCAAATCACATAAATTCATGAAAGAATACCAAACTTATAATTGACTCTATCATCTCTCGTTCTCCACAGTTTAAAATCTCAAGGAATGAGACTCCTGGATGCTTAGCCTATTAAATCAAAGTTTCGGGTTTTCAAGTCATCTATAGGATCTTGCAACTTCTTAGACTTTTTCAAGTATAGAATTTGCATTTTAAAGTTCCCTTGACAAATGACTTTCTAGGATCAATTATAGGAACTTGCGAAAAGTTCTTGTTCTTAACCCGTAAGAGTTAGGACCTTCGCGTTTTAAAGTTCCCTATATAAAAGCCTAGTAAAACTTGACTTAAACACGTTAAGGATACTAGCTAGAGTAAACTTAGATAAGTAAACTCTTAATCAAATAAGCATAACAATAAGCACATAAAAATAGAGATTTAGCAAAACAAGAAAGGTAGAATGAGAGATTAATAAAAACTTGAATAAAAATAAGATTCAACAACAAAATTAAAAGACTTACTTGAAATTAAAGGCAAGAAATTAAGGTGCAAGACAAGAAAATTAAATGACAATTAAGTAAAGTGCAAGAAATTAAAGGTGGAAGAACTATGTGTCAAATAGCCAACACCTCCTAATGTGATATTAGGAGGGTATTTATAGGAGATTAGGGAGGTAAGCATGTGTTGGAAGCTTCCTTCTTTCTTTCTTTCTCGTCTTTTCGTCTTCTAAATTCTCGACTTTTTCGACTTTGTCTCGGGATTAATTAAACTCGTCTTATAATTTCTTCATTAATTAGACTTGATTTCTTCGGCTTTATTAAACTTCCGTCTTTAGACTTTTCTTCGATAAATCTTCAGAATAGGCCTTGGACTTCCGTTCTTTTTGCACTCTTGATCTTTTGACTTCGTCTTTTGTCTTTTTCTTCGATAAAAGCCCGTGAAAGCCCGTGTTTTCTTCCCTTTTCACATTTTGATCCTAAATCATAACAAAAACACAAACCACACATTATTCCGACATTTACGACATAAAATACACGTTTTGGCTTGGTTATTATTATAATTAAGTGGTAAAAGGATAAGTGTTTTCACACTTATTAGACATCGTGTAAGTCACACATCTTGAAGCATTCCTTGGAACCAATGTTGAATAATATGATGGGTTTTCATAACCTTGATTGACCTTTACGTCATTGTTTTACGCGACACTTGTATATTAATTAAATATTACTTCATTGACCATTCTACGTTTCGACTTCGAATTTCAACGTTTGTTTATAGCTTGAAAACACCATCGTCATCTTGTAATTCACCCTCTATTACGTGGCAATTGTTTAGAATACGATTCTACTTCTATAAACTTGTATCCTCCCTTTTCATTAAACCTCCTCACTCCAGGAGTGCGACATTTAATGTTCTATTTCTTTTTCGATATGTCTTGTGATTTTGGAAAATCACACTGCCAAGAGACCTTCCTGCATTGCATCTTGAAATCGAAGACACGGATGTCATGCGCCGTTTTTGATTTCTTAGTTTATTGTTGGCATTCTTGAGTCATTTTTATACTATGTTTTTCTGTATATTACTATGTTTTTCTGTACATGCTTAATTATATAACCTATTCTCTTTCGTCTTTTTGGAATCCACAAGTCATGTGTGTACATTAATTTTGGGTTATTATGAAATTAGATTTAATTTCAAGGTGTGACGAAAAATATACTTTTTGCAGAAAAGTTATATGAAAATTCATGATGTCGATAAAATATTTTTATAAACTTTGGACATAAAAATATATTTCTACTTGTTGAAATGTTCGTATAGGACATAAATTTCGACCCGAAAATCTTAAAAACGAGCAAGTTACGCTCATTTGAAATTGTAAAATTTAAGAACTTATTCTCTGCATATTTCTAAAATATCACTTTGTTGACAGATTTGATGCAAGGGCATTTTCGTCCATTTATGATCCGTTTCAAGTCTCAAGTAAAACTAAAAAATTGTCTGAAAATCGTTTTACACCAAATTGCTTTAGACTTCGAGTCATAAAATATCATTTAGCGAGTCAACTGGTCAGGTCAGACCCCAAAAGTCAAAGTTGACTAAAAAGTCAAAACTGATAGAATCTAAAAAAACTATATAGGTTGAAGTGTTTTTGAGTTCGTTTGAGCTCGTAAAACTTTATTTAATGATACTTTACAATTAAAAACATTGATTGCATTTGCAAACGTCTAAAAATAGTAACTTTGAGTCCGGTCATACATATATATCTCTTGAACTTTTGGAACCAAGTGATTTGATCAACCGATGATGAACTATATGTTTCGGAAAATGTGTACACTTTTATGCGTCACTATTTACGTGTTAAATTCCTAAACTTTCCTAAAATAGAAACTTTTCGGAATAGTTGTACTATTTGGGAACCGATGGTTTACTTTATTAAAAGTATATTTATATCAAATAAATTACGACATGAGCACATATGGGTTCCTTTATCCTTTCTTATATACATGACTTATTTGTCACTCTATCTTATCTTTCTTCTACTTCTAACGTAACACTGATTCGGGCCGAGGTTTGAAGTTCTTGTTTTCACATCTTTTGTTATCATCTTGATACGTGTCTCATGACGATTCTGACTAAACCTTTTGAAACTTTATCACCTTGTAACCATTTCATTGATTGTCTTGAACTACTCTTTATTTGTAAAACCTGCATACTTTTACCATGAACAGTACACTTAGTAAGCGTATGTACCAATTAAAACTTTCCTTTTTATGTCATGAACACGTGTCACGAATATTAATTACAGAAACTACGTACGTGTTAGTGCACGATAATTATTAAGTACGTGGTATTACACGATAATTATTAATCATAATAATTATAATCACGAACATGTAATCACGAACATGAAATGATGAACATTAAATCACGAACATGTAAATACGTATATATTTATTATTATACGATAAATATCGATTACTTACAAGTATTTATTATAACACGAATAATAAATTACAAACTAACACGAAAATACTAACGAACGAACACGTAATTTATTTAAACATGAACAAGCTCGGGAAACCCCTTGGGCTTTAGGTAGCCACAGACACAAGGAAAGGAAAGGACCAAGCCCAAGTTGAGTTTTGCTAAATAAACAAAAGGGGAAAACACATGTTCATTCTACAGAGTTTTTCTAAAAAAAATAAAAACCCTAGTTCTTCCTTGCCTCCTCCTTGCCGTCGGCTACAAGGACACCACAAGGGTGTTTGGTTGATTTTTGGTTATTGAATTCGGGTGTTAGTGTTAGTTATCTTAGTCTCATTGGTTCACGTATTTGGTAATCACCAAAACCCTCATCTCTTTTATTTATTTTCTTTTATTTAAGATTCATGTGTTCTTGGATAATAAAAACAATAAAAAAAATAAAGACTTGTTAGATCAAATCAAGGAAAACAAGATATAACCTTGGTTTGGTGGGGTTTGTTTGGCCGACGCATGAACCGAGAACCATGGGCTCTCGGTGGTCTTTGTATCACCACCAGCCGAGACCTTAAGGTCTCTGTGTGGTTTTGGGTGTCTAGGCCGCAAGAAACAGGGAACCCCGACTCACGTCGGGGTGTGTTTGGTTTATTGTGGGTCTCGGCAGCACAGGAAGCACCACCGGCAACAGCCAGTGGCTGTTTTGTTAAAACAATAGGAACCGCAGCCAAGACACGGGGGAAACCACCGGCTTCAGCTGGTGGTGTGTTTGGTTCCAACAGTGGGTCGCTGAGGCAGCACAGGGGGAACCACCGGCTGCAGCCGGTGGTGATTTTACTCGAGCAGTGGCAACCGACTAGGACGGGTAGCTACTGCTAATGAGTGTTTGGTTTGGTCCGGTTCAAGGGTCTGGTCCGATTCATGTCGGTCTAAATTAAAACACGGGATTCGTCACATGATTAGTTTTTACAAGTTATTTAAATTTTTCAAGTTATATTATTTTTAACAAGACAAATTAAATTAATTAAACATGACTATATTAATTTAATTTAATCATGGACTTAGGTTATTATTATTTAGAAAATAATACATGTTTTAACCTAATTTGTTGGGCCAATGAAAGTTTTAACTATGGCCCAATCTAGATTTGTTTAAATTAGACTAAGTGTTACTGATCGTTGAGAGGACCATCGACAGAGACCAGACCAGCGGAAGGCAAAGCCTTAGCTGGCACACCAGGAACATTCAAGTCAAAGACAACGTCAGAGAAGTCGAAGACAATCTGAAGTCATACTTACCATCGATTATGAATAGCTGGGATGTAAAAGGAATGTGCTGGTGTTCAAAGATCTCTGAGTTGATAATACTCAGAGATCACTTGAGAACCCTATAAGTCTGATACAAGCAAATCTTGTCCAATCCTTTATAGGTTAGGCGGGAGAATCTACAAAGTGTTTTGAGCGGGACAAAACAAGAGATTCAAGATAAAGCCTAGTACGACCTAGTGGGGAAAAAGGTGAACAATTGGCAGAACTGTTCACCTAAAGTTGTTTAAAGGTATGTCTCGATTTGGACATGCATTTAATACGTTGTACTCTTCCATTCAGAAGACGACATGTATCAACTACTCCTACTAAGTAAGCAACCTCGTACCACTATAAATAGGAATGAGAAAGAAGAGTTAATGCAACCCTTGTGATTGGATAAATTATCTAAGTTCTTTCTCTCTTTGGAACCACTGAGCCCTCAGCTGTCTACCAGCGACTCATAGGTTCCCTTGTAAACTTGAGTCTCGTATCAAGTTTACTTTTTCTAGGGTTCGATTCTTATTGTCATTGATACACGGTTTTTCATTGGGTTCTAAGTTCTCTCGATATCCTCTCGAATTGATCTCGGCTTTAAGTGGAATGATTTGTTCTTGGTTATTAAAAAGTGGTTGGTTTGTTTATCTACTTTAACTAATGACAAGAAATTAAGTGTCGAAGAGTAAAATTAAAGACTTAAATGATTAAAGTGAAAAGACGAATTTAAAATTAAATGTTTGAAAACTTTAAAGATTATATTAGAAAAATAAATGGACATTAAATAAAAAATAACACTTGGAAAACTTTGTGAAAAATAAGAACTTAGATGAAAAGTACTAAAAGAAAGTAAGATCGTAATATAGCAAAACACTTCAAATCGGAATAACCATAAAAAGGGTGTAATCGGAATGTTATTCCGATCAAACGATCGGAATGTGGCAAGCTATGGTCGGAATGTGGGAAAGGACCCCAATCGGAATACTGAGAATCACTCAATCGGAATATTCGAAACTTGCTACAATCGGAATCCAGGAAAATGAAACAATCGGAATAATGGAGAAATGCCTAAATCGCAATATTGGAAAACACTTACCGTCGGAATATGTCAAAATCACCAATCGGAAAATATGAAACCCTTTTCCGATCACTACGATCGGAAAGAGGGGGATGCTTGGTCGGAATGTAAGGTCGGAAAAGGGAGTTACCTTTTCCGAAAATAGTGCAAACTCGAGTAAAAAGCAAAGGTATTAAGCTATTGGAATAAGCTAAAACCCAAAACTAACTCGAATCTAACAATAAGCTGATCAAATAAGTACTAAGAACACCTTATCTAAACTTCAAATACGCAAAAGCATAAATCAAATGATAAAGAGATGAACTTTTTATAAAAACTTAAGAAAGTAAATAAGCTAAATCAACAAATAAGCCAATAAGAAAAAGGATCTTAAAGCTTATTTATGTGTAAACTTAAGGAAACATAAAAAGTAATCAACTTTTTAAGCACAAATCATTGATGAACAACACGGATCATACGAGATTTGATACAAAAATCAATAAAATTAAAAGAAAGGAAGGATGAGATTAAAGATTAAAAGATAAAAACTTGAACTTGATTCATGAAAAAGTAATACAAAGTTTTGATCTTGAATGGAAAAAGATGAACTCTAGTGAGAGAAAGTTTAAGACTTTCTCTCTCTAAAACTAGAGAGAAATTAAAACTAAGCTAAAACTAAGTGTGTGAAAATTTGTGAAGTAAGGGCTTTATATAGGCGTGTGTATGGTGGTGGGCTTTGTGATTGGGCTTTGGTTGGGCTCCTTTTTCTTCTTTCTTCTTTAGTCTTCATGCGTCTTTAAATAAACGTTTCCGACTTGGATTTGAGAAGTGTCGGTGAATAATTCCAACTCGTCTTATAATCTTTTATTTAATAGACTCGAGTTCTTCGACATATATGAATCTTCCATCTTTGGCTCTATTCTTCGATAAATCTTCAAATAGGCACAATGACTTCAAATCTTTTGCATCTCTTGGACAATAGACTTTGTCTTGAGTCTTTTTCCTTGATAAAACCCGTGCAATCCCATGTTTTCTTCAATACTCTCCTGGTTGACTCTGAAAATACAATAAACACAAAAACCACACATAATTCCAAACAAATGATATTAAATACGTGTTTTGGTCTTGTTTTAGCCAGAATTAAGTGGTAAAAGGATGGGTGTTTTCACACCTATCAAATCCCCTACACTTAACCATTGCCATGCCCTCATGCAATGCTTAGTGACAAAGCACTTTTACACTTTTCTCATAATCAATTAACCTTGGCCTTATGAATATACCACTAAACAAAAATGAAAGTACTAAGAGAAATTAAAACTTTAAAGTAAACAAAAGGATGGAAAATAGTTTACGTGGAAATAACTTGTAAAGAGATCGAGGACTTACATTAGGGCTTCGGTGCTGCGAAGATTTATCACCCTCAAGTTTCACGTTCCCCAAACTAAGCTTAAAAAACGAGATCATTGTTATTATAAGTTAGCAATTCAAACACTCACACACATGGCTTAATTAAATGCTTAAACTCCCTTATTCCTAGGTGTATCTCTTATATTTTATTTTTGTCTTAGAATGATCATGAAGATGCATTTTTGGACTTATTTCGATAGTTTAATTAGGCTGAAAGCAAAGTAGGACGATTTGATCAATAGTTAGCTAAAGGACAAAATCTCTTAAAACTGCTTCTCGGGATATCAAAAAGTTCATATCTTGGCATAACTTGGTTCGCGATTTGAGACCTTTCTTGGGCCGATATTTGGCATGTACTTCATACTTCATATCTTGAGAGACGTTCTTGAGATAATGGTCTTCTCATCGTAATAGAGTTTCTTCACTTGGAGATTTTTGAGGGGTACTCCAACTTTGTTGACCACGACTTCATGATTATTCTTCAATTTCTAATTGGGATTTTGAGATACAACGATCCGCCTCCTTTTCGAACTTGGATCTATTTATCCTCATACCTTGTTAGGGTCTTTTCGGATAAACTTCTCCATGATCTTTATGGGAGTTGATTGCTTTTCGTCGTGAGTCTTGATCCTTCATATTGATTTTGGGAATAATGCTTTTCACATCACTTTGGATCTTCAGCAATAAAATTGAATCCTCATGCCTTGTTAGGGCCTTTTCGGACTCACCAATCTTCGCGCCCCGCTTCATAAGTTATGCCTTGGCTATGAACTCTTATCATTACCGAGCAACTTTTAAACGATCTTGGGCTAGAAGCTAAGTAACTTTTCAAATCGTACGACCTTACTTATTGCAGATAAATTATTAGCAAGTGATGGGAGAATAGGCAAATAATTACACCAAGTGAGCTTGCGCAAGAATACCGACTTATAATTGACTCTATCATTTCTCGTCCTCCACAATTTAAAATCTCAAGTAATGAGATTCGTGGATACTTAGCCAAATAAACCAATTAAGGTCTACATGGTTAAGGATACTAGCTAGAATAAACTTAGATAAGTCTATTCGGGTTGAGTCAAAATAAACGCAACGGGCCTAATATGTCAACGATTCCTAAACTAGCTACACCACTTTTATTAATATTTTTGACTTTATTGCGGGATATATACATATGAAAGCAACGATAAAAATTTTAAAAATTACTACTAAGTGGCCAATGTTAATAAAAAATTTGAAAAATGTTGAAAAGTATGATTTTCCGGTTAAATGAAGGCATTTTCATGGAAAAGTCCACTTAAAACTTCGATAGAAGTTCCCCCTACACTTAAGATAAACATTGTCCTCAATGTTTAAGCATGTGGGAAAAGTCTCCCCTACACTTATGACATTATGCACGTTGGTTAACTCAAATTAAGGAAGAGACGACTAAAGTGATCAATTTCAAATGTGAGTATGAAGAAAATTGAATCACGATAGTGGAGAGATAGAACCGGATTTCGGATAACACGGGAGCACGGTTCTTCAAAGGTTCCAAGAGTGCATTGATCCCTGTAATCACATCACCACACAAATACAAACACCTATACAGGTCCCCCTACACTTAGGAGGTTAAAACATAAAAGGATAGATACTCGGGTTGCCTCCCGAGGAGCGCTTGTTTTTGATAACCGAGTCACGAGCCTGACTCGACCCAAAATTAGTTCATGGGGAACGTGGTGAGGGATGGAATCATCTCCTGAGAGATGTCCTCACCAAAGTACAGCTTTAGACGCTGGCCATTCACCTTGAAATTGGGCCCATTTGGCTGAGAAAGCTCAATGGTCCCATACGGAAAGACGTTGGCGACGGTGAATGGACCAAACCAGCGGCTCTTCAACTTGCCAGAGAAGATCTTTAACCGAGAGTTGAAAAGTAAGACTTGATCACCAACATGGAACTCTCGGTTCTTGATTTTTGCGTCATGAAGGATCTTCGTCTTCTCTTTGTAGATCAGCGAGTTCTCATAAGCTTCATTCCTCAGTTCGTTGAGCTCGTTGAGTTGAATCTTGCGATGATCACCGGCTTTGTTGATGTCGAAGTTAGCCCACTTTAAGGCCCAGTGCGCCTTATGCTCCAGCTCGATGGGAAGGTGGCATGCTTTCCCGTACACAAGACCATAAGGTGTACAACCGATCGGGGTCTTGTAAGCAGTACGGAAAGCCCACAGAGCATCATCTAACTTATCGGCCCACGCGGCACGATGCTCTCCCACAGTACGCTCCAAAATTCGCTTCAATCCACGGTTGGATATCTCGGCCTGCCCATTGGTTCGGGGATGATAGGCGGTGGAAAGACGGTGATTGACACCATACTTAGCCATGACTCTTGCAAATTGATCGTTGCAAAAATGAGTCCCGCGGTCACTGATAATGGCACGAGGAACGCCGAATCGAGCGAACAGCGATTTCAAAAAGTTACAAACCACCCTTGCATCATTAGTAGGTAAAGCTTTGGCTTCAGCCCACTTTGAAACGTAGTCAACGGCTACAAGGATGTATTTGTTTCCTTTAGATGAAGGGAATGGCCCCATAAAGTCGATACCCCAAACATCAAAGATTTCACATTCTTGTATGAAATTCTGAGGCATCTCGTCTTTATGTGTGATCGTGCCTTGTTTTTGGCAAGCATCACATCGTTTAACCATCTCGTGAGCATCACGGTAGATGGTGGGCCAATAAAATCCCGAATCAAACACTTTTTTGGCGGTGTAGTTGGGACCAAAGTGACCACCAGTGGGTCCTTTGTGGCAAGCATCAAGGATTTCGAAAGTGGCCGGTCCATCAACACATCGGCGAATAATCAAGTCGGCACATTGTTTGAAAAGATATGGGTCATCCCAGAAGTAAGTCTTGATGTCTTTGAAGAACTTTTTCTTTTGCTGGGATGTTAACCCGTCAACGAGGATTCCACCCGCCAAGTAGTTTGCAATGTCCGCAAACCACGGGGTTTCATCAGCAGTCGAGTTAATAGACATTAAGGTCTCCAGGGGAAAAGAATCATTGATTTCTTTGTTCGGATGATCCCCCTGGTAAGGATCCTCAAGTCTACTGAGATGATCCGCGTCTAGGTTTTCTGCTCCTTTTTTATCGCGAATTTCGATTTTAAATTCCTGGAGCAGCAAAACCCAGCGAAGAAGTCTTGGTTTGGAATCTTGCTTTGTCAACAAGTACTTCAGTGCGGAATGATCAGTGTACACAATGGTGGTAGAAAGGACAAGATAGGGGCGGAATTTTTCAAAAGCATAAACAACAGCTAAAAGCTCTTTTTCGGTTGTCGTATAATGCCATTGTGCCCCAGTCATTGTCTTGCTAGCGTAATGGATCGGTTGGAAGTGTTTGTTCACTCTTTGTCCCAGAACCGATCCAATAGCAAAATCACTAGCATCGCACATCAACTCAAAAGGCAGCTCCCAATTAGGGGTAACCAAGACAGGTGCCTTAGTAAGCTTATCCTTAAGCGAGTTGAAGGCTTCAAGACACTCTTTGGAGAAGATAAAAGGAGTATCTTTTTCCAAGAGGTGGGTAATCGGGCGAGCGATTTGAGAAAAATCTTTGATGAATCGACGGTAGAAGCCCGCATGACCCGGAAACTTCTCACACCCTTCACGGTTGAAGGTGGAGGCAACTTGGCGATAACATCGACTTTAGCACGGTCTACTTCCAGACCGGCTTTGGAAATCTTGTGTCCCAGCACGATGCCTTCTTTTACCATGAAATGGCATTTTTCCCAATTCAGAACAAGGCGAGTGTCTTCGCACCGCTTCAGCATTCGTTCCAAATTGGCAAGGCAAGAAGAGAAGGAATCCCCGAAGACCGAGAAATCATCCATGAAGACTTCCATGGTTTGTTCAACCATGTCATGGAAGATAGCTAACATGCACCTTTGGAAAGTCCCGGGGGCATTGCATAAGCCAAAAGGCATTCGTTTATAAGAAAATGTGCCATAGGGACAAGTGAATGTTGTCTTCTCTTGATCTTGGGGATCGATGGGTATTTGGAAATAACCCGAGAAACCATCAAGAAAACAGTAATATTCATTACCCGCTAAACGTTCAAGCATTTGGTCCATAAAAGGTAGAGGGAAATGATCCTTTCTCGTGGCATCATTGAGTTTGCGGTAGTCTATACAAACTCTCCACCCAGTAACGAGACGAGTGGAAATCAACTCGTTGTGTTCATTGGGAACAACGGTTATTCCACCCTTCTTGGGCACACAATGGATTGGACTAACCCATGGTGAATCCGAAATAGGGTAAATCATACCCGCATCAAGAAGTTTGATAACCTCTGTTTTGATGACTTCATGTATTTTTGGATTCACCCTTCGTTGGCTTTGAATTGTGGGCTTAAAGTCGTCCTCCATGAGAATTTTGTGTGTGCAGAAGTGAGGATCAATTCCGCGAATATCAGAGATTTTCCACGCAATAGCCTTCTTATGATCTTTCAAGACAACGATGAGGCGAGTTTTCTCTTCATCTTTCAAATCCTTAGCAATGATGACTGGCGACTTCTTCTCTTCGTCAAGGAATACATACTCGAGATGGGGCGGAAACTCCTTAAGTTCTAAATCCGTAGGATTTTCGACGGGAGGCGTATTCGAAGTCGGAGTGTCAATAGCAATAACCGTGGGAGAAGGAGGAGAAAGATTGTCTTCGTTGAGAAGATTGTCAAAGAAATTCATGTCTTCATCCCCATCGATAGGAGAATCATTAGGAGCTAAATTCACATCTCCCATGGTGTCTTCAAGATTGTTCCAAAATAAATCACTATCTCCAAATAGAGACAATGATGAGTCAATAGAGGACACGGTCTCAACATTGGGAAGAGATGTAGGAATACTTTTGCAAGCATCATTAAAGTGTTCTTCACAAGCCTCATCAAGAACGTCAATACAATTAACACTCTCATATGAATAAGGCTGTTTAGACAACTTTCCCATATTGAAGACTACTTTATCGTCACCCACTCTCATGATAAGCTCACCGGCTTCAACATCGATGAGAGTGCGACCGGTCCTCAGGAATGGACGACCAACAATTAGTGGCACACGAGGGTCCATCTCGTAGTCGACGACAACAAAATCAACAGGAAAGGTGAATTTGTCGACTCCTACAATGACGTCTTCGGCTATCCCCACTGGATAAGCAACCGTACGGTTAGCCAATTCCAGAGTCATTTTGGTGGGGACTAGCTCAGGAAGAGATAATTGCTTCCACACACTAAAAGGCATTAGATTAATACTGACACCTAGATCGGCTAGGGCCATGCAATTCTCTACTCCCGGGAAATTGCAAGGAATTAAGAAACGACCCGGATCACCAAGCTTGATTGGCAATTTCCTTAAGAGCACTGCAGAGCAATTCTCATTAAGTTGGGTGTTGGCAATATCGAGGAGCTTTTCCTTGTCGCTCAGCAGATCTTTAAACATTTTCGCATATTTAGTCATGTGAGCGAGAGCCTCAGCGAAGGAGATGTTAAAATTCAATTGTTTGAACATTTTAAGGAAATTTGAAACCTGAATATCGTCCTTGCTTTTGAGCTTCTCTTTCCTCAACCTAGATGGATAAGGTATATTGGAAGAAGAGGAAGGCTTTGGAAGAATAGAATCACTCACATCCTTGGGTGGAGGAGGGGTAGAAGGAAGAGGCGGAGAAATTTGGGATGGAGAAGGATGAGGAATAGGAGCAGGTGACTCGTTCTCCTTAGTCACGTCCACCGGTGGAGGTATAGGAAGCTCGGGTTCCTTGGTACCTTTGCCACTTCGAGTGGTGATTGCTTTCATCTCCCCTCTTGGATTTGCAACAGTGTTACTCGGAAGAGTACCCGAAGAAGAGGGTTGATTACCATTGAAGAAACTAGCCATCATGTTCCTCAGATCATTAGTTTGGGTATCCAACGTGTTTCTCATGTCGGCTCTTAAATCATTTCCTTGCTTTACCAAGTCTGCCTTCAAGTTTCGCACTTCCTGTTGGAGATTTTCCACAATCACATCATTGGTCCTCACGTAGGTTGCAACCTCTTAGTGTAATGCAGTGGTGGTTTGGTTGGGAGGAGCATTGTATGCAGGTGGTTGGTAAGCAGGTTGTTGGTAGACCTGATTGTTACGTTGAGGCGGTTGTTGCTGCTTGTGAGGAGGGATGTATGGTTGTCGAGGTTGTTGTTGTTGTTGAGGAGGGCGATTAAGGTTTTGTTGTTGGTTTGGGTTGGTAGGAGGGAAACCAGGTGGTGAAAGATAGTTGTTGGATCGATAGCTAAGCAAGTTACGGTCACCTTGAGGTCTAGCTTGATAAGCAGGTTGAGGATAGGTGCCATATGCCGCATTCACATTCTCAGCAGGGTAGTCTTGGGTGGCGGTACAAGTTGTGTAAGAGTGAGGACCACCGCATATCTCACAAGGTTGGCTGACAGCGTTTACTTGAGCGTTTTTGGCGTTGTTGCTGTTGTTGTTGCTGACGGTGTGGGTGACAAGCGATTCAAGAAGCGTAGTGATTTTGTCCAATCGCTTGTCGCTGTCACTTGTGCTAGCACTAGCGACATTGGTCCGAACACTCTTGGTTTTCACACGAGATTTATTCTCAATGATGTCCCAAGCAGCATTGGAAGTCTTAGCCAATAGATTACCCCCCGAGGCACTGTTTAGTGAATCTTGGTCACTCATGTTTAAACCATTGTAAAAAGTATTGATTTGATGTACTTTGGTAAAACCATGTTGTGGGCATTTTCTTAAAAGATCTTTAAGACGATCCCAAGATTCACTGAACGACTCATCGTACTTTTGTTCAAAATTTATGATCTCATTCCGCAAAGCGGTAGTACGAGAGGGTGGAAAAAAGTAATTGATAAACTTTGTTTCCAAATCTGTCCATGAGAGAATACTCTGTGGCGGTTCCTTAGCAAGCCAATGCCGGGCTTGTCCCTCTAAACAAAAGGGAAAAAGTTGTAACCTTATAACCTCTAGTGGAACACCATTGAATTTGACCGTGTTGGTGAGTTGCAAGAATCTCTTGATGTGGTCGTGTGGATCATCAATGGTTCGTCCCAAGAATGGTTGAGCGGAGACCATCTGGATAAAGCCTGACTTGAGCTCAAAGTTGTTGGCGGCAATTAGTGGTATAACAATTGGGTCAGTGTTGCCATCTACATGAGCTTGCAGCAATTCAATCATCGGGCGATTATCCGGAAGGGGCTCATTGTGGTTGTTATTGTTCATGTTGTTGAAAGGTGGGTTGTTGTTGTTATTATTGTTTGGAGGTGGTACACCGGCCATGTCTAAGTGATCGAGAGGCTCGGGCTCTTGATATGACGTGGATCGAGTGCGCATACACCTGCAAAAGAACGAACAAAGAAAAGCAAAGCAAAAATATTTTTGGTTTTTATGTTTTTTAAATTTTTTTGTATTTTTGAAAATTTTATATTTTTTAGTTTTTTTTTTTTTGAAATTTTTTATGAAAAAGTAACGTTCACAGGGAACGGATCCCAAAATCCAAGTTCTCACAAAAAACTTTTGATCTTAACGAGAAGAGCCGGCAGCGGCGCCATTTGATACACGGTTTTTCATTGGGTTCTAAGTTCTCTCGATATCCTCTCGAATTGATCTCGGCTTTAAGTGGAATGATTTGTTCTTGGTTATTAAAAAGTGGTTGGTTTGTTTATCTACTTTAACTAATGACAAGAAATTAAGTGTCGAAGAGTAAAATTAAAGACTTAAATGATTAAAGTGAAAAGACGAATTTAAAATTAAATGTTTGAAAACTTTAAAGATTATATTAGAAAAATAAATGGACATTAAATAAAAACTAACACATGGAAAACTTTGTGAAAAATAAGAACTTAGATGAAAAGTACTAAAAGAAAGTAAGATCGTAATATAGCAAAACACTTCAAATCGGAATAACCATAAAAAGGGTGTAATCGGAATGTTATTCCGATCAAACGATCGGAATGTGGCAAGCTATGGTCGGAATGTGGGAAAGGACCCCAATCGGAATACTGAGAATCACTCAATCGGAATATTCGAAACTTGCTACAATCGGAATCCAGGAAAATGAAACAATCGGAATAATGGAGAAATGCCTAAATAGGAATATTGGAAAACACTTACCGTCGGAATATGTCAAAATCACCAATCGGAAAATATGAAACCCTTTTCCGATCACTACGATCGGAAAGAGGGGGATGCTTGGTCGGATAGTAAGGTCGGAAAAGGGAGTTACCTTTTCCGAAAATAGTGCAAACTCGAGTAAAAAGCAAAGGTATTAAGCTATTGGAATAAGCTAAAACCCAAAACTAACTCGAATCTAACAATAAGCTGATCAAATAAGTACTAAGAACACCTTATCTAAACTTCAAATACACAAAAGCATAAATCAAATGATAAAGAGATGAACTTTTTATAAAAACTTAAGAAAGTAAATAAGCTAAATCAACAAATAAGCCAATAAGAACAAGGATCTTAAAGCTTATTTATGTGTAAACTTAAGGAAACATAAAAAGTAATCAACTTTTTAAGCACAAATCATTGATGAACAACACGGATCATACGAGATTTGATACAAAAATCAATAAAATTAAAAGAAAGGAAGGATGAGATTAAAGATTAAAAGATAAAAACTTGAACTTGATTCATGAAAAAGTAATACAAAGTTTTGATCTTGAATGGAAAAAGATGAACTCTAGTGAGAGAAAGTTTAAGACTTTCTCTCTCTAAAACTAGAGAGAAATTAAAACTAAGCTAAAACTAAGTGTGTGAAAATTTGTGAAGTAAGGGCTTTATATAGGCGTGTGTATGGTGGTGGGCTTTGTGATTGGGCTTTGCTTGGGCTCCTTTTTCTTCTTTCTTCTTTAGTCTTCATGCGTCTTTAAATAAACGTTTCCGACTTGGATTTGAGAAGTGTCGGTGAATAATTCCAACTCGTCTTATAATCTTTTATTTAATAGACTCGAGTTCTTCGACATATATGAATCTTCCATCTTTGGCTCTATTCTTCGATAAATCTTCAAATAGGCACAATGACTTCAAATCTTTTGCATCTCTTGGACAATAGACTTCGTCTTGAGTCTTTTTCCTTGATAAAACCCGTGCAATCCCATGTTTTCTTCAATACTCTTCTGGTTGACTCTGAAAATACAATAAACACAAAAACCACGCATAATTCCAAACAAATGATATTAAATACGTGTTTTGGTCTTGTTTTAGCCAGAATTAAGTGGTAAAAGGATGGGTGTTTTCACACCTATCAGTCATTCAACGGGTGTATTCATAGCACTTTGTAATACTTTGTTTATAATAGTTAATAAAGCATTACGCATTTGAAAAGTATTTCGTTGTGTTTTTGTGTTTATACAAGTTATAGTTTCGAAAATTGTTATATTAAGGGACTTTCAATTGGTATCAGAGCGGTTTGATTTATAAAACTTTTTATAAACCGTTCTTGTTTCTAAAATCAAGATCCTAATATGACTGAAACTGTGCCTCCTATACCACCACCCTTTGGTCAAACCAGTCAAGGTACCACTTCGACCAACGCACCGGCCACCATATCTACTACCATGCCTACACTGGTTGTAAGCACTGGTAATAATGATGATGACCTTCCCTAACTTCTTGATGTTCGTGGGGGGTCACATGTGTCCAATGTTCCAGCGTTTGATGAAGAAGATTTTTCAAGTTGGAAAAGTGAATTTCTTATATATTTAGATGGCTTAGAACCTTTCTTGATAGAAATCTTAGAAAATGGTCCCTATGTACCATTGGCTGTTTCCTCTACCCCTGAGAGACCCATTAAGAAGCCTGTTAAGTAATGGTCTCCAGCGGATAGACATCTGGCTAACTAGGACAAGAGACTCAAAAGTATCATAGTCTCTTGCCTACCCAAGAACATTATGAAGTCCATTATCAAATGCAACTCTACTAAGGAGATGTGGACCGATTAGTTCTAGGGTATGAAGGTCCAGAGGAAACAAAAGAAACCAAAATCCAAGCCATTAGACTTAAGTTTAATGCTTTTAAAGCTTTGGAAACGGAAACTGTTGCTCAAACTTATACTAGGCTTAAGATTTTGCTGAATGATTTGGGAAACAATGGATTTGTTCTACCGAAGGCTAAGGTTAATGCTACATTTGTCAATACTTTACCTAGAAAATGGCTTAGCCTAAACCAGACTAATATTTAATTTTGCAACCAAATATAAAATTCGTAGACCCAAGTCTTTTCGAATTGATTACCGGTATAAAGTGCGACTCAATTTCCTATTGGTGAACAAGAGAATGGTTTGGTTTAGTTATCTAATTTTTAAATTAAATGCAAGTAATTAAAGTTTTCGTTGAGTAAAATGGAAATCTTAGAATTAAACTACAAAATAAAAGCTTGCAACGTTGGAAATGTAAATGATTTAAAACTAGAAAAGATGTTTAAAATACACTAAGAAAAAAGGCGGGAAAAAGTTAATTTGAAAACTTAGGAAAATAGACTAAGGACTAAAATAGATTTGCACTGCGATCGCACTCAGATCGCAGCCATTCCATCGCAATGCTCCATCGTAACCTTCCATCGCAACACCCCATCGCAGTGTTCCATCGTACTCACCAATCGCACTCAATGCGATTACAACCAAAGGACTCGATCATACTCACTAGTACGATGGGAAGAGCGATCGTACTACCAGATCGCAACCACGATCGCAATGAGTGATACTGGTCTTAGATCGTGGTTCCGGATCGTAACAAATCGATCGCAATCAATGCGATCAAAGCAAGAAGGAAGAGGCTCGATCGCACCCCAGATCGCAATAAAGGATCGTAGGCGTGGATCGTACCAGGGAAACAACACAGATCGCACTCTAAGCGATCGAAGCCAAGGATCGTACCAAGCAAACCCTTATCAGATAAAAATGGCGTCCAAAGGGGAATAAGCTCAAGTCAATAAGCTGTAACCAATAAGCATTTTTCAAACTTATGAAAGAGTAAATAAACACAAATTCTAAAACTTTTGAAATCTAAAACATTCAAACTTCTATAAGCCGGATTTAAAGACAATAAATCTTTTTAGAAAAACTTAAAGAGTAAATAAGCCAAACAATCGAATAAGCCAATAAGCATGAAGAGCTTATAGCTTATTCGTTCAACAGCTTATGTAGAATAAGAAAGCTTAACCTTTTAATCACGAATCACCACCACAATCAACACGAATCGAGAACCATTCGGATTAATCATGAGTTTTCGGATTAAGAACAAGTAAAATAAAGAAAGGTAGAGGGAGATTAAAGAACAAAAAGCTTAACTTGAATTAGATAGATGAAATCCAAATACAAGAATGATGAAAGCTTAAAAGAAAGGAAGAATGAAAAACTTAGTGAGAGAAAGTTTAGAACTTTCTCTCTCTAAAACTAGAAAGAAAACTTAAAAATAAAAACTAGCTAACTCCCTCCTAATGTGATTAGGAGGGTATTTATAGGGAAGTGGGAAGTGCATGTGTGGTGCTTCCTTCTTTATTTTTCTCTTCTCGACTCGATTTAATTCATTTGTCTTTCTCGATGTCGTCTCGGGATTAATTAAACTCGTCTTAACATTTCTTCATTTATTTAGACTCGATTTCTTTGACTTCATTAAACTTCCGTCTTTAGACTTGTTCTTCGATAAATCTTCAGAATAGGTCTTGGACATCCGTCTTTTAAGCACTCTTGATCTTTTGACTTTGTCTTTTCTCGTTTTCTTCGATAAAAGCCCGTGAAAGCCCGTGTTTTCTTCCTTTTTCATCTTTTGGTCCTAAAACACAATAAAAACACAAACCACGCATAATTCCGACTTTTACGACATAAAATACACGTTTTGGTCTTGTTATTATTGGAAATAAGTGGTAAAAGGATAAGTGTTTTCACACTTATTAAATCCCCTACACTTGACCATTGCAATGCCCTCATGTAATGCATTAATTTTAAAAGCACGGTTTACATTTTTCATCATAAATAACCCACCTTGGCCTTTATATATTAAATGAATTAATTTAAGGAAAGTAAAAAGATAAAAACAAGTAAAGAAATCAAAGACTTACATTGGTTTGGCTGCCATGAACGTTTATCATCCTCAAGTTTCACGTTCCCCATACCAAGCTTAAAAACGAGATCATTGTTATTATAAGTTAGTAAACTAACACGAACTCATGTGGGGCAATTATTCACTTAGACTCCCTTATTCCTAGGTGTATATCTTATATTTTATTTTTATCTTGAATGATTCACGAGGATGCATTGTTTGACTTATTTCGATAGTTATTTAGGCCGGAAATAAAGTGAACGATTTAATCAATAGTTAGCTAAAGGACACAATATTTTAAAACCGCTTCTTGGGACCTCATAAAGTTCATATCTTAGCATAACTCGCTTCACGATTTGAGACCTTTCTCGGACCGATATTTGGCAGCGACTTCATACTTCAAATCTTTGAGAGACGTTCTTGAAATTATGGTCTTCTCTTCATAATAGGAATTTCTTCACTTGAAGTTTTGAGAGATTCTTCATCTTTGGAACACGACTTCTTCATTTTTCTCCAATCTTTATTTTGGACTTTGATATACAACGATCCGCCTCCTTTTAGGACTTGGATCTATTTATCCTCATACCTTGCTAGGGTCTTTTAGGATAGACTTCTCCATGATCTTTTGGGGAGTATTTGCTTTTCGTCGTGTGTCTCGATCCTTCATATTGATTTTCGATAAATGATTCTTCACATCACTTTTGGATCTTTAGCAACAAAATGTAGCCCTCATGCCTTGTTAGGGCCTTTTTGGACTCGCCAGTCTTCGCATCCCGCTTCAATAAGTTATGCCTTGGCTATGAACTCTAATCCGTACCAAGCAACTTTTAAACGATCTTGGGCTAGAAGCTAAGTAACCTTTTAAATCGTACAACCTTATTTATTGCAGATAAATTTATTAACAAGCGAAGGGAGAATAGGCTTATTATTAACTCACATAAATTCACGAAAGAATACCAAACTTATAATTGACTCTATCATTTCTCGTCCTCCACAGTTTAAAATCTCAAAGAATGAGACTCGTGGATGCTTAGCCTATTAAATCAAAGTTTTGGGTTTTTGAGTCATCTATAGGATCTTGCAAATTCTTAGACTTTTTCAAGTTTAGAAATCGCATTTTAAAGTTCCCTTGATAAACACTCTCTAGGATCAATTATAAGAACTTGCGAAAAGTTCTTGTTCTTAACCCGTGAGAGTTAAGACTTTCGCGTTTTATAGATCCCTATATAAAAGCTTAGCAAAACTTGACTTAAACACGTTAAGGATACTAGCTAGAGTAAACTTAGATAAGTAAACTCGGGTTGAGTCAAAATGTTCACGACTAAGAAAAATTTAAAACCACTTTATTGAAAATTTATTCTAGCAAGGAAAGAAAATAAACATAACAAGGGAAAATACAACTATACAACTAGGCCAAAATAGATTAAAAATTTTGAAAAATGTCGAAAAATCGAATTTTCCGATTAAAATGAGGGCAAATTCATGGAAAAGACCACTTACTTCGATAGAAGTCCCCCCTACACTTGAGATAAACATTGTCCTCAATGTTTAAGCATGTGGGAGTAAACTCCCCTACACCTAGGACATTGTGCACTTTGTTTAAATCTTGCTAAGGAAAGGAGAACTATGGTGAATTCATTGTGAACATATAAAATATGAAATATGGAATCACAAGAGTTTAGGATAGAACCAGGAAGACGGGAACACGGTATCACGGTTCGTCAAAAGTCATCAAGGTGCTCTTTGAAGCTTGAATCCCTGCACAAGATAAGAAACAAGACAACAAACACATACGGGGCTCCCCCTACGCTTATTATGAAAGTAGTAAAGGATAGATCATGGGTTGCCTCCCGAGAAGCGCTTGTTTTTGTTCACCGAGTCACGAGCCTGACTCGACCCAATTTAGTTCATGGGGAACGTGGTGAGGGATGGAATCATCTCATGGGAGATGTCCTCACCAAAGTACAGCTTCAAACGCTGGCCACTCACCTTGAAATTGGGCCCATTTGGCTGAGAAAGCTCAATGGTCCCATATGGAAAGACTTTGGCGACGGTGAATGGACCAGACCAGCGGCTCTTCAACTTGCCAGAGAAGATCTTCAACCGAGAGTTAAAAAGTAAGACTTGATCACCAACGTGGAACTCTCGGTTCTTAATCCTTGCGTCATGAATGATCTTGGTCTTCTCCTTGTAGATCAGTGAGTTCTCGTAAGCTTCATTCCTCAGTTCGTTGAGCTCGTTGAGTTGAATCTTGCGATGATCACCGGCTTTGTTGATGTCGAAGTTAACCCACTTCAAGGCCCAGTGCGCCTTATGTTCCAGCTCGATGGGGAGGTGGCATGCTTTCCCGTACACAAGACGATAAGGTGTACAATGTTGGGTCAAAAAGTTGATGTGGCAGAAACTCAAAAACGAAGAAAACATGAAGAAATTGTTCAAGCGTTGTCAAGAGTTAATCAAGCGTTGACATGTACAATTTAGGCGTTGATAGCTCAAGAGTTGTCATGTACAATGTAAGCATTGTTACATGTAATTCAAGCATTGACAAAACGTAGACAAAGAAGCTTATGGAAGCTTCTATTTAGATAAACATGCAAAAGATATTCTGCATAAGTTTATTTAAATAGAAGATTTACTTGTTTATTCATTCTTATCTCTTGTAAACCCTAATCCTTACACCATAAAAGGAACCAAGGGTCATAGGTTTTATTCATTCAATTCAATCACAATGTAAACCTAAAGTGTGTGTCGACTAGACGTGGGATTCAATGTATACACGTCTAGTGATTGTTGATTATTAATATAATTAGCAATCCATGTGTTTTAATTCATGTTATTGTGCCTAAACACCTTGTTAATGATTGTTGTTCTAATTCCGCTTTGATTGTTTAATCATATGAACAATGATCATTCCTAGTAGCTTAAAAGATCCGGAAACCAAGGTTTCCACAATTGGTATCAGAGCCTCGTGGCTCGTGATGCTAGGACCAACAAGGTGTTCGTATATCGTGAAGAAGAAGAAAAATTCGTATAGAGTTTTTCTGGACGTTTTTGTGTGCGCAACAGTATTCAGAAGATCATAACTTTTGATTGAACCGTTGGATCGTCACGAAATTTTATATGTGTGTTCTACATACATAGATCTAAACATCCACCGGAGGGATTGTCGAGTTTTATCCCCAGGCAAAAGTTATTAGGCGTCAAAGTAGGCTGCAGTGATGATTTTCAGCTTTTCAAGTTTTTACATAAAATCATGATTAGGGTTTTTTAAACCCTAAATCAATTTAAAAGCAGAAAAATTGAAGATATAGCAGCAAGTAAAAGGTTTTGTCATAAAACCCTAGATCGTTTCAAGGCTGTGGATCAAAAGTTTTTTATACACGATTTGAATTTAGGGATTTTGAAACCCTAGATCTGTTATGACATATAAACCCTAGAATTGTTTCTGCTAAAAGCTGCATGAGAATTAAAAGCAGTGAAGGAAAGAAGATGATATTCCATGCGAAAAGATTGCAGCAGGAAAAGTTTTTGGAATTTACGATGGCTGATGGGCTAAAAAGGCATGCGTTATATTATTCACAAATATGGAAGTAGCTACAAAGGAGGAGTCCTTATCATCTGACGTGGTTTGTGATCAATGTGGGCCAAAGAAACATGCAGTGAACATCACATATGCTAAAAGAAAGGATATTATTTTGGGAGTTTATCTCCTAAATATTCATTCGGGGTTAGTGATGTTTTTGAAACGCAACTGATTCCACAATTATTGGCTATACTCACGTGGGGTATTTTTGGATATGATTGGATAATGGAGTTAAAAGTTGCGGCTGATTTATGTTGATCAAGAATCAAGAAAAGAAAAGGTACGGATGACAAGGCATGTGAAGATTGAGTATGAGATTGGCTGCTACTTTACATGGTTTGGCTCAATATAACGTAAGTTATTTGGTCAACATCAGAAAGTTATTATTTGTGAGAATAAATGGAAAAGTCTATATACGCATGCTATGTTATATCACGTGATAAAGAAAATAGCAAACGAGAATATGATGGTGATGTGACTTTGAAGAAGTATTATGTATGGGATTACAGTTATAATATCCCACAAGAATGATGGGACGAGATGTATTGCCCTAGATGACGTCAGCAGAAAGAGGCGCTGACAAGAGTAATGTTGACGCTGACGAGTGAAAGTTTGACGCTGCCAGAAAAAGTCAACACTGATAGAGTTGACAGTGTCGTCCGATATATGAACTTCAACGCTGATAGGTATTGTCCGATATTGGACAATACATCTGCCAAAGATATTGGACAGAAGAGGATATTGGACAACACAAGGTTTGCTGCTGTTTGAGAAAATTGGACGTTTTTAGCACACAAAAAGGAGGATTATACACACAAAGGTACATGGAATCTCCATTTTATTTCAGAATATCATGGTGATATTTATGGCTCAGATATTTTGAAAGGAATTAATGATCTTAAAGCGAGTTAGCAACTATTCATGAGAATTTGATGGATATTTTAAACTATGTAATCGGGATAGCCTTGTGAAAGAGTTATCCGTCAGGAACTTTTACATATGGTATGAAGATGTTATTCCATTAAATTCATCATGAAGAGGTGTTGGCTTAAGGGGAAGAATTCTTATGGTAAGTTTGATGATTGAAGAAGATTTTCGCGAGTTTGTGTTCTATCATATCTTAAAGTCATGCACTTCCAGCCACTGACTTTAAAGGTAACTTGTTCGTGCTTTACATGTTTGGTGACGAAGACTTGTCATAACACTTGAAGGAGTTACATTATCGTGCTCAGTGTCTCACAAAGGATGAGAATATTGACAAGGGATCGAGGTCTACTTATACTTTGTGCCATGAGTATAAGTTCTTAGTCACATGGATAGTACAAGACATGGAACACAAGGTTGGGTTATTCTACTTCTACATCATAATTACTATATTAGTTGTTCTTCAAGATCATTACATAGAGCCTACATTTGGAGAATCTTCAAAGATTGCAACATTGTTTACTTCCTTGTTGATGTGACAAAAAGGGGAAGAAAATACATGCTACACTTGAGGGGAAGCAACTTGAAGATCATGTATAACTTACAAGAGATACACATAGAGTTTTGCCACTATCAACTAGGGGAAGATTGTTGGGTCAAAAAGTTGATGTGGCAGAAACTCAAAAACGAAGAAAACATGAAGAAATTGTTCAAGCATTGTCAAGAGTTAATCAAGCGTTGACATGTACAATTTAGGCGTTGATAGCTCAAGAGTTGTCATGTACAATGTAAGCATTGTTACATGTAATTCAAGCATTGACAAAACATAGACAAAGAAGCTTATAGAAGCTTCTATTTAGATAAACATGCAAAAGATATTCTGCATAAGTTTATTTAAATAGAAGATTTACTTGTTTATTCATTCTTATCTCTTGTAAACCCTAATCCTTACACTATAAAAGGAACCAAGGGTCATAGGTTTTATTCATTCAATTCATTCACAATGTAAACCTAAAGTGTGTGTCGACTAGACGTGGGATTCAATGTATACACGTCTAGTGATTGTTGATTATTAGTATAATTAGCAATCCACGTGTTTTAATTCATGTTATTGTGCCTAAACACCTTGTTAATGATTGTTGTTCTAATTTCGCTTTGATTGTTTAATCATATGAACAATGATCATTCCTAGTAGCTTAAAAGATCCGGAAACCAAGGTTTCCACATACAACCGATCGGGGTCTTATAAGCAGTACGGAAAGCCCACAGAGCATCATCTAACTTATCGGCCCACACGGCGCGATGCTCTCCCACAGTACGCTCCAGAATTCGCTTCAATCCACGGTTGGAAATCTCGGCTTGCCCATTGGTTTGGGGATGATAGGCGGTGGAAAGGCGATGATTAACACCATACTTAGCCATGACTCTTGTAAATTGATCATTGTAAAAATGAGTCCCGCAGTCACTGATGATAGCACGAGGAACGCCGAATCGAGCGAAAAGGTGCTTTAAAAAGTTCACAACCACCCTCGCATCGTTCGTTGGGAGAGCCTTAGCTTCAACCCATTTAGAAACGTAGTCAACGGCTACAAGGATGTACTTGTTCCCTTTGGAGGATGGAAATGGCCCCATAAAGTCGATGCCCCATACGTCAAAGATTTCACATTCTTGTATGAAATTTTGAGGCATCTCATCTTTATGTGTGATCTTGCCTTGGCGTTGGCAAGCATCACAATGCTTAACCATTCCGTGAGCGTCACAATAAATGGTGGGCCAATAGAATCCAGAGTCAGACACTTTCTTAGCGGTGTAGTTGGGACCAAAGTGACCACCAGTGGGTCCTTTATGGCAAGCAACAAGGATTTGCAAAGCTGCCGGTCCATCAACACATCGACGAATGATCAGATCATCACATTGTTTGAATAGAAAAGGGTCATCCCAAAAGTAAGTCTTAACATCATTCAAGAACTTCTTCTTTTGTTGGGATGTTAACCCTTTGATGAGAACATCACCCGCTAAGTAGTTTGCAATGTCGGCAAACCACGGGGTGTCATCAAGATTGAGATTTATAGACATTAAGGTCTCAAGTGGGAAAGAGTCATTGATCTCTTTGTCCAGATGATCCCCTTGATATGGATCCTCAAGTCTACTCAGATGATCCGCTGCTAGGTTTTCGGCTCCCTTTTTGTCACGAATTGCAATGTTGAATTCTTGAAGGAGCAAAACCCAACGAAGAAGTCTTGGCTTAGAATCTTGCTTAGTTAACAAGTACTTCAACGCGGAATGGTCGGTATACACGATGGTGGTGGAAAGGACAAGATAGGGGCGAAATTTTTCAAAAGCATAGACAATAGCTAAAAGCTCTTTTTCGGTTGTCGTATAATGCAATTGAGCCCCCGTCATTGTCTTGATAGCGTAATGGATTGGTTGGAAGTGTTTATTCACTCTTTGGCCCAAAACCGCACCAATAGCAAAGTCGCTAGCATCGCACATCAATTCAAAAGGCAGCTCCCAATTAGGGGTAACTAAGACCGGTGCCTTAGTTAGCTTATCCTTAAGAAGATTGAAGGCTTCGATACACTCTTTAGAGAAGATAAAAGGAGTATCTTTTTCCAAGAGGTGGGTCATCGGGCGAGCGATTTTAGAGAAATCCTGAATGAATCGACGATAGAAGCCCGCATGACCCAGAAAACTTCTCACACCCTTCACGGTTGAAGGTGGAGGTAATTTGGCTATGACATCTCCTTTAGCACGGTCGACTTCAAGACCGGCTTTAGAGATTTTGTGTCCTAGCACAATGCCTCCTTTTACCATAAAATGGCATTTTTCCCAATTCAGAACAAGGCGAGTGTCTTCGCACCGCTTAAGCATACGTTCCAAATTGGCAAGGCAAGAAGAGAAGGAATCCCTAAAGACTGAGAAATCATCCATGAAGACTTCCATGGTTTGCTCAACCATGTCATGGAAGATAGCCAACATGCACCTTTGGAAAGTCCCGGGGGCATTGCATAAGCCAAAAGGCATCCTTTTGTAGGCAAATGTGCCATAGGGACAAGTGAATGTTGTCTTCTCTTGATCTTGGGGATCGATGGGTATTTAGAAATAACCCGAGAAACCATCCAGAAAGCAGTAATATTCATTACCCGCTAAACGTTCAAGCATTTGGTCCATAAATGGAAGAGGGAAATGATCCTTTCTCGTGGCATCATTGAGTTTGCGGTAGTCTATACAAACTCTCCACCCAGTAACGAGACGGGTAGGAATCAAATCGTTGTTTTGATTGGGCACAACGGTGATTCCGCCTTTCTTAGGCACACAATGGACTGGACTAACCCATGGTGAATCCGAAATAGGGTAAATCATACTCGCATCAAGAAGTTTGATAACCTCTTTTTTGATGACTTCATGGATTTTAGGATTCACCCTTCGTTGGCTTTGAATTGTGGGCTTAAAGTCGTCCTCCATGAGAATTTTATGTGTGCAAAAGTGAGGATCAATTCCGCGAATGTCGGAGATTTTCCAAGCGATAGCTCTTTTATGTTTCTTCAACACGGCGATAAGTCGGGCTTTTTCTTCTTCTTTCAGGTCCTTCGCGATGATGACCGGTAACTTCTCGTTGTCTTCAAGAAAAACGTACTCTAGATGAGGAGGTAGGTCTTTAAGCTCAAGAGTAGGAGGATCCTTAATAGATGGTGTAACTAACGACGTATCATCATTATTCACCTCTTTAGGAGAGGGAGGAGGCAACGAGTCTTCATTGAGAAGTCTCTCAATAGTACGAATGTCTTCATTCCAATTATTGGAAGAATCATCATACTTAATATCGAGAGGACCCAAGCTAGCTTCGAAATCATCCAAGTCACTTTCTCCAAAAGGAGTCAATGCCGGAGCAATTGAGGCAACGGTCTCAACATTGGGTAGAGAAGAGAGAGTACTTTTGCAAGCATCATGAAAATGTTCTTCACAAGCCTCATCGAGAACATCAATAGCATTAACACTCTCATATGAATAAGGTTGCTTAGAAATCTTACCCATGTTGAAGACAATTTTATCGTCACCAACTCTCATGATTATTGCGCCCGCGGCTACATCAATGAGAGTGCGACCGGTCCTCAAGAATGGACGTCCAACGATTAATGGAACACGAGGATCCATCTCGTAGTTAACGACAACAAAATCCGCCGGGAAGGTGAATTTGTCAATGCCAACGAAGACGTCTTCGGCTATCCCCACTGGATAAGCAACCATACGGTTGGCTAATTCCAAAGTCATTTTGGTGGGGACTAGCTCGGGGAGAGATAATTGCTTCCAAACACTTAAAGGCATTAAGTTTATACTGGCACCTAGATCGGCTAGGGCCATGCAATTCTCTACTCCCGGGAAGTTGCAAGGAATCAAGAAGTGACTCGGATCACCAAGTTTGGTGGGCAATTTCCTTAAGAGAACGGCGGAGCAATTCTCATTAAGTTGGGTCTGAGCAATGTCAAGAAGCTTCTCCTTGTCACTAAGAAGATCTTTAAACATCTTAGCGTATTTAGGCATGTGAGCGAGAGTCTCGGCAAAGGAGATGTTAAAATTCAATTGTTTAAACATTTTTAGAAAGTTTGAAACTTGAATATCATCCTTGCTCTTTTTCTTCTCTTTCCTCAACCTTGAAGGATAAGGTAAATTGGATGAAGAAGAAGGCTTTAGGGGAGTAGGATCACTCACAACCACGGGTGGTGGGGAAATGGGGATAGAAGGTGAAGGAGGTGAGGAAAGTTGCTCTTTTTCCTTGTTCACAATCACGGGTAGAGGTGTAGGAAGCTCGGGTTCCGTATAACCTTTTCCACTACGAGTGGTGATTGCTTTCATCTCCCCTCTTGGATTCGCAACGGTGTTACTCGGAAGAGTACCCGAAGAAGAGGGTTGATTACCTTGGATGAGCGAACCGATCATATCACGTATGTTAAGCGCTTGAGTGCTGAAAGAGTCTCTGATGTCTGCGCGAATTTCATTGCTTTGTTTTGCCATGTCATTCCTTAGCTCGGCTCGAATATCGCTCCCTTGTTTCACCATGTCATTCTTCAAGTTGACAAATTGACTCTGAAGATTCGTCACCATCTCTCGATTAGTCTTCATGAACGTCTCGACGTCTTGATTTAATGCCATCGGTTGATTGAGAGGTGGAGCTTGGTAAGCTTAAGAATTTCCTTGAGTTGGGTATGGGTTTCTTTGTGATTGATATTGATTGGTAGCATGAGGTTGGGATTGGTTGTTTCAGTTATAGCTTTGTTGTTGGTTTTGGTTTGTAGGAGGGAAACCGGGTGGAGCAAGATAGTTGTTTGAACGATAACTTAGCAAGCTACGATCTCCTTGAGGACAAGCTTGATAGCCTCCCGTGGGATAAGTACCGTATGCCACGTTAACGTTTTCAGAAAAATTGCCTTGGGTAGAAGGACAATCATTGTAAGAATGAGGACCACCACATGTGTCACAAGAAATAGCAACGACTTTAGCTTGTTGAAAGTGGTTTGTAGCCATGGTCATGAAATTCTTGTTCATCTCAGCGAGTTGTCGAGTAATTTCAGTCATCTCGGGATTGGAAGTAGTAGAAGAAACATTGACTCTCGGGTTAGATCTTGAGGATGCGGATGAATCCCAATTCTTGTGGTGAGTAGTCATGTTTTCAATCAACTCTCTACACTCCTCCGGTCTCCTTTTCATATAAAGTACCACCGGCGGCGGCATTGATCGTGTCACGATCACGAAAAGTGAGACCATTGTAGAGAGTATCAATGAGAGTGACGGGGAGCATGTTGTGATTTGGACAACGGTCGATCAAATCATTGTATCGTTCCCAAGCATCAAAGAGCGATTCATCATTGTCTTGCATGAATCCACTAATTTGGTTACGAAGGCTCGTGACCAAGGATGGTGGGAAGTAGCGCGACAAAAAGCGTTGAGTCATGTCATTCCAAGTATGAATAGAATTCTTTGGGAGACGGTCAAACCATTTTTCGGCATGGTGAGAAAGCGAGTGGGGAAATAGTTGAAGGCGAAGGTCATCCATAGAAACACCGGGGGACTTCATGCTTTGGGTGATAGTAATGAATTTGTCGAGGTGTTTGTTGGCATCATCATCCGGAATTCCGCGAAATGGGTTAGTTTGCACTTGTTGGATCATGTGATGCTTTAACGAAAACTCCTGAGCCGTGACGTGCATCGGCGCAATCGGGCCTCCGCGTCCGTTCATGGTAGGTTGACACAATTCCTCCATTGTTCGTAAATCAGGTAGGGGGACATTGTTGTTGTTATTATTATTCAAATTGGATAGAGGTGGGTTATTATTGTTGTTATTAACACCAGCCATATCTAAATCTTCACGAGTCTCGGTCTCAGAATAGTTTGAAGATCTAGTACGCATACACCTGCAGAAGAAAAATACACAGAGAGAATATCTATATAATCTTTTTGGTGCAAAACTTTTGGAAAAGAATTGCTTTTTATGATTTTTTAATGTTTTTGTATTTTTGAAGAATTTTATATTTTTTAGGATTTTTGAAAATTTTTAAAGCAAGGAAAATAACGTTCAAAGAACGGATCCCAAAATTCAATGCGTCTCTCACTAGAAACCGTTAATCTTAACGAAAAGAGCCGGCAGCGGCGCCATTTAATATTTAATTTTGCAACCAAATATAAAATTCGTATTAATCCCAAACTTAGATCGATTTAGCTTTGTGTATACGAGATTAGATCAAGTAATACACTTAGAGAAACCTTTGTATATGCTTATGATAATCTAAGTGTTATGCGGAATTAACACTTAAACAAGAACACACAATGTTATAAACAAACTTTCACTTTGATTAATGATATCAAACTTGCTTACAATGAAAGTAGTTTTCGAATGAAAACTTATATGAAACATTAACCTAAAGGTCTTCTTTTATAGACATAAGAAGCCTTGTACAATAATCTACGTATCAGCTATTCTAGGTAAAGATAAATATAGAAAATACATTGTTGTTCCTATCTTTACTAGAAGTAATCTAGAATACAATAAACGCGTAGAGTATATCTTTCCATCAGTGCTTGTCTTCAATGTGTCAACGCTTGACTTTATCTTGTCAACGCTTGAGCTGTCAGCGCTTGTTTTGCTCTTGTCAACGCTTGTTTTACTCTTGTCAGCGCTCAAGTGATCTGGCCTTAATTTATTCCCAACAATCCTCCCCTAAACTTGATATCCACACTTATGATCAAGTTTCTGAATAAGCATTAAGGACTAGGAGGAATCTTACAAACCTTCTCATATTGGTAATGAATAAATCTGATCAAATCTTTTGCTACGTCACTTGAATAATCAATCTCCAGCTGAGTGTCCTTCATCTTCTCCAAAATAGCCTTGGATATGAAATACTGACCATCCACAAGTAGATACTCAACAAACTTTGTAGAACTCAAATGGTAAACACCAGCAGCTGAATATAATCTCCATTGAAGACCACTAAGGTCATCTTCAAGATCCTTCCAAATAGCAGGATCCTCATCTTTTGGTCCCCACATTCTTTTGAATTTGGACCATAGTTTTATTCCATTAGCTGAAGTTGGTGCTTCAGCCTCATACTTGGTCTCTAGCAACCTCCATAGATCAACCAAGTCTTCTCTATCACAACTTGCAAACAAAGATATGAGAGTGGTAAAAGTGTGTACCTCTTTACCATATCTGCCAATCTTCCAAAACCCACATTCATCTTCTTCATAGCTCACAATTGGGTTTCTGGAATCTAATGGTAGCACTTGCACCATATCTGAAGCTTCTAATGGTGAGAGCTTGAGGCTCTTTCTTATGACAGCTTCACTTGGATATAGTGGACCCATATCTTTGGGAAACTCAAGAGAAATTCCCTTTTTCACTGGTCTGGGAACAAACATAGCTTTCTTGAGCTCCATTTCTTCTGCAAGTTCTTCCTTTCTTTCATCAGAAAGAAGTCTGAGAGTGTTTGCTTCCTGCACTCTCACCCAAATGGGATAAGCCTTGCATTCCAACTCATCAAATGTCAATGCTCTCAATTTCTGATAAGTCCATCCTACTCCATGACATCTGAGCAACATCCAGCATAACTCCCTTCTATCCCTTTTCAATTCTGAGAGAATACTGCTTGCCTTGTGTTTCAAAATTACCTGGCAATCCTTCTGAACTCTGAGGAGAATCTCCAAACCCCAAATCTGATCTGAAGTAGTCAAGTGTGGATTCTCCATACATCTTTCTTCCCAAGAATTATACATTTGAACCACCTCTGGCATGTCAAAGTCAACCTGCAATTTCAATTCTCTCAATTTCTCCTCAGCCAACTCATCTCCATACTCAAGTCTTTCTGGTTCTATAATCATCACACTTGAGTCTGAGCTAGCTCCATCACTTCCTTCTTCTGAAGTCACAACAAATGATGACTCTTTCACCTTCTTTATTTCTTGTTCCATGATTTGTGCAGCCAATCTTCTATCAAACTCAACTTGAGCTGCATCCTTTGAAACAGTCTCTTCTACCATAATTCCCTTACCCTTATCTAATGGTGCAGATGTTGGTAAGGTAGATGGTGATACCTGTGCAGAAACCTCCTTGATGATGGATGATGACTGGGATACATCACCCTCATGTGCAGGTCTGTCAACGCCCAATTTAGCTGTGTCAGCGCCCAAAATTCTTCTGTCAGCGTCCAAATTCTCCTTGTCAACGCCCAAATTTCCTGTCTCAGCGCCTTTTGCAATCTCCTCCATCATGGCTGTAAATGATAAATTTAAGTTTGTAGGAGAGACTAAGGACGTATCAAAACCTGTTTGTTTCTTCAAAGTTGTAAGGGCCTCAGCAACATCCAAAGATTGACCATCATGGCTGCCCTTATCACTCAGATTTATTGGATCTTCCTCCCCTTTGGAAGATTCCTCCATACCCCTCCTTGCACTTGCAGTTTCCAAAACAACAATCCTCTCCCTCAATTGCTTGAGTGCAAGGCCTTGTGAGCTGACAACTTGTACTAAGTCTGCATTTTGCTTTTGCAAGCTCATGCAGACTGCCGTTAATTCCATAAGAGTCATTGGTTCTAGTCTGCCCTCTTCTAAAATGGGGATTTGACCTCCCAAGTCAGATTCATTGGACATGGATGAGGACTTAATGATGGTGGGACTGCCTTGGCCAGCTTCTAAGCCAGAACCAATAGTCCCAGCCTCATCCACGTCACCAGCCACACTTGTGGTGGTGGTTCGCTCTGCTACATGGCTAGGACCACCAGAGGAGAACACTCCAGTAGTCCTTTGGCGTTTCATCAACCTATATTCAGGGGGTGTAGAAGATGGTGTGGAAGAATGGGTGGATGTGGGTTGGTTAAGGGGTGTTTGGGTTTGGGAAGGTTGTGTGTCAACGTTGGAAATAGGCACATCAACGCTAAAATTTAATGTGTCAGCGTTGAAGGGATCTTGGTCAATTTGCATATGTTCAGGTGAAGGTAATGGTTCAAGTATTGGGTCAATTTGTGGTTGGGGGTCTGGTTGGGGTTGAGCTGCTGCTATGACAGCAAGCATAGCTTGGGTTAAGGGTAGGTCACGATGGGGTGGTGAGTTCATCTTCATAAAAATAGCATTAAATGAAAAGTAACAACTCCCAAAATTACGGCCTAAAAATATGTCAAAAAGTAACAACTGGGTAGGTCCCATTGAGTGTCAACGGTAAAAAATAACCTATCAACGCCCAACGGCTATAATCTTGTCAACGTTTGCCAATAGCCATGTCGGCGTCTAAATTGGTCACAACAACGCCTGGAAATATACTTGTCAGCGTCCAAAAATAAAAATGTTTAAAAATGAAAAATGACCTTAACAAAGTAATTTATCCTAGAGAAGATAACCAAAAAGCTGATAATTATTATAGGGCGGCAAGCACTGTCCAGTTATGCACACTTGCTTATGCAAGATAGACATAACAGTCCTCTAGTGTCCCTTGCTAACCAAAACTCTTAACAACCAAGTTACCTTATAAAATTCCTTGTTACTCCCAGGTAAATCCCATAACAAAATTATTCCCAAGTCTCCCAACAGACCACAACCAATTCTAGGCTAAAAATGTCTTGGCAGCATGCATAGTATATCAACTTTGCATGCTACAGTGCCTCATGATTTAGAAAAACTAACTCATACTCACTTGTGGACACAATCTAGAATTGTGATAAGAGTATCATATGGATACCCAAACATCCTAAAGGTTCCTAAAACCTCCCCTTAAACTATGATACATAAGTTGCCAAAAATATGCATGAACATAAAAATTTATGTCAAGATAGGAATTAAAAATTCCAACCATCATCCATAAATAAAAACTTGTCCAAATGCTTCTCCATTGATCCATAAGCAACTCTGTATCCAATGGTATACTGCTAACACCATCTGCACATTTAGATTGAAAACCACAAAACTAACATTGTTGCTGACAACGCCCCGATAACACATGACAGCGTTGAGGGAAGCTTTGTCAGCGTTAGACAATTATATTGCTGACAACGTTACAAAAACACTTATCAGCGTTCAAGCAACCTTTGTCAGTGTTAGAAAAATATAGTGGAAAATCTAAATCATCAATAAGACCAATAACAATGCATCATCCTGTACAAACTTTTACAAAAAGACTCCAAAACACATATTATGTGAGATTGACCATTTCAATACTTGTTACCAAGTATTGAAATCTCCCAGCATCAAAAGGTTTAGTTAGTAAATCTGACACATTTTCCTCAGTGTCAACCCTATCTGGTTGTATTAAACCTTTTTCAAAGCAATCTCTTATAAAATGGTGTCTAATTTCTATGTGTTTAGTTTTAGAATGATGTACATGATTCTTAATGATGCATAAAGTGCTGTTATTGTCAACAAATATCTTGGTATGCATGAAATTATACCCATAGTCCAACAGCTGGTTCTGAATCTACAAAACTTGTCCACAACAAGCAGCTGCAGCCACATACTCAGCTTCAGTTGTAGAATTAGCCACCACTGTTTGTTTCTTGCATTGCCAAGATATCAACCTGCTCCGAAGAAACTGACATCCACCAGTTGTGGATTTCCTATCAAATTTATCACCTCCATAATCAGTATCTGAATATGCAATCAGCTCCAATGGTGAATCCTTTGGGTACCACAAACCAAGACCAGGATAGCATCTTAGGTACCTAAAGATCCTCTTCACAGCATAAAGGTGACACTCTTTGGGAGTCACTTGATGGCGTGCACAAGCACACACAACAAACATGATGTCAGGTCTGGAGGCAGTAAGATACATCAAGGATCCAATCATGGATCTATAGTGCCTGACATCAACATCTTTCCCATCTCCAATCTTTCCCCAAGGGTGTTCTCTATCCATAGGATTAGTAGCCCTCTTTTCATGTGGAGAAAAGCCAAACTTCTTCAAGATCTCAGCCACATATTTATCTTGGGAGATGAAGATACCATCTTCTTTCTGCTGAACTTGTAAACCAAGAAAGAAGTTCTTCTCCCCCATAACACTCATCTTGAATTTGTCTGTCATAAGCTTGGAGAAATCCTCACTTATCTTTGGATCAGTAGACCCAAAAATGATATCATCAACATAGACCTGGACAAGCAACACATCCTTGCCTTTCTTCTTTGTAAACAGTGTCTGATCTATGGTGCCCCTCTTGAATCCATTGTCCACCAAATAGGTAGACAAAGTACCATACCATGCTCTAGGGGCTTGATGAAGGCCATACATAGCCTTTTTGACTCTATACACTTTATCTGGATTCTCTGGATCCTCAAAACCAGAAGGCTGCATCACATATACTTCCTCAACAATAGTTCCATAGAGGAAGGCACTCTTGACATCCATTTGATAGACAGTGAAGCCCATGCAAGATACATAGGCTAAAAAGATCCTTATAGCTTCAATCCTTGCAACTGGTGCAAAGACTTCCTCATAGTCTATCCCCTCCTCTTGTGTATATCCCTGAGCCACTAAACTTGCCTTGTTTCTGACCACAATGCCTCTTTCATCTCTCTTGTTCCTTATAACCCATCTTGTCCCTATAGGTCTGACATATCTGGGACAATCAACCAGCTCCCAAACATCCTGAATTGCAAATTGGTGAAGCTCATCCTGCATTGCTTCCACCCAACTTGGTTCTTTGAGAGCATCAAATATTTTCTTGGGTTCCTGTTGTGACAGAAAACAGGCAAAAAAACATGCTTGCACAAGAGGGGTATCAACCTTCTTGTGTATATTGGCAATAAACCCACCAAGACCTTGATGAGCTCTTCTGGTCTGAACTGGAGTCATAATATCACCGATGATTTGAGAAGTGGGGTGATTCTTCATAGTGGAAGTGAGAACTCCTCCTTCAAAAAGTCTGGTGTCCTCAACCTCATTCTCCATGTTGCCAATATCTTCTTCATCAGACTCTCTTACATCAACATGAGGATGAACCTCTTCATATACATTAGAAGGTTCACCTTGTTCAAAAATGGAAGAGAAAAGATGTGCAGAAGTGTTGTCAACGCCTGAACCTTGTTTGTCAGCGCTTGGGCTAACAACGCTTGAACTGTTGTTGTCAACGTCTGAACCATCAACGTCTGAAATGGTCTTGTCAGCGCTAGATTTGCCTTTGTCAGCGCCTGAAGGACCATGCATGTTTGTATCTGGTGGTACTTGGAAACCACCATTATCTTTTCCAGCAGCAGCAAAAGCATCTGTCCAAATGGGAATTGTAACATATTCTTGTATAGGAGATGTCTTTTCTGCTTGTGATCCAACCTTTTCATGAACCTGTGTACCTGAAACATCAAAAACTTGTTCTTCCACAACATTTGAAGCTACCTTCACAATGTCTGGATTAGTGACATGCATATAATTTAAAGTTCTAGACAAAGGTTCCAAGTCAAACAACCAATTAGGACCACTTTCAGGATCACTAGGTTTATTTTCTAAAAACCTAACATGTACTCTTTCAAGTATACGTTTTTCTTCTTTAAGATAAACCCTATATCCCTTGCTCTGCACTGAATACCTCATGAAGTAGCCATCATCACCTTTTGCACAAACTTTCCCTAAGGCATCACTAGTATCTAAAACTACTACATGACAACCAAAAGGTCTGAGAAAACCAATATTAGGTTTTCTTCCCTAAAGTAACTCATAAGGTGTTTTGTTCTGAATTTTGTTAACCAATGCTCTATTTTGAACATAACAAGCTGTATTAACAGCCTCAGCCCAAAAGGCTATAGGAAAATGAGCATCAGCCAACATTGTTCTGGCTGCTTCAATTAGGGTTCTATTTTTCCTCTCAGCAACCCCATTTTGCTGTGGGGTTCTTGCAATACTAAATTGCCTAGTAATTCCTTTCCTGGCACAAAAATCATCTAGCTTCTTATTCCTAAATTCCCCACCATTATCACTCCTAAGCATTTTAACTTCATTGCCAGACCTCTTCTCAATCTGAGTGATAAAATCAATTAGAATATCAGCTGTGTCACTCTTCATAGCTAGAAAGAATGTCCAAGTAAACCTAGAGAAGTCATCTGTGATGACAAAGCAATATGACTTACCATTCAAACTTTCTATATTGGTTGGACCAAAGAGGTCCATATGTAGCATATGAAGAGGTCTAGAACTAGTATGCACCTGTTTGGACTTGAATGAGACCTTGTGCTGCTTGCCTTTAAGACATGCAACACAAGAGTGGTCATTGTGGAAGGCCTTCTCAGGCAAACCATCAACCAAGCCAAGTCTCACAAGCCTATTTATATTTTTAAAATTTATGTGCCCTAGTTTCCTGTGCCACAAATTACTCTCATCTATTGAAGCTTTAACATAAAAACAAGACATATTATTATTCATTCTAATCCCATTTAGATTCACATTATATATGTCTTTATGCCTAGGTGTTCTATACTCAATATATTTCTCATCAGGAATCTTATAATCCTTGCTTAACACCAAACACTCAGTATCAGTAAACATAACTTTATTTTTGTTATCACAAACTTGTGATACACTAAAAAGATTGTAATCAAGTTCTTTTACCAGAAACACGTTTTCAAAACGCAAATTCTTGGTGAGAAGGGTTCCTTTGCCTGTGATAGTACCATATCCGCCTCCAAAGTAAACCTTATCACCATCCTTAATGGGAGTGAAGTTGGTCAAATAGTCTTCCTTCCTTGTCATGTGCCTTGAGCCTCCACTATCCCAATATCCATAGTCATTGACTTGTCTTTGAATGCCCTGCACATAAAGAAAACAAATTAGTTTTCTTTGGGAACCCAAGTCTTAAAAGACTTGGATTCATCTGGTTGTTCAATAAGAACATACTTAGTTCTCACAACAACCCCATTTTCATCTTTCTTAGGATGAAATACCCAGTTAACCCCAATAGGTTTTGTAATGACCTTTGAAATGTAATTAAATCTGTTGCATGTCATTGAAATCCCATTTTCATTAGGGTTTTGATATTTCTTGGGTCTCCATGTTAAGCTTGAAGAAGCTTTGGACCCCTTACCCTGTGGTTGCAGATATTTAGGTCTGGTCACGTTTCTGTCAGCGTTGGGATTGGTCTTGTCAACGCTGAGATTTCCCTTGTCAGCGTTGAATCTAGGGTTTGCTATAGAAACCCATTGCCTATTTGACCAGGTGTTTGTCTTTTGAAATGGTCTTTGTCCATGAGTGTTAGACCCTCTAGTGAAGAATGGGGAAGGTCTAATCACTTGTGGACTTTGCTGCACACAAGGTTTGGGTCTGACAACGTTTGACTTCCTAACAACGTTGACTTTGTTCCTGTCAGTGCTGAATTTGTTCCTGTCAGCGCTGGCTTTGGGAGCGTTGACACACTTGTATGCCAAGTGTGAAAAGCTACCACAAGTGTAACAAGCTTTTCTAGATACAACTTTAGGTCTAGAAGAGAAGAAGCCTGTTCCAGTGTTGCTAACTTGGCTCTTGGGTGACCTAGTATTCCTATACATCTCTGCATATTTAATGCTAGGTTTTCTATCAGTGTTTGAGCCTAGGTCAACAGCTTTACCAGTGATTGGGTTTGTAACCTTAATAGGAGTTGACTCATTGGGACTTTCACATAGCAAGCCACCCTTAACAAATAAAGTAGGGTTAGCTTTCTTCCATTCATTCAGGTCAGTCAACTTTTGTTGATACTCTTCAACTGGAGTGACAACTCTTGGTGGTGGAATGAATTCCTTGTCACACCCCCAAATTCACTGCAGCGGAAGACTTGCTTTGGGGATTTGTGACTTCATGAGTATTCGAGAGCTTGATCCGAGAATGACCTCTACATGCCAAAAACCACAAAGTAGACTCCAAATAATCCACATAGTCAAGTACCTGAAATACATGCTTAAAAATGTCAACATAAAGTTGGTGAGTTCATAAGTTTGTTTTAAAACGTTTATGAAAAATTAGAGTTTTACCGACCACTGCACCTTGCAGTAAAATATAAGAGTTTAAAAATCACAGCTTCTGTTAAATAGGCTTTCTTTGATAATTTCAAAGTTTATTAGTAAAAACAAAGTTTATTGATAAATACAGAGTTTACTGATAAAGGCGGAGTTTACTGATAGTAAATATAGCTTACTGATAATAACAGAGTCTTCTAGAAATAAATAGAGTTTTCTGATAAAAACAAAGCTCACTGATAAATAATAAGTTTTCCAATAGAATAGAATTGTTTAATGAACCACAAGATTTTCCAACCACTTAGTGACAATATAACAAATACAAAGTCACTAAATAAAATAAGGCATTTATCATTGTCTAAGCTCATGACACCGAAGCGTTAACAACACCGGTAGTATAATCACATAATGCAGCCCCTACGGATGCCTAACCCACGACATCCGTCCTCAGACTCAAATGAAACTGTGCCCGCTTGTCCTCTGTTGGACCAAGCCGGACAGGGGCGTCAACCCCGATAGATCTATCCATAACATTCGCGCTTTCGACCGGTCATCCGGTCTAAATTAACGGTTCATGATAATGGGCCAAAGTAATTGGGTTAAAGTGGGACTTAGACCAATACATAAAAGAGATATGCACTTGTGTTCATTCTTGCAACCATTGTCTCTACCCGAGAACCAATAAAAAGCAGTTAAAGTTTTGGGCTATGAAAATCACAATAGAAATTTTAGTATTAGCATTCATATGTATAACAATTAGAGGAGTTGGCCACTCAGCACGTAACAATTAAACCAGTTTAAAGATAGTTTATGACCAACCAAGTAAGCTTAACATTAGCTTATGACAATCAAGTAATTTATAAACAGTTATAGACAACCAAACAAGTTTAATATCAGTTTCTGACAACCAAGCAAGTTTATAAGTGGTTTATGACCAAGCATGTACCTCCCCCAAAGAGCAATTATAAAACCTTTATAACTCAATTCAAAGCAAGAAAAGGTGGGGTATGAACTCACCTCGACGAAGTAGCGCGAATAATAGTGATGCTAACAATACGCTCAGTAGAAACGGAAATCGATACGGCTCGGTCATGGTGTTGTGGTTTACTAATCGGCTAAATCCAATAACTTAAGAAAATGTATATTTGAGTTCTCGATACATATGTACATCAACGTGACCCGTTGATAAAATAGTTAAGTTCTAAATTATAATAGTTCGGTGGTTGGTTAAATAAAATTAATAAATTAAGCACACACAAAATATGTAATGTATTCCGTACACATTACGTATAACCAGACGATGATATAATTCTTACGTTGAATTATATAATAGAGACAACCATCTTACAAAATAAATCAAAGTATATATTTATTTTGTATTTACAGTATAACGATCGTGATAAAAATAATTAGACAACATAGTTCGACACATTTTAAGGAAATCACCACTTAAGTTAATTGTCACTTTTAAGTAAAAAAAATGTATATATATAACTTTTATTGGTTTATCAATACAATCAAATTTATTTATTTTACCGGTTTACAAATATAATAATATTTATTTATTTATCGTTTACAAATATAATAGTAGTTTGTACCATATAAAATATGAAGTATAGGATTTTATAGAAATTTTGACATGGCCTATTCGTTTGTACAATATTTTCCATATTCAATTAATTCTCAATATTCTCCATTTTCCAAACCATCTACGTTAACTAGTCGCGTTTTAACATGTATCCGACTACTAAATAAATCACTATAATTAAGTATCAACCGAACACAACCTATGTGTTGTAAATCAAAATAAACCAAACGCCCGATGTGAGCTAATTAAACACATATTTAAATGTATAATCATATTTATAGATCTCGTGATAATAATAAGATCCGACATATTTATTTAACCGTTTATATATAATTATATTCGTATATCACCGTTTAATCCGTCTTTAATAATTAATAAAGTTAGATACGTTATTAACCGATCCTAAACCACAACCAACCATAGATCGATCGCGCCCGGTACTCTAACCCTTGCAAATCCTCGTCCAAACGCACTCAAAGCTATAAATCAGCAGCCAAACGCCCCTTTATATCTCGTCTTCAGTACCAAATACCCCGTTATAAACTGACTGCAGACCCAAACGCACCCTTACACTTTCTGCCGCAATCCCAACGCTCCCTTACACTCGATGCTAGTCCCAAACACACCCATACTGCTGTTCTGCAGTACCAAACGCCCCCTTGCTGCAGTCATACAGCGAACCAAACCCCCTGCTGTGTTCCTTCCTACCCGCACCAAACGCACCGCTGTTGTTAACAGCGAGCAAAACGCACTCCTACTGCTGGAAGTCAGCGAGCCCAAAGGTACCCCTGCTGCTAATAATCAGAGAGTCAAAACGCACCCCACTGCTATTAACAAAACGCGCCATGTTGTGATGCTTCTGGTAACAAGCGCACCTGCTGGTAGCAAATGCACCTGATGTCCTGTTGCTGCTGATAAACACACCTAATGTCCATAATAAACCCAATGCACCCTTCGCTGGTCATTAGATCGCAGCAAGCAAACACCTTTTTCAAGCTAAACATAGTGAAAAAAAAACACGCTGTGGATGCTAGTATCGTCGGATCTTGTGGTAAACACCCTGAAACGATGGATCTGCGATGTTGGTGGTTGGTGGTGTCGAAGATGACAGTAGCATGGTAGTGGTGATGGATATCTGACCACCTTCGTCGCGATGGTGATGGTTTCGCCGGCAAGACGGCTGTAAGTGGTGGTAGCTAGTAGATACGGTAGGAGAACACGACGGCTTAACAAGGAGACTAAGGTCGTGGTGGGTGGTGGTGGTAGGCGACGGTGTGAAGGTGGCAGCAGTTCACGATGGTGTTTGCTACCATTGATCCGGCGGGTATATAGAGATGGTGATAGTAAGGGTGGTTGATGGTGTAATAGGTGGTCGAATAAAGATAGTGGGTAGTATCGAGTGGTGGTTGCTGCAGTAATAGTGACCGAAAATATTTTCCGGCGGCCGGAAGTAGGTGGTAGGCGCCGGAAATAAAGAGATATGTATTAGGGTTTTGTGTGTGTAAAGTATTTAGGGTTAGGGTTTGTTTTTATGAAATGAAATAAGAAAATTTTCTATTTATATAAAATGGAAGTGTAAAATGTATATAGTTGAGGGTCGAAAACGTAGATAGTTTACTAACTTTCCTTTTATCGCGTTTAAACGTGATTCGGGACTCGGTCGAGATCGATTAATTTGCTACGTTTTATAAATTTTACGCCGTTGTTTTTAGAATGACTTTCCAATAAATTAGAGTATCTACTCGACTAACTTTTGTAATTGTCCACATTTTTATTTAAAATAATTATAATTATTGGTTACCTCAAATAGTTCGCGTTCAAAGAATATTTATAATTGCATTGGATATTCTCGTTTTTAACGTACGTTATTAAAATTTAAAAACAACTATAATTATAATATTAAATAATTTAATAAATCTTTTATCAAATGTCTTTAAAAAGATATATATAAATTTAATTGTATCGCGTCAGTTCTCATATTTTTGCGTAGTCCTTTATAATATGTAAGATAAACTCCCGTTTTCGAATCAAATAACTTTGATATCTCACGAAAAAGAATTTCGATTAATAAATAATATAATTTATTATTGTTTAAAGTCTAGAAAATTCCCGGTTGTCACAGTACATCCGTGTTATTTGGAGTTCGTCCTCGAACTCAATCATTGTTACCTAATTAAAAGTGTAGAGAAAGGGATTTTGAGGTTCTACCCCAGTGTTATATCAAATATACTTAGATCTGCTCACATATAATTCTGTCCGAACTTTTAAAATCATGTTACCCACCAATAGTTACTTAGATAAGCAATAGGTATAAGTGGATTAACTTAAGCGGTTCTACATGTCAATCTGACAAATCGGTCGTCGTCCATAGAACGATAAGGAAAAACAACTCGATGCGAAGTCTAGAAAAAAATAAAAAATCGTCAGCTCTTAAAAGCCTATAAGGGTTCACCACCACCTGCCTATTAGGTTCACGTCGTTCAGTATATCTTCACAACAATTCGCGAATCAAAGGAAGCTTAAAGAATCACTCGTCGAAACGTCGTATTAATACGATAATAAGACAAAAGAACAATTAATTTGTACAGCCAAATAATGAGTTAAAATAAATACACTCCCAAAACTGGAGTACTAAATCAATACCATAAATAGAGGGTCACGTCGAATATTCTTAAGCCCACTCATTTATAATCTCATATTTGCATACAGAAGCGTCCTAATCTATGCAAATATGTTATTATAAATTAATGGTTCGGTGGTTTATGATTTCTTTATTCAAATGCAAAGGCGTCCCAATCCATTTCAATAAGGACTTCATGAATCATCCTACTTAAGTGTCACCGGCAAAATACCCAATTTAAAATCGTTAGAATCTCTAAACGATATTATTCAAAATTACCAAAAGCAAAGAGCATGAGTTGATAATAAGTCGTATTCCATAAGTAGACGTTTCGAACGTACCGGATCGAAGAACATAAGTGTCGATAGGCGATAAAGCAGTCGTAGACGTATATCAAGTAAAGAACTCACGGTTATAAGTAGGATAAGTATATAGTAGTCGGTTCTAAATAAGCAATTATCGAATCACACAATTCTTTCCCATCCTCGAGGAAGACTCATCAAACACCAAGCTGAGTAATAACTTATCATAACCCAACCTCGAAACTCACTCACAAAGAATGGCCCCGGGTTTTGTTATGAATTATTACACATCTCAACCTTTCGATGACTCAGCTCGACTCTGAGCATACAACACATTCCATATTATTACGTAAGACTACGAGTCTTACCCACCCTCGAGATAATTCATCAAAAATCATAGGCTGTGTAACGTCTCATACTTAACTTCATCTCGCACTCAATCAAACATGAGGCCCACTGAGGCATAGTTAAGTATTGTTACACCTCTCAACCTTTTTGAATAAATTAGCTCGAACCTGAGATTACCCGTGACCAATCGTGAACCAAAATCACATAATGCCAATACGTTTGATTTTATAAAAAGGTCTGTGGACCATTGTGTAACTCACAATGCCCAATAAATGTTCTACCGTTCATATATAAAAGTATATTATATGTCTAAGTGCACTAATCAAACAATCGATCTCATGTAACAAGTAATACATAACATGCAACGAAGCAATAGCAATCATGCATGTAAATATTCATATAGCAGCGGAATAAGTATAATGTGATGAGTGTTACTACTAGATAAAACTAAGAGCCGGTTATAGTCTAGAGTTACTAATGCAACCTAGTTCTCTATAACCAAGGCTCTGATACCAATCTGTCACACCCCCAAATTCACTGCAGCGGAAGACTTGCTTTGGGGATTTGTGACTTCATGAGTATTCGAGAGCTTGATCCGAGAATGACCTCTACATGCCAAAAACCACAAAGTAGACTCCAAATAATCCACATAGTCAAGTACCTGAAATACATGCTTAAAAATGTCAACATAAAGTTGGTGAGTTCATAAGTTTGTTTTAAAACGTTTATGAAAAATTAGAGTTTTACCGACCACTGCACCTTGCAGTAAAATATAAGAGTTTAAAAATCACAGCTTCTGTTAAATAGGCTTTCTTTGATAATTTCAAAGTTTATTAGTAAAAACAAAGTTTATTGATAAATACAGAGTTTACTGATAAAGGCGGAGTTTACTGATAGTAAATATAGCTTACTGATAATAACAGAGTCTTCTAGAAATAAATAGAGTTTTCTGATAAAAACAAAGCTCACTGATAAATAATAAGTTTTCCAATAGAATAGAATTGTTTAATGAACCACAAGATTTTCCAACCACTTAGTGACAATATAACAAATACAAAGTCACTAAATAAAATAAGGCATTTATCATTGTCTAAGCTCATGACACCGAAGCGTTAACAACACCGGTAGTATAATCACATAATGCAGCCCCTACGGATGCCTAACCCACGACATCCGTCCTCAGACTCAAATGAAACTGTGCCCGCTTGTCCTCTGTTGGACCAAGCCGGACAGGGGCGTCAACCCCGATAGATCTATCCATAACATTCGCGCTTTCGACCGGTCATCCGGTCTAAATTAACGGTTCATGATAATGGGCCAAAGTAATTGGGTTAAAGTGGGACTTAGACCAATACATAAAAGAGATATGCACTTGTGTTCATTCTTGCAACCATTGTCTCTACCCGAGAACCAATAAAAAGCAGTTAAAGTTTTGGGCTATGAAAATCACAATAGAAATTTTAGTATTAGCATTCATATGTATAACAATTAGAGGAGTTGGCCACTCAGCACGTAACAATTAAACCAGTTTAAAGATAGTTTATGACCAACCAAGTAAGCTTAACATTAGCTTATGACAATCAAGTAATTTATAAACAGTTATAGACAACCAAACAAGTTTAATATCAGTTTCTGACAACCAAGCAAGTTTATAAGTGGTTTATGACCAAGCATGTACCTCCCCCAAAGAGCAATTATAAAACCTTTATAACTCAATTCAAAGCAAGAAAAGGTGGGGTATGAACTCACCTCGACGAAGTAGCGCGAATAATAGTGATGCTAACAATACGCTCAGTAGAAACGGAAATCGATACGGCTCGGTCATGGTGTTGTGGTTTACTAATCGGCTAAATCCAATAACTTAAGAAAATGTATATTTGAGTTCTCGATACATATGTACATCAACGTGACCCGTTGATAAAATAGTTAAGTTCTAAATTATAATAGTTCGGTGGTTGGTTAAATAAAATTAATAAATTAAGCACACACAAAATATGTAATGTATTCCGTACACATTACGTATAACCAGACGATGATATAATTCTTACGTTGAATTATATAATAGAGACAACCATCTTACAAAATAAATCAAAGTATATATTTATTTTGTATTTACAGTATAACGATCGTGATAAAAATAATTAGACAACATAGTTCGACACATTTTAAGGAAATCACCACTTAAGTTAATTGTCACTTTTAAGTAAAAAAAAATGTATATATATAACTTTTATTGGTTTATCAATACAATCAAATTTATTTATTTTACCGGTTTACAAATATAATAATATTTATTTATTTATCGTTTACAAATATAATAGTAGTTTGTACCATATAAAATATGAAGTATAGGATTTTATAGAAATTTTGACATGGCCTATTCGTTTGTACAATATTTTCCATATTCAATTAATTCTCAATATTCTCCATTTTCCAAACCATCTACGTTAACTAGTCGCGTTTTAACATGTATCCGACTACTAAATAAATCACTATAATTAAGTATCAACCGAACACAACCTATGTGTTGTAAATCAAAATAAACCAAACGCCCGATGTGAGCTAATTAAACACATATTTAAATGTATAATCATATTTATAGATCTCGTGATAATAATAAGATCCGACATATTTATTTAACCGTTTATATATAATTATATTCGTATATCACCGTTTAATCCGTCTTTAATAATTAATAAAGTTAGATACGTTATTAACCGATCCTAAACCACAACCAACCATAGATCGATCGCGCCCGGTACTCTAACCCTTGCAAATCCTCGTCCAAACGCACTCAAAGCTATAAATCAGCAGCCAAACGCCCCTTTATATCTCGTCTTCAGTACCAAATACCCCGTTATAAACTGACTGCAGACCCAAACGCACCCTTACACTTTCTGCCGCAATCCCAACGCTCCCTTACACTCGATGCTAGTCCCAAACACACCCATACTGCTGTTCTGCAGTACCAAACGCCCCCTTGCTGCAGTCATACAGCGAACCAAACCCCCTGCTGTGTTCCTTCCTACCCGCACCAAACGCACCGCTGTTGTTAACAGCGAGCAAAACGCACTCCTACTGCTGGAAGTCAGCGAGCCCAAAGGTACCCCTGCTGCTAATAATCAGAGAGTCAAAACGCACCCCACTGCTATTAACAAAACGCGCCATGTTGTGATGCTTCTGGTAACAAGCGCACCTGCTGGTAGCAAATGCACCTGATGTCCTGTTGCTGCTGATAAACACACCTAATGTCCATAATAAACCCAATGCACCCTTCGCTGGTCATTAGATCGCAGCAAGCAAACACCTTTTTCAAGCTAAACATAGTGAAAAAAAAACACGCTGTGGATGCTAGTATCGTCGGATCTTGTGGTAAACACCCTGAAACGATGGATCTGCGATGTTGGTGGTTGGTGGTGTCGAAGATGACAGTAGCATGGTAGTGGTGATGGATATCTGACCACCTTCGTCGCGATGGTGATGGTTTCGCCGGCAAGACGGCTGTAAGTGGTGGTAGCTAGTAGATACGGTAGGAGAACACGACGGCTTAACAAGGAGACTAAGGTCGTGGTGGGTGGTGGTGGTAGGCGACGGTGTGAAGGTGGCAGCAGTTCACGATGGTGTTTGCTACCATTGATCCGGCGGGTATATAGAGATGGTGATAGTAAGGGTGGTTGATGGTGTAATAGGTGGTCGAATAAAGATAGTGGGTAGTATCGAGTGGTGGTTGCTGCAGTAATAGTGACCGAAAATATTTTCCGGCGGCCGGAAGTAGGTGGTAGGCGCCGGAAATAAAGAGATATGTATTAGGGTTTTGTGTGTGTAAAGTATTTAGGGTTAGGGTTTGTTTTTATGAAATGAAATAAGAAAATTTTCTATTTATATAAAATGGAAGTGTAAAATGTATATAGTTGAGGGTCGAAAACGTAGATAGTTTACTAACTTTCCTTTTATCGCGTTTAAACGTGATTCGGGACTCGGTCGAGATCGATTAATTTGCTACGTTTTATAAATTTTACGCCGTTGTTTTTAGAATGACTTTCCAATAAATTAGAGTATCTACTCGACTAACTTTTGTAATTGTCCACATTTTTATTTAAAATAATTATAATTATTGGTTACCTCAAATAGTTCGCGTTCAAAGAATATTTATAATTGCATTGGATATTCTCGTTTTTAACGTACGTTATTAAAATTTAAAAACAACTATAATTATAATATTAAATAATTTAATAAATCTTTTATCAAATGTCTTTAAAAAGATATATATAAATTTAATTGTATCGCGTCAGTTCTCATATTTTTGCGTAGTCCTTTATAATATGTAAGATAAACTCCCGTTTTCGAATCAAATAACTTTGATATCTCTCGAAAAAGAATTTCGATTAATAAATAATATAATTTATTATTGTTTAAAGTCTAGAAAATTCCCGGTTGTCACATTCCTCCTCTTGGAATTTTGGCAAACCAGTCCAAGATAAGTCCTTTTGTTGGACACCATAGAAGTCACCAGCTGGTGGTGGAACCAAAGAGTAATCATTCATCCCGATCCCAGTCATGTCCTTAGGATCCCTTTGTTTACCCACACAGTCTCCTAGGGTTTGAGTGGCTCTATCAAATCTTTGAATTTTAAGGCCAACATTGTCTTTTTCTTAATGGCCTCATCTAATTTAGCCTGTAACTCACCATTAACCCTTTCCATGATGTTTCTAATATCCATACTAGCATTTAACTCATGTTTTAAAATATTTATTTTATCTTTTAAGTCAAATTCCATTTTCTTGTATTTAGAAACTGTTTTCTCAGTTTGAGTGAGAGCTACTTGGTAATTAGACAGTTTTCACTTTTCAGTACTTACATCACTTAACAAATTTTAACACCTCTTTGTTAAGTTTCTCAGTGTTTAACCTACAACCTTTACTACAAAAAGCATCATTGTATACCTCATTATCAGATGAAGAGGAGGAGTGTGCCATGAGAGCATATTCAACATGCTCTTCTTCTTCAACCTCAGCAACCAAAGCTTTATCCTCTTCAACATTCTTAGCCAGATAGCTCCAATCCCATCCCATACCATCAATTCCTTGAACTGCAACCATGGCTTTGGAATCCTGAGCTTTAACAACCTGAATTGAGGGTTTACCAACATCAGATCTTCTAGGAGATCTGCATTCCCTCATGAAGTGCCCCATACGATGACAGTTGTAGCATTCAACTTTGGATATATCAAATCCAGCTGTGTCTTTTGCATTGAAGGTCATCTTCTTCTTAAACCTTCTGTTTCACCTATTTGCTCTTATACTAGCAAGAGCCATGTTCCACTTAATGTCCATCTCTTCCAAGTGCTCATCACTTATCTGCTCAAGGTCCTCATATGTAATCACTGAACCATTGGGCAAAGAAGAAATATAAGCACATATAGTATCCAAATCTAAACCAGTAGGTTTAACTCTTGGGGAGTCACTCTTGAATGTGTCAGCGTCTGAATAGGAGACGTTGACAGGACTTGTTCCAGCGCTGACATATGATGATCCAGTAACTGGATGCATGTAAGAGTCCTTCTGATTGAATTGACCTTCACTATGAGAGAAGAAGGCCATGTTACTGGTGGTAGACTTGCTTCCATGCTCTAGAAGAGTTTCATCTTCCAACAGCCTTAGTTTGTTGTAGATGTCATCAAACGTGGAACTTTTGTAGGTATTATTGGCAAGAATTAATCTTGCCTCAATCTTCCATGCCTCACCAAGACTTTTAAGAAAGGTAGCATTAATGTCAACATCACCAAGTTGTGTCCCCATGAAGGACAACTTGTTTGTAATGTCAAGCAATCTGGTTCTCACACTACTTAGTTTCTCATTGGGTTGAGCCTTGAAGACAGCATAATCATGCATGAGTTGCTTTTTCTTCTCTTCCTTAGTGTCTGCATTGCCACCATATGCAACTTCAAGAGCTTCCCAAAGGTTTTTAGCAGATTCATAGCCTCTATATTTATGCTGGTTTTCTTGTCCCAAAGAGACTTTCAGAATATTTAGGGCTTTCAGGTCGACCCTTTTCTTTGCTATGTCATCAGCAGACACAGCTCTACCATCTCCAGGTTTTTCTTTCTTATCTTCTTCAGAACATCCAGCAACAGCTGATCTTTGAGTAATAGCATCAGCAATCTTTTGAGCTTTATCGAATGTGTTTCCATATTCAATGATCTCCCAGAGTGTGTAGTCATAGATCCCCAGATATTGCTCAAAGTTGAATTTCCACAAATCAAAGTTGGTTGCATCAAGCATGAGAATCTTGATGTTTGGTAAAGATGAGGAGGAGGAGGTTATTGCTTCAGACATGATGTTGTTAGGGTTTTTGAGAAAATTAGGGTTTTGGTGATTTTTAGGGTTCTTGTGTTCTTTAAGATCAAAAGTTCCTCAACAAGCTCTGATACCACTTATTGATCCCAAACTTAGAACGATTTAGCTTTGTGTATACGAGATTAGATCAAGTAATACACTTAGAGAAACCTTTGTATATGCTTATGATAATCTAAGTGTTATGCAGAATTAACACTTAAACAAGAACACACAATGTTATAAACAAACTTTCACTTTGATTAATGATATCAAACTTGCTTACAATGAAAGTAGTTTACGAATGAAAACTTATATGAAACATTAACCTAAAGGTCTTCTTTTATAGACATAAGAAGCCTTGTACAATAATCTACGTATCAGCTATTCTAGGTAAAGATAAATATAGAAAATACATTGTTGTTCCTATCTTTACTAGAAGTAATCTAGAATACAATAAACGCGTAGAGTATATCTTTCCATCAGTGCTTGTCTTCAATGTGTCAACGCTTGACTTTATCTTGTCAACGCTTGAGCTGTCAGCGCTTGTTTTGCTCTTGTCAACGCTTGTTTTACTCTTGTCAGCGCTCAAGTGATCTGGCCTTAATTTATTCCCAACAATTTGTAGACCCAAGTCTTCTCGAATTGATTACCGGTATAAAGTGCGACTCAATTTCCTTTTGGTGAACAAGAGAATGGGTTGGTTTAGTTATCTAATTTTTAAATTAAATGCAAGTAATTAAAGTTGTCGTTGAGTAAAATGGAAATCTTAGAATTAAACTACAAAATAAAAGCTTGCAACGTTGGAAATGTAAATGATTTAAAACTAGAAAAGATGTTTAAAATACACTAAGACAAAAGGCGGGAAAAAGTTAATTTGAAAACTTAGGAAAATAGACTAAGGAATAAAATAGATTTGCACTGCGATCGCACTCAGATCGCAGCCGTTCCATCGCAATGCTCCATCGTAACCTTCCATCGCAACACCCCATCGCAGTGTTCCATCGTACTCACCAATCGCACTCAATGCGATTACAACCAAAGGACTCGATCATACTCACTAGTACGATGGGAAGAGCGATCGTACTACCAGATCGCAACCACGATCGCAATGAGTGATAGTGGTCTTAGATCGTGGTTCTGGATCGTAACAAACCGATCGTAATCAATGCGATCAAAGCAAGAAGGAAGAGGATCGATCGCACCCCAGATCGCAATAAAGGATCGTAGGCGTGGATCGTACCAGGGAAACAACACAGATCGCACTCTAAGCGATCGAAGCCAAGGATCGTACCAAGCAAACCCTTATCAGAAAAAAATGGCGTCCAAAGGGGAATAAGCTCAAGTCAATAAGCTGTAACCAATAAGCATTTTTCAAACTTATGAAAGAGTAAATAAACACAAATTCTAAAACTTTTGAAATCTAAAACATTCAAACTTCTATAAGCCGGATTTAAAGACAGTAAATCTTTTTAGAAAAACTTAAAGAGTAAATAAGCCAAACAATCGAATAAGCCAATAAGCATGAAGAGCTTATAGCTTATTCGTTCAACAGCTTATGTAGAATAAGAAAGCTTAACCTTTTAATCACGAATCACCACCACAATCAACACGAACCGAGAACCATTCGGATTAATCATGAGTTTTCGGATTAAGAACAAGTAAAATAAAGAAAGGTAGAGGAAGATTAAAGAACAAAAAGCTTAACTTGAATTAGATAGATGAAATCCAAATACAAGAATGATGAAAGCTTAAAAGAAAGGAAGAATGAAAAACTCAGTGAGAGAAAGTTTAGAACTTTCTCTCTCTAAAACTAGAAAGAAAACTTAAAAATAAAAACTAGCAAACTCTTCCTAATGTGATTAGGAGGGTATTTATAGGGAAGTGGGAAGTGCATGTGTGGTGCTTCCTTGTTTCTTTTTTTCTTCTCGACTCGATTTAATTCATTTGTCTTTCTCGATGTCGTCTCGGGATTAATTAAACTCGTTTTAACATTTATTCATTTATTTAGACTCGAGTTCTTTGACTTCATTAAACTTCCGTCTTTAGACTTGTTCTTCGATAAATCTTCAGAATAGGTCTTGGACATCCGTCTTTTAAGCACTCTTGATCTTTTGACTTTGTCTTTTCTCGTTTTCTTCGATAAAAGCCCGTGAAAGCCCGTGTTTCTTCCTTTTTCATCTTTTGGTCCTAAAACACAATAAAAACACAAACCACGCATAATTCTGACTTTTACGACATAAAATACACGTTTTGGTCTTGTTATTATTGGAAATAAGTGGTAAAAGGATAAGTGTTTTCACACTTATTACAGACCTTTAGAGCAAATAATGCTATCAAAAATGATACTTTGGCCCAACTGTTTGGTAGATATAACTATGAAGAAGGGCTAATTGACTTCATTTACAAATCTGAGACTAATAGGTTTACCACCAATATCACTGGTTCAAAAGCTCTTGTTGCTAACCACTCTTTTCTGGACAGCGACTCAGACATAGAAGAGGATACCAGAAGCAGTCAAGAATTTCTTGATGAATTGCATGCTGAGTTCCATGACAGAGCTCTTCTAGCTGAACAAAAGAGGTACTACAAGAGATCGGGTAGAGTTGGAGCTGCTAAGGTTGATAAATCCAAGGTGTCATGCTAAACTTGTGGAAAGACTGGTCACTTTCAGAAAGATTGCTGGTCAAACAAAACCTCCTCTCCAAGCTTTCCATCATCCAACAACAACCACAACAGCAAGAAGAAGTTCTCTACCTCACCTTTCAATCAAACTTCCCACTCTGACTCAGAGGGAAAGAAGGACTACAAAGGTAAGTACAAAGCCTTAAAAGTTGAGCTGATGAAACTCAACCTAAAGGCTGAAGATACAGCTAAGAAAAAGGATGTTAGAAGACTGAAAAAGGTCTGATTGTTGCTTCATTTGAATGGGATGATGAACCTCTTACTTCTGAGGATGAAGGAACCACTACTGTCAGAGCTTTTATGGCAGTCGCTGATGAAGAACTTGCTGCGGGAAAGAGTGAAGCAAGATCTGGTCAATGGGTGGACATCACCATGAAAAAGGTACAAAGATTGCTTTCTATGCCTGAAGGTCCTGATAGAGACCATGTCAGTGACTATACCTTAGTTGACCTCCACTTTATGAAAGAGCAAAGAAAAAACTTGTTAAACAAGTTTCATAGTCTTAAAACAGAGTTAAATCTTTGTCAGTATGAGTTAACCAATCTCAAAACTTTTGTGAATCTTGCAAATCAACTTCAAAATGAAGTAAGCAAACTATCCATTGAAAATGAGTCTTTAACTGATGAAAACAATGAACTTAGAAGAACCATTGAAAAATGGAATTTGGCTCAATCCACAGTGGAGGAAATAGTTGCTGAAGCCATACCAGGTGATGTGGTTCAGGCTATTGGGGGGAAAGGTAGGTTCAAAAATCATATACCTGTACCCAATGTTAAATTTGTCCTTTCAGATGTTTCTTCTCCATCTTCCACCTCTGTGGATGAGATGGACTCTGACAAGAAATCAGAGGTACCAGCTCCACCAAGACTCACTGGTGCTAACCCATCTGATTCCTTGCTTGGCCCAAAACCTCCAACCAAAACCCCTTGGAATTCAATTCTCAAAGTCATTGATAAAGCGCACAAAAAGGTTTTTGTGGCCAAGGACTCCACCAAACCCACTCCTCCCCATGAAGAGCTTTCACCCACCAAGCAACTTCTCCTCACCTTGATGGAAGAAGTAAATGGGTTGAAAGAACATATCAACCCCATAGTCAACAGTCCATCTGTTAACTCTCTTGGTAAAGGATCAAGTGGCACTAATGGGAGAGCTTTATTCAGACCTTGCAAACATTGCGATTTCAAAAATCATTTCTCTGAGGACTGTACCAAGAAACCAAAATGTATCACATGTGAGTCTACTGAACGCACCTCCAGAGAGCATGAGGAGACTATTGCTGTTCAAAGAACAAGAACTCAATTAAGGTCTAAAACTCCTCACAGGCCCTCTAGGAGACCTGAGCCCAAACCCAGAGATAATTCTCAGGGTTACAGACCAAATCCCCCATGCAAGTACTGCGGCTTCTTTGACCATCACTCTAATAAGTGTGAGCATTATCCCTGATGTGACATCTGTGGAAGTATGCGTCATGAACCCAGAGACTGCAACCAAATAGGAGGAGAAAAGAACCAGAGAAGACCCAATGTCGCTGGTCAGTGACAGCATGGACCCACTGGAAAGTGGGTTCATCATCGAAACTAATCTAGATCTGTTATATCTATGTATGCTTACTTGAAGAAATCTGTTTGGTATCTGGATAGTGGGTGCTCCAGACACATGACAGGGGTTAAACAATATCTGCATAGATATAAGAAGGAGTCTGGTCCAAAAGTAGTCTTTGGAGATGACTCCTCAGGGGCTACTGAGGGTTATGGCTCAGTGGATTGCAATGGTATAACCTTCACAAGGGTCGCTTATGTCAATGGACTAAATCACAACTTAATCAGCATTAGTCAACTTTGTGATGCTAGTTTCAAAGTTTTGTTCACCAAGACCCAAGGAACAATCTTTAGTCAGAATGATGATGTTGTTCTAATTGTGCCCATAAGAAGGGATGTGTATGTCATTGACATGACATCATGTCCAGAAGGGAAGAACACCTGTCCCTTTTCTAAAGCATCTGATAGTGAAAATTGGCTATGGCATAAGAGACTCTCCCACTTGAACTTCAAGAACATCAACAAACTGGCCAAGCATGATTTAGTGGCTGGGCTTCCCTCTCTGACCTTCACCAAAGACAGACCCTGCTCAGCCTACGAGAAAGGGAAGCACCACAGAGCCTCATTTAAAACAAAGCAATCATTCTCCATAAATAAGTGCCTCCATCTTCTTCACATGGACTTATTTGGGCCAATAAAATCACAATCCCTTAATCACAACAAATATACACTAGTCATTGTAGATGAATTCTCTAGATTTAAATGGGTATTCTTTATTAAAAGAAAGAGTGATGCAGCTGAAAGAATAATGTCTTTCATCAAAGAAATAGAGAACTTCAATGACTGCAGAGTTAAGGCTATCAGAAGTGATAATGGCACTGAATTCAAGAACCATGCCATGGAAGCCTTTTGTGATGAAAAGGGAATATCACAAAACTTTTCAAACCCAGGCACCCCTGAACAAAATGGTGTCGCTGAAAGAAGAAACAGAATTCTCATAGAGGCTGCTAGAACCATGCTCAGCGAATCAAGACTTCCAAAACAATTTTGGGGTGAAGTTGTGAACACAGCTTGTTACACACAAAATAAATCTATTATTGTGAAGAGACACGACAAGACCGCTTATGAAGTGTTTAGGAAAAGAGCCGCTGATGTAAGCTACTTCCATGTCTTTGGTTGCCCTGTTTTTCATTTTCAACTACAGAGATCATCTGGGAAAATTTGATGAAAAGTCAGATGATGGATTCTTTGTTGGCTACTCTCCCAGCTCCAGAGCCTATAGAGTATTCAACATTCACAGGCAAGAACTTGAAGAATCCATTCATGTTACCTTTAATGAAGCAGATGCTGTCATTACTCACACCAACACAGAAGATTGTGACATTGATTTCAATGAAGTCAAATCATATCCAAAGGATGATTTCTAAAATCCCAAGGAATCACCTCAGGCATGTCACAAGGACTTTCCATATGTTCATGCATTTGATCCTCACTCAATCTCTGACATCACTCCAGAGGTTGAAATTGCTGAACCTATCACTCCACCCCCAGAAGTGAATCTGATCTTATCAAACCAATATCTCACTAAGATGAAGAGATTATGGATGAAGAAATAACATGTGAAGATCCTCCAGCATTCATTGAACCTGCTGTGACTCCTGAACCCATAGAGACTCCTGCTCCTCAATCCAAATGGACTAGGAACCAAGATATTCTTCTGGTGAATATTTTTGGTGAACCCTCTGTAACACCCCCAAATTTATACAACTCAATACAGCGGAAGACTCGTTGGTGTTACGGGATAGCACATTACTCACATCATAGACAACGCATAAAAATCGCGTCTTTTAATAATAAATCATTTCCATTCATAAACATCAAAGTTACATCGGTCCCAAGTCATTACATTTCATACAAAGTTTTACAAAATATTTGAATGGAAAATATTGTTTAAGTGCGGGCCATGAATTCTTGTCGTCTTCCCGAGAATTACCTTCAAGTACCTGAGATAAAACATGTTAAAAGAAAAGGTCAGCGATAACGCCGAGTGAACTCATAGAGTTTAATAAATTCCATCAATATAACTTTGGTATAAAATTAGTACCAAAAATCAATTCGTACAAATCATTGTAATAGGCCGTAAAATAGCCAAAATCGTTTTATACAAATCTTTGTAATAGGCCATAAACTAGCCAAAGTCATTTTATATAAATCCTTATCGAAAATCATAATATAGGCATTTGCCTTAAAAATTATTATACGAGCCAATGTCGTAAAAACATCATACAATACGTCTTATGACGTTGTATAAAATCAAATAAAAACCGTTATATGAATATGGTTATGAAAACCAAAACACGAACATAATATCAATAGTATGACCCTGTATTGCTAGTCAGGCAATACATCGTAATTCGAAGCGTCTAATAGAATTTTGTTAGTTTTAGGATTATTATAAGCCGCATGACATTGTTACCTTACTAAACCAACAACGGGTAGCTAACCCGATACAAATTTTGCCCATCTAAAGTAGCGTGTCGTCACAAAGGTCACGCTAGGAAATCTTCTCATACATAAATTCGCTTACCAATCAATGTGGCACGACGGGGATCAACCGTCAAGGCGCGAACTGGGGTGATCGTCCCCAAATAGTACTATTAAATGCATAAGCGTCTACCAAATCCCAGTAGTTCACAATTCATGCTAATGGGACTTTTAGTGACATAACCTAACTTTAATAATCCATTTAATTTCATCTATCGGGTCCTTTAATCATTTATCGGGTCATACAATCGGGTCATTCAATCATTCGGGTCCAAAATCAATAAACAAACAATCAGGACAAATGGTGTCCTATTTTATAAAAACTAACATGTTATCTCACTCGTGGGTTTATAAAACATTTATAAAAACATTTAAAAGAGTGCGAGGCTATGAACTCACGTTGATGTGGGAAGGCGGGTTATCGGCAATTCGGACGTACGGTACGTGCTTCAATCACGGAAACCTAGACAAATAATACTCGTCTTAGACTCATGTCCAATGACTTTATAAAAATATCAATTATGTATACATATGATGATTATATATATATGATGATCAAGTGGGTTTACATATTCTCGTTTACTCATTTTAGTGTTATATGTCGATAGCTTTTATACTAGTTTACTAGTTTTACCCATTTACGTGTCTTAAGTCCAATAAGCTTATTATAAGTTATTTAACTTATTTTAATCCATTTTTGTACTTATATTATCAGTACATACACTTTCAAGTTGGGCCCAAATGGGTTAAGCCCAATAAGTTCTTTTTATGGGTGTTTATCTTATTTATTCCAATTATTAGCCCAAGTATTAGTCCAATATGTTTACTTAGCTCGTTAATGTCCGTATGCCCTATAGTTCGGGTTTTATTGGTTTTTACTTGTTATACATGTCTATATATCAGTATATAAGTTTTATAAAGTTTTCATTAGACGGGTCGAACCATCTAAGTTTTTATTTAACAAAAACGTTAATTTTTACGGTATTAGCCGAAAAAGTCGTAAAAACAATGTTTATAGTTTTATAACTTATAAAACATAACAAGTTACCATTTTTATAAAATGTCCGCTTATTTATCATTGTACATATTTTTATAAATAAAATTCATGAGTTAGTGGGTTTTAATCATAATTTATACTATTAAAATTTGAGTGCTTATATAATAGTATTATTCTTTAATTTCCAAAAATCTGATTTTTATCTTCACTTTCACCAAAACTGCCATATCTTGAGTTCTACATAGAGATAGAAGCTCAAATTTTTATCACATAAACTACATGATATGTGCTACATTTAACTCTGCTATAGCTACTGTTGAATCATCTTCTAAATATTTTCTAAAAATCGTCCAAAACAGTGAACTCAGATTTATACCTTAAACTTGTTTTGATCATATCTCACTCATTACTTTGATTCCATTGCATGGCCAACTCTCACATGTGTACAAGACTCATAGCTTACTGTAAATCCATTCTACTTCATCATTTTATCAGTTTACCATATGGTTCTTTACTGTTTTATACAGCCATCAAATTTAACCAAGATTTTAACCTTGTTTCTTATGGTTTTTCACCTTTTTAATCATCTTTATCAACAACAAATCCCCACATAACATTTTTATCATCATATAATCATCATATACATATACAATAGGAAATAAAATACATGATTTCATAAAAAAAATAACAAGAGGATGAGGAGGACAATCTTTATACCACCATGATGATGTAGATTATGATCAAAACATGGATTTTTGATGGAGAAACTTGTGATGCACCGAAACCATCTTCATGACCACCATGCTTCATGAAATCCTTGTGGAAAATCAGCCCCAAGACACCATGAATACTCCTCTTTGGATGTTATAAGTTGCACCAATCTTCATCTTATAGAGTGGAGATTAACATATGTTAATTATAACATATGTTTGTGGTTTAAAATTGTATGAATGTGGTGTTTTGTGGAGCATTTGGGACGGAAACAATGGAGGATGGGAGAGAGATTTGAGTTGTTTGCATGGTGAGAAATGAGTAGCTAGTTTTGGTTTGGTGGTTTTTGATGTAAGTAGCTTAATGTGTAAGCTACATTGGACAAGTGTAACATTTGTTAAGTAAGTTTTGACACCTAAAGGTGTTACTAGCTACTTAAGGCCGGTTTTGGAGTGGGGTGGGACAAGTGTCCCACTTGTCTCATCCCATTTATTTACGGGTACTCCTCGATTCTAGTTTCCTCGATTTGCGTGCCCTCGGGTCATTTTACGAAAAACGTTTTTATAAATTATGAATCAACGTCACAAAACGAATCCAATAAAAGTTGTTTCATCAAAAACGGAGTTCGAAAACGTAAATACGTAATCCTAAGGTTTCCGGTTTAGTCGTAAAGGACGTTAAAATAAAATCATAAGTCCTAATCTCTTCTCGTAAATTTGTGAGTTTATGAACCAACACAAATTTAAAACTCCAAAATAATATTCATGGACAAATTTATTTTCTCAAATGTCGGACTGTCACCAAGGACGGTGTATGTAAACATAAGCACGTAACGTTGAATCCTCCTGTTTAGACGTAGTCGATGCTACTCCAAGACGTAAATCCAAATTTCTTCCCAAAAATATGTGAGTTCATATTGTAAATTGTTTTTAAATAATATTCGAGAATAAAATATCAATCGTAAATTGACGGATTATCACAGCATTTACCCCTAAACAGGATCTTTGTCCTCAAAGATCATCTTACCTTACTACTCGCTCCTTATAGAGTTAAAGCCATGTGGGTACTTCCTCCACATTCGGTCTTTTCTCACAAGTGCAATTCATTACAATGCGCGAGTTTCATCAAACATAACTACGGGAATAAGATCAGGCTAAATGTTGACTTACTTTCTCTATCCATGATGTTCACGGGTTTCTGATGAATGCAAATTTTCGCCGATCTAAGCTCTACTAAGAATAATAAGAATTTCACTTGATAGATATTCCATCAAGTTCGATTTACGAAACATAATTCACGCGGTTCTTGAAGTCCTAGGGTAGATCCAGCTTATATGCCTTTCAATCCCAATTTTTACATCATTTCAATGGTCCCATACAACGGGGACTTATATCCCATGATTTGTCAGATCATGAATTCATTTTTCCAAGGTTAAAAATTGTGGCATAACTTCGCTACCCATTTGGCACTTCAAGATCTACATTTCACATTCACGTAACCTCTTGCCCACTACCGGCTGTCAATAATAAGATCCTAATTTCAATAATCATTTCAGATCTTGCGGGTCGGGTACTTTGCAAGGATAGGTTCGCCATCATAGGAAACCTTAAACCTAAGAGACATGTCCAACTCACAATGGATGTATGTCGGATGTCTTCATCTCAACTCTTGCTTACAGATGCTCTAATATTTAGATTCTAACAAGATTCGATCTCAATCCTAATACGATGATTATCAATGATAATCTCTCCAAAGGAAAACGATTATACGGTCTATTACCAAAGGTCATTCATTCATACATAAAACAGCACTTATATTACTTTGTATCGTTACTTTACCTCGTCCCTTCGATTGGGGTGGTACATAGTACTCTCATCAAGGTTCGTTCTCAATGATTTCTGAGCAAATCTCTAGAAATTCGATGCGAAGCGAGGATCTTGATATAGATGTTCGATACAGGCACACCAAGTTTACATAACTCTTTTGCATTTATCATTAACGAGAATGATATTAGCAGATTTGGCTAGTCTGTCGACGATGACCCAAATCGAATCAAATTCAGATGATGACTTTTGCAATAGCTAGACGTTTACTAATGTATGAGGCGATGTCTGCCTTCGTAATTGCCATCAGTACAACTTCTTCAGACAAAGATACTTTTAGTCATAAATGAGATATATAGAATACTTATACTTACAAATTCCAACATAACTCTATCTCACAATCTCCATATTTAGGCAACCACAAGTGGCCTTTAAAATATTTAACGCTATTGGCTCCTTTATTTTAATGGTTCACATTAGACGCGAACCCCATTTATTATCTATATTATCTCTTTTTACAATCGTTGGCTATTTTTATATTGTTCGGCAATTTATTTTGCACCTTCATTATTATGGAGCATGTCCTAATTGGTTCTTTATCCTTTTTATATAATATGTCAGTATCTATATTCCTCTCTCATGATGATATAATTATCATGTCCACAATTCACTCAGATATTCTTTCTATATTATGTGTCAGTAATTTCGTTCACTTTCCTGATGAAATAAATATCATAACTGTATTTATTCAAAATTCTCTCTTCATATCTTTTATGTTTCAGTTTCGTCTCAACTATCATTTTTATCAGTTTTTCTCAATCCGGCGTCTAAAGCGTCGATAATTATTATATGTAAATTAACAATAATTATTTAATTTTTATGAAACGTAAACGTTAAAAGTTAAAATTTCTTAGTTCGACCAATTATATAAAATGTTCAAAATAAATTTGAGTTTAATCAACAAGATTTTTGTTGATTTATAATTAATAAGATTCGTAAATATTCGAAAAATCTTTGGTTAAACTTTGGTCAAAATTTTCTTAGTTGAAAAGCAAAAATTGTCGTTTCAAATTCCAAGTTATGGTTTAAATGGTTTTACTCAATCCTTCTTAAGTTATCTTGAGGTATACACAAACATTTACCCCTAAACAGAAGTTTAGTTAAATGGTTTGTGTATAAGGGAATAATCCCTTTTTAAAATCCTTTGTTAAAACATTTGTCAAAACATATTTCCATTTCTTTTTGGTAAAATCCAAAGTCTTAAAAGGGCTCTTAATTTTTGAAGAGTCTATATGCCTACATCTTACCATTATTAATCCAACGGTCATTTTATGTGAAGGATTAAGTTTTTAATCCCTAAGCGTTAATGGTTATAATCTTTGAAAAGTCAATATAGCTTCCATTATCTATTAATCACACGGTTAAATCATATAAAGGATTAAGTCCTTAATCACATGTTAAATATTTAAGGTATAGCTTTTCATTGTTTAGCCAATTCAGGGCAATTTATAACTAATTATTAACTCATTATTATTCGTATTAACAAACAAATAGTCCTTAATGACCGCAAGCATGTCAAATTACAGCCTACACACGTGATTCACCGAATTTATGAATGCTACATGTGCATTGGTCAATCCAAACGTCATCACGTGGAACTCATAATGTTCATTACAAGCACCGGATGTAGTGATTGGAATAGATAATCTCTTTCGCAGATGCGAAGTTGATGATAACCATGCTATGGATCAAATTTGCTAGAACCTTGTAAATGATCGAACAATTCTTCCATTTCGAGTTATGGATATCGTTTTCGATTGTCAATTTACTCAGTCACAGTAATCTATAAATATAAGGAAAGATAACACCATAGCTCTTCAGGATGACAAGCTTGGTATAATAAAATCTTTCTCCGACAACTCTCTCAGTTGTACGGTAATTCCTTAAATTCAGATGGTGCTGACGTACAGTGCACAAGCCACAAGTGGAGCACCGGAAATATAATCAATATCAATTTCAACTTGCCTTAATGGCGAAAGTCTAGTTAATTTACCAACAAATACTTACTAAAGTTTCAGATAACATAAACATGTTTTAATAAATTCATATTAGGTTCTTCTAGATTACAATATCTATAACTAGTCCACAACCATTCATGGTATAATTTCAAGTCTTAATACAGGATATGGTCATCCATCAAGAATTATTTAGATCATTTTTGATAATCAACATCTTATCATTTAGGGAATTCTACTCGAGTTCCCATCAATTAAGACAATGTCGTCATGTCATAATCAATCAATCCATTCTACTGGCACTTATCATCCTTTCAGTTTTATTGCCGTCGATAAGATGTGAATTTCTCAAAAGACTAATAATAATTCATAATCTTTCACAAATTCAAGGATATATGGAGACACAACTACTATTAAAAGAGCAAGGTCAACGCATAATCTACGCGATAGAATTTCAAATCAGATACAGACGAAAACATTTAATGAATATGAATATATCCCATGTTTTCATAATTTGAGTACGCATTCGAAAGCTCCTCGGATCGTTACCCAGGTCATTCAAATGAAATCAAATCATAAGAAATGATAAGAACGTCAATACATCCAGTCGGGTATCAACACTCGGTAATCATATACTTTTCCTAAGAATCTTACTACGGGAGAATTGAACAAGAAACAATTGTCAATTGTCAAATAAGACAATTTCCACAGATGAGTAAATTCGACTTAGAAGAATAGATGCTACAGGCACATATGTAGGTGTCCCTAACACTATGTCCCTATTTTTCACTTCTTGCAGATCTCATAAAATATAATCTTTCACAATCTTCAAAGAAAATGTAGTGTTTATTATTCAGTTTTATGGTGACTACTAATCAGCCTTGCATGGTCCATTCCAAATTGTATGTAGGCGCGCAACTATATACAATTTCAAGATTAACGATGCAATACTCAGTTCGTCAAAATTTTATCATCATGTTTATAATAAAAACATTTTCATGCTTAATTCTTAAATAAGAATCACAAATAAATTTACAAAGATTTCCTTTATTATGAAAACAATTAAGTTTTCCCAACGTGTTTTATAAACAACTTCATTTCGATAATGACCACTTATATATCTCACTTTGAATAATCATTATAGTGATGAAAATTCAATTTTTCTCAAGGGATACTGTTTTATCTTATAAAAACAATGAGTGATCTGCAAAAGAGTGATGAAAGCTTGTTCACCAAGAACTAACTACAATATAATAGGAAATGAGCTTTAGCCAAATAATCATGAGGATCATGACCTCGATGACACTCAAAAAGAATAATCCACAACGTAACTCAAATCAAGATGAGTATTTGTTCAATGGTTTCATCACTAATGCGAACATTAGGATGAATCAATAAAGGATAGATAACATCGATACATGTAGAATTTAGCAATCAAAGGTAGTCTTTTCATTAATCACAAACAAGTCAAAATTGTACCGTAACACATTACGTGTTACTATGTCATACAATTCTCAGAACTCATCCTACCAACTGATATCTCAGTTAAGTTAGGGATTTTTAAAAGATACCACAATGAATACTATCCTACAAGAGTCATTAGGTGTCCTGCCTGTCCCGGAAGATCCATCGGTCCCAATTTAGAAGAAGATTTCTTCATTTTATTTGTTGGACACTGGGCATCCTCGTTAGTGGACAATGGCCTAGGAACAACCCTTAAAACAAACTAACAATCATTTAAAACCTTATAATTCAATCACATAACTTAACGACTTATATTAACAATCTCATATTCCATATAGGTTAAGTTTCACTTTATTCAAGTTTTAACCAATTTTATACTCAATTCAATATCCTACCTCATATTCCAATACTTACAACCTTATTCTTCGGCCTTGTAAAGGCAATACAATCTCAATATGAATCAACACTTAATTCCAATCCTATAACTCCTTTATCAATAGTTATCAAATAAGTCACTAGTATGAGATGACTCATACATTCAACTAGACTTCTCGGAAAGGTATTAGTGGCATGAGGCTTTTGGGTAATGATTCCAATGACAGCCTCAAGTGCAACATTCACCCTTTCGATTTCAAATCTAAGAATTGGATGACAACGAATCAGATGACATCTTTCCAGGTGATAACGTTTTGTCAAACTCCACTCTATAAGGAAAGATCGTAATGACATCGATATCAGATTTAATCTCGCCAATTCTCTTTTCAATATCACAATCAACTAACATCTACATTTCTACGAATATCAACCATTTGTTGGGATCATAAATATCCGCAACTTGGTTTAGATCTAGGATAGCTAGAATTCCTACGAGAATAGCTTCGATTAATTTACTAGGGGAGTTAGGGTTACTTGTGACAATCTACGTCGTATAAATACCTCGTATAAAGATCAAAATAATCATCAAACAATCATGTAATAAAATTACATCATATATATATATATATATATATATATATATATATATATATATATATATATATATATATATATATATATATATATATATATATATATATAATCCAAGTTATATATATATATTAAAATAACACTTCTCAGTCTTGGCCTTGTCGGTAACTCGGGAATTCTTCGGCACCGTTATAGTCAAAAGATTTTTAGACATTTTTAGAAAAATGTTTTTAGTTAAAAGATTTTGAAACGTTTTATTCAAAACCTTAGTTTTAAAAATCTTTCGTTCTCTATAACGAGAGCTCTGGTACCAAACTGTAACACCCCCAAATTTATACAACTCAATACAGCGGAAGACTCGTTGGTGTTACGGGATAGCACATTACTCACATCATAGACAACGCATAAAAATCGCGTCTTTTAATAATAAATCATTTCCATTCATAAACATCAAAGTTACATCGGTCCCAAGTCATTACATTTCATACAAAGTTTTACAAAATATTTGAATGGAAAATATTGTTTAAGTGCGGGCCATGAATTCTTGTCGTCTTCCCGAGAATTACCTTCAAGTACCTGAGATAAAACATGTTAAAAGAAAAGGTCAGCGATAACGCCGAGTGAATTCATAGAGTTTAATAAATTCCATCAATATAACTTTGGTATAAAATTAGTACCAAAAATCAATTCGTACAAATCATTGTAATAGGCCGTAAAATAGCCAAAATCGTTTTATACAAATCTTTGTAATAGGCCATAAACTAGCAAAAGTCATTTTATATAAATCCTTATCGAAAATCATAATATAGGCATTTGCCTTAAAAATTATTATACGAGCCAATGTCGTAAAAACATCATACAATACGTCTTATGACGTTGTATAAAATCAAATAAAAACCGTTATATGAATATGGTTATGAAAACCAAAACACGAACATAATATCAATAGTATGACCCTGTATTGCTAGTCAGGCAATACATCGTAATTCGAAGCGTCTAATAAAATTTTGTTAGTTTTTGGATTATTATAAGCCGCATGACATTGTTACCTTACTAAACCAACAACGGGTAGCTAGCCGATACAAATTTTACCCATCTAAAGTAGCGTGTCGTCACAAAGGTCACGCTAGGGAAATGTTCTCATACATAAATTCGCTTACCAATCAATGTGGCACGACGGGGATCAACCGTCAAGGCGCGAGCTGGGGTGATCGTCCCCAAATAGTACTATTAAATGCATAAGCGTCTACCAAATCCTGGTAGTTCACAATTCATGCTAATGGGACTTTTAGTGACATAACCTAACTTTAATAATACATTTATTTTCATCTATCGGGTCCTTTAATCATTTATCGGGTCATACAATCGGGTCATTCAATCATTCGGGTCCAAAATTAATAAACAAACAATCGGGACAAATGGTGTCCTATTTTATAAAAACTAACATGTTATCTCCCTCGCGGGTTTATAAAACATTTATAAAAACATTTAAAAGAGTGCGAGGCTATGAACTCACGTTGATGTGGGAAGGCGGGTTATCGGCAATTCGGACGTACGGTACGTGCTTCAATCACGGAAACCTAGACAAATAATACTCGTCTTAGACTCATGTCCAATGACTTTATAAAAATATCAATTATGTATACATATGATGATTATATATATATGATGATCAAGTGGGTTTACATATTCTCGTTTACTCATTTTAGTGTTATATGTCGATAGCTTTTATACTAGTTTACTAGTTTTACCCATTTACGTGTCTTAAGTCCAATAAGCTTATTATAAGTTATTTAACTTATTTTAATAAATTTTTGTACTTATATTATCAGTACATACACTTTCAAGTTGGGCCCAAATGGGTTAAGCCCAATAAGTTCTTTTTATGGGTGTTTATCTTATTTATTCCAATTATTAGCCCAAGTATTAGTCCAATATGTTTACTTAGCTCGTTAATGTCCGTATGCCCTATAGTTCGGATTTTATTGGTTTTTACTTGTTATACATGTCTATATATCAGTATATAAGTTTTATAAAGTTTTCATTAGACGGGTCCAACCATCTAAGTTTTTATTTAACAAAAACGTTAATTTTTACGGTATTAGCCGAAAAAGTCGTAAAAACAATGTTTATAGTTTTATAACTTATAATACATAACAAGTTACCATTTTTATAAAATGTCCACTTATTTATCATTGTACATATTTTTATAAATAAAATTCATGAGTTAGTGGGTTTTAATCATAATTTTATACTATTAAAATTTGAGTGCTTATATAATAGTATTATTCTTTAATTTCCAAAAATCTGATTTTTATCTTCACTTTCACCAAAACTGCCATATCTAGAGTTCTACATGGAGATAGAAGCTCAAATTTTTATCACATAAACTACATGATATGTGCTACATTTAACTCTTCTATAGCTACTGTTGAATCATCTTCTAAATATTTTCTAAAAATCGTCCAAAACAGTGAACTCAGATTTATACCTTAAACTTGTTTTGATCATATCTCACTCATTACTTTGATTCCATTGCATGGCCAACTCTCACATGTGTACAAGACTCATAGCTTACTGTAAATCCATTCTACTTCATCATTTTATCAGTTTACCATATGGTTCTTTACTGTTTTATACAGCCATCAAATTTAACCAAGATTTTAACCTTGTTTCTTATGGTTTTTCACCTTTTTAATCATGTTTATCAACAACAAATCCCCACATAACATTTTTATCATCATATAATCATCATATACATATACAATAGGAAATAAAATACATGATTTCATAATAAAAATAACAAGAGGATGAGGAGGACAATCTTTATACCACCATGATGATGTAGATTATGATCAAAACATGGATTTTTGATGGAGAAACTTGTGATGCACTAAAACCATCTTCATGACCACCATGCTTCATGAAATCCTTGTGGAAAATCAGCCCCAAGACACCATGAATACTCCTCCTTGGATGTTATAAGTTGCACCAATCTTCATCTTATAGAGTGGAGATTCACATATGTTAATTATAACATATGTTTGTGGTTTAAAATTGTATGAATGTGGTGTTTTGTGGAGCATTTGGGACGGCAACAATGGAGGATGGGAGAGAGATTTGAGTTGTTTGCATGGTGAGAAATGAGTAGCTAGTTTTAGTTTGGTGGTTTTTGATGTAAGTAGCTTAATGTGTAAGCTACATTGGACAAGTGTAACATTTGTTAAGTAAGTTTTGACACCTAAAGGTATTACTAGCTACTTAAGGCCGGTTTTGGAGTGGGGTGGGACAAGTGTCCCACTTGTCTCATCCCATTTATTTACGGGTACTCCTCGATTCTAGTTTCCTCGATTTGCGTGCCCTCGGGTCATTTTACGAAAAACGTTTTTATAAATTATGAATCAACGTCACAAAACGAATCCAATAAAAATTGTTTCATCAAAAACGGAGTTCGAAAACGTAAATACGTAATCCTAAGGTTTCCGGTTTAGTCGTAAAGGACGTTAAAATAAAATCGTAAGTCCTAATCTCTTCTCGTAAATTTGTGAGTTTATGAACCAACACAAATTTAAAACTCCAAAATAATATTCATGGACAAATTTATTTTCTCAAATGTCGGAATGTCACCAAGGACGGTGTATGTAAACGTAAGCACGTAACGTTGAATCCTCCGGTTTAGACGTAGTCGATGCTACTCCAAGACGTAAATCCAAATTTCTTCCCAAAAATATGTGAGTTCATATTGTAAATTGTTTTTAAATAATATTCGAGAATAAAATATCAATCGTAAATTGACGGATTGTCACACCCTCTGAGGGAGTCACCACCAGAGGCAAGTTGAGATCTCTGGAAACCGCCTCAGCGAATGAATGCCTTTTTGCTGATTTCTCTCTGAAGATGAACCTAAGAATGTGACTGCTGCGCTTCTAGATGAAGGGTGGGTTGTTGCCATGCAAGATGAGTTGAATCAGATCAAGAGGAACAAGATGTGGACTCTGGTAAAAGCTCCAGCTAGAAAACAAGTAGTTGGAACTAAGTGGGTCTATAGAAACAAGAGGGATGAAGCTGGCATGATTGTTAAAAACAAGGCTAGGCTTGTGGTGCTGGGATACAATCAATCTGAGGGTATTGACTATGATGAAACGTTTGCACCAGTAGCCAGATTGGAAGCTATCCGAATCTTCCTAGCCTTTGCAGCTTATATGGGGTTCACTGTATACCATATGGATGTGAAGAGTGCTTTTCTAAATGGTAAGCTTGCAGAGGAAATATATGTCTATCAACCCCTGGGTTCAAAAGCAATGAGTATCCTGATCACGTCTGCAGAATTCATAAAGCACTCTATGGGCTGAAACAAGCGCCTAGAGCCTGATATAAAACCCTATCAAAATTCTTACTTGAAAATAAATTTGTCAGAGGTACCATGATCAAACCCTGTTCACTTATAGGTCCAAGCGTGATGTCATTTTAGTACAGATTTATGTGGATGATATAATTTTTGGTTCAACCAATATTACTTGAGCAAATAGTTTGCTAAACTTATGACCAAAAAGTATGAAATGAGCATAATGGGGGAATTAACTTTTTTCTTGGGTTTTCAAATCAAACAAAATTCAAAAGGAATTTCTATTTGTCAAGAAAAATATGTTAAGGATTTGCTCAAGAAGTATGATCTGTCTGATTGTGCATCAGTGAAATGCCCCATGCTTCCTCCCAACAACTTGGGAGCTGATGACTCAGGGGTCTCTGTTAATGAGACCTTATACAGAGGCATGATTGGGTCACTGATGTACCTCACAACAAGCAGACCAGACATATAATTTTCCACATGTCTCTGTGCTAGGTACCAAGCTAACCCCAAGGAATCCCACCTTGTAGCTGTCAAAAGAATTTTTAGGTACTTAAAAGGATCTCCTACTCTGGGTCTCTGGTATCCAAATGGATCAGGCTTCAACCTCAAAGCCTACTCTGACTCAGACTACGTTGGGTGCTGTCTTGATAGAAAGAGCACCTATGGGAGTTGTCAAATCCTTGGAGGAAAGTTGGTATGCTAGAGTGCAAAGAAACAAAACTCAGTGGCCATGTCATCATCTGAAGCTGAATATGTAGCTGTCGTTGGTTGCTGTGCTCAAGTTCTCTGGATGAAAAGTCAGCTGGCTAATTATGGGATCAATTATGAAAAGGTTCCCATATTATGTGACAACACAAGTGCTATATCCATCTCCAATAATCCGGTACTTCATTCCAGAACTAAGCATATTGACATCAGGTATCACTTTATCAGAGACCATATTTTAAAAGGTGATATTGAGCTTCATTTTATACCCACTGAATACCAGCTCGTTGATATTTTCGCCAAGCCTCTGGCTGAGCCAAGTTTTACTAGGCTAGTTGCTGAGCTGGGTATGCTCAATATTGGTAAACAAATCTTATAAATGATCTCTGTCTCTGGGCATTTAAGGGAATTGAATGTAACAAGGTAGTTACATTCCAGTGGGAGTTAGTATATTCCCATTTTTAAGTTAAATGATTGTCCTTCAATGTCAACAACTTTCCCACTTTCCAAGGGGACATAAAAAATCACATGAAGGGTCAAGGGGTCCCACTTTTCCTAAAAGGTAAATATTTGCATTTAATGCTTTAATTGTAAAACGGAAAAACCTTTTATCAAAACCTTTGACTCATTTTTCTATCACATTACTCATTATTTTCACACACACATACTATTCATCTTCTTCAAATCCTCCATTTCTTCCTTCCAACAACAATGACGTCTTCATCAACAAACACCTCGTTCACCGTATTGGCCGCCTCGAATGTAGATTTTGGGATAAACGATGGGAAGATCACCCTTAACAACTGTGTAGCTCTCTTGGAACATAACAATCCTCTCTACCATCCTTTGTTATCCTTCCTCAAGAACTCCACCATTAACAAAGCCATAACTAGGGAACCCTCCACATGCTACCATCAGTACTTGAGGGAGTTCTGTTACAGCGCTGAAGTTGATCAAACCTCTTCACACATCATCTTCAACCTTTCTACACATCCGCAACCTCTCACCTTTAATTTCCACACCTTTGCCAAAGTCATTGGACTTCCTGTCAATGAAGGCATGTCCGCTGTACCAGCCAGCGCCACAGTGAAGAAGGCTCTGGCTACCCTTCATCCTCATGATGACGATGACAAACCCTTCACCTCCCAAGGCTTCCAGAACAAATCACTGATCAAGGTGAATTACTTCTCACCCATATGGAAGACGCTAATGCTTTACATAGTGAGATGTCTGGGAGGAAACCAGGGGTCACAAGATCAGCTTAATGGCGCTCAGCAAGCAATTGCTTACAGCTTGATTTGGGGGCAAGATATAGGGATCGCCCACATACTTTACACCGGCCTCATTGCAAAGCTGGAAAACAAAGGGAAGAAGCATCGACTGGCCACTATCTGCTACACAAGATATCTCTCTCTCATCATAGAGGATATGCTTGGTGAAACCTACACCAATGATGAACTTCACTCCTTCTCTCCCTATCGCATCACTCCAGCCTCACTGAAGACTCCCTTAGAGAATGAAGTGCCTCTCAGCAGGCATATGATGAAGGTTGCTGGGTTACTCGCTGATGATGGAGAGCCCTTGATCCCTCACAATAAGGTGAATGCTGAAAGACAAACTGACAAGTCTTTGTCCAAGACCTCTGTGCAGTCTACTTCTCAGCCCAAGGCGCTCAAGGAAAAGAAGAAGAAGAGGAAAGACATCCCCATTTCCTCTGAAACCCCTTCTGTTAATCCTTCCAAGAAGAAGAAGACCAAGAAGAACCCATCCCCTTCTCTGGAGGATGTGGTTAAGGAGCCTACAACTGACAAACAACTAGAGTCTAGCGTCTCCTTGTCAACAGAGACGACTAAGAACCTTCTCTACGTTGATATCTCTTAGGTATTAGTTCGCCTTTTTTTTCTTGGAGGATCACATACAATTACTCTCAAAATTATGTAGGAGAGAGTGATGAAGTTTTAGGGTTTGCCTCAACCCATAGAGTGTCTGTGTCAACACCTAGATCTCTTAGGATTATTTGTACACTCTGTCTTAACACTAGGATATGATTCACTTGTGCTCATAACGCACCCCGATGATCCTTCACCCTTTGGACTGTGCTCTTGTCCATAACAACTTGAGTATGCTATAGGTCCCGACCCAGAGTCTCTGCATCTCACGTGGTCTCTGGGTCCCCTCATATGAAAAAGAGTCCCAAATAATTTTTTCTTTGGGGGGGGGGGGACTGAATAATCACCCTCAGTCTTCCTAGGGGAAGCGATCAAAGGTGACCTTTACCTTCAACTATCTCACAACTAAAAGAGTCCCAAAGAATTTATTCTTTTGGGGGGACTGAATAATCACCCTCAGTCTTCCTAGGGGCAGCGATAAAAGGCAACCTTTAACTTCCATTACTTCACAATTAAAAGAGTCCCAAGGAGCAATCCTTCAGGGGGAGCTGGATAATCACACCCATCTATCCTAGGGGCAGCAAACGGCGACCATTCACCACATAGTTTTCACAAATTAAAAGAGTCCCAAGGAGTAATCCTTATGGGGGAGCTGGATAATCACACCCAACTATCCTAGGGGCAGCGAATGGCGACCCTTCAACATATATTTTTCATAGTAAAAGAGTCCCAAAGAGAAATCCTTAGGGGGGCTGGATAATCACACCCAGCTTTCCTAGGGGAAGCGAATGATGATCTATAACTTCATTTTTATTTCATACTGGTTACTAACAAATGTCATAACAGGCTCATAATCTTCATGAAGAACAACAGAATGATGAGGCTTATTCCATTGCTGGTGACGATAATGCTGAAGCCTCCCACATTGATCTGGATGCCGTGTCAGACATTGACTCCATAACAGAAGATGAGGTCTTTATCATTGAATATGACCTTACCATTTCAGACTATGCTGATATGGATGCTGATGATGACCAAGTCGCATCTGAATTGAAGCCCATTCCCTTCCCATCTATGGCAAATGTTCAAGAACTAGCTACCAAGCAGCTATGGGACCAGAGGCTCTGTACACCAACCCTAGTTCCCTTCCTAACTTTGCCAAACGTCATGGAACTGGGGGCAATGAAACACTTAGAGCATTTGCAACACCTCAAGCCTGTCCATGTTCCTAGAATGAAAGATGTTCAAGAACTAGCGGCTAAGGAACTCTGGGTTAAGAGGGGAGACATCAGTATCACCAAGACTAAAGTCACAAATGATGTCATCCTCTCTGAAATACAAACGCTCACTCATGCTGCTGAGGAACTCACCACAACCCTAGAGACTTCACTAACCTCATCTATGGAATCCTCTATGACTGTACTGCTTCCGCAACTACTGGGAAATGCCTTGAAAACTCACTCCCAGCAGTTCTAAACTAGAGTATCCAACAATACATGCTATCAGTCCTCACAGCAGCTGTTAAAGCTAATGTTGCTGCTATTGCCAAGGCATCTGAGCCTTCCAGGCAACTTCTTCAGGAGCTATTACAAGAGGAACTTAAAGAAATATGTCTATTTGTCCATCAAGAATTTGTTAAGTTCCTCAAACTTAGATCAGGCACAGCTTCTACTGACGCTATGCATGAGGGGGAGAATTCAGCTACCTCTACCTCTGAAGAAGAAGAAGATACTGCTCCACCAAAGGGGAAGCAGTCACTTAAACAACCAGCACCCTCAACAAAGATTCCAACACCAAAACCCATCAGATCCTTCAACCCCATCACTGAGGTGGCACAGGACAATGGAAAAGGTATTGCCACTGAGGTGCCTGAAACAACCCTGCACTTCCTCCAAGAAGAAGGTGGATCCACAGCCAGACACTCTGACTTAAACAAATTTAAAAGTACCGAGGAACCACCACTAACCCTAGAGTAGGCAAAGGCTCAAATCTTGGAACAAAAGAGGTTAGCTAACATTAGAGTTGCTGAAATCAAGAGCAAAGAAGCTCTGAACAAACTACTCTCTTCAGCTGTAAAGGAAGCTCACCTGAATAAGCTCAAAGAACTTGAAGTCAAAAGGAGCAACCTTTAAAAGGAATATGAGAGAATAGTGGACCAAAGAGCAGAGCCCGGTCAAATCACCAAGTACACATGTTACACTGACAAAGACAAAAGAGTAGTGATGACCTTATACAGAGAAAATTAAATAACCAACTACAAAGTGTTCAGTGACTTTAAACTCAGAGATCTGGACCTCTCTGAATGGTTAGAAATGCTGTCTCTTGCCCAAAAGAAGACTGGGCCTGGTGCTGCCCAAAGGATGAAAAACATTCAAGCTAAGCTTAATTGGGTAAGAGACACTGCTAAGAAGCTGAAGGTACCTCTGCCTCCTCAACTATCACAACAACAATCATCTCAAGGACAAAGAAAAAGGAAAACCCCAATGGGGCCTCTGGTAGAGAAGCTGGTCACTGAGAATGTTGTGGTAGATGGAATGTACAGAAACCTTGTACTTCCTAAGGAGATTGCTAAGCCAGTGGGTGGCCAAGTATACTCAAAACCAGAGAAAGGAATGGTCTTTATGAATGGCAATTGTGAGTATTGCTTTCAGAGAATGAATGAACTTCATCTGGCTTCAACTATCCAACTCATCATACTCAAACAGGGCATCCTAAGGAACTGCAAATTAGCTGATGATTTTGAGTTTGAAGTTGAGATGATCATTAACTCCAGGAGTGACAAAGTTGAAGCTCAGAGAATCTGTGACCAAGGCCTCGATCGCTGAAGAACCTTTTATTTTGTTTTATTTTACACCACTGGGTGTCCTTGTAATAGACTAGGTTCTTTATGTTTAATAAAACTTTGAGGTATGTTTGTTAAATTATGTGTAAGAAGAAGCTGTGTACTCATTTACAAGAATTTTAGACTTAGTATAATTTATAAACAAATAGGGGGAGATTGTTGGGCCAATGAAAGTTTTAACTATAGCCCAGTCTAGAATTGTTTAAATTAGACTAAGTTTTAACTATTGTAACACCCCCACAATTGTTATGCGCAGCGGAACTACAACAATGGGTGCTACACAGTATCCATTGCACACAAGATATATCAAACGACGCTAAAAAGACGTCAACTTAAAACTTGAAATTAAAATTGTTAGATGATACATGTCCACGGTTTTTCCAACCCCAAATAGTGCACAGAGTTTAGCGTTTTCGGTCCCCATGAATCTCAACCCCAAAAACTTCAGTTTACAACCACATGACATTAAACATAAAAATATTGTTTAAGTAGAAAAGGAGGGAAAAACAAGCGGACACCAAGCCGTACACACAACATCCATCCCATGCATGCTCCATCCTACACCTCAGCGGTTACCTGAAACACATGCCAAAAATTTGGTCAACGAAAACGTTGAGTGGAATTTATAGGTTTTACAATCCATTTGAACGTATATATAATAAAAACCATTCGTGATCATTTATAGTCTTGTCGATCAAACAAACTATAATCAAGATACTGACAATTGTGTTTAAGCTCATGACACTAATCCGTTAACTCAATCACCCGCGTAAATATACCGGCATGATTCAGATGAAACCAGTGCCCCTTCTAAAGGCATCAGTTGCAATTATACCTTATTTCTCATACAAAATAATCTACCGCAGAACTTACTATAAGTACAGCTTCTCGGCTAGCATTGGGTCGTTAACCCCGTAGTACTACAAATTGCATAAGCGGCTATTTCCCCCTACTCGAGGGCAGGACAATAGTTAATAGTTCATGATTTTAGGGACTTTTGCAACTTTGGTACTCAACACAATTTCTAAGGCAACTTTCGGGTCTAACAATCATTCATGATATACGTTCCTTTTTAAAAACTAGCATGCATTTCCCTCGCAGGTAAAACAATTTGAAATAATATAAGCGAGGCTATAAATTCACACCTTATATCTTAAGTAGTCGGTAGTTCGAGGAGTGATCACTGACGATGAAACGGATGCCCGGTTAAATCAACACCTATCACAAATAACGCGTAATGAGTAATCTCATTTTAAATACTTACGGTACTGTATAATATATATATATACTAGTCACTTAGGACAAGTATAACTCACGCCAAAAACAAAAACAACAAGTATCATTCATTTTATTCCAATTGTTCTCAATACTTACGTTGTCCATTTTTACTCGTTCTCGCCGGTACTTGACTAAAGTACGGGCTGTTTTACCTTATTAAACCATGCTTATAAAATTTGACAAAATTTCCAAAAATCCTATATGACCTGTAGATAACATGTTTTTAAGCCCAATAAAAGTTTTTACTTTTACGACCCGTTACGCAACTCATTTCCACGACTACATTTTACGGGCTGAAATTGCGCTTCGACCAATTTTGACCTCTTTGACCTATATGAAAACTACCTTTGACTTCCTTGACACCTAAGTCAACATATAGACTCATTTACACAGGTTAGGGACCAAATTTTGACCCTTGACCATTTACCAATTTATACTTGTGACCCTCGGGATTTGACTAAAACTTTGCACAAATTCGGATTATGAAAGTCCTCGTCTCCCGGTACCCGATCTTTAAAATGTCATAACTTTTAGCTCGTTTTGAGTCACGGGCTCTACCTTATACCAAGTTAAAGCTAGGAAAACCCTCTATCACTACATTTAGTTTTCAAGACCTGGAAACAAAATAATTTTTATAAAATGGACCAAATGTTTCTGCCTAAAAATGACCATACCAAAAACATGCTTAGACTCGATTCCAAGACTTCTAACCACCACTAAACATCATCCTAAGCCTTCCCAAACATATCCTAACATCAAACTTCAATCCTACCCCTATTGATCAACCAATCTCAATATCAAGAATCAAAGAAAATGAACATGCAAGTAATAAAACCTATGTGAATCATCCTAAAACATCAAACCAAACACAAGAACAACATGCAAAATCAACAACCACCATGGCTCCCCAAACACCCCCTTTGCCGTGGGGTTTGGGTGACCCAATCACCACAACCAAATTAATTTTGGTGGGTTTTCTTGGTGTTTATACTTCCATAACACTTAAAATCAACATGCATTAGCTCATTTGGCCTCAAAAACGAATTTGGATCATATGGAAAAATCTTGAAAAATTTTTGTTAGTGCATGTTGGATTTGAGCACATGAACATGTGGGGAATGACCAAACTAAGTGTGGTCTTACCTTAGATTTTTGAAAAATCAAGTGAAAAATGATTTTTGGTGAATTTTTGATGGTGTTGGGGGTGTCCGTCGGCTTTAGAGAGAGAGGAGAGAGTGAGTGTTTGATTTTTGGTGCAAGTGTTGTGTGTGTTTGTGTGTTTATCAATTTTGGCCCTTTTGATGGGTTGGGAGGGGCCTTTGTGCAATTTTTGGCTTCTTTTGTCCTTAAATAGAAAACGTCCTCAAAACTTTGCGGGTTCGACTCATTTGTCAATTTTGAAAATTTTACGGGAGTCGGAAATCTTCCCGAACACTCCAAAATATTTTTGGGATACTTTAAATGTACTTGGAAGGCTATAAAACTCACCCGACTCAACTTAACACGAACCGTAAATAAAATTCTCGAAAAATTACATTATCGATAAATCGTCAAAAATTACATGAAATTGGGCATCCCTCGGGATCGTAATCGTCATCGTCCTTCTCAAAACGTCAAACGTAAAAATTATAACCTCAAACATCGGCTTCAACCAAAATACTTATAAGTATATAAATTAAAATTTATTAAAAATTTCAAAAATTAGCGTAATTTAGGGTATCGTTAATGACCTCGATTCTAGGGTGTCACATCCACCCCTCCTTAAAGAGAGCGACGTCCCGGCGCTCGCCTCTTCTTGTACTCACATTTCGTCTTACTGGAACAGGTGAGGATACCTTTCCTTGAAAAAGTCCTCACGTTCCCAGGTGTATTCCGGTCCACGCTTAGAATTCCATCAGACCTTCACAATGGGAATCCTACTACGCTTCAACCGCTTGACCTCCCGGTCCATAATTTCCACAGGTTCTTCCACAAAGTGCATTTTGTCGTCTAGTCTAATTTCGTCCAAAGGAATCACCAATTCCTTGTCCGCCAAACTCTTCTTCAGGTTCGATACGTGAAACGTGTCATGAATAGCACTAAGCTCGGTCGGCAATTCTAACTTGTACGCTACCGGTCCAATTCGTTCAATGATCTTAAACGGTCCAATATACCTCGGACTCAACTTTCCTTTCTTTCCAAAACGAATTACACCCTTCCACGGCGATACCTTGAGCATAACCATATCTCCAACTTCAAACTCCAAAGGTTTCCTTCGGTTATCGGCATAACTTTTCTGTCGGCTTCTCGCAGCAAGTAGTCGGTTCTTGATCTGCACGATCTTCTCTGTCGTTTCTAAAACCATTTCGGGTCCAGTCAATTGACTTTCCCCCACTTCACTCCAACACACCGGCGATCTACACTTCCTCCCATACAATGCTTCGAACGGTGCTGCCTTGATACTCGCGTGATAACTATTATTGTACGAAAATTCCACCAGAGGCAAGTGGCGTTCCCAACTTCCCCCAAAATCAATCACGCATGCCCGGAGCATGTCCTCCATTGTTTGAATCGTTCGTTCACTCTGGCCGTCAGTTTCCGGGTGATAAGCCGTGCTTAAACTCAGTTCAGTGCCCATTGCACGTTGAAGCGATTTCCAAAATTCCGACGTAAATCTACTGTCGCGATCCGAAATGATCGATAACGGCACTCCATGTCTACAGACGATCTCCTTCACGTACACGCTGGCGAGTCTTTCCATGCTGTCCGTCTTCTTCATAGGTAAGAAATGAGCAGATTTCGTCAACCTATCCACAATTACCCATATCATATCGCTTCCACTAGGAGTCCTAGGTAAACCCGTCACAAAATCCATTGCGATTTTCTCCCATTTCCATTCTGGGATTTCTGGTTGTACCAACAATCCAGATGGTTTCTTATGTTCTGCCTGAACCTTTGCGCAAGTCAAACACTTACTGACGTAACGAGCAATATCTGCCTTCATATTCGGCCACCAATAAACTTTCTTCAGATCGTGGTACATCTTATCCGATCCAGGATGTATCGAATACTTCGACTTATGCGACTCATTCATAACCAACTCTCGAACTCCAGGCTTTCCTTCCTCAGATGAACACAGTGGCAACCAAATCCGATTATCAAAATATCTTAGTCCGTCAGACCTAATCACGAAAAGAGGTTTCAACATTCGTCCCAAATTCTCGGCTTCAACATTCCCTTTCATCAATCCTCTCTCCTGAGCCTTCAGTATGGTTTCGGTTAAGTCAACGCTCTCACTCATCACTAAAGCTCTAACCGTCAAAGGTTTCTGCCGTTCTTTCCTACTCAATGCATCCGCCACAACATTCGCCTTCCCAGGGTGGTAGCGAATTTCGCAGTCATAATCACTCAATAGTTCAACCCATCGTCTTTGTCGCATATTCAACTCCTTTTGATCTAAAATGTGCTGCAAACTCTTGTGATCAGTGAATACAACACACTTTGTCCCATACAGATAGTGTCTCCACAGCTTCAACGCAAAAACTACCGCTCCTAATTCCAAATCGTGCGTCGTGTAGTTCTCCTCGTTCTTCCTCAATTGCCTCGACGCGTAAGCTATCACCTTCTCACGTTGCATTAATACCGCTCCATAACCTTTACGAGACGCATCACAATACACCACGAAGTCTTCGGTTCCTTCAGGCAATGATAAAATCGGTCCGGAACATAACTTATTCTTGAGCGTTTCGAAAGCAAGCTCTTCCTCAATTCCCCATTCATACACCCTATTCTTTTCGGTAAGCCGCGTCAATGGTTTCGCAATCAACGAAAATCCTTCAATAAACCTCCTATAATACCCAGCTAAACCCAAAAATTGTCGAACTTCAGTCGGCGTCGTCGGTGCTGACCATTCCCTGATTGCTTCGATCTTAGCAGGATCTACACGAACTCCCTCACTATCAATCACATGACCTAGAAACTGCACTGATTCCAACCAAAACTCACACTTAGAGAATTTTGCATACAGCTTCTCCTTCCTTAACAACTCCAAAATCTTTCTTAGGTGCTTCTCGTGCTCCTCCTTACTCTTAGAGTAAATAAGTATATCATCGATGAAAACAATAACAAACTTATCTAGATACGGCTTGCACACACGATTCATAAGATCCATGAATACAGCAGGCGCGTTCGTCAACCCAAACGGCATCACTCGAAATTCAAAGTGTCCATACCGCGTACGAAAGGCGGTTACAGGAATATCCTCCTCTCTTACACGCAGTTGATGATACCCTGATCTTAAATCGATCTTAGAGTATACACTGGAACCTTGCAATTGATCGAACAAATCATCAATCCTCGGCAATGGGTACCGATTCTTAACCGTCAGCTTATTGAGTTCCCTATAGTCGATACACATCCTAAACGAACCATCCTTCTTCTTCACAAACAACACTGGCGCTCCCCAAGGTGATGAGCTCGGCCTAATAAATCCTTTGTCCATCAATTCCTTCAATTGATCCGCTAACTCCTTTAACTCAGATGGTGCTAAGCGATAAGGTGCACGTGCAACTGGCGCAGCTCCTGGCACTAAATCAATTCGAAACTCGACCTCACGGTTAGGCGGTAAACCTGGCAACTCGTCTGGAAAAACGTCTGGATACTCGCAAATAACTGGTACCTCTTCAATCCTCGCCTCTACATCACCATCGCTCGAAACCTGTGCCAAGAACACATCGCATCCGCTCTCTACGTACTTCATCATCTTCAAACACGAAATCACCTTCAAACGAGAAGTGCATTCGTCTCCTTTTACCGTCAAAACCCTATTCCTCAGCGGAATCTGAACCAATCTCTCACCACAGACGATCGTAGCACTATGCGCCATTAACCAATCCATTCCCACAATCACGTCAAACGATCCTAGCTCTATAGGCATCAAGTCGATTTTGAAAGCGTAATTTCCTAACTTCAAGGTACACCCTTTTAGTATAGAATTCGTGCTAACAATTTTTCCATCGGCTAATTCAACATTATAACTAGTCGTTAACAACACCGGTTCTCTATCGATATTACGACTAAATCTAACGTCTACAAAACTCTTGTCGGAGCCAGAATCAAATAAAATACTAGCATAACAAGCGTCTAGCAAAAACGTACCGGTAACCACATTTGGACCCTGTGGTTTATCAGCAGTTCCCACTTGATACACAGCTGCCGCATTATTACCTCCCCGCCTGTTTCCTGCCTTCGGGCAATTCGCTTGCACATGCCCTCTTTCTCCACAGCTATAACATCCTCTCATCCTGATAGCATTAGCCCCAGTGGCTACTCCTCCCGTTCGACAACTAGAAGTCCTATGACCTGCCTTTCCACACTTGCCGCATGCCGGCGGGCAATTTCCAACATGATACAAGTTGCACTTACCACAATGGGGATTTACTTTCACACCTCTAGGGTTCGTCACTGCCCTCATCCCTTCGTTCCTTCTCTGATTAAACTGCTGATTACGGTTCGGCCCATGGTTGTTTCGATTTCCACCTCGGTTTTGGCCTTGGGATTGATTACTTTGTGCTGCCTCCCATTTCCTTTTGTTGCCTTCAGCAATGTAGTTCTGCTTGTCCTGAAGCTTAACGTCCATCAAAGCGTGTGCCATTTGAACCGCTTCATCAAACGTTCCAGGTTTTGACGAAGTTGTTTCACCTTTGATGTTGCTAGACAAACCCTTTATATACTGCTTCATTTTCTTGGCATCATTGGCAAATATGTCCGGACACAAAAGACTTAACTCATTGAATCTCCTGGTGTAAGCAGCTATATTGTTGTTCTTTAAGGTCAAATGCCTCAACTCGTCCTCCAATTGCCCCAATTCCTCCTCTGGGCAAAACTTCTTTGTCAACAAAGCTTTGGTCGCATTCCACGTCCTTGCATTCGCCACAGCCAATCCAACCGTAGCTACCTGGGTATTCCACCAACTTAACGCATCATCCAGAAACGTAGCTGCTGCAAACTTCACTTTATCTGCTTCTGCACAACCACTGATTTCAAACGTGCTTTCAACCTTTTCCAACCACCGTCTAAGTTCTAAAGCTCCACCCGTTCCACGGAACTGCGTGGGACCGCACTTCATAAAGCTAGAATAAGTACACACTCTCGGGGCTTGCTGTCTCCCCGCGTTCCTTCCTGGATCCTGATTTCTCCCAGCTCGGTCCGCTTCCAACGCATTAGCTATAGCTTCCTGAATCATGGTGTTAACACGATCGGCAGTCAACTTTGGAGGCATTGTGTTATCGAATATCTCTTTCTGCAAGACAAGGAAAATAGAAAAACAATGTAAGTATTCATATCAAGTTTCCCAGACATAAAATACATACAACGACACATCACTACGGAGTTACTAATATTCATCAATTCACACCACAAAAGATCAAATTTAAGACATATCACAGATCATGAAAGGTAACATAGATTGTATTTGATAATTAACCAAAATCGTGACAAGTATTGCCACTACAATCGTTCACCACAAAACATCAAGTACTTGAGTTTCTCGTCATAATACCATCATACAAAGGTCTAAAATAGTTCAATTACAATGATCAAAGAAAATACAACACAAGTAACTAGGCATGTGGTGATCCACACGGCCTCTTGGATGGCGGCTCGTCGTCGTCTTCCTCGGTTTCCTCATCACTAACATCCTCATCCACATCATCCACTTTTCCTTTTCCTTTCTCCTCTAGCCCACATTCTGTTTCCTTTCTCGTCCCTGATGTGGATCCACACTCAATCGCTACCTGACTTCCCACCGTAATACAAGTACCTCTAGTAGGCGGCTGAACCATGAAGTCATTCGCCTCCATCTCCACATCGTCCACGAATCTCCAATCCGGGGGCAATGAATCCCTCACACGATGCTCCCAACTCTGCATCCTCGACAACCTCATCTGATCTTCCCTCACACGGTCAAGACTAGCGCTTAAATTTGCAACCATTGATTTCAAACTGTTGATGGCACTTGTGTTCATTACCCCATCATACGCAATTCTTGAAGTCCTTTCCAACAGTCTTTGGTGTTCCCTTTCAGTCTTATCAAACTTCTTAATCACCCTAGTCTCAACTACAAACCGCTCATACATCAACCTCTCCATCCTCCCCAAACGACCTGCGGGATCCCAGTAGTGTCTCGGTCTCGGAAAGTAGACCCTTGCAATATTCTCATGAATCGATGGCGACTTGCTGGACTCTCCACTGCTCCCATCACTTACTCTAACCAATCCTGGCACGGTTCTCAAATAATCCTTACAATTGTCCATCGGGCGATCAAAGGGTTGCTGCTCATAACGACCGGTCGGTGGTACCTCATAACCCTTCGGCGAATTCGGGGACTGAAACAAATCGGGTTCGGTCTGGCCTACGGCATCCTCGGGAATGCCATCATCCAATAGCTCCTCGGGCTCTTCTTCGGAATCCTCATTGTCGTCACTACTCATGCTGAAATTATCCACCTCACTTTCGCCATTGTCGTTTTCCGGCCCTATTTCGTCTTCTGGAGCGATCCATCCATTATTATTGTCCGGCGGGTTCGGAGGAAACGGTCCCCCTTCGTGACCTACGACGTAATCGTTTCCGTTATCGTTGGGCGGTACCTCGGCCATTCCTGCAATAACAGCGAATTTCGGAGGGTACATAAGTAATTATACGATAATTATAAATATATGCATGCAAATGCAATGCAAAGGTGGTACATATGCCCAAAATGTAATAATATGATGCTCATGCATGATTAATACAAAAATTACGATGTCGGATATTTCACGTAAAAATTCAACGTCTACATATAGTAATTCCATACTTATATAATAATTACCCACATATATACTTTACTCAAAAGTATACGTCAAATGCCATAAATACAACAATAAATCTTACCGGAGCCATGCAGGATAGTTGTGTGTGCTTGGACCCTTTCTTACGACACCAAAAGTTATAGTTTAGGATTTTCCAAAACGACCTAGTTCTCTATAACTCGTGGCTCTGATTACCAATCTGTAACACCCCCACAATTGTTATGCGCAGCGGAACTACAACAATGGGTGCTACACAGTATCCATTGCACACAAGATATATCAAACGACGCTAAAAAGACGTCAACTTAAAACTTGAAATTAAAATTGTTAGATGATATATGTCCACGGTTTTTCCAACCCCAAATAGTGCACAGAGTTTAGCGTTTTCGGTCCCCATGAATCTCAACCCCAAAAACTTCAGTTTACAACCACATGACATTAAACATAAAAATATTGTTTAAGTAGAAAAGGAGGGAAAAACAAGCGGACACCAAGCCGTACACACAACATCCATCCCATGCATGCTCCATCCTACACCTCAGCGGTTACCTGAAACACATGCCAAAAATTTGGTCAACGAAAACGTTGAGTGGAATTTATAGGTTTTACAATCCATTTGAACGTATATATAATAAAAACCATTCGTGATCATTTATAGTCTTGTCGATCAAACAAACTATAATCAAGATACTGACAATTGTGTTTAAGCTCATGACACTAATCCGTTAACTCAATCACCCGCGTAAATATACCGGCATGATTCAGATGAAACTAGTGCCCCTTCTAAAGGCATCAGTTGCAATTATACCTTATTTCTCATACAAAATAATCTACCGCAGAACTTACTATAAGTACAGCTTCTCGGCTAGCATTGGGTCGTTAACCCCGTAGTACTACAAATTGCATAAGCGGCTATTTCCCCCTACTCGAGGGCAGGACAATAGTTAATAGTTCATGATTTTAGGGACTTTTGCAACTTTGGTACTCAACACAATTTCTAAGGCAACTTTCGGGTCTAACAATCATTCATGATATACGTTCCTTTTTAAAAACTAGCATGCATTTCCCTCGCGGGTAAAACAATTTGAAATAATATAAGCGAGGCTATAAATTCACACCTTATATCTTAAGTAGTCGGTAGTTCGAGGAGTGATCACTGACGATGAAACGGATGCCCGGTTAAATCAACACCTATCACAAATAACGCGTAATGAGTAATCTCATTTTAAATACTTACGGTACTGTATAAAATATATATATACTAGTCACTTAGGACAAGTATAACTCACGCCAAAAACAAAAACAACAAGTATCATTCATTTTATTCCAATTGTTCTCAATACTTACGTTGTCCATTTTTACTCGTTCTCGCCGGTACTTGACTAAAGTACGGGCTGTTTTACCTTATTAAACCATGCTTATAAAATTTGACAAAATTTCCAAAAATCCTATATGACCTGTAGATAACATGTTTTTAAGCCCAATAAAAGTTTTTACTTTTACGACCCGTTACGCAACTCATTTCCACGACTACATTTTACGGGCTGAAATTGCACTTCGACCAATTTTGACCTCTTTGACCTATATGAAAACTACCTTTGACTTCCTTGACACCTAAGTCAACATATAGACTCATTTACACAGGTTAGGGACCAAATTTTGACCCTTGACCATTTACCAATTTATACTTGTGACCCTCGGGATTTGACTAAAACTTTGCACAAATTCGGATTATGAAAGTCCTCGTCTCCCGGTACCCGATCTTTAAAATGTCATAACTTTTAGCTCGTTTTGAGTCACGGGCTCTACCTTATACCAAATTAAAGCTAGGAAAACCCTCTATCACTACATTTAGTTTTCAAGACCTGGAAACAAAATAATTTTTATAAAATGGACCAAATGTTTCTGCCTACAAATGACCATACCAAAAACATGCTTAGACTCGATTCCAAGACTTCTAACCACCACTAAACATCATCCTAAGCCTTCCCAAACATATCCTAACATCAAACTTCAATCCTACCCCTATTGATCAACCAATCTCAATATCAAGAATCAAAGAAAATGAACATGCAAGTAATAAAACCTATGTGAATCATCCTAAAACATCAAACCAAACACAAGAACAACATGCAAAATCAACAACCACCATGGCTCCCCAAACACCCCCTTTGCCGTGGGGTTTGGGTGACCCAATCACCACAACCAAATTAATTTTGGTGGGTTTTCTTGGTGTTTATACTTCCATAACACTTAAAATCAACATGCATTAGCTCATTTGGCCTCAAAAATGAATTTGGATCATATGGAAAAATCTTGAAAAATTTTTGTTAGTGCATGTTGGATTTGAGCACATGAACATGTGGGGAATGACCAAACTAAGTGTGGTCTTACCTTAGATTTTTGAAAAATCAAGTGAAAAATGATTTTTGGTGAATTTTTGATGGTGTTGGGGGTGTCCGTCGGCTTTAGAGAGAGAGGAGAGAGTGAGTGTTTGATTTTTGGTGCAAGTGTTGTGTGTGTTTGTGTGTTTATCAATTTTGGCCCTTTTGATGGGTTGGGAGGGGCCTTTGTGCAATTTTTGGCTTCTTTTGTCCTTAAATAGAAAACGTCCTCAAAACTTTGCGGGTTCGACTCATTTGTCAATTTTGAAAATTTTACGGGAGTCGGAAATCTTCCCGAACACTCCAAAATATTTTTGGGATACTTTAAATGTACTTGGAAGGCTATAAAACTCACCCGACTCAACTTAACACGAACCGTAAATAAAATTCTCGAAAAATTACATTATCGATAAATCGTCAAAAATTACATGAAATTGGGCATCCCTCGGGATCGTAATCGTCATCGTCCTTCTCAAAACGTCAAACGTAAAAATTATAACCTCGAACATCGGCTTCAACCAAAATACTTATAAGTATATAAATTAAAATTTATTAAAAATATCAAAAATTAGCGTAATTTAGGGTATCGTTAATGACCTCGATTCTAGGGTGTCACAACTATAGCCCAGACCAGCGGAAGGCAAAGCCTCAGCTGGTACACCAGGAACATTCAAGTCAAAGACAACGTCAGAGAAGTCGAAGAAAATATAAAGTCATACTTACCAGCGATTATGAATATCTGGGATGTTGAAGGAATGTGCTGGTGTTCAAGGATCTCTGAGTTGACAATACTCAGAGATCACTTGAGAACCCTAGAAGTCTGATACAAGCAAAGCTTGTCGAATCCTTTATAGTTTAGGCGAGAGAATCTACAAAGTGTTTTGAGCGGGACAAAACAAGAGATTCAAGATAAAGCCTAGTACGACCTAGTGGGACAAAAGGTGAACAGTTGGCAGAACTGTTCACCTAAAGTTGTTTAAAGGTATGTCTCGATTTGGACATGCATTTAATATGTTGTACACTTACATTCAGAAGATGACACGTATCAACCACTCCCACTAAGGAAGCAACCTCGTATCACTATAAATAGGAGTGAGAAAGAAGAGTTAATGCAACCCTTGTGTTTGGATAAATTATCTAAGTTCTTTCTCTCTTTGGAACCACTGAGTCCTCAGTTTTCTACCAGCGACTCATAGGTTCCCTTGTAAACTTGAGTCTCGTATCAAGTTTACTTGTTCTAGGGTTCGATTCTTATTGTTATTCAACGGGTGTATTCATAGCACTTTGTAATACTTTTCTTATAATAGTTAATAAAGCATTACGCGTTTGAAAAGTATTTCGTTGTGTTTTTGTGTTTATACGACTTACAGTTTCGACAATTGAAAAGTATTTCGGGTGTTAGTGTTAGTGTTCTTAGTCTCATTGGTTCACGTATTCGGTAATCACCAAAACCCTCATCTCTTTTATTTATTTTCTTTTATTTAAGATTCATGTGTTCTTGGATAATAAAAAAAATAAAAACAATAAAAACTTGTTAGATCAAATCAAGGAAAATAAGATATAACCTTAGTTTGGTGGGGTTTGTTTGGCCGACGCATGAACCGAGAGCCATGGGCTCTTGGTGGTCTTTGTATCACCACCAGCCGAGACCTTAAGGTCTCGGTGTGGTTTTGGGTGTCTAGGCCGCAAGAAACAGGGAACCCCGACTCACGTCAGGGTGTGTTTGTTTTATTGTGGGTCTTGGCATCACCAGCAGCACCACCGGCAACAGCCGGTGGCTGTTTTTTTAAAATAGTGGGAACCGCAACCAAGACACGGGGGAAACCACCGGCTTCAGCCGGTGGTGTGTTTGGTTCCAACAGTGGGTAGCCGAGGCAGCACAAGGGGAACCACCGGCTGCAGCCGATGGTGATTTTACTCGAGCAGCGACAACTGGCTAGGCCAGGTAGCCACTGCTAAGGAGTGTTTGGTTCGGTCCGGTTCAAGGGTCCGGTCCGACTCATGTCGGTCTAAATTAAAACACGGGATTCGGTCACATGATTAGTTTTTACAAGTTATTTAAAATTTTCAAGTTATATTATTTTTAACAAGACAAATTAAATTAATTAAACATGACTATATTAATTTAATTTAATCATGGACTTAGGTTATTATTATTTAGAAAATAATACATGTTTTAACCTAATTAAACATCACAACTATTTGATGTGACGTCTTGTATATCAGAACAAGAACTTTCCAGTTTTGCTACCAAGTATCATATACCTACAGATCTGCATCCGATTGTGCCAGATCTACAAGCACACATAGGAAGCTTCACTGTAGGAAAAATCGGTGTGTGCACCAGGTTTTTCGAGTTTTCCAACAATCGCATACCTCTAAGCCACTTTCTGATAGACGTGCGAAGCTACTACATCATACACCTCTCACAACTGCATTGTATCGGCGCAGAGAAGATCTCAAATTTCAAGATAAACTGCCTACTAAAGAATATTGATCCAACCATAAATCTGTTTTGCGCCTTCTATCGACCCTCCTGGCTAAACGGGTGGATATCCTTCGCGAAACGCCCCGAACAATTACAATGTTATAAGGTGAAGGTAGATTCTCTGAAGAAATGGAATGACAAATTTTTCTGGGTAGACATGGTTGTATTCCCGTTCGACTATGATTTCATCACCCCCGACACTATGATGAAAGATAACCGCCCTATCTCCGGCACATATGATGAAGTAGATGCACAGATAATTAAAGCCGACCGGATACCAATGCAAGAATACCCAGAGGCGCTATTATATGCACTAGGGTTGAGTCATACGTCAATTCTTCCTGCAAATCACCTCCCTCAATACTTTGATGACTTTGATCATGGTAAGAAATCCCATTCGATAAAGACTTAAAATTCAAATGGTGTATGCGTATGTACTCAGATAATCATACTTTTACAGAGCTAACTTATACGCATCTTGTGAAGCGCGAGCATCCTTGCGCGCTCGTCCCTTCATGCCATTCGAGCTATCTAATGGATGGCGCGTGGGTCAACGCATCGTAGTGCTGGAGTACCCCTCCCCGAAGACCAGCAGAGGTACAGAGGGCACAGTCGCACTAATGCCACACCCATTCGGAGTGTGCCGTGCATAATAGAGTCATCGTTAGAAGAAGTGAATCACGAGGACAACTCGTGCGCTGGTCCCTCAGAAGAGTTCATACCTGTCCCAAACTACAAAAGGTTACCGAGCTCCCCAAAAGATCAAATTCCTAAAAGGAGCAGGACACTACACACCAGACCGCACACCGATACCTCTACATGGGGCATGCTTTCAAGGTCACGCCAAAAGACCCATGTATCAAGGTATATCCCAATTCCGCTCCTTATGGTCTTTGGAACAAATGAGCCCCTTTCTAACAATTACAGGATGTCAAACTTGCAGCCCACATATTGCAGCGACCAAGATGAATGCTAGAACCTCGACATCCATAAGATTCCTTCCTCCCTGGAAGTACGCGCGCTCATGCACACTGAGTAATGTGATCGAATGTGCGGACTTCCACCAAAATATAACCCCTCCTAGGCGCGCCCAATTCCTAAGCAATCTGTCTGACGGAATGCTAATGACTGAGTTGGACACAGTCATGTCGCAAGAAGTGACGTTAGCCTCGCATTTGAAAAAGAAGGTGTCATATCTATCTGAGCGCCTGGCACAAGTGGACATGAAAATCAAACAAGCGACAGAGCAAAAAGACCACGAGCTTGTATGTGCCAAGGTTGAACTCGCATGTTTGCGCCCTGTTTCCAGTATAAATGCCGGATCCATCCAATACCTAGAGGAGGAGAAGGCATCATTATCCGAGTCCATAAGTCGAGAGCGCCGCCTTCACGCGAGGCAAGAGGAGGAAAACCGTTGGGCCATGTCCAAGCTAGAGGAGGGTATGAAGGCCCTTACCTCAAATTGTGATAATTTTGTTGCCAATTGTCAAAAAGATATGGCGAAGAAGGCATAAATTCTGAAGTACACAAGCACAGATTTTGATGAGGAACTATAACCGCATCTTATGGCAGTGCGCATTGAGAACCAATGGTTAATAAAACACGGTCCTCCACTAGCCGCCAAAGGTGCCGTGGAGCTACCCAACCTCAACAAAGCGATCAAGGACATTTTCGATGCTGTACAGCTACTAGGACAAAGCCTCACCATGGAGCACGCCTTCAAAGACAACTTATTGATAGGACATTTGGAGGGTAGCGAAATCTATTCTAGGTACGCACAAGAGATCTTTGACACCGCATTCCACATATTAGAAGACATCCATTTCCTATCATAGATGTTATTGAAAAGGATCAAGATCAACCGATAAGCGTGATCATGGCCGGCCTCACTCTGGCGAGTCACCGTGTGGAAAAACCGGGGGAAGATCCTCATGCCATGGCAGAGCCAGACATCTCCCGACTACAACTTCCTTTCTATGTTGTTGGCGTGCCGATAATGATTTCGTTGGAAGATAAGTTGAAGCATCATGTGAGACGTGTTGTAAAAAAGAACCAGACCTCGACCAAAGGTGTTGTCATTAGCATGGGATTAGCGTACCTAGTCGATCTGACGGCGTACCGGTTAGTCTGCCTTCCATCGATGTATATCAAACACGCGCGTTGTAGTACATGAAGGAGGCGTGGGTACAACAACGTGCATCACTGAACCCATCACATCGTAGGTTAAAGAGGTCGCTGTCAACAAGCGATCTCTTATTGAAGGCAGTTGTCCGTACCACATGCTTTGTTGTAACTATGTACAACAATTTGTAAATTAACAACTGGTATAATGTTTATAGTGACCTGCGCATTTATAAACACATAGCGTGCTGTGCTATGTTCATGTTTATTCGTATATATATATATATATATATATATATATATATATATATATATATATATATATATATATATATATATATATATATATATATATATATATATATATATATATATATATATATATATATATATATATATATATATATATATATATATATATATATATATATATATATATATATATATATATATATATGTCCAGGTTTCTGCACCCACGCTTGAGATTGTGAGTGCGAACGCCTGTTTATGAGTACATTCGTTGAAGTGTGACTCTGAACTTATGGGTGAGCTGAAAGTTCATTACGTGTGGACCTGCCACTACTACCATAAGCGACGTCATAGAAAATGACATGTTTCTTAGGAGTGTACACTATATCTTGTGCATATAGGTCATAAAGTATGAAGAATGCTACACTTACAACAACGTCTTGTCATAAGCTGCCTAACAAAGGATACCTGATCCGGCGCCACTGGGGGTGCATCCCTCTTACGTGACAAGTTTAATTAGTAGGGTAAACTTACTCCTCTTATTTCACCTGGAAACGTTTCATTGTACATGTACACCGGCGGGCCAAAGTTGTTTATTTTAGAAAATGAAAAATACTCTTATGCATAAAAGATAAAAAAGAAACAATTTGGACTGCGGAACTAGCTAGGAACCGCAGTGTTTTATTCACACTTTTGCAAATGCTGAAACAAAGGACATAAAAGTGGAAATCCTAAAACTATTGAAAAAAGAAAAAATACATGGATCTTTATTGGGGGTTGTCAATAGCCAAGGGAATGATCCATGTTAATGATGCGACATCTCAAGGAGAATATCGTCCAAAATTCTGGTTGTCTCTTGAGTCACTTTTCACGGGACTAGCTAGCGACTTCGCATAGCTATCCGCGTTCATCTTGGCCCTTGAGAGTCCGTTGTTTCCTTTACCACGACGCTGCATGCTTCACGCTACCGATAGTCCACTCTCATGATCCTGCTGTCGCATAGTGCGAGCAATTATCATGCTGAAGGAACGATGGCTCCTCTGCGTTGCTACCAGCGGTTACCTTGAGATGGGAGTATTGCTGCTACCCTTCGCGCCATGTTCCCTATCGATGTGGTCAGAGAACCAATAGTATGTCCGAGTCTCGAGAGGATTCCATTTCCCTTCGCGCCTTTTGTTGAGGGTGGCCCAGTGATCATGTTAGGATTTTTCCTATGACCCGAGTTTGTCTGACATCACAGACATCGCACCACCTTTTTACGAACATCCTTATGCATAAATGGCAAAAAATACCCTGAGCGAGTAATCTCATCAACCACAGCTATCGGATCACACGGGCATACCTTTGTATGTGCGGCTTCCATAACCGTCGTGCTTGCTCTATCGCTAGACATTGTAATGTTCGCCCATTACTTGATTGTCTGTACAGTGTTCCCCTGATGACCTTGAAGTGCCTAGCTCTCACTTGCACTTGCCTAGCTTTCCTTCTATTGCTTGGTAATGTATTATGTGTCAGGAACTCTTTGATAGGCTTCATCCATGTTTGTGTCTCAGGGTTCGCGTTTATGATTTTGTGTAAGATAAAATCAACCATCACGTGACTAGGAGGTTTATCCATGTTCAGAATTGATAGTTGATCCATGTCAGCTGAGATTTCGTCATTTTCTTCTGAAGCTTTTCGCATAGAAAACTCCGCGAACTGCCTGGTTATGTCCCTCACTTTTTCCGTATATTGGATTAGTATATGTCCTCGCGGCTCACATGACCCCGCGACCCTGCTTGCTACCAGAGGGTTGTATGTGTAGGCCACTAGGATTTTCATGCCCATTCTGAGTGCCAATCTTAGACCTGCTATGAGGGCTTCATAATCTGCTTCCATACTAGTTGTGGGGAAGTCGAACAGCAGTGCGTAGGTAATTTGTATGTCACCCTGATTTGTGAGGATGAACCCTGCATCTGGTCCTCCCTCTCCTGCAAAGCCTGTTATTAAGTGTAAAAACACTTATCCTTTTACCACTTAAAACAAATAAAAACGAGACCAAAATGTGTGTTTGATGTCGTAAAAGTTGGAATTACGTGTGGTTTGTGTTTTTATTGTGTTTTAGGACCAAAATATGAAAAAGGAAGAAAACACGGGCTTTCACGGGCTTTTATCGAAGAAAAAGACAAAAGGCAAGTCAAAAGATCAAAAGTGCAAGAAGAACTTAAGTCAAAGGCCTATTCTAAAGATTTATCGAAGAAAAAGGCTAAAGACGGAAGTTTAACAAAGTCGAAGAACCAAATCTAATTTAAGAAGAAATTAGAACGAGTTCATTTTATTTATCGACAATTCCCGAGACAAAGTCGAGAATGACAAATTTATTGTCAAGACGAGAAGACAAAAGAAAGAAAGAAAAGAAGCACCACACCAACATACTCCTCCCCTATAAATAGATAAATAGTCTTTCATTTTGTATTATTAGGAAGTTAGTTAATTTTTACAAGTAGGTGTAATTTTTAATTCTCTCTAGTTTTCATTTCATGTTTTTCATCTTGTCATCGTAATCTTTCAGTTGTTGTATCTTAAATCTTAATCTTTAATTCAAGTTTTTCAATTAATCTCATTCTCCCTTTCTTGTTTTTAATTTTGTGTTGATTTGGTTAATCATCATGTAGCTTATTTGATCTTATTTCTTATTTGATTGAAATGCTTATTTCCTTGTTCTTATTATTTTTATGTGGTTGATGTTTATAGCTTATTGTGCTTATTGTTTATTTTGTGATTTGCTTATTTTGATTAAGTGGGTTTTATAGTTTTAGTTATTATTTTAGATCTTATTGATTTGGTTGATTTGGTGTTTGTTAGATTTTAATTTGTGTTTAGTTTGGCTTATTTTCTAGATTAATTTTGCTTATATTTGGCTTATTTTGGGTTTCCTGTTTTTTTATCTACTGTTGCTGCGTATTGTCATATTTGGAATAGGGTTTATTTATCCGAAGAAAGCATTTGTTCCGAAAAACCATTGTTCAAAATTTATCCGAAAACTTTAACTGATATTTTATCCAAAAATAATATTTGTATTTTATCCGAATTTACTTTAAGTCATTTTATCCGAAGATTACAAAACAATTTTATCCGAAAATTGGCTTCTAGCCAATTTATCCGAAAACTACACAAAGCATTTTATCCGAAAATAGTTAATTATCCGAAAATAGATATTTATTCAAAATTAGTGTTTTTTCCGCATATAGTATTTTTTTCCGAAAATAGTTGTTTTTTTTTTCCGAAAATCCTGTTTTTTCCGAAAATAGTTGTTTTTTTCTTTCCGAAAATCCTGTTTTTACCGAAAATAGTTGTTTTTTCCGAAAATAGTGTTTTTATCCGAAAATATTATTTTATCCGTAAATAGCATGTTTATCCGAAAATACCCAATATTCTGAAAATAGTGTAAATATCCGAAGATTCTTTTTTTCGAAAGTCAGTAATTTTTAGTTTTATTTTTCGCAAGTTTTTATTATAGTATTTTATCCGAAAGTTTTATTTTTTATTAAGTGCCCGTTTTATTATTTGTCTCGTTTTCTTTCTTGCAAAAATTTCACAAATTTTCAAAAACCCAAAAACATTTAAAAAATTCACAAAAGCAATTCTTTCCTAAGTTTTGCAAAAAAAAATAAAAATAAAAAGTTATCAAAAGTGACGCTTTCCTAAGTGCTACACCAAAAAAATATTCCACTTTCTCCTCTGTTGTGTTTAATTCTTTTTCTCAACCCCTCTTATTTTTAATTCTTCATGGATTCGTATGTCGATTGTGTAGGGTGTGGGAGACCATTGTCTGGTAGTCAATCCTGTCAATGGTGTTCATGCGAACGGTGCGGAAGAGATCTCCCCAATTACGAATTTGGACGTTGTCTATCGTGCAATTCGATCAATTCGTCCTTCACCTCTAATGACACTATCTCACCCTCTTCCATATATGTGGATCCGTATCCGCATAATGCACCGGCTTTTTCTCAATATCCGTGTTGTAACAATTGTGGGGGCCCTCACGATACTTTTTCTTGTCAACCGATGAATTATTATGAACCAAATCCGTGTTATAATACCGGTTTTCATAATTTTGAGCCCCCACACTATACCCTCGATCATCAACCTTCTTTCAGCCTGAGTGAAGAAGGACGAGCCCTTATTTTTGAACTTCGTGACGGCTTAATTCGACTAAGCGAAACATTGGACGAGCAACGGTGACAAGAGCAAGTATCTAGTCTTAGTGCTTATACCTCTACGCCTCTTGTGCGTCCCTATTTTTATTATGATGATTACGAGGATGATATTTTTGATCTCAACCCATCTTCTGAGATTACCACTCCTACTCTTGATATCCCAAATACGTCTAAGGATAGTGATATATCGAGTGAGATTAGTGATTTTGGTCTCGACAAATTCTTTGATGAGGTTTGTGATGTACCGACTTTTGCAGAGCATACGAACGAGGTCGCTGTTAATGATGACATTTCTCCATGTTATGAGAATTTCATGTCTGAAATTTCTCCTTTTACCAAATTTCCTCCGGGAGATGAGGGCGATGTCGATTTATTTTCTCTGGCTTACGAGAAGTTCTCCGATGAACTTGCTCTTTTAGATGAGGTGGAAGACGTTATTCTTCGCTTCAAATTATCGAAAGTTCATCTTCTTATTGCTGAAATTGAAGCGTTGAATTCTGATAGGTGTGTAAACACCCATCTTTTCTACCACTTAATTACAATAATAACCGGACCTAAACGTGTATTTTATGTCTTTTATGTCGGAATTATGCGTGGTTTGTGTTTTTGTTGTAATTTAGGATGAAATTATGAAAAGTGGAGAAAACACGGACATTCACGGGCATTTACGGACTTTTATTGAAGAAAAGGATGAAAGACGAAGTCAAGAAGTCAAGAGTGCAAAAAGAACGGAAGTCCACGACCAATTCTGAAGGTTTATCGAAGAAAAAGTCAAAAGACGGAAGTTTATCAAAAGCCGAAGAATTCAAGTCTATTTTATTGAAGAATTTAAAGACGAGTTCAAAAGAAATCCCGAAGTCAAAAGTCCCTTAAGTCCAAGATTAAAGAAGATTAGAAGAAAAGGACTAAGTACGCAATTAATGAAGATTAAAAGAAGGAGGGACTTAAACTTGTAATTAAGAAGAAAGGAAAGAGGGGAGGAAGCTTCCTTAATCCTCCCCTATAAATAGATTAGGCTTGATTACTTTTCTTTCTTGTTGGCTAAGGTGACAATTAGTCTTCCACCATTTAAATACTTGTCATTTACATTACTTGTCAATTTAAATTCATGTTATGCACCTTAATTACCATTTAATTCCAAGTAAGTTTTCATTTTAATTCTTTTCAAATCTTTATTTTATCTTGTCAATCTCTTATCTACCTTTCTTATTCTTTGATTTGTTGTGTTTATGTTTAAGTTCATGCTTTTATTTTGATCCAAAGTGGTTTTTGATTATTGTGGTTAAAGTTGTTTGATTTCATGTTTTTGATTCTTTGTTGATGCTATTTGTTGATTCGTTACTGTTTTTATTAATTCGTTGTGTTGATTTTGCTTGATTTGTGTTTATATCTGCTGTTACTCATCTTCCTTGTTCTTCGGAAGAGTTTGCCTTGTTTCTGTGTTTCCAGAAAAAGTTCCGAACCAAGGAAAGGATAGGAGGCTTCATTCGGAAGTCTGAAACTTCCGAACCAAGTCTGTTCATTCGGAACTCAAAAAGTTCCGAATCAAGGAAACTCATTCGGAACTTCAAAAGTTCCGAATAAAGGAACTTCATTCGGAACTTCAAAAGTTCCGAACCAAACTTACTCGTTCGGAAGTCAAAACTTCCGAACCAAGACTCTTCATTCGGAAGTCCAAACTTCCGAACCAGAGAGCTTCATTCGGAACCTTCCGAACCAACTCCAAAAAGTTCCGAACCAAGGGCCTTCATTCGGAAGTTCTAAACTTCCGAATCAAGGAGCTTCATTCGGAAACTTCCGAATCAAGGGGTGACCAGAAACTTCCGAATCAAGGAAGAATTTACAAGTTCCGAATCAGCAAGTTCCGAACGAAGCATTGTTTTGGATAAGTGCATATTCAGACCAATTTGTTCCGGATCAAGGATTTTGGTAATATTCCAAGTGAAGAAGAATCATTTCAACCAAAGGTGACATTTAGGACGAGTGATTGTTCCAAACGAAGGTTTATTCCAAATGAGCTGTATTCAGGTTCTATTTAGCTTTCGTCTTTGATTTCTATCTTCAAGCTTTATTTTTCTTGCCTTTTAGATTATTTGCCTTAGTTTTAGTCGCACTTTAAGTTTGCTTTAGATAGAATTAAGTTTACGTCATTTTACTTTAGTGCCCTTTAATTTTAGTCACGTTTTTAAATACTTGCACTTTACTTTAATTAGACTTAGATTTACTTAAAAAGCACTTTTACTTTTAAGTCTTTGCATTTAAATTTAAAATCACCCAAAAATATTCTTTTTCACCAAAGATCAACTTAGTCACACATAGGAGCCAAGATCAATTCGTTAAGATTCCGAGAACACGAACTTATCAATCTTCAATTTATAACTAGGTAAAACCTAGTTATCAAATGGCGCCGCTGCCGGCTCTTTTCGTTAAGATCAACAGTTTTCTGTGCTAGACACGTTGCTTTTTGGGATCCGTTTACTTGTGAACGTTATTTTTCTTGCCTTAAAAATTCCAAAAACTCATAAAAAATTAAAAATTGATAAAAAACCATAAAAATTAAAAATTTCAAAAATACAAAAAGATTTTATCTTTCTTGTGTATATATATTGTCTTTGTGTTTGGTTTCTTTTTCTTTTGCATTTTCAGGTGTATGCGTACTAGATCTTCTAATTATCAAGAGCCCGAGCCTCAAGAAGATTTAGATATGGCAGGTGTTAACAACAATAATCAACCACCGCACCTTAATAATAACAACAATGCTCTTCCACAGCCCGATCTTCGGACCATGGAGGAACTTTGTCAACCAACAATGTTTGGACGAGGAGGACCGATTGCGCCGATGCAAATCAACGCTCCTGAGTTTTCGTTGAAGCACCACATGATTCAGCAAGTGCAAACAAACCCATTTAGAGGATTGCCTGATGATGATGCCAACAAACACCTCGACAAGTTCATTACAATCACCCAAAGCATGAAGTTGCCTGGGGCCACAATGGATGTACTCCGCCTACAACTCTTCCCACATACTTTATCGCATCATGCCGAGAAATGGTTTGATCGTCTCCCGAAGAATTCTATTCACACTTCGGATGACATGACTCAACGCTTTCTTTCGCGCTACTTTCCACCATCCATGGTCACAAGCCTTCGCAATCAGATCAGCGGTTTCATGCAAGACCCTGATGAATCTCTTTTCGACGCTTGGGAGAGATATAATGTCTTGATCGACCGTTGTCCAAACCACAACATGCTTCCAGTCACCTTGATCGATACTTTCTACAACGGATTGACTTTTCGAGATCGTGATACGATTAATGCAGCCGCCGGTGGCACATTCATGAAAAGGAGACCCGAGGAGTGTAGAGAGTTAATAGAGAACATGACTACTCATCATAAGAACTGGGATTCCTCTGCTTCTTCTAGAAACAACACGAGAGTCAATGTTTCTTCTACCTCAGCAAACCCTGAGATGACCGAACTCACCCGCATGATGGCTGAAATGAGCAAAAGTATTACGCTTCTCGCTTCAAACCAACAACAACAAGTTAAAGCGGTCGCTAATCCTTGTGAAACATGTGGCGGTCCTCACTCATACACCGATTGTCCTTCGACACAAGGAAATCCGGAAAATGTGTATGCAGCTTACGGTAATTATTCACCGGAAAATTACCAAGCTAGACAACAAGGGGATAGAAACCTGTTGAGCTACCGTTCCAACAATTACCTTTCACCCGGTTTTTCTCCTCAAAACCAAAACCCCGCCAACAACTACAATAGAAGCAACCAAATCCCACCTCGTGCTTCTAACCCTTATCAACCACCCACCCAACAACACCCACCCATTAACCCCGATGTTGACACAATCATGAGAACTCAAGGTGAGAAAATCAAGAATCTACAGAGCCAAATAATCAATTTGAAAGGAGATATCTTGAAGCAAGGTAATGACATCAGAACCGAGGTTCGTGAAAATCTTCAATCTTCCTTCATCACTCAAACAACTGAATTAAAGAATCTATTGGCTAGTTTCTTGCCCGAAGCTCAACCTTCTTCTTCCTCGGGTTCTCTACCTTCAAACACCGTCACTAATCCGCGAGCTAATGTGAGTGCTATAACTACGCGTAGTGGAATTACCATTGTCAATCCACCTGACTCACCACCATCATCTACAACTCCTCCACCACCATGTATCCCTATTTCTCTTCCACCTAGTAGTAGTACACCATTACCGTCTCCACCTCGTCATGACGATGTATCTCGGAAGGACCCTTCAACATCACAACCTTCACCAACTACACCTCCACCTAACCCTTATCAGCCCAGAATCCCATACCCTTCTCGCATAGGCAAGACCAACGAGCTAACCAAGAATGACTGTAATGTAATGAAATATGTGGATATGCTATCTAAAATGACCATCAACATTAGCCTTGTTGAAGCACTTTGCCACATGCCGAAATTTGTCAAAGCATTCAAGGAATTGCTTAGCAAGAAGGAGAAGCTGATTGAACTCGCCAACACACGATTAAATGAAAACTGCTCTGCAGTCCTTCTTAGAGAACTTCCGGAAAAGCTTGGCGATCCCGGTCGTTTTGTGTTGCCTTGCGTGTTCAACAAAACTGAAGAATTTACTGCCCTTGCTGATCTCGGGGCTAGTATTAATTTGATGCCACTGAGTGTTTGGAAAACACTATCATTGCCCGACCTCATTCCAACAAAGATGACTCTCGAACTTGCAAACCGCACTCTCGCTTACCCCGTTGGTATAGCCGAAGATGTGTTTCTTAAAGTTGGCACATTTACTTTCCCAGTCGATTTTGTCGTAGTTGATTATGAAATGGACCCTCGTATTCCTCTAATACTTGGTCGGCCATTCTTGAGAACCGGACGTGCTTTAATAGATGTGGCCGAAGGTGAGTTAATCTTACGAGTCGGGGATGATTCTAAAGTTTTTAAAATGGGGAAGCTTACAGACAAATCTTTTGGAGGCCGAGAATCAGTGAATATGATAAATGTGCTCGATGACTTTACCGTCTATGACAATCCTCTATTCGAGTCTTCCACTGATAATCCACTCTTTGAAGATAATGTGGATGATTCTCACTCTACTTTGGACGCTTCTCCCATTTATGATTCTCAACCGGTCTTCGATGCTTATGATGATGATGATTCTAGCTCAGACTCGGATGATTTTAATTTTACTTCTGAGTATCCCGAGCTGCCCACTTTCGATGATTTCGATGAGGCTGATACTCTATCGAGCGATTCTTCACATGATGAAGATCCTCCACCATCACTCGATCCTACTTTAGACGATTATTCATTTGAGGAAGATTTCTCTGAATTTCTCAACACATACTTCCCTCATGAGAGTGATGCTCCTCCTCTTGACTTTGAAGATTATCGTCTTGATCCTACTTTGGATTTGAAGAGCATTTTGTCAAAGGAGAAGAAACCGGTCGACACCAAAATCCGTTGCACGTATGATTTGACACCTCTTTGTCCCACTTCTGAGGACGAGGTTGTGCTTCTTTGCGGATCTTCTTCACACTCGGCTGAGCCCGAGTGCTATTTTCCCCTAAAGGAAAAGGTGTTCGACCCCGGTATTGAAGTCTTTAAGCCATCTCAGTATCCACCTGATGAAATAAAAGGAAATATCTTTGGAAATTTTGAAGACATGCTTGCTCCACTTCAACTTTGCTTCCACCGTGCTCCATCGCTGCTTAAGGGAACCTTGCCACTGCACTTTTGGCTTGCCTTGTTCGCCTTAAGCTCTTGCTTATTGATGGATGAAAACTATGTCTTTGATCCTGGTGGATTTGTTTCATGCTACTTCCGTTAATGATCAAGGTCGAGTCAGGCTCACGACTCGGTTAACAAAAACCAAGCGCTTCTTGGGAGGCAACCCATGCATCTATCTTTTCGCTTTCTTTACCATAAGTGTAGGGGGGACCCTTTGGATTGCTATTTCCTCTCCTCACTTCTTAATCAGGGATTCGAGCTTCAATGATCCACTCTTGACGATTCTTGACGACCCGTAATTCCGTGTTCTACTTCTTCCCGGTTCTATCCTAAACTCTTTTCGATTCACTATTTTATATATTTTCTCAAATATTAAAATAGGAATCTCTTTAGTTATCCTTTCCTTAGCAAGATTTAAACAACGTGCATAATGTCCTAAGTGTAGGGGAGCTTACTCCCACATGCTTAAACATTGAGGACAATGTTTATCTTAAGTGTAGGGGGGACTTCTATCGAAGTTAAGTGGTCTTTTCCTTGTTTTTGTCCTCATTTTAACCGGAAAATCAATTTTTCGACATTTTTCAAAATTTTTGATCTATTTTGGCCTATTAGTTGTTATCTTTGTATAGTTATTTTCTTTCTCTGCTAGAATAAATGTTTAATAAGTGGTTTTAATTTTCAAACGTTGTGAATCTTTTGACTCAATCCGAGTTTACTCTAGCTAGTATCCTTAACGTGTTTAAGTCAAGTTTTGCTAGGCTTTTATATAGGGAGCTATAAAACGCGAAAGTCTTAACTCACACGGGTTAAGAACAAGAACTTTTCGCAAGTTCCTATAATTGATCCTAGAGAGTCGTTTATCAAGGGAACTTTAAAATGCGATTTCTAAACTTGAAAGAGTCTAAGAATTTGCAAGATCCTGTAGGCGACTCGAAAACCCAAAACTTTGATTTAATAGGCTAAGCATCCACGAGTCTCATTACTTGAGATTTTAAACTGTGGAGAACGAGAGATGATAGAGCCAATTATAAGTTCGGTATTCTTTCATAAATTTATGTGAGTTAATTATGAGCCTATTCTCCCATCGCTTGCTAATAATTTATTTGCTAATAAATAAGGTTGTACGATTTGAAAAGTTACTTAGCTTCTAGCCCCAGATCGTTTAAAAGTTGCTCGGTAATGACGAGAGTTCATAGCCAAGGCATAACTTATGAAGCAGGGCGCGAAGATTGGCGAGTCCAAAAGGCCCTAACAAGGCATGAGGGCTATGTTTTGTTGCTAAAGATCCAAAGTGATGTGAAGAATCATTTATCGAAAATCAATATGAAGGATCGAGACACACGACGTAAAGCAAAACTCCCCAAAAGTCATGGAGAAGTGTATCCGAAAAGACCCTAACAAGGTATGAGGATAAATAGATCCAAGTCATAAAAGGAGGCGGATCGTTGTATATCAAAGTCCAAAATAAAGATTGGAGAAAAATGAAGAAGTCGTGGTCCAAGTATGAATCTCTAAAAATTTCAAGTGAAGAAATTCCAATTATGAAGAGAAGACCATTATTTCATGAACGTCTCTCAAAGATTCGAAGTATGAAGTCGCTGCCAAATATCGGCCCGAGAAAGGTCTCAAATCGCGAACCAAGTTATGCCAAGATATGAACTTTTTGATATCCCGAGAAGCAGTTTTAAAAGATTTGGTCCTTTAGCTAACTATTGATTAAATCATGCACTTTATTTTCAGACTAAATAACTATCGAAATAAGTCAAACAATGCATCTTCATGATTATTCAAGACAAATAATAAAATATAAGAGATACACCTAGGAATAAGGGAGTCTAAGTGAGTAATTGGCCCACATGAGTTCATGTTAGTTTACTAACTTTTAATAACAATGATCTCGTTTTTAAGCTTGGTTTGGAGAAAGTGAAAACTTGAGGATGATGATTATTCATAACATTTTCAAAACCCAAGGTATGCTTTTGATTTCTTTATTTTGTATGTTTTTAATTTTCTATTTCTTTAATAAAGGCCAACGTGGATTGATTACGATGAAAAGTGTAATCTTGCTTTGTAACTAATGCATTCCATGAGGACATTGCAATGGTCAAGTGTAGGGGATTTGATAGGTGTGTAAACACCCATCTTTTCTACCACTTAATTATAATAATAACCGGACCTAAACGTGTATTTTATGTCTTTTAGGTCGGAATTATGCGTGGTTTGTGTTTTTGTTGTAATTTAGGATGAAATTATGAAAAGTGGAGAAAACACGGACATTCACGGGCATTTACGGACTTTTATTGAAGAAAAGGATGAAAGACGAAGTCAAGAAGTCAAGAGTGCAAAAAGAACGGAAGTCCACGACCAATTCTGAAGATTTATCGAAGAAAAAGTCAAAAGACGGAAGTTTATCAAAAGCCGAAGAATTCAAGTCTATTTTATTGAAGAATTTAAAGACGAGTTCAAAAGAAATCCCGAAGTCAAAAGTCCCTTAAGTCCAAGATTAAAGAAGATTAGAAGAAAATGACTAAGTACGCAATTAATGAAGATTAAAAGAAGGAGGGACTTAAACTTGTAATTAAGAAGAAAGGAAAGAGGGGAGGAAGCTTCCTTAATCCTCCCCTATAAATAGATTAGGCTTGATTACTTTTCTTTCTTGTTGGCTAAGGTGACAATTAGTCTTCCACCATTTAAATACTTGTCATTTACATTACTTGTCAATTTAAATTCATGTTATGCACCTTAATTACCATTTAATTCCAAGTAAGTTTTCATGTTAATTCTTGTCAAATCTTTATTTTATCTTGTCAATCTCTTATCTACCTTTCTTATTCTTTGATTTGTTGTGTTTATGTTTAAGTTCATGCTTTTATTTTGATCCAAAGTGGTTTTTGATTATTGTGGTTAAAGTTGTTTGATTTCATGTTTTTGATTGTTTGTTGATGCTATTTGTTGATTCGTTACTGTTTTTATTAATTCGTTGTGTTGATTTTGCTTGATTTGTGTTTATATCTGCTGTTACTCATCTTCCTTGTTCTTCGGAAGAGTTTGCCTTGTTTCTGTGTTTCCAGAAAAAGTTCCGAACCAAGGAAAGGATAGGAGGCTTCATTCGGAAGTCTGAAACTTCCGAACCAAGTCTGTTCATTCGGAACTCAAAAAGTTCCGAATCAAGGAAACTCATTCGGAACTTCAAAAGTTCCGAATAAAGGAACTTCATTCGGAACTTCAAAAGTTCCGAACCAAACTTACTCGTTCGGAAGTCAAAACTTCCGAACCAAGACTCTTCATTCGGAAGTCCAAACTTCCGAACCAGAGAGCTTCATTCGGAACCTTCCGAACCAACTCCAAAAAGTTCTGAACCAAGGGCCTTCATTCGGAAGTTCTAAACTTCCGAATCAAGGAGCTTCATTCGGAAACTTCCGAATCAAGGGGTGACCAGAAACTTCCGAATCAAGGAAGAATTTACAAGTTCCGAATCAGCAAGTTCCGAACGAAGCATTGTTTTGGATAAGTGACATATTCAGACCAATTTGTTCCGGATCAAGGATTTTGGTAATATTCCAAGTGAAGAAGAATCATTTCAACCAAAGGTGACATTTAGGACGAGTGATTGTTCCAAACGAAGGTTTATTCCAAATGAGCTGTATTCATGTTCTATTTAGCTTTCGTCTTTGATTTCTATCTTCAAGCTTTATTTTTCTTGCCTTTTAGATTATTTGCCTTAGTTTTAGTCGCACTTTAAGTTTGCTTTAGATAGAATTAAGTTTACGTCATTTTACTTTAGTGCCCTTTAATTTTAGTCACGTTTTTAAATACTTGCACTTTACTTTAATTAGACTTAGATTTACTTAAAAAGCACTTTTACTTTTAAGTCTTTGCATTTAAATTTAAAATCACCCAAAAATATTCTTTTTCACCAAAGATCAACTTAGTCACACATAGGAGCCAAGATCAATTCGTTAAGATTCCGAGAACACGAACTTATCAATCTTCAATTTATAACTAGGTAAAACCTAGTTATCAAATTCTATTCCTATTACCGAGTCTTTACCCCCGTCTATTACTCTCGTTGAGAATAATGACACATTTATGGAGGAAATCGACATTCTCTCAATACCTCCGGGTATTGATGATGATGACACGGAGGGGGACATTTTTTTGATAATTTGATGCATGAAGATATTGTCCCAAGGCCCCCTCCCGAGCACCTTTCATCCCATACTTTAGAGACCATTACTGAGGATGAGTGCTTTGACCGGGATGTGACATTGATTATTCTATGATTGATACCTTTACGGCTTTGCCGCTTAGTGATAATCATATGTCTTTTGGGGATGACATTTTGATTCCTTTACCCACCTCACCTCCCGTGGATGATAACTTCACATACTTCTCGTATGTTGAGGACCTTTTTACCTTTCAAGAGTTATCCTCCGGCCTCTCATTTATTATTTTCCTCCGGGAACGAGGACAAGATTTTTAATCCCGGTATCGATATTTGAGGTTTCCCTTTGAATGCTTAATTCGGGGTCGAGTCAGGCTCGTGACTCGGTTAACAAAAACAAGCTCTTCTCAGGAGGCAACCCGCTGATCTATCCTTCTTTATCCGTTTTTCATAATAAGTGTAGGGGAGACAAGTAGGTGTTTGTTGTTTTGTTGTTTCTTATTATGTGCATGGATTGGCGCTTTCAAAAATCCACTTTTGATGCTAGTTGACGACCCGTGATCCCGTGTACCCATCTTCCCGGTTCTATCCTACACTCTTGTGATTCAATATTTTATCGTTAAATGTTGAAATGGAAATCACTTTAGTTGTCTCTTCTTTAGCAAGATTTAAACTACGTGTACAATGTCCTAAGTGTAGGGGAGCTTACTTCCACATGCTTAAACATTGAGGACAATATTTATGTTAAGTGTAGGGGAGACTTCTATCGAAGTTAAGTAGGCTTTTCCATGAATTTGTCCTCATTTTAACTCGAAAATTAATATTTTTCGACGTTTTCAAGTTTTTTTTTATCTATTTTGGCCTAGTAGTATTTTTCATTTATTTTCTTTTATCTACTTTCCTTTTGTCATCACCATCATATGTATATACTCCATAATAAAGTCAAAAATAAAGAAAAAAAATGAATAAATAAAATGGTTTTAACAAGTTTCGATGTCTTTGATATATTAGTCCCGTCGTGAATATTTTGACTCAACCAGAGTTTACTTATTTGAGTTTACTCTAGCAAGTATCCTTAACCATATGGACCTTAATTTGTTTATTAGGCTAAGCATCCACGAGTCTCATTACTTGAAATTTTAAATTTTGGAGAACGAGAGATGATAGAGTTGATAATAAGTTTAAAGGTTAATTCTTCCTTATATGGGTTTTTTTTGGCACTTTCTGCCCGCTTGTATATTTAATTGCTTAATAAATAAGGTTTTTGCAGTTTAGATTCGATATTTTAGCTCTTAACCAACTCTTTTATTTCCTTGTAATTAAATCATGAACACATTGAGGATGCCAGCGTTGTGGACTTCCGACTAAGGTGGCTCATAACCACTAAGTAGGAGGTATTCAGACCATGGGACCGCGGAATTTGGCCTACTATATGTCATAAATAAAGAAAGAATAAGATTAAAACATGATCTCAAGGAGCCTTAGGGTGTGGGACATGTAGCACGAACCGTGTCATTAGAGCCTTAGGGTGTATGGCATGGTAAGTGTTTAATAAATATGATAAATAATCAATTCCCTTGTTTATGGTTCAAGGAGCCTTAGGGTGTGGATCATAGATAAGGAGCACTTTTACATCTTAAAGAGCCTAAGGGTATATGATATGAATTTTCTAAACTCCACATAAAGTCAACATGACTTTGGAGGAAATAATAATAAGTATACTATTGGCCAAATTTCGGATCCGGGAATTTATTCCCTAAATCGTGTTAAATTATCCTTGATGTGGGCTTACTTTAGTGACAACGTTTTTGAGGACGAGGTTAGGTTCTAAGTGTTGGGTTTACACCGTTTTGCCTTCATTTTTGGACTGATGATTATTTAATAAGTCAAATGAGCCTACGGGTGAATGACAATCTTTAAAATCTAGAGATACAACTTAGGAATATTGGAGAAGGAGTTTTACACAATTGTCTTATATAAGTGGTTTTAACTTGAGAACTTATGGTAAACAATGATCTTGTTTTTATTCTTGGTATGGGGAACGTGAAACTTGAGGGTGATAAACATTCATGACACCAAAGCCCTAATCTAAGTCTTAGATTTCTTTGCGAGTTTCTTCCATCAAACAATTTCAAATAAGTTAATAAATTGAATGAAATTGTTATAGTGTTTATCTTTTCATCGTTTTTAAGTTTCTTTTATTGTAGTAGTAGTAGTATATTATAATAAAGGTCGAGATGGGTTAATTATGATGGAAAATGTAAAATTATGCTTTGAAATTATGCATTGCGTGGGGACATTGCAATGTTCAAGTGTAGGGGATTTAATACGTGTAAAAACACTTATCCTTTTACCACCTGAAACAAATAAAAACGAGACCAAAATGTGTGTTTGATGTTGTAAAAGATAGAATTACGTGTGGTTTGTGTTTTTATTGCGTTTTAGGACCAAAATATGAAAAAGGAATAAAACACGGTGTTAGAAATACGTTTTTACGTATATTAGAAGAGTCGGTCACTCCACAATATTATTTATATTGTAATAGCTCGTAGTTAACAAATAGTTAATAGTTACTTATTTAGTTAAGTAAGAACCGGCCCATGGGCTTGTCATGGGCCGGCCCAAGTCCATTAGAGGCTTGGAGTATAAATACCCCTTTCCTCCTTGGAAAGGGGTTGGTTGTTGTTCATTTCATGTTTCCACTTAATAAAATATCACATAGTTCTCTCTCACTTTCTCTCTCTAGTTTCTCTCTCTAGAAAACATCAACCCACTTCATAGATTCATAGGTTATCAAGATTCTACATTTGGTATCAAGAGCTATGGGGTGATTTAAGGTAATGATTTGTGTGGTTTTTTAGTTTTTGATTGTATTAGTGTTCTTTAAGAAGATCCATCTTGATTCTTGGTGTTTTTGGTGTTTTTGTGATTGAGATTAGTAGATAAGTATTAGTTTTTACTTATTATTGTAGAAATCACAAAACTTTTTGGGTTATTTTGTAAAAATCTGGGTTTAATCATCATTTGTTGATCGACTGTTCATACTCGTACAAGTTTCTGATTACCCAGCAAAAGTTCCGAACCAAAACATCCGAACCAAAAAGTTCCGGATCAACCAAAGTTCCGAACCAAAACATCCGAACCAAAAAGTTCCGGATCAACCAAAGTTCCGAACCAAAACATCCGAACCAAAAAGTTCCGGATCAACCAAAGTTCCGAACCAAAACATCCGAACCAAAAAGTTCCGGATCAAGGAAGTTCCGAACCAAAAGTTCCGAACCAAAAGTTCCGGATCAAGGAAAGTTCCGGATCAAGGAGAAAGTTCCGGATCAAGGAGAAAGTTCCGGATCAAGGAAAGTTCCGGATCAAGGGAAAAGTTCCGGATCAAGGGAAAGTTCCGGATCAAGACTTCCGAACCAAAAGTTCCGAATCAAGGTATTCCAAGCCAAAATCTTCCGAATCAAACTTCCGAATCAACAAAAAGTTCCGAATCAAGGGTTATTTTACTTGTTTTTTCGACGATTTTTTAGAGGATTTAATCTTGGTTTCTTACAACAAAAACTCAACACAATTCACAAGCTTTACTTCACTGCTCGATCAACCGATAATCCTTGTCTCTTTGAAGTGAACAAAATGAATCCGAATTCAGTAATGCCTCAGATGACATCACTTACGGATATTTCCGTCATTACGGGAACAGATAATCGCCCGCCAATGCTCATCAAAGAAGTTTTGGAAGCATGGCAAGGCCGGATGATGTCTTACCTTAAGGGAAAACCGGTATATGGGAGGCTTATGGTCAAGTCAATTTTAAATGGTCCACTTGACTATGGTACCATCGTGGTTAACAACGTGACTCGACCAAGGGAGTTTGAAGAACTTACACCAGCTCAACAACTCGTTGCCGATGCAGACGAAAAGGCTCTTCAAACCATTCTCCAAGCCCTTCCACATGACATCTATCGAATGGTAAGTCAGTATACGGTGGCAAAGGATTTATGGGAACGTCTTAAGGTGTTGCTACAAGGTACGTCTCTCACCAAACAGGAAAGGGAATGTCAGTTGTATGATCTGTTTGATAGATTCACGTACAACCCAGGGGAAACGCTTCACGATTATTACTTCAGATTCACCACTCTCATGAATGATCTGAATGTATATAATCTCGTGATTGCTCCATTCCAGGTTAACACCAAATTCTTGAATACTTTACCTCAAGCTAAATGGGGTAAGTATATTACCGATGTTAAGTTAACCAGGGATTTGCATAAGTGCAATTTGGATCAACTATATGCTTTTCTTCAGCAGCATGAGAAACATGTGATCATGCACCGTTCGCCTCGAGGTATGTACCCTGATTCATTAGCTTTGATGGCGAATCAACCAAGCTTGTCTCACAACAACACTCCTTATATCTTGGGACATCAAGCCTATCATCCATCACCTTACATGACACCAACCTTTCCCCAATACTCGATTCTACCACAACCACCCACCTCACATCAGCAACAATATCGGTTTAATGCACCTTCATCACACTATGCTTCACAACCTCACCAAGCAAGCATTGCACCTTATGCTCAGCCATCATATTCTTCTTATCAAGAGAATGCAGCATATCCACCAAGCTACTCTGATCACATGAGTATTCCTTCTAGTGATTATGCAGCTCAACAAGACCAAGCAATTTATTGTGATGATGAGGAAGTCCCCATTCCTGTATTCAAACAAGGAACTGACCCAGTTGAAGTGTTAACCACTATGTCTGCTTATCTCACAAGGACTTTAAGCAAACGAGGATTTAGGGGATCAGCTCCTACTAACAATCAGTTGAGGAATTCATCCAATTCTCGCCAACAAGCTACTATTGAGAATGGCAGGGTAATGGTTCAGCCTATTCAACCATATCAGGGGAGACCTACCACATCAACTACTAATGCTCGCACGGTCAATCCTGCCCCAATGGTCAATCCTGCTCCACGGGCTAATTCCACAGGCAAGTTGAGAATGATTACATGCTACAACTGCAAGGAAGAAGGTCACATGTCCAGGGAGTGTAAGAAACCCAAGAGGAGAAGGGATGGACAATGGTTTGCAGAAAAGATCTATCTGGTGAATGCTCAGGTACAAGGAAGGGAACTTGATGAAGATGAGCTTGCATTTCTTGCTGATCCAGGGATTGCTGAACAAGACACTGTCACTACACAGAATGCAGCATACCAAGCAGATGATCTCGATGCGTATGACTCAGACTGTGATGAATTTCAATCTGCAAAGGCTGCTCTCATGGCAACTATCTCCAGCTTAGGGCCAGAAAAGAGATCTAAGGTACTTATTAATACCACTAATAATGCCACTGATGCTAGTATTCAACCACATCAAGTTGTGCAAGAGCGTGCTGATTCGAATGAATCTTCGGTGGTGAGTCTTTCAAATGAGGAGACAATCAATGATAGTAATATCAATGTGAGTCCCCAGACTTTGAGTGAATCACAACCGGGAGCCATTTCGCATACGCATACTCCTGCTCAACAAGATTTGGTCATGGTTCCTGCTACATTACTTAGCCAAATGAATGCTGCACTCTTAGAAACCCTAGCTAAGAATAAGAATTTGTCTGATGAGCTTGCCTTAAGCACCGAGAAGGTTCAAACTTTGGAATTAGTGCCTTCGTCTAGTGTTCTAACAAATCCCGAATATGATCACTTTCGAAACAAACAAATGGGTCACTTGCAAGAAATTGAAAACTTAAGAGCAAATCTTTCTGATGAACTTAAAGAAAAGGAGTTAGTGGTCACTAATTTTCAAAAACTTCAAACGGATTTTGAATTACTCGAGTCTAAGAAGAATGAAATGGAGATTAATGCTGCTAATAAGATTAGAAGTCTAGATTATTTGCTTTTAAGACAATACGCTGCCTCTCAACTAGTGCACTTATTTGATGCTTCGTTTAGAGAATTTAACTTATCGCGTCAAAAAGGCCTTCCCCCTAATCCACGGTATGCAAAACAAGCTTTAATCCATAGTACTAGACTGTATAATGCAACCCAATTAGGATTGGCTTTAGACCCGATTGATATTTTCGATGATCGCACCAATAAGGATCTAGTTGATGAGAATCGGTCATACAACTCTGCAAAATATCCAGATTGTGATTATTTTAAAATGAATAAGGAGCTTGCTAAAACGGATTTTAGAATTCGCTTCCATATGGACAAAGATCTCATTACGACACCAACCTACATGTTACATGAAGAAAACCCTAGTACATTTCCTACACTTGTCAATATGGAAGGTCCTAAGGAAATTCCAAAGGATCTTCCACCTATTAGCACTGTATGGTTAAACTTGCAAGAGATTAATCAATACTTTACTAATTTTGACAAGGTCATTTTGGAATGTACGACTTCAAATGGCCTAAACGCCGGAGAATGGGCTTTCGAACACATGAACGAGGTATTTAAAAATGAGATCAATCCATTCGTCGAAAGTCTAAAAGGAAGTTTTGCATCTCTTAAATAAAATCTTGAATTTGAAATTGGAGAAGTTCAAAAAATGTTTTATAAAATGGACACCGCTTACGAACTACAACTAATTGAAAAGGAAAAGATTTTATCTGAATATGACCGATTCTTGTCCCAAGTAATTTCGTATGATGTGCTTACTACTGTAAATGTTAATTATTCGAATGAGCTTACATCCGCTATGATTAACTGTGATGCTGTGAATATATGTGATGATGTGTGTGATCTCTCTGTAAATGTTGCTGATACTGTAAATGAGGTAGATAATCATTCTTGTCACGAATCTAACGCTGAGTTTTTAAAGCTACAAGATTCTTACAATTTACTTTCAAAACGCTTTAATCAACTAGAACAACATTGTATATCTTTAGAACTGAAACAACAAACTCAAAATGAGGATCTTTTGATAACAAATAGTTGTGAAAACGGTGTTGAGACGAGTGACAAGATGATTGCAATAGTTAAGGCATTAGAGGAAGAGATTATGAGATTGAAGAGAGATGTGTCATGAAATGAAACACTAAAATTGGAACTAGAGGCTGCAGAGTCTAAAAACTAGGTCTTAGAAATTAGACTTTCGTCTGTTCTAGGGGAGATGGATCGGACAAGACAGGGACTATCCGCTCTTTATGGTTCACTAGAAGAACGCTTCACTTTTAATGCGGCACAGCAACAATATTATGTTGAACAACTGAACCAAAAGTGTGAGGAAATCTCTGACTTAAACATCCTGCTCATTGACAAAAACATGGTTTTGGCCGAGTTAAAGGAGACACTTCTTCTCACCCGACAAGAAGTTGTTGATAACTTAGCTACCGACTCTGCACCGTCCACTAGTGCTCCAACAACCAAGTCAGTAGTGCTTTATAAGAACCCGCTTCATAAGAGAAACCCGGTTACCTACGATGATTATATGAGGAATGCCATTAAGCATGTAGATCTTGTTAGGGATATTTTAGACGATCTTTATGCCTTAGATCCCTCAAGTAGCTACTATTATTCGGCTCATGAATATATTAAGCGAGTTCAATATTGCTTAGCATATTTGCAATACATAGGTAAACCAGGCTCTGCACTACTTACTAATAGGCCCATTGCTGTAACTCCATTCAATAAGACTCCAGGAGCAAAACCGTCATTGGCACAATCAAGTAAGGCACCTTTAAAATCTGTTGCTAATGTTCCCACTTTGCCTTCTACAGGATTAAAAGAGACTACTAAGGCTAAAGGATCGCCACTCAAGAAAGATAAGATCAAGCCCTCCAATAGTAGTGCCAAAAAGAAGAAAGTAGAAGCTCACCACAGGAATGTTAGTTCAGTTTTAAATAAAAAGAATCATGTTAAGACTAAAAGCTTTGCGCCTGTGCAGAAGCCTAAACCATTCGTGAATTCTAATTTGAATTGTTGGAATTGTAATGAATGTATGTTTTCCCAACGTCATGATTTGTGTCTTATTGATCATGTGAATGAAATGAATGCCATTAGGAATGGTCTTGAATGGAAGCCAACGGGTAGAACTCGTGCCCAGGTTGGCTGGCAATGGCGTCCCACTGGTAGGACCTTTACACTAGATGGAAAAATGTGCCCTTTAACTAGGAATGCATCCATTGAGGTTAGGTCTGAGTGTCCTTTAGTTAGGCACACTAGCACTCAAGTATGGAAACAGCGCCCTTTAATTAGGTCAGCTCCCACTATAGTGCCTATCAGTGAAGAAATACCACAGGATTTGAGCCAACTAGAATCTACACCACCAACTAGGAAGAAAAAGGCTAGGAAATCTAAGAAACCTAAAATTAGCAAATCTAAGATTATTAAATCTGTACCTGCTAATAACAAGGAACATTCAGATTCCGATACCTCTACATTGTCTTCGTGTGGTGATATTTTCAGGTGGTCCAAATCATCCTCTGGTATTTGGACTCCGGTTGTTCAAAGCATATGACCGAAGATCGCTCGATGCTCCGAAATTTCGTCAGCAAGTTTCTTGGTACGGTAAAAATCGGGAATGATCATATCGCAAAGATAATGGGGTATGGTGAATATCAGATTGGAAACGTTACGATTTCAAGGGTATACTATGTAGAAGGTCTTGGTCATAACTTATTTTCAGTAGGACAGTTTTGTGATTCCAACCTAGAGGTTGCTTTTCGACAACATACTTGTTTCATCCGCAACTTGGAAGGAAAAGACTTGTTGAAGGGTTCTCGTGGTGCAAATCTTTATACGTTGTCCCTACAAGACATGATGGCCGCTTCTCCAGTATGTCTTCTCTCTAAAGCATCTAAGACCAAGTCTTGGTTATGGTATCGCAGATGATCTCATCTCAACTTTGATACTATTAATCATCTGGCTAAAAATGAATTAGTTCGTGGTCTTCCAAAGCTTAAATTTCACAAGGACCATTTATGTTCCGCGTGTTCAAGGGGGAAAAGTACCAAGAAATCTTACAAGCCCAAAGCTGAAGACACCAATCAAGAAAAACTTCATCTTTTGCATATGGATCTTTGTGGGCCGATGAGAACTGAAAGTGTGAGCGGTAAGAAATTCATTCTCGTTATTGTGGATGATTTCTCCAGGTTTACATGGGTAAGATTTTTACGTACAAAGGATGAAGCACCGAAGGCTATCATCATTTTTCTGAAATTCATTCAGGTACGTTTGAATACTACTGTCCGCCGTATTCGTACAGACAATGGAACAGAGTTCGTCAACCAGACTCTTCGTGATTACTATGAAGGAGTTGGTATTTAACATGAAACATCCGCTGCACGCACTCCACAACAAAACGGTGTCGTTGAAAGACGGAATCGTACGCTTATGGAAGCTGCTAGGACTATGCTAATTTATGCGAACGCTCCATTGTTCCTGTGGGCAGAAGCTATATCTACTGCATGTTTCACCCAAACCGTTCTATCATTCGGAAACGCCATGGAAAAACACCTTACGAGCTTCTACATGACCGTAAACCCGATGTTTCATTCTTTCATGTGTTTGGTGCTCTTTCTTATCCAAACATTAATAGTGAGAACTTGGGCAAGCTTCAACCGAAAGACGATATAGGTATTTTCATTGGTTACTCACCCTCCAAGAAAGCATACCTAATTTACAACAATCGTCTTGGTAAGATTATAGAAACTATGGACGCAGATTTCGATGAGCTGACAGCGATGGCTTCTGAGCAACACAGCTCTGAACCCGCGCTTCATGAGATGGGAACCGGTGCTATTAGTTCCGGATTTGTTCCCAATAATCCTACTTCTACATCATTTTTACCACCAACAAGGCCCGAGTGGGATAAACTGTTTCAACCATTGTTTGACGAATTCTTTGATCCCCCAAATGATGAAGTTCCAGCACCCGTAGTGATAGCTCCAATTCCTGAAGTTGTTGCTCCGGCTAATGAAGCTTTATCAAATGCATCCTCAATTAACATTGAACCGGATGCACCTTCACCAAGTGATTCTCAAACTACACCGGAATCGTCACCCCTACTTGTGCCTAATGATGTGGAAGAGGATTCTACTGATCACGATTTGGAATATGCTCACCTGCAAGAGCTTCCTTTCTTTGGTGTAGCGATACCTGAAAACCCTTCAGCCGCGTCTACCTCAGAAGAAGCTCCTTCTATTGTTTACTCCAGACCACCTAGGATTGAAAAACATAGCACCAAATGGACAAAAGATCACCCTATTAGGAATGTCATTGGTAATCTAGATCGACCAGTCTCTACACGCCATCAATTACAAGAGAGTGCACTCTATTGCTACTTTGAGGCATTTCTCTCTGAAGTTGAACCTAAAAATTGGCAGCAGGCTATGACTCAATCATCTTGGATTGAAGCCATGCAGGAGGAACTAAATGAATTCCAAAGACTTGAAGTATGGGAATTAGTTCCTCTCCCTGACAAGGTTAACATCCTTACTTTGTTGTGGGTTTATAAGGTTAAACTTGATGAGATGGGTGCAGTATTGAAGAATAAGGCTAGATTGGTTGCTAGAGGATATAAACAAGCCTTGGGTATAGACTTTGAAGAATCTTTTGCTCCTGTTGCGAGATTGGAGACTATTAGACTACTCCTTGCGTATGCTGCTCATATGAACATGATCGTCTATCAAATGGATGTGAAGACGACATTTTTGAACGGTGAACTAAGGGAAGAAGTCTATGTTAGTCAGCCGGATGGGTTCGTTAGCACGGAGTTTCCTAATCATGTGTACAAGCTTAAGAAGGCTCTCTATGGGTTGAAACAAGCTCCACGCGCGTGGTATGATCTCCTCTCAACATATCTCATTTCGGAAGGCTTCTCCAAAGGCAAGGTGGACCCCACTCTGTTCACTCTCAAGGAGGGCAACAACATGATTCTGGTACAAATTTATGTTGATGATATAATATTTGCTGCCACTAACATAGAATTGTCAAATCGCTTTGAGAAGATAATGTCCACACGCTTTCAGATGTCAATGATGGGAAAAATCTAATTTTTCTTAGGATTACAGATTTCTCAAAATCCCAGAGGCATCTTTATTAATCAATCCAAATATGCTCTAGAATCGTTAAAGAAATATAACTTTGATAATTGTGACCCCGTGGACACTCCAATGGTGGAGAAATCCAAGTTAGATGAAGATAGGAGTGGGACTATTGTCGATACAAAACTTTACCGTGGGATGATCGGCACCCTTCTCTATCTGACTGCTAGCAGGCCTGATTTGCAATTTGCTGTATGCATGTGTGCCCGGTATCAGGCTCGACCTACCGAAAAGCACCTACATGTTGTTAAAAGGATCTTTCGGTATCTAAAAGGAACACTTCATCGTGGTCTATGGTATCCGAAAGATTCCTCTATTGCTTTAATATCATACGCAGATGCCGATCCAGCTGGATGTCAAGACACGAGGCGTAGCACTTATGGATCTGTGCAACTCCTTGGAGATAGATTGATCAGTTGGTCTTCAAAAAGGCAGAAAAGCGCTGCAATTTCTAGCACGGAGGCTGAATACATCGCCATGTCCGGTTGTTGTGCTCAAGTCCTGTGGATGAGATCACAATTAACTGACTACGGTTTGGGATTCAACAAAATCCCGATGTATTGTGACAACAAGAGCGCCATTGCCCTTTGCTGCAACTACGTTCAACACTCCCGGGCCAAGCACATAGACATTCGCTACCATTTCATTAAGGAGCAGGTGGAGAACGGAGTGATCGAGCTGTATTTTGTCACTACTGAGTACCAGCTGGCAGATATGTTCACCAAAGCCTTAGATCGAGGACGAATCGAGTTTTTGATCGACAAGCTTGGCATGAAATCATTCACCCCAGCGACTCTCAAAGAGTTGGCAGAAGAATCAGCTGAATAGTGGTGGTAAACTATTCAGAGTATCCTTTGTTCGTGATCATGTATATTATCGTAAATATATAAACCACAAAAAGAAAAATACAAAAATATAAAACCAAGAAAAACCATAAAAAATTTAAAACCAAGAAAAACCATAAAAAATATAAAACCTACAAAATCCATAAAAATTATAAAATAAAGAAAAACCAAAAATATTTTTCGTTTTTTTAAACGGGCATGTCTTTTAGTACGGTAATATTTACGGCCTTAGAAATGTCGATCAAGATTGACACGGTGCCATAAATAGAGTCCGTATAAAAGTTGTACATTTTTAAAACATGCCCATTATGGCTTGTAGTTATTTCAGACTGCAACCCGGTTTTCATATTAAAGTCACGTATTTCCTCGGAAAACGTTGGCTCACAACGGGAATTAATTTTCTCGGGCATGATTTACTAGCCAAATCATGCAAAGGGATAAAGTTTACTTTACAACTTGGTCTAACACGAATTTATGTACGTTTCAGTGCATTAATTTGTTAAAATAAGAGAAATCTTATTGACACCACGAATCAATCTTTTTCAAGATACTAATTGGAAATGTTTTCATCAATATTTGACTCTTTAAACAATGACTACAGCTCTTTAAATAGAAAACGGGTCATCGTTTAAGGGGGAGAAAATATTAAATCATCTTCGTCATCCAAACAATCTTTTCAAAAGTGATTGTGGAAAATTAATGGCTAAATGGTAAATGAGTGGTATTGCTTTAGAAAACGACTTGGGCTCGTTTAATGTGATAGGACTTGCTTTAGATTTTGGAGATTTACAAATAGGTTGCGATTGCTAAGTTGTGTGAAAGTTAATAGTGGCTAAGTTTAAAAATGAAAAGTAATAAACCAAAAAGGAAAAGGAGTGAAAACTTAGGGACTTAAGTGACAATTGGTGAAACTTGTCAAAATTGACCTAAGTCAAACCAAAACCCGCCCCCCCCCCCCCCCCCCCGTTTTTTCACTCACTGCTTATCTTCTTTCTCTTTTCTTGCCGCCATTAAACACACACATAAGCTCTCAAAACTTTCGATACAATCATCCAATCAGTTCCATTCGATTTATAAGGTAATAAACATCATTCCTTGATTTAAAATTCGTCTAATTCATCATTTAATCTTGTTTAAAGATTCGATTAATTAGATTAAGTCCAAATTAGGGTTTATGTCTAAATTAAGCATTAATTGATTAGGATTTGTGTTGGGTTTTATGCGGAATAGCTTTAGATGATGTTGTGTTGCTTTAGATTACCTTAGAACTCACAAACGCGCTTAGAATAAATCATCAATAGGCTGTGTTTTGAAGTTCCGGATGAACATGGATAATAACTTCCGAATGAAGGAAGTTTTGAACAAAACTTCCGAATGAAGGAATGTTCCGAACGAACTTCCGAATGAAGGAAGTTCTGAATAAAGGACTTTCGAATGAAGGAAGTTCCGAATGAAGAACTTCCGAATGAAAGAAGTTCCGAATGAAGGACTTCCGAATGAAGAAGTTCCGAATGAAGAACTTCCGAATGAAGAACTTCAGAATGAAGAACTTCCGAATGAAAGAAGTTCCGAATGAAGAACTTCCGAATGAAGAAGTTCCGAATGAAAGACTTCCGAACAGATACAATGACTCTAGAGAAGCCGCAATTGCTGAAGCACGAACACTCAAGTTCATACCAAATAATTACCGGCTGAAGCAAGTCTCAAAATCCACTCACCATGGTTTTAAAGTCGCCATAGCAATCCTTGATCAATCTCATTTCAAGAATGCCTTAAGAAGTACTGCCTCGGTGCCTTATGATTATATGTATGAGTTCTGGGCTACCAAGGAAATCACTTCAAACAAGATCACCTTCACCATCGACAATAAACAACAAACACTTACTGTATCAGACTTCCGTAAGATATTTGGCATTAGGGATTCACCCAAAGGTATGGTATTTTCGAGGGATCCTACTAAAGACGAACTCTTGGAGTTGTTCGATGCTATTGGATGTCCTGACATACGAGTTGCGTCTGAGTTTACCACTGCTAAAGTAGGACAACCTTGGAGAGCATTGTTGGGTATTCTCAGTAGATGTCTTACACCGAAAACAAGTGGGCATGATGCTTTGCGCAGTCCAATAATGAACATCTTCCATGGGATGTACAAAGGCGCCAATGCAGATTATGCTTTATTGTTATGGGAAGAATTCACCTTTCAACTCTTCCAAAACAAGAAGCTGAAGACTAATTTCTTTGCTTACCCTCGGTTTATCAAGCTTATCATCAACTATTGTATGAATAATGATGTTACAATTGATAGGCGTGTAGCAAGTCGTCATCACACTGAAGAGGCTGATCATATTGTGGACTTAAGGCATGAAGGACCATCTGGTGGTGTGATTCCTGGTCCTATTCCCGATTACCTTCTGACGGATAGAATTAAAGGTTCTGCTGATTACAAGCTACTGCAGCTAGAAATCAAGAAGCTAAAAGCAAGCCTTCAGACTGGAGAAGACTCGTCTACTACGGTCAAGAGTAAAGGTAAACACAAGCAACCAGCTGCTTTACCTGAACTCGAAACCAAGAAGAAGAAGACTGAGGTTAAGAAGGGAAAGGGTAAGGCTGATGAGTTAGCTCTACGTGACGAAGAAGATGTTGTTGATCCTACTCTTGACAAGGCGGAGAGAAAATGATGAAGATAGCTATTCAAAGGAGTAGGAAAGATACGGGCGGTAGTGGTTCAGGTGCAAGGATAAATGTTGAAGAAGAGTACGAGGAACCAGAGGATATTGATGAGTTTGGATCACCTGAACGGTATTCTACTTCGAAGGAGACATCCATTCCGGTTTCAACAAGTGTTGAAAAGGAGTCCGTTGCTCCTACAATCATGATGTCTACTCAACCTTTAGTAACTCAACCCTTAGCAACTCCACCTCCACCAATACAACCTTTACCAACCAGACCGGTTTCAACACCATTCCTTCCACCACCAATAACTCCCATCCTTAGTACCGTAGTAACAACCGAGCCTCTTCACTCAACCCAGAGCAGCTCTGCAACGTCTTCAATGGTTGTATTTGTAATGGCCGAAATGTTGGATAAACATACGTATAATCACAAGAGGGAGATGGATGAACTTCGCCAAGAGCTACAAAGACGAGCTCAAAGTGAAGAAGCATCTAGGAAAGCCCAAGAAGAGATGCTTGCTAAGTTCGCTGCAGAGATGGAGTTAACACGAAAAGCTCATGCAGAAGAACTAGCTCAGGTTAAGCAGGCTGAAGCTGATAAGCATGCTGCACGTATAACCAGACTTCAAGCGATGATGGATAAATACAAGGAGCAAAAAGAAGCACTTGAAGCTTCTGTTGAAGAGAGAGTGAAAAAATACGTTAAATCCATTATGCCTAAACTGCGTGATGAATTGAAGACACTCGCGGCTGATAACTTGATGATCAAGTCATCCAATCCTTCAGAATCCGCCTACAAAATTGCTTATGAGTTAACGGATTTTGAATTAAAGAAGATCCTGAAAGCTCGAATGAGGGAACTTGGATCGTTTGATAAATCTAGGATTCAACGGGCTCTCTACAAATCCCTGAATGACGCTATCATGGAGGATGATAGGTTATTTAAAACGTTTGGAAGTGTGGTACCATACCACATTCTGCCTGAGGAAGAAAGGGAAGAAAGTGAAGACGAAGAGGGTACTGGTGAAGAAGAAGGTGAAGAAGAAGAAGAAGAAGAAAAGGATGATGACGAAGACGATGATGGTGATGATGATGAAGATGATGATGATGATGAGGATGATGATGGTGGTGATGGTAATGAGGAGAGTGCGAAGGGGAGCAACGAGGATAACGATGAGGATGATGATGGTACACAGCCCAAAAAGGGGGACAAGGTAGCCAGCTCAAAGAAACCTGCTAAGTCTGGAACCAAGTCCAAGAAAGATACAACGCAGAAGGAAAAATCAACATCAACGGAATCAAGACGATCTAAGTGGCGCCACGATGTGAATGCTACTACAGCGTCATCGATTCCCGGTACTTCTATTGCTGTATCTATACCTGTTACCACTAATCCTGTTAGTTCTGTTGTTGTTGCTCCTGTGATTGCAGAATCGGTAACTGAACCTGAAGCTGCACAACACTCACCCGTTCATGACACCACCGAGATGCCTGAATCAGAACCAGCAGATGTTCACGTTTCCACTCCTCTACAACAAGAACCACAATCTACTGTTCCTGAATCAAGCACACGGGACTGGGCAGACACGTTGGAGATTGACGAGACTGCACAGCCACAGGCTTGGATCACGGCAGCGGCGCAATATGATCCGATCACAGACGCTGACAGAGATGTTTTATATCTCCATATCCGCAGTCCGATTGACTTATGTGCATTTCTGGCTCATGAGTATATGACTTCGGTTACTCCGTCATTGGTGAAGAGAGCGCTAAAGGATAAGAGAATTCGTGCCAAAACCCGATTAACCCGAATGGAGTTCGAGTACTATGCTGATGAGATCCTGAAAGCTCTGAATATCGTTCAACGGCCAGGTCTTCATGAATCAGAAAGAGCTCCACCTCCACTCGATCCTACTCAAGATAATCAGATTGCTCTCGACTTCTTCGTCACCTATGATCTTGAGTATCTTCTGAAGGGTTCATTAAAGTACGCCACCTCCTTGACTTTGCTGAAAGCTGCCAACTGGGGGACAATACCCTGGATCGAGGAAAAGGTAAACCGACTCTGGGTCCCAAGGGTAACTCATAATTATGATATGTATGCTGTTATAGGTGCATCTCATTGGGACGAACGAGTCCGAAGGGCGTACAGGGGTTGCTGTTTAGTCAATTCAGGAAGCAACGTTAGATCCAATATCCGCATCTCCAGTATTTTAGGGCTGAAAACTGAAGCCAAGAATGGCTATTATCATGTGACGGAGATTGGTTTGAAAAGGGAGGATGACAGAGAATACAAGATCCAGCAGGGAGATTTTTCTATCATTCGCCTTGAGGATATCGAAGATATGTTGCTTCTGATGACCCGTGATCAACTCACACATATTCCTCGTGAAGACCTCATTGCCTTGAATACAACACTTCGTATGTTCACACGAAGCGTTGTTATCAAGAAACGAGTTGAAGATCTTCAGTTGGGAGTCGAAAGTTACCAAAGGAAGCTTAACCTAACCCGTCCAGTGAATCAAGTGTTACCTCAACATGTCAACAGATGTCCCTATACCGGCATTTCTGTTCCGAATTGTGGGATTTTCTACTTGAACAGTCGAGGGTTAATGAAGTTTATGAGGGTGGGTGAGCTTTATAAGTACAGTGATGGGACTCTCCTATACGTCAGAGGAAAGTTGGAGCATCTCAATTCGGGTGGGACTTTACCAGAGATGACTGAGGATTGGCATCAGGGATATCGGCAGATGGCCAAGTATGTGATCAAGAAGATAGATCAAAAGCTCCGTGAACGTAGATTAATGAGGAGTTTGGAAAGATTCGTTGGTGGTAGACCATATTTAGTGCACCACAAGCTACTGCAACGATCCATCTAATGGGTCGTACATTTCAGGTCCACTTTATATTGGTTTTCAATTGTGAATATGTATATTTGTGAATATTGTGCTTGTACGGCTTGATGTAGTGTTAAGGTATGATAATTTTTCAAGAATTTCTCACGAGATTCTAAATCTTTCAAAATATATCATACTAAAGCACTACAAATATCCCTTATTAATTTAAGGGGGAGCATGAACATGTTCTATGGCCAAACATCGATTTCATTTTTAACCCAAAGACCGGTTAATCCATTCAATATCCCAAATATTAATGGTTAACATTTTGGATAAGGGGATAAAATGGGATTAAGGAGATTTAAATGATACTTGGCTAAAAGATGAAAAAGACTTAACGATTATCCAACTTAATATGTGTAAAGCACGTGTTAAGAGGGAGCGTTTTTGATGATCAAAAACACCTAAGGTACGAAACTTTTGATTTCAATATCACAAGTACTTTAGGTGATTTTCAATGATTTTTCATGGTGGCAATTCCTTCCCAAAACACGCTTAATTCACGACGAATGTGGTGACAAAAGGGTGGTAGGAATAGGTTTAGTCCAATGATTCATCAGAGCCGATGGAATCTTCCCAAGGAAAATTCCCTAGATAGAATTAGAAGTCCTAGGAAAGTTGGAGAAAGATTGTGAACGTAGCTGAATGCCGACCAAGTACTTAAGCTAGCACTGGAACAATCACAACAAGGTGCTAGTGATGACGTATTGGTAAGCATTGAAGGGGTTGAAGAATGAAAAAGAATTGTAAAGATAAAGGGTGTAAAGAAAGAAGCCCTCCTTACAACTTAAGGCAGAAACCGGGTCAATACATATGCTATTGAGATCATTTTTGTTAATGATTCTCGGTATTGAAGAAAGACATCATGGACCCAGTGATGCAATGCACAACCCTTCCCAGCTAACTCAAATATCTCTCAAAAGGTATTTGTTTTAATCACACGGAGTTCAACACGTTATCTATTGGTTTATTCACTCCGAATAGACTGGTATTGAAAAGGTGGCACCCCTCTCCAGCCATCGCTCACTAAATCAAAACGCACTATCGAGTCTAGAGCCAAGAGATCATCAAAAGTCTCATTAGGACACTTTCCATTTATTCCTTGCTTTCTCACACACTGTGAAAAGTAAGAGATTTTCATGAGTCCTACGCAGTATTCCTGTAATATTGCCAGAACATCCGAGTAATACGCAAGTATTACAATGAAGATGGAAATCCTGCTTGAGCCAACATCAAACAAGCTCATGGTAGGTTACACGTGCGGTTCTTTTAGAACCAATCTTGTGAAAAACTGGAAGGAAACAGTGGTTTAATTCTTAATTGAACTTAAACTCGTTCCAGGCCTCTACGCATTATCATATGATCTTGCCAGAACACTCAGAGTGACTCTTTATTGATCACAGTGATGAGTGGAAATCCTTCTAGTGTTAACATCAAACAGCACTTGGTAGGTGACGTGCAAGATTCTTTATGAATTGAGCTCGTGATAACTGGAAAGCAACGATGGTGAAAATCTTAATTGAAATTCACTTGTTCCAGGTTTTATGAATTGACGGCTTCAAATCACAAGGATAATTTATCCAAGTGATTCACTCTTTATGTTCGCAGTCAGCTTTGGACGGTCGAATAAAGAGAATGGGTTTACCCGCGAAATCCTGTCAGGAAGTTACTTAATTGAAACTATCCGTCATGGGTACGATATCTAATATCGTCCAACGGTCTTCACCGACCGGAGGTAAAATTCTACCGAATTAGAATAAAATGTCAAAGCCATTTTATTCGTGTCGTTGCTGTGTACCTGTTAAAGACGGTGGCGTTGCTGTGTACCTGTTGAAGACGGTGGCGTTGCTGTGTACAAGTTGAAGACGGTGGTGTTGCGGTGTACCTGTAGAAGTCGTTCCCACATGCTTATGTTTTTCTGCATCAAAGTTCAGCTAAAATTCAAGAAAGTACAAGATGAAGTCTTCCGCTGTACCGAACTCTGAAGCTTTCGAGAATTCAACAAAAAGACATAAGTGTGTGGAACATGGAGTCACGAGGAGGCAAGAATCACAAGAAGGCAAAGATCGCACGTGAAAGGCCAAAAGAACAATGCTCTCAAGCCAAAGCCAAAAAGATCAAATCAAAATATTCACAACAAAAAGAAAAAGAAGAAAAGACTACGAGCTAAAGAACGAAGACTTAGTATAGTATGCTAGGTTTAGAACTTTGTAACGTGGAGTGACCTCCCTTAGGGGGAGATTGTTAGAAATACGTTTTTACGTATATTAGAAGAGTCGGTCACTCCACAATATTATTTATGTTGTAATAGCTCGTAGTTAACAAATAGTTAATAGTTACTTATTTAGTTAAGTAAGAACCGGCCCATGGGCTTGTCATGGGCCGGCCCAAGTACATTAGAGGCTTGGAAGTATAAATACCCCTTTCCTCCTTGGAAAGGGGTTGGTTGTTGTTCATTTCATGTTTCCACTTAATAAAATATCACATAGTTCTCTCTCACTTTCTCTCTCTAGTTTCTCTCTCTAGAAAACATCAACCCACTTCATAGATTCATAGGTTATCAAGATTCTACATTTGGTATCAGAGCCTATTCTAAAGACAAAAGACAAAAGACAATAGACAAAAGACAAGTCAAAAGATCAAAAGTGCAAGATGAACGGAAGTCAAAGGCCTATTCTAAAGATTTATCGAAGAAAAAGACTAAAGACGGAAGTTTAAAAAATTCAAAGAACCAAATCTAATTAAAAAGAAACTAGAAGACGAGTTCATTTTATTTATCGACAAATCTCGAGACAAAGTCGAGAATGACGAATTTATTGTCAAGACGAGGAGACAAAAGAAAGAAAGTAAGGAAGCACCACACCAACATACTCCTCCCCTATAAATAGACAAATGGTCTTTCATTTTGTATTATTAGGAAGTTAGTCAATTTTTTCAAGTAGGTGTAGTTTTACATTCTCTCTAGTTTTCATTTCATGTTTTTCATCTTTTCATCTTAATCTTTCAATTGTTGGATCTTAAATCTTAATCTTTAATTCAAGTTTTTCAATTAATCTCATTCTTTCTTTCTTGTTTTTAATTTTGTGTTGATTTGGTTAATCATCATGCAACTTATTTGATCTTATTGCTTATTTGATTGAAGTGCTTATTTCCTTGTTCTTATTATTTTTATGTGGTTGATGTTTATAGCTTATTGTGCTTATTGTTTATTTTGTGATTTACTTATTTTGATTAAGTGGATTTTATAGTTTTAGTTATTATTTTAGATCTTATTGATTTGGTTGATTTGGTGTTTGTTAGATTTTAATTTGTGTTTAGTCTGGCTTATTTTCTAGATTAATTTTGCTTATTTTTGGCTTATTTTGGGTTTCCTGTTTTTTTGGATCTACTGGTGTTGCGTACTGTCATATTCGGAATAGGGTTTATTTATCCTAAGAAAGCATTTGTTCCGAAAAACCAATGTTCAAAATTTATCCGAAAACTTTAACTGATATTTTATCCGAAAATAATATTTGTATTTTTGTGGGTTTGCCATATATGGATCCGGTGGTCTAGGTGGGTGGTGAAAAGTGGTGGCAGCCATGGTGGAGAGAGAGATAGAGGGTTGTGTGTGTAAAGAGAAAGAAAAGGAAAAATGTGATAAATGAAAAATGAAACACAAGCTACAACCCCCTCCTTGGAAGCCTTGGAGGGGTATATATAGTCACACGACACCTAAACTATACATCGTTACCTAGTCTAATCTATGCGTGTGTGACTATGATAACTAATGGGAATTCTTAAATGTCGTCACATAAAGTAAATTTCCAACAATCTTCCCCCATGGGACGACGTTTAGAATTCTTTACAATATTTTTCTTAACAAGTACATAATGATTAAGAACAAAAGCTTCCATGAAGCGTCCAATGCTGATGACGTCTTCTGAGACTTTTGACTTCAAGTCTTCACTTCAAAACGACTAATCTTTGTAGTAACTTGTAGAAGAAATACTGTAACGACACAAGCTAAGTAACTCATGTACTTATGGTTAAGGAGAAGCTTCTGAATTAACTTCCCCCTAATTCATGCCACATAAACTTGATGTAGAAGCTTTTAATAGCTTCCCCCTAAACCGACAATCCTCATAAGCAACTTTAAAGCTTTCAATAAAGCTTAGAATGATTAAGCGCACAGCAGAATTTAACAAGCAAACCTCATCATATAACATGATAATGTTGCTATGAGGGATTGCAAGTTTCGGGCACACCAAGTAGATCAACAACTTCTCTTCTCACGCTTGATAATTCTTCTAAATTTTTCTTCCCCCTGAGAGTTCACGTTATGCATACTAGAAAGAATCAAAACATTTCTTCCCCCACGTAGTTGAAGAAAGTAAACCAATCCCATGTATGAAGCTCAAATACAGAAGTAGACACTTTATCCCATTCATGAAGTTGACATCGTAACACCAGAGTCAATTAAGTCCCGGAAATGCACATATCTTCTTCCGGAGATGCACCAAAGTCAATTAAGTCCTGAAAGTGCATATCTCTCCATATAGTTTAATGATGATGAATAATTGCAACATCAAAACAATTAAACATCGAATCAGTAGTGTACCGTTTAGAGATTGATAACGCCACGAGTTAAAACATTGATTTTCTCTGCGGTTATGACAAATGTCTTCCCGGAATGTCTTCAAATCAAAAGAAGGTATGAAGTTCATCACGTGTACTTGTTGTGCATTCAATATCTCTTCTTCTTCCCCCTTGATGGTTTCGAAACTCGTAACCAGCAATAAATCGTACGCACATGAACCTGCAATCTCATGAGAATAATAAATAAGTAGAATTATATATTTTGGGAGAATCAGCTGCTGATCGAAATTCTCTACTCATAAACTCTCCATGGCCATCTTTACCAACCCCCTTGTAGGCAATTTGAAGTGACCACTGATAGAATGGGCCAGATATACCAAACGTAAAACTGAATAAAAAATCCTTCGATCTTGTGACTTAAGCTTGCACTTTTGTTGAATGAGGAACGGTGGAGAAATCTCTAAGTACCCAATACATTACTGAAGAAGTATATAAGCACAACACCTCATGAAATTATCCACGTAGACTATGCGCGTGACACGGAGTACAATAATGTAGCTCATTAAAGTGATAGTTATCCGAGTCATCAACCAACCACCCCGAACCCGGAAACTAGATAAACAAGTCTTCATTCTAAGATTAAGCACGAGCAAGTTATCTACAAAGATAAAATAAATACACGCCTTCGAAAAATCTGTCTTCAACTTCACATAATTAATACCCGATCACAAAATCCGTAGTTACTAAAAATATAGCCAAATTTTCTTGGTCTCGTCAAAATATTTTTTTTTCACTTTGTCTTGATACGTGTCTTCAAATCTTGTCACTTTTTGTCACATATTGCCATAGCCTCACTTTGTCACGTTTTCATAACCTCACTTTACGTTGGCATTTTTTCCATGGCACACTTTTACGTTAGAACCTCACTTTTTCACATCATTAGAATTATTAAAGTCGGTCCAACCACAAATAAGCAAATCTAAAAAACCAAAGTATCTTCATCAAGCATGAAACGTGGTCTCTTTTGGCAACTCAAAGAAAACAAAGGCACACCACATGGCCCAAGAATGTATGAGCCAACATCATACCAATACCATCAAACGCAGATGTCAACTTCTCAAGTTATGTGGCTGGCATCATATGAATCCAATATATTCTAACAAGAGAAGTGGCCCAACATATTAACATCTCGGTCATTAACCATCAATGGGAACAAAAAACACGTGGCCCAACAAAATAAGCAACCCAAATGCTAAGGTTATGCACGGTGGGATATAAAATGACTTGAATCCCTAAACTTACTCACATATTCAACCCTAATCACACATATTAGTTTACTCCGCCTCTTTTTCTTTCTAATCACCATCTCATATTTCTGGAACACATCGAAGCAAACAAAACCCGTTTTCACAACCAAAAAGAACGCATCACCTCTACCTCTCTAGACCAAGTCACAAATTTAACAACTCCCAAATAGCATCAACAAACCAATCAAGCTGTCTTATATGATTTGAAATTATTCAAGTCAAATATTTCATCAAGATCAGAGATGGTCTCGGGTAAGTGCGTGTATGTAGGTTAACTTTGTGAATAAACGAATCGAAGAAGAACTAAACATGCTTGTTTATGTTCTAATTCATGAGAATTCGAATATTAAATAGATGAAATACATCTTTACATTAGATCTATGATGCATGTCTGTTTTTTGTGGTTTAATTAAACGAAAAGAAGAAAGAGTGTAACAATCTTGTTATAATTCTTTCTTTTACCTTCGAAAATTAAAGATGGGTGTAACCAAGCATGGATCAGTGATGCATGCCTCTTTCGTTTTTAGATCTTAAAAGATCTATGGTATTGATAAATCAAACGAAAAGAGTAAACTGAGATCTAAGTTTTCTGTTTTTGTTCGAGTCTAGATGAGATGGGGGATTAGGAGACGAATGGATTAGTTAGATCGAGTGGTTTTGATTGTGGAGTAAAAAGGTTGTGATATGTTGGTCTGGTCAAGTCGGTCTTGGTATATTTTAAACAAGTCATGCTGTTTTTGTTAAACTGTCACAAAGTTTTCTCAACCATCGCAATGAATTTGTTAACCCATCGCAAGATTAAAAAAATAAGCCATTGCAGTCTAAAGTACACCATCGCAGCCTGATGTGTCCCATCGCGATGGTACCCATCGCAACAGACCCATCGCAACGGACCCATCGCAACGGACCCATCGCAATGGTACCATCGCAATTCATCCATCGCAATCAATGTGATCGTACTGTAAATCTGAAACCTTATCCGAATGTACTTTTACCTGATTTTCAGGATCTTACTTTTCTGGGTATCATCTTCATCATCATGTGCATAAAAATACCAGAAAAAAATCCAGAAAATGCTGTTAAAAACCAGATAAGTAAACATTGACCATGAGAGAACCATTTGACCAGGATATAATAACCAGTGAGACAAAAATGTAACTGTTTTGATGGACTGATTGGATGTAAACGTGACAAAAAGTTGTGATAAATTTAGACCAAATTTTTTTTTGATAGATCGAGACCCCAAAAAAAATTTAACCATCAAATCAAACAATAAAAAACACTAACGATCCAAGAATTGAACCGAGGATCTGATGCCAATTGTGGGTTTTCCATATATGGATCCGGTGGTCTAGGTGGCTGGTGAAAAGTGGTGGCAGCCATGGTGGAGAGAGAGATAGAGGGTTGTGTGTGTAAAGAGAAAGAAAAGGAAAAATGTGATAAATGAAAAATGAAACACAAGCTACAACCCCCTCCTTGGAAGCCTTGGAGGGCTATATATAGTCACACGAAACCTAAACTGTAACACCCCATTTTGATAAATGGAATGTCACGCGTGATTATGGCGTGTCATCAAAGCATGCAAGGTGATATGTAGTAAAACATACATGACCAAAAGGGAAAACCGGAATCAAACATCGGTTCCCAAACATAAGCCCAAAACATAAATAAAGGAAATGAACTGAATAAAGACTAAACAAGCATAACTATATGAAGGCAAAAAGGAAAAGAAGTCTCTGGCAGCTTCCATCCTATGTGCGTCCTCCAAATGCTCGAGTCTTGGGTACCTGCCGTTTTGGGACATGGAAAGGAAAGTAACGGCTGAGCAAGACGCTCAGTGCACGGATGTACAATAAAGCATGAAATAGGATAAGCATGTAACATATAACAGCGGAAGACTAAGTACTGAGTGAACTGGTTAAGTAACATGAAAACTGGTTTTATAGTTTGAAAAGCCTTATGTTTAACCTGTGAAAACTGTTTTAACATATAAATACCATAGCCCATATAGGTCATGAAAAGGTCACGTGCATGAATACTTGGAGGGGTGACCTCATCATGCTGATTAGAGGGGATGCCTCTAATCAATATACTGATTTGGGTAGGAGGGATCAGCTCCTTATGAAGGGTGCAAGGCACACACCACATTCACCATGATAAACTGAATAAAACATGTAACTAGGATGCACCCATACGCCCCACCTGATATAATAATATGGCCAAACTGAAAAGGGACGCCACGAGCAATCACTCCGCCGTGGGGAAGTCATAACATCGGTGCCTCCAATGCTATGGTTATGGTACCTCCATAACTAGGTGAAACTGGTCATGCTTGTATATGGCTATAGTTTATGCTAAAATTAACATAAGCAGTTCAAAACAATAAAACAAATGCTGGGGAAAACAGTTGGCTGCATACGGGGAAATCCTAATAAGGAAAGAATGTCCATACTGAAAGGACGGGAATCCGTACCTCAAGTCCAGTGAAATGAACAGAAGAAAGACTCCTACTTCTGGATCACTAATGCTACATGAATACACACGTGTATAAGTATCGATTCACTGATTACGTACTGGGTTCTGTGTCTTGTTATAGCTGATTTGGTATGTTTTAGGTCATGGTTCACTATTTAAAGCCTTAAACTGTGTTTATCTTGTATTCTGATTTATCTGATTAAGTATTACTGGTGATTCATGTATTAATATACTTACTGTATAATAATAAGTAACTTTCAAAAAAAATAGCAGGTTTCCAAAAATAGAAAGTTACCAAAAATAGAATTTACTGCTTAAAATAGATTAGCTGCCTTAATTAAATAAGTTTCCATATATAGAAAGTTTCCATGATTAGATTAGCTGCCTGAAATAGATTGATTTCCATATATAGAAGGTTTCCATAATTAGATTAGTTGCCTTATTTAATTAAGTTTCTATAAATAGAAGTTTCCATAATTAGAATTAAGCTGATTACATAAGCTAACATATAAGTCTAAGTGTTTAAGCTTATTTCTTAAGTCATATGATATAGTGTATAGTTTAATTATTATTTCATGTATCTTAATTAAACTATAGGTTAAGCATTTTAATTAAAGTATAACATGTATAATTAAAATGAAATGAAAAATACTTAGGTTAAAATGTGTATTATTATTAATAATAATATAACCTAAGTCATGTCTAAATTAATTAATTATAGGCATGTTTTAATAATTAATTAATTATAACTTATAACATAAAATACTTAGGTTAAATTAATGTCATGATAAACTAATAATTAAAATAACCTAAGTCATGATTTAATTAATATTTCATGTTATTAATTAATTTATATCCTAAGTTCATGATTCATAAAAATTAACATGTAACATAGATCATGGTTTAACCAACGAACCGTGAACCGGGCATGAAATCGACACCGTACCCCGAACCAAATCGGGGTTCCCCTTGGTTCCTTGCTGCCGTGGGACCCACACCACCAAACCGGGGCCACATGGTCTCGGTGGTGGTTTCTAGGCCAAGCCGTGACCCCCTTAGGGCACGGTCTAGGTGGCGGCCAAACTAAACACCCCTAAAACAACCTTTTGATTTTACCCTTTAACCAAATACATGTTTATTTTATGTTTTTAAATTAGGTTTTAAAAACATCATGTTCTTAATTAATTTTACCAAATCAAATCAAAAGAAATAATTAAAAAGAAAGGTTAAAAAGGTATACCGATTGTGTAGATGAATTAAGGATGAACAATCACTAATACTTGTACAATATCCATGATCAAAATCAACAAGAACACCTCCTTTTGATGATTATAGGTGGCGGCTACAAAAGGGAAAAGGAAGGAGAAGAGAAAACTTTTTAGGGTTTTATGTTTATTTTCTTGAAAAGTGAAAATGAATGCCTTTTTTTCCCCTTAACCCCCTTGTTTAGTAAAATGATGGGCTAGGCCCATTCTTCTTCCTAATTTCGTGGATATGGGGCCCACAAGGGGTAACCCACATGTTTTCCGTGTCTAAAATATAAGTGCGACCTCGTGTTCGTGTTTTACGTGTTCGTTCGTGGTTAAACGTGTTCGTGTCTGAAGCGTGTTCGTGTCTGAAGCGTTTTTGTTTATTTTAACGCTCGTAATTATATTATATGTATTTACGTAATTATTCTAGTTCGTATTTTAAATGGTGATCATGATTTAATTATGTTCACGTGATATATTTATTAACTGTTTATCATGAGTTCGTACGTAATCGATACTTGTCATGTCATACACGTATGCACTTGCTTGATTATTAGCACATGAATGTGATCAATACTACATGAGGTAAGTTTTAATCTAGGACGTACGATCTTAAGGGCACTATTCATGGTAAAAGCATGCGGGTTTTACAATTCTTCCCCCCTAAAAAGAATAATTCGTCCCCGAATTATAGATAAAGTAAGCTGAAAGAAGTAACATACCCGAATCAAACTGGAAAGGTATGCAAAATAACGGAAATGAAGGTGACATGGTAGAAGGGAACATGGAACGTGACATGTCCTGAAAAGACATGGAACGTGACGTGACTGAAAGGACACATCTAATCGATAAGAGAAAAAATGGATAAGAAGTCCGGATGAACTTGTCCGTTTCCAAGTGGCCTCCCTCTTGGAACGGTTCCTTCAGAAGATCCTGACACTAATGATAAATCTTGGTCCTCCTGACCTTGACTTGGAATACGAAGAAATTCTTGGTTATCAACGGAAGGTAGATCCCCTAAATTCGATCGAGGAAATAAGAGTTAACGTGCAAGGGTAACTGAAACGTTACGATGCAAGACCATCTGACTTAACTAATAATTAGAAACGATGCGCGAGACATAAAGAAACGTAGTACGTGAACCATTTTGAACGTGATACGTGAAAATTTTGAACGTGCTACGTGGAGATATGGCGAGTGTAGTATGAGGAAACCTATCGTGATCCATGATACGTGTAACCTAATTTGATCATGATATGAGGAACGTAGAATGAACATGACATGTGAGACATATCGTGATCATATAATATAATGGCGGTGACGCCAAACGCTACAAGGTGAGACGTGGAATATGACGTGAAACGTCTATCTGATGATGGAGAGTTATACTAAACTTGGGTCTGGTCTCACAAGTTCTTGCAACTTCCAGAACGAGAAAAGAAATGAACGTAGAATCGTAAGCCAAAATACGATCATGAACGTGAATAGTGTCATGAACGTGAGCGCGCCAGCAAGTCGTGGAATTAGAATGAAGACGTGAAGTAAGTTAGGAGTACAATTACGAATCTTTGTCTGACCCGATAGCTGAGGGATTGCCAAGTGATCGGATGAGCCTTGGCTGGAACATGTTTGTTCAATCTGTTGGTTCTGAAATCCGTACGGATGTAAGGATTCTGCAGACTTGATCAAACTGTTGATAATAACCTAGATAGAATCATGCTTCTTCTGAGTTTGCTGAAATCTGGTAACTAAAATCCATGGAGATCTTGTCCCTTTTAGTTCACAATTTCAGATGATGAAACATCCCAGTTTGTTGGTGTCCTATCTTAGCCTGTTGGTATGTTAGGTACACAGATATGGACGTAGCTGTATCCTGCTTCGTAGAAACTTGATACATAGAAGGTTGCGAAACTCTGAGTCTTTGAATCAGACTTCTCCTAGCGTAGGATTTCCTAGAACACCTAATATAGTGTAGGGTTCTCTCCTTTACGCATAAGCTGAGTCATGGTAAGATTAACCATAGAAACCCATGTGATTCAGTGTGTCACTGTAATCAAACAGAATTGATATTGGAAAATTTTCCAGGGTAGAATTTCTCTTGTCATAGAATTTGCAACTTAGTGCAGATATGGTCTACCTGTTCTTCTCTGGGCTTAGAGGAAATCAGGTTATCCTCAATGAAAACGCTGATGAATTTGTTTAGGAGTTCATGGAACTCAATTTATTAAGTCCATAATGCGGTTGGAGCATTGATGAGACTAATTCAAAATCATACATTTAGCATGACCGAGTCGTGTACGAATAGCAGTCATGGACATATCCTGCATTTCCACTCATCATTGTTGGCAGCATGATCGTGCGTTCGATCTTGGAAAAGTGATTAACACCATACGGTTGATTGGACATGTTGTCAATATGTGGAGGAGAATAACGGTCATGAATGGTGATTTGTTTAAGTCGACGGTAGTCGACACATAATCTCATGGTACCATCCTTCTCCTTGAAGGTTCTTCTGGAATGTATAGGAAGACTTTGGAATAATCAACTGGCTATGCGTAAAAGAGTTAAGTGGTTGTGTCTTACTGACAGCTAGAAAATTTTAGCGACCATGGCTAACAATGCACATGCTTGTAAGCATAGATAATTGCATAGATTTTCCTGATGGAAATCAAACTGAATGTATTCAGGAGCCTGAACATTACTGTACATAATTATGAATCATAGCATGGTGTGGTGTTCATAGTACATAATTAGGATAAAATTCATCTCGTGTCTGTCCGAGGGAAATGCGTTAGCAGCTTGGGTCTTATCATTAAGCTGAAGGAAAACCTTCGTATGCGTGGGAATACGAAAGGCGTCCTTCATGGTCATGAATACATGAAATATGGTGAAAGAAATGAAAGTGACATCGGCAACGTGACAGTTCTCACTTATGCGCCGGTAATGGTATTGAAATTCTTGTGGCCTGATTAATACATGGCACAACAAAATGGATATACCCTTGGAGGGTACCCTGAATTTCTTAGAAATGTTCCATAATTAGACGTGAGTCATGTGTCTTGACTCGTGTCCTGAGAAATATAAGCGTGACATATGTCTTGACTGGTATCTTGACATGTGTCCTCAGAAAGTATACGTGAGACATGTGTCTTGACTGATGTCTTGACATGTGTCTCGAGATGTGAAACAATTAGAACTACAAATATTAGGTTAAAATGCCAGAATTGGCGGATCGGTTGGGTTACTGATCATTTGTATGTCTGATCACGTCCGTGGCCGGAGCCTCGGTTGTGATTTCTAGGATAGTTGCTGTCATAGTAGTGGTTACTATCATCTTGTCTGTCGGTTCCCTGACGGTCATTCTCATGACCGTGACTCATGTAACTAATTAGCTGAGTCGCCGGCTGGTACTGGTTTGCACTCATATGGCTGAAATGACAGCCGAACGACGTGTGGCATGTAACTATGAATTTGGGACAATGATTGATGGGAATTGTCTGATGGTGAAGCATCTTCTCGTCCAATTGCTTTGCTCCGACGCCTTTGTCTTCGTCTTTCAGGATCTCCAGGTTGTGAACAGCATCAGCATCAGCATCTCGTAGCGTCTCCCAACATCAGCAGCGTCAACCTTCAGTAACATCTCCAAGCTATGAGCGGCATCGACAATCTTGTAGAATATCAGCAAGTGAACCTACGCCTGACATGATTTAGAATCGACTAGCGAATACTCGTGAAGTATTGCAAGTGGAATACACATGGATTAAGGTACATGTAATACACATGAAATACGGTACGTGGAGTACACATGGAATACACATGAAATGATCGTTATGGGGTCGGTCATTTATCATGATTTAAGGGAAGTAACCCGGTTAAACGGTTAGGAAAACCATCATGATAACCTGGCAGTATTAGCATAGACATCATTCTGGTTGCATAGAGAAACGCTAAAGTGTGGTTACACAAAATTCAACGATGATTTGCCTGACAGCATGATCAATGAAAACCAACCATGACTATCATGAAAGCATGATTAAAGAAATCTAACAATGTCTTGCAGGACAACGTAAATAACAAAAGAGGCATGAAACATAATCAACATGAAGACGGAATTATCATGAGGAAACATGAAACCATCTATTACGAAGAAGTGTATAACATAATCAGCATGAAACTGAAGTTAACCATGACAGTATGAAGGCATACTTGACATAAAAACATAATAACTTATGATGGGACATGAAAAAAATTTATGCCAATTTAAATCATGAGAAAAATTTTATGCAAGAAAAACAGTGCCTGAATGCGTAATGTAGTTTATAAAACCTTTATATGTGCGAGGGAACGCCTATGGGTCGGTTCCAAAACAAAAGACATGGCGAGGGGACGCCTATGGGTCGGTCCCAAAGTTAAAAGTTTCGATAAAAGCACATGCGACTAAATAGGGCCAGTCCTGTACCAACCATTACTTAGTCAAAATTCCTGTAACAGATGACATATGATATAAATGCATGAATGCATGAAACATAATAATTAAAAGTCATTGTCAAAACTTAACAGAAAAATTTTTATGTGAAAATTATGAACTACTGGGGTCAGTCCACATCGTCACAGTTCACGAGGAACATCATGCATAGACAGACACATAACTAAGTATGGATGACGGTTGTTCATTCCATATTAGTAAGACGATACTGGTGAAAACATCATGGTGAAAACAACAAGGTGCTGAAAACGTCATGGCTAAAACAAAAAGGTGCTGAAAACGTAATGGTTGAAACAACAACGCGCTGAAACATCAATACGTGGAATAACAAACGTTGGCTTAGGAAGCTCCTGGTGACTACCCACTAGTCACAGGTCGAGTTTTAGAGCCTACAGGTCGAAGCCTTGGCTCTGATACCATAATTGTAACACCCCATTTTGATAAATGGAATGTCACGCGTGATTATGGCGTGTCATCAAAGCATGCAAGGTGATATGTAGTAAAACATACATGACCAAAAGGGAAAACCGGAATCAAACATCGGTTCCCAAACATAAGCCCAAAACATAAATAAAGGAAATGAACTGAATAAAGACTAAACAAGCATAACTATATGAAGGCAAAAAGGAAAAGAAGTCTCTGGCAGCTTCCATCCTATGTGCGTCCTCCAAATGCTCGAGTCTTGGGTACCTGCCGTTTTGGGACATGGAAAGGAAAGTAACGGCTGAGCAAGACGCTCAGTGCACGGATGTACAATAAAGCATGAAATAGGATAAGCATGTAACATATAACAGCGGAAGACTAAGTACTGAGTGAACTGGTTAAGTAACATGAAAACTGGTTTTATAGTTTGAAAAGCCTTATGTTTAACCTGTGAAAACTGTTTTAACATATAAATACCATAGCCCATATAGGTCATGAAAAGGTCACGTGCATGAATACTTGGAGGGGTGACCTCATCATGCTGATTAGAGGGGATGCCTCTAATCAATATACTGATTTGGGTAGGAGGGATCAGCTCCTTGTGAAGGGTGCAAGGCACACACCACATTCACCATGATAAACTGAATAAAACATGTAACTAGGATGCACCCATACGCCCCACCTGATATAATAATATGGCCAAACTGAAAAGGGACGCCACGAGCAATCACTCCGCCGTGGGGAAGTCATAACATCGGTGCCTCCAATGCTATGGTTATGGTACCTCCATAACTAGGTGAAACTGGTCATGCTTGTATATGGCTATAGTTTATGCTAAAATTAACATAAGCAGTTCAAAACAATAAAACAAATGCTGGGGAAAACAGTTGGCTGCATACGGGGAAATCCTAATAAGGAAAGAATGTCCATACTGAAAGGACGGGAATCCGTACCTCAAGTCCAGTGAAATGAACGGAAGAAAGACTCCTACTTCTGGATCACTAATGCTACATGAATACACACGTGTATAAGTATCGATTCACTGATTACGTACTGGGTTCTGTGTCTCGTTATAGCTGATTTGGTATGTTTTAGGTCATGGTTCACTGTTTAAAGCCTTAAACTGTGTTTATCTTGTATTCTGATTTATCTGATTAAGTATTACTGGTGATTCATGTATTAATATACTTACTGTATAATAATAAGTAACTTTCAAAAAAAATAGCAGGTTTCCAAAAATAGAAAGTTACCAAAAATAGAATTTACTGCTTAAAATAGATTAGCTGCCTTAATTAAATAAGTTTCCATATATAGAAAGTTTCCATGATTAGATTAGCTGCCTGAAATAGATTGATTTCCATATATAGAAGGTTTCCATAATTAGATTAGTTGCCTTATTTAATTAAGTTTCTATAAATAGAAGTTTCCATAATTAGAATTAAGCTGATTACATAAGCTAACATATAAGTCTAAGTGTTTAAGCTTATTTCTTAAGTCATATGATATAGTGTATAGTTTAATTATTATTTCATGTATCTTAATTAAACTATAGGTTAAGCATTTTAATTAAAGTATAACATGTATAATTAAAATGAAATGAAAAATACTTAGGTTAAAATGTGTATTATTATTAATAATAATATAACCTAAGTCATGTCTAAATTAATTAATTATAGGCATGTTTTAATAATTAATTAATTATAACTTATAACATAAAATACTTAGGTTAAATTAATGTCATGATAAACTAATAATTAAAATAACCTAAGTCATGATTTAATTAATATTTCATGTTATTAATTAATTTATATCCTAAGTTCATGATTCATAAAAATTAACATGTAACATAGATCATGGTTTAACCAACGAACCGTGAACCGGGCATGAAATCGACACCGTACCCCGAACCAAATCGGGGTTCCCCTTGGTTCCTTGCTGCCGTGGGACCCACACCACCAAACCGGGGCCACATGGTCTCGGTGGTGGTTTCTAGGCCAAGCCGTGACCCCCTTAGGGCACGGTCTAGGTGGCGGCCAAACTAAACACCCCTAAAACAACCTTTTGATTTTACCCTTTAACCAAATACATGTTTATTTTATGTTTTTAAATTAGGTTTTAAAAACATCATGTTCTTAATTAATTTTACCAAATCAAATCAAAAGAAATAATTAAAAAGAAAGGTTAAAAAGGTATACCGATTGTGTAGATGAATTAAGGATGAACAATCACTAATACTTGTACAATATCCATGATCAAAATCAACAAGAACACCTCCTTTTGATGATTATAGGTGGCGGCTACAAAAGGGAAAAGGAAGGAGAAGAGAAAACTTTTTAGGGTTTTATGTTTATTTTCTTGAAAAGTGAAAATGAATGCCTTTTTTTCCCCTTAACCCCCTTGTTTAGTAAAATGATGGGCTAGGCCCATTCTTCTTCCTAATTTCGTGGATATGGGGCCCACAAGGGGTAACCCACATGTTTTCCGTGTCTAAAATATAAGTGCGACCTCGTGTTCGTGTTTTACGTGTTCGTTCGTGGTTAAACGTGTTCGTGTCTGAAGCGTGTTCGTGTCTGAAGCGTTTTTGTTTATTTTAACGCTCGTAATTATATTATATGTATTTACGTAATTATTCTAGTTCGTATTTTAAATGGTGATCATGATTTAATTATGTTCACGTGATATATTTATTAACTGTTTATCATGAGTTCGTACGTAATCGATACTTGTCATGTCATACACGTATGCACTTGCTTGATTATTAGCACATGAATGTGATCAATACTACATGAGGTAAGTTTTAATCTAGGACGTACGATCTTAAGGGCACTATTCATGGTAAAAGCATGCGGGTTTTACATAAACTATACATCGTTACCTAGTCTAGTCTATGCGTGTGTGACTATGATAACTAATGGGAATTCTTAAATGTCGTCACATAAAGTGAATTTCCAACAATTTTAACTGAATTTACATTAAGTCACTTTATCCGGAGATTACAAAACAATTTTATCCGAAAATGGGCTTCTAGCTAGTTTATTCGAAAACTACAAAAAGCATTTTATCCGAAAATAGTTAATTATCCGAAAATAGATATTTATCCGAAATTAGTGTTTTTTCCGAATATAGTATTTTTTTTCCGAAAATAGTTGTTTTTTCCGAAAATCTTGTTTTTTCCAAAAATAGTTGTTTTTTCTTTCCGAAATCCTGTTTTTTCCGAAAATAGTTTTTTTTTACGAAAATAGTTGTTTTTTCCGAAAATCATGTTTTTTCGGGAAATAGTGTTTTTATCCGAAAATATTGTTTTATTCGAAAATAGCATGTTTATCCAAAAATAGCTAATATTCCGAAAATAGTGTAAATATCCGAAGATTGTTCTTTTTCCGAAAGTCAGTTATTTTTAGACTTATTTTTCCGCATGTTTTATTATAGTATTTTATCCGAAAGTTTTAATTTTAATTTTTATTAAGTGCCCGTTTAATATTTGTCTAGTTTCTTTATTATTTGTCTTTTATCTTTAGTTTATTTTTAATATTTTACGTATTTACTTTTTAAGTAGAAATAGATAACATATTTTCTTTTATCCACCAAGAACGTATGAGTCACACTTTGAACCGCGATCAATTCGATTAGACGCACGAGAACATTTTTTACTTATTAAAATACAGTTCCTACCTATCGAAAAGAGGACCCATGGGAGCCCCGATGGTGAGCCCTCGCGCATAAATAATGTTTTAGCATGGGAATCTTCCAAGATATACCTCCTTCTCTTCATTTATGGGTTGGATTCCGTGTTGCGTTAATTCCTGTCTGCATCCTTTCTTTTTGCGCTGTGGCTAGAAGTGCTACTACCCCCTTCGAGCGTATCTATGTTGCGGATGGTGATTATTCCGTCTTGCACTAGGAATTTGAACATACCATGTGCTGTGGAAGGTACCGCTCGCAGCGTTTTTAGTGCTAGCTGTCCAATGATCCCGTTGTACGATGATTGAGACAGTACAACCATGAAATCCATCCACACCGTTGTCGAGTGACCTGCGCCCCCTATAGTTACATGTGTGCAGAGTTGTCCCAGTGGTCAAGTTTTATCACCGTTAAACCATGTGAGAATTTGTGCGGTGTCTTTTAGCTCCTTCTTTCTTTCCCATGGTAGTTGTGCGAAACAATGTTCGTTCAATATGTTTGCTGCTGACCCTCCGTCGACACACAAGCCTTCTATAGCATGGTCCCCGAGGGCTATGTCAATAGTCAATGACCCGACTCTATAGTCCATGTATGAAAGAATAGGGAACGGTATCTCCTTATCGCGTGAAAATTCCGCGATCGTTCTCCTTTGCATAAAAGACCTTTCCCTTTCCACCATGTAAATGGTTATGCGCTTATCTTTATGTTTTTTCGCCTCACTTTTCTTCGTGTCCGTGCTTTTCCTTAGTCTCTTATTAGGTGGTTTAACTTCCCTGATTTGACCAGGCTCTCAATATGCCTTTTCAGTTGAATGCACTCATCAGTAGCGTGTCCTTTATCGTCATGGTATTCACATTGCTTTGTGTTATCCCGTTTGTCTACTGGTCCCATCATTGGGCTAGGCTTTCGAAAGCCTGCACCCTCTGATAAAAATATCTCCCTGGAGGTCTTTTGTAGCAGGGTAAACTTACTATTGTTGTTATTGCGCCCTTGCTTCACTGTTCCTTGGAAGTCCAAAGTGTGACTGATGTTTTGCCCATATGAGTGTTTCTTAGGCCAGTCTTGGTATTTATAGCCTGATGTCATCTGCCTGCTATCCGCTGCTGCGATCTCGCCCTGAATAAATGCCCGGACCTTCTTCATTACCCCAACAAACGTTGATGGGGTTCTGTCATTCAATTTCTTTATTAGGTCCGGGTTAGTGATGCCTGCAAGAAATCCAGAAATTTTAAGAATTTCTGGGCAATCTTTGATCTGGTTGCATTCAGATTTGAAGCGCTCCATGAAGTTTTCAAGGCTTTCATTGTGCCTCTGCTTTACTCTTGCAAGTGAGACAGGGCTTTTGTCGTACTTCTTTTGTTGCACATAATTTATTCTGAATGCTCTCTTAAGTTCTTCGACCCATTAATGCTCCTTCGCGGAAGGCGGTCGAACCATGTCCGGGCGTTCCCGATAAGCGTTGAGTTGAACATGTGGTACCATACGGCCTCTAGCCATTGCTCCATCCCTGCTTGAGATTCGAAAACTTTTAAGTGATCATCTGGATCCGTCGTACCGTCATAGGTTTTAACATTGGACGACATGCGTCTCTTTTTGTTATCTTTGAAAGTAGTTTTGCGTTCTGAGAACGCACTTCCTTTCTCCCATCGCCATGGGAGTGTCCACTCATCTTCACTGCGCATCCTTTTTTTTTGGGCGCCCTGCGGTGTTTTCTGTCGTAGTCGGAAGAATCAAAATCCTCAGTGGACGAAAGAGCGACCCTTTTACAGAGAGGATGACGATCGCTGTAGTTAGAGTCCGAGGAATTTTCGCTTGAGGAATCCCTTCTGCTCGCCTTTCCAGTTCTCCTATTTCTTTCTTGATCTTGCAGATCCTGAGATGAGTCTCTTTCTAAGGGGCCCAATCTATTAAGGGCGCTCCGTCTACCCGAAGGGTCGGGCCCTAATCTGTTTTCACGCTTGTGCGCCGATGGTTATTGACTAGTGTAATGAATCCGTCCTCTCCTTTTGGGTTCTCAGAACTGTCTGAGGATGATGCGTCTTCGATATGGGGCGCATCCGAAGGATATGTTGGGATCTCAGTCGTTCTTTCTTTCTTTCTTTTTTCCTTTCTAGCTTCCTTGTTAGGTCTTGACCCTTCCATAGCCTTGAGTTCTTTATCAAAGTCTAGAATGATCCGAAGATCTCTTGTCGGATTCGCCCTCATCTGCGCTCTCATGAGTGGAATCAAAGCCTCGTAGTTTTCTGCGATGTAGTCGCTCATACTCTGCTTCGTCGAGGGGGGAATCACCGTCTCAGGTCGCGGATCTATCACAACCCTTGTGTCCAGAGCATCCTTGTGGCCTTGATCAGGGATCTCCCGAGAGGACGATGCATCCCCAACTGTTTGTGGGTTAGAGGTGACTAGTGGAGAGAAAGATACTTGCAATCCCTTCCCTCCACGACCTGGGTTATTAGGTTCAAAGATTGAGTATGGACCTGTTGGCTTCTTAGATCCCCGCTTTGGTGGGGGCGGGTTTGCGCCGATTTTTTTCATTACTTAGAGCTTAGTGTAGGGTCCCACGGATGGCGCCAACTTGTTGATACAAAAGTTGGACGGACTGAGCTTGACCCGAATTAAGCTTAATTCGGGGTCTTGTGGACTCCAGCACTTGCACCAAGTGAAACTTGCTTTGAGGACCCTACGCATAAACAAACACCTTTAGGCTTACCATGGGTTTGTGACCTATGATTAGACTCCAGCGTGAGAGTAAGTAATCGATTTGAGTGTATAGTGTTTAGGGTATTGTGTGTATCGTACCTTTGTGGAACCATGAGGGTTCCTTTTATACCCGAGAGAGTCCAGGCTGGGCTCCCTGTTCTTGCGGTCTATGGAAGAGATAATGACTCAAAATAGCTTGATCCTTATTGCATAACTAAGGTAAGTGTATATCCCTTTCCCTTAGGCGAATATATCTATATGATAGATTATATTCTTGCTTGATCCTGTCGAAGTGCGACTAGGACACGGTTTAAGCCACCGTATGTACGACATCGACTTATCGGGCCTCCTGGGCTGTGCGCACATCGCATAAGTATAAGGACCCGTGAGTCGGATATCCAGCCCGACTAGGGACTATACGTCATCAAGTATTAATTAATTATTTAAAACATGGACTATAATTAATTAATAAAACATGACTTAGGTTATAATTAATAAATTATTAATACATGTTTAACCTAAATATTTTATATGCCTTAATTTAATTAAATCATGCTTATATTTAATTAAATTGTATAACCTATAGTTTATTAACTTAACATGATATTATTAATAAATTATACTATTAATCACACGACTTATGATATTTAACCAGTAAACTTTAACTTATATTATTCGCTTATTAATCCAACTTATTTCTAAATATGGAAACTTTCTATTTCAGGAAACTTACTATTTTTGGAAACTCTCTATTTTAGAAAATGATCTATTTTTAGAAACTGATCTATTTTTGGAAACTTTCTATTTTTGGAAACTTTCTATTTTAGGAAACCTGTTGTTTTTAGAAAGTTACTTATTATTACACACAAGTATAATAATACAAGAATACAAGTTATACTTAATCAGAATACATAAAATACATGATTAACGTAGTATAACATTTAAAACATGTAAAACAAGACAAGAACATATAAAATAAGCTAAGAAATGTTATAATCAGTTACGTACTCAGTAATCAGAATACTTATACATGTCCCCTATTTATGTAGCATTAGTGAGGTCAGAGTAGGACTTTCATCCTTACGTCTTTCCTCGTTCACTGGACACAAGGTACGGATTTCCCGTATTTTAGTTGCACATTATTTCCTTATTAGGATTTCCCGTTTGCAGCCAACTGTTTTCCCAGTATTTGTTTTATATGTTTGATTGCTTATGTTAGTTTAAGAGCCTAAGCCATATACATGCATGACCAGTATCACCTAGTTATGGAGGTACCATAACCATAACACTAGAGGCGCCAGTGTTATGACTTCCCCACGACAAAGTGATTGCTCGTGGCGTCCCTTTTTAGTTTTGGTCATTATATTATATTATCATGTGGGGCGTATGGGTGCATCCTAGTTACATTTTTTTACAGGATTTTAATGGTGAACGCGATGTGTGCCTTGCATCCTTCACAAGGAGTTGATCCCTCCTACCCAGACTATTTAATTATAGGCAACCACTCTAATTGCATGACGAGGTCTCCCCTCCAAGTATTCATGCACGATGGAACCTCATGACCTATATGGGCTATTGGCTAATTAATACATATTTTATATAAAACATAAGTCTTTTCAAAGTATGAAACCAATTTTATGAACATGTTTCCAGGTTATCCAGGACTTATACATTTCTGCTGCTATTAGTATTTTATGCTTATGTCATTCATGTTATACTTGTATATCCCTTCACTGGGCGTTATGCTCAGCCGTTTACTTTCATGTTCCCAAACGGCAGGTACTCAAGGGCACTCGTAGACTTTAAGAGTAGGTGCATACGGATTGGAAGCTATCTAGCCTTCTATACTTTATGCATTTTCCATTCATTATGCTACTTATTTCTTTTGGACATTGTTTAGTCCTTTTTCATTTCAGTACTTATGTTTGTGTGTGATGAGCTTATACTTGGACTACCGATGTTTGTTTCCGGTACTTCCATTCATGGTCATTTAATGTTTTTAAGACATTTACCTTGTATGCTTTGATGACATGCCATAATCACGCGTAACATAACATTTACTAAAATGGGGTGTTACAATTATGGTATCAGAGCCAAGGCTTCGACCTATAGGCTCTTAAAACATGATCTGTGATTAGTGGGTAGTCCCCATGGTCTTCCTAGAACTGACAATTGTTTTCATGCATTCATTCATGTATCATTGTTGCAGGAATTTTGACTAAGTAATGGTTGGTACAGGGCTGGCCATATTTAGTCGCATGTGCTTTTAATCGAATCATTTTTGTTTTGATGAACCGACCCATAAGCGTTCATCCTCGTCATGTGATTTTGTTTAGGTGAACCGACCCAAAGGCGTTAACCCAAACCCATGTTATTTCATCATCATGCATTCATACACTATTTTCATGCATAAAATTTTTCTCATGATTTATTGGCATAATTTTTTTTCATGTATATATATATTATGTTTTAAGTTTAATCATGCACTTGTTTTATACTGTCAGATGGTTCTCACACACGAATAGGAGCAACTCAATGCAACAGTTCAAGCTACGATGCAGGCCATGCTTCCTCAACTGAGGAATGAAATCAGGGCCGAGGTGCAAGCTTCCACCAACAATCAGCACCAACACCAGTATCAGAATCCTCCTCCTCCTCTTTCAGCTACACGGATCACATGGCTGGAGCGATTCAACAAGCAGCGTCCGCGATCCTTCGAGAAGACTAACAGCCCCAATGAGGCTGAGAGCTGGTATCTTATATTGAGAAGATTTTTGATGCAATGGGATGCGACCCTGTCTTTAAGGCAAGGTTGGCCTGTTACAAGTTTGAAGGAGACGTGCTTGGATGGTGGAAGTCAGTGAAGCAATATGAGGGAGGCGACAATTGGGTGGCTGGCTTGACTAGGGCACCGTTCAGGGAGTTGGTTATGGGACAGTTCTTCCCAAAGCTGAGCAGGTTAAGCTGAAGAGGGAGTACCACGAGACTAAGCAGAGAGCTGGGGAAAACAACAATGAGTTCATGCAGAGATTTTTGGCTGGTTTTCTTGGCGCAGCAGCAGGGACTGCAGAGGAGAAAGCGTACCACTTTCATTAGGCTCTTCGTATATCGGTCGCCAATAACTTGGTGTGTCCTACCTTCAACACGGTGGCACAAGTAGCTGATGCAACACACAAGTTGGAGATGCTGCAAGAGAGGGATGAGTTTGGAGAGGCAGAGAGACCCGAAAAGAGGTATATTCGTCACTCAGCGGTGATCATTTCAATTTATTAAGTACTATCCCAATATTTATCTTTCTCTATAAATTGCATCTTTCAGGCAGAAGACTGGGGTCCGGTCTCAACCGGCTACTCAGCAGCAGCCTAGTCAGCACAAGGGTAACAGTCAGACCCAAGACCGTTCTGCTTATTATAGGCGTGGCGGTAATGAAAATTACCATAACAACGCTAGAAACTCCAACAGTAGTAGGTCCCTAACTTACTCATTTCTTATGTTTCATGCTTTATAGTTCTTAATTCTGACATTTAAGCATCTTCTACCAAGAAACATGGCAACGGAAGGGAGCAGGACGACAGAGGTTCACAGCCCAATCGTGCAGCTATCACTGGTATTATGTCTTACGATTTTCTGCTTTATCCTGTTTGTACCCATAAACCATGCCTCATGTATACTTTTCTGAACACGCTCCCAACCAACAAGGGTACCTGTTGGAGGGTATACTCACCCTCTCTGCACTACGTGCAATCGTAGGCACCTAGGGCCGTGTCACCGTGACAACGATGCTTGTTTCAAGTGTGTCCAGCAAGGCCATCGCATGAAGGACTGCCACAAGGGTGAGATAAATGTCACATCTGGACGTGCCGACTCCAAGCCACCTCCTACTACTGGACGGGTGTACGCGACCTCGCGTGATCAGGCCAACAAGTCAACAGGTACCATCACTAGAATCATGTATATTTATGGTCAAGCTGCATGCGTTTTATTTGACACGGGTGCTACTCATTCGGTCATTTCTACTACTTATGCCAAGAATGTTAGGATATCCCCTATGCCATTAGAAAATGTCTTAAACATTTCCACGCCCGTAAGAGACTCTATACGAATAACACATGGGTACAAGAGTCTTCCCCTCGAATTTGACGATAAAATTCGCCCAGTTGACGCACTTCCATTGGACATGTGTGATTTTGACATGAGATTAGGCATGGACTGGTTATCCAAACATCATGCCACCATTGACTGCCATTCATATCGGGTCATCTTCGGTGATATAAATGCACCAGAGTACATTCAAAATGGTTATATACCTGGAAGGTCTATACAAATAATTTCAACCTTACAAGCACGTGCATTACTGTCACATGGTTGCGAGGGCTATCTAGCTATTGTTCATGATTTGGAGGTCGAATCTCCATCTATCTAGAATCAACCAATCGTGTCAGAATTCCCAGACGTGTTTCTAGAAGAATTTCCGAGCATACCACCTGCTCGTGAAGTAGAGTTTAGTATCGAGCTCATCCTAGGAGCTGAGCCAATTTCCAAGGCTCCTTATCGCATGGATCCCATAGAGCTGAAGGAGTTAAAGGAACAAATTCAGGAACTTTTGGAACGAGGTTTCATCCGCCCTAGTGCATCTCCATGGGGCGCACCAGTTTTATTCGTAAAGAAGAAGGACGACAGTATGCGTCTTTGCATCGATTATCGTGAGCTTAATAAGATCACTATCAGGAATAGATATCCGTTGCCACACATTGATGATCTGTTTGACCGACTCCAAGGGTCCAAACATTTCTCCAATATTGATCTGAGGTCAGGCTATCATCAGTTACGGGTTAAAGAGCAGGACATCGCCAAGACTGCTTTTCGTACACGATATGGACACTACGAATTTATAGTCATGCCATTTGGCCTTACCAATTCTCCAGTTGTTTTCATGCATTTGATGAACCGTATCTTCCATGAGTTTCTGGACAAAATCGTCATTATCTTCATTGACGATATTCTGATTTTCTCTAAGTCAAAGGAGGAACACGAAGACCATCTTCGTACAGTATTACAGATACTTCGCTAGAAGCAGCTATATGCTAAATTCTCTAAATGCGAATTCTGGTTGAGTAAGGTGGCGTTCCTAGGCCACATAGTATCAGCAGAAGGAATAACCATGGATCCAGCAAAGGTTGAGGCTATTACCAAGTGGCCAAGACTGACATCAGCGACTGAAGTTCGCAGTTTCCTTGGCTTAGCTGGTTACTACCGTAGGTTCGTAGAGGACTTTTCCCGTTTAGCACTGCCATTGACCAAACTGATGCGGAAAGGGGAGAAATTCGTCTGGACTGAAGAAAGAGAGAATAGCTTTGAAGACCTAAACCAGAGGCTGGTATCTGCACCGATTCTTACTCTCCCATCTGGTACATGTGGTTTTCAAATCTATAGTGATGCTTCAGGGAAGGGACTTGGCTGTGTTCTTATGCAACATGGAAAAGTGATTACTTACGCATCACGGTAGCTTAAGCCTTATGAGCAGAAATACCCTATGCATGACTTGGAACTTGCAGCAGTCGTGTTTGCACTAAAGATATGGAGGCACTACTTGTATGGCGAATCATGTGATATCTTCACAGATCACAAGAGCCTGAAATATATCTTCACTCAACATGAACTGAATATGAGGCAAAGAAGGTGGTTAGAGCTGTTGAAGGATTACGACATAAATCTGCAGTATCATCCCGGCAAGGTGAATGTAGTGGCAGATGCTCTTAGTAGAAAGTTAGGTATGATCAACGACATCAAGATATAGGAAGAGATTATAAGAGACTTGAAGCGACTAGACATTGAGATCATGGTGGAGTTTGCATACAACAACAGTTGGCACGCCAACATCATGTGTGCACCGTTTCAGATGTTGTATGGCAGAAAGTGTCGCGCCCCAATCTGCTGGGATCAGGTTGGTGAGCGAACACTTGAAGGTCCGGAGATGATAGAGTTAACCAACGAGAAGGTTGCTTTAGCTAAGGCGAAATTACAAGAAGCCCGTGCACGTCAAAAGAGTTATGACGACAAGCATCGTAGGGATTTGCATTTCAACGTGGGAGATCATGTTTTTGTTAAGGTAACACCGACACGTGGTGTTAGACGTTTGGAATCAAAGGGAAAATTAGTCCTTGATTCATCGGACCGTTTGATAGCATCGAGCGAGTTGGTGAGGTATCATATCGTTTAGCGCTACCTCCACAGCTTTCTCACGTTCACGACGTTTTCCACGTGTCCCTACTCAGAGGATACAAGTATCATCCCCTTCACATGGTTTAGTATCCATTAGAACAGATTCGTGAAGATCTTACCTTCATCGAGGAACCTGAGCGAGTTCTTAACAGACAAGAACGAATCATGAGGAAGAAGACGATTCCATTCGTCAAAATCCTTTGGAGGCATCACACCAAGCGAGAAGCCACTTGGGAAACATAGGAGTGTATCCGGGCTTCTTACCCTCATTTCAAGTTTTGAATTCGGGTATGTTCCTCTTTCAGTTTACTTTATCTATAATTCGAGGACGAATTATTCTTTTTAGGGAGGAAGAGTTGTAAAACCCGCATACTTTTATCATGAACAATACACTTAGTAAGCGTATGTACCAATTAAAACTTTCCTTTTTATGTCATGAACACGTGTCACGAATATTAATTACAGAAATTACGTACGTGTTAGTGCACGTTAATTATTAAGTATGTGGTATTACACGATAATTATTAATCATAATAATTATAATCACAAACATGTAATCACGAACATGAAATCATGAACACTAAATCACGAACATGTAACTACGTATATATTTATTATTATACGATAAATATCAATTACGTACAAGTATTTATGATAACACTAATAATAAATTACGAACTAACACGAATATACTTACGAACGAACACGTAATTTATTTAAACATGAACAAGCCTGGGAAACCCTTTGGGCTTTAGGTAGCCGCGGACACAAGGAAAGGAAAGGGCCAAGCCAAAGTTGATTTTTGCTAAATAAACAAAAGGGGAAAACACATGTTCATTCTATAGAGTTTTTCTAAAAAAATAAAAACCCTAGTTCTTCCTTGCCTCCTCCTCGCCGCCGGCTACAAGGACACCACAAGGGTGTTTGGTTGATTTTTAGTTAATGAATTCAGGTGTTAGTGTTAGTGTTCTTAGTCTCATTGGTTCACATATTCGGTAATCACCAAAACCATCATCTCTTTTATTTATTTTCTTTTATTTAAGATTCACGTGTTCTTGGATAATAAAAACAATAAAAACATGTTAGATCAAATCAAGGGAAACAAGATATAACATTGGTTTGGTGGGGTTTGTTTGGCCGACGCATGAACCGAGAGCCATAGGCTCTCGGTGGTCTTTGTATCACCACCAGCCGAGACCTTAAGGTCTCGGTGTGGTTTTGGGTGTCTCGGCTGCAAGAAACAGGGAACCCCGACTCACGTCGGGGTGTGTTTGGTTTGTTGTGGGTCTCGGCAGCACCAGCAACACCACCAGCAACAGCCGTTGGCTGTTTTATTAAAACAGTGGGAACCGCAACCAAGACAGGGGGAAACCACCGGCTTCAGCCGGTGGTGTGTTTGGTTCAAACAGTGGGTAGCCGAGGCAGCACAGGGGGACCACCGGCTGCAGCCGGTGGTGATTTTACTCGAGCAGTGGCAACCGGCTAGGCCGGGTAGCCACTGCTTAGGGTGTTTGGTTCGGTCCGAATCAAGGGTCCGATCCGGTTCATGTCGGTCTAAATTAAAACACGGGATTCGGTTACATGATTAGTTTTTACAAGTTATTTATAATTTTCAAGTTATATTATTTTTAACAAGACAAATTAGATTGATTAAACATGACTATATTAATTTAATTTCCATGGACTTAGGTTATTATTATTTTGATAATAATACATGTTATAACCTAAGTATTTTATTACTTAATTTAGACTATAGTATTAATTAATTATTTAAAACATGGACTACAATTAATTAATAAAACATGACTTAGGTTATAATTAATAAATTATTAATACATGTTTAACCTAAGTATTTTATATGCCTTAATTTAATTAAATCATGCTTATATTTAATTAAATCGTATAACCTATAGTTTATTAAATTAACATGATATTATTAATAAACTATACTATTAATCACATGACTTATGATATTTAACCAGAAAACTTAAGCTTATATTTTTAGCTTATTAATCCAGCTTATTTCTAAATATGGAAAATTTCTATTTCAGGAAACTTAATATTTTTGGAAACTTTATAATTTTAGAAACTGATCTATTTTAAGAAACTGATCTACTTTCGGAAACTTTCTATATTTGGAAACTTTCTATTTTTGGAAACTTTCTGTTTTAGGAAACCTGCTATTTTTGGAAGTTAATTATTATTACACACAAGTATAATAATACTAGAATACAAGTTAATACTTAATTAGAATACATAAAATACATGATTAACGCAGTATAACATTTAAAACATGTAAAACAAGACAAGAACATTTAAAATAAGCTAAGACATGTTATTATCAGTTACGTACTCAGTAATCAGAATACTTATACATGTCCCCTATTTATCTAGCATTAGTGAGGTCGGAGTAGGACTTTCATCCTTCCGTCTGTCCTCGTTCACTGTACACAAGGTACGGATTTCATGTCCTTCAGTATGGGCATTCTTTCCATATTAGGATTCCCCGTTTGCAGCCAACTGTTTTCACAGTATTTGTTTTATATGTTTGATTGCTTATGTTAGTTTAAGAGCCTAAGCCATATACATGAATGACCAGTATCACCTAGTTATAGAGGTACCATAACCATAACACTAGAGGCACCAGTGTTATGAATTCCCATGGCGGAGTGATTGCTCATGGCGTCCCTTTTTAGTTTTGGCCATTATATTATATTATCATGTGGGCGTATGGGTGCATCCTAGTTACATGTTTTTACAGGATCTTCATGGTGAAAGCGATGTGTGCCTTACATCCTTCACAAGGAGTTGATCCCTCCTACCCAGACTCTTTAATTAGAGGCAACCCCTCTAATTGCATGACGAGGTCTTCCTTCCAAGTATTCATGCACGGTGGAACCTCATGACCTATATGGGCTATTGGCTAATTAATACAGATTTTATATAATACATAAGTCTTTTCAAACTATAAAACCAGTTTTATGAACATGTTTCCAAGTTGTCTAGGACTTATACATTTCTACTGCTATTAGTGTTTTATGCTTATGTAATTCATGTTATACTTGTATATCCGTTCACTGGGCATTATGCTCAGCCGTTTCCTTTCATGTTCCCAAACAGTAGGTACTCAAGGGCACTCGTGGACTTTAAGAATAGGTGCATACGGATTGGAAGCTATCTAGCCTTCTCTACTTTATGCATTTTTCCATTCATTATGCTACTTATTTCTTTGGACATTGTTTAGTCCTTTTCCATTTCAGTACTTATGTTTGTGTGTGATGAGCTTATTGGACTACCGATGTTTGTTTCCGGTACTTTAATTTATGGTCATATAATGTTTTTAAGATATTTACCTTGTATGCGTTGATGACCGTCATAATCACGCGTGACATTCCATTTACCAAAATGGGGTGTTACATTATTACCCTCATGTAACCCACTCGCTATTTTATAAGTTACTATATAAACTCAAACTGGTATTGTTTGCAAATCATTTTATAAAATATTCCACTTGGGCCTTATTAAATACTAGAATGTTACCTTATAAAAATTAATTGACATTAATTTTACAATGTATTTTCACAAATTGTTCTACTTTGTTTCTATAAAGAATTCTTGTAACAATAAAATTGTTGATTTAAACACCTAGCCAATTAGTTACTGGCGAAAAATTTCATAAATTATTTTGATACATGTTTTTATAAATTGCATTATAGACGTATTCTAAATCACGTGACATGTAATATTTGTTTGACGAAGCTGAGCATCGCATTGCTAGTCCTAAATTATGCATGGCCTGATCAGAAGGTTTATTAACATCATAGCAGTTATATAAAACCCTAAACGAGATCAAAACACATATAGCGGAAGCGATTTAACAAGATCATAATAATAACACAATTATAATTAATCAAATTAGGGTTACATACCTTTACGCTAAAGCAAATCCACAAGATGAAGAACGAATCACCAATTCGGGTTTATACCGTAATACAACAAGATATAGTCTAAAGTAAGACTATATTACGATCTTGTACACACGTAATACAACGAGCTAACCATGATTCTAGCACGTGAAAACCGAGCTACAACTCTTGTAAATAATCTACCCAACAACCCTAGAGAGGGGCTAGGACTAGATTATTAACACAATCGATCAACCAAGAAAACCAACCGAAACCCTTTGTGGGTTTACCCTTGGGATCAAATCAAAGAGAGAGAGGGGAAAGAGATCCAAGCTGTGTGAATTATGAGGGATAAGGAGGTGTATTTATAGGCCTCAACCCATTGTAACCCAAGTAAATAAAAGGCAAATTTTGCCCCCCCCCTTGGAGCCCTAACCGACGGTCAAAACACCCCTTGTGGGATGTTCCAGAACTTTTCGTCCTTCTTTCCTTTTAATCTCTTACTATATATTATTTTAACATTCGTTAATACTTAACTATTAATTAATTAACGATCGTTAAAGTTATATGGTTACTTGCTCGTTTTAATTTAATAAATGCATAAATATAAATTTATTAAATACATTAATAAATATAATAAATATATTTATTAATTAAATTAACTCTTTACGTATTGTGTGTAATCCCATAATCTTGAGTTTGATCCTATCACACGACTATTAAATATAAGTTCATAAACTTACAGCTCCCACTTGGACATATTTCGAATATCGTGATTACATTGACTAGCGTCTAGTTACACCATCAATGTCTCTAGTACAACTCGAGTAAGGTCTCCTCGACAAAACCTTTTAAATGATTCATCATTTATTATTATCCTTTTATTTCTAATACAACGTTAATAAGGATATGGATCTCAGTCATTTCCTTTCATTAACCATTCTGTTTCTTGTTCACAGATTCAACAAGATTACCAAAACAAATTTGGGTGTGGCCACACAAACATCTTGCTAATCCCACGAGGGGCCCAACTGTATTAAACTCCAAAAAGAAATTGGAGAAAATAAATTCCATATTGACTACGAGCAAAACTTATGAATTTTGCAACCCTTCTGAAAATAATCCTTATAGCTACCAGTTACGTTTAGCGTTAGATTATTCCACAGAGGTGCACTAGATTCACAACAGTTTCCTGGTATCTCAAGTCTAAGGATAACTATTTATGTTTTACTTGATGACAAAGATCCATATAGTAAAATCATATAGTTGGGATAAGTCCAATATTATCAATCGATATATTAATCAACATACTTTCAAGTATACTCTATCGCTATTTTGATTTGTCTTAATTTAATAACGTTCCCATATTATTAATCGATAACGGACATTTAGCATAACATTTATTCATAGATTAAAACATGTAAAATATGATACACTTATTAAATAATAAAAAAAACGAAACCCAGTCTTTATTTCATTATATAATAATATCATAACATCCTTTATCCAAATACTAATCACAGATTTATTGCATGAGTTCGCTAGCTAGTTGCAGCCCAATCGCTTTGGCATGCTTAACTAACTTTGGTCTAGGGAAAGCCTTAGTTGAAGGATCAACTACGTTATCATCTGTGTGAAATTTTATCAATTTGATTTCACGAGCTTCAACTTGTTCTCGGACGTAGTGATGTCTACGTATAAAGTGTCTGGCGCCTTTCATGACTCCAGGGTCATTGACAAATATTATTGCGGTAGAATTGTCACAGTACATATCTATAGGTTCTTTAATTAAAGGCATCTCTCCAAGATCTTCAATAAACTTCCTAATCCAAACAGCTTCCATTGCAGCTTCTGAAGCAGCCATGTACTCAGATTGAGTATCATGCATTGCAATCGTTGTCTGTTTCTTACTCTTCCAGTCAACTGCTCCTCCATTGATAACAAAAACGTAACCCGTCTGAGATTTCGTATCGTCTTTATCACATTGCCAGGTCGCATCACAGAAACCTGTAAGATTCAGTTATGTGTATGGTTTCCTCCAAATACCAAAAACATATCTTTCTTACTCCTCAAATACTTTAGAATATGTTTGACAGCAGTCCAGTGGAGCTTCCCTGGATTCTGTTGGTATCTACTGACAAAATTCCGAGCAAACACCACATCAGGCCTTGTGCATCTTACAGCATACATAATAGATCCTACAGCCGAAGCATAGGGCACCTTCTGCATGTATGTCTCCTCTTCAGGAGTTGATGCCTCCATCTCATGACTCAGATTATGCTTAACTTCCATATGTTGAAAACCTTTCTTGGAATTATGCATATTATACTTCTTCAAAATCTTATCTATATAAGCATCTTGACATAGACCAATTAACCGTCTTTTCCTATCCCGATAGATCTTAATTCCCAGAATGTTTGCAGCTTCTCCTAAATCCTTCATAGAAAAACATTTACCAAGATAATCCTTAACAACTTTAAGTCTTGGAATGTTACTTCCCATGATTAATATGTCATCAACATATATGACTAGGAATACCACATCACTCCCACTAGCTTTACGATATAACATGGCTCATCACGATTCTGAATAAATCCAAACTTTTTGATTTCTTCATCAAATTGTTTATTCCATTGACGTGATGCTTGCTTCGAACCATAAATGGACCTTTGAAGTTTACACACATGTCCTGGATTCTCAGGATCAACATACCCTTCTAGTTGCTGCATATAGATGTCTTCATTTAAGCGACCGTTCAAGAAGGCAGTTTTAACATCCATTTGCCATATCTTATATTCATAGTATGCTGCTATAGCTATGAGAATCCTAATAGCTCTTAAGTCTGCTACAGAAGAAAATGTCTCCTCGTAGTCTACGCCAAAATTTTGAGTAAAACCTTTAGCCACTAAACGAGCTTTATAGATTGTACTTTTCCGTCCATGTCGGTTTTCTTCTTGTATATCCACTTATGTCTCACTACTTTAGCATTTGGTGGTGGTTCTACAAGAATCCAAACATCATTTACTTTCATGGATTTCATTTCCTCATCCATAGCAACCATCCACTTATCCTTTTCAGGATCAAGTATGGTGGATTTATAATTAGCGGGTTCACCAAGATCCCCTAACTCATCATCATCCTCTATTTTAAGACATATTTTGCTATTTGCGTTTCTAATCCTTGCGGATCTACGCAGAGGAACTAATTCTGATGGAACCGCCAGACTTTCTGGTTCTACAGGAATTACATCGCTAGTGCTTTCAGAAGGCAATGTATCTATATGACTCTCTTCTAGCTCATAATTTCTCCCACTGAATTCTTGATTTACAAGATCAGATTTAAAGAAGTCTCCATACCTAGCAACAATCACTTTGTTCTCAGGTGGATAATAAAAGTAGTAGCCCATAGTTTCCTTAGGGTATCCTACAAAGATACATTTTACAGATCGTTGTTGGAGTTTGTCACCCGAGTCACGTTTCACATACGCCCCGCAACCCCAGACCTTTAAATAAGGCAAATATGGCTTGTTGCCATGCCATAGTTCATATGGTGTCTTATCGACCTTCTTTGCGGGAACCATAATGCGAAAAACAGATTCTAGAGCATAATCCCAAAATGATAAAGATAAAGTTGTAAGATTAAACATAGATCGCACCATATCTAATAATGTACGATTTCTCCTTTTAGATACACCATTTTGTTGTGGAGTATAGGGAGAAGTAAGATGCTGAACAATTCCATTCTCACCTAGATAATCTATAAACTCTTGACTTAAATTTCACCACCTCTATCAAAACGAAGAGCTTTAATCTTCTTCCCTAATTGTAGTTCTACTTCTGCTTCAAACACTTTGAATGTTTCAAATACCTCATGTTTATGTTTAAGTATATAAACATAACCATAACGGCTATAATCATCCGTAAATGTTAAGAAGTAGATAGCACCTTTCCTTGACTCATGTCTAAGTGGTCCAAACACATCAGTATGTATTAGTTCAAGTAGATCAATAGCTCTTTCAATATTGCTATTAAAAGGTTTCTTGATCATCTTTCCAGAGATACAAGAGTCACATTTATCAAATGATTCATCATTGATATTTTCTAAAAGACCTTCACGTTGAAGCTTTTGTATACGAGTCTTCCCAATATGGGCAAGTCTACAATGCCAAAGATAAGAAGAGTTCTTGTCAAACTTTCTCTTCTTACTCATGCTAAAGACAAATTTATTATTCTTGGACTCAATATAATGCATGTCTATTTCAAACACACTATTCACAGAAATTGCATTAAAATAGAAAATACCATATTTCTAAACAGAAATTCCATTATTATCAATCGTGTGAACGAATCCATCATTTAACAAACAAGAAAAGGAAATAACACCACTAACAATTGTAGGTGCATGATGACAATCATTTAAAATTAGTACTAAACCCGAAGGTAAAACTAGATTAAATGTTCCTATAGCTTCAACCGCTGCTTGTGCGCCATTGCCCACTTGTAGAAATTGTTCCCCATAGGAATGCTTCCTTTCCAGATTAAATCCCTACAACATATTATAAATGTTAATACCGCATCCCGTATCATATACCCAGGAATTTAACTTGTATGTTAAATTGAACAATTCAATCATAAATAAAGTACCTGAAGCTGAAGCGCTCTACTCAGACTTCTTATTTATTTCTCACAATTCTTCGCGGTAAAGAGGGCAATTCCTCTTCGAGTGACCACTTGCCTTGCAATGCTGACAAGTCTCATCTTTCGGAGATTTACTATTCTTGACAAAGTTCTGCTTAGGTTTTGAATAAGTCGCAACTTGTTTGCTCTTATCACCCTTGCCTTTGCCTTTCTTCTTATTCGCTTACGGTTTTGGCTTACTCACTCTACCCTTTTGTATGGTTAGTACATAAGGCGTAGCGGTAGATGCCTTGTCTTTCAACCCCTTTTCATAGTCAATGAGCATTGCACGCAAATCATTAACTGTCTTCCCCGTGCAATGCATATTATAGTTTCTAACGAAATCATTGAAGTCCTTGTTAAGGGACCTATTGATCAAGTTGATAGCCATATTATGATCATAGGGTTGTCCTAGTGCAATGAGTTGTTCCATATAACCCCTCATCTCCATATAATGGGCACTTATAGACTTTCCAAGAGCTTGCTTGCAATTATGCAAAGCATCTACCAAGTCGTATATCTCCACAACATGCGGCCTCTCGAATATAGCCTTGAGCTCATCAAGCATTCGCTTAGGTGAAAATAGCTCATACTTCTGTTGAAGTAGAGGAGCCATATTTCCTAACATTAAAGCAGCCACCTCAGAGTGCTTCTTAACATTAGCAGCGTGTTCAAGCCTTTGCGCATCAGATGCTCCTTCAGCAAGATCCTCCGGATAAGGAGTAGTCAAGATATCAATAGTACCCACTACTCTCAAGACAATTCTGAGTGAGCGATACCAATCATTAAAGTTTGGGCCAGTAAGTTCAGGATGATCAAAGAAAGCTTTGAACGCAGAACTTATAGTCATATTGTTTTCGGGTTGAGCCATTTCTACATAAATAAGTTCAAATATTAGTATATTCGATAATAAAATACTTTCAAAAAAATAAAATTACCCTGGTATAAAACCATATTATTTTCCTTGAATTCTAGAACTATATTGACATAAATCCATTACATCAGTTGATCTGATAGTAATGAATGTACTCAACATAGCGACTTGTCGAACAATTCAATTGACAAACAATTTTCAATTTCTAGATATTTAAGGGATTTAAATTGCCAAAAAAATGTTTTGCATTGTAAACATGTTTCATCCCTTTTGAATGCATTAAGTTTTCAGATATGACTGAGTAACTGAATTAAGTCGTCTAATAAGAGTAACGTAATACCATCATACGAATTCTTATTCTACAAATGATTTTCTCTCCATCACAACATCACCCAAAATCTCATTTGATGACGAAGTAATTTCAAGTGTTCGTCAATTAGGAGGATTCGACTTAAATTTTAAGGGTATAAATTTTGATGTCAAAATCAATGTATGGAGAAGCATGCATACAACTCCATAGCATAAGTTTAATAAAACATTTAGTAAACTTCTTCACGAGACAAAATTTCTACATAAATTATGTTGAGGTATTGGTTAAACCAATTAAAGAATTTATCCACAACTATTCACAACGTACTTTTGCTAGAACACGGCTACACACAAAGCAATATCCTTATTCATTGTGTTTCGGATGTGAATTTATGATAAATCACCCTTAAGGTATAATTCAATTAATAATCGTAGGTAATTTCAATTTGACGCACAGGCGAGCCAGGAATTTGGTCAGCGACTAATGGCATAACACCTCCTTCGTTAACCGGGTACATGACCAGCGGTGTGTTATACCCATTTTATAGTTTATCAAAAAGAGTAGGCCGTTAGATTCTTATTGCAATTCACCAATCAACGTAATCTTATGTAATTTAAATCTCTAACAAATCATTATTTTAATATGATTTAGTCCATATTATTTCTTTTCATAAAAACCCTTGTTTACAACAATTCAACAATTTTATATATAAACAACTAAAAAAACTAAATCATAAACACATAATAACAATTTATATGTGCAACAAATAAATCGAATAGCCACATGCATACGATTTATTCAATAATCATCTAATCTAGGTCTTTATATTCGTATAAAAGTCTTCCCTAATTCTAGATTTATTGAATCAAATAATCACGTAGCACATAAAATCATATAAACATATAATTTTACGATCCATGAAAACATGCACGTAATCATGGACTCCCCACAAATCTTAACAATTAAATCTCTACGGATCGTAACCATACATGACATAATAATTAATCATGCAATTTAATCTAAAATTATCCCACATGTAATTTAGGGTTTCAAAATAATTCTTTTTTTTATTAAAAATTCGGCCGAAACCCTAATTTTTAAAAAACAAAAACCCTAATTTTAGGAAAACCTAAAAACATGTAGTTTTAACTCAAAACAATTATTAGTTAAAAAACTTTAGATTTTCTATAATTATAACATGTTAAAAAGGCTCTCGATGCCACTGAAGGTTTATTAACATCATAACAATTATATAAAACCCTAAACGAGATCAAAACACATATAGCGGAAGTGATTTAACAAGATCATAATAATAACACAGTTATAATTAATCTAATTAGGGTTACTTACCTTTACTCTAAAGCAAATCCACAAGACGAAGAACGAATCACAAATTCGGGTTTATACCATAATACACCAAGATATAGTCTAAAGTAAGACTATATTATGATCTTGTACACACATAATACAACGAGCTAACCGTGATTCTAGCACATGAAAACTGAGCTACAACGCTTGTAAATAATCTACCCAACAACCCTAGAGAGGGGCTAGGACTAGATTATTAACACAATCGATCAACCAAGAAAACCAACCGAAACCCTTTGTGGGTTTACCCTTGCGATTGAATCAAAGAGAGAGAGGGTAAAAAGATTCAAGTTGTGTGAATTATGAGGGATAAGGAGGTGTATTTATAGGCCTCAACCCATTGTAGCCCAATTAAATAAAAGGCAACTTTTGCTCCCCACCCCTTGGAGCCCTAACCGACGGTCGAAACACCCCTTGTGGGGTGTTCCAGAACTTTCCGTCCTTCTTTCATTTTAATCTCTTACTATATATAATTTTAACATTCGTTAATACTTAACTATTAATTAATTAACGATCGTTAAAGTTATATAGTTACTTGCTCGTTTTAATTTAATAAATACATAAATATATATATTTATTAAATAAATTAATAAATACAATAAACATATTTATTAATTAAATTAACTCTTTACGTATTGTGTGCAATCCTGTAATCTCGAGTTCGTTCCTATCACACGACTATTAAATATAAGTCCATAAACTTACATGATCACGTATGCGTAATCTAGAAGGAGCCATACAAGGCCGAATAGTAGTCACCTTAATTATTTGGCCAAGAACCAACTTTTTTACTTATGTTCTTTAAAAAGTTAGATAAAATAAAGTTTAGTAAACTTTTACATCTATGCGAGTAACACCAGTTCGTGACTTACACATATGAACCCTTATCTTTTCTTGAACAAAGTACATGCGTCAAGTACATATTCCTTACTCAACGATCTTTGTTTTACTTGTTACCTCATCTTCCTTCGTGATATAATTCTAGTTACTACTTGTCTAATTTCTTATCATTGATACCAGACTTGAAAGTTTCAACGTTGTTATGCTCCTTCATTGACCCACCTTCTCTATCTGTTTTGGTAGACCATCAAAACGTCTCTAGACGCGGATAATGATTTATGAGTAGACATGGATATTGATTTTCTTTATCCTTCATGATGTTTGTTAGACTCTATCGTCTTGAAATTCATTTGTGTGAACCACGTATTGATTACGCCTCTCATTGGTAATGATGCTCATTTTACCAGAATTACTCTCAAGTGACTTCTTAAGAAATTTTCTTTGATTCGAAAATTTGTTGTGTGGCTTTTCTCTTTCGATCATGTATCGACCATCGAGAACTTAGTAAGCCGTTGTTGGTGACACCAACTTCACTTAAGAAGTGATGACTTGCTATAATCCTTGTTTCTTATTGTCCATATCATCGATGCATCTATTCTATCATGATCATTAAGAAATTGGTACAAATTTTGTTTTATTCCCTTATTGCTTGTATACTAATTGTTGATAATTATTCGTTTCAGTACTTGTTTGCTATCTTGTCACCTTTTGAAAACCAGTATATGTCACATGTTTACAGGTTGGTGCAGTAAACACCTTCTTGGATTTCTAGAAGTTATTATAAATTTTTAAGAACGTTTTACACAGGTTATCAAGTGTTTAAATTACCCAAAATACCCGTTTCAAGTTTAGTGTCGAATCTATACATCATCTTTGTTAGATTTATAACTAGTGTTTAAAAGGATGTCAAGTTGTAGCTTTTAAAGTATTTGATTATATCATACTTTACTTTCAACCTAATGAAATTATTAATTTAATTTATAATTTCTAACAATGATTCTAAATAATTTGGAAATTGATTTTTCTCTAGTGGTAATGATAAACCTGAGTTTTAATAACATTTTCATACAATCATCCAAAGGTTCTTAAACCGATCAAAATAACTATTTTGAACTGTTCTACTTTTTGGCTTTGAAATCCTGATCAAGAAAAAGATTTAGCAACTACTTACTCGCTAAATATATATAGTTTGATTTCAAATCACTAAACCTTGTAAAATTCTCTTTTAATCAATAAAATACTTAAGCTAAATTTGAAAGTGATACCAAATCCTAGACAAGTAATTGCGACAACTTTTATTCTAAATGTTCATATGTAATTCATTTTTCCCTTCTATTTCTCTTCTAAATAGATTGTTAAGTTTTAAGATTGTCATGTTTTACAGTTACGCGATTTACGACTCCTTGTTGATTAATAATCTTGATTCATTTTATCGCACCTTGTCCGTCAAGCAATTCTTGTGTTCATTCTATTTCTTGTTATTTATCCATACTGAAAGGTCATTATTCGAAAAGAAGTTAAGAAACTGAAGTATAGTGAATTCTAACTGTTAAGGTTCGTCGTGGTACGAAAGTTACCTAGAAAGCAATAAATCAGTTCTAAACTATGTACCTCCACTTGTTCGCATTTCTTCTGTCTCTAGTAGAACTCTGAGGGTTCCTTTAGGGGGTAGACTGTAAGAACTCATATTTTTCACGGTATTATTTTATTCTTTTAATTTCTGCTTCTTGGATTTTCCAACGTATTATATTTTCTTGTATTCTTATATGTAAATCCTGAGATCATGATAATTTTAATAAGTTATACCTTTTAAGTATTTTCTGATCATTGATTATACTTTATTCGGAGTTATTAAATTTTTATTTTATTTTACCATATTAATTCAAATCAAAGTTTTGATTTAAAAGCACCCGCGTGCATTTTAAAAAGCGTTTACTCGAATCAACGTATAATGAGAACTACTATTGATCGTGATACCGACGGATGCCCGATATTTTACATTTTACTATTGATTGTTTCGATAATTAATATTTTCGACGATTTCGTTTTAATTACGTGTTAAGTCGTGTCGGGAAACTTTATTATCATATTTATGATGCATGTTAACTTTTGAAAAGTATTTTTACGAATCCCAAGTCCCGTAAATATTTCAAAAAATGACTAATAGTCATTTTCTACCCTTTAAACCATTTATTTCATTTTAAGTCCAAAAGATTTCACATTTGGCAAAACTAGCCCTCCACACACTATATAAAAACCTTCCACCAACTTTTTCTCTCATTCTTTAATAACAAAAACAGACACAAAAAAGAGAATTCTCTCCATCATTCTTTTTCTTTTATTATCGCCACCCCCAACCTTTATAAACACACCCAAAATTTGATTTTTGAGTTTTAATCTCATAAAACAAAATCAAGACCCATGTTTGAAATCTAAAGGTGATTTTTTTGATACTAAAATCTCACACATACATCAACTTTAAAGTTTTCTTATGATTTTATGGTTGATGTGAGTTTTGATCATTATGCATGTGATGATCATGGTAAGATCTCCATGTTTTGATAATAAAAAGTTTTATTTTTTATCTTGATTTTGTTAAAATTTGACATGCAAGTGTTGTGAATTAATAAGGATTGTTTAGGATGATGTATGGACAATATTAGGAATGGGGGTTTTATGTAAATAGGTCCAAATAATCATCTAATGTGATTTTCTAAAAAATATTTTTGACCAACAGGTTTAGGTATATTTTCGCAGATCAAAGTTTGATAAAAGCTTGATATTATAAGATAGTGCTGTATTGGTTGTCGAGACGCTCGTTTTGATATAAGATAGAGCTTCTAACTCATAACGAGAAAGAAGTTACGCTAGTTTGATTATTCGTGTACCGGGAGACGAGTATCGGCATAATCCGAATTTGTTGTCGATATTTGGATCGAATCTCGGGGACTATAAAATGAGTTTTACAAATGGTCAAGGGCTGTTATCAGGCCCTAAACTTAGCAGTTTGATTCTATTTTCAAAGTCAAGCGTCGGTTTTGCTAATGGTAAAGGTTAGGATCGTCAAAATGGTTTCACGAGTCAAGTATACAAATATGTCCGGTTTTTCAAGTATAGAAATGTGTCGAGCAGGTGGTTCTAAAATATAAATCACTGAATGAAATTTGAACTGAGTTTTATACAGGTTATAAGTGACCTTGAAACCAAGTTTCATCGAAAACGGACAAGTGTAGATAGCGTAGATTGGTGTGTACATTTGAAGTGTATATGCTGATTTGTATTTTGACACATAGTTCAATGCTCGTGTGGCGTGAGTTTGAGTATTCACTATTGGACATGGTGAATTACTCAAGTGTTTAGTCATTATATAAATGACTTAGTTACTGGTCCGAGTGAAGTAATGTGATAGTTTGACTTGCGTTGACTTGGCCTCTTATGACGGGTCAATTTCAAGAGTGCAAGTGTTTAAACGTGTAGTGTTGGATAAATGGGATAGTAAGGATTCACGTGTTATGTGTCCTTAGTTTTGAAGTATGAATACTTTGAAAATATTTAAGTCATATTATACTTGGTATATATCGATATTTGAGTTCAAGTCTTAACATATGCCTTATTTTGTTAGGTTGCGGCTTTCGTGTTTACCGGGCATCCATATCGTCGGTGATCGTCTTACCACTATTATTTCTACTCAGTTTCTGAGTACTATGATTCACTTACCTCGTGGCTAAGGTGAGTTCATAGCCCTTTTTTACATGCATAATGTTTCTAAACACGGGATGAGATTTTACATGGTGGAACACAACCATTTAAAAACTTTATGCTATCCAGAACTTGTATGCTATCCAGACTTGTATGCTTTTCAAACAGTTCTCATTGATATTATTGCTTTTAGTCAATAGCCTTAAGTTTCCTCTCTTGATCATGAACCGTTAATTTACTTGTGTTGCTAAGCACGAATGTTGTAGGTGGATCCATCAGGATTGACAATCCTCGTCCCGATTACCTTGACGCATTTAACATTTGATTTGTTACTTGAGTATTTAGGCTGAATACTCACTAGAAGAACTTACATGAGTTAAGCTTCGGTTCATGAACTAAATAGAAATAATAATGTTTCGGAGTATGGTTAATGTACATAACCATTTCCCGTATTTCTTATTTACAAATGAATGCTTGTGTTCCACACCTTTTGTAACACCCCATTTTGGTAAATGGAATGTCACGCGTGATTATGGCGTGTCATCAAAGCATAAAAGGTAATGTCTTAAAAACATTAAATGACCATGAATGGAAATACCGGAAATAAACATCGGTACTTCAAGTATAAGCTCATCACACACCAATATAAGTACTGTAAAGGAAAAGGACTAAAAAATGTCCAAGAAACAAGTAACAAAATGTATGATGAAATGCATAAAGTAGAGAAGGCTAAATAGCTTCCAATCCATATGCACGTACGCTTAATGTCTACGAGCGCCCTTGAGTACGTGCCGTTTGGGAACATGAAAGGAAAACGGTTGAGCATAACGCTCAGTGCATGGATATACAAGTATGACATGGAATAGCATAAGCAAATAATATTAATAGCAGCGGAATAACATAAGTTCTAAGCAATCTGGAATCATGTTCATAAAACTGGTTTTAAAGTTTGAAAAGACTTATGTTTATATGAAAATCTGCATTAATTAGCCAAATAGCCCATATAGGTCATGATGTTCCATCGTACATGAATACTTGGAGGGGAGACCTTGTCATGCAATTAGAGGGGTTGCCTCTTATTAAATAGTCTGGGTAGGACGGATCAGCTCCTAGTGAAGGATGCAAGGCACACATCGCATTCACTCTGATAGTACTGGTAACCATGTAACTAGGATGCACCCATACGCCCCACATGATAATATAATATAATGGCTAAAGCTAAAAAGGAACGCCACGAGCAATCACTTCACCGTGGGCAAGTCATAACACTGGTGCCTCAGTTTTATGGTTATGGTACCTCCATAACTAGGTGACACTGGTCATGCATGTATATTGCTTAGGCTCTTAAACTAACATAAGCAATCAAACATATACAACAATACTGGGAAAACAGTTGGCTGCAAACGGGGAATCCTAATAAAGAAAGAATGTCCATACTGAAGGGACGGGAAATCCGTACCTTATGTCCACTGAACGGAAACATGAATGAAAGGATGTCCTACTCCGATCTCACTAATGCTACATAAATAGGATACATGTATAAGTATTCTGTTTACTGAGTACGTAACTGATTATATCATGTCTTAGCTTGTTTTATATGTTCTTGTCTTGTTTTACTGATTTTAATGTTATGTTGTGTTTATCATGTATTCTACGGATTTTGATTAAGTATTACTTGTATTTCTTCACTTGTTGTGTAATGATAAGTAACTTTAAAAAAATAGCAGGTTTTCTAAAATAGAAAGTTTCCAATAATAGAAAGTTTCCAAAAATAGAGTAACTTCTTAAAATGTTCAGTTTCTAAAAATAGAAAGTTTCCAAAAATAGTAAGTTTCCTGAACTAGAAAGTTTCCATATTTAGAATTAAGCAGGATTAATAAGCTAACAATATAAGCTTAAGTTTACTGGTTAAATAACACAAGTCATGTGATTATTTGTATAGTTTATTAATAATATCATGTTAATTAAATAAACTATAGGTTATATGATTTAAATAAATATATGCATGATTTAATTAAATTAAGGTGTATAAAATACTTAGATTAAAACATGTATTTATACTTTATTAATTATAACCTAAGTCATGTTTATTAATTAATTATATTCCATGTCTAAATACTTAATTAATACTATAGTCTAAATTAAATAAATAAATACTTAGGTTAAAACATGTATTATTTAATAAATAATATTAACCTTAGTCCATGATTAATTAAATTAATTATAAGTCTTGTTATTAATTAATTTAATATCTTGTAAATAATAACTTATAAAAAAAATACTTGTATAATTTTAGTCATGAACCGAACCCGTGAATTTAATTTCGACATGTTGTGAACCGAACCGAATAAACCCTTGAACCAGACCAAACAAACACCCCTTTACCAGTGGCAAACCGGCTCGGCCGGTTGCCACTACTTGTGCAACTTCACCACCGGCTGCAGCCGGTGGTTCCTCTCGGCTAGCCGCTGACCACAGCGGAGTTCCCACCGGCTGTGTGCCGGTGATTCCCCCTGCTGCGCCGCGGTTTCTCCTGCTTGACCCAAAACCGCCACTGGATGTGTGCCGGTGGTGGTGGCTGCTTGCTGCCGAGACCTCCTAAACACACCACAAGGACACCCCGACTTGCGTCGGGGTCCCTTGTCCCTGCTGCCGACCGAGATCAACACCACCGAGACACGAGGTCTCAGTTGGTGGTGCGAACCAAGACACGCCGAGAGCCATGGGGCTCTCGGTTGAGTGTCGGCCGAGCAAACCAACCCATAAACACCTTTTAATTTACCCCCATGATTTGTTTAACAAGTTTTTAATTCTTGTTTTTATAATCCCAAGGTTACATGTTCATAATTTATTAAAAAGAATAAAACAAAAGGGTTTACGGATTACTGAATGCGTGGAACAAATGGAGAACAATAACACGAACACGATGCTTAAGTTTAATTAACCAAAACTCAATCAAACACCTCCTTGGTGTTTGTTCTTACCGGCGGCCAAAGAGAGAAGAAGGGAGCTAGGGTTTTTGATTTTTTGTGGAAACTCTGTAAAGTGAAATTGTATTTCCCCTTTTGTTATTTAGTAAAAAAACAAAGAGGGCTTGGCCCTTGTCCTCTTTGGGGCCACGGCATGTAGGGCCCACAAGGGAAAAACCCGAAGTTTTTCCCGTGTTATAATTTACGTGTTCATGTTTTCGTTTTATATTATCTATAAATCTTCGTGTTATCTATAAATACTTGTACGCAACGATATTAATCGTATTATATTACTTAATTACGCATGTTCGTGATTTTTACGTTCATGATTTTATGTTCGTGATTATAATTATTATTGTTAATAATTATGGTGTACTATCACGTACTTAATACTTTTCGTAATAATAATACGTACATAAGTTCTGTAATTAATAATCGTGACACGTGTTCATGCTATAAAAGGAATGTTTTTATATGTACGTACGTTTACTAAGTGTACTGTTCATGGTAAAAGCATGCGGCTTTTACAACTCTTCCCCCCTAAAAAGAATAATTTGTCCCCGAATTATAGATAAAGTAAACTGAAAGAGGAACATACCCGAATTCAAAACTTGAAATGAGGGTAAGAAGCCCGGATAGACTCCTCTGTTTCCCAAGTGGCTTCCCGCTCGGTATGATCCCTCCAAAGGATTTTGACGAATGGAATTGTCTTCTTCCTCATGACTCGTTCTTACTTGTCAAGAACTAGTTCGGGTTCCTCTATGAAGGTAAGATCTTCACGAATCTGTTCCAGTGGATACTGAACCATGTGAAGGGGATGATAATTGTACCCTCTAAGTAAGGACATATGGAAAACGTCATGAACGTGAGAAATCTGCGGAGGTAACGCTAAGTGATAAGATACTTCACCGACTCGCTCGATGACATCAAACGGTCCGATGAATTGAAGACTGAGTTTCCCTTTGATTCTGAAACGTCTGACACCACATGCCGGTGATACCTTAAGAAATACATGATCTCCTAAGTTGAAATGTAAGTCCCTACGATGCTTGTCGGCATAACTCTTCTGACGTGTACGAGATTCCTGTAATTTTTGCTTAGCTACAGCGACCTTCTCGTTGGTCAACTCTATCATTTCTGGTCCTTCAAGTGTTCGCTCACCAACATGATCCTAGCAGATTGGGGCGCGACACTTCCTGCCATACAACATCTCGAATGGTGCACACTTAATTTTAGCTTGCCAACTATTGTTGTATGCAAACTTAATAAGTGTGAAAACACTTATCCTTTTACCACTTATTTTCAATAATAACAAGACCAAAACGTGCATTTTATGTCGTAAAATTCAGAATTATGTGTGGTTTGTGTTTTAATTGTGTTTTAGGACCAAAAGATGAAAAAGGAAGAAAACATGGGCTATCACGGGCTTTTATCGAAGAAAACGAGAAAAGACGAAGTCAAAAGATCAAGAGTGCAAAAAGAACGAAAGTCCAAGGCCTATTCTGAAGATTTATCGAAGAAAAAGTCTAAAGACGGAAGTTTAATGAAGTCGAAGAACTCAAGTCTAATAGAAGAAGAAAATTATAAGACAAGTTCAATTTGTATCGACAAATCCCGAGACGACGTCGAGAAAGACAAAGCATTTAAATCGAGTCGAGAAGAAAGAAAGAAGGAAGCAACACATGCACCTTCCCACCTCCTATAAATACCTTCCTAATGACACATTAGGAGGGTGTTAGTTAATTTAGTTCATTTTTCATTTTTGTAGTTTAATTTTTAGAGAGAGAAAGTGCTTAACTTTCTCTCACTAAAAAAACTTCATCTTTTATCTTTCTTGTTTTAATCAAACCTTTACTTTTTAAGCTTAATCTTGTCTTAATCTTCATCTTTTTAATCTTTCTTATTAGTTACGATCTTGTGTTCATCATCTCTTTCATCTACTTTTCTATTTCGTCACATAAAGTTTCTTACTTTACGTTTTTTTATTTGTGTGTTGAAGATTTATAAGTTTTGATCATTTGCCTTGCTTATTGGTAGCTTATTGGAGTTTTTCTTAGCTTATTATCCTTGAAAAATTGCTTAAAAGTTGCTTAAAATCGTCCTAAATCCGGATCCTAGTTTTTAGGACAATCTGATTCGATTTCGCAATACCTATAGTATTGCGAAATTGAATCCCTTTTAATTGTGAAATTGTGCCTTCATAGTATTGCGAAATCATTGTTTTTAAGTATTGCGGATTTGAACTTCATTTGGTAATTGCGAAATTATACCTTTGTCATTGCGAAATCTTACCATTTTTTCCTTATTGCGGATTTATTGCATTTTGATAATTGCGGAATTGTTGTTAAGTTTCAAGGATTGAGAATTCATGCTTGTTTGTTTGGAATTGCGGAATTGTTCTTTTAATTGAGCATTGCGAAATTTTGTTTCCTTTGAATTGCGAAATTTTGAGTAATTGCGGAATTGTGGTTTACAATTGCGAAATTATGTCATAATTTCTTTAATTGCGAAATTAAATCATTTTCTTCCAAACTATTTTCAAATTTTATTCTTCCCGCCAATATACTTAGTTTTACTTTTACTTGTTCATCTTAGTTTAATTTTCGAGTATTTTAATTTTTAATGTTTTAATTTTTATTAAGTTTTAAAGTTTTCATATTTACGTTTAATTAGTTTAATTTCTTCGTCATTTAATTTTTAAGTCATTTAATTTTAGTTTAATCTTTTCTCGCTTTATTTTTATTTTAATTACTCAACGACGCCTTTTCTTTTAATTAGTTTTAAATAACCAAACCTTTCTTATTTTTCCATCAAGAACGACTGAGTCGCACTAATTACTTGTAATCAATTCGAAAAGACCGGGATTCAACGAACTTTCATACGAGGCAAATCCCTTGTATTAAATGACGCTGCTGCCGGCTCTTTTCTTTAACATCAATGGTTTTAAGTGAGAGACGCGTTGGATTTTGGGATCCGTTCACCTTTGAACGTTATTTTTCTTGCTTAAAAATTTTCAAAAATCCATAAAAATAAAAAAATTAAAAAATCCAAAAAATAGAAAAACATAAAAAACCAAAAATATTTCTTGTCTATTTTTCTCTTCCTTTTGTAGGTGTGCATGCGTACTCGTGCTCGTAAGAAGAAAGCAGCTCAAGCCAAAGTCATTACTCCACCTATTGTCACCATGGACAATCAACCAATGATCGAGCTTTTGCAATTACACGTAGAGGGCAACACCGATACTATTGTCATACCCGAGATTGGAGCCAACAATTTCGAACTCAAATCCGGCTTCATTCAAATGGTCTCTGCTCAACCTTTCTTGGGGCTTTCACTTGATGATCCTCAAGACCATATAAAAAGGTTTCATCAACTCACCAATACGGTTAAGTATAATGGGGTTTCACAAGAAGTGATTCGCTTGCAACTTTTTCCTTTCTCCTTAGATGGACAAGCCCGGAATTGGCTTGATAAGGAACCGCCACAAAGTATTCTTACGTGGACGGATTCAGAGACCAAGTTCATTAACTACTTTTTCCCACCCTCACGTACTACCACTTTGCGGAATGAAATCATTACATTTGAACAAAAGTACGGTGAGACATTTAGTGAATCTTGGGACCGTTTTAAGGAACTTTTAAGAAAGTATCCACAACATGGTTTCACAAAAGTACATCAAATAAATACTTTTTACAATGGGTTAAGCATGAATGACCAAGATTCATTAAATAGTGCCTCGGGGGGTAATATTTTGGTTAAGTCTTCTAATGCAGCTTGGGATATTATTGAGAACAAGTCTAGAGTGCAAACCAAGAGTGTTCGGACTAATGTGGCTAGTGCTAGCACTAATGAGAGCGACAAGAGAATTGATAAGCTTACTTCGCTTGTTGAATCAATTGCTCTACAAACCGCTAACAATACCAAAGCCATCAATGCACAAGTTAATGCTTTGAGTCAATCATGTGAAATATGTGTGGGTTCTCATTCATACACCGATTGTACTTCAACTCATGACAATCCGGAAAATGTGTATGCCACCAACGGTAACTTTTCTACGGGAGGCTATCAAGCACGTCCTCAAAGTGACCGCAATTTGCTCAGTTATCGCTCAAACAACTTCCTTTCACCACCCGGTTTTCCAACTTAAAACCCAAACAACCTCAATCGCAACAATCAAATTCAACCTCGAGCTCCAAATCAATATCAAACCCAAAGAAACTCATATCCACCTCAAAGAAACAATCAAGTTCACCAACCACCCGCTTATCAACCACCTGCAAACCACGCTCTTCCTACCACCCAAACCACCACATTTAATCAAGAGGTTGACACTTACATGAGGACTAATGATGTGATAGTGCAAAATCTTCAGCGAGAAATGGCCAACTTGAATGCAGATATGGTTAAACAAGGGAATGATCTTCGAGCCGATATGCGAAACTCTTTGAGCAGTCAAACGAATGACTTAAGGGACATTATGGCTAGTTTCTTCCAAAGTAATCAAGCCTCTGGTTCGGGTTCTCTTCCGAGTAACACCGTTGCTAATCCAAGAGGGGAGATGAAAGCAATCACCACTCCAAGTGGAAAAGGTTTAAAGGAACTCGAGCTTCCTACACCTACACCGGTGATTGTGACAAAGGAAAACGAGTCCCCTTTTCTAATACCTCCACCTTCTATTTCCCCAATTCCTCCACCTTCTACAACCACCCCTCCACCACCCAAGGATATGAGTGAGAATTCCATTCCAAAGCCTTCATCTTAACCCAATATACCTTATCCTTCAAGGTTGAGGAAAGAGAAATTGAAGAACAAGGATGATATTCAGGTTTCTAACTTTCTCAAAATGTTTAAACAACTGAATTTTAATATCTCCTTTGCTGAGGCTCTCGCTCACATGTCAAAATATGCTAAAATGTTTAAAGATCTTCTCAGTGATAAGGAGAAACTTCTTGATATAGCTTAGACCCAACTTAACGAGAATTGCTCCGCAGTGCTCTTAAGGAAATTACCAACCAAACTTGGTGATCCGGGTCGTTTTTTGATTCCTTGCAACTTCCCTGGGGTAGAGAATTGTATGGCCCTAGCCGATCTAGGTGCTAGAATAAACTTAATGCCTCTAAGCGTTTGGAAACAATTGTCTCTACCCGAGCTAGTCCCCACACGAATGACTTTGGAATTAGCTAACCCTACGGTTGCTTATCTAGTAGGGATAGCCGAAGACGTCTTCGTTGGTGTCGACAAATTCACCTTTCTGGCGGATTTTGTTGTCGTTGACTACGAGATGGACCCCCCTGGTCCATTAATCGTAGGACGTCCATTCTTGAGGACCGGTCACACTCTCATTGATGTAGCCGCGGGCGAATTAATCATGAGAGTTGGTGACGATAAAATCGTCTTCAACATGGGTAAACTTTCTAAACAGCCTTCTGAAAACGAGAGTGTTAATTTCATTGACGTTTTTGATGAGGCTTGTGAAGAACATTTCAAAGACGCTTGTAAAAGTGGTTCTTCTTCACTACCCATTGTTGAGACCGTTGCCTCTATCGCTCCATCACTAACTCTATTTGGAGAAAGTGATTTCATTTTAAAATAATTTGAAGCAACTTTGGGATATGTGGACTTACAATATGACGACTCTCCCTCAAATTGGGATGAAGACATTCGTACCTTTGAGAAACTTCTCAATGAGGACCATATTTCTCCATACTCTCCTAAGGAAATCTCTATCGATGATCTGAATTTGACTACGCCTTCCATAAAAAATCCTCCGGATTTAGAGCTTAAGGATCTTCCGTCTCATCTCGAGTACGTGGTCCTTGACGACAATAAGAAGTCACCCGTCATCATCGCAAAGGACTTGAAAGAAGAAGAAAAATCTCGCCTTATCGTCATGCTGAAGAATCATAAGAAAGCGATTGCTTGGAAAATCTTCGATGTGCGTGGAATTGATCCTCACTTTTACACACATAAAATTCTCATGGATGACGACTTTAAACCCACTATTTAAAGCCAAACAAGGGTGAATCCTAAGATCCATGACGTTATCAAAAAATAGGTTATCAAACTTCTTGATGCGGGAATGATCTACCCTATCTCGGATTCACCATGGGTTAGTCCCGTCCATTGTGTGCCTAAGAAAGGCGGAATCACCATTGTGTCCAATGAAAACAACGAGTTGATTCCTACTCGTCTCGTTACAGGGTGGAGAGTTTGTATAGACTATCGCAAACTCAATGATGCTACGAGAAAGGATCATTTTCCCCTTCCTTTCATGGACCAAATGCTTGAACGTCTAGCGCGTAATGACTATTATTGCATTTTAGACGGTTTCTCCGGGTATTTTCAAATTCCCATCGATCCTAAAGACCAAGAGAAAACCACATTCACTTGTCCTTATGGAACATTTGCTTACAAAAGAATGCCTTTCGGCTTATGCAATGCTCCTGGGACATTCCAAAGGTGTATGATGGCTATCTTCCATGACATGGTTGAAGAAACTATGGAAGTCTTCATGGATGATTTCTCGGTCTATGGTGATTCTTTCTCTCATTGCCTTGCCAATTTAGAATGTATGCTCTAATGGTGTGAAGACACTCGTCTTGTTCTAAATTGGGAAAAATGCCACTTCATGGTAAAAGAAGGCATTGTGCTTAGACATAAAATCTCAAAAGCCGGTCTTGAAGTGGACCGTGCTAAAGTGGATGTCATAGCCAAATTACCTCCACCTTCAACCGTGAAGGGTGTGAGAATTTTCCTTGGTCATGCGGGCTTCTATCGTCGATTCATTCAAGATTTTTCTAAAATCGCTCGCCCGATGACCCACCTCTTGGAAAAAGATACTCCCTTTATCTTTTCTAAAGAGTGTCTTGAATCTTTCAATCTTCTTAAGGACAAGCTAACTAAGGCACCGGTCTTGGTTACCCCTAATTGGGAGCTACCTCTTGAATTGATGTGTGATGCTAGCGATTTTGCTATTGGAGCGGTTTTGGGCCAAAGAGTGAACAAACACTTCTAACCAATCCATTATGCTAGCAAGACAATGACGGGGGCTCAATTGCATTATACCACTACCGAAAAAGAGCTATTAGCTGTAGTGTAACATCCCATTTTGATAATGGAATGTCACGCGTAATTATGGCGTGTCATCAAAGCATACAAGGATAAATGTATAAAACATTACATGACCATAGGGATAACCGAAATCAAACATCGGTTCCCAAACATAAGCCCAAAACATAATAAAGCAAAAGAAATGAATGAAAGACTACACAAGCATAATTATATGAAGGCAAAATGAAAAGAAGTCTCTAGCAGCTTCCATCCTATGCACGTCCTCCAAATGCTCGAGTCTTTCCTAGGGTACCTGCCGTTTTGGGACATGGAAAGGAAAGAAACGGCTGAGTAAAACGCTCAGTGCACGGATATAGACATAGTATGAATGGCTAAACATAATAAAGACTTAATAGCAGCGGAAATGTATAAGTCCTGGAAAAACCTGGAACATGTTCATAAAACTGGTTTTATAGTTTGAAAAGCCTTATGTTTATCTTATGAAAATTGTTTAACATATTTTACCATTAGCAAATATAGGTCATGAAAATCCACCGTGCATGAATACTTGGCGGGGTGACCTCATCATGCAAATTAGAGGGGCTGCCTCTAATTTAATATACTGGTTTTTGGGTAGGAGGGATCAGCTCCTTGTGAAGGATGCAAGGCACACACCACATTCACCATGAAATCCTGACTAAAACATGTAACTAGGATGCACCCATACGCCCCACATGATAAATATAATATAAATGGCCAAAAGCTGAAGGGACGCCACGAGCAATCACTCCGCCGTGGTGAAGTCATAACATCAGTGCCTCTAATGTTATGGTTATGGTACCTCCATAACTAGGTGAAACTGGTCATGCATGTATATGGCTATAGGTAATCTTAATTAAACATAAGCAATCAAACACGTAACTTATACTACGGGAAAACAGTTGGCTGCATACAGGAAATCCTAATAAGGAAAGAATGTCCATACTGAAAGGACGGGAATCCGTACCTTATGTCCAGTGAATGAAGAAGATGAACTGAGAGGATCCTACTTTCGAATCACTAGTGCTACATAAATACATACATGAATAAGTATTTGCTTACTAAATACGTAGCTGGTTTTATGTCATGTCTTAGCTTATTTTATGTGTTCTTACCATGTTTTACTGTTTTTAAGCCTTAAACCGTGTTTATCTTATATTCTGTTTAATCTAATTAAGTATTTCTAGTACTTCATGTGTTATTATACTTACTATGTAATAATAAGTAACTTTCCAAAAATAGCAGGTTTCCTAAAATAGAAAGTTTCCAAAAATAGAAAGTTTCCAAAAATAGAAAGTTACCAAAAATAGAAAGTTTCCAAAAATAGAAAGTTTCCAAAAATAGAATTACTGCTTAAAATAGATAAGTTTCTAAAAATAGAAAGTTTCCATAAATAGATCAGCTGCCTTAATTAAATAAGTTTCCATAAATAGATTAGCTGCCTGAAATAAATAAGTTTCTAAAAATAGAAGGTTTCCATATATAGATTAGCTGCCTTATTTAATTAAGTTTCTAAAAATAGAAAGTTTCCATAATTAGAAATAAGCTGGTTAAATAAGCTAAGTATATAAGCCTAAGTGTTTTCATGATTATTTTCTAAGTCATACCGATATATTGTATAGTTTAATAATTATTCCATGTAATTAAGTTAAACTATAGGTTAAAATATTTATTAAAGTATAACATGTTTTTAATTAAATAATGTTAAATACTTAGGTTAAAACATGTATTATTATATATTAATAATAGAACCTAAGTCATGTTAATTAATTAATTATAATCATGGTTTTTAAATAAATAATTAATTATAAGTCTAAAATATAAAATACTTAGGTTAATTAATTTCATGATTATTAATAATTAAAATAACCTAAGTCATGTTATTAAATTAATCATGTCATTTTATTAATTTAATTTTTAACATAAGATCATAAAACATAAAAAAACTAAACATACACCATGAACCGGATCTAGACTAAAAAGCATGAACCGGACATGAAATCGACACCGTACCCCGAACCAACTCGGGGTACCCCGTGCCTTGATGCTGCCGTAGGACCCACACACACCAACCAATATCATATGGTCTTGGTGGTGGTCGGTTGGCCAAACCGAAACCCCTTCGGGTTCGGTGCAGCCTGCGGCCAAAACAAACACCCCTTAAAAACATACTTTTGATTTTATTTAAACCCCAAATCATGTTAGATCCATGTTTATTTATTAGGTTTTTATAAAAAAATAACATGTTCTTGATTTATAAAAAGATCAAATCAAAAGAAAAGGTTTAAAAAGGATTTACCAAATTCGTGGATCAAAAGGATGAAGAACAAACACGATCACCAACTAAAATTCTAAGATCCAAGATCACAAACCACCTCCTTGTGGTGTTTGTAGGGTGGAGGCACAAAGAAGAAAAGGGAAGGAGGGTTTTAGGGTTTTTTTCTAAAATCTTCTGTGAATGAAAATGAGTAGTGAAAAATATCCCTTTTCCCTTTTAGTAAAATTTGACAAATGGGCTTGGCCCATTTGTCCTTGTAGCCGCGGGTAGGGGGCCCCACTTGGGGTACCCGTACCTTTTTCGTGATTATTTGTGTTCGCGTTTTAAGTGTTCTCGTTACGTAAATACCGTGATCTAATATATTTAATTACGCTAGTAATAAATATATATATATATACGTAATTAATAATAGTTCGTGTTTTAATTACGTTCATGATTTCATGATCGCATGTTCGTGATTAATTATTGTCAAATAATTATTACGTGCTCGTGCGTAGTAAATACTTATCGTGTTCTAACACGTACGTAATATGTAAAATCCTAACACGTAATCGTAATCATGCTATATTAGGAAAGTTTAAATCTAGTACGTACGATCTTAAGGGTACTATTCATGGTAAAAGCATGCGGGTTTTACAACTCTTCCCCCCTAAAAAGAATAATTCGTCCCCGAATTATAGATAACGTAACTGAAAGAGAAACATACCCGAATCAAACCGAGAGGGTATGTAAGATAAATGAACGTGCAGGTGACCTGGCAGAAAGAACGCAGAACGTGACATGTCTTGAAAGGACATGGAACGTGACGTGATTGAAAGGACATATCTAATTGATAAGAGACAAACGGATAAGAAGTTCGGATGAACTTCTCCGTTTCCAAGTGGCCTCCCTCTTGGAACGGTTCCCTCAGAAGATCTTCACACAAATGATAAATCTTGGTCCTCCTGACCTTGACTTGGAATACGAAGAAATTCTTGGTTATCAATGGAAGGTAGATCCCCTAAATTCGATCGACGAAAATAAGAGTTAACGTGCTAGGGTAACTGAAACGTTACGATGCAAGACAATCTGACTTAACTAATAATTAGAAACGATGCGCGAGACATAAAGAAACGTAGTACGTGAAAATTTTTGAATGTGATACGTGAAAAATTTTGAACGTGCTACGTGGAGATATGGCGAGTGTAGTATGAGTAAACATATCGTGATCCATGATACGTGTAACATATCTTGATTATGATATGAGGAACGTGGAATGAACATGACATGTGAAACATATCATGATCATAGAATACAATGGCGGTAACGCCAAACGCTACAAGGTGAGACGTAGAATATGACGTGAAACATCTATCTGATGATGGAGAGTTATACGAAACTTGGGTCTGGTCTCTCAAGTTCTTGCAAAACTTCCCAGAACGAAATGAACGTAAAATCGTAAGCCCAGATACGATCATGAACGTGATTAGTGTCATGAACGCGAGCGCGATAGCAAGTCGTGAAATTAGGACAAGGACGTGAAGTAAATAAGGGGCACAATTACGAATATTTGTCTGACCCGATAACTGAGAAATTGCCAAGTGATCGGATGAGCCTTGGCTGGAACATGTCTGATCAATCTGTTGGTTCTGAAATCCTTGCTGGTGTAAGGATTCTGCAGACTTGATCAAACTATTTGTGATAAACCAGATAGCATCATGCTTCTTCTGAGTTTGCGTTAGCTGGTAACCAAAATCCGTGGAGATCTTGTCCCATTTCAATTCACAATTTCAGATGATGAAAACATCCCAGTCTGTTGGTGTCCTATCTTAACCTGTTGGTATGTCAGGTACCTAGATATGAACGTATCTGTATCTTGCTTCGTAGAACTTGATACATAGGAGTTTACAAAACTCTGAGTCTATGAATCTAGACTTCTCTTAGCGTAGGATTTTCTAGAACACCTAATGTAATGTAGGGTTCTCTCCTTTACGCATAAGCTGAGTCACGGTAAGATTAACCATGCAATTCCATGTGATCCAGCGTGTCACTATAATCAATCAATATTGATATTGGAAAAATTTCTAGGGTGAAACTTCTCTTGTCATAGAATTTGCAACATGGTGCAGATTTGAGGAAATCAGGTTATCCTCAATGAGAACGCTGATGAATTTGCTTATGAGTTCATGGAAACTCATTTTATAATGCCGTTGGAGTATTGATGAGACTAATTCAAAATTATAAATCTAGCATGACCGAGTCGTGTACGAATAGCAGTCATGGACATGTCCTGCTCTTTCACCCGTCACTGTTGGCAGCATGATCATGAGTTCAATCTTGGAAAAGTGATTAACACTATAAGGTCGATTGGACATGTTGTCAATACGTGGAGGAGAATAACGGTCATGAATGGTGATTTGTTTACGCTGACGGTAGTCGACACATAATCTCATGGTACCGTCCTTCTCCTTGTAAGTTCTTCTGGAATGTATGGGAAGATTTTGGAATAATCAACTGGCTATGCGTAAAAGACTTAAGTGGTCGTGTCTTACTGACAGCTAGAAAATTTTAGCGACCATGGCTAACAACGCACATGCTTGTAAGCATAGATAATTTGTACAGATTTTCCCGATGGAAAATCAAGCTGGATGTATTCAGGAGCCCGAACATTACTGTACATAATTATGAATCGTAGCATGGTGTGCTTTTCATAGTACATAATTAGGATAAAATTCATCTCGTGTCTGTCCGAGGAAATGCGTTAGCAGCTTGGATCTCATCATTAAGCTGAAGGAAAACCTTCGTATACGTGGGAATACGAAAGGCGTCCTTCATGGACATGAATATATGAACCATGGTGAAAGAAATGAAAGTGACATCGGCAACGTGACAGTTCTCACTGATGCGCCGATAATGGTATAGAAAATCTTGTGGCCTGATTAATACATGGCACAACAAAATGGATATACCCTTGGAGGGTACCCTGAATTTCTTAGAAATGTTCCATAGTTGGACGTGAGTCATGTGTCTTGACTCGTGTCTTGTAACTATAAGCATGACATATGTCTTGACTGGTGTCTTGACATGTGTCTTCAGGAGGTATACGTGAGACATGTGTCTTGACTGATGTCTTGACATGTGTCTTCAGAAAGTATACGTGAGACATGTGTCTTGACTGATGTCTTGACATGTGTCTTCAGAAAGTATACGTGAGACATGTGTCTTGACTTATGTCTTGACATGTGTCTTGAGATGTGAAACAAATATAACCACAATATTAGGTTATAATGCCAGAATTAGCGGATCGGTTGGACTACTAATCCTTGTATTTCTGATCACGTCCGTGGCCAGAGTTTCGGTTGCGATTTCTAGGATAGTTGCTATCATAGTAGTGGTTACTATCGTCCTGTCTGTCAGTTCCATGATGGTCATTCTCATGACCGTGATTCATGTAACTATTCAGCTGAGTGGCCGGCTGGTACCGATTTGCACTCATATGGCTGAAATGACAGCCGAATGACGTGTGACATGTAACTAAGAATTAGGGACAATGATTGATGGGAATCGTCTGATGGTGAAGCATCTTCTCGTCCAATTGCTTTGCTCCGACGCCTTTGTCTTCGTCTTGTAGGATCTCTAGGTTGTGAAAAGCATCCGCATCTCGTAGCGTCTCCGAACGTCAGCAGCATCAACCTTTAGTAACATCTCCCAGTTATGAGCGGCATCAGCAATCTTGTAGAATATCAGCAATTGAAAATACGCCTGAGGTGATTCAGAATCGACTAGCGAATACTCGTGAAGTATTGCAAGTGGAATACACATGGATCAAGGTACGTGTAATACACATGAAATACGGTACGTGGAGTACACGTGGAATGCACATGAAATGATCGGTATGTGGTCGATCTTTTATCATGATTTAAGGAAAGTATAACGGTTAAACGGTTAGGAAAACCATCATGATAACCTAGCAGTATTAGCATAGACATCATTCTGGTTATAACGGAAACGTTAAAGTGTGGTTACACAAAATTCATCAATGATTTGCCTGACAGCATGATCAATGAAAACCAACCATGACTATCATGAAAGCATGATTCAATGAAATCTAACAATGTCTTGTAGGACAACGTAAATAACAAAAGATGCGTAAAACATAATCAACATGAAGACGGAATTATCATGAAGAAACATGAAACCATCTATCATGAAGAAATGTATAACATAATCAGCATGAAACTGAGTTTAACCATGACAGTATGAAAACATACTTGACATAAAAACATAGTAACTTATGAGGGGACATAAAAAATTTTTATGCCAATAAATCATGAGAAAAATTTTATGCATGAAAAACAATGCATGAATGCGTAATGTAGTTTATAAAAACCTTTATATGTGCGAGGGGACGCCTATGGGTCGGTCCCAAAACAAAAGACATGGCGAGGGGACGCCTATGGGTCGGTCCCAAAGTTAAAAGTTTCGATAAAAGCACATGCGACTAAATAGGGCCAGTCCTGTACCAACCATTACTTAGTCATAATCCCTGCAACAATGATACATGAAACATAAATAAATGCAACTCATCTGTCAAAACTTATCAGAAAAAAAAATTTATGTGACAAATTATGAACTACTGGGGTTCAGTCCACCTAGCCACAGTTCACGAGGAACATTATGCATGAAACAATGACACATAACTAAATATGAATGACGGTTGTCCATCCATATTAGTAAAACAATATCGATGAAGACATCAAGGTTAAAACCTCAAGGTGCTGAAAACATCATGGTTAAAACAACAATGCGCTGAAAACGTCAATACGTAGAATGACAAACGTTGGCTTAGGAAGCTCCTGGTGACTACCCACTAGTCACAGGTCGAGTTTTAGAGCCTACAGGTCGAAGCCTTGGCTCTGATACCATAATTTTAACACCCCATTTTGATAATGGAATGTCACGCGTAATTATGGTGTGTCATCAAAGCATACAAGGATAAATGTATAAAACATTACATGACCATAGGGATAACCGGAATCAAACATCGGTTCCTAAACATAAGCCCAAAACATAATAAAGCAAAAGAAATGAATGAAAGACTACACAAGCATAAATATATGAAGGCAAAAGGAAAAGAAGTCTCTAACAGCTTCCATCCTATGCACGTCCTCCAAATGCTCGAGTCTTACCTAGGGTACCTGCCATTTTGGGACATGGAAAGGAAAGTAACGGCTGAGAAAAACGCCCAGTGCACGGATATAGACATAGTATGAATGGCTAAACATAATAAAGACTTAATAGCAGCGGAAATGTATAAGTCCTGGAAAAACCTAGAACATGTTCATAAAACTGGTTTTATAGTTTGAAAAGCCTTATGTTTATCTTATGAAAACTGTTTAACATATTTTACCATTAGCCAATATAGGTCATGAAAATCCACCGTGCATGAATACTTGGAGGGGTGACCTCATCATGCAAATTAGAGGGGCTGCCTCTAATTTAATATACTGGTTTTTGGGTAGGAGGGATCAGCTCCTTGTGAAGGATGCAAGGCACACTCCACATTCACCATGAAATCCTGACTAAAACATGTAACTAGGATGCACCCATACACCCCACATGATAAATATAATATAAATGGCCAAAAGCTGAAGGGACGCCACGAGTAATCACTCCGCCGTGGTGAAGTCATAACATCAGTGCCTCTAATGTTATGGTTATGGTACCTCCATAACTAGGTGAAACTGGTCATGCATGTATATGGCTATAGGTAATCTTAATTAAACATAAGCAATTAAACACGTAACTTATACTACGGGAAAACAGTTGACTGCATACGGGAAATCCTAATAAGGAAAGAATGTCCATACTGAAAGGACGGGAATCCGTACCTTATGTCCAGTGAACGAAGAAGATGAACTGAGAGGATCCTACTTCCGAATCACTAGTGCTACATAAATACATACATGAATAAGTATTTGCTTACTAAATACGTAGCTGGTTTTATGTCATGTCTTAGCTTATTTTATGTGTTCTTACCATGTTTTACTGTTTTTAAGCCTTAAACTGTGTTTATCTTATATTCTGTTTAATCTGATTAAGTATTTCTGGTACTTCATGTGTTATTATACTTACTATGTAATAATAAGTAACTTTCCAAAAATAGCAGGCTTCCTAAAATAGAAAGTTTTCCAAAAATAGAAAGTTTCCAAAAATAGAAAGTTACCAAAAATAGAAAGTTTCCAAAAATAGAAAGTTTCCAAAAATAGAACTACTGCTTAAAATTGATAAGTTTCGAAAAATAGAAAGTTTCCATAAATAGATCAGCTTCCTTAATTAAATAAGTTTCCATAAATAGATTAGCTGCCTGAAATAAATAAGTTTCTAAAAATAGAAGGTTTCCATAAATAGATTAGCTGCCTTATTTAATTAAGTTTCTAAAAATAGAAAGTTTCCATAATTAGAAATAAGCTGGTTAAATAAGCTAAGTATATAAGCCTAAGTGTTTTCATGATTATTTTCTAAGTCATACGATATAATGTATAGTTTAATAATTATTCCATGTATTTAATTTAACTATAGGTTAAAATATTTAATTAAAGTATAACATGTTTTTAATTAAATAATGTTAAATACTTAGGTTAAAACATGTATTATTATATATTAATAATATAACCTAAGTCATGTTAATTAATTAATTATAATCATGGTTTTTAAATAATTAATTAATTATAAGTCTAAAATATAAAATACTTAGGTTAATTAATTTCATGATTATTAATAATTAAAATAACCTAAGTCATGTTATTAAATTAATCATGTCATTTTATTAATTTAATTTTTAACATAAGATCATAAAACATAAAAAAACTAAACATACACCATGAACCGGATCTAGACTAAAAAGCATGAACCGGACATGAAATCGACACCGTACCCCGAACCAACTCGGGGTACCCCGTGCCTTGATGCTGCCATGGGACCCACACACACCAACCAAGACCATATGGTCTTGGTGGTGGTCAATTGGCCAAACCGAAACCCCTTCGGGTTCGGTGCAGCCTGCGGCCAAAACAGACACCCCTTAAAAACATACTTTTGATTTTATTTAAACCCCAAATCATGTTAGATCCATGTTTATTTATTAGGTTTTTGTAAAAAAATAACATGTTCTTGATTTATAAAAAGATCAAATCAAAAGAAAAGGTTTAAAAAGGATTTACCGAATTCGTGGATCAAAAGGATGAAGAACAAACACGATCACCAACTAAAATTCCAAGATCCAAGATCACAAACCACCTCCTTGTGGTGTTTGTAGGGTGGCGGCACAAAGAAGAAAAGGGAAGGAGGGTTTTAGGGTTTTTTTCTAAAATCTTCTGTGAATGAAAATGAGTAGTGAAAAATATCCCTTTTCCCTTTTAGTAAAATTTGACAAATGGGCTTGGCCCATTTGTCCTTGTAGCCGCGGGTAGGGGCCCCACTTGGGGTACCCGTACCTTTTTCCGTGTCTCGATGTTAAGTTATACGTTCGTGATTATTTGTGTTCGCGTTTTAAGTGTTCTTGTTACGTAAATACCGTGATCTAATATATTTAATTACGCTCGTAATAAATATATATATATACGTAATTAATAATAGTTCGTGTTTTAATGACGTTCATGATTTCATGATCGCATGTTCGTGATTAATTATTGTCAAATAATTATTACGTGCTCGTGCGTAGTAAATACTTATCGTGTTCTAACACGTACGTAATACGTAAAATCCTAACACGATCTTAAGGGTACTATTCATGGTAAAAGCATGCGGGTTTTACATGTAGTGTATGCTTTTGAGAAATTCCGCCCCTATCTTGTTCTTTCCACCACAATCGTGTACACCGATCATTCCGCGTTGAAGTACTTGTTAACTAAGCAAGATTCCAAACCAAGACTTCTTCGTTGGGTTTTGCTCCTTCATGAATTTAAAATCGAAATTCGTGATAAAAAGGGAGCCGAAAACCTAGCCGTGGATCATCTAAGTAGACTTGAGGATCCTTATCAAGGGGATCATCCGACTCAAGAGATCAATGACACTTTTCCCCTTGAGGCCTTAATGTCTATCAATTCTAATCTTGATGACACCCCGTGGTTTGCGGACATTGCAAACTACTTAGCGGGTGGTATTCTCATCGAAGGGTTAACATCCCAACAAAAGAAGAAGTTTTTTAAAGATGTGAAGACTTACTTTTGGGATGACCCTTATCTCTTCAAAAAACGTGCTGATCTGATTATTCGTCGGTGTGTTGATGGACCCGCAGCTTTCGACATTATTGAAGCTTGCCATAAAGGACCCACCGGTGGTCATTTTGGTCCCAACTACACCGCGAAGAAAGTGTTTGACTCGGGATTCTATTGGCCCACCATTTATCGTGATGCTCACGAGATGGTTAAAAATTGTGATGCTTGCCAACGCCAAGGCAAGATCACACATAAAGACGAGATGCCTCAAAATTTCATACAAGAATGTGAAATCTTTGATGTATGGGGCATCGACTTTATGGGGCCATTTCCATCATCTAAAGGGAACAAGTACATCCTCCTAGCCGTTGACTACTTTTCTAAATGGGTTGAAGCAAAGGCTCTTCCTACGAACGATGCGAGGGTGGTTGTGAACTTTTTGAAGCAACTTTTCGCTCGATTCGGTGTTCCTCGTGCTATCATCAGTGACCACGGGACTCATTTTTGCAATGATCAATTTGCACGAGTCATGGCTAAGTATGGTGTCAATCACTGTCTTTCCACCGCTTATCATCCTTACACTAATGGTCAAGCCGAGATATCTAACCGTGGATTGAAGCGAATTCTTGAGCGTACTGTGGGAGAGCATCGTGCCTCGTGGGCCGATAAATTAGATGATGCTTTGTGGGCTTTCCTTACCGCATATAAGACTCCGATTGGTTTCACTCCATATCGTCTTGTGTACGGGAAAGCATGCCACCTCCCTATCGAGCTGGAACATAAGGCATACTAGGCCTTGAAATGGGCGAATTTTGACATCAACAAAGCCGGCGATCTTCGGAAGATTCATCTCAATGAGCTAAATGAACTCAGGAATGAAGCTTATGAGAACTCATTGATCTACAAGGAGAAGCCAAGATCATCCATGATGCAAGGATTAAGAACTGAGAGTTCCACGTTGGTGATCAAGTTTGACTCTTTAACTCTCGGTTGAAGATCTTCTCGAGAAAGCTGAAGAGCCGCTGGTCTGGTCCATTCACCGTCGCCAAAGTCTTCCCATATGGCACCATTGAGCTTTCTCATCCAAATGGGCCCAATTTTAAGGTGAATGGCCAGTGCGTGAAGTTGTACTTTGGTGAGGAAATCTCTCATGAGATGATTCCATCCCTCACCACGTTTCCCTTGAATTAAGTTCTGGGTCGAGTCAGGCTTGTGACTCGGTTAACAGAAACAAGCGCTTCTCGGGAGGCAATCCGTGATATATCCTTTACCATTTTCATAATAAGTGTAGGGGGAGCCCCGTGTGTGTTTGTTGTCTTGTTTCTTATGTGTAGGGATTAAAGCTTCAAAGATCCATTCTCGATGACTTTTGACGAACCGTGATCCCGTGTACCCGTCTTCCTGGTTCTATCCTAAACTATCGTGATTCAATATTTCATATCTTATATGTTCACATTGAAATCACTATAGTTGTCCTTCCCTTAGCAAGCTTTAAACAAAGTGCACAATGTCCTAAGTGTAGGGGAGTTTACTCCCACATGCTTAAACATTGAGGACAATGTTTATATCAAGTGTAGGGGGGACTTCTATCGAAGTAAGTGGTCTTTTTCCATTAATTTGCCCTCATTTTAACCGAAAAACTTGATTTTTCGACATTTTTCAAAATTTTTAATCTATTTTGGCCAAGTAGATTTTCCTTTGTTAGCTTTATTTACTTTCTTTGCTAAAATAAAGTTAAAAAAAGTGGTTTTAAATTTTTCAAAGTCGTGAATATTTTGACTCAACCCGAGTTTACTTATCTAAGTTTACTCTAGCTAGTATCCTTAACGTGTTTAAGTCAAGTTTTGCTAGGATTTTATATAGGGAACTTTAAAACGCGAAAGTCTTAACTCTCACGGGTTAAGAATAAGAACTTTTCGCAAGTTCCTATAATTGATCCTAGAGAGTTGTCTATCAAGGGAACTTTAAAATGCGATTTCTAAACTTGAAAAAGTCTAAGAGTTTGCAAGATCCTATAGATGACTCGAAAACCCAAAACTTTGATTTAATTGGCTAAGCATCCACGAGTCTCATTCCTTGAGATTTTAAATTGGGGAGAACGAGAGATGATAGAGTCAATTATAAGTTTGGTATTCTTTCGTGAATTTATGTGAGTTGAATATAAGCTTTTTCTCCCATCGCTTGCTAATAAATTTATTTGCAATAAATAAGGTTGTACGATTTGAAAAGTTACTTAGCTTCTAGCCCAAGATCGTTTAAAGTTGCTCGGTATTAATTAGAGTTCACAGCCAAGGCATAACTTATTGAAGCGGGACGCGAAGATTGGCGAGTCCGAAAAGGTCCTAACAAGACATGAGGGCTACATTTTGTTGCTAAAGATCCAAAAGCGATGTGAAGAATCATTTATCAAAAATCAATATGAAGGATCAAGACACACGACGAAAAGCAAATACTCCCCTAAAGATCATGGAGAAGTCTATCCAAAAAGGCCCTAACAAGGTATGAGGATGAATAGATCCAAGTCCTAAAAGAGGCGAATCGTCGTATATCAAAGTCCAAAATAAAGATTGGAGAAAAATGAAGAAGTCGTGATCCAAAGATGAAGAATCTCTCAAAACTTCAAGTGAAGATATTCCTATTATGAAGAGAAGACCATAATTTCAAGAACGTCTCTCAAAGATTTGAAGTATGAAGTCGCTGCCAAATATCGGTCCGAGAAAGGTCTCAAATCGTGAAGCAAGTTATGCCAAGATATGAACTTTATGAGGTCCCGAGAAGCAGTTTTAAAAGATTTTGTCCTTTAGCTAACTATTGATTAAATCGTCCCACTTTATTTCCAGCCTAAATAACTATCGAAATAAGTCAGACAATGCATCCTCGTGATCATTCAAGACAAAATTAAAATATAAGAGATACACCTAGGAATAAGGGAGTCTAAGTAAATAATTAGGCCACATGAGTTCATGTTAGTTTGCTAACTTATAATAACAATGATCTTGTTTTTAAGATTGGTATGGGGAACGTGAAACTTGAGGATGATGAACATTCATGACTGCCAAAACCCCAATGTAAGTCTTTAATCTCTTTACTTGTTTTGTATATATTTCTATCTTTTAAGTTTCCTTAGTGTTTAATATTTAATAAAGGCCAAGGTGGGTTATTTATGATGAAAAATGTAAACTGTGCTTTGAAATTAATGCATTGCATGAGGGCATTGCTATGGTCAAGTGTAGGGATTTAATAAGTGTGAAAACACTTATCCTTTTACCACTTATTTCCAATAATAACAAGACCAAAACGTGTATTTTATGTCATAAAAGTCGGAATTATGCGTGGTTTGTGTTTTTATTGTGTTGTAGGACCAAAAGATGAAAAAGGAAGAAAACATGGGCTATCACGGGCTTTTATCAAAGAAAACGAGAAAAGAAAAAGTCAAAAGATCAAGAGTGCAAAAAGAACGGAAGTCCAAGGCCTATTCTGAAGATTTATCGAAGAAAAAGTCTAAAGACGGAAGTTAATGAAGTCAAAGAACTCAAGTCTAATAGAAGAAAAAAATTATAAGACAAGTTCAATTTGTATCGACAAATCCCGAGACGACATCGAGAAAGACAAAGCATTTAAATCGATTCGAGAAGAAAGAAAGAAGGAAGCAACACATGCACCTTCCCACCTCCTATAAATACCCTCCTAATGACACATTAGGAGGGTGTTAGTTAATTTAGTTCATTTTTCATTTTTGTAGTTTAACTTTTAGAGAGAGAAAGTGCTTAACTTTCTCTCACTAGAAAAACTTCATCTTTTATCGTTCTTGTTTTAATCAAACCTTTACTTTTTAAGCTTAATCTTGTCTTAATCTTCATCTTTTTAATCTTTCTTATTAGTTACGATCTTGTGTTCATCATCTCTTTCATCTACTTTTCTATTTCGTCACATAAAGTTTCTTACTTTACCTTTTTTTTATTTGTGTGTTGAAGATTTATAAGTTTTGATCATTTGCCTAGAGTTTTTCTTGGTTTATTGTCCTTGAAAAATTGCTTAAAAGTTGCTTAAAATCGTCCTAAATCCGGATCCTAGTTTTTAGGACAATCTGATTCGATTTCGCAATACCTAGTATTGTGAAATTGAATCCCTTTTAATTGCGAAATTGTGCCTTCATAGTATTGCGAAATCATTGTTTTTAAGTATTGTGGATTTGAACTTCATTTGGTAATTGCGAAATCATACCTTTGTCACTGCGAAATCTTACCATTTTTTCCTTATTGCGGATTTATTGCATTTTGATAATTGCGGAATTGTTGTTAAGTTTCAAGGATTGCGAATTCATGCTTGTTTGTTTGGAATTGCGGAATTGTTCTTTTAATTGAGCATTGCGAAATCTTGTTTCCTTTGAATTGCGAAATTTTGAGTAATTGCAGAATTGTGGTTTACAATTGCGAAATTATGTCATAATTTCTTTAATTGCGAAATTAAATCATTTTCTTCCAAAGTATTTTCAAATTTTATTCTTCCCGCCAATTTACTTAGTTTTACTTTTACTTGTTCATCTTAGTTTAATTTTCTAGTATTTTAATTTTTAAAGTTTTCATTTTTATTAAGTTTGTAAGTTTTCATATTTACGTTTAATTAGTTTAATTTCTTCATCATTTAATTTTTAAGTCATTTAATTTTAGTTTAATCTTTTCTCGCTCTATTTTTATTTTAATTACTCTACGACGCCTTTTCTTTTAATTAATTTTAAATAACCAAACCTTTCTTATTTTTCCACCAAGAACGACTGAGTCGCACTAATTATTGTAATCAATTCGAAAAGATCGGGATTCAACGAACTTTCATACGAGGCAAATCCCTTGTATTAAAACTCTACTAAACAGATATAATCATCCCAGTCTCATGTCCACTCCAATGCACATGCTCGGAGCATGTCTTCCAATGTCTGAATCATCCGCTCTGATTGTCCGTCTGTTTGAGGATGAAAAGTCGTGCTAAGCTTAAGTTTTGTACACCAAGCTTTCTGGAGACTCTTCCAAAATCGCGAAGTGAATCGAGGATCTCTGTCCGAGACGATACTGGATGGAGCACCATGAAGTCTCATGATCTCCTTCTTGTAAGTATCATCGAGTTTGCTGACTGGATCATCCTTGCGGATGGGTAAGAAATGAGCTGACTTAGTAAGTCGATCAACGATAACCCAAATCACATCATGCCTCCTCTTTGTCTGCGGAAGACCGGTAACAAAATCCATGGTGATCTTGTCCCACTTCCCCTCTATAATGTCTAACGGTTGTAGTAGACCACTAGACCGCTGATGTTCGATCTTAATCTGCTGGCAAGTAAGACATTTGGAGACATAAGTAGCAACATCCTGTTTCATACCACTCCACCAAAAGTACTGCTTGATGTCGTGGTACATCTTGGTTGAACCAGGATGAATGGAGAATTGGGAGCTATGAGCTTCAGCTAATAATGCTCCCCTGAGTGTAAGATCATCAGGAACACAAAGTCTGGTGCCCTACCATAAGATACCGTCGTCATCCAACCAAAACTCCGTTTGCTGATCCAAGTTCTGAATGATCGCCCAAATTTCACCATCATCCTTCTGAGCTTCCTTGATCCTAGAGAGTAACTCAGGTTCCACTCTAAGATTAGCCCAGTAACCGTGTTGTCTATGTACCATGATCTCAATGTCTAGTCGCTCCAAGTCTCTTATAATCTCCTCCTCAATCTTAATGTCGTTGATCATACCAGACTTTCTACTAAGTGCATATGCCACTACATTCGCCATGCCGGAATGATACTGCAGATTAATGTCATAATCCTTCAACAGCTCTAACCATCTTCTATGTCTTACGTTCAGTTCACGTTGAGTGAAGATGTTTTTCAGGCTCTTGTGATCTGTGAAGATATCACATGATTCTCAATACAAGTAGTGCCTCCATATCTTCAATACAAACACGGCTGCTGCAAGTTCCAAGTCATGCGTAGGGTAATTCTCCTCATAAGGCTTAAGTTGCCATGATGCGTAAGCAATCATTTTCCCATGTTGCATGAGAACACAACCGAGTCCCTTCCCTGAAGCATCACTGTATATTTGAAATCCACCTGTACCAGATGGAAGAGCAAGAATCGGTACAGATACTAACTTCTGCTTTAGGTCTTCAAAGCTCTTATCTCTTTCTTCAGTCTAGATGAAATTCTCCCCTTTCCACATCAGTTTGGTCAATGGCAGTGCTAAACGGGAAAAGTTCTCTACGAACCTACGGTGCTAACCAGCTAAGCCTAGGAAACTGCGAACTTCAGTCGCTGATGTCGGTCTTGGCCACTTGGTAATAGCCTCAACCTTTGCTGGATCCATGGTAATTCTTTCTGTTGATAGAATGTGGCCTAGGAACGCCACCTTGTCTAACCAGAACTCACACTTGGAGAATTTGGCATACAGCTGCTTCTAGCGAAGTATATGTAGTACAATACGAAGATGGTCTTCGTGTTCCTCCTTTGACTTAGAGAAAATCAGGATGTCGTCAATGAAGACAATGACGAACTTGTCCAGGAACTCATGGAAGATACGGTTAATTAGATCCATGAAAACGGATGGATCATTGGTAAGGCCAAAAGGCATGACTACAAATTCATAGTGCCCATAGCGTGTACGGAAAGCAGTCTTGGTGATGTCCTGCTCTTTAACCCGTAACTGATGATAGCCCGACCTCAGATCAATCTTGGAGAAATGTTTGGCCCCTTGGAGTTGGTCAAACAAGTCGTTAATGCGTGGCAACGGATATCTATTCCTGATGGTAATCTTGTTGAGCTCACGATAATCTATGAACAGACTCATGCTGCCGTCCTTTGTGACACCCCGGGTAGGGTCAAAATATGCGGATTATCAACGGAGAAGTCACAAGGGTGGATCGATAGCACATAGTTCATAGAGCATAAAATAAGGAGTTATTTAAAACAGATTACATGGTTATTAAACAAATTAATAAAAATTGTCTTTGACATGACATGAGTAGATTGTTCATTTTCCCCAAATGGAACCCTTGACGATTCCTACAATGCAGATTACATAGATGCTTGAGTCCATGCACATATCTCGTACTAACTTCATTTCCCTGAGATAAACATGCTTAGAGGGTCAACATAATGTTGGTGAATTTACAGGTTTAAAAATAATTAGTTTGGACATACATTAATCATAGAAGTAACAATGTACAAAGCATTTTTACTAAAAATTAGATTACATTTGCTATTACTCGAAACTGAAGCTTAATCTTCCATAGTCCTCAACAGATGAGGACGTAGTGTCTTACAAAAAGACACCCAAACCCAATTCCAACATGGTATACATCTGTTGTCCCCGCCAAGGCACAATGAGCATGACTCACCCAGATGGGGATGGTCAATCCCTAATAGATCTATTTATAACATTCAGGAGATTTACAACAATTTAACGGTTTCTATAATAGTCAATCATAGTCAAGTTTATACAATTCAGTTATGTCCATTTAAAATAGTTGAATGTTTTCTCCCCCGTAGAGGAAAAGTTTATCAATAGTTTATATGGGGCTGTAAACTCACTTGGGAGTTGGCAATAGCTGTATAACACGAATATTCAAATAATACTCACGCCAAAAGTTATGCCTGATCAAATAGTACAGTCTTAATAGATAGTACAAAGAACATATGTGTATGCTTATACAGATTTTTAGTCAGTTCATTAATGCTACAATATTTATCTAAATAACTGTAGTACAAGTATTAACAATATCCATTTAAACTTATCTATATAAGTTTCATTTCTAAGTAAACATAAAATGTCTTACTTATATTACTAGTTGCATTCGCAGTTCATGTATTATTAACATCCATTTAAACTTACCATTAAGTTTCATATTTAAGTAAACACAAAAATGTTTTACTTAAAATATTAGTTTACGTTCGTAGTACATGTATTAATAATAACCATTTAAACTTATAATTAAGTTTCATATTTAAGTAGACATAAAATGTCCTACTTAAAATATTAGTTTACGTTCGCAGTTCATGTATTACTAATATCCATTTAAACTTATCATTAAGTTTAATATTTTAAGTAAACATAAGGTGTTCTACTTATAATATTAGTATTCCATTTATTTAACGTTCATATAATTTTATTTCCTAAAAGTATATGAGTTCATTAGTAACACATATCCATATTGTTTATATAAGTTATTTCAATAAGCAAAAATATAAATATTTTATTTAAAAAAAATATAATATTTTATTTATCTTAAAAGTTCCCATAAATTATTTAACACTTATAAAATAATTTACCAATTACAAGTTTTAAGAATTTATACCTTAATCCTTATGGTTTAGGTTTTAATTAAGTTTTTCTAAATTTAAAATAGAATTAGGGTTAGGGTTTGTTAAAGTTTCGGTACATGGCAAAACTAGTCCCTCCATATTTTAAACAAAGTATAACTTTTGGATTTTACACATTTGGTACCTAGGGCTTGTTAATGTTTCGACTTATGGCAGATTTTGTCCCCCTAGTTATATCTAGGTTTTATAACTTTAATAAAATGACAAAAACAGCCCCTAGGGCTTTTTTAAGTTTCGGATAATTACCAAAACGGTCCTTCGGGTTATAAAATGACAAAACAACTTTTAGAAACTTTCCAAAATGATCCCTAGGGTTTAATATGCTACGAATGGTATTTATTATATCCTAGACTCTCGGGTAATTACATTTTTAGTCCTTGGGTTTGCTAGTTTATCAAAACAAGTTTCATAAGTCATGGTTTTAGTCCTTAAGTTTCATAAATTGTCATTTTAGTCCAAAAGTTTTTATAAGTTACATTTTATTATAAAATTTTTTATTTAAACATTCAAAACATTATATGGGCTCATTAAATGGGCTAAAATATCTAATGGGCCATCTAGTGGGCCTAACTATATTTTAAGTCCACTAACTTGTTTAAATGGGCCTTTAAAACATTTATTGGGCTTAAATACATTTTTAAGTACATTAATTAACTAAATGGGCCTAAGTATAATCTTAAGTCCATTAAGATACTAGGATTTATTAAATGAGCTTATTAGGTCGATTAAGTCTTGGATTAATGTTACATGGGCTTAATTATCCATCAATACTACTTTTCATTTCATGTAAGTATTAATCTAGGATTTTCTTATAAGCTTATTATTAGCTTATCCATATTTAGTTTTAAACCTTAATAAAAGAATAAAACTCATAGTTTATTGATGAGACTGCTTTTATACATGGTCTCATCGTCCAAAACGAACTTAAAATGCATAAAATATCATCATATATACCAAATATATGCTCGTGTTTGTTACTTGTGTATTTTTAGGTACGGATATTGAGGAAATGGCAAAAGATCACAAGAATCATTCAAAAACGAACACGGGAAACGAAACCGCACAATGAACCAGGCCCAAGTTTGGAATTTTGCAAAATGACCCTTGAAGAATTGAAGAATGGCAACTTTAGTCCCTCATCTTTGAAGAACTTGTCACAAATGACCCTCCAAATGTCAATTGTACAAGAATGGTCCCTAAATTTTGAAGACTATACAAGATCAGCCCTTGGAAAATCAAGAATATGCATTTAAAGCCCTTGTTAAAAGTTTGTTAAGAAATTGTGCCACTTTTGACAAGTTACCAAAAGTTGACAAAGGGAAGTTGGGCGTTGATATCATTATTTACAAAGTGAACAAAATAGAGAAGCTTGGGGACTTAAACTGCCAAATAGCCAAACCCCCACCACCAGTCACATCCTTACACGTCACCCATACCCACCCAAATACCCAAACCCATTACCCAACCCGTCCACCCAGTCCACAACCCACCCAAGTTTATTAAACTTGGCCAAATATCCAGTCAACTCCCACTTATTCCCTCCAAACACTTCATTTAAAAACATTTTTACCAAAAACAGATTAAACCCAATCTTAATTACCCATAAACCCTAATCCTACCCAGCTCCAATTTACCTCAAACCAAAGGGGTTTTACCCCAAATGCTCCAGAGGGGTAATTCACTCTTCTCTCATCCTATCCCACACAAAACCCCTTTCCCCAACACAACCATGTGACCTATGGGACCCTCCCTGCAACGTCACTCTCACCTAAAACCCTAACCCGACCAAATGATCGACTCAGATGATCCCCTTGTCCTCCAAGCTCAAACAAACGTCCAAGATCAACAAAGAGAGCTGGCATCCAACAAAGCATCACATGGGAGCACAATTTGACCATTCTCAGTCAAGATTCCAAGGGCTTTTTAGGAATTCTACATACTAGGGTTTTAGTTTCTATTATTTTCCATTTGTTTGTATAAATAGAGACGTATGTGTCTCTATTACCTTTGTTCCAGTTTTTAGCAATCTCATTTGTAATCCCTTTTTTATTGAATTTAGAAAGTTTGGTATTTTTTATATAAATTGTAATTCCTTTTATTGATTTTGAAAAGTTGGTGTGTGTTTGATTGCTAGACTGAGTTCCATTTGATATTGTGAACACTTGTGTTTAAGGTTTTTCAAAAGTTTTCCAAAGGTTTCAAGAAAGTTCAAATTTCAGAAACCCAAACCATCCTTTGAAGTGAAAGTGGATAAGGAAGGGTTGGATTTGTGAGTTTGAAGCTGTTTTTGAAGAGTGTCAATTGGTTTCAAGGTTGTGAAAAGGTTTTAAGAAAGTTTCAGAAAATCAGAAAGTGTATTTTTTTTTTTGTTTGTTCTTGTTTGATTTGTAGGATTGTTGAAGGAGTTTGTTCAAGTGATCTGCTCAGGCCCCAGCCTGAAGGAGGTGACTTGGCTGTCACAAAGGGTCCTGGATGTAGGACCCTTAAGGTAGTTTCTTACTTTCCATTTCATTTTTTTAGTTTCTGAAAAATATTAGTGGTTATGTGAATTTGTATGCAAGGTGTTGATTGTTTGTTTAAGCTGTTTGATTTGAGTTATTAGGTTATAATATGCATGTTAGAACCCTTTAAATTCAGTTTGGTAAAGTTTTGATGTGATTTGCTTTGAAAAAAGTTCATGTTCAGTTTTTAAGGGGTGTTTGGATTAGCATATAAAGTGAGTTTCTTTGGTTGATTTTGTGTTAAAGCGTGTTAGAATTACTCATTTGGTTGCTATAGGTTGCTAGTCACATAAGTTTTCAGTTTGGATAGGGTTTAAACAGATTTGCATGCCTAAAAAAATTTGTATACTCAGCCAAAATCAGTAAGCTTTTTTGTGACTGCATTTGTGTGAAATTGGTGCTTCAAGTTTGTTAATCTGCTAGGTTATAGGATTTTATAGGATTGTGTATTGGTTGTGCGATATTTTGTGAGTTTGTATGCTGGATTTGAGGACTTGAAACTCACTTATGTGCACATTGAACCAGCTAATCCTCTCAGACCTGCTTAGTGACTAATCAGAAACTTTTTGGCTTATTTGGTGCTTGATTTCTGTTCTTACTTGCTTGTTTTTGCATTGTTTTGACTCCTTGTACTCCAAAGAGTACAAGGGTGCCCATATTGTCCATCAAAACATCACAAAAAACAAGGTTCAAGCTCCTCTTGGCCATTATTTCACTTGTGAAGATATCTTGTTCTTCCTTGTGTTCTAAAAAAGAAACCTGGTCACGTTTTTGTTTCAAATCTTGCTTAGATCTTCATATAAGTGGTTTGTGTTTGTGTTTTTGTGCTTAAAAGTGTCACAGCTTTGGTTTATAAAAGTTAAAAAGAAAAAAAAATACAAAACCAAAAAGGACTGGCCAGGACTCGAACCTGCGCCATCCTCCTCATAACACAAACAAGTTACCATTGCGCCCTAGGGTCTTTGACTACTAGGGTTGCAATTGAATTATACTTAAGGTGATTTTCATTTGGGCTTTTTAATATAAGTTGTGGCTTATTTGGGCTATTTCAGCTTATTTATTAAGCTTATTTGGTCTAGCTTATTTTTCCTAGGACTTTATTAAGGTTTTAGACTTTTCTGTTTTAAAAATTTATTTTTCCCTTTATTTATTTATTTATTAGGATTATTTTTAGATTTATTTTTAGAAAGTAATTAAAAAATAGCAAAAAGTATTTTAAAAATCCAAAAAAATAGTTTTTAGGTTTTAATTTATATTTTTGAGGTTTACATATCATAAAGTTTTCAAAAAGTCTTATTTTTAATTTTATTTGATTTTAGGGTTTTTAGACAAATTTGAAATTTAATATAAAATTAATAAAAAGGTTTTAGGAACTTTAACTTGCACTTTTGTCTTAGTTAGAATATTTAGGATTTTTGACAATTTTTTAGAATTTATTTATAAACTTTTTATTTTTTAGAATATTTTAATATTATTTTATTAGTAAAAATTCAAAGTTTGTTTTTTCTACTTTTCTCATTTTTCCTAGGTTATAGACATTAAATTAGGAACTTTGTCACTTTCCAAATATTTTTTAGGCTTTTCATTTAATTTTTAGAATTAATTTAAAATTTAATAGATTTTAATAGTTTTTAGGAGTTTAAAAATAGTTTAATTTGGTTTTAAAATTCTTAAAAATAGTTTTTAGCTTAATTAGGTCATTTTTGAGGTTTACAAACTATAAAATCTTGTTTAGGGCTTTTTAATAATTATAAATGATTTTTAGGGCTTTAATTAGCATTAAAAAGTCATTATTTAATTAATTAAAGGGTTTTAGCAAGTTTGGATTTTTTTTAAACTCTTAGAATTTGATTGTGGATTTTTAGTAATTTTTAGGAATTTTTTGGTAAAATTTTTAATTTTTGTGTTTTTTACGTTTCTACGTCTTAACTTTCTAGTAGTAGTTTTTGTTAATTTTTATTTTTTTTCGTCTTCGTCATTTTCTCTTCTCTTTTCTTCTTAATAAAATCATCAATCAAATCAATTCATTACACAACACACGTGCCTCCTCGAGAGAACGATCCCCATTTGGGTCATAACTTGTGGTTTTCCTAAATCGCTCGTTAACGCTTACCACTAATTGTTGCCTCTTTTCCTAAAAAGGTATACAAAACACTATATCATTTTGGCGCCGCTGCCGGGGAGGCGTGTTGTGTTTTGATTAAACCATTGTTGTTTTTTATATTAGCCATAATAGTATTTGTATTAGTAGAACTCTACTAATACGTATTATCGTTTTTCGGTTTTTGTGTGAATACTATTAATATATTGTATACGTAGAACAATAAATTCACAAGTACTCCAAATACGTGAGCAATCACAACCTTGATTCGGGATTTCATCACTCGATCATTGTATTCGAATCTCAAACCAAAGAAAAAAGGCAAAAATAGATAAATACTTTCGTGAAGCTTAATCTTGATAATACAAACTATAAGGTGGGTATAAGGCGGTTGTATTTCACGACCTAAAGGAAGAAGGCTCTTAAGTGCTTCGCGCCGCCTCGTTTCCTCCGCTTGCTTGTGCGTATTTGATTTTGAGAGTGAATCGAGGGTTTTGCCGCCCAAAGTATTATTACATATCATATATATTTTCTTGGTTTCATTTGATTAAACCCTCTTGAACGATTTGGTGTTCCACCATCGTTCTAAAGTCATCGAAGGCATTCACTCCACGTGATCGTTTTCATTCCTTGAGGCTTCGTTAATCAAGAGATTTGATTAAGGAGGAGATTTGTGGACCTTTTGTCTACTTAATACATTCACCAAGTTCCAAAAAGGTTAATACAATCAAAAACCACAAAAAAAACAAAATTTAAAAAACACAAAATACCAAAAAGAATCTTCTTTGCTCGCCTTCTCGTTGTACGTGATGTTTATGCAAACTCGCTCTAAAGCAAGACGTGCACGTAAACGAAGAAACAAATCGACCACTCCTTCTAGTGAGGAGTCTCCTATTGACGAACCCGTTGTAGTGAAAGAAGCTACCATGGCTAATCGAACTATGATGGAGTTACTTCAAGCACCCACCGAAGGTTATGGAGAAGCTATTGTGATTCCCGCTATCCTTGCGGAGAATTTTGAGGTGAAAACGGGTTTGTTGTCGATGATCCAAAACAACAAATTCCGTGGTGATGAGAAGGACAATCCCCACAACCATATCCGCCAATTCAATCGTCTTACCGCCACGTGCAAATTTAAGGATGTCTCGAATGACTCGATTAAGATGATGCTTTTTCCGTATTCCTTAGCGGGGCCCGCTAAAATTTGGTTAGAGAAAGAGCCACCCAATTCTATATTGACGTGGAAGGATCTCGTTTCAAAATTTGTGAACCAATTTTTTCCGCCCTCTAAGACTACGCATTTGAAAAATGAGATTTCTAAATTTTCACAAGAATCAAATGAAAGTTTTTCTACGGCTTGGAATAGGTTTAAGGAGATGTTACATGAATGTCCTCATCACGGTTTTTCCGACTTACACCAAATCGACACGTTTTACAATGGACTTAACGATCATGAAAGAGATTATTTAAATGCCGCCGCGGGTGGTAATTTTTTGTGTAAAACGGTTGAAGAAGCTTTGGTCATAATTGAGAATAGGTCTAAGGTTTATAGCCCTCGTCACACACCGAGTGTTGCCAAAATGGGCTCATCATCGTCTCGTAATATCAATGCCTTGCAAGATGAAGCCAATGAGGAAAATCGGTTTTTTGATAGGTTTTCGACCCTTATGTCCCATTGGAAAGCTCAAGAAGCTTCGAATTCCGCTTCGGTTAAAGCGGTTTCTAAGAGTTGTTTGTCGCGTGGGGGAGCTCATGATCTTTCCGAGTGCATTACCGCGGATGGTAACACTTCGAATGCTTTTGTAGCCACGGGAACTTATAACCAAATCGGTCAAGGTTCTCGTTCAAATCAAGCTCCACCAAATCAAAATGCTAATAACTATCGCAACAACAACCAAGGTGGAAATTACCAAGGAAATCAAAGGAATTATAACAAGGGTAATTATCAAAGTGGTAATGGGCAAATTTCAAATCAAAACCAAAACCGTGATTTTCAAAACAATGCTCAAGGTTTTCAAAATGATCACACCAAAAATCTCCAAGGAGAATTTTTGAATTATGCTAAGGTTAATGATGCTAAGTTTGACAACATGCAACGTGAAATGGTTAGCTTAAGATCCGAGTTGAAAAACGAGCTTAAAAACGAACTTGCTAATGAACTTAAAACTCATGCAAATAAAATGGAAGGAAATGTCACACGTCTCCAACAAAATCAACAAAAAATGGAGCAAGGACAACATGAGATTAAGCAAGAATTGTTAAAAGCGGATGCTAGGCAATCTAAGTTTGAAGACCGTATGGCTAAGATGTTTGAAGCTATCATGTGTAAGCCCTCTTCTTCGGGTGGTCTTCCTAGTGATACCATCGTGAACCCGAAAGGAGAATTGAAGGTTATTACTACTCGTAGTGGTAAAACTTTCAAGGAACCCATTTCTCGTCCAAGTACTTCTATGGAGAAGGAAAAAGAGAAAGAACCCGAGGTTGTGGTTGAAAAAGAGCAAATTACAAGCCCACGAAGTACCGCTCAAACCACACCTACGGTTGAACCTACACCAATCATGGAACCCGAGATTCCAAGGCCGATGCCTATGCCTACTTTGCCCCAACCCACACCACCTTTACCCTACCCTTCAAGACGAGACAAGGAAAAGGCACAAGAACGAAATAATTATCAATTTGAACTCTTTATGAAAATGTTTCGTGACTTGCATTTTAATATAAGTTTTGCCGACGCCTTAGTCATGATGCCTCGATTTGCCGCGAACTTCAAAAGTATGTTGAATAACAAAGAGAAATTGCAAAAATCGTCTAGTTGTTCTTCGGTTTTTCTAAGCCGCATACCTCAAAAAGTCGGTGATCCTGGAAAGTTTTTAATCCCATGTGCTATCCAAGACATGGAAGAATGCTACGCCTTGGCCGATCTTGGTGCTAGTATTAATTTGATGCCTCTTGAGATTTTTAAATCGCTCAATCTTCCAAATCTCACTCCTTCAAGAATGTCAATCAAAATGGCCGATCATTCTACGATTCTAGCTTGTGGAGTTGCCGAGGACGTCTTTGTGAAAGTTGGAAAGTTCTACTATCCTGTAGACTTTATTGTTGTTGATATTCCTATCGATCCTAAAGTTCCGTTAATTTTAGGTCGATCTTTTTTGGATACCTCGAGAGCACTTATCGATGTGCATGCAAGAAAAATCACTCTTCGTTTCAATGAGGAAGAACTCGTCATTAATGCAACCCAAAACTCCACTCTTTCTCATGTGTATTCTATCACATCTTTGTACAATGTCAATCCCATCAAAAGCATTTGCAAAAAGATTTCCTATAGAGTTTTAGGAGTTGTTGATAAAAATGAAGTTCCATCCCCTCCGCCGGTGGAGGTTAAGAGTGTTAAGCCTATGATTCCAATCTCGAGTGATTCTTCGGATGATGAATACGTTGATCCCGATGGGGAGGTTTTCTTTATTGACAAAAGATTTGAAAACTTACCACCACCCAAACCAAAAAGATTTCAAAATGTGAGAATTTTTAGTGTGACTAACATTGCTTTAGATACACCAAATAATTTTGACATAATTAAATCAGGTTTTCACAAGGAGAGTGTAAAAGATGAAAAAGGAAAAGATTTTGAATTGAATTTAAAAGATTTTTCTACAACTCTAACTCCGTCATCACCGCGTGTATTGAGTACTACAAGCTCGTCTTCTCCTTTTGACGATGCTTTGTGTGGACTTAGTGTGGGGGAATTCCCTTATGTTCCCTCCCCTTTCTCCACCGAGGACGAGATATTTGATCCTGGAATTGCTTATATAGGGAAATCTCGGTCTTCCACCGATGCAATAAATGGAAAATCTTTTCATTTGATTGGTGCGAGTCTACCTCGAGTAGCTCAATGTTTTCATGACTTACCCATTGTCCCACCCTTCTATTTCTTCTCTCCTATTTTCTTCTACCCCATTGGGGTTTGTGTTGAAGTGGCGTTGTTTCGTCTTTCATCCGAAAACGAGGACGCTATCTTTGACCCTGGTATACGTTTATCGGGTTTTTAAAGTACTCCACATATTTTTGGGCCTTATTTATCATGTAAGTCCCGCCAAAAATGACCGAACCATGATTATCCCTAAATGATCACATTTATGGGGATTCGAGTCGAGCTTTTGACTCGGTTATCAAAAACAAGGTGCCTCGTGGGGGAGACCCATGCTTATCCATGTATATATTATTGCTTTCTAATTAGTTTAATGTGAGGGGATTTGTGCCCTTCCAACCTTTGTTCCGTGGTTGTTTGTGAATTGTGAACTTTAGATCATGATCTTCACGATTGGAGCCTCTCGTGTTTCGTTTATGGGAGCACTCGATCGTTTGCTTTGGAGGCCTTTCCCAATATCCATGATATATCATTTTGATGTTCTAACCTTAGGTTTATAGCACACTTCATAAACGGCTATTAATTTATTGGTTACACCCTTTCCATGCTAGATTAGGCATTCGACTACGTCTCTAGTATGGGGGTGTTTGTACCCCTAGACTCGAAACATTGAGGACAATGTTTAACTTTAGTATGGGGGAGTGATGAGACTGCTTTTATACATGGTCTCATCGTCCAAAACGAACTTAAAATGCATAAAATATCATCAAATATACCAAATATATGCTCGTGTTTGTTACTTGTGTATTTTTAGGTACGGATATTGAGGAAATGGCAAAAGATCACAAGAATCATTCAAAAACGAACACGGGAAACGAAGCCGCACAATGAACCGGGCCCAAGTTTGGAATTTTGCAAAATGACCCTTGAAGAATTGAAGATTGGCAACTTTAGTCCCTCATCTTTGAAGAACTTGTCACAAATGACCCTCCAAATGTCAATTGTACAAGAATGGTCCCTAAAGTTTGAAGACTATACAAGATCAGCCTTTGGAAAATCAAGAATATGCATTTAAAGCCCTTGTTAAAAGTTTGTTAAGAAATTGTGCCACTTTTGACAAGTTACCAAAAGTTGACAAAGGGAAGTTGGGCGTTGATATCATTATTTACAAAGTGAACAAAATAGAGAAGCTTGGGGATTTAAACTGCCAAATAGCCAAATTCCACCACCAGTCACATCCTTACACGTCACCCTTACCCACCCAAATACCCAAACCCATTACCCAACCCATCCACCCAGTCCACAACCTACCCAAGTTTATTAAACTTGGTCAATTATCCAGTCAACTCCCACTTATTCCCTCCAAACACTTCATTTAAAAACATTTTTACCAAAAACAGATTAAACCCAATCTTAATGACCCATAAACCCTAATCCTACCCAGCTCCAATTTACCTCAAACCAAAGGGGTTTTACCCCAAATGCTCCAGAGGGGTAATTCACTCTTCTCTCATCCTATTTCACACAAAACCCCCTTCCCCAACACAACCATGTGACCTATAGGACCCTCCCCTGCAACGTCACTCTCACCCAAAACCCTAACCCGACCATATGAACGACTCAGATGTTCCCCTTGTCCTCCAAGCTCAAACAAACGTCCAAGATCAACAAAGAGAGCTGGCATCCAACAAAGCATCACATGGGAGCACAATTTGACCATTCTCAGTCAAGATTCCAAGGGCTTTTTAGGAATTCTACATACTAGGGTTTTAGTTTCTAGTATTTTCCATTTGTTTGTATAAATAGAGACGTATGTGTCTCTATTACCTTTGTTCCAGTTTTTAGCAATCTCATTTGTAATCCCTTTTTTATAAATTTATTAAGTTTGGTATTTTTTTATATAAATTGTAATTCCATTTTTCATATTTTGAAAGTTGGTGTTTTGTTGAGTTTTGTCCAAAAAAAAAACTTTTTATATGCTATAAAGTTTCTGTTTGAGGTATTATTCTTAGAAGTTGAAGTGTTTAAAGAGTTTGTGAAGGTTTTGGATTTGAAAAATTTTTCAAGAAAAAAGATAAGTAAGAAAAAAAAATCAGTGATCTTTGTCTTTTTTATTTGATATGGTTTCTGTTTCACGTGTGTTGTTCTTAGCAGATTTGGGAAGCTTGTGTACATGCGTACACATTAGCTCTTTTCACTAGGGTACGGATGTGTGCCCTTTAGGTACGTGCTCTCCTTATTTTTAATTTTCTGTCAAGGTATTCTTTAAGTGTTTTGAATTTTTGTGTTTAGAATTTGCGAACCATTGTTTATTTACTGTCATTCTATAGGTCTAGGATCATATTCAGTGATTATCTTGTTGTTTATGGTGTTTACAAATCAAAATCTTTGGTAAAAATTGCTTTTCCGAGTCTAAAAGGGTGTTTGGGACAGCTTCGTTTTTGGGGTATTGGTTGACACCTGAAACCTAGCTTAGCTCTGCACCACTTAGTAGTTTAGGATTAGTTGTTTTTTTTCACAAAAATTTAGGTTGTTAGTTTTAAAATTTGGTTTTGATAGTTTATTGGAGAATAAGTTTGCTTATGAAAATGATAGTCCAAGTTTCTGGTAGCTTTGCATTAGACTGCCCACTGTTCATATTTGTTGAAGTTTTGGGATTGATTTATCGTTTATGAGTGTATTGTATGATTGTGTAGTGTGATGGTATGTTTTGCTTTGTGCTTGTGACTCCATTCAAACAAGAAAGAAAACCAATAAGAAAGATAAAAAAAATAGAGGTCTGCTCATTTGTTATAAATTCACTGTGCATAAGTGTGTGCATTTCTGCTCACTTATTGGTTTGATTCAGGCCAGTTGCGTGTTTTGTGTTGTGTTTGTACGTCTGTGTATCCAGAAACCAAAGAAAAAAATGGTTGTAGTTTAAGGTTTCTGATTATAGTGTTTGGATTCACTTCGATCTTGCTGTCACTTTAGATTTTAGTGTTAAGTTTGTTCGCTGCTCATTTTGGAGCTTTAGCATAGTTGAATTTTGCTCTTACTTTTCATTAAAGCAAAAAGTAAAAAAATAGGGTAGTTTACCTTTTTCTGCTTGTTTTAACTGTAAGTTTTGCTGATATACTTGACACTTGATCCAATTTCAAGCCTCAAATCCTTCTACCTTGGTGTGTTTAACTATGATTTAGCACTTGTTACCCTTAACCTATGCTTAGATCTAGGTGTCCTCAAAATCCTAGCCAATTTTACCAAGTTATGAAGATTTTATAGCCAATCTATGAATCAATGTGTTCAAACCCACAAAACCTGCAAACAGATGAACATATGCACCCAAATAACAGATACCAATACTTGCATACCACAAACAAACATTTAACAAGCCACAAATCAAACTCAAGCAGTAGACCCAAACACTCCTTAATCTACCACTTAACAAAGAAACTTGTGATTTTAACTAATAACCTACTAATTTTAATGATCAAATACACTTAAACAATAGCAACTAACACAATCAAACTCAAAAATCACAAGCACAAACACCAATACTCAAAATCAAAGCACCAAATTCAAAACAGCCATAAACATGAAATTTTTAGGGGAATCTTAACCAAGAGATTATACCTGCCTTCCACAACATCCTAGGAAGGCCAGCAATGCTCCTTGGACCTTGTTCAACAACTAGAACAAGACCAAGGTACTTCAAACAAGGAGATGCAAAGTGCCTTGGTTGATGGTTCAAAGTAGAACCTCAAGGACTTGATGTCTTTAACACAAGCAGCAAACAAACTCAACCAAAGGCTTAGAATCCTTCTCAGGCTTGGTGTCAACAAGCTTGAAAGAACTCAAGGCTTAAGGCTAAGGGTTAGTACACAAAAATAAGCCAAAATCAGAAACAAGGACTTCAAGGCTTTTGAACCTCGAAAACCTTTCAAACCTAGACGTGCCTTAACCACAAGGTTAAGGAAGGTCTAAACAATCAAATGGAACTCAGAATTAGGCTACTCAAACACCAAACTTTTAACAAAATCAAAAAGAGATTTCAAATTTCAGAAATTCAAATTTTATTAAGCTTAAAAAGGAATTACAAAGATTAATAGCCTAAAACTGGAACAAAGGGACTCTCACATGTTGAGGTCTCCTTTTATAGGCAAATGCCTGGCTAAACACTATTCACAAACCCTAGAACTGAATTCCCTATTATGCCCTTGAGTCTTCTAGACGAATTCTTGGTGTGAGCTGTCCAAAGTGATCTTGGCTGTTCATTTTAGCTTTGGAATGAAGCAAGGACTCTTAGTTGTTGATTTTGCCATGTCAGATAACTTGGAGGCCAAGGTGTCATGTGATTGGTTAAACAGGAATTGGGGGTGGGGTCCATAGTGAGTGGGATTAAGGGTTTTAAGGTTGGGATAGGTTTCTGCATGTGTGAATCACACATGTGCAAAGGTAATTGATTTTTACCCTAATTTTAAGTGGAGTAAAATCTGGGGGTGAAGAATGGTAAACAATGAAGTGTTTGATCCGATTTTGGGGGAAAGTTGTGTGTTTGGCGCATTTTTGTGTTTAAATGTTTCATATGCACACGTTCAGTCCTTGTTCTTTGGGATTTTTGGTAAACAAAGTCTTTCAGCCTAGAAAACGTATTCCCTTTGTTTTTAACTTTCACCACTTGTCACTTTTGGCACCAAACTTTGGAAAAAGGATTTCAAGGGTTATTTTTGCCATTTTTGGATAATTCAAGGGCTGATCTTGGACATTGTTGATCTTCAAAGGTCTTCATTGTAACTTTGACTTTATGAGGGACCATTATTGGCAATTTTGATTTGTTGAGGGACTAAACTTGCCATTTCTTCAAAGTTGAAGGACCTTTTGTGTAATTTTGACAAACTTAAGGGACAAACTTGTAATTATTAATATACAAGGGTTTTAAGTGTCATTTCTTCAATAAATGAGGATCAATCTTGTTTGTCTTCAAGTCTTCAAGGTTATTTTGTTGAGAATTCTATGATTAGGGCCCGGTTCTTTGTACGGCTTCGTTTCTCGTATCCGTTTTTACTTGTAACTTGTGATCTTTTGTCTTTTTCACGATATCCATACCTAAAATACACAAGTAAACAAACACAAGCATATATATGGTATTTTATGACATTTTTATGCATTTAAAGCCCGAAAAGAACGATGAGATCATGTATAAATGCCATCTCATCACTCCCCCATACTAAGCCATTGCCGTGCCCTCACGCAATGCTAGAATAAAGTATCTAAGCATCACCAAAGTTCAATTTTATTAACCTTTTATTGAAGAGTAAAAGACTTGCAACATACTACGATGATGTGAAAAGACATAATGTATGATTTTCATCACAAAAAGTGACTTTTAGGGTCAAAGAATAAAAACAAGTAAATGTCCCTTAGAGTAAACTTCGTCATCCTTGATTGTCATACATTCCATGCTAAGTGTAAAAACAAGATCATTGTTGGTACAAGTCAAAATGCTAACACTACTCATACGTCCAAATTGTGTAATACTTTTTCTCCCCGCAATCCTAGTTATTATAAAAAGAAATGGGTTACTAGCATTTTTTATCTAATTGTCATAGATCACAAGTGATTCATTTTGACTTATTTGAGTAGTTATTAGTCCGAAAGCAAAGTAGCACGATTTGATCAATAGTTAGCCGAAGGACAAAATCTTTTAAAACGGCTTCTCGTGTATCTCCTTAAGTTCATATCTTGACATAACTCGTTTCACGATTTGAGACCTTTCTCGGACCGATATTTGGCATGTACTTCATACTTCAAATCTTGGGAAGACGTTCTTGAAATTATGGTCTTCTCTTCATATATTTGGAATTTCTTCATTTGACGTTTTTGAGAGATTCTTCATATTGGACCACGACTTCATCATTTTTCTTCAATCTTTACTTTGGATTTTGATATACAACGATCCGCCTCCTTTTCGGACTTGGATATATTTATCCTCATACCTTGTTAGGGTCTTTTTGGATAGACTTTCTCTATTCTTTAGGGGAGTAATTGCTTCTCGTCGTGTGTCTCGATCCTTCATATTGATTTAGGAATAATGATACTTTACATCATCTTTGGATCTTTAGCAAAAATAGAGCTCCTCATGCCTTGTTAGGGCCTTTTTGGATGATCGTCAATCTTCGCGTCCCGCTTCAATAAGTTATGCTTTGGCTATGAACTCTATTCAACCCCGAGCAACTTTTAAACGATCTTGCGCTAGAGGCTAAGTAACCTTTCAAATCGTACGACCTTACTTATTGCGATTATGATTTATTCCTAATGCATTGATCTTATGGGAAGAAAAAGCCACAATTAAAAACATATGATTTTTTGAAAGAACATTTTCATGTTCTACGTTTAGCATAATCACTTGTCTAACTCTATCATTTCTCGTTCTTCACTATATAAAGACCTCTAATTAAAGAGACTCGTGAATACTTAGCCATGCAAGTCAAAATTAAGCCAAATTTGGATTAGCTTTCATTTAGACTATATCAAATCAAAGTTTTGGGTTTTCAAGCCACCTATAGGATCTTGCACTTTCTTGGACTTTTTCAAGTTTAGAGAATGCGTTTTAAAGTTCCCTTGATAAGTGACTTTCTAGAATCAATTATAGGAACTTGCGAAAAGTTCTTGTTCTTAACCCGAATGAATTAAGACTTTCGCGTTTTAAAGCTCCCTACATAAAAGTCTAGCAAAACTTGAATTGAGCGGGTTAAGGAATGTAAATGGCTCCAAATGCCCATCAAGTCAAAAATTAACTCTTATTCTACCCATCGGAAAATATACATTCGTGTCTTAAAAACACTTATTAAAACTAAGAAAAAATTTTAAAATATGGCCATTTTTAGCCTTATTATCAAAACAAAGCATTGAAAGTTGGAAAGCGTGAGGGCGTAGCAAAGCAAGTACCTATTCACCCCCCATACTAAAAGTAAACATTGTCCTCAATGTTTCGAGTTTAAAGGTGGAGCACCCCCATACTAGAGACGAAGAGTCGAATGTTTAGGATCTAGCATGGAAAGGGTGATCAACAATATATCTAAAGCCGTTTATTAAGTATGCTAAAAGATAATTGTTAGAACAATAAAGGATATGTCATGGATTCGTGAAAAACTTCTTTAAACGAACGATGGAGGCTCACATAAACGAACACGAGAGTCTTCAATCGTAGATAATGATGATGATCTAGATAACACAATCACAAACAACCACGAGACAACGAGTTGAAAAAGGTACAAGTCCCCTTATTAGTGAATAGTGAGCATAAAGGATAAGTGTAACACCCCATTTTGATATATGGAATGTCACGCGTAATTATGGCGTGTCATCAAAGCATGCAAGGTAATATGTAGTAAAACATACATGACCATAGGGTAAACCGGAATCAAACATCGGTCCCCAACATAAGCCCAAAACATAATAAAGCAACATAAATGAATGAAGGACTAAACAAGCATAAGTATATGAAGGCAAAAAGGAAGAGAAGTCTCTGTCAGCTTCCATCCTATGCACATCCTCCAAATGCTTGAGTTTTTCCTAGGGTACCTGCCGTTTTGGGACATGGAAAGGAAAGTAACGGCTGAGCAAAACGCTCAGTGCACGGATATACAATATAGCATGAAATAGGATAAGCATGTAACATATAACAGCGGAAGACTAAGTTCTGAGTAGACTGATTAAGTATTGAGAAAACTGGTTTTATAGTTTGAAAAGCCTTATGTTTATCTTATGAAAACTGTTTTAACATATAAATACCATAGCCCATATAGGTCATGAAAAGGTCACGTGCATGAATACTTGGAGGGGTGACCTCATCATGCTGATTAGAGGGGATGCCTCTAATTAATATACTGGTCTAGGTAGGAGGGATCAACTCCTTGTGAAGGATGCAAGGCACACACCACATTCACCATGAAATACTGAATAAAACATGTAACTAGGATGCACCCATACGCCCCACATGATATAATAATATGGCCAAAACTGAAAAGGGACGCCACGAGCAATCACTCCGCCGTGGGGAAGTCATAACATTGGTGCCTCCAATGTTATGGTTATGGTACCTCCATAACTAGGTGAAACTGGTCATGCTTGTATATGGCTATAGATTATGCTAATTAAACATAAGCAGTTCAAAACAGTAAAAAAATACTGGGGAAAACAGTTGGCTGCATACGGGGAAATCCTAATAAGGAAAGAATGTCCATACTGAAAGGACGGGAATCCGTACCTCAAGTCCAGTGAATGAACGGAAGAAAGACTCCTACTTCTGGATCACTAACGCTACATGAATACACACGTGTATAAGTATCGAATTACTGATTACGTACTGGGTTTTATGTCTCATCTTAGCTTACTTTGTATGTTTTAGGTCATGGTTTACTTGTTTAAAGCCTTAAAATGTGTTTATCTTGTATTCTGATTAATCTGATTAAGTATTACTGGTATTTCATGTATTATTATACTTACTGTGTAATAATAAGTAACTTTCCAAAAATAGCAGGTTTCCAAAAATAGAAAGTTTCCAAAAATAGAAAGTTTCCAAAAATAGAAAGTTTCCAAAAATAGAAGGTTATCAAAAATAGAAAGTTTCCAAAAATAGAAAGTTTCCAAAAATAGAAAGTTTCCAAAAATAGAAAGTTTCCAAAAATAGAAAGTTTCCTAAAATAGAATTTACTGCTTAAAATAGATTAGTTTCTAAAAATAGAAAGTTTCCAAAAAATAGATCAGCTGCCTTAATTAAATAAGTTTCCATATATAGAAGGTTTCCTTGATTAGATTAGCTGCCTGAAATAGATAGATTTCCATATACAGAAGGTTTCCATTAATAGATTAGTTGCCTTATTTAATTAAGTTTCTATAAATAGAAGTTTCCATAATTAGAATTAAGCTGGTTACATAAGCTAACATATAAGTCTAAGTGTTTATAAGCTTATTTCTTAAGTCATATGATATAGTGTATAGTTTAATTATGGTTTCATGTATTTAATTAAACTATAGGTTAAGCATTTTAATTACAGTATAACATGTTTTAATTAAAATGGAATAAAATACTTAGGTTAAAATGTGTATTATTATGTATTAATAACATAACCTAAGTCATGTCTAATTAATTAATTATAGGCATGTTTTAAATAATTAATTAATTATAACTTATAACATAAAATACTTAGGTTAAATTAATATCATGCTAAATTAATAATTAAAATAACCTAAGTCAAGGTTTAATTAATATTTCATGTTATTAATTAATTTATATCCTAAGTTCATAATTCATAAATTTTAACATGTAGCATAAATCATGATTTAACCAACGAACCATGAATCGGGCATGAACTCGACACCGTACCGCGAGCCAAACTCGGGGTACTTGTGCCCCCTTGCTGACGTGGGTCCCACATGCACCAACCAAGACCAAAAATGGTCTCGGTGGTGGCGGCTAAAGCAAACCGAACCCCCCCTCGGGTTGGTTATACTAGGCGGCCAAAACAAACACCCTCTTATAACAACCTTTGATATTAATTAACCCCAAACATGTTAGATCTATGTTTAATTATCATGTTTTAATAAGAATAACAATAACATGTTCATGAAAATAATCAAAGACTTAAAAGAAAGGTTTAGAATGATATACCAATACGTAGCTTGGAAGAGGATGAACAAACACGGTTATAGCAATGATTTTTAAGATCAAAATCCACCAACAACCACCTATGGTGGTCCTTAAGGGTGGCGGCACAAAGAGAGAGCAAGAAGAGGAGAGAAAAACTTTTTAGGTTATTTGCTTATTTCTTGAAATGTGAGAAATGAAAAGAGTTTTTACCATAACCTCCCCTTTTCTTGTTAAAAGTCCATGGGCTTGGCCCACCTTGTTATGTGTGCCGTGAGTATGGGGCCCCACATGGGGTGCCCGTACCTTTTCTCGTGTCCCGATGTTTCGTGTTCGTTCGTGGTTAAACGTGTTCGTGTTTAAAGTGTTTCCGTTTATTTTATCATGTAGTTTATCGTATTATTTACGCTTGTAATTATATTATATGTACTTACGTAATTATTTTAGTTCGTGTTTTAATGGTGATCATGATTTAATTATGTTCCCGTGAAATACTTATTAACTGCTTATCATGAGTTCGTACGTAAACGATACTTATCATGTTATACACGTATGTACTTACTTGATTAATAGCACATGAATGTGATCAATACTGAATAAGGTAAGTTTTAATCTAGGACGTACGATCTTAAGGGCACTATTCATGGTAAAAGCATGCGGGTTTTACAATTCTTCCCCCTAAAAAGAATAATTCGTCCCCGAATTATAGATAACGTAACTGGAAGCGAAACATACCCGAATCAAACTGGAAAGCTATGCAAAATAACGGAAATGAAGGTGACATGGTAGAAGGGAACGTGGAACGTGACCTGTCTTGAAAAAACATGGAACATGACGTGACTGAAAAGACATATCTAATCGATAAGAGAAAAATGGATAAGAAGTCCGGATGAACTTGTCCGTTTCCAAGTGGCCTCCCTCTTGGAACGGTTCCTTCAAAAGATCCTGACACTAATGATAAATCTTGGTCCTCCTGACCTTGACTTGGAATACGAAGAAATTCTTGGTTATCAACGGAAGGTAGATCCCCTAAATTCGATCGAGGAAAATAAGAGTTAACGTGCAAGGGTACTGAAACGTTACGATGCAAGACCATCGGACTTAACTGATAATTAGAAACGATGCGCGAGACATAAAGAAACGTAGTACGTGAAAAATTTTGAACGTGATACGTGAAAAAATTTTGAACGTGCTACGTGGAGATATGGCGAGTGTAGTATGAGTAACCATATCGTGATCCATGATACGTGTAACATATCTTGATCATGATATGAGGAACGTGGAATGAACATGACATGTGAGACATATCGTGATCATAGAATATAATGGCGGTAACGCCAAACGCTACAAGGTGAGACGTGGAATATGACGTGAAACGTCTATCTGATGATGGAGAGTTATACTAAACTTGGGTCTGGTCTCACAAGTTCTTGCAAATTTCCCAGAATGAGAAAAGAAATGAACGTAAAATCGTAAGCCAAAATACGATCATGAACGTGAATAGTGTCATGAACGTGAGCGCGAAAGCAAGTCGTGGAATTAGAATGAAGACGTGAAGTAAGTTAGGAGTACAATTACGAATCTTTGTCTGACCCGATAGCTGAGGGATTGCCAAGTGATCGGATGAGCCTTGGCTGGAACATGTGTGTTCAATCTGTTGGTTCTGAAATCCGTACGGATGTAAGGATTCTGCAGACTTGTTCAAACTGTTGGCAATAACCCAGATAGCATCATGCTTCTTCTGAGTTTGCTGAAATCTGGTAACTAAAATCCATGGAGATCTTGTCCCTTTTTGATTCACAATTTCATATGATGAAAACATCCCAGGTTGTTGGTGTCCTATCTTAACCTGTTGGTATGTCAAGTACCTAGATATGAACGTAACTGTATCTTGCTTCGTAGAACTTGATACCTAGGAGTTTGCGAAACTCTGAGTCTCTGAATCTAGGCTTCTCCTAGCGTATAATTTTCTAGAACACCTAATCTAGTGTAGGGTTCTCTCCTTTACGCATAAGCTGAGTCATGGTAAGATTAACCATAGAAATCCATGTGATTTAGTGTGTCACTGTAATCAAACAGAATTGATATTGGAAAAAAAAAATTCCAGGGTAGAATTTCTCTTGTCATAGAATTTGCAACATAGTGTGCAGATATGGCTTCCTGTTCTTCTCTAGGCTTAGAGGAAATCAGGTTATCCTCAATGAAAACGCTGATGAATTTGTTTAGGAGTTCATGGAAAATCAATTTATTAAGTCCATAATGCGGTTGGAGCATTGATGAGATTAATTCAAAATCATAAATCTAGCATGACCGAGTCGTGTACGAATAGCAGTCATGGATATGTCCTGCTTTTTCACTCGTCACTGTTGGCAGCATGATCGTGAGTTCGATCTTGGAAAAGTGATTAACACCATACGGTTGATTGGACATGTTGTCAATATGTGGAGGAGAATAACTGTCATGAATGGTGATTTGTTTAAGTCGGCGGTAGTCGACACATAATCTCATGGTACCATCCTTCTCCTTGAAGGTTCTTCTGGAGTGTAAGGAACAATTTTGGAATAATCCGTTGGTTATGCGTAAAAGGACCTTAGTAGTCGTGTCTTACTGACAGCTAGAAAATTTTAGCGACCATGGCTAACAATGAACCTGCTTGTAAGCGTAGATAATTTGTACGGATTTTCCTGACGAAAAATCAAGCTGAATGTATTCAGGAGCCTGAACATTACTGTACATAATTATGAATCCTAGCATGGTGTGATTTTCATAGTCCATAATTAGGATAAAATTCATCTCGTGTCTGTCCGAGGAAATGCGTTAGCAGCTTGGATCTTATCATTAAGCTGAAGGAAAACCTTCGTATGCGTGGGAATAGAAAGGCGTCCTTCATGGTCATGAATATATGAAATATGGTGAAAGAAATGAAAGTGACATCGGTAACGTGACAGTTCTCACTTATGCGCCGGTAATGGTATTGAAATTCTTGTGGCCTGATTAATACATGGCACAACAAAATGGATATACCCTTGGAGGGTACCCTGAATTTCTTAGAAATGTTCCATAGTTGGACGTGAGTCATGTGTCTTGACTCGTGTCTTGGAACTATATGCATGAAATATGTCTTAACTGGTGTCTTGATATGTGTCCTCAGAAAGTATACGTAAGACATGTGTCTTGACTGATGTCTTGACATGTGTCTCGAGACATAAAACAATTGAACTACAATATTAGGCTATTATGCCAGACTTGGCGGATCGGTTGGACTACTGATCCTTTGTATGTCTGATCACGTCCGCGGTCGGAGCCTCGGTTGCGATTTCTAGGATAGTTTCTGTCATAGTAGTGGTTACTATCTTCCTGTCTGTCAGTTCCATGACGATCATTCTCATGACCGTGATTCATGTAACTATTCAGCTGAGTGGCCTGCTGGTACCGGTTTGCACTCATATGGTTGAAATGACAGCCGAATGACGTGTGACGTGTACTAAGAAATAGGGAAAATGATCGATGGGAATCGTCTGATGGTGAAGCATCTTCTCGTCCAATTGCTTTGCTCCGACGCCTTTGTCTTTGTCTTTTAGGATCTCCAGGTTGTGAACAGCATCAGCATCAGCATCTCGTAGCGTCTCCCAACATCAGCAGCATCAACCTTCAGTAACATCTCCAAGCTATGAGCGGCATCGACAACCTTGTAGAATATCAGTAAGTGAACATACGCCTGAGATGATTTAGAATCGACTAGCGAATACTCGTGAAGCATTGCAAGTGGAATACACATGGATTAAGGTACATGTAATACACATGAAATACGGTACGTGGAGTACACATGGAATGCACATGAAATGATCAGTATGGGCTCGATCATTTGTCATGATTTAAGGAAAGTAAATCGGTTAAACGGTTAGGAAAACCATCATGATAACCTGGCAGTATTAGCATAGACATCATTCTGGTTGCATAGAGAAACGCTAAAGTGTGGTTACACAAAATTCAACGATGATTTGCCTGACAGCATGATCAATGGAAACCAACCATGACTATCATGAAAGCATGATTCAAGAAATCTAACAATGTCTTGCAGGACAACGTAAATAACAAAAGAGGCGTGAAACATAATCAACATGAAGACGGAATTATCATGAGGAAACATGAAACCATCTATTACGAAGAAGTGTATAACATAATCAGCATGAAACTGAAGTTAACCATGACAGTATGAAGGCATACTTGACATAAAGACATAATAACTTATGATGGGACATGAAATTTTTTTTTATGCCAATTTAAATCATGAAAAAAATTTTATGCAAGAAAAAAAGTGCATGAATGCGTAATGTAGTTTATAAAACCTTTATATGTGCGAGGGAACGCCTATGGGTCGGTTCCAAAACAAAAGACATGGCGAGGGGACGCCTATGGGTCGGTCCCAAAGTTAAAAGTTTCGATAAAAGCACATGCGACTAAATAGGGCCAGTCCTCTACCAACCATTACTTAGTCAAAATTCCTGCAACAGATGACATATGATATAAATGCATGAATGCATGGAACATAATAATTAAAAGTCATTGTCAAAACTTAACAGAAAAAAATTTTTTATGTGAAAATTATGAACTACTGGGGTCAGTCCACATCGTCACAGTTCACGAGGAACATCATGCATAGAGAATGACACATAACTAAGTATGGCTGACGGTTGTTCATTCCATATTAGTAAGACGATACTGGTGAAAACATCATGGTGAAAACAACAAGGTGCTGAAAACGTCATGGCTAAAACAAAAAGGTGTTGAAAACATAATGGTTAAAACAACAACGCGCTGTAACCTCAATACGTGGAATAACAATCGTTGGCTTAGGAAGATCCTGGTGACTACCCACTAGTCACAAGTCAAGTTTTAGAGCCTACAGGTCGAAGCCTTGGCTCTGATACCATAAATGTAACACCCCATTTTGATATATGGAATGTCACGCGTAATTATGGCGTGTCATCAAAGCATGCAAGGTAATATGTAGTAAAACATACATGACCATAGGGTAAACCGGAATCAAACATCGGTCCCCAACATAAGCCCAAAACATAATAAAGCAACATAAATGAATGAAGGACTAAACAAGCATAAGTATATGAAGGCAAAAAGGAAGAGAAGTCTCTGTCAGCTTCCATCCTATGCACATCCTCCAAATGCTTGAGTCTTTCCTAGGGTACCTGCCGTTTTGGGACATGGAAAGGAAAGTAACGGCTGAGCAAAACGCTCAGTGCACGGATATACAATATAGCATGAAATAGGATAAGCATGTAACATATAACAGCGGAAGACTAAGATCTGAGTAGACTGGTTAAGTATTGAGAAAACTGGTTTTATAGTTTGAAAAGCCTTATGTTTATCTTATGAAAACTGTTTTAACATATAAATACCATAGCCCATATAGGTCATGAAAAGGTCACGTGCATGAATACTTGGAGGGGTGACCTCATCATGCTGATTAGAGGGGATGCCTCTAATTAATATACTGGTCTGGGTAGGAGGGATCAACTCCTTGTGAAGGATGCAAGGCACACACCACATTCACCATGAAATACTGAATAAAACATGTAACTAGGATGCACCCATACGCCCCACATGATATAATAATATGGCCAAAACTAAAAAGGGACGCCACGAGCAATCACTCCGCCGTGGGGAAGTCATAACATTGGTGCCTCCAATGTTATGGTTATGGTACCTCCATAACTAGGTGAAACTAGTCATGCTTGTATATGGCTATAGATTATGCTAATTAAACATAAGCAGTTCAAAACAGTAAAACAAATACTGGGGAAAACAGTTGGCTGCATACGGGGAAATCCTAATAAGGAAAGAATGTCCATACTGAAAGGACGGGAATCCGTACCTCAAGTCCAGTGAATGAACGGAAGAAAGACTCCTACTTCTGGATCACTAACGCTACATGAATACACACGTGTATAAGTATCGAATTACTGATTACGTACTGGGTTTTATGTCTCATCTTAGCTTACTTTGTATGTTTTAGGTCATGGTTTACTTGTTTAAAGCCTTAAAAATGTGTTTATCTTGTATTCTGATTAATCTGATTAAGTATTACTGGTATTTCATGTATTATTATACTTACTGTGTAATAATAAGTAACTTTCCAAAAATAGCAGGTTTCCAAAAATAGAAAGTTTCCAAAAATAGAAAGTTTCCAAAAATAGAAAGTTTCCAAAAATAGAAGGTTATCAAAAATAGAAAGTTTCCAAAAATAGAAAGTTTCCAAAAATAGAAAGTTTCCAAAAATAGAAAGTTTCCAAAAATAGAAAGTTTCCTAAAATAGAATTTACTGCTTAAAATAGATTAGTTTCTAAAAATAGAAAGTTTCCAAAAAATAGATCAGCTGCCTTAATTAAATAAGTTTCCATATATAGAAGGTTTCCATGATTAGATTAGCTGCCTGAAATAGATAGATTTCCATATATAGAAGGTTTCCATTAATAGATTAGTTGCCTTATTTAATTAAGTTTCTATAAATAGAAGTTTCCATAATTAGAATTAAGCTGGTTACATAAGCTAACATATAAGTCTAAGTGTTTATAAGCTTATTTCTTAAGTCATATGATATAGTGTATAGTTTAATTATTATTTCATGTATTTAATTAAACTATAGGTTAAGCATTTTAATTACAGTATAACATGTTTTAATTAAAATGGAATAAAATACTTAGGTTAAAATGTGTATTATTATGTATTAATAACATAACCTAAGTCATGTCTAAATTAATTAATTATAGGCGTGTTTTAAATAATTAATTAATTATAACTTATAACATAAAATACTTAGGTTAAATTAATATGATGCTAAATTAATAATTAAAATAACCTAAGTCAAGGTTTAATTAATATCTAATGTTATTAATTAATTTATATCCTAAGTTCATAATTCATAAATTTTAACATGTAGCATAAATCATGATTTAACCAACGAACCATGAATCGGGCATGAACTCGACACCGTACCCCGAGCCAAACTCGGGGTACTTGTGCCCCCTTGCTGCCGTGGGTCCCACATGCACCAACCAAGACCAAAAATGGTCTCGGTGGTGGCGGCTAAAGCAAACCGAACCCCCCCTCGGGTTGGTTATACTAGGCGGCCAAAACAAACACCCTCTTATAACAACCTTTGATTTTAATTAACCCCAAAACATGTTAGATCTATGTTTAATTATCATGTTTTAATAAGAATAACAATAACATGTTCATGAAAATAATCAAAGATTTAAAAAGAATTAAAAGAAAGGTTTAGAATGATATACCAATACGTAGCTTGGAAGAGGATGAACAAACACGGTTATAGCAATGATTTTTAAGATCAAAATCCACCAGCAACCACCTATGGTGGTCCTTAAGGGTGGCGGCACAAAGAGAGAGCAAGAAGAGGAGAGAAAAACTTTTTAGGTTATTTGCTTATTTCTTGAAATGTGAGAAATGAAAAGAGTTTTTACCATAACCCCCCCTTTTCTTGTTAAAAGTCCATGGGCTTGGCCCACCTTGTTATGTGTGCCGTGAGTATGGGGCCCCACATGGGGTGCCCGTACCTTTTCTCGTGTCCCGATGTTTCGTGTTCTTTCGTGGTTAAACGTGTTCGTGTTTAAAGTGTTTCCGTTTATTTTATCATGTAGTTTATCGTATTATTTACGCTTGTAATTATATTATATGTACTTACGTAATTATTTTAGTTCGTGTTTTAATGGTGATCATGATTTAATTATGTTCCCGTGAAATACTTATTAACTGCTTATCATGAGTTCGTACGTAAACGATACTTATCATGTTATACACGTATGTACTTACTTGATTAATAGCACATGAATGTGATCAATACTGAATAAGGTAAGTTTTAATCTAGGACGTACGATCTTAAGGGCACTATTCATGGTAAAAGCATGCGGGTTTTACAATAAGCATGGGATCTCCCCCACGAGGCACCTCGTTTTTGATTACCGAGTCATGAGCTCGACTCGATCCCATCAAAATGTGAACATTTAGGGAAAATCGTGGTATGGTCAATTTTTGATGGGGCTTACATGACAAACAAGGCCCAAAAAGCAACTGGTATTAAGGACTAAGTCCTTAAATGATGCAAAATACCGGGGTCGAATATGGCGTTCTCATTTTCATTAGAAAAACAATTAAACGCCACTTCAACATGTGCCATAAACTCAAAGAGTTTGAAGAAAAGAGATGAGAAGTAGAAGGGTGGGACAATTGATAAGACAAACTTTTGAGCTACTCGAGGTAGACTCGCACCAAGCAAATAGATATAGTTTCCATTTATTGCATCGGTGGAAGACCGAGATTTCCCTTTACATGAAATTCCGGGATCGAATATCCTCATCCTCGGTGGACAAGGATGAGGGAACATAAGGGGCTTCCCCCATACTAGAACCACACAAAGCATCGTCAAAAGGAGTAGACGAGCTTGTAGCACTCAAAACACGTGGTGATGACGGAGTTAGATTTGTAGAAAAATCTATTAAATCACATTTAAAATCTTTTCCTTTTTTATCTTTTGAACTCTCCTTATGAAAACCCTTTTTGATTATGTCGAAAATATTTGGTGTTTCTAAGACGATGTTAGTCACACTAAAAATTCTAACATTTTGAAATCGTTTTGGTTTTGGTGGTGGAAAGTTCTCAAAACGTTTATCGACGAAGAAAACTTCCCCATCGGGGTCTACATATTTATCCTCCGAAAGATCTTCCGTAGAAACCGGCAACTTATCAACACTTTTCAAGAATGAATGTTCGAGGTGAGGCGAAGGATTTTTCGATTCAAGTATTGACGGTTTCTTCTTTGTAGGCTTTACACTCATAACCTCCACCGGCGGAGGAAATGGTAAATTGTTTTTGGCGACATTTCCTAAAACTCTTGGTGAAAATTCTTTGCAAACGACATTGGTTGAATCACCATGGTTTAAAGTTGCAATAGAATAGACATGAGAAAGATTGGAGTTTTGTGTTGCATTGATGACAAGTTTTTCTTCATTGAATCGAAGGGTGATTTTTCGAGCATGAACATCGATAAGTGCTCTTGATGTATCCAAAAATGAGCGACCCAAAATGAGAGGAACTTTTCGATCGATAGGAATGTCTACAACGATAAAGTCAATGGGATAGTAAAACTTTCTGACTTTAACGAAAACGTCCTCGGCTACTCCACATGCTAAAATCGTAGAATGATCGGCCATCTCGATAGACATGTTCGAAGGAGTAAGAGCCGGAAGCGAAAGTGATTTGAAAATCTCAAGAGGCATTAAATTAATACTAGCACCAAGATCGGCCAAGGCGTAGCATTCCTCCATATCTTGAATAGCACACGGAATCAAAAATTTACCGGGATCACCGACTTTTTGTGGTATGCGGCTAAGAAAAACCGAAGAACAACTAGACGATTGTTGTAACTTCTCTTTGTTGTTTAGCATACTTTTGAAGTTTGCGGCAAATCGAGGCATCATGATAAGAGCGTCGGCAAAACTTATGTTAAAGTGCATATCACGAAACATTTTCATAAATAGCTCAAATTGATAATTGTTCCGTTCTTGTGCTTTCTCTTTGTTTCGTCTCGAAGGGTAGGGTAAAGGTGGTGTGGGTTGGTCATTAGGCAACGGCCTTGGAAACTCGGGTTCCACAATTGGTATTGGTTCAACCGTAGGTGTGGTATGAGCGGTACTTCGTGGGATTGTAATGTGCTCCTTTTCGACCATCACCTCGGGTTCTTTCTCGATTTCCTTCTCCTTAGAAGTACTTGGACGAGAGATTGGTTCCTTGAAAGTTTTACCACTTCGTGTAGTAATAACCTTCATTTCTCCCTTCGGGTTTGCAATGGTATCACTAGGAAGACCACCCGAGGAAGAGGGTTTACACATGATTGCTTCAAACATCTTAGCCATTCGGTCCTCAAATTTTGATTGCCTAGCATCCGCTTTTAATAACTCTTGCTTAATCTCATGTTGTCCTAATTCCATCTTTTGTTGATTTTGTTGAAGACGTTGGACATTTCCTTCCATTTTGTTTGCATGAGTTTTAAGTTCATTAGCAAGTTCATTTTTAAGCTCGTTTTTTAACTCGGACCTTAAGCTAATTATCTCACGTTGCATGTTATCAAATTTAGCATCATTTGCCTTTGCATAATCCAAAAATTCTCCTTGCAAATTTTTAGTGTGAGCATTTTGAAAACCTTGTGTAGTGTTTTGAAAATCACGGTTTTGGTTTTGATTAGAAATTTGTCCATTCCCACTTTGATAATTCCCCTTGTTGTAATTGCGTGTGTTGCCTTGGTAATTACCTTGGTTGTTGTTTCGATAATTGTTAACATTTTGGTTTGGTGGAGCTTGATTTTGGCGGGAACCTTGACCGTTTTGGTTGTAAGTTCCCGTTGCTACATAAGCACTCGAAGTGTTACCATCCGCGGTAATGCACTCAGAAAGATCATGAGCTCCCCCACAAGATAAACAACTCTTAGCAACCGCTTTAACCGAAGCGGAATTGGAAGCATCTTGAGCCTTCCAATGGGACATTAGATTAGCAAATCTATCAAAAAACCGATTTTCCTCATTAGCTTCATCATGTAAGGCGTTTATGCTACGAGACGATTGTGACGAAGATGACGAACCCATATTGGCAACACTCGGTGTGTTACGAGGGTTATAAACCTTGGATCTATTTTCAATGATTTGTAAAGCCTCATTTGTCGTCTTGCACAAAAAATTACCACCCACGGCGGCATTCAAATAATCTCGTTCATGATCATTAAGCCCATTATAAAAAGTATCCACTTGATGCAATTCCGTAAAATCATGGTGTGGACATTCATGTAACATTTCTTTAAATCGTTCCGATGCCATTGAAAAACTTTCATTATTTCTTTGCACAAATCGTGAAATCTCATTTTTCAAATGTGTTGTTTTAGATGGTGGAAAAAACTTGTTCACAAACTTAGAAACGAGATCGGCCCATGTCAAAATCGAATTTGGCGGTTCTTTCTCGAGCCAAATTTTTGCGGGTCCATCCAACGAATATGGAAACAACATCATCTTAATGGCGTCATGTGGAACATCCTTAAACTTGCTAGTGGCGGTGAGACGGTTAAAATTCCTAATATGGTAATGCGGGTTGTCTTTCTCGTGACCTCTAAACTTATTTGCTTGCAACATCGACATTAAACCCGTCTTAATCTCGAAATTCTCCGCAAGGATGGCGGGAATCACAATAGCCTCTCCAAAACCCTCGGTGGGTGCTTGTAGCAACTCCATCATAGTATGATTAGCCATGACGACTTCTTGTTCTACAATAGGTTCAACAATAGGTTCAACAATTGGAGGTTCTTCAACAATCAACGTCTCTTGATTGGCTTGTTTTTGAAGTCGTTTACGAGCTCGTTTTGCTTGATTACGAGTGATCATAAACTTCACGAAGAATGGGAGGTGAGCAAAGAAGATTCTTTTTGGGTGTTTTGTGAATTTTCAATTTTTTTTTGTGTGTTTTTTATGATATTTAATTTTTTTGGATTTTGGTGTATCTTCGTAGACAACAATCTACAAAATCTCTCCTCGAATCAAACTCTTGATTAAAGAAGCCTCAAAGGAATGAAAACGATCACGTGGAGTGAACGCCTTCGAATGACTTTAGAACTTTGGTGAAAACCAAATTGTTCAAGAGGGTTTAATCACAAAGAAAACCAAGCAAATATATTATACGTAATAATACTTTGGGCGGAAAAACCCTCGATTGGCCTTCAATCTCAAAATACTCACAAGCAAGCGGGGAAACGAGGCGGCGCGAAGCACTTAAGAGCCTTTTTCCTTAGGGTATATTTTATAATACCCGCCTTATACCCACCTTATAGTTTGTATCTTTCAAAATCGAGCTTCACGAAAGTATTTATCTATTTTTGCCTTTTTCTTTTTGTTTGAGATTCGAATACAATAATTGAGTGATGAAATCCCAATTAAGGTTGTGTTTTCACACTTTTGGAGATATTGTGAATTTATTGTGATACTTAATACAATATAGTAATATTTATACAAGAAAAACCAAGAAAACCGATAATACGTATTAGTAGAGTTCTACTAATACAAATACTATTTGGTTAATATTAAAAACAACAATGCAAATTAATACGTATTAGTGATGAGATGGCATTTATACATGATCTCATCGTTCTTTTCGGGCTTTAAATGCATAAAAATGTCATAAAATACCATATATATGCTTGTGTTTATTTACTTGTGTATTTTAGGTATGGATATCGTGAAAAAGACAAAAGATCACAAGTTACAAGGAAAAACGGACACGAGAAACGAAGCCGTACAAAGAACCGGGCCCTAATCATGGAATTCTCAACAAAATAACCTTGAAGACTTGAAGACAAACAAGATTGATCCTCATTTATTGAAGAAATGACACTTAAAACCCTTGTATATTAATAATTACAAGTTTGGTCCCTTAAGTTTGTCAAAATTACACAAAAGGTCCCTCAACTTTGAAGAAATGGCAAGATTAGTCCCTCAACAATTTCAAATTGTCAATTATGGTCCCTCATCAAGCCAAAGATACATTGAAGACCTTTGAAGATCAATAATGTCCAAGATCAGCCCTTGAAATATCTCAAAATGGCAAAATTAACCCTTGAAATCCTTTTTCCAAAGTTTTGTGCCAAAAGTGACAAGTGGTGAAACTTATTTGCAAAGGGAAATACGTTTTTAGGCTGAAAGACTTTGTTTACCAAAAATACCAAAGAACAAGGACTGAAAGTGTGCATATGAAACATTTAAACACAAAAATGCGCCAACCACACAACTTTCCCCCAAAATCAGATCAAACACTTCACTGTTTACCATTCTTCACCCCCAGATTTTACTCCACTTAAACTTAGGGTAAAAATCAATTACCTTTGCACATGTGTGATTCACACATGCAGAAACCTATCCCAACCTTAAAACCCTTAATCCCACTCACTATGGACCCCACCCCCAATTCCCGTTTAACCAATCACATGACACCTTGGCCTCCAAGTTATCTGACATGGCAAAATCAACAGCTAAGAGTCCTTGCTTCATTCCAAAGCTAAAATGAACAGCCAAGATCACTTTGGACAGCTCACACCAAGAATTCGTCTAGAAGACTCAAGGGCATAATAGGGAATTCAGTTCTAGGGTTTGTGAATAGTGTTTAGCTAGGCATTTGCCTATAAAAGGAGACCTCAAGATGTGAGAGTCCCTTTGTTCCAGTTTTAGGCTATTAATCTTTGTAATTCCTTTTTAAGCTTAATAAAATTTGAATTTCTGAAATTTGAAATCTCTTTTTGATTTTGTTAAAAGTTTGGTGTTTGAGTAGCCTAATTCTGAGTTCCATTTGATTGTTTAGACCTTCCTTAACCTTGTTGTTAAGGCACGTCTAGGTTTGAAAGGTTTTCGAGGTTCAAAATCCTTGAAGTCCTTGTTTCTGATTTTGGCTTATTTTTGTGTACTAACCCTTAGCCTTAAGCCTTGAGTTCTTTCAAGCTTGTTGACACCAAGCCTGAGAAGGATTCTAAGCCTTTGGTTGAGTTTGTTTGCTGCTTGTGTTAAAGACATCAAGTCCTTGAGGTTCTACTTTGAACCATCAACCAAGGCACTTTGCATCTCCTTGTTTGAAGTACCTTGGTCTTGTTCTAGTTGTTGAACAAGGTCCAAGGAGCATTGCTGGCCTTCCTAGGATGTTGTGGAAGGCAGGTATAATCTCTTGGTTAAGATTCCCCTAAAAATTTCATGTTTATGGCTGTTTTGAATTTGGTGCTTTGATTTTGAGTATTGGTGTTTGTGCTGGTGATTTTTGAGTTTGATTGTGTTAGTTGCTATTGTTTAAGTGTATTTGATCATTAAAATTAGTAGGTTATTAGTTAAAATCACAAGTTTCTTTGTTAAGTGGTAGATTAAGGAGTGTTTGGGTCTACTGCTTGAGTTTGATTTGTGGCTTGTTAAGTGTTTGTTTGTGGTATGCAAGTATTGGTATCTGTTATTTGGGTGCATATGTTCATCTGTTTGCAGGTTTTGTGGGTTTGAACACATTGATTCATAGATTGGCTATAAAATCTTCATAACTTGGTAAAATTGGATAGGATTTTGAGGACACCTAGATCTAAGCATAGGTTAAGGGTAACAAGTGCTAAATCATAGTTAATCACACCAGGGTAGAAGGATTTGAGGCTTGAAATTGGATCAAGTGTCAAATATATCAGCAAACTGTTTCTGCATATTGTTCATTGTTCATCAGTAACTTCTAGTGCTTTGATCTTGTTGATTTCTTTGATTCAGTGTTTGATTCTTGTTGCTTTGTGTTTATTGTTAGTTTATATAGCTTGTGTATGCATCTGGTTAAGTTTGGTTGGCTTATTTTGCTGAAATCTGCTTATTAAGTGCTTAACTGCTTATTTGCATATCTGGAGCATATCTGTGGACTGTTTGGCTTACTGTGGCTTATTGTGTGGATCATTTTGTGATTTTATTGTTGCTATTAACTCCTTGTGATTCACTGATCACAAGGGTGCCTTTGTTTCCAATTAAATCAAACCAGAACTCTCATAAAAGCTTGGTCAATTAGTCAAAGTAGTGGGAACTCCTTTCCCCTGCTAGTTTCCACTGATAGTGTTAATTTGAGGTCAGCTTATCAATAAGCTATAACAGCTTATTTTAACCAGCAACAACTTTGTTTTTCTAATAGGTGCTCATATTTTGACCCATTTGTTCATACTGGAGCATTTGGGTGGTTGACTTTTAGGTTTGACTAGAAAACCAAGTCCTTTGACTTTTACATAAGTTCATTTGAGCTTATTCTGGCTTATTGGTTATGCTTATTGGATTTTTGTTGATTGATATTGCTTATTGAGTCCGTTTGAAAGCTTTTGCAAGTTGAATCAGCTTCTGAGGTGCATTATTTCTCAAAAACGACTATTTTGTCGTTTTGTGGATTTTTGCTTTTCTATTTTCTGGCTTATTGAGTGTGCTTATTGGAAATTTCTTTTGACAGATCTCTTAAGCATCCTAAAAGAGGGTTGTGTGTCAAATTAGAGCTTATGGCATTAGCTTATGGCTTAATGGGCTGAAAAGCCCAATAAGAATAAGCTTGGTGTTCAATAAGCTGTGATAAGCACATTTTCAGCTTTTGGGCCTTTAGAGTTTTGTTCTTAGAATTGAATTTTAAGTCAGATAGGGCTTTTCCAAGTCAATTGGGCCAAGTTTGACTTTTTGGGCCCAAAAGCCCATTTGTGTTGACTGAATTTGGATTTGGCCCATTTGAGGGCCCATTAGGGGTATTTTGGTAATTTCACTTTGATTTTCTGATTAATTAGGTTAATATAAACTAGTTTGCAAGTTTTTAGAATTTTTTATAATTTTTGGATTTTTAATATTATTTTATTATTATTTTATTATTATTTTTAAAATTTCACATTTTCCAACTTTTTACATTTTTACATAATATATTATTTTATTGTGAATAGATACTTGCCTTGCCAAACCTTCACGCTTTCCAAAGTTTATCGTTTTGTTATCGTCTTCGTTGCAAAATAAGGCTAAAAATGGCTAAATTTTAAATTTTTTCTCATATTTTATAAGTGTTTGAAGACACGAATGTAGGTTTTCCGATGGCGAGAATAAGAGTAATTTTTTACTCGACCGTGCGTGTTGAGCACTTAGCTTTGATTCCTTAACTTCACATTAGGCTAAGTCTCTTAAATGAGGACGAGAAATGATAGAGTTAATTATAAGTTACTATGCTAAACGTAGAGTACTCGTATTCTTTCAAAAACTCATGTGTTCTCCTTGTTTTCTTATTCTCCCTTCGCTTGTAAATATTTTTTGCTTAATAAATATTGACTTAGCAGTTTAGTTAGGATTATTGGGTTTCTAGTCTTTTCTAGTAGCTTCCGTGTAATTAAATTGGGAAGACATTAAGGTATCGCCAGCGTCACGGTTTTGAAGTATTGGCACCCGAATAATCGAAAGCTTCACCCAATAATAAGATTTCAAGTGCTCACCAAAATCTAGCAAACAATTTGAAGCCCCACAAGGCCTAAAATCTATGCAAAAATTGAAAGTGAATCAAGCCTTAATCTTCGAAGCTTTAAAGATCCAAAATTCGCCTTAGCGTGAGGATATACGTCTTTGGCCAATAAAACCACCGATGAGGCGGATAATAAAAGGCAAGGCAAGACCGAAGTCATAATAAAAGCTTCATGGCGAAGTTGAATAAAAGATGGAGGTATACCAAAGATAATAAGGCCCTTCCGTTAGGGGGCATATAAAAGTCTTGGTAATAAGTCTCATGTTCAAAACCGTTATAAAACCGTGTTTATCGATTCTTTTTGTCAACTTAATTTTTTAACATCGTTGTCTATTAGGAGGGGTTATTGATTTGATGGTCTTAGTTACACCGTTAGTACTCTATTTTTAGACCTAAATCTCTATTAAGACATAATAAAATATAAGAGATACAATTTAGGAATAATGGGAGAATAAGTACGTGATTAGAGCATATGAGTATTGTTAGCATTACTAACTTATAATGACAATGATCTCGTTGCACGCTTGGCATGGAATTAAGGTGAAAATCGAGGACGATGAAATTATTTCTAACGAAGCATTCACGTGTTCTTATTCTATGAACCTAAACGTCCCATTTTGCGATGAAAATCATACATTATGTCTATAACACAAGTAGTAGTAGTAGTAGTAGTGTAGCTAGTTTATCATTTCAATAAAGTGAATAAAATGAATTTTGGAGGTGCTTTGATACTTTATTCTAGCATTGCGTGAGGGCACGACAATGGTTTAGTATGGGGGAGTGATGAGACTGCTTTTATACATGGTCTCATCGTCCAAAACGAACTTAAAATGCATAAAATATCATCAAATATACCAAATATATGCTCGTGTTTGTTACTTGTGTATTTTTAGGTACGGATATTGAGGAAATGGAAAAAGATCACAAGAATCATTCAAAAACGAACATGGGAAACGAAGCCGCACAATGAACCGGGCCCAAGTTTGGAATTTTGCAAAATGACCCTTGAAGAATTGAAGATTGGCAACTTTAGTCCCTCATCTTTGAAGAACTTGTCACAAATGACCCTCCAAATGTCAATTGTACAAGAATGGTCCCTAAAGTTTGAAGACTATACAAGATCAGCCCTTGGAAAATCAAGAATATGCATTTAAAGCCCTTGTTAAAAGTTTGTTAAGAAATTGTGCCACTTTTGACAAGTTACCAAAAGTTGACAAAGGGAAGTTGGGCGTTGATATCATTATTTACAAAGTGAACAAAATAGAGAAGCTTGGGGACTTAAACTGCCAAATAGCCAAACCCCCACCACCAGTCACATCCTTACACGTCACCCTTACCCACCCAAATACCCAAACCCATTACCCAACCCGTCCACCCAGTCCACAACCCACCCAAGTTTATTAAACTTGGTCAATTATCCAGTCAACTCCCACTTATTCCCTCCAAACACTTCATTTAAAAACATTTTTACCAAAAACAGATTAAACCCAATCTTAATTACCCATAAACCCTAATCCTACCCAGCTCCAATTTACCTCAAACCAAAGGGGTTTTACCCCAAATGCTCCAGAGGGGTAATTCACGCTTCTCTCATCCTATCCCACACAAAACCCCTTTCCCCAACACAACCATGTGACCTATGGGACCCTCCCCTGCAACGTCACTCTCACCCAAAACCCTAACCCGACCAAATGAACGACTCAGATGATCCCCTTGTCCTCCAAGCTCAAACAAACGTCCAAGATCAACAAAGAGAGCTGGCATCCAACAAAGCATCACATGGGAGCACAATTTGACCATTCTCAGTCAAGATTCCAAGGGCTTTTTAGGAATTATACATACTAGGGTTTTAGTTTTTAGTATTTTCCATTTGTTTGTATAAATAGAGACGTATGTGTCTCTATTACCTTTGTTCCAGTTTTTAGCAATCTCATTTGTAATCCCTTTTTTATAAATTTATAAAGTTTGGTATTTTTTTATATAAATTGTAATTCCTTTTATTGATTTTGAAAAGTTGGAGTGTGTTTGATTGCTAGACTGAGTTCCATTTGATATTGTGAACACTTGTGTTTAAGGTTTTTCAAAAGTTTTCCAAAGGTTTCAAGAAAGTTCAAATTTCAGAAACCCAAACCATCCTTTGAAGTGAAAGTGGATAAGGAAGGGTTGGATTTGTGAGTTTGAAGCTGTTTTTGAAGAGTGTCAATTGGTTTCAAGGTTGTGAAAAGGTTTTAAGAAAGTTTTAGAAAATCAAAAAGTGTATTTTTTTTTTGTGTTTGTTCTTGTTTGATTTGCAGGATTGTTGAAGGAGTTTGTTCAAGTGATCTGCTCAGGCCCCAGCCTGAAGGAGGTGACTTGGCTGTCACAAAGGGTCCTGGATGTAGGACCCTTAAGGTAATTTCTTACTTTCCATTTCATTTTTTTTAGTTTCTGAAAAATATTAGTGGTTATGTGAATTTGTATGCAAGGTGTTGATTGTTTGTTTAAGCTGTTTGATTTGAGTTATAGGTTATAATATGCATGTTAGAACCCTTTAAATTCAATTTGGTAAAGTTTTGATGTGATTTGCTTTGAAAAAAGTTCATGTTCAGTTTTTAAGGGGTGTTTGGATTAGCATATAAAGTGAGTTTCTTTGGTTGATTTTGTGTTAAAACGTGTTAGAATTACTCATTTGGTTGCTATAGGTTGCTAGTCACATAAGTTTTCAGTTTGGATAGGGTTTAAACAGATTTGCATGCCTAAAAAAATTTGTATACTCAGCCAAAATCAGTAAGCTTTTTTGTGACTGCATTTGTGTGAAATTGGTGCTTCAAGTTTGTTAATCTGCTAGGTTATAGGATTTTATAGGATTGTGTATTGGTTGTGCGATATTTTGTGAGTTTGTATGCTGGATTTGAGGACTTGAAACTCACTTATGTGCCCATTGAACCAGCTAATCCTCTCAGACCTGCTTAGTGACTAATCAGAAACTTTTTGGCTTATTTGGTGCTTGATTTCTGTTATTACTTGCTTGTTTTTGCATTGTTTTGACTCCTTGTACTCCAAAGAGTACAAGGGTACCCATATTGTCCATCAAAACATCACAAAAAACAAGGTTCAAGCTCCTCTTGGCCATTATTTCACTTGTGAAGATATCTTGTTCTTCCTTGTGTTATAAAAAAGAAACCTGGTCACGTTTTTGTTTCAAATCTTGCTTAGATCTTCATATAAGTGGTTTGTGTTTGTGTTTTTGTGCTTAAAAGTGTCACAGCTTTGGTTTATAAAAGTTAAAAAGAAAAAAAAATACAAAACCAAAAAGGACTGGCCAGGACTCGAACCTGCGCCATCCTCCTCACAACACAAACAGGTTACCATTGCGCCCTAGGGTCTTTGACTACTAGGGTTGCAATTGAATTATACTTAAGGTGATTTTCATTTGGGCTTTTTAATATAAGTCGTGGCTTATTTGGGCTATTTCAGCTTATTTATTAAGCTTATTTGGTCTAGCTTATTTTTCCTAGGACTTTATTAAGGTTTTAGACTTTTTTGTTTTAAAAATTTATTTTTCCCTTTATTTATTTATTTATTAGGATTATTTTTAGATTTATTTTTAGAAAGTAATTAAAAAATAGCAAAAAGTATTTTAAAAATCCAAAAAAATAGTTTTTAGGTTTTAATTTATATTTTTGAGGTTTACATATCATAAAGTTTTCAAAAAGTCTTATTTTTAATTTTATTTGATTTTAGGGTTTTTAGACCACTTTGAAATTTAATATAAAATTAATAAAAAGGTTTTAGGAACTTTAACTTGCACTTTTGTCTTAGTTAGAATATTTATGATTTTTTACAATTTTTTAGAATTTATTTATAAACTTTTTATTTTTTAGAATATTTTAATATTATTTTATTAGTAAAAATTCAAAGTTTGTTTTTTCTACTTTTCTCATTTTTCCTAGGTTATAGACATTAAATTAGGAACTTTGTCACTTTCCAAATATTTTTTAGGCTTTTCATTTAATTTTTAGAATTAATTTAAAATTTAATAGATTTTAATAGTTTTTAGGAGTTTAAAAATAGTTTAATTTGGTTTTAAAATTTTTAAAAATAGTTTTTAGCTTAATTAGGTCATTTTTGAGGTTTACAAACTATAAAATCTTGTTTAGGGCTTTTTAATAATTATAAGTTATTTTTAGGGCTTTAATTAGCATTAAAAAGTCATTATTTAATTAATTAAAGGGTTTTAGCAAGTTTGGATTTTTTGTAAACTCTTATAATTTTATTGTGGATTTTTAGTAATTTTTAGGAATCTTTAGGTAAAATTTTTAATTTTTGTGTTTTTTACGTTTCTACGTCTTAACTTTCTAGTAGTAGCTTTTGTTAATTTTTATTTTTTTCGTCTTCGTCATTTTCTCTTCTCTTTTCTTCTTAATAAAATCATCAATCAAATCAATTCATTACACAACACACGTGCCTCCTCGAGAGAACGATCCTCATTTGGGTCATAACTTGTGGTTTTCCTAAATCGCTCGTTAACGCTTACCACTAATTGTTGCCTCTTTTCCTAAAAAGGTATACAAAACACTATATCATTTTGGCGCCGCTGCCGGGGAGGCGTGTTGTGTTTTGATTAAACCATTGTTGTTTTTTATATTAGCCATAATAGTATTTGTATTAGTAGCACTCTACTAATACGTATTATCGTTTTTCGGTTTTTGTGTGAATACTATTAATATATTGTATACGTAGAACAATAAATTCACAAGTACTCCAAATACGTGAGCAATCACAACCTTGATTCGGGATTTCATCACTCGATCATTGTATTCGAATCTCAAACCAAAGAAAAAAGGCAAAAATAGATAAATACTTTCGTGAAGCTTAATCTTGATAATACAAACTATAAGGTGGGTATAAGGCGGTTGTATTTCACGACCTAAAGGAAGAAGGCTCTTAAGTGCTTCGCGCCGCCTCGTTTCCTCCGCTTTCTTGTGCGTATTTGATTTTGAGAGTGAATCGAGGGTTTTGCCGCCCAAAGTATTATTACATATCATATATATTTTCTTGGTTTCATTTGATTAAACCCTCTTGAACGATTTGGTGTTCCACCATCGTTCTAAAGTCATCGAAGGCGTTCACTCCACGTGATCGTTTTCATTCCTTGAGGCTTCGTTAATCAAGAGATTTGATTAAGGAGGAGATTTGTGGACCTTTTGTCTACTTAATACATTCACCAAGTTCCAAAAAGGTTAATACAATCAAAAACCACAAAAAAAAAACAAAAAAAAAATTGAAAAACACAAAATACCAAAAAGAATCTTCTTTGCTCGCCTTCTCGTTGTACGTGACGTTTATGCAAACTCGCTCTAAAGCAAGACGTGCACGTAAACGAAGAAACAAATCGACCACTCCTTCTAGTGAGGAGTCTCCTATTGACGAACCCGTTGTAGTGAAAGAAGCTACCATGGCTAATCGAACTATGATGGAGTTACTTCAAGCAGCCACCGAGGGTTATGGAGAAGCTATTGTGATTCCCGCTATCCTTGCGGAGAATTTTGAGGTGAAAACGGGTTTGTTGTCGATGATCCAAAACAACAAATTCCGTAGTGATGAGAAGGAAAATCCCCACAACCATATCCGCCAATTCAATCGTCTTACCGCCACGTGCAAATTTAAGGATGTCTCGAATGACTCGATTAAGATGATGCTTTTTCCGTATTCCTTAGCGGGGCCCGCTAAAATTTGGTTAGAGAAAGAGCCACCCAATTCTATATTGACGTGGAAGGATCTCGTTTCAAAATTTGTGAACCAATTTTTTCCGCCCTCTAAGACTACGCATTTGAAAAATGAGATTTCTAAATTTTCACAAGAATCAAATGAAAGTTTTTCTACGGCTTGGAATAGGTTTAAGGAGATGTTACATGAATTTCCTCGTCACGGTTTTTCCGACTTACACCAAATTGACACGTTTTACAATGGACTTAACGATCATGAAAGAGATTATTTAAATGCCGCCGCGGGTGGTAATTTTTTGTGTAAAACGGTTGAAGAAGCTTTGGTCATAATTGAGAATAGGTCTAAGGTTTATAGCCCTCGTCACACACCGAGTGTTGCCAAAATGGGCTCATCATCGTCTCATAATATCAATGCCTTGCAAGATGAAGCCAATGAGGAAAATCGGTTTTTTGATAGGTTTTCGACCCTTATGTCCCATTGGAAAGCTCAAGAAGCTTCGAATTCCGCTTTGGTTAAAGCGGTTTCTAAGAGTTGTTTGTCGTGTGGGGGAGCTCATGATCTTTCCGAGTGCATTACCGCGGATGGTAACACTTCGAATGCTTTTGTAGCCACGGGAACTTATAACCAAATCGGTCAAGGTTCTCGTTCAAATCAAGCTCCACCAAATCAAAATGCTAATAACTATCGCAACAACAACCAAGGTGGAAATTACCAAGGAAATCAAAGGAATTATAACAAGGGTAATTATCAAAGTGGTAATGGGCAAATTTCAAATCAAAACCAAAACCGTGATTTTCAAAACAATGCTCAAGGTTTTCAAAATGATCACACCAAAAATCTCCAAGGAGAATTTTTGAATTATGCTAAGGCTAATGATGCTAAGTTTGACAACATGCAACGTGAAATGGTTAGCTTAAGATCCGAGTTGAAAAACGAGCTTAAAAACGAACTTGCTAATGAACTTAAAACTCATGCAAATAAAATGGAAGGAAATGTCACACGTCTCCAACAAAATCAACAAAAAATGGAGCAAGGACAACATGAGATTAAGCAAGAATTGTTAAAAGCAGATGCTAGGCAATCTAAGTTTGAAGACCGTATGGCTAAGATGTTTGAAGCTATCTTGTGTAAGCCCTCTTCTTCGGGTGGTCTTCCTAGTGATACCATCGTGAACCCGAAAGGAGAATTGAAGGTTATTACTACTCGTAGTGGTAAAACTTTCAAGGAACCCATTTCTCGTCCAAGTACTTCTATGGAGAAGGAAAAAGAGAAAGAACCCGAGGTTGTGGTTGAAAAAGAGCAAATTACAAGCCCACGAAGTACCGCTCAAACCACACCTACGGTTGAACCTACACCAATCATGGAACCCGAGATTCTAAGGCCGATGCCTATGCCTACTTTGCCCCAACCCACGCCACCTTTACCCTACCCTTCAAGACGAGACAAGGAAAAGGCACAAGAACGAAATAATTATCAATTTGAACTCTTTATGAAAATGTTTCGTGACTTGCATTTTAATATAAGTTTTGCCGACGCCTTAGTCATGATGCCTCGATTTGCCGCGAACTTCAAAAGTATGTTGAATAACAAATAGAAATTGCAAAAATCGTCTAGTTGTTCTTCGATTTTTCTAAGCCGCATACCTCAAAAAGTCGGTGATCCTGGAAAGTTTTTAATCCCATGTGCTATCCAAGACATGGAAGAATGCTACCCTTGGCCGATCTTGGTGCTAGTATTAATTTGATGCCTCTTGAGATTTTTAAATCGCTCAATCTTCCAAATCTCACTCCTTCAAGAATGTCAATCGAAATGGCCGATCATTCTACGATTCTAGCTTGTGGAGTTGCCGAGGACATCTTTGTGAAAGTTGGAAAGTTCTACTATCCTGTAGACTTTATTGTTGTTGATATTCCTATCGATCCTAAAGTTCCGTTAATTTTAGGTCGATATTTTTTGGATACCTCGAGAGCACTTATCGATGTGCATGCAAGAAAAATCACTCTTCGTTTCAATGAGGAAGAACTCGTCATTAATGCAACCCAAAACTCCACTCTTTCTCATGTGTATTCTATCACATCTTTGTACAATGTCAATCCCATCAAAAGCATTTGCAAAAAGATTTCCAATAGAGTATTAGGAGTTGTTGATAAAAATGAAGTTCCATCCCCTCCGCCGGTGGAGGTTAAGAGTGTTAAGCCTACGATTCCAATCTCGAGTGATTCTTCGGATGATGAATACGTTGATCCCGATGGGGAGGTTTTCTTTATTAACAAAAGATTTGAAAACTTACCACCACCCAAACCAAAAAGATTTCAAAATGTGAGAATTTTTAGTGTGACTAACATTGCTTTAGATACACCAAATATTTTTGACATAATTAAATCGGGTTTTCACAAGGAGAGTGTAAAAGATGAAAAAGGAAAAGATTTTTCTACAACTCTAACTCCGTCATCACCGCGTGTATTGAGTACTACAAGCTCGTCTTCTCCTTTTGACGATGCTTTGTGTGGACTTAGTGTGGGGGAATTCCCTTATGTTCCCTCCCCTTTCTCCACCGAGGACGAGATATTTGATCCTGGAATTGCTTATATAGGGAAATCTCGGTCTTCCACCGATGCAATAAATGGAAAATCTTTTCATTTGATTGGTGCGAGTCTACCTCGAGTAGCTCAATGTTTTCATGACTTACCCATTGTCCCACCCTTCTATTTCTTCTCTCCTATTTTCTTCTACCCCATTGGGGTTTGTGTTGAAGTGGCGTTGTTTCGTCTTTCATCCGAAAACGAGGACGCTATCTTTGACCCCGGTATACGTTTATCGGGTTTTTAAAGTACTCCACGTACTTTTGGGCCTTGTTTATCATGTAAGTCCCGCCAAAAATGACCGAACCATGATTATCCCTAAATGATCACATTTATGGGGATTCGAGTCGAGCTTTTGACTCAGTTATCAAAAACAAGGTGCCTCGTGGGGGAGACCCATGCTTATCCATGTATATATTATTGCTTTCTAATTAGTTTAATGTGAGGGGATTTGTGCCCTTCCAACCTTTGTTCCGTGGTTGTTTGTGAATTGTGAACTTTAGATCATGATCTTCATGATTGGAGCCTCTCGTGTTTCGTTTATGGGAGCACTCGATCGTTTGCTTTGGAGGCCTTTCCCAATATCCATTATATATCCTTTTGATGTTCTAACCTTAGGTTTATAGCACACTTCATAAACGGCTATTAATTTATTGGTTACACCCTTTCCATGCTAGATTAGGCATTCGACTACGTCTCTAGTATGGGGGTGTTTGTACCCCTAGACTCGAAACATTGAGGACAATGTTTAACTTTAGTATGGGGGGGGTGAATAGATACTTGCCTTGCCAAACCTTCACGCTTTCAAAAGTTTATCGTTTTGTTATCGTCTTCGTTGCAAAATAAGGCTAAAAATGGCCAAATTTTAAAAATTTTCTCATATTTTATAAGTGTTTGAAGACACGAATGTAGGTTTTTCGATGGCGAGAATAAGAGTAATTTTTGACTCGACCGTGCGTGTTGAGCACTTAGCTTTGATTCGTTAACTTCACATTAGGCTAAGTCTCTTAAATGAGGACGAGAAATGATAGAGTTAATTATAAGTTACTATGCTAAACGTAGAGTACTCGTATTCTTTCAAAAACTCATGTGTTCTCGTTGTTTGCTTATTCTCCCTTCGCTTGTAAATATTTTTTGCTTAATAAATATTGACTTAGCAGTTTAGTTAGGATTGTTGGGTTTCTAGTCTTTTCTAGTAGCTTCCGTGTAATTAAATTGGGAAGACATTAAGGTATCGCCAGCGTCACGGTTTTGAAGTATTGGCACCCGAATAATCGAAAGCTTCACCCAATAATAAGATTTCAAGTGCTCACCTAAATCTAGCAAACAATTTGAAGCCCCACAAGGCCTAAAATATATGCAAAAATTGAAAGTGAATCAAGCCTTAATCTTCGAAGCTTTAAAGATCCAAAATTCGCCTTAGCGTGAGGATATACGTCTTTGGCCAATAAAACCACCGATGAGGCGGATAATAAAAGGCAAGGCAAGACCGAAGTCATAATAAAAGCTTCATGGCGAAGTTGAATAAAAGATGGAGGTAAACCAAAGATAATAAGGCCCTTCCGTTAGGGGGCGTATAAAAGTCTTGGTAATAAGTCTCATGTTCAAAACCGTTATAAAACCGTGTTTATCGATTCTTTTTGTCAACTTAATTTTTTAACATCGTTGTCTATTAGGAGGGGTTATTGATTTGATGGTCTTAGTTACACCGTTAGGACTCTATTTTTAGACCTAAATCTCTATTATCGCATAAGTCAATGATGTATCCTCGTGATCATTAAGACATAATAAAATATAAGAGATACAACTTAGGAATAATGGGAGAATAAGTACGTGATTAGAGCATATGAGTAGTGTTAGCATTACTATCTTATAATGATAATGATCTCGTTGCACGCTTGGCATGGAATTAAGGTGAAAATCGAGGACGATGAAATTATTTCTAACGAAGCATTCACGTGTTCTTATTCTATGAACCTAAACGTCCTATTTTGCGATGAAAATCATACATTATGTCTATAACACAAGTAGTAGTAGTAGTAGTAGTAGTGTAGCTAGTTTATCATTTCAATAAAGTGAATAAAATGAATTTTGGAGGTGCTTTGATACTTTATTCTAGCATTGCGTGAGTGCACGGCAATGGTTTAGTATGGGGGAGTGATGAGACTGCTTTTATACATGGTCTCATCGTCCAAAACGAACTTAAAATGCATAAAATATCATCAAATATACCAAATATATGCTCGTGTTTGTTACTTGTGTATTTTTAGGTACGGATATTGAGGAAGTGGCAAAAGATCACAAGAATCATTAAAAAACGAACACGGGAAACGAAGCCGCACAATGAACCGGGCCCAAGTTTGGAATTTTGCAAAATGACCCTTGAAGAATTGAAGATTGGCAACTTTAGTCCCTCATCTTTGAAGAACTTGTCACAAATGACCCTCCAAATGTCAATTGTACAAGAATGGTCCCTAAAGTTTGAAGACTATACAAGATCAGCCCTTGGAAAATCAAGAATATGCATTTAAAGCCCTTGTTAAAAGTTTGTTAAGAAATTGTGCCACTTTTGACAAGTTACCAAAAGTTGACAAAGGGAAGTTGGGCGTTGATATCATTATTTACAAAGTGAACAAAATAGAGAAGCTTGGGGACTTAAACTGCCAAATAGCCAAACCCCCACCACCAGTCACATCCTTACACGTCACCCTTACCCACCCAAATACCCAAACCCATTACCCAACCCGTCCACCCAGTCCACAACCCACCCAAGTTTATTAAACTTGGTCAATTATCCAGTCAACTCCCACTTATTCCCTCCAAACACTTCATTTAAAAACATTTTTACCAAAAACAGATTAAACCCAATCTTAATTACCCATAAACCCTAATCCTACCCAGCTCCAATTTACCTCAAACCAAAGGGGTTTTACCCCAAATGCTCCAGAGGGGTAATTCACTCTTCTCTCATCCTATCCCACACAAAACCCCTTTCCCCAACACAACCATGTGACCTATGGGACCCTCCCCTGCAACGTCACTCTCACCCAAAACCCTAACCCGACCAAATGAACGACTCAGATGATCCCCTTGTCCTCCAAGCTCAAACAAACGTCCAAGATCAACAAAGAGAGCTGGCATCCAACAAAGCATCACATGGGAGCACAATTTGACCATTCTCAGTCAAGATTCCAAGGGCTTTTTAGGAATTCTACATACTAGGGTTGTAGTTTCTAGTATTTTCCATTTGTTTGTATAAATAGAGACGTATGTGTCTCTATTACCTTTGTTCCAGTTTTTAGCAATCTCATTTGTAATCCCTTTTTTATAAATTTATAAAGTTTGGTATTTTTTATATAAATTGTAATTACTTTTATTGATTTTGAAAAGTTGGTGTGTGTTTGATTGCTAGACTGAGTTCCATTTGATATTGTGAACACTTGTGTTTAAGGTTTTTCAAAAGTTTTCCAAAGGTTTCAAGAAAGTTCAAATTTCAGAAACCCAAACCATCCTTTGAAGTGAAAGTGGATAAGGAAGGATTGGATTTGTGAGTTTGAAGCTGTTTTTGAAGAGTGTCAATTGGTTTCAAGGTTGTGAAAAGGTTTTAAGAAAGTTTCAGAAAATCAGAAAGTGTATTTTTTTTTTGTGTTTGTTCTTGTTTGATTTGCAGGATTGTTGAAGGAGTTTGTTCAAGTGATCTGCTCAGGCCCCAGCCTGAAGGAGGTGACTTGGCTGTCACAAAGGGTCCTGGATGTAGGACCCTTAAGGTAGTTTCTTACTTTCCATTTCATTTTTTTTAGTTTTTGAAAAATATTAGTGGTTATGTGAATTTGTATGCAAGGTGTTGATTGTTTGTTTAAGCTGTTTGATTTGAGTTATTAGGTTATAATATGCATGTTAGAACCCTTTAAATTCAGTTTGGTAAAGTTTTGATGTGATTTGCTTTGAAAAAAGTTCATGTTCAGTTTTTAAGGGGTGTTTGGATTAGCATATAAAGTGAGTTTCTTTGGTTGATTTTGTGTTAAAACGTGTTAGAATTACTCATTTGGTTGCTATAGGTTGCTAGTCACATAAGTTTTCAGTTTGGATAGGGTTTAAACAGATTTGCATGCCTAAAAAAATTTGTATACTCAGCCAAAATCAGTAAGCTTTTTTGTGACTGCATTTGTGTGAAATTGGTGCTTCAAGTTTGTTAATCTTCTAGGTTATAGGATTTTATAGGATTGTGTATTGGTTGTGTTGTATTTTGTGAGTTTGTATGCTGGATTTGAGGACTTGAAACTCACTTATGTGCACATTGAACCAGCTAATCCTCTCAGACCTGCTTAGTGACTAATCAGAAACTTTTTGGCTTATTTGGTGCTTGATTTCTGTTCTTACTTGCTTGTTTTTGCATTGTTTTGACTTCTTGTACTCCAAAGAGTACAAGAGTGCCCATATTGTCCATCAAAACATCACAAAAAACAAGGTTCAAGCTCCTCTTGGCCATTATTTCACTTGTGAAGATATCTTGTTCTTCCTTGTGTTCTAAAAAAGAAACCTGGTCACGTTTTTGTTTCAAATCTTGCTTAGATCTTCATATAAGTGGTTTGTGTTTGTGTTTTTGTGCTTAAAAGTGTCACAGCTTTGGTTTATAAAAGTTAAAAAGAAAAAAAAAATACAAAACCAAAAAGGACTGGCCAGGACTCGAACCTGCGCCATCCTCCTCACAACACAAACAAGTTACCATTGCGCCCTAGGGTCTTTGACTACTAGGGTTGCAATTGAATTATACTTAAGGTGATTTTCATTTGGGCTTTTTAATATAAGCCGTGGCTTATTTGGGCTATTTCAGCTTATTTATTAAGCTTAGTTGGTCTAGCTTATTTTTCCTAGGACTTTATTAAGGTTTTAGACTTTTCTGTTTTAAAAATTTATTTTTCCCTTTATTTATTTATTTATTTATTAGGATTATTTTTAGATTTATTTTTAGAAAGTAATTAAAAAATAGCAAAAAGTATTTTAAAAATCCAAAAAAATAGTTTGTAGGTTTTAATTTATATTTTTGAGGTTTACATATCATAAAGTTTTCAAAAAGTCTTATTTTTAATTTTATTTGATTTTAGGGTTTTTAGACAACTTTGAAATTTAATATAAAATTAATAAAAAGGTTTTAGGAACTTTAACTTGCACTTTTGTCTTAGTTAGAATATTTAGGATTTTTGACAATTTTTTAGAATTTATTTATAATCTTTTTATTTTTTAGAATATTTTAATATTATTTTATTAGTAAAAATTCAAAGTTTGTTTTTTCTACTTTTCTCATTTTTCCTAGGTTATAGACATTGAATTAGGAACTTTGTCACTTTCCAAATATTTTTTAGGCTTTTCATTTAATTTTTAGAATTAATTTAAAATTTAACAGATTTTAATAGTTTTTAGGAGTTTAAAAATAGTTTAATTTGGTTTTAAAATTTTTAAAAATATTTTTTAGCTTAATTAGGTCATTTTTGAGGTTTACAAACTATAAAATCTTGTTTAGGGCTTTTTAATAATTATAAGTGATTTTTAGGGCTTTAATTAGCATTAAAAAGTCATTATTTAATTAATTAAAGGGTTTTAGCAAGTTTGGATTTTTTGTAAACTCTTAGAATTTTATTTTGTATTTTTAGTAGTTTTTAGGAATTTTTAGGTAAAATTTTTAATTTTTGTGTTTTTTACGTTTCTACGTCTTAACTTTCTAGTAGTAGTTTTTGTTAATTTTTATTTTTTTCGTCTTCGTCATTTTCTCTTCTCTTTTCTTCTTAATAAAATCATCAATCAAATAAATTCATTACACAACACACGTGCCTCCTCGAGAGAACGATCCCCATTTGGGTCATAACTTGTGGTTTTCCTAAATCGCTCGTTAACGCTTACCACTATTTGTTGCCTCTTTTCCTAAAAAGGTATACAAAACACTATATCATTTATTTTATTTGATGTACCAAATGAGATCTAGATGTGTTATAATGTTGCATGCAAGTCATAAGCTCTAATATGAGCTTATGGCTCACGACTATATTTAATTATAGCTTATTAAGATGAGTCAAAACTTATGTTAAGGTTGCATGTACTTATAAGTGTCCCCAAAATAAGATCTAGCTATGTACAAATCAAGTCATAAGTCCATACATACATACACATAGCCCACGACTATAATTTTAAATCTTGGTGTTTCCAAGATGAACTTTTTAGCTAGTTTTATGTCTTGTAAATATTTATAAGAATACAACATGAAAATCTAGGTTTCTTGCATGTTTCCAAGATTACCACAATTCCAAGAAAACAACATATATCTCACGGCTATATTGTTTTCTCCTAATGTTCCCATAAGATCTAGAAGCTTGTTTTATGTTTATCATGTTAAGTTAAACTCTTATCATTATATCTAGGTCTTATATAAGCATGCATGTACATCTAAAACCCATTCAAGGTTATATATAGCCCATGGCTCTATATGTACACATAATTCATTTTAGTGATTTTTAGTATTCCATTTCACATGTAATAATACATTTTCCATCATTAAAACTTAGTACATTAATCATAAGTTAACCACTTAATTATGCCGTGACCCTTTAGCTCATGGTTTTCATGATTTTTGAGCTACACAAATTCACTTATGAGATCTATGATCGTTAGTTAACCAAAATCCCAAAAGTGAGGCTTGTAACCCACGACTTTATTTAAATTCACAAAATGATTCATATGATTTTAAATCAAGTTAAAACATAGAGTACTAGTCATAGGTTTCTTTATTAAAAAGATTTTAATCATGACTAATGGTGCTCAAATATATGCCGTGACCTTTATGGTCATGGTCCTTATCAAATCTTGATTTTAACAAGTTATTTACATGTGTTTATAGATGAATGATGATGCATGCAAGTAAAAATGAAGAAGCATAAGGAGTATACCTTTCTTGCTTAAAGTTACCAAGGAAGATCTAGATGAACAAGGAGATTAGAGATCTAATCTAGAAGATGATGGAAACCCTAACTATAACCAAGCCTGACCTTTAAGGTTTCGGCTAGGGCTTGTTATAGTGATTCCAAAGATGATTATGCTACTAAATGATTAGTAGTCAAGATGGGATAATGATCTAGTGGATTTAATGAACAACTTTGGATGTTTGTGGCTTAAAGCCGAATCATTTGAGAGAGAAAGATGAAGAGAGAATTGAGATTAAGTTGCATGAGAGAATGAGAGAATGTATGTGTGTGTTTTTCGGCTTAAAGGGGAAAGAGAAATCCAAGTCAAAAGGCATGATTTCCTTGGTAAGAACACTTGTGCCAAGTGTAGGCTCTTGTGTTTCCAAAGCATCTCTTCTCCTTCCACATATTCATGTGTGCCCTGTATAGCTAACCAAAGGGAAATGGGCTTTGGTTTGGGCTTATGTTGGGCTAGCACACAAGGAGTATATGGTCTTGGGCTAGTCCAAGAAGGTTTTGAAACATGTTCATGATATGCATACACACATACATACACGGCTACATATAGTATGTGTAGCGTGTTTTCCAACTTTGATTTAGTGTTGTGTATAGCCAAGTATTGATTATACATTTTTATTACATGTTCTCCTAGTCTTAAGTACAAGGTTTAAGTTATGTAACTTATTTACAACAAATATGAATGTAAAAGTGTAAGTACCTAAATGGACAAGTTCACACACAACTTATAGAAATATACACATGTGAGAGTGTTCTAGGATTATTCGGTGGAATTTTATTACATCAAATCATGGTAAAATCATGGATTTTACAGCACCACCCCGTTATTTTAGCTTTGTCCTCAAAGCTACTAAAAACGTAGTTATCTTTTAAGTGAAAGATGTTCTATGTATATGGTCCATTTCGGACACTATCTCAGGAACGGATGGAGACGTTAACGCGAAGTGGTCTACATCTAGGTTACTCTTATACGTCCGGTTGAGCAGTAATGGAGGCTTCTGCTACTACGAGTGGACAGAAAGCGATGCAAAGAGATCTTTATCCGGATCGTACTATTTATCCGATTGAGCAGTAATGGCAACTGCTGCTATGGATGGATAGAAGGAAATGCGAAGAGATCTTTATCCGGGTCGCACTATTCATTCGATAGAAGGATTATTCGGTGGAATTTTATTACATCAAATCATGGTAAAATCATGGATTTTACAGCACCACCCCGTTATTTTAGCTTTGTCCTTAAAGCTACTAAAAACGTAGTTATCTTTTAAGTGAAAGATGTTCTATGTATATGGTCCATTTCGGACACTCTCTCAGGAACGGATGGTGACGTTAACGCGAAGTGGTCTACATCTAGGTTACTCTTATACGTCTGGTTGAGCAGTAATGGAGGCTTCTGCTACTACGAGTGGACAGAAAGCAATGCAAAGAGATCTTTATCCGGATCGTACTATTCATCCGATTGAGCAGTAATGGCAAATGCTGCTATGGATGGATATAAGGAAATGCGAAGAGATCTTTATCCGGGTCGCACTATTCATCCGATTGAGCAGTAATGGAAACTACTGCTATGGATGGATAGAAGGAAATACAAAGAGATCTTTCTCCGGGTTGCACTATTCATCCGATTGAGTAGTAATGGAAACTGCTGCTATGGATGGATAGAAGGGAAAGAAAAGAGATCTTTATATGGGTCGCATTATTCATCCGATCGAGCAGTAATGGCAATTGCTGCTATGGATGGATAGAAGGGAATGCAAAGAGATCTTTATCCGGGTCGCACTATTCATCTGATTGAGCAGTAATGGCAACTGCTGCTATGGATGGATAGAAGGAAATGCAAAGAGATCTTTATCCGGGTCGTACTATTCATCCGATTGAGCAGTAATGGAAATTGCTGCTATGGATGGATAGAAGGAAATGCAAAGAGATCTTTATTCGGGTCGCACTATTCATCCGATTAAGCAGTAATGGAAACTGCTGCTATGGATGGATAGAAGGAAATACAAAGAGATCTTTATCCGGGTCACACTATTCATCTGATTGAGAAATAATGGAAACTGCTGCTATGGATGGATATAAGGAAATGCAAATAGATCTTTATCCGGGTCGCACTATTCATCCAATTGAGTAGTAATGAAATTGCTACTATGGATGGATAGAAGGAAATGCAAAGAGATCTTTATCCGGGTCGCACTATTCATCCGATTGAGCAGTAATGGAAACTGCTGCTATGGATGGATAGAAGGAAATCCAAAGAGATCTTTATTCGGGTCGCACTATTCATCCGATTGAGCAGTAATGGCAACTGATGCTATGGATGGATAGAAGGAAATGCAAAGAGATCTTTATCCGGGTCACACTATTCATCCGATTGAGCAATAATAGAACTGCTGCTATGGATGGATAGAAGGAAATGCAAAAAGATCTTTATTCGGGTCGCACGATTCATTCGATTTAGCAGTAATGGAAACTGCTGCTATGGATGGATAAAAGGAAATGCAAAGAGATCTTTATCCGGGTCGCACTATTCATCCGATTGAGCAGTAATGGCAACTGCTGCTATTGATGGATAGAAGGAAATGCAAAGAGATATTTATCCGGGTCGCACTATTCATCCGATTGAGCAGTAATGGAAACTGCTGCTATGGATGGATAGAAGGAAATGCAAAGAGATTCTTATCCGTGTCGCACTATTCATCCGATTGAGCAGTAATGGAAACTGCTGCTATGGATGGGTAGAAGCGGGCTTCTCAACGGGGTCGCAGTTACATCCTTCCAAGAGCTGGCAGAGGACCAATGGTGTTGTAGATTTGGTTAGGAGGGCAAATCCACTACAGATGGTTTCTGGTATGAAGAGGATACGCCAACATGTTTTTATATGCTGGGAAAGCTGGGGATGCACTACTTCTGCATCCTTTTCACGGGTGAGATATATGTAGAAACAAGAAGGGGGGAGGTTGAATAGTTTCTCTTCGATTGGTGACCAAATTAAATTTACTTTCAATTTGGTTTGTATCAAAACTATCTTTTACTTGATGCTAAGTTGCATAATGATTAGGTTCAATTGAAATGCACTAGCAAGGATAATAAGCAAGTATAATGATAATGAAATAAGTAAAGAGTAAGGAAGGAGACAACCTAGTGGGAAGACACCAAGATTTATAGTGGTTCGAAAACGAGGCTCTATCCTCGTTTCTACTCCACTCCTCGAGTACACCTACTCGAGATTTCCACTATATCCACAAGTGTCACACCCCCAAATTCACCACAGCGTAAGACTGGCTTTGGGAGGCTGTGACTTCATGAGTAATCGAGAGCTCGATCCGAGAACGACCTCTACATGTCAAAACCACATAGCAGACTCAAAATAGTCCATACAGTCAAGTACCTGAAAATACATGCTTAAAAATGTCAACATAAAGTTGGTGAGTTCATAAGTTTGTTTTAAAACGTTTATGAAAAATTAGAGTTTTACCGACCACTGCAACTTGTAGTAAAATACAAGTGTTTAAAAATCACAGTTTCTTGTTAAATAGGCTTTCTTTCAAAATTTCAAAGTTTATTAATAAGGACAACATTTATTGACAAAAACAAAGTTTACTGATAATAAATATAGTTTACGGATAAAAACAGAGTTCACTGGAAATAAAAGAGTTTATGATAAAACAGAGTTCACTGGAAATAAAAAGAGTTTCTAATAAATAGAGTTCACTGGAAATAAATAGAGTTTTCTAATAAAAACATGGTTTACAAATAATAAATCGCACTTTCTGATAGAAACAGAGTTCACATGAAATAAATAGAGTTTTAAGATAACACAGAGTTCACAAATAATAAATAGCGTTTTCTGATAAAAACAGAGCTCACTGATAAATAATAGATTTTTCGATAACAATATAATGGATTATGAACCACAAGATTTTCCAACCACCTAGTGACAATATAACAAATACAAAGTCACTAGATAAAATAAAGCATTTATTATTGTCTAAGTTCATGACACCGAAACGTTAACATATCAGAGAGAAAATAATACAAAGCAGCCCAAACGAGTGCCTAACCCGCGACACCCGTAACAGACTCAAATGTAGGTGTACCTAATTTGACCACACAGCCACAATTAGGTAGGGATGTCAGTCCCGATAGATCTATCCATAACATTCGCGCTTTCGACCGGTCATCCGGTCCGAAATTAACGGTTCATGAAAGTGGGCCAAAAGCAACTTGGGTTAAACAGGGACTTAGACAAATAATCAAACGAGTAAGTGTACTTGTGTTCATGCGTTAAATCAAGCAATCATATAATAGAAGAATGAGTAAGTGTTAAAACAATTAACAGAGTTCACATATGAGCACTTAACAAGTAAGACCTTTCGCATAGTTTCTGACCAGCCAAGTAAGCTTAAAAATTAGCTTAAGACAACCAAGTAACTTATAAACACTTAATGACAGCCAAACTAGTTTATAAATAGTTCCTGACAACAAGGTAAGTTTATAACTGGTTTACGACCAAGCATGTACCTCCCCCAAAGAGTAATTATAAAACATTTATAATTCAATTTAAAGCAAGAAAATGTGGGGTATGAACTCACCTCAACGTTGTAGAGCGGTAGCAAATAGAATAGCACATAAGGTGAGGCACACAAACAATGCACGAGCAATTATCCGCAACCTAAGTAAATATTATACGTTTACTAAATACGCGAATAAATGTAGAAATGCGTATGCAAATACTTAAATTCATATCACCATCAACTGAGTCGTGCTTTCAATTTTGTAAACTAGTTATCGACGTTTAAACAGGTTTTATCACAAATACCAACGTTTTACAAGTTTTGAAAAGTGTCCAATGGGCCTACTTTGAGAGACCGTAACTTATGCATACAATTGAGTTATGTCCTAAATCGAGTTTCTTTGTATAGCCCACCTGGTAGGCTAATACAATGGTCTCCCTGAGCTAGTCGTGATTCGGACTCTAAACGGCTCAAAAACAGCTTACAAAATCACGGTTCTGGACAGTTTTACACTAGACGGGTTGGCTTTTCAGAAACTTTGATGTCACGTAACTATCTGCTCACTTATTCTTAAAACGAACAGTTTGATGTTCTGAAAACTAGGCCAGATATATAATCATTTTGTCCTTGAGAAATATTTCCCCATTCGTCCTCTAACAGGCTCGAAATTGAGCCTAAACATGGCTCATCAGACTACCCCGTTTCCAGACTTGGTATATTTTCGCACAGCTGGCAGTTTTTAGCTTAAATTCTTGATTTTCATTTTAAGTTTCCCGTTTCGTTATAACTCCGTTTTAAGTGATTCAACTTGGTAAATTTAGCTTTTCGGGTCGTCTATTCCTAGGACCACAGTCCTGACCCATGAACACAGTCTAAAGTGGTCTTTTATAGCTCCCAAGTTTGCTTATTTACACCCTTGTCACATAAAATCACAATTATGTACCATTTGTTAAAGTTAGCAAACGAGTTTCGTTTGCTCTCGAATTTGGCCACAATACTATTTAAGGTGTAATATAAGCTATAGTACTCGTTTTTTTGGTGAGCGACTATCTTATGTGTCGTTTCCTCAACGGTTATGTATTACATCAGAAGTTTTGTATTAATATAGTACTAGATCTTATTTCCATTTTCGAGATAGTAAATCAACCTCGTAGGCTTTAGTTTTTGGCCATGCTATATCTTATGGTGTAAACTAAATGATGGCATTCACGTTTGGTGACCATGATATTCTCAAGTGTGTGTTTCACAAAGTGATTTATTATACCAACAGTATGTTTTAGCTTGTTTTTAAAAAAGACAGATATGAGTTTCATGGTGACAATAGCTCATATGTATGCATGATAATAAACAAAAGGAAATACTCATAACACCTTTGATGACGAGAGAAAGAATCTCGACGACCCGAGGAACCCAAACTCGCGAACACCCAAGACACACGACGAAACAAAAGCCCATTCCAATCGAACTATATACTTTCAATGCTAACTCCTTTCGCACCCGCCATACACGTACACTTTGCAATCACCAACAGTGGAAACACACAAAGTGATGTGGGTTGTTTGTCGCTTGAGACTCGTTGGCTAACACCAAGTAAAAAGAGCGATGGTGGATTAGGGTTTTAATCATACTAGGTTTTGCTATGGTAACAAGATCCAGGATTTGTTGACGCTATTCCCAACTTGTGGTTGAGGTCTCGAAAAGTAGAAAATGGAAGGAGTAGTGGCTGTGAAAAAGATAAGTTGTTTAAAGTAAAAAACACCAAGAACACCAAAATATTTCAAAGGTTTATTCAGGATAGTCTCCAAACGGATGCTATCACAACAGGTACAAAAGACAATGTGTAATCCCCAACTGGATGTTACACGATTCAAAATACAGACTCTATAATTGACACAAAAGAACCAAAACCAAACTTTGAAGCACAAGACGTGATCAAACTACAAGATCAAGAACCAAAATAGATCGTAACCACTTTTGAGAGAAACTGTGTGAAAGGCGATGAAAATCATGATCAATAATGAGCAGAGATGATCAATATATAGCCTCGTCCATGAAGATTGACAAGTTGTCAACTCTAGTCCTCGTAGAATAGAAAAGTATCATCCCTGGCACATAATATTTGCTAAAACGTCCTCCAAGAGCTCAAAAGTGTAAACATAGAATAAATATTTCCAACATCCTCCCTCAAGCTTATGACTTGAAAAGGTTTTTAAGTCTAAGCTTGGAACACAAAGTTTGATGTTGAACCGTTCCCAAACCTTTAGTAAATACATCAGCAATCTGAGAGCATGAATCAACCTTCACAGTCTTAATTAATCCGGAAGCAACTTTCTCTCTTACTAGATGAACATCTAAATCAAAGTGTTTAGTTTTTTCATGCATTACAGGATTTGCAGCAATTTGAATAGCTGAACTATTATCACAATATAAACTGACAGGAAGCACACCCTTAATATTCAAATCAGCTAAAATCTTAACCAACCACATCACCTCACACACCACTGAGGCCATAGATCTGTACTCGGCTTCTGCTGATGACCTGGACAAAGTAGCTTGCTTCTTACTTTTCCAGGACACCAACCCACCAAACATATAAACACAATATCCTGTAACAGACCTTCTAGTAAGCTTACATTTAGCCCAATCTGAGTCAGCATATGCACTAAGTGTTTTACAATGAGTTTTCTCATAAAGAATTCCTTCACCTGGTGCACCTTTAAGATACCTAAGTACTCTTAAAGCTGCATCTAAATGAGACTGTAAAGGAGCATGCATATGCTGACTAAGACAATGAACAGAATATGAAATATCAGGTCTAGTATTACATAAATATATAAGTTTTCCAACCAATTTCTGATATGAACTAACATTTTTAAGATACTTATCTCCCTCAGATTCTTTGTGTGCAAGTATACCATTCTCAGTCATAGGTGTAGATACAGGTTTACAAGCAAGTAAACCATATTCATGTAATAACTCTATACAATACTTCCTTTGATTTAAGCACAACCCATTCTTAATTTTCAGAACTTCAATACCCAAGAAAAATTTCAATTCTCCTAGATCTTTGATTTTAAACTTGTTATTGAGAAAAGTCTTTATCTTATCAATTTCAGTAACATCACTACCAGTAATCACAATATCATCCACATAAACCAATAAAGCAACAAAAATATTATTCACATTTTTAACAAACAAAGAGTGATCATTTTTACTTTGCCTAAAACCTGCTTCAAGAAGAACTTCTACTAACTTTTTATTCCACTGTCTTGGAGCTTGTTTTAAACCATATAAAGATTTAACCAATTTGCAAACTTTATTATCATTGGAATCAGAATATCCAGGAGGTTGTAACATATATACTTCCTCTTCTAAATCACCATATAAAAAAGCATTATTAACATCCATTTGAAATAAACACCAACCATTTTGAACAGCCATGTTAATAAAACATCTTACAGTACTCATTTTAACAGTAGGACTAAATATTTCATCATAATCCACACCTTCTTTCTGTCCACAACCTTTAGCAACAAGTCTTGCTTTATATCTCTCAACCTCACCATCAGCTTTATATTTAATCTTATATACCCATTTACATGGAATAGCTTTTCTATTAACAGGTAAATCAGTTAATATCCAAGTATTATTCAAATATAAAGCTTCCATTTCATTATTCATGGCTTGAATCCAATTAATATCCTTAACAGCTTGATTAAAATTACTAGGCTCAACAGTCTTATTCAAGTTACTTATAAAAGAACAATTGTCATGAGACAAAATAGTATGATTAGCATATCTTCTAAGACCATATCTAACCTTATTATCTAACACAAAATCATTCAGTTTTTCAGGCAACTTAGACACTCTATCAGATTTTCTAATGTTACTACCAGAACCTTCTTCATCTGTTCTTACATTTTCATTGAAAACAGGAACCTGGTTTTGAAAATTATGAACATTGCCCTCAGATGAAGAATTATCATCCATTGATGAGACAGCATGAGTATCTTCATGTGACTGCTCCTCTGCAGTATCACCTGAATAACTCACAGATACCTCCCCTGCCTCATCAGAAGGTCCCCTTCCATCATCATTGGGTCTTAAGGACTCTTGGGCATTAGACTCAAAACAATCAAAAAAATTTTTGTTATTTACTTCTGAAAACACACTTGACTCAAGTTTCTGATCAATATTTTTCATTTTGAAAGGAAAAATAGTTTCATAAAACTTTACATCTCTAGAAAAGATCACATTTCTATTTTGAACATTTAACAATTTATAAGCCTTTTTAGAAGAAGAAAACCCAATTAAGACACACTTCTCAGATTTGAAAGAAAACTTATCAGAATTGTTCAAAATACTTGAAAAACACAAACACCCAAAAGACCTTATATGGGAAAGGGAAGGTTCCCTATTATACAACTTAAAAAACGGAGAATGACCAGCAAGAACAGATGAAGGAAGCCTGTTAATAAGATAAGTAGCAGTTAAAATACAATCAGCCCAAAAACTAAGAGGTATTCCTCCCTGAAACAACAAACTTCTAGCAACATTTAGCAAATGCCTATGCTTTCTCTCAGCAATTCCATTTTGCTGAGGAGTATAAGCACAAGTAGTCTGATGATTAATACCTTGGTCACTTAGAAAACTAGCCATATTATTATTCAAAAACTCAGTTCCATTATCAGATCGTATAACCTTAATTTTCTTAGAAAATTGATTAAGCAACAAACTGTGAAACTCCTTAAAATATTTGAAAACTTCATCTTTGGATTTCAAAAGATAAACCCAAACAGCTCTACTAAAATCATCAACGATAGTAAGAAAAAATTTAAAACCTTCTCTTGTAGTAACCCTATAGGGTCCCCACACATCAAGATGAATTAACTCTCCCAAAACAGAAGATTTATGTTCACTTAAAGGAAAAGGTTCCCTAGATTGCTTAGCAAAATGACATATCTCACAAGGTTCAAAATGATTAGGCTTACTCAATTTTAACTGTTGTTTTAAAATCATAAGAACTTCATCAGATGGGTGACCAAGCCTATTGTGCCAAACAGACTTAGAAATATGACAACATAAAACAGAAAAATTACTTTTAATTCTAGGAAACTCACAATTCACATCAAACACATACAAACCACCAGTTTCACTACCAGTCCCCAGAACATTCTCTTTTTTCAAATCCTGAATAACACAATCATGCTCATTAAAACCAACATGAAGTTTACTATCTTTAATCATCTTATTAACAGACAATAAGCTAACAGTGTATTCAGGTATAACCAGCACATCAAACAGCACCACATTACTAGTCAATCTCAGATTACCAACATATTTAATTTTAGCAATAGTTCCATTAGGATGTCCTACTGTAATATCTAAGTCTGAAATATCAACAACATTAGTCATATTATCAGTAGAAGAAGTAATATGCTGGTTTGCCCCTGAATCAATAATCCAACCAAAATGTAAAACTTTATCACCCATTTTAATGTTAGCATTAAAAAATTTATAAAAATGATTATTGAAAAACACATTAGCATTAAAGAAAGTAAACCCCATACCTGCCATATTGGCATGAACCCCAGAACTACTTTTCTCACCAATAAGGTTCATAATCTTGCTAATTTGATCATTGGTAAAAGGTAAACCAGAAGTACCCTTACTACCAGTAGAATTACTACCACAACTAATCACATCAGCAACATTACTCACATTATTATTCTTATTAAAACCAGTAGCATTATAATTCCTTCCATTTCCAGAACTGTTATTATTGTTATTCCTTCTAAAACCACTTGGATAACCAACAAGTTCAAAACATCTATCAATCGTATGACCTTTCATACCACAATGTTTACAAGACAAAGAATTATAGTTACTATTATTCCCTTGTCCCCTGTTAGTCCCATTATTATTATTAGATCTATTATTGTTTCTACCATTAGAATCAGTTCTAACAGCAAATGAGCTAACTTGAGGTTTTTGAGCCCCAGCATTAGTACCAAGACCCCTATGTGATTCTTCTCTCCCAACAATAACAAAAGCGTCTTTAACATCAGGCAAATCAGGTTGAGTTAACAAAGTACTTCTAATAGGCTGATAAACATCATCTAATCCCATCAAGAATTGCATCAATTTCATTAACTGATTATATTTGTTAAGCTCTTCCCTAGCCTCACAAGTACATGGAGTCAATTTAGTCAAGATATCAAACTCACGCCATAACGAAATCAACTTATGATAATATTCAGACACAGAAAGCCCATTTTGCTTAAAGCCATTAATCTTTTGCAACAAATTAAACAAAATTGACCCATCAAGTTTATCATAAGTTTCTTTTAATTCAGCCCAAACTTCAGCAGCATTTTCAGAATAAACTTGACTCAAATATAAATCCTCAGATATACTACCCAACAACCAAGACAAAACAACCGCATTACATCTATCCCATTGATTAGACAATGCTACACTATTAGCATAAGTTTCCTTAACACAAGTACCATCCACAAAACTCATTTTATTCCTCGCTTGTAAAGCAATTTTCATAGCAGTAGCCCATACTCTATAATTTTCAGAACCAGTTAACTTTATATTAATCACAGAACCACTAGTAAGATCATTATTCTGCAAATGTAAAGGATTACCAGCATCTAAACTATTTATCACATTATTAGCAGACATGATAAAAAACAATATAACAACAAACAAAAAAAAACGATGAACACTAAACCAAGACGAAAGTCAGTTCTCAGGCTTCCTATTCACTCAAGGTGAACGGTCAAGAGCAGATGTCTTGGAAAAGGTCAGAAAAACACAATAATCGAACAAACAAAAAAACCACAAACAAAAAACAAAAAGCACTTAACAAGATCACAACACAATAACCTCCTTATAACTCCACAACACCAACCAAACTAATTCCCAACGACACCTATCCCTCTAAACAAGAAATATAAACAAGAGAGAGTGAGTGGTGTTACTATACGCGCAGCAACCAAGAAACAAATGATCAAGAAGATCACAAACAATATCACCAATAGCAAAAAACATCAACAACAGCAGCGGATCACAAACAACCTGCAAGATTAAACACAAAACCAGAAAACAACTTACCAAGAGAAAACCCTAATTTCTGATTTTAGGGTTTTCCCAAAATTAATAGAAAAATGAACAATTAAGATTGTCAATCAACGATTAACAATCATAGAAACATTACCCAAACCAAAAATTGAAAAACCCCCAATTTTAAAAAGTCAATTAAGATAGCGATCTTCAAGATCCTACAAATTAAACCAATTAGAAAACCTTTTAAGACCCTAATTAAACCAAGAACAGAGCCAAATGCTCTGATACCATGTGAAAAAGATAAGTTGTTTAAAGTAAAAAACACCAAGAACACCAAAATATTTCAAAGGTTTATTCAGGATAGTCTCCAAACGGATGCTATCACAACAGGTACAAAAGACAATGTGTAATCCCCAACTGGATGTTACACGATTCAAAATACAGACTCTATAACTGACACAAAAGAACCAAAACCAAACTTTGAAGCACAAGACGTGATCAAACTACAAGATCAAGAACCAAAATAGATCGTAACCACTTTTGAGAGAAACTGTGTGAAAGGCGATGAAAATCATGATCAATAATGAGCAGAGATGATCAATATATAGCCTCGTCCATGAAGATTGACAAGTTGTCAACTCTAGTCCTCGTAGAATAGAAAAGTATCATCCCTGGCACATAATATTTGCTAAAACGTCCTCCAAGAGCTCAAAAGTGTAAACATAGAATAAATATTTCCAACAGTGGCGCGAATCAAAGGCGCATGAACCATAAGTTCGTTCTATAAAGAGGACATCAATGTCGAACCATAAAACAAAACCAAAACGAACACAACCAAGGGGCACTCCTCGCCACACTTCTGGGCTGGTGTGATCACCAACGAACCAAGGGGCATGCTGGTTTGCTAGCATGCGTCGACTCAGGCAGAGACCACAAGAAAACTAGTTAATGTTTCATACCATGTGACGATCTCTAAAAGAATATCACGAAGGTTGTTTTTGGCTTGTGTCGAGTACTAGAAGACAAAGGAAACTCGGAGGAGTAAGTTTAAGGCTTTATTTTGTGTAGTGTTGCCAAAACACCAGGGAGTGTATTCATGTGTTTTCAAATGGTAAGAAAGGAAAATAGGTAAGGCTATAGATTTATTTGTGCTACCTTCAGAAAGAACATAGAGGCTTTTAGAAGAGGATCAAGTAAGTAAGGATTTTGAGCAAGCTTTTGTTTAACTGTGATGAATGATTGAAGAGAGGAGTGTAATATTTATTGGGGATTGAGGGTTCGTAACTATCTAGTGACATGTCTTAGTTCCATTCGAGTGAATTTATTCAGAAATTGAGGGGTTTAAGGGGACACGATGGTACCTCTTTTCCTCTTGTATCAGTTTCATATCAGATGGGGTACAAGATACAAAGTTTGAGGTTTGACTTACAGGGGAAATCACGTGGGTTATTTAATAATGTATGTACTATCTATCTTTTAACATTTGAAACCGTCTGGTATTTCTATAGAGGCCCGTAGTTTTAGGATCTAATTACAACACACCCATTTCACTTGTTGCTTTTTTTATTTACTTTTACATATATCTTTTTGTTAAAATGATCAATATTTATCAAGTATCTCATTCGGTTTTGTTCAAATAAAATTTTCTTTTAACTCAAATATTCTCAATTTCATCTTACATTATTAAAATAAAATAAAATATTAAATAATTTATGAAATCTTTTTATCAAATATCTTAGGAAAATTAAATAAAGTTTTAAATTTTTGTATCGCGTCAGTTCTTAGATTTTACGCAGTCTTTTACAATATGTAAAATGACTCTCATTTTTAAATCAAATAACTTGATATCCCTCGAAAACGAATATCGATTAATAAATAATATAATTCATTATTATTTAAAGCCTGGAAAATTCCCATTTGTGACATTCAATACGTGTTATTTTGAGTTCGTCCTCGAACTCAGTTGTTGTTACCCAATTAAAAAGTGTAGAGAAAAAGGATTTTGAGGTTCTACTCAGTTTTCTACCGAATATACTTAGATCTACTCACAAATAATTATGTCTGAACTTTTAAAATCGTGTTATCCACCAATAGGTACTAGGTAAACAATAGATATAAGTGGAATAAATCTGAGCGGTTCTTACTGTCAATCTGACAAATCAGCCATCGTTCATAGAACGATAAGAGGAAATAATTCGAAGCGAAGAGTCTAGAAAAATCATCAGCTCTTAAAAGTTCAAGGTTTCACCACCACCAGCTTGTTAGGTTCACGTCAATCAGTGTATTTTCAGAAAGTTCGCGCAATAATTCGTGAATTAAATGAAGCTTAAATAAGCACTCTCCAAACGTTGTAATGATAATGATAACAAGGTAAAAGAACGATTAACTCGTACGGACGTATCATGTGTCAAAAGAAAATACCCTCCCCAAACTGGAGTACTAAATCAATACCATAAATGTACAGAGTCACGTCGGATATCCTTAAGCCCACTCGTTTATAATCTCATATTTGCATAGCGTCCTAATCTATGCAAATATGTCATTATAAACTTATGGTTCGGTGATTTATGATTTCTTTATTCAAATGCAAAGGCGTCCCAATCCATTTCAATAAAGACTTCATAAATCACCCTACTTAAGTGTCACCGACAAAATACCCAATTCAAAATCGTTAAAATCTCTAAACAATATTATCTAAAATTACAAAAAGCAAAGAGTACGAGTTGACAGTAAGTCATCTTCCATAAGTAGACATTTCAAAAGTACCATATCGAAGAACATACGTGTCGTTAGGCGATAAATCAATCGTAGACATATATCATGTAGACAAACTCACGGTTATAAGTAGGATAATTATATAGTACTCGGTTCTAAATAAGAAATTATCCAATCACACAAGTCTTTCCTATCATCGAGGAAGACTCATCAAACACTAAGCTGAGTAATAACTTATCGTAACCCAACTTCGAAACTCACTCACAAAGAATGGCCTCGGGTTTTGTTATGAATTATTACACATCTCAACTTTTCGATGACCCAACTCGACTCTGAAAATACAACACATTCCACATTAACGCCTAAGACTACAAGTCTTACCCATCCCGAGGTAATTCATCAAAAATTATAGGCTGTGTAACGTTCCATACTTAATTCCATCTCGTACTCAATCAAACATGAGGCCCACTGAGGCATAGTTAAGTATTGTTACACCTCTCAACCTTTTTGAATGAATTAGCTCGAACCTGGGGATTACTCACAATCAATCGTCAATTAAAAATCGCATCTCTAGATTTGATTATAAAAAGATCTGCGGGACCATTGTGTGACTCACAATGCCTAATAAATATTCTAGCGTTCATATATAAAAATATAGTATATGTCTTAATGTCCTAAATCGAACTCATGTAAACACTAATAACATGAGGGGAATAAAGCAATAACAAAAATGTATTGCAAATACTCATATAGCAGCGGAATAAGTATGTTGTGATGAGTGTTACTGCTAAATAAATCTGAGAGCCGGTTATAGTCTAGAGTTACTAATGCAACCTAGTTCTCTATAACAAAAGCTCTGATACCAATCTGTCACACCCCCAAATTCACCACAGCGTAAGACTGGCTTTGGGAGGCTGTGACTTCATGAGTAATCGAGAGCTCGATCCGAGAACGACCTCTACATGTCAAAACCACATAGCAGACTCAAAATAGTCCATACAGTCAAGTACCTGAAAATACATGCTTAAAAATGTCAACATAAAGTTGGTGAGTTCATAAGTTTGTTTTAAAACGTTTATGAAAAATTATAGTTTTACCGACCACTGCAACTTGTAGTAAAATACAAGTGTTTAAAAATCACAGTTTCTTGTTAAATAGGCTTTCTTTCAAAATTTCAAAGTTTATTAATAAGGACAACATTTATTGACAAAAACAAAGTTTACTGATAATAAATATAGTTTACTGATAAAAACAGAGTTCACTGGAAATAAAAAGAGTTTCTGATAAAACAGAGTTCACTGGAAATAAAAAGAGTTTCTAATAAATAGAGTTCACTGGAAATAAATAGAGTTTTCTGATAAAAACATGGTTTACAAATAATAAATCGCACTTTCTGATAGAAACAGAGTTCACATGAAATAAATAGAGTTTTAAGATAAAACATAGTTCACAGATAATAAATAGCGTTTTCTGATAAAAACAGAGCTCACTGATAAATAATAGATTTTTCGATAACAATATAATGGATTATGAACCACATGATTTTCCAACCACCTAGTGACAATATAACAAATACAAAGTCACTAGATAAAATAAAGCATTTATTATTGTCTAAGTTCATGACACCGAAACGTTAACATATCAGAGAGAAAATAATACAAAGCAGCCCAAACGAGTGCCTAACCCGCGACACCCGTAACAGACTCAAATGTAGGTGTACCTAATTTGACCACACAGCCACAATTAGGTAGGGATGTCAGTCCCGATAGATCTATCCATAACATTCGCGCTTTCGACCGGTCATCCGGTCCGAAATTAACGGTTCATGAAAGTGGGCCAAAAGCAACTTGGGTTAAACAGGGACTTAGACAAATAATCAAACGAGTAAGTGTACTTGTGTTCATGCGTTAAATCAAGCAATCATATAATAGAAGAATGAGTAAGTGTTAAAACAATTAACAGAGTTCATATATGAGCACTTAACAAGTAAGACCTTTCGTATAGTTTCTGACCAGCCAAGTAAGCTTAAAAATTAGCTTAAGACAACCAAGTAACTTATAAACACTTAATGACAGCCAAACAAGTTTATAAATAGTTCCTGACAACAAGGTAAGTTTATAACTGGTTTACGACCAAGCATGTACCTCCCCCAAAGAGTAATTATAAAACATTTATAATTCAATTTAAAGCAAGAAAATGTGGGGTATGAACTCACCTCAACGTTGTAGAGCGGTAGCAAATAGAATAGCACATAAGGTGAGGCACACAAACAATGCACGAGCAATTATCCGCAACCTAAGTAAATATTATACGTTTACTAAATACGCGAATAAATGTAGAAATGCGTATGCAAATACTTAAATTCATATCACCATCAACCGAGTCGTGCTTTCAATTTTGTAAACTAGTTATCGACGTTTAAACAGGTTTTATCACAAATACCAACGTTTTACAAGTTTTGAAAAGTGTCCAATGGGCCTACTTTGAGAGCCCGTAACTTATGCATACAATTGAGTTATGTCCTAAATCGAGTTTCTTTGTATAGCCCACCTGGTAGGCTAAAACAATGGTCTCCCTGAGCTAGTCGTGATTCGGACTCTAAACGGCTCAAAAACAGCTTACAAAATCACGGTTCTGGACAGTTTTACACTAGACGGGTTGGTTTTTCAGAAACTTTGATGTCACGTAACTATCTGCTCACTTATTCTTATAACGAACAGTTTGATGTTCTGAAAACTAGGCCAGATATATAATCATTTTGTCCTTTAGAAATATTTCCCCATTCGTCCTCTAGCAGGCTCGAAATTGAGCCTAAACATGGCCCATCAGACTACCCCGTTTCCAGACTTGGTATATTTTCGCACAGCTGGCAGTTTTTAGCTTAAATTCTTGATTTTCATTTTAAGTTTCCCGTTTCGTTATAACTTTGTTTTAAGTGATTCAACTTGGTAAATTTAGCTTTTCGGGTCGTCTATTCCTAGGAGCACAGTCCTGCCCATGAACACAGTCTAAAGTGGTCTTTTATAGCTCCCAAGTTTGCTTATTTACACCCTTGTCACATAAAATCACAATTATGTACCATTTGTTAAAGTTAGCAAACGAGTTTCGTTTGCTCTCGAATTTGGCCACAATACTATTTAAGGTGTAATATAAGCTATAGTACTCGTTTTTTTGGTGAGCGACTATCTTATGTGTCGTTTCCTCAACGGTTATGTATTACATCAGAAGTTTTGTATTAATATAGTACTAGATCTTATTTCCATTTTCGAGATAGTAAATCAACCTCGTGGGCTTTAGTTTTTGGCCATGCTATATCTTATGGTGTAAACTAAATGATGGCATTCACGTTTGGTGACCATGATATTCTCAAGTGTGTGTTTCACAAAGTGATTTATTATACCAACAGTATGTTTTAGCTTGTTTTTAAAAAAGACAGATATGAGTTTCATGGTGACAATAGCTCATATGTATGCGTGATAATAAACAAAAGGAAATACTCACAACACCTTTGATGACGAGAGAAAGAATCTCGACGACCCGAGGAACCCAAACTCGCGAACACCCAAGACACACGATGAAACCAAAGCCCATTCCAATCGAACTATATACTTTCAATGCTAACTCCTTTCGCACCCGCCATACACGTACACTTTGCAATCACCAACAGTGGAAACACACAAAGTGATGTGGGTTGTTTGTCGCTTGAGACTCGTTGGCTAACACCAAGTAAAAAAGAGCGATGGTGGATTAGGGTTTTGATCATACTAGGTTTTGCTATGGTAACAAGATCCAGGATTTGTTGACGCTATTCCCAACTTGTGGTTGAGGTCTCGAAAAGTAGAAAATGGAAGGAGTAGTGGCGCGAATCAAAGGCGCATGAACCATAAGTTCGTTCTATAAAGAGGACATCAATGTCGAACCATAAAACAAAACCAAACGAACACAACCAAGGGGCACTCCTCGCCACACTTCTGGGCTGGTGTGATCACCAACGAACCAAGGGGCATGCTGGTTTGCTAGCATGCGTCGACTCAGGCAGAGACCACAAGAAAACTAGTTAATGTTTCATACCATGTGACGATCTCTAAAAGAATATCACGAAGGTTGTTTTTGGCTTGTGTCGAGTACTAGAAGACAAAGGAAACTCGGAGGAGTAAGTTTAAGGCTTTATTTTGTGTAGTGTTGCCAAAACACCAGGGAGTGTATTCATGTGTTTTCAAATGGTAAGAAAGGAAAATAGGTAAGAAAGGAAAATAGGTAAGGAAAATAGGTAAGGAAAATAGGTAAGGCTATAGATATAGAGGCTTTTAGAAGAGGATCAAGTAAGTAAGGATTTTGAGCAAGCTTGTGTTTAACTGTGATGAATGATTGAAGAGAGGAGTGTAATACTTATTGGGGATTGAGGGTTCGTAACTATCTAGTTACATGTCTTAGTTCCATTCGAGTGAATTTATTCAGAAATTGAGGGGTTAAGGGGACACGATGGTACCTCTTTTCCTCTTGTATCAGTTTCATATCAGATGGGGTACAAGATACAAAGTTTGAGGTTTGACTAACAGGGGAAATCGCGTGGGTTATTTAATAATGTATGTACTATCTATCTTTTAACATTTGAAACCGTCTGGTATTTCTATAGAGGCCCATAGTTTTAGGATCTAATTACAACACACCCATTTCACTTGTTGCTTTTTTTTTATTTACTTTTACATATATCTTTTTGTTAAAATGATCAATATTTATCAAGTATCTCATTCGGTTTTGTTCAAATAAAATTTGCTTTTAACTCAAATATTCTCAATTTCATCTTACATTATTAAAATAAAATAAAATATTAAATAATTTATGAAATCTTTTTATCAAATATCTTAGGAAAATTAAATAAAATTTTAAATTTTTGTATCGCGTCAGTTCTTAGATTTTACGCAGTCTTTTACAATATGTAAAATGACTCTCATTTTTAAATCAAATAACTTGATATCCCTCGAAAACGAATATCGATTAATAAATAATATAATTCATTATTATTTAAAGCCTGGAAAATTCCCATTTGTGACAACAAGCTCCCTTCTCGGCGGAGAAAACCTTACATCGTTACTTACATTATTTTCCGACACTAAGCTAAATGTCGAGACCTAATCTTTAGCTAGGACCAATCTACACGACGTCGCCTACTTCACAATTTAACGACACAAGGCTAGATGTCGAGTTCTAATCTTAAGGTAGAACCAATCTTCACGACGTTGCCTACTTCACCATTTTACGACACAAGGCTAGATGTCGAGTTCTAATCGAAAGCTAGAACCAATCTTCACGACTCTTCCCTTTGAAGCTATGTGAGAACTTCACACAACACAACTACTAATCACTTTAAAGTTTAGTGAGAACTCACAAGACACAACCACATCACTTTATAGTTTAGTGAGAACTCCTAATCAAATCTATTACAACTCAACTAGACTTATCCAAGTACACACATGTAGCTTGGATTTACACAACACAAATCCAAGAAAACACATATGCAATGGATGTACACAACAAATCCAAGTATCCACAAATAACTTGGATGAACACAACTAGTCCAAGTATTCATAAATACATTGGATTGACCTAAAACTAAAAGGGTATCATGATGAATATGACTAGCTCATAGAGTCATCTTTATCACTACACTAGTGAGTGAGTGGTCTTCTCATTGGACATGGTAAAGGAGGGGATCAAGAGGATAATCATATGTAAACATCCTTAACAATTTAAGTGATCATTTACTAATGATTATGCTATAGAAAATAGAAAGAGGGCTGAGAAAATCGTCCAAGAGGCTTGCTGGAAAATGAGATTTGACCCACTATTTAAAGGAGACAAAGTTACAACTGATCTATAACGGCTACTGTGCGCGGTACCTTATCTCACCCTGCGGTACCATATCGCTAAGGTACCGCGTAGGTACTTAAGGTACCGCCACTAGACTCCGCTCCATTTTTTGTCTTTTAGTGGGGTGGGAATAGCTGAGGTATTTGAACCCTTAAAAGGATATTCTAACAGCATTTGGAATATGCCATTTTCAAATTTTCATTTTCCATTTTAATAGAACATTTTCTAAAAAAGAAAGTTTATTAAAAAGTCTTTTGTCTTATTAACAAAAGTGAGTTTTAAGGATAATCATTTTGATGATCACTAAGTATGATTAAGAAAGGTTAGTGATATGATTATTACATTGATGATAGTGTTAGTTAAATAATTCATTTTGTGTTTTACACTAAATGTGTTGTATGGTTTGTTGTGATCAAAACTAAGAAAGATTAGTTAACACTAATAATGTTTTTAGGCATCACTTGCATTAACAATCTCCCCCTTTTTGATTACGACAAACGATAAACTTATTTACGTAGAAACACAAACTATGGAATTATTAACTAGTTTATCACTATCATTTCTCCCCCTTTGTCATAGCAAAAAGGTTAGCATAAGTCTTTGAAGAACATCGAACTTTGCTAGTAGCTCCCCCTTGGTGGTTGCTCCCCCTTGCTTGGGGCACCAATTTTGTGAGCTAAGGTGACATGCTACACAAAGGTTAGTAGAAAGGAAAGAAACACCAATGTATATATGATCACTACCTACTAAGTAACTTGAGAGGGAGAAAGAGAAGAAATCTCAAATTAGAAGCAAGTATTTTGCTAAGTATGTCCCAAGAGGTAATTGACAAAATCAAACTTCAATCCAATGAAGATGATAAGCTTGTCAATGGGTTAAAGCTTTAGAATTGATGGAATCACCCATAAGCAATTGTAAAAAATTAACCAAGATCAACTCAAAATAGAACTAATGAAATAGCACACAAATAACACAAAGGTTACATAAAGAGAAAAAATACAACAAAGAAGATAGTCATACACATATTATGAGTATCTAAAAGCAATAAATATGGAAAATAAACCATTAAGCATAAGCTAGTCTAATAGTGATATTTTCCAAGATTGCTAAAAATAAAAAAAACTAAAAAGACGACGATGCATCATTCGAAGTTTTGTCCACCAGAACGAAAACTTGAATAGGAGGTCGAGTGAGGAGGAATTCAAGAAAATTTAACTTCTCGTACACATGAGCAAGTTCAATTTGTTGAAATCGGCAACAATCACACGAGGATCCATGATGCAACACAAAATCGTTTGATGGGGGTATGGCATCAAACTTAGGGTTTGGTGGTGGTGGGTAAAGGGTTTGGGAGTGTTTTCACAATGCCTTGTGAGGTTTGGGAAGGTTGAAAGGTCATTGATTTGAGGGGTACTGAAGGATTGTGGTGGTGGTGGTGGAACATGTTCTTTTGCTCCGGTGATAGGGTTTATGGTGTAAGTCTCATTCCAATACTTGATTGGAGAGAAGGTAGGGTTTTTGGGTGGTTTGGACGAAGATGGTTCATTCTTCTTAACCCAAACGGGTCGAACCGAGATTTTCGGTTTCTTTGAAAGCTTGGATGAAGAAGCTTTGGGTGAGAGGGGTTGTGACAAAGAAATGTCAAGGTTAGGAATGTAGGAGTTAGGCATTCTGAGAGTGTGAGAATGATATCTCAAGGTTATGTGAGAATGAATTCTTAAGGTTGGGAAGGTGTGAGAATGAAGTCTCAAGGTTGGGGTATAAGTAAAATGTAATCAAGGTAAGAATTTGAATACAAAATGTGTAGTGTCAAGGAATGTTTAGTCAATTTGAGTAAACAAGGAATCTTGACTGGGAATAGGGTTTTACAAGTTTTGACCAAAAAATCATCAAAAGCCACTTTCTGGCCGCGGTACCTTATAGGGGCCGGCGGTTCCATATCACTAAGGAACCGCGGGTCTTTAAGGAACCGCGTCCAGTGGACTTTAAACCATGTTTTTCCTGGGTTTTGGGAAAAACTAAGACTTTTTCAAAAAGTTGCAAATCTTGGAATTTTACCTCTATTAGAACCAAAATATGCTAGGGTTGCATAAAGCAACACATTCACAAAGAATGTCTTGACAAAGGGTGACAAAATAATTTGGATATCATTTTGAACCAATTTTAGTCAAGTTTAGGGGTTGTGATAGATTTAGGTTCAATTTTAATTTCAAATTAAAGTCGATTAGTGTGCACAAAAGGATAGAATCACACAAAGCTAAATCCATAAGTCAACAACATGACACATTCATTAAGGAAACAAGTACAAAGACAAATAAAACTAACTAATACATAGCTAGCTTATCATTAAATCTAGATAAGTAGTTTTCTTTGGCTTGGTTTTGTTGAAAACTCTTATTAAGAAAACTCCATCATTCATCTCCTAGGAGGAGGCATGGAGAACAAGGCAAGCAAGAAGTCTTGCAACCTCCTATGTAGCTCATACATGTCCATCCTAAGGTTATGGATGATGTAGTGGTTGTAGAGACAACATGGACATCTAGGACTATGAGTTTGTTGAAACCAAAAGTAAGGATCACCCAAGAGGAGGGAAAGTGGGACACCCAAAATTGGGATGTTTGAGTTGGGTGGAGGTAGAGGAGGCAAGTTCTCCAAGGGTAATGTGGGTGAAAGTGGAGGCATGTTCCCCAAAGGGGAAATGGGTAAGTGTGGAGGTAAATCCTCCAAGGTTGGTGAAATGGGTGAGTTGTGAGGGGTAAATGGTGAAGTCACCAAAGTGTCATCAAATTCATTCCCAAAAGGAATGCTTTGGATTGGTTGAGGTTGTGTGGTCACTTCCAAGGGTGCACTTGGAGTGAAGGGTAAAGAAAGCTCATTCATTCTTGAGTTGAATGAAGAGGAGGTAGAACCAATGGAGTGGTTAGTACCATGGGTGGATGAAGTCTTGCATGGTGCAAGAGGTGGGGAAGGTGATGAAGAAATGAGGATAGGAGCATTCTCATTCTTAGGTGTGTGGAAAGGTGAGGATTTAGGCTTAGCTATCTTAACCCTTATTTTGAGTGTTTTCCTTGGGGTGGAGGTCTTGGAAGTGTTTGAGGTTTTGGTACACACCATGGTTGATTAGGGTGGTTTAAGGTTTAGGGAAGTATGTTTGATGTGTGAAGAACATGGCAAACAAGGTGGGTTTAAATGGGTGAGGGGATGATCCAAACTAGTAATGGGTTAAAATCATTTTAGGTGAATAATGAATTTAGGTAACCTAGTTTAGGAAATGTGCAGTTTATTACTGAAAATCATGCAAGGTTTACACAAAATTAAGAAAACAGTGTAAAGCAAAGATGCTGTCGTGCACAGTGACCGGCGGTTCCTTATCTAGGACCGACGGTACCTTATCGATAAGGAACCGCGGGTCGATATGGAACCGCGACCAGAAGGTTTTCAAAAATTTCCCATTCCAGTTTTTGATAAACCCAGATTTTTCCCAAAAGTTTCACAAGCCAAAGTTAACTACAGATCATAATCTAATAAGCTAACTATCATATGGCATGCACAAATCTATGTAAAATACAAACATGAAGGCATAATTAACAATAAGGATCAAGATAAATGATAATTCAAACATGCAATCATAAGTTAATACACAAACAAGATAAAATAAAATGTTCAACAATACATGTTTACCAACATGTATTCTTTGAAAAGCTTCAAAGCTTTCATCTTCTCTTCTTCCCCAATCCCTTGATCATATTCCCCAAGAACTTGAAACCTTTTCTTGATTCAACCCGGTGTTCGTGCAATTCCCCTCGCGTTCTAAGGTTTTCACGGTAAAGATGCTCCATATTGAGATCTTCCGGTACTTCACTAGAATGATGAGGAGGAGGAGCTAAGTCTTCAAATTCATCCTCGAATGGGTTTGAGGATGGATGGGAATTACTCGAAGAGTGGAAATGAGAACTAGTACCTATGCCATCACCATCACTTGTTGGCATGTCCATGTCCTCATCATCCATCTCTTGATGAACAGATTTTCTCGATCCTCGATCACTTCTTGTCTTTCTTGCATATGCCTCTTGAATAGGCAACATAACCCGATGAACCGGGTAGAAGCGAGAAAGATCAAGGTGGGGAAAATCATGAGCAACCCTTTTGAAAAGGCGAGTTAGAAGCATAGCATAGGGAAGGTTTGTCTTGGGCTTCGAAAGGGCATAATTGATTCGTCGAGCGATATAGAATGCCAAGTTGTACTTGGTGGATGTAAAGATGCAACTCAACATATGCACCATACACGCCGGGATATGATCTCGGTTTCCACCAAGACAAAAGACATTCTCCCTAAGGATATTGGCCCATTGAACCATAAAATCCTTAAGGTCGCTAGAGAGCACTTCATATCGATTCACATTTCGTAAATTTGAATGAAGGCTTCTCACAACGTTACCATCACGCTCTTTCGAGATGATTTCAAGAATGAACTCTAGATCAATTTAGGTGAGGTCATTTGGAGGTTTATCGAAGGATTCCGAGAGAGCATCAAGTCTCCATTTATCCATAAAACGACAAGTGCCTTCATATGGCACACCGAGAATTTGCCCAAAGTTTTCAAGAGAGTATTGAATTAATTGATCATTCAATACGAAACGAATGAAGATTTCTCCATTGTATTCAAGCATGGAGTAGGTGCTAAAGGATTCAAGAAGGAATAAGGGGTAAATATCTTCTTCTATGTTGAGCAAGCAATCAAACCCCGAAAGCTCAAACATAGATTGGATATAGACATAACCCGTTATTTCCTTGTCAACGACTCTACCCTCATGGAAACAACGAGTGGAAAGGGATGGAAACGCGTTTTGAAGTTGGGGGGAAGCATAGGTTTGGGAGATGTCGGGCATATAATCTCTAGTGAATTGATGATCTTTTTGATATTGAGAAGGCATGATTAAGTACCTAAATACAAACAAAAATAATATTTCTCCAATCACTCATATGAAAAATAAAAGGAAAACGAAAAATGAAAATGTGTTATATCAATTTCTTGACAAACATAGGATTGAATCCATATCATTTTCATGTTCACAACGTGTCTATTCCATCATTAACCAAGAACACATGATCTATGTTAGATCAATAATGGACTAGAACATTGGTTTTTCAAAACAAGGTTTTTAGGTAAGCATTAACAATGTCATTACCTACTTGTTCATGGGTTCATCTCAAATCCATCATTTAACCAAAATCATTTAGCCTAAATTCGGATTTGTTCTACAAGTGGGTTTTAGTGAAATCTTAATGAATATCAACCTAAGGAATCATAGTAAAATAACCATGTCAACCCACATTCCTATTAAGGTTTTAATTCAATTTCAATTTTAAAAATCCCCAATTATGAAAGGATGAACCCTAGAACAAAATAGATGAAATTGAAAGAAAATACTTACAATTAATTGATGTTAGATGAAGGATGAGCGAAACCCACAACTTGGAATCAATTAATTTGAGTGATTGAAGGTTTTGGAAGCTTCAACAATGGTGGAAAAGGTAAAACCCGTCGGCTGTGTGTTTTTTTTGGGAGAGAGAGAGTTTGGTTTGAAAAAGAATAAAAAACTCAAACTGGCGCTCTGAAAAAAGTTACTGCCCGCGGTACCTTATCGATAAGGAACCACGGGTTTGAGCCGCGGAGATAAGGAACCGCCTACAGAGGCAGGTTTTTATCTCTAAAAAACGCAAAATTTTGAAAATCCAGTTTTTCTAAAATACTTAAAATTAAGTCATGAGCCTTTTAGAATATCACTGGATCATCATAACACTAAGCAATATGCCTTAATGAAGGATTACAAGTTAAATCAAGATCGAAAAGAACCGAAACGGACAAACGACTACTCGTAGCAAAACGACTAAGTGGAGAGAAGTCAAGAGAAGTGAATCAAGACTAGGATCAATGCTCAAGGAATTAATGACAATCTTCAAGTAGTTGTAACGAAGAGCTTGTGTCATATATAGTGGTTTAAGACGTGCCTTTCCGGCGAAACGATAAACGGCTTTGGTAATGAGTAAGCACAAAGCAATTATTCAAGTATAGACTAAGATCAGTTTTAATAATAGTCTTAGTCTAGACTAAAATATGAGCAAGGTATTAATTCACTTTCTCTCCCACAAAGGGCCTACTAACCGTATGGGTGCAAAACATGGAAATCATGTTTGATACTTTAAGCTTCTACTAACTCACTCTACATCACCATAGTGAGTCAAGTATACAAGCAATGAAGGTTTGAGAGGATAAAAGAAAAGAAACACAAACCACAAATAAATGTCAAGGAAAGGATGCCGAGAACAAGCACATAGTCAAGTAATGATCAACAGAATTATCAAAGGGCGTGTGGAAGAACGAAAGCGTACCTTGGCCACAAAGAGCAATCCATGAAGGAATAAGTGCTATGCCCAATCAATGACTATGATGAGTACTAAGTCTTCAAGGACTAGTATCATTCCCAATCATCTTGGTATCATCATTCAAAGATGTTAATGATCAATGAAGATGATTCTTCTAAAAGTGCAAGTAACTCAATCCATAACCAATTAATTGATTGATTTTCATGAGTACCTACACAAAGCAAGATGCAAACTAGTAGATACATTTCAAGAGTATATCTAAAATGCATAAAGGCTACTAATCTTAAGTGGGATGCAATATTATCAATTAAAAGACCTATTTTCAAAGAAAACATAGTTTTGACCAAAGAGAAACTTTAGTACAACTAGACCTTCTAATTTGAGGAGACAATGGATCGATCCAAGTTTCAAAGTACAATATACTTCAAAGATCTTGAGTGACCATCGCTCTGATACCAATTGTAGAAACTAGAAGGGGGGGGGGGTTGAATAGTTTCTCTTCGATTGGTGACCAATTTAAAATTACTTTCAATTTGGTTTGTATCAAAACTATCTTTTACTTGATGCTAAGTTGCATAATGATTAGGTTCAATTGAAATGTACTAGCAAGGATAATAAGCAAGTATAATGATAATGAAATAAGTAAAGAGTAAGGAAGGAGACAACCTAGTGGGAAGACACCAAGATTTATAGTGGTTCGACAACGAGGCTCTATCCTCGTTTCTACTCCACTCCTCGAGTACACCTACTCGAGATTTCCACTATATCCACAAGCTCCCTTCTCGGCGGAGAAAACCTTACATCGTTGCTTACATTATTTTGCGACACTAAGCCAAATGTCGAGACCTAATCTTTAGCTAGGACCAATCTACACGACGTTGCCTACTTCACAATTTAACGACACAAGGCTAGATGTCGAGTTCTAATCTTAAGGTAGAACCAATCTTCACGACGTTGCCTACTTCACCATTTTACGACACAAGGCTAGATGTCGAGTTCTAATCGAAAGCTAGAACCAATCTTCACGACTCTTCACTTTGAAGCTAAGTGAGAACGTCACACAACACAACTACTTATCACTTTAAAGTTTAGTGAGAACTCACAAGACACAACCACATCACTTTATAGTTTAGTGAGAACTCCTAATCAAATCTATTACAACTCAACTAGAATTATCCAAGTACACACATGTAGCTTGGATTTACACAACACAAATCCAAGCAAACACATATGCAATGGATGTACACAACAAATCCAAGTATCCACAAATAACTTGGATGAACACAACTAGTCCAAGTATTCATAAATACATTGGATTGACCTAAAACAAAAAGGGTATCATGATGAATATGACTAGCTCATAGATTCATCTTTATCACTACACTAGTGAGTGAGTGATCTTCTCATTGGACATGGTAAAGGAGGGGATCAAGAGGATAATCATATGTAAACATCGTTAACAATTTAAGTGATCATTTACTAATGATTATGCTATAGAAAATAGAAAGAGGGCTGAGAAAATCGTCCAAGAGGCTTGCTGGAAAATGCGATTTGACCCACTATTTAAAGGAGACAAAGTTACAACGGATCTATAACGGCTACTGTGCACGGTACCTTATCTCACCCCGCGGTACCATATCGCTAAGGTACCGCATAGGTACTTAAGGTACCGCCACTAGACTCCGCTCCGTTTTTTTTCTTTTAGTGGGGTGGGAATATCTGAGGTATTTGAACCCTTCAAAGCATATTCTAACAGCATTTGGAATATGCCATTTTCAAATTTTCATTTTCCATTTTAATAAAACATTTTCTAAAAAACAAAGTTTATTAAAAAGTCTTTTGTCTTATTAACAAAAGTGAGTTTTAAGGATAATCATTTTGATGATTGTAAAACCTCTGTTTTTACCCTTATTGACTCTGTCAACTGTAGTACTATTTATATTTGGAATTTATATAATTTCACTTTTGTATGACTTATTAATTATCATATACCTATTGTCATACTACCTTTCATATTTATTTTATATATATATATAAACCTTTAGTCATTTATTGACTACCTTGGCAATTGACTGGCCACTTGATTGAATAATATATGAACCTATAGTCATTTATTGACTACATTGGCAATTGACTGGCCACTTGATTGAAGAATGAAATTCATCACCTCAGTACATATTTGAGATAAAACTGTAACCTTACTTAATTTATTTTATTAAGTACTTGAATTATTTTTATATGTACATATTTACATATAATACTTAAAAGGATTAAATGCCTAAACACTTTAAAAACAATGTATATTATTTTACATTGTCACCTATTTACTTTAATAAAGTAAATTAATTTTAGTAATGTATTTAATAATACACTTTCACTAAGTTATCTAAAAGCTTCAACAAAAATACCTACAACACAAAAATTACCTATAATAATATACAAAGACTATCATTATCATACAACACTTGGCAAAATTTACCCAAAACCCTTCCCATGTCTATACAAAAACGTGTGTATGTATGCATGCATGCACTACCATCATTTGATTTAACTAGCTACAAGTAACCTAGTGTAATCATACACTCCACTAATACCATATACTAATACATGCATAACCTTACTTTACTTACACATAAACCATGCTTTCTTACAAAGCCACTTACACACTCCATACATTTCACTATACATGTCATTTTTGTCCCCCCATTTGACTTATCAAAACCACACGGTTGCAAACTCAAAAAGGAAAGGAAAGGAGTTGCTAGTTTTGCCACATGTTGAAATCAACTAAGACATATCCCAACTAGATACATCATATCTTGGTTTGATCCTTAGTACTAGGTACAAGATTCACCAAATCTTGTCTCTCTTTCTTCTTAAGCCGAAACAAACACACAACACACAACAAAAAATATTTTTCAATCTCACTTCACTCTTTCTCTCTCAACTCACGGCTAAACAACACAAACCACCATTTTTAAACCTTCAAGCTTTACTACTACTCCTATACTATGTCTTCTACAACCTAAAGGTTAATCCTAAGCTCAACCTACAAGAAACCTTGATCATTGAAGCAAGAACAAGAACCCTAGAAGACTACTTGAAGCCCACGGCATGTTTGTGTTTTCCTAGACCTCCATTGTTGAAAGCTTGTCACTTGTTTCTATCTATTCTCATATCATTCCTAAACCTATCTAATCAAGTAAGTCCAAGTTAAAACCTATCTTTTCTAATACATTACCTTTACATATATTAATGTGTACATGTTTATTATGGTAAAGTTAACATTTAAACAAGTATGGAAACCCTAAAAACATAAGTGAAACCCACGGCTAATTTTTATATATAACAAAACTTGATGTAAAAACTTGTCAACTTGGAAGAACATATCAACATGATCTTGTTTAACTTGAAAAATCATGAAAACCTAACCATGCAAATAATATTGGACGTGAGTTTTAAACTCATATTATGATTTTGAGTGATCTTGTAATGTTTAGATATAACTAGGAACATTAGATTCATGTTATTAGGTGCCTTAAAATGTTAAGATCACTACTAGGCCTCATAAGATTAGTTTAAGGTCACTATAATACTTTTCCTAGATAGATAATCATTTTCATAAAATAAATGTTTTTTAAGACTTTTAGTGTCAAAAATATGATTTTATAAAGTTACATGTTAAAAATATAGATCTATAATTATGTTGTATTTAAATGATAGATCTAAGAAGTTTTGGACTAAAATAGTAAATATATGAACTTTCGGGTTAAAAATGGTATAAATAATACTTTCGGACTAAAATGTAATTTTAGTAAGTAAAAGGGGTCTAAATGAATAAGTGTAGAACTTGGTATTTCAAAAACATAAACTTTGATCCACTTTTTAATTAATGCCGAGAGTTCAAGGGTGTGTTTTGAACATATCCGAAACTTTGTAAAGTTAAAAAGGATTAAAAAGAGATTACTAAAATATTAGGGTAAGTTGTGTAAACTTTGGAAAGCCTAGGGACTATGTTGGACATAAGCTGCGACCTAAAACAAACCTTAGGGACTAAAAGTGTCAAGTTACTAAACTTAATAAAACCCTAAGCAACCCTAGGGACTAAACCTGCCTATAGCCGAAACCCATACAAGCACTAGGGGGCAAAAGTGTAACTTATAATAAACATTATTATTAGCCGAAACTATAGGGACCAAAACTGCCATTAAGTGAAACTATAACAAGCCCTAAAATAGGCAGCATACTATAAGGACCAAAAGTGACACTTTATGAAACTTTAGGAAACCCTAGTTACACGTGTAACTAGGGAGGGACCAAAACCGTAAATACTTGAAAGATTTAGAAACCCTAGGGGTATAAAAGTAATTTAATCTCGAGTATCTATTTATTTAAAAGGACTGAAACGTATGTTTATACAAGTATTACGAATCTTAGAATCTTACATATTTTAAATCGTTATTTAAACGCAAAACTTAAATAAACGTAACAATTGTTATTTTTCCAAACCTATAACTTAATAAATGTAAATCTTACGTAAACATGGATTTTAAATAAATGTTATACATTTATAAACCTTATTTATATATTAAATATAAATTGAAAATGTTTAACTTATAAAATAAAAATATTAATTATATTTATTTCCTATCACTTTAAAAGAATATAAAACTATCCTATATAAATATTGAAGTGTTTCATAAGCAACGTAAGTACAAAATATTAATTAAGTGAATTAATTAATTAAACCTTATTATTTATTTTATACCTAAAATAAATACTATTAGAACTTGTACTACGACGAACAAATTACAAGTATTGTAATTAAATGCTTAAAACCAGTTTAAGCATGTACAGATTTATTCTGGAACTTTTATGCATTATGTTATGTACTTACTGAGACCTTATAATTATTTAGGTCGTTGATTGTATCGTGAGCATCCTTATCAGATTTATCTTCTGACTTATTGTTGAACTACTGAGGTGAGTTCATGGCCCCACTTTATATATTGACAAACTTTTAAACCTTTTAACTGGGGAAGAAAACATGCAACGTATTTGATTTTTATGGACATAGATTGAACTGTGAAACCTTTGATTACCATGCCTATTGTAGATGAACAGCATGACCCGTGCATCCGAAACTGTTAGAATTATTGAATTACCTGAATGTTATAAATAGATCTATTTGGGATTGACCGTCCCCATCTGGGTGAGTCATGCTCACTGTGCCTCGGCCGGGACAACAGATGTTTCACATGTCAGCACTTATTTTTGTTATGGGTGCCTTGATAATGATAAGGTGAAGGGTCCTTATCTGTTAAGGACTTAACTGTCAAGTTTCAGTTTCGGGCAATATGGAAATGTAATTACTTTTAAGTATTAATGCTTTGTGCATTACTACTTCTGGGAATATCTAATGTCCAAACTTAACTTAATTAAACCTGTTAATTCACCAACTTTATGTTGACTTTCTAAGCATGTTTTCTCAGGTAACTAAAGCAGGTTATGGTGTGCATGAAGTCAAGAATCATGATAGATTGCATTTATAGAGCTCATCTGGGGTTTTATAAATTGGGAATAAATTCAAACTTTCAAACAATGTTAAAGACTACTGTAATACTATTTGCACATTTAATCATGTAATAAATGTAAGGATAATCTTTTATCTGTTGCTCTATATTTTGTCTGCTGTTGATCCACCTACGTGACACCCAAATATTATTTTCCGCTGCGTTGACTCAATTTGGGGGTGTCACAGAAATGGTATCAGAGCGATAGTTATAGAGAATCAGAACCAAGTTTAAAATAAATATAAAAATAAATTTTTTTATATAATCTGAACTATAACTGCTTTAAAAATCTTTTGGGATTTTTGGGACTAGAATAGTTAAGCATATAGACTGTAGAGCATACATCGATTGTGTGATTGCCTGTGCATTGATTATTAACATCCGGTTAATTAATCTTATAAGTATTAACGTAACCTTTAGCATGGCGAGTGTTAAATGGCAGTATTATATAATTTTAAATTATATTTCTCAAAATTTTTAACTTGAGTAAGTTTATACTTATATCAATTAAAACTATATTACTTTCAGATTTATCATGACTTCACCTACTGATACACCTGCTGCCGTATCTCCGACGACCGTCTTGTGTGGATGGTTATCTGCTAGTGACTCCGGCGATAGTCACGCTTCTGTCGACGTTGCATCCATTGAGGCGCTTACTTCTTCACCACCTGTTTCCCCCGCTGGGGAAGAGGTCCAGGCCCAGATCACGGTACTTGCCGCACGCCAGGCCCAGGACGTAGCAGACATTCTTGCTCAACTAGCGGCCGAACAGACTAAGCGCACTGTTCTACAGCAGCGCAAGGACCTTTTATCGTGGACCGTGAGCTGAGAGGCACACGCTGCCCGAGGAGTGTGGTCGACTACTTACCATTCTCTCCAGTGGTTGCTAGATGAGAACGAGTTCCTTCGAGAGCAGATCTACCTACTGCAGAGTCAGCAGACAGAGACTCACACCGCCCTTATGACCATGGAGCAGACTCTTGCCATATTCTTCGACCTCCAGGATGTCCGCCATCAGGGGTTGACGTCAGAGACCACTCATCTCCGGGGAGTTCAGCAGACTCTCAGAGACCAGTTCCGTGAGGCACTCCGACTGCTCAGAGAGACCAGGACTGCTATGACCGCGATGCAGGATGCCATGCAGGTACCGACTGTCTCATCTCCGCCCGTGGCGCCAGCCGTATCTGAGGAGTCAGTTAGGCATCAGTAGATTAGATGTGCTAGATCTTTTGTACATCATGATAAGCTATTAGGGTTGCACCCCGACTATCATGATATAGGATCTCTTGTATTTGTACTTTTCTTTAGTCAGTTGTATTCCTGTACTGTACTATTTAGACTAGGGATTCATTGAGGATGTACTTTAGATTTCATGTACCACCATCCCAGACAGGCGGGCTGTGCTCTGTCTTGGATGAGGTTGTGCATTTTGTACTGTATTCCTATTCTAGACTTATGGCATGTACTCATTAGCTTTTGTTATATCCGTACTGTATTATATTATGGACTTTAAACAGGTTATCAAATTTTTTGCAAAGTATATGCATGAAATTCCTTTTCGTGTAATCATATAAAACTGTGCTAACACCTTGAACTAATGATTTCATTTTTTTGTATAGTTATAGAAAAATGGTAAACACTAGAACGAACCCCATCAATGCTGAGACTACCCAAAACGTCACTGCTGCCCAATTAAGGGAAATGATTGACCAGGGCATCACATCTGTGATGGCTGCCAGCAGGAACGTGGATGACAGTCAAAATTCCAACAACCGCCAGAATAATCAGACCACCAGGGGTTGCTCTTACCCCGACTTCTTGAAATGTAAACCTTCCTATTACAAGGGCAAGGAAGGAGTGGTGGAACAGATGCAGTGGTATGAGAGGTTGGAAACGGTATTTCGCATCAGTGATTGTGCAGAAGAGAACAAAGTGAAGTTTTCCGCCTGTACCCTACTTGAGAGTGCTCTTACTTGGTGGAACTCTATTGTTGCTACTCTTGGACACGATGCTGCCTATGCTCTCAACTGGACTGAGTTGAAGGAGAGGATGACTGAGAAGTACCGCCCAAGGGGAGAAATGAAGAGCTGGAGATCGAGTTATGGGATCTCAAATGCAAGAACAATGACATCACTACGTACAACCAAAGGTTCCAAGAGTTGACCCTAATGTGCGCCAAGATGTTTGTAGAGGAGGATGAAAAGATTTAGAAGTACGTGGGTGGACTCCCAGACGCCATTCACGACAGTGTGCTCGCATCTCGACCTACTATCGTCGAGAGTGCCATTGAGTTCGCTACTGAGTTGATAAACAAAAGAGTCCGTACCCTATCCGAGAGGCAGACTAACAACAAGCGAAAGGCAGACGAGTACTTCCGCAATCAGCACCAGCAGCATCCTAAGAAGCAAAATGTTGGGCAAGTTTACAGTGCTACTTCTGCAGGAACTAACTCGTACGTGGGCGTCAAACCTTTGTGCCCAAAGTGCAACTATCATCATACGTTTGATAGCCCATGCCAGACCTGCTACCGATGTGGACAAGTAGGTCACTTTGCTAAAACCTGTCGAGTTAATGATGTCACTCAGGCCCGACCCACTCAAAACACTGGAAGCTACAACAACTGTAAAACCCATAAAAATAAGGTCATAATTTAATTCTATTTTCAATTATTTTGAAGTATTTTATAACGTTAAATATTATTATGTTTAACGGTTTAAGTTGAAACCAATATTAAATATTATATTTTAATATTTTAACGAGCAACGAGGACTACTAGTGATCGCGATACCGACGGATGCCAAAAAATTTATATTTTATTATCGATAGTTTCGATATTTAATACTTTCGACGATATCGTTTCAATTACGTATCGAGTCGTTATATTATTATTTTTCGTGTGCGTTTAAACTTTTAAAAAGTACAATTTAACATTTTTAGGTAGTGAAATATTTTCTCGTATAATATTTTGAAACTTATTTTTGTGTTGGTTGACGAACTCACAATTTACGGATTTAAATTTGGGCTTACGTGCATAATTTAGCGTCCCTTACGACTAAACCGGAAACCTTAGGATTACGTATTTACGTTTTTGAACTCCGTTTTTGATGAGACAAATTTTATTGGATAGTTTTGTGTCGTTGATTCATAATTTATAAAAACGTTTTTCGTAAAACGACCCCAGGGCACGCAAATCGAGAAAACTAGAATCGAGGAATACCCGTAAATTAGTGAGGTGGGACAAAATACATTATCACACCCCACTAGCTAACATGGGATGGCACACATGACACCACATCTAAGGATGTGGCATCATGTTAACTAACTAGCTACAAGTGTAAGCATTAGCTTACACCTTAAGCTACTCATTCCACTTCCTAGCCAAAACCACTAGCAACTAACTCACACATACCATTTACTTACATGCAAACCAACACAAATCCTCTCAAAAACCACCCCTTTGCCGTCCACTTTGAAGATACAAACACCCCTTTTGATCTTTTCTAGCCATGAAATACATGTTTACTAGCTCTATCATGGAGTTATCTTGAAGCCTTGTTCATTTGGTGGCCATATTAACAACATTGGAGGTGATTTGCTTGTGTCCTAGGGCTGATTTCTTAACTATTGTTCTTGGTGTTTGATGATCTTGGAGTTACTTGTGGTGTTCATCAAGTTCTTGTCTTCCAAAAACAAGAAATACACTTGGTTGGTAAAGAAGATCATCCTCTCCATTTTCTCTTGATTTTTTGTAAAGAACAAATGTATTTTCTTCATTATTGTATATGTATATGATGTATATATGATGATAAAAATGTTGTGTGGGGATCAAGTGTTGATAAATATGCTTTAAAAGGTTAATAACTATAAGAAATGAGGCTAAAATCATGCTTATTTAGTTGGCTGTATAAAAAAAGTATATAACTAAAACTTGAACTGATAAAATTGCATGATATGATCCATTTACAGTAAGTACAAGATGTTATACACATGTGAGAGTTGACCATGCAATGGAATCATTATAATGAGTGAGATATGATCAAAACAAGTTGGGTGTTCTAATCTGAATAAGCAGTTTTGTAGGGACTGTTAAGGCAAGATAAACTTAAAATGAGCAGTAGCTATAACTAAGTTAAATGTAGCACATAATATGAAGAACATGTCACCCAAAAATGAGCTTCTAATTCATTATAGAACTCTAGATATGGTAAAAATGGTGAACATGTAGATAAAAATCAGATTTTGAGAATTAATGTTTATTATTATTATATAAGCACTCAAATTTTAATTCTATAAAATGTAAAATAAAAACCCACTAACTTATGAAACTTATTTATATAAATATGTAAAAGGTTAATTAAATGGATAAATTATATAAATGGTAGTGGAATAATACTTATAAGTAATAAAAACTATAAACTTGATTTTTACGACTTTTTCGGCTATTATCGTAAAATTAACATTTTTCGCCAATTAAAACTTAGACGATCAAACCAGTCTAATGTAAAGTTTTTAAAATTCATATACTGATATATAAGTAACTAATACAGGGAAAAACCGATAAAACCCGAACTATAGGACATACGGACATTAACAAGCTAACTAAGCATATTGGACTAACAATTGGACTAAATAAGATAAAAACTTATAAAAAGAACTTATTGGGCTTAACCCATTTGGGCCCAACATGGAAAGTATATATACTGATAATATAGGTATAAAATGGGTTAAAACAAGTTAAAGAACTTATACTAAGCTTATTGGACTTAAAATAGGTAAGTAGGTAAAACTAGTAAACTAGTAAAAAGTTACCAAAACGTAAACACTAAAATGAGTAAATAAGGATATATAAACCCACTTGATCATCATCATATGCACAAAATCATCATATGTATATTGTTATTTTGATAAAAGTCATTAGACAAGAGTCTAAGACCGATTATTATTTATATTGGTTTCCGTGACCGAAGCACGCCCGTAGCCGATAATCCGCCTTTCATTATCAACGTGAGTCTATAGCCTCGCTTTATACTAGTTATTAATTGATTTTAAACCCGCGAGGGGGAATACATGTTTTATAAACTTAGAACACAAGATTTTTATGGTATGCTTTGTCCCTCTATGAATGGACCCGTGGTAGCCTTTAAATTGCATTAAGTGATTGCCTTTGTTAAAACCTCAATTATAGACCGTTAATTAACCTATGATGGGTTAACCGCTAGTACAATTAATAGATCTATGGGGGAAGCCGCCCCGGTTCAGTTTTTGTGGACTTGTCATAGAAGCTTAGGCCCGACCTCCACACTGTTTGAACATATTGTATTGAGAAGTCAGGTATACGGCAATGTACCAATAATCTGGAGGTAACCGACAATTAATAAATCTCTCGTCTTATTAGACTGATATGGGAGTGTCTAAGGGCTCGGTTCCATGAGCTTATTGCAATTTATGCTATATACAATTATCATTGTTGATTCAAATTATTATTTGATGCTTATAAGCATGCCACAAACTTATAATCTTTGCTTGTGTTCAAATTGATTTCATAAACCTATAGATTCACTCGGCATTTTTGCTGATCGTTTTACTCACATGTATTTCAGGTAATCAAGAAGTGGAAGCTTGGAGGTCACGGGGAATGAAGTTGTGCACTGCGTTTGTTGTTAAAACTCTTTGATTTATTTATCGTTCCATTTTCAAAACAAACCAATATGTTGTTTTAACTTATCTTTTGGCAACGATTACTTGGGACTACACTACTCTGACAAATGTTTTAGGAACGATAAATCTAAAATGTCTCTTTTCGAGTCGTTCTTTATAAATTATGTGTTGTTGTATCATTGTTTAGCACCCAAAGATGGATTCCGCTGTGTGTAAATTTGGGGGTGTTAAAGATTGGTACCAGAGCCATGAGTTATAGAGAACTAGGTCTTTATTTAAAAAAAAAACCTAAACTATAACTGTCAGTTTTATTTTTCAAAGAGTCGGTGCACATAACTTCGCGTGACTTCAGGTTTAAGCTACTTCTGGGATTACAACTTTAGTATACGTTATTACGTATCCTTTTATTGCCAAGTATTTATAAATAAATACTATGATTCCTTTATTGATATATATTTATATCTAGGATCCCTTTATCGATATATATTTATGTCGTTAAACTTTTCGATAAAAGTTTATCATTTATTAATGATTAACTTAAATAAATACAATGAATTTTTAAGATCTTTCTGTATTTATTTTTGAAGTATTTAAATTGTTTTTATTGCAAAAATTTTATATTATGACCTTACATACCTTCATCTGCGCGCGTTACTTTCATTGTTTAACCCTTTGTGATATCTATATAGATATTCAAATCGTCTTCCGGCTATTTGTGCTTAGACGTCTTTTAACGTAATCTCTAGACCATTGTGTAGCTCAATGTGTCCTTGGAATAGACTAATCGCTATTTATTGACATTTATATGTATCGACTCCGAAGTGTATTGTTCACTTATATCTCGGTAACGTCATCGTCATTTTATAAATCATCGTCTAGATTATGGCGCTAGAATTGGAATACGATTTTACTTATATAAAATTGTATCATTTGTATTTTTCATTAACCTTCTCGCTCCCGGAGTGTAGCATGTTAATGTTCCATTCTTTTCTTGCTATGTTTTGTGTTTTTGACAATTGTGGCACCAAGGAGATTTGCCTACATTGCATTTGAAATCTAAATTACGAACGTCTTTCACCGTCTTGCTTCCTAAATTTCGTGTTGAATACCTTGAAGCATTTTCTGTCATTCATCATGCTATATTTTATTTGATGCTCATTACGAGATTTATTTTTCGTTGTTATAAAATTCACAAGACATGTGTGTATATATGTACATATTTTGAGCCGTTAAGAAGTGTCGAAAAATACATTTTTTGTAGAAACTGCAGGGGCAGTATAACAGGTCAAAACATAAAAGTAAAACCTGCGTTTTTAAAATAAAACAGTCAAACCTGCACAGAACTTGCAGGGGTATTTTGGTCATTTTACATTGGGTTTCATGTCTCGGGTAAAACTAGAAAGTCGTCTGAAACGTCGTTTTGCATCAAAATGCTTTAGACTCTGTGTCTTGGAGATGTCATTGATCGGGTCAATTAGTCGGCTCATATTTAAAAGTTAAATCTGATAGAAAATTCAGAACATGAGTTTTAAATGTTTCTAAGCTGTTTTGATTTCATTTGAGATCGTAAAATTTTAACAAATATTATTTTACAACTAACGAATACTAGTTGCATGTGAAAATGTTTAAAAATAAAAACATTACAGTATTAACAATTACCAGATTAATGGTGTAATTTGAAAATGAATAATATACTTTCTTAAAAGCATGTTGTGTCGAGTATCTTACATAGAATACACATATGGATTGATTTATTCTTTATATATATATGACTCATTTGTCATTCGATGTTATTTTATTTTCATTTTCTTCTAACCTTCCACTGATTTGAGTTGAGTTTTTGAAGTTTTGCCTTCACATTCTTCGTTGACATTCTTATCGCGTATCTCATGACGTTTCCGTCTAAACCTTATAACCCTTTGAAAACTTAACAACTTGTAACCATTTCATTGGTTGTTTTATGAGCTACTATTTGCCACTTTTTGCAAAACTTTGACTACTTTATACGTTGTCATAATGTCATATTATAAATAAATCTGATATTGTTTTACGATTATTTTCACCAATTATTTTAACTTTGGTCTTATAAAATACTTTTCGTAATATTAAAAGTTGCTTATTGATTATCTCACAAATTACTTGTATTTCATAAATTTATAAACTATTTTTAAATTCCATTTTACAAATGGCATGGTTTATATAAAGATAAGAAACGTAATACTTTTCGACGAAACGGAGCACTGCATTGCTAGCCCTAAATTATACATGGCGTGATCACCTATGTCTAATTTAGAAGGAGCCATGCTAGGCTGAATAGTAGTCACCTTAAAAATCTTGATGATAATCAACTTTTTACTTGTAATTATGATAAAGATAAATAAAATGAAATAAATTGAAAAGAAGTTTTGAAAACCTTTATATTTTATGCAAGTAGCACAATTTCTATGCATCCGCATATGTTTTCTTACCTTTCGCTAAACGAATTACGTGATTTTAAGTACGTTTTTACTCGATAATTGTTTTTCCACTTGTTACTTCATTTTGTCTTATAACTGATTTCTTTTGACCGTTCGTCTAATTACTGATTGTTGGTAAATGACGTGAAAGTCTCGATGTTTTATCCTTCCTTCTCGTCCAATCTTCCTTATGCGACTAGGTAGATCCTTGTAATGTCTCTACACGTGAATAATGAATTATCACTAGAGTGATTTCCGTATATCCGGGATGACGTCCGTCACTCTCGTTTGTCTCGAAATCCACCCTTGTAAACCGTGCTTTGACTTCTTTCTTTAAACACTAACATCGTTCATTTGATTTGTTTTAATTACAAGTGATTATTAGGAATTTTCTTTGATTAAAATTTTTGTATGGATCTTCTTTCCGATCATGTATCGACCACTGCTAAGTTAACAAGCTGATATTGGTGAACCATCAACCGCACTAACAAAATCGACAACTTGTTTAATCTATTATTTCTTATCGTCTTACCATCAACGCCTTTATTTTATTATTCTCTTTAAGAATTCATACGACATTTTCTTCGTTCTCTTTTGTACCATTGATTTCGTATTAATTGTTGACTATTATTTACATTCATATTCGTTTGTTATCTTGTCACATTTCGAAACCCGAATATATCCCATGTTATTTTGAAATAATAAACACCTGTATGTATTTCTACAAAGTATTACTAAATTTTTATGGAACTTTTATACATTTTCCAATGATTTTCAATTATCAAAATAACCATTACAAATAAAAGATCAAATTTATACATCATATTTTGTATAACTAAAACTAATGTTTAAAAATAAAATTTTGTTCTACCTTTTGAACTAATTGACTTATCATACTTTACTTTTAATGTAATGAAATTACCGGTTTAATTTATATTCCTAACAATGATTTAATTTGGAAATTATAATATGAGTATAATTAATAAATTTATGTCATTCTTTCAAAGTTTCTTAAGACAACCAAAATAAATTATGAAGCTATTTAACTCTTATTTTGATATATCATCTTTATCAAGAAAGTACCTCAATTGAGTCTTAAGGTAATACCAAATCCGGGACGGATAATTGTGACAAATGTTATTTTAATGATAATGTATAATTTATTCTTTGCTCTCATTTTTCTAGTATTGTGATTTATTATGTTTTACGGTTACGTGAGTCGAGATCCCTTGTCGATCGTCAACCTTAAATCATTTTACCACATCTTGTTCGTTTATGCGTTTATTGAAGTCATTTTTATCTCGTTATGTTCCTCGTATTGAAGATCACTATTTTATTCTGAGTTTAAAATGAATCTCGGGAAGCAGTGTATAAGAAGAAACGATAAGTGTCACCAGGATTTATGCGTGTACTTGTGGAATGATTGAGGACCGAATCTCTTAATGAATGGAGTTAATAATTTTGTTACAACCTCGAGGAGCATGTTGAAGCCGACACCGCAAGTGGAAAGACTCTTGTGATCAAGTGGTTATTATCAAGGGTTCGTTCAAGGTTTTCTCGATGATTAACGATGGAAATCTATACTTGATGTTATTGTTCGACCTTTTATTTTTATGTACTTATGTGGTATGTGATCTAGTCAAATGATCGTAAGTTGTGGGAACTTGAGACGAAATCATCCGATGACGTCCGATCATGTAGAACACATATTATGTAATATCTTTTTGACTTTCAACGACGATGTTTATTGAAACTTTAATGCGCGTTGGCGAAAGTGAGATGGTGTCTTTGTATTATCTCTTGAGTGAGGACCCGCGTGTGAGCACCCTCCGATGACGAAAATGTTTTTCTTGTTAATTCTTTTTGATGTGTGTCCATGGCTATCCAGCCAGTGGCTATCCTTTAAATTGCAACATTCTTTTTAACTGGACTTACCCGAAAATCCTGTCACCTATTCTTGTCGTCGAATGAGCTTCGTGTGATTCATAAAATTTTCATGTGTCAAGCTTGACGGGTGACTTGTGGATAAGGATTTATTTATTTCTTTTTGGTGAGATACAACTTGATGACAAGTTGCGTTTTGTAAAAGAACCAGTGGAGATCATGGATCGAATTTCACGTGGGAACGTGAGGACTTCTTTATAAGGAATGCCCTCATCCTTCCGGGTAGTGAACAACTCGTGTATGAGTCGAGTTGAGCGTCGGGACGTCGCTCCCTTAAGGTGGTGAGGATGTAAAACCCGTAAAAATAAGGTCATAATTTAATTATATTTTCAATTATTTTGAAGTATTTTATAACGTTAAATATTATTATGTTTAACGGTTTAAGTTGAAACCAATATTAAATATTATATTTTAATATTTTGACGAGCAACGAGGACTACTAGTGATCGCGATACCGACGGATGCCAAAAATTTTATATTTTATTATCGATAGTTTCGATATTTAATACTTTCGACGATATCGTTTCAATTACGTATCGAGTCGTTATATTATTATTTTTCGTGTGCGTTTAAACTTTTAAAAAGTACAATCTAACATTTTCAGGTAGTGAAATATTTTCTCGTATAATATTTTGAAACTTATTTTTGTGTTGGTTGACGAACTCACAATTTACGGATTTAAATTTGGGCTTACGTGCATAATTTAGCGTCCCTTACGACTAAACCGGAAACCTTAGGATTACGTATTTACGTTTTTGAACTCCGTTTTTGATAAGACAATTTTTATTGGATTCGTTTTGTGTCGTTGATTCATAATTTATAAAAACGTTTTTCGTAAAACGACCCTAGGGCACGCAAATCGAGAAAACTAGAATCGAGGAATACCCGTAAATTAGTGAGGTGGGACAAAATACATTATCACACCCCACTAGCTAACATGGGATGGCACACATGACACCACATCTAAGGATGTGGCATCATGTTAACTAACTAGCTACAAGTGTAAGCATTAGCTTACACCTTAAGCTACTCATTCCACTTCCTAGCCAAAACCACTAGCAACTAACTCACACATACCATTTACTTACATACAAACCAACACAAATCCTCTCAAAAACCACCCCTTTGCCGTCCACTTTGAAGCTACAAACACCCCTTTTGATCTTTTCTAGCCATGAAATACATGTTTACTAGCTCTATCATGGAGTTATCTTGAAGCCTTGTTCATTTGGTGGCCATATTAACAACATTGGAGGTGATTTGCTTGTGTTCTAGGGCTGATTTCTCAACTATTGTTCTTGGTGTTTGATGATCTTGGAGTTACTTGTGGTGTTCATCAAGTTCTTGTCTTCCAAAAATAAGAAATACACTTGGTTGGTAAAGAAGATCATCCTCTCCAATTTCTCTTGATTTTTTGTAAAGAACAAATGTATTTTCTTCATTATTGTATATGTATATGATGTATATATGATGATAAAAATGTTGTGTGGGGATCAAGTGTTGATAAATATGCTTAAAAAGGTTAATAACTATAAGAAATGAGGCTAAAATCATGCTTATTTAGTTGGCTGTATAAAAACAGTATATAACTAAAACTTGAACTGATAAAATTGCATGGTATGATCCATTTACAGTAAGTACAAGATGTTATACACATGTCAGAGTTGGCCATGCAATGGAATCATTATAATGAGTGAGATATGATCAAAACAAGTTGGGTGTTCTAATGTGAATAAGCAGTTTTGTAGGGACTGTTAAGGCAAGATAAACTTAAAATGAGAAGTAGCTATAACTAAGTTAAATATAGCACATAATATGAAGAACATGTCACCCAAAAATGAGCTTCTAATTTATTATAGAACTCTAGATATGGTAAAAATGGTGAACATGTAGATAAAAATCAGATTTTGAGAATTAATGTTTATTATTATTATATAAGCACTCAAATTTTAATTGTATAAAATGTAAAATAAAAACCCACTAACTTATTAAACTTATTTATATAAATATGTAAAAGGTTAATTATATGGAGAAATTATATAAATGGTAGTGGAATAATACTTATAAGTAATAAAACTATAAACTTGATTTTTACGACTTTTTCGGCTATTACCGTAAAATTAACATTTTTCGCCAATTAAAACTTAGACGATCAAACCCGTCTAATGTAAAGTTTTTAAAAGTCATATACTGATATATAAGTAACTAATACAGGTAAAAACCGATAAAACCCGAACTATAGGACATACGGACATTAACGAGCTAACTAAGCATATTGGACTAACAATTGGACTAAATAAGATAAAAACTTATAAAAAGAACTTATTGGGCTTAACCCATTTGGGCCCAACATGGAAAGTATATATACTGATAATATAGGTATAAAATGGATTAAAACAAGTTAAAGAACTTATACTAAGCTTATTGGACTTAAAATAGGTAAGTAGGTAAAACTAGTAAACTAGTAAAAAGTTACCAAAACGTAAACACTAAAATGAGTAAACAAGGATATATAAACCCACTTGATCATCATCATATGTACAAAATCATCATATGTATATTGTTATTTTGATAAAAGTCATTAGACAAGAGTCTAAGACCGATTATTATTTATATAGGTTTCCGTGACCGAAGCACGCCCGTAGCCGATAATCCGCCTTTCATTATCAACGTGAGTCTATAGCCTCGCTTTATACTAGTTATTTATTGATTTTAAACCCGCGAGGGGGAATACATGTTTTATAAACTTAGAACACAAGATTTTTATGGTATGCTTTGTCCCTCTATGAATGGACCCGTGGTTGCCTTTAAATTGCATTAAGTCATTGCCTTTGTTAAAACCTCAATTATGGACCGTTAATTAACCTATGTTGGGTTAACCGCTAGTACAATTAATAGATCTATAGGGGAAGCCGCCCCGGTTCAGTTTTTGTGGACTTGTCATAGAAGCTTAGGCCCGACCTCCACACTGTTTGAACATATTGTATTGAGAAGTCAGGTATACGGCAATGTACCAATAATCTGGAGGTAACCGACAATTAATAAATCTCTCGTCTTATTAGACTGATATGGGAGTGTCTAAGGGCTCGGTTCCATGAGCTTATTGCAATTTATGCTATATACAATTATCATTGTTGATGCAAATTATTATTTGATGCTTATAAGCATGCCACAAACTTATAATCTTTGCTTGTGTTCAAATTGATTTCATAAACCTATAGATTGACTCGGCATTTTTGCTGATCGTTTTACTCACATGTATTTCAGGTAATCAAGAAGTGGAAGCTTGGAGGTCACGGGGAATGAAGTTGTGCACTGCTTTTGTTGTTCAAACTCTTTGATTTATTTATCGTTCCATTTTTAAAACAAACCAGTATGTTGTTTTAACTTATCTTTTGGTAACAATTACTTGGGACTACGCTAATCTGACAAATGTTTTAGGAACGATAAATCTAAAATGTCTCTTTTCGAGTCGTTCTTTATAAATTATGTGTTGTTGTATCATTGTTTAGCACCCAAAGATGGATTCCGCTGCGTGTAAATTTGGGGGTGTTAAAACAACAGGGGTGGATACAATGCCCGTGGGAACGGGAATGGACAGCAGGGGAACCGCAATGCTACTGGAGGAAACAACAATGGACCCAAGAAGGGAGTTGTGCTCTACGAGTGTGGAGCACCAGGACACACGAGATCAAGTTGCCCTAAGCGGGCAAGCCAGAACAAGAACAGTGGAGGAGCTTCATCCAGAGTGTACGTGGTCGGCAATGCAAAAGCCAACCCCGATTCGAATGTCGTAACTGGTACGTTTCTATTGAACAATCGTTATGCATCTGTCTTATTTGATACTGGAGCAGACCGAAGTTTTATATCCACTGAATTTAGTCAAGTACTAGAAGTTGTCCCTACAAGCTTAGATCACCGTTACTCTGTAGAATTAGCTGACGGTAAAACTGTAGATGCTGACACTATCATTAGAGGTTGCACCTTAAATCTTTCCAAGCACCCGTTCAACATTGACCTTATCCCCGTAAACCTTGGTAGTTTTGATATTATTATCGGCATGGAATGGTTAGCGAGATACCGCGCAGTCATTGTTTGTGACGAGAATCTAGTCCGTATTCTATGGGGAAACGAAACTCTAATCATTCGAGGTGACGGCAACACCGACCTCGCTGACACTAGACTTAGTGTTATCTCTTGTACCAAAGCTCAGAAATATCTGTTGAGAGGATGTCCTATCTTCTTGGCCCATATTTCTCAAACAGATGAAGAAGAAAAACCCGAGAAGAAGCAAATCAAGGACGTACCTATTGTCCGAGATTTTCCAGAAGTCTTTCCTGATGAGTTCCCAGGCTTACCACCGACTCGACAAGTGGAATTTCAAATTGATTTGGTTCCCGGAGCAACACCTGTAGCTAAAGCTCCATACCGGTTGGCACCATCAGAAATGAAGGAATTAGCTGAACAACTTCAAGAGCTATCTGACAAAGGATTCATACGACCCAGTTCCTCACCATGGGGAGCTCCTGTTTTATTTGTCAAAAGAAAGATGGTTCTTTTCGAATGTGCATCGATTATAGAGAGCTGAATAAGTTAACTGTGAAGAATCGTTATCCACTTCCTCGTATTGACGACCTATTTGACCAACTGCAAGGGTCAAGTGTGTATTCCAAGATTGACTTGAGATCTGGATACCATCAGCTACGAGTCAGGGAGGAAGATATTCCAAAGACCGCTTTTCGAACCCGTTACGGCCATTACGAATTCCAGGTTATGCCATTTGGGTTGACCAATGCACCAGCTATTTTCATGGACCTTATGAACCGTGTGTGCAGACCCTACCTGGATAAATTCGTGATAGTCTTCATTGACGACATACTCATTTATTCCAAGAACGAACAAGAACATGGGGAACATCTTGCACAAGTACTAAAGGTGCTCAAGGAGGAGCAGCTCTATGCCAAATTCTCTAAATGTGACTTTTGGATTCCTAGAGTGAAATTCCTTGGACATGTCATCGATTGTGAAGGTATTCATGTGGATCCAGCAAAGGTCGAATCTGTCAAGGATTGGGTATCTCCTAAATCACCAACGGAGATCCGCCAATTTTTAGGCCTTGCCGGATACTACCGTAGATTCATTGAAGATTTTTCCAAGATAGCCAAACCGATGACCAAACTCACACAGAAGGGAATAGTTTGAGTGGGGAGAGAAGGAAGAATCAGCTTTCCAACTGATCAAGCAGAAGTTATGCACTGCACCTATACTGGCCTTGACTGAAGGCAACGATGATTTCGTTGTATACTGTGATGCCTCACACAAAGGCTTAGGAGCCGTATTGATGCAGAGGATGAAAGTGATTGCCTACGCTTCAAGGCAATTGAAGAAGCATAAGAAGAATTACACCACTCACGATCTAGAACTTGGATCCGTAGTTTTTGCTCTCAAAATCTGGAGACATTACTTATACGGAAAAAAGTGTACAGTGCATACTGACCACAAAAGCTTGCAACACATATTGGATCAGAAGGAGTTGAACATGAGACAACGCCGTTGGATTGAGTTACTGAGTGACTACGAATGCGAGATCAAATACCACCCGGGAAAAGCAAACGTGGTTGCTGATGCTTTAAGTCGTAAGGAAACGGACCCTCCTATGAGAGTTCGGGCATTGGTGATGACAATCAGTTTGGATCTACCCAAACAAATTTTAGAAGCTCAGACTCAAGCCCAATTACCTGAAAACCTCGTGAAGGAAGATGTCGGGGGAATGCTCATAATTGATCTTAGCAAAGAAAAGTTAGAACCTAGAGCAGACAGAACCCTATGCCTTCACGGACGAAGTTGGTTACCATGTTATGGAGATTTGAGGAACTTGATCATGCACGAATCTCATAAGTCTAAATATTCTATACATCCCGGATCTGAAAAGATGTATCAGGATATGAAGAAGTTATATTGGTGGCCGAATATGAAAGCCAACATTGCCACATACGTTCAGAAGTGTTTGACCTGTGCTCGTGTCAAAACTGAACACCAGAGACCATCGGGTTTACTTGTACAACCCAAGATACCGGAATGGAAATGGGAAAACATCACTATGGACTTTGTTACCAAACTCCCAAAGTCATCTCACAGTTACGATACTATATGGGTAATCGTCGATCGACTCACCAAGTCCGCTCATTTCTTGCCGATTAGGGAGAATGATCCCCTTGCCAAACTAGCAAAGACGTACCTAAAGGAGATTGTGACCAAACATGGAATACCAGTGTCGATAATCTGTGATCGAGATGGTAGGTTCACGTCAAACTTTTGGAAGGCTTTTCAACGAGCCTTAGGTACCAATTTGGATATGAGCACTGCTTATCATCCACAGACTGAAGGTCAAAGTGAACGAACCATCCAGACTCTAGAGGACATGCTACGAGCATGTGTGATTGATTTTGGAAATGGATGGGTTGACCATATTCCTTTAGTCGAATTCTCCTACAACAACAGTTATCATGCCAGCATTAAGGCTGCCCCTTTTAAAGCACTGTACGGTCGCAAATGTCGTTCGCCTGTGTGCTGGGCGGAAGTAGGTGAATTTCAGCTCACTGGACCCGAGTTAATCTAGGAGACTACTGACAAGATCGTCCTCATCAGACAGAGAATTCAAGCTGCTCGCGATCGACAAAAGAGCTACGCGGACCTAAAATGCAAACCTATGCAATTTGAAGTAGGTGACCGTGTTATGCTCAAGGTATCACCTTGGAAGGGTGTTCTACGTTTTGGCAAACGTGGAAAACTGAATCCACGTTATGTTGGCCCTTTCAAAGTAATAGTCAGGATCGGGGAAGTAGCGTATCGTTTAGAGTTGCCTTAGCAACTGAGTCGGGTACACTCTACCTTTCATGTTTCTAACCTAAAGAAGTGCTTGCTGAAGAACCACTGGCTATGCCATTGGAGGGAGTTCAAATTGGCGACAAACTCCAGTTTGTAGAAGAACCAGAGGAAATCATGGAGAGGATAGTTAAGAAGTTGAAACGCAGCCGCATCTCGCTGGTCAAAGTACGTTGGAACTCTAGGAGAGGCGTGAGTTCACTTGGGAACGAGAATACTCGTTCAAGACCAAGTATCCACACTTGTTCACCTGACCAATAGCTTCATCTTAAGCTTTGAGGACAAAGCTAAAATAACGGGATGGTGCTGTAAAACCTCTGTTTTTACCCTCACTGACTCTCTCAACTGTAGTAATATTTATATTAGGAATTTATATAATTTCACTTTTGTATGACTTATTAATTATCATATACCTATTGTCATACTACCTTTCATATTTATTTTATATATATATGAACCTTTGGTCATTTATTGACTACCTTGGCAATTGACTGGCCACTTGATTGAATAATATATGAACCTTTAGTCATTTATTGACTACCTTGGCAATTGACTGGCCACTTGATTGAATAATATATGAACCTTTAGTCATTTATTGACTACCTTGGCAATTGACTGGCCACTTGATTGAATAATGAAATTCATCACCTCAGTACATATTTGAGATAAAACTGTAACCTTACTTAATTTATTTTATTAAGTACTTGAATTATTTTTATATGTACATATTTACATATAATACTTAAAAGGATTAAATGCCTAAACACTTTAAAAACAATGTATATTATTTTACATTGTCACCTATTTACTTTAATAAAGTAAATTAATTTTAGTAATGTATTTAATAATACACTTTCACTAAGTTATCTAAAAGCTTCAACAAAAATACCTACAACACAACAATTACCTATAATAATATACAAAGACTATCATTATCATACAACACTTGGCAAAATTTACCCAAAACCCTTCCCATGTCTATACAAAAACGTGTGTATGTATGCATGCATGCACTACCATCATTTGATTTAACTAGCTACAAGTAACCTAGTGTAATCATACACTCCACTAATACCCTATACTAATACATGCATAACCTTACTTTACTTACACATAAACCATGCTTTCTTACAAAGCCACTTACACACTCCATACATTTCACTATACATGTCATTTTTGTCCCCCCATTTGACTTATCAAAACCACACGGTTGCAAACTCAAAAAGGAAAGGAAAGGAGTTGCTAGTTTTGCCACATGTTGAAATCAACTAAGACATATCCCAACTAGATACATCATATCTTGGTTTGATCCTTAGTACTAGGTACAAGATTCACCAAATCTTGTCTCTCTTTCTTCTTAAGCCGAAACAAACACACAACACACAACACAAAATATTTTTCAACCTCACTTCACTCTTTCTCTCTCAACTCACGGCTAAACAACACAAACCACCATCTTTAAACCTTCATGCTTCACTACTAGTCCTATACTATGTCTTCTACAACCTAAAGGTTAATCCTAAGCTCAACCTACGAGAAACCTTGATCATTGAAGCAAGAACAAGAACCCTAGAAGACTACTTGAAGCCCACGGCATGTTTGTGTTTTCCTAGACCTCCATTGTTGAAAGCTTGTCACTTGTTTCTATCTATTCTCATATAATTCCTAAACCTATCTAATCAAGTAAGTCCAAGTTAAAACCTATCTTTTCTAATACATTACCTTTACATATATTAATGTATACATGTTTATTACGGTAAAGTTAACATTTAAACAAGTATGGAAACCCTAAAAACATAAGTGAAACCCACGGCTAATTTTTATATATAACAAAACTTGATGTAAAAACTTGTCAACTTGGAAGAACATTGATGAGACTGCTTTCATACATAGTCTCATCGTCCAAATAGGGCTTAAAATGCATTAAATATCATCAAAATACCCAAATATATGCTTGTGTTTGTTTCTTGTGTATTTTAGGTACGGATATTGAGAAAATGACAAAAGATCACAAGAATCATGCAAAAACGAACACGGGAAACGAAGCCGTAAAATGAACCAAGCCCTAATGAAGAATTTTCCAAGAAAACCCTTGAAGAATTGAAGAATTATGAAGAAGGGTCCTCCAATATGGAAGAATTGACACTTTATACCCTTGTATCTTCATAATTACAAGTTTGGTCCCTAAAGTTTGTCAAAATTACAAAAAGGACCCTTAACTTTGAAGAATTGGCAAATTTAGTCCCTCAACAAAACTAAATTGTCAATATTGGTCCTCCAAGAAGTCAACAAACAAGTCAAACCTTGATGAATGAAGAAAATGCCAAAATCAGTCCTTCAAATATCATAAATTTACATTTGAAGTCCTTGATATAAGTTATAAAACATTTTGTGCCAAAAGTGTCAAACTGCCAAAGATATTACAAAGGAAAAAGTTGTTTTGAGCTGTTTTATACAACATGAACAAAACAAGGAAACCAAGGGACCATTTCTGCCAACCAGCAAACCCACCCCACCAATCACTAACCTCCACCTCACTCCCCCCTCACACGTCACCCTCCACTCATGGTTTAAACTTAATTAATTAAACCCTTCCCACCAAAACACATTTTTAAATCCTTTTTTCCCCAAAACAGATTAATCACCCACACTAATCCCTTATAAACCCTAGAACTCCCCAGGTCGGATTAAACACAAAACAAGGGGTTTTTGCCTAATTATTTCCAGATTGATAATTCATCACACCCTAATCCCATCCCAACTCCCAAAAAACGTCACCCTCACCCTCACATGGCTCTCCAACCCTCCCCTGACCCACATTCGAGCTTGAAGACAAACTGAGGACAGCTAATAACGCCTATTAGCATTTTCGTGCTCCCAAAGAAAATATGGACGTCCAAGATCTTCTTTCCACCACTGGCATCCCACATACATCAAAAATTCATCACATGGGTTCTTGACCAAGTTCAAAAAATGGCATCTTCCTGGCATCAAAAAGATTCTTCAAGGGCAAAAGTGGAAGTTCATGGCGTTAGGGTTTAAGTTTCTATTTAGTTCTAGAATGAATTTGTAGCCTCTATATAAAGGCATATAGGAATTTCATTGTTCTTGTTCTTTTTTCTTCTCTTTGGTCATAACCCTGTAAATCCATTTTTATTTTATGAAATGAAATGGTACTGAGTTGTTGACGAGAAACAAAAAGAGCCCACTTACTTTCCATTTGCATTTTTAAGTTTTCAAGTTGAAATTTTCATTTTCTGTTTTTGTGTTGTTTGGAGACTCAAGTTTGACCAGTTTTAATTTACCCATCCAAGTGCTTTAAACTGATTACATGAGCCTGATATTCTTGTTGAATATCAAGCTCAAGTAAGGTTTGAGGTGTTTGTTGATTTAGTATCATTGGCAATTTTCAGAAAACCATAAAAACCAGTTTTAAACATTACTGTTTCATTTAAAAAGCTATAAGCTATAAGGTGACTTGTCAATAAGTCAATCTTATAGCCTATAGGCTCTTGTATCAGGTTATCTTTGCTTTTGGTTGTTTGATTTTGGCAGGTTCAAAACAAGGACTGAGAACAACATCATCATCATCATTTTCATTTTTGTCTTTTAATTGCCAAAAGTCTGCACAAGCCCGGGCTTGTTTGGAGGTGACTTTTCAGTCACTGTTGGGCCTGGATGTAGGCCCAATAAGGTAGCATTCTTGTTCTTAGTTTTCAGCTTTTAATTTGGTGCTTTGTGTGATTTATGTGAAATTTAAATGCAAGTTGTTAAGTGTTTGTTTGAGTGTTGGATATTGCTTAATTTAGGTATTCATGCATGCTAGAAGGGTTTGAAATCATTTTTAGTAGAGTTGAATAGGTTTACTTTGTTAAATTTAAGTTTCTGATTATTAAGGCGTGTTTGGATTTGCATATTAACTGAGATATTTGAAAGATTTTTGGGTTAAAAATCAGTTTGACATACTCACTAGGTAGTTATTAGGTTGTATGCTAGTTTAGTTTTCATTTTGGGAGTTGGAAATCAGATTTGCATGCTTATTTTTGATAATACTAGTTAAAATCAGAAAGTCCTTCTTGTGCATGATATTGTGGAAATTTGTGCATCAAATTTGACAAGTTGTTAGATAATAGGTTATTTAAGGATTGTATATTGCTTATTTGCCATTTGATTGGACTGAGTACAAGATTTGAGGCCTTGAAATTCAAATTTGTGCAAGTAAATTTGGCTTACTATTCATCAGAAACATCTAGTTTATCAGTAACTTCTCGTCTTGAGAAGTTCCGACCTTATCTCGTCTTGACGAAATGCATAGTGTATACGGACCATTCGGCTATTAAGTATCTCATGGCAAAGCAAGATGCTAAGCCTAGATTACTTCGTTGGATTCTCCTCCTTAAAGAATTTGATCACACCATTGTTGACAAAAAAGGAGCCGAGAATCTAGCGGCCGATCATCTATCTCGTTTGGAAGATCCTCACCAAAGTGTTTACGAGCCCAAGGAAATCACCGAAACATTTCCGCTCGAGACACTTGGTGTAGTGAATTCTAAGCTTGATCCTTCCACCAGTTTGCGGATTTTGCAAATTACCATGCGGGTAACTTCATCATTAAGGGTATAACGACTCAAGAAAAACGAAAATTCTTTCGTGACGTCAAGTTCTACTTTTGGAACGACCCTTACTTGTTTCGAACTTGTGCGGATCAAATCATCCGACGTTGTGTATTTGGCACCGAAGCTTCTAACATCCTTAGAGCTTGCCTTGAGGGACCCACGGGTGGTCACCACGGTGCTAATCTCACGGCTAAGAAGGTGTTTGATGTCGGCTTCTTTTGGCCTACTATTTACCGAGATGCACAAGATCTTGTGAAGTCGTGTGATGCATGCCAACGAAAAGGAAAAGCCTCACAAAAAGATGAAATGCCACAAAATATCATCCAAGTGTGTGAGATCTTTGACGTTTGGGGTATAGACTTTATGGGGCCATTCCCATCATCTCGTGGTAATAAGTACATCTTTGTTGCGGTTGACTGCCTTTCTAAGTGGGTGGAGGCAAAGGCCTTGCCCACCAATGATGCTCGTGTGGTAGTCAAGTTTTTGAAAAGCTTGTTTTCTCGGTTTGGAACCCCTCGTGCTATCATAAGCGATCGTGGAACCCATTTTTGTAACGACCAATTTGAAAGGGTTCTAAGGAAATATGGGGTTACACATCGGCTTTCTACGGCTTATCACCCACAAACGAGTGGGCAAGTCGAGGTTTCAAACCGCGCGTTGAAGAGGATCTTAGAGAGGTCCGTTGGGGAAAACCGACAATCATAGTCGGATAAGTTGGATGATGCTTTATGGGCCTTTAGGACCGCTCATAAGACGCCCATTGGGTGCACTCCCTATAAGCTTGTGTATGGAAAGAATTGTCATTTGCCTATCGAATTAGAACACAAGGCTTATTGGGCCCTAAAGCATTGTAATGATGATATGGAGACCGCGGGAAAACACCGGAAAATGCAATTGAATGAATTAGATGAATTGAGGGATAATGCTTATGAAAATTCATTGATTTATAAAGAAAAAACTAAAAAGTTACATGATTCTAAAATTAAAAACCGGGTTTTTAACATTGGGGATCAAGTTTTGCTTTTTAATTCAAGATTAAAAATCTTTTCCGGTAAATTGAAATCCCGTTGGTCCGGTCCATTCACCGTGACTCAAGTGTTTCCGTATGGGACCATCGAGCTAGCTCAAGATGATGGTCCTAACTTCAAGGTGAATGGACATAGGTTGAAGCACTACTTTGGCGGGGAAGTTCCATCCTTGAACTACCTCGACCAAATCACCTTCCCTAATGATAATTAGTATTGAGGGGACCGAGTCGAGCTCATGACTCGGTAATCAAAAACGAGGTGCCTCGTGGGGGATTCCCATGCTTATCCTATGCACATATTATCGCTTTCTAATGTAGTTAACGTGTGGGGATTTGTGCCCTTCCAACCTTTGTTCCGTGGTTGTTTGTGCATTGTGGTTTTTAGATCATGATCTTCACGATTGGAGCCTCTCGTGTTCGTTTTATGGGAGCACTCGATCGTTTGCTTTGAAGACTTTCTCAATATCCATGATATATCCTTGATTGTTCTAACCTTAGGTTTTTAGCACACTTCATAAACGGCTATTAATTTATTGGTTACACCCTTTCCATGCTAGATTAGGCATTCGACTACGTCTCTAGTATGGGGGTGTTTGCACCCCTAGACTCGAAACATTAAGGACAATGTTTAACTTTAGTATGGGGGGGTGAATAGATACTTGCCTTGCCAAACCTTCACGCTTTCCAAAGTTTATCTTTTTGTTTATCATTTTTGTTGCAAAATAAGGCTAAAAATGGCCAAATTTTAAAAATTTTCTCATGTTTTATAAGTGTTTGAAGACACGAATGTAGGTTTTCTGATGGCGAGAATAAGAGTAATTTTTGACTCGACCGTGCATGTTGAGCACTTAGCTTTGATTCCTTAACTACACATTAGGCTAAGTCTCTTAAATGAGGAAGAGAAATGATAGAGTTAATTATAAGTTACTATGCTAAACGTAGAGTACTCGTATTCTTTCAAAAACTCATGTGTTCTCGTTGTTTGCTTATTCTCCCTTCGCTTGTAAATATTTTTTGCTTAATAAATATTGACTTAGCGGTTTAGTTAGGATTGTTGGGTTTCTAGTCTTTTCTAGTAGCTTCCGTGTAATTAAATTGGAAAGACATTAAGGTATCGCCAGCGTCACGGTTTTGAAGTATTGGCACCCTAATAATCAAAAGCTTCACCCAATAATAAGATTTCAAGTGCTCACCTAAATCTAGCAAACAATTTGAAGCCCCACAAGGCCGAAAAATCTATGCAAAACTGAAAGTGAATCAAGCCTTAATCTTCGAAGCTTTAAAGATCCAAAATTCGCCTTAGCGTGAGTATATACGTCTTTGGCTAATAAAACCACCGATGAGGCGGATAATAAAAGGCAAGGCAAGACCGAAGTCATAATAAAAGCTTCATGGTGAAGTTGAATAAAAGATGGAGGTAAACCAAAGATAATAAGGCCCTTCCGTTAGGGGGCGTATAAAAGTCTTGGTAATAAGTCTCATGTTCAAAACCGTTATAAAACCGTGTTTATCGATTCTTCTTGTCAACTTAATTTTTTGACATCGTTGTCTATTGGTAGGGGTTATTGATTTGATGTTCTTAGTTACACCGTTAGGACTCTATTTTTAGACCTAAATCTCTATTATCGCATAAGTCAACAATGTATCCTCGTGAAACATTCAAGACAAAATAAAATATAAGAGATACAACTTAGGAATAATGGGAGGATAAGTACGTGATTAGGGCATATGAGTAGTGTTAGCATTACTAACTTATAATGACAATGATCTCGTTGCACGCTTAGCATGGAATTGGAGTGAAAATCGAGGACGCTGAAATTATTTCTAACGAAGCATTCACGTGTTTTTATTCTATGAACCTAAACGTCCCATTTTGCGATGAAAATCATACATTATGTCTAAAACGCAAGTAGTAGTAATAGTAGTAGTGTAGCTAGTTTATCATTCAATAAAGTGAATAAAATTAAAATTTTGGAGGTGCTACGATACTTTATTCTAGCATTGCGTGAGGGCACGGCAATGGTTTAGTATGGGGGAGTGATGAGACTGCTTTCATACATAGTCTCATCGTCCAAATAGGGCTTAAAATGCATTAAATATCATCAAAATACCCAAATATATGCTTGTGTTTGTTGCTTGTGTATTTTAGGTACGGATATTGAGAAAATGACAAAATATCACAAGAATCATGCAAAAACGAACACGGGAAACGAAGCCGCACAATAAACCAAGCCCTAATGAAGAATTTTCCAAGAAAACCCTTGAAGAATTGAAGAATTATGAAGAAGGGTCCTCCAATATGGAAGAATTGACACTTTATACCCTTGTATCTTCATAATTACAAGTTTCGTCCCTAAAGTTTGTCAAAATTACAAAGATGACCCTTAACTTTGAAGAATTGGCAAATTTAGTCCCTCAACAAAACTAAATTGTCAATATTGGTCCTCCAAGAAGTCAACAAACAAGTCAAACCTTGAAGAATGAAGAAAATGCCAAAATCAGTCCTTCAAATATCATAAATTTACATTTGAAGTCCTTGATACAAGTTATAAAACATTTTGTGCCAAAAGTGTCAAACTGCCAAAGATATTACAAAGGAAAAAGTTGTTTTGAGCTGTTTTATACAACATGAACGAAACAAGGAAACCAAGGGACCATTTCTGCCAGACCAGCAAACCCACCCCACCAATCACTAACCTCCACCTCACTCCCCCCTCACACGTCACCCTCCACTCACGGTTTAAACTTAATTAATTAAACCCTTCCCACCAAAACACATTTTTAAATCCTTTTTTCCCCAAAACAGATTAATCACCCACACTACTCCCTTATAAACCCTAGAACTCCCAAGGTCGGATTAAACACAAAACAAGGGGGTTTTGCCTAATTATTTCCAGATTGATAATTCATCAAACCCTAATCCCATCCCAACTCCCAAAAAACGTCACCCTCACCCTCACATGGCTCTCCAACCCTCCCCTGACCCACATTCGAGCTTGAAGACAAACTGAGGACAGCTAATCAACGCCTATTAGCATTTTCGTGCTCCCAAAGAAAATATGGACGTCCAAGATCTTCTTTCCACCACTGGCATCCCACATACATCCAAAATTCATCACATGGGTTCTTGACCAAGTTCAAAAATTGGCATCTTCCTGGCATCAAAAAGATTCTTCAAGGGCAAAAGTGGAAGTTCATGGCATTAGGGTTTAAGTTTCTATTCAGTTATAGAATGAATTTGTAGCCTCTATATAAAGGCATATAGGACTTTCATTGTTCTTGTTCTTTTTTCTTCTCTTTGGTCATAACCCTGTAAATCCATGTTTATTTTATGAAATGAAATGGTACTGAGTTGTTGATGAGAAACAAAAGAGCCCACTTACTTTCCATTTGCATTTTTAAGTTTTCAAGTTAAAAATTTCATTTTCTGTTTTTGTGTTGTTTGGAGACTCAAGTTTGACCAGTTTTAATTTACCCATCCAAGTGCTTTAAACTGATTACATGAGCCTGATATTCTTGTTGAATATCAAGCTCAAGTAAGGTTTGAGGTGTTTGTTGATTTAGTATCATTGGCAATTTTCAAAAAACCATAAAAACCAGTTTTAAACATTACTATTTCATTTAAAAAGCTATAAGCTATAAGGTGACTTGTCAATAAGTCAATCTTATAGCCTATAGGCTCTTGTATCAGGTTATCTTTGCTTTTGGTTGTTTGATTTTGGCAGGTTCAAAACAAGGACTGAGAACAACATCATCATCATCATTTTCATTTTTGTCTTTTAATTGCCAAAAGTCTGCACAAGCCCGGGCTTGTTTGGAGGTGACTTTTCAGTCACTGTTGGGCCTGGATGTAGGCCCAATAAGGTAGCATTCTTGTTCTTAGTTTTCAGCTTTTAATTTGGTGCTTTGTGTGATTTATGTGAAATTTAAATGCAAGTTGTTAAGTGTTTGTTTGAGTGTTGGATATTGCTTAATTTAGGTATTCATGCATGCTAGAAGGGTTTGAAATCATTTTTAGTAGAGTTGAATAGGTTTACTTTGTTAAATTTAAGTTTCTGATTATTAAGGCGTGTTTGGATTTGCATATTAACTGAGATATTTGAAAGATTTTTGGGTTAAAAATCAGTTTGACATACTCACTAGGTAGTTATTAGGTTGTATGCTAGTTTAGTTTTCATTTTGGGAGTTGGAAATCAGATTTGCATGCTTATTTTTGATAATACTAGTTAAAATCAGAAAGTCCTTCTTGTGCATGATATTGTGGAAATTTGTGCATCAAATTTGACAAGTTGTTAGATAATAGGTTATTTAAGGATTGTATATTGCTTATTTGCCATTTGATTGGACTGAGTACAAGATTTGAGGCCTTGAAATTCAAATTTGTGCAAGTAAATTTGGCTTACTATTCATCAGAAACATCTAGTTTATCAGAAACATCTAGTTTATCAGTAACTTCTTTTGGTGATTTGTGTGCAATTTGAGTGAAGACTTGTTTGTTTTTTTGTTGTTGTTACTAACTCCCCACAACCCAATTGGTGTGGGGGTGCCCATTTGTCCATCAAAAACATCATCAAATCTCATTGAACAAGGCCTCTTGTTCTTATCTTCACGTGTGAAGACACGTCTGTTTTACTTGGGAGTTCATCAGAAACACAATGCAATCTGGGCACTTGATTTGATCCATTAGGTTTGATTCTAGGTTGTTTTTGATTAAGGGTGTGTTGTTAAGTAAGTTTAAGTTACTGTGTTTGTGTTTTCAAAGTTTAAAAAAAAAAGTTTTTCAAAAAGGACGTGGCCAGGACTCGAACCTGCGCCACTCCTCTCATACACCAACGTGATAACCAGTTGCCCTAGGGTCTTTTGACTGGTTATCACTTGGTTTGCTTAATATTTAAGTAATCCTTGTTTTTTAGCTTATTTAACTAACAACTTATTTAAAAGCTTATTCCAGCTTATTTTCTTAAGGTTTTTACAAGTTAGTATTTTTCTTTTTTTTTTATTTAGTTTTAGGACTTTTTGGTGCAAAAAGTTTATTTTTCCCGTATTTAATTAATTTTCTAGGATTATTTTAAGTTTAAATTTTAGAAAGTGAATAAAAAATAGGAAAAAGTATTTTAAAAATCTGAAAAAATAGTTTTTAGGTTATTAATTATATTTTTGAGGTTTACATCACTTTAAGTTTTCAAAAAGTCTTATTTTTAATTTTATTTGATTTTAGGGGTTTTAACCAACTTTAAAATTTAATATAAAATTATTAAATAGGTTTTGGAAACTTTTAATTGCATTTTTGTCTTAGTTACATTATTCTAGATTTTTGGTAATTTTTTAGAATTTTTTTATAAACTTTGAATTTTTTTTGAATATTTTAATATTATTTTATTATTAAAAATTGAAAGTTTGATTTTTTAAGTTTTTACATTTTCCCTAGATTGTAGACACTTAATTAGGAGTTTTGTAACTTTCCAAATATTTTTAGGGCTTTTCAATTATTTTCTAGAATTAATTTAAGTTTTAATTGATTTTAATAGTTTTTAAGTATTTAAAAATAGTTTTATTTGGTTTTAAAATTTTTAAAAAAATACTTTTTAGCTTAATTAGGTTATTTTTGAGGTTTACAAACTTTAAAATCTTGTTTAGGGCTTTTTAATAATTAATTGTGATTTTTAGGGCTTTAATTAGCATTAAAAATTCATTATCTAATTAATTAAAAGGTTTTAGCAAGTTTTGATTTTTTGTAAACTCTTAGAATTTTATTGTGGATTTTTAGGAATTTTTAGGAATTTTTAGGTTAAAATTTTAATTTTGCACTATTTACGGTTTTACGTGATCGCCTTTTTCGTCTTAGTTTAATCCGTCTTCGTAACCGTCTTTCTCTTCTAATCTCATTTCTTTCTTTCTTTCTCAATCATATAATCACAAATCAAAATCATCTCTTAACACAACGCACAAGCCTCCTCGAGAACGAACTCACCTTTAGGGTCATTCACACACGGTTTTCCTAAATCGTCATGCATACTTGCCCTTTTTGCTCTCTTTTCCTAAAGAGTAGTAAAATCACTACATCAAACATATCAACATGATCTTGTTTAACTTGCAAAATCATGAAAACCTAACCATGCAAATAATATTGGACGTGAGTTTTAAACTCATATTATGATTTTGAGTGATCTTGTAATGTTTAGATATAACTAGGAACATTAGATTCATGTTATTAGGTGCCTTAAAATGTTAAGATCACTACTAGGCCTCATAAGATTAGTTTAAGCTCACTATAATACTTTTCCTAGATAGATAATCATTTTCATAAAATAAATGTTTTATAAGACTTTTAGTGTCAAAAATATGATTTTATAAAGTTACATGTTAAAAATATAGATCTATAATTATGTTGGATTTAAATGATAGATCTAAGAAGTTTTGGACTAAAATAGTAAATATATGAACTTTCGGGTTAAAAATGGTATAAACAATACTTTCGGACTAAAATGTAATTTTAGTAAGTAAAAGGGGTCTAAATGAATAAGTGTAGAACTTGGTATTTCAAAAACATAAACATTGATCCACTTTTTAATTAATGCCGAGAGTTCAAGGGTGTGTTTTGAACATATCCGAAACTTTGTAAAGTTAAAAAGGATTAAAAAGAGATTACTAAAATATTAGGGTAAGTTGTGTAAACTTTGGAAAGCCTAGGGACTATGTTGGACACAAGCCGCGACCTAAAACAAACCTTAGGGACTAAAAGTGTCAAGTTACTAAACTTAATAAAACCCTAAGCAACCCTAGGGACTAAACCTGCCTATAGCCGAAACCCATACAAGCCCTAGGGGGCAAAAGTGTAACTTATAATAAACATTATTATTAGCCGAAACTATAGGGACCAAAACTGCCATTAAGTGAAACTATAACAAGCCCTAAAATAGGCCGCATACTATAAGGACCAAAAGTGACACTTTATGAAACTTTAGGAAACCCTAGTTACACGTGTAACTAGGGAGGGACCAAAACCGTAAATACTTGAAAGATTTAGAAACCCTAGGGGTATAAAAGTAATTTAATCTCGAGTATCTATTTATTTAAAAGGACTGAAACGTATTTTTATACAAGTATTACGAATCTTAGAATCTTACATATTTTAAATAGTTATTTAAACGCAAAACGTAAATAAACGTAAGAATTGTTATTTTTCCAAACCTATAACTTAATAAATGTAAATCTTACGTAAACATGGATTTTAAATAAATGTTATACATTTATAAACCTTATTTATATATTAAATATAAATTGAAAATGTTTAACTTATAAAATAAATATATTAATTATATTTATTTCCTATCACTTTAAACGAATATAAAACTATCCTATATAAATATTGAAGTGTTTCATAAGCAACGTAAGTACAAAATATTAATTAAGTGAATTAATTAATTAAACCTTATTATTTATATTATACCTAAAATAAATACTATTAGAACTTGTACTACGACGAACAAATTACAAGTATTGTAATTAAATGCTTAAAACCAGTTTAAGCATGTACAGATTTATTCTGGAACTTTTATGCATTATGTTATGCACTTACTGATACCTTATAATTATTTAGGTCGTTGACTGTATCGTGAGCATCCTTATCAGATTTATCTTCTGACTTATTGATGAACTACTGAGGTGAGTTCATGGCCCCACTTTATATATTGACAAACTTTTAAACCTTTTTAACTGGGGAAGAAAACATGCAACGTATTTGATTTTTATGGACATAGATTGAACTGTGAAACCTTTGATTACCATGCCTATTGTAGATGAACAGCATGACCCGTGCATCCGAAACTGTTAGAATTATTGAATTACCTGAATGTTATAAATAGATCTATTTGGGATTGACCGTCCCCATCTGGGTGAGTCATGCTCACTGTGCCTCGGCCGGGACAACAGATGTTTCACATGTCAGCACTTATTTTTGTTATGGGTGCCTTGATAATGATAAGGCGAAGGGTCCTTATCTGTTAAGGACTTAACTGTCAAGTTTCAGTTTCGGGCAATATGGAAATGTAATTACTTTTAAGTATTAATGCTTTGTGCATTACTACTTCTGGGAATATCTAATGTCCAAACTTAACTTAATTAAACCTGTGAATTCACCAACTTTATGTTGACTTTCTAAGCATGTTTTCTCAGGTAACTGAAGCAGGTTATGGTGTGCATGAAGTCAAGCATCATGATAGATTGCATTTATAGAGCTCATATGGGGTTTTATAAATTGGGAATAAATTCAAACTTTCAAACAATGTTAAAGACTACTGTAATACTATTTGCACATTCAATCATGTAATAAATGTAAGGATAATCTTTTATCTGTTGCTCTATATTCTGTCTGCTGTTGATCCACCTACGTGACACCCAAATATTATTTTCCGCTGCGTTGACTCAATTTGGGGGTGTCACAATGATCACTAAGTATGATTAAGAAAGGTTAGTGATATGATTATTACCTTGATGATAGTGTTAGTTAAATAATTCATTTTGTGTTTTACACTAAATGTGTTGTATGGTTTGTTGTGATCAAAAAAGAAAGATTAGTTAACACTAATAATGTTTTTAGGCATCACTTGCATTAACAATATAGGTTATACCTCCACACCCGATGATGATATTTGGGGGTTGAAGGTAAAATAAAATAAAAGAATATTTTAACGAGAACCCCTCCTATTTCAGCTGCTTTACGCGAAAGAATTGCAGTTATACCTAAAGCTTATGGGATACAGACATTAGTTACTAGTACTAAAGCTTCTACCCAGCAGAGAGATTAAGATTATTGTTGATGGCGATTGTGTAGGAAGTTGCAAAGAATCTGCTTCATTTGCTGCGGGGCTGAGCGAAAAGGGGCGCAGAAAAGAAGTACATCAAATGGTGGAAATAAAAGAAGATACTAAGAATAAAGAAATGCGCGCCTTGCGGGGTGCTGTAAAAAGGGGTCATGCATCCACTATTACTGGTTCAAATTTGCACTAATTTTGACTTCTAAAGAGGGGTAGCTACTCCTCCCAGGGTTTGTTGGATGATGGTATTGTCGAACTAATTGGACCTGAAGAGGGAAAAAGGTATGTCCAAAAACATGGACATTCATCATCTCTTTACGAGGGATGTCGAACACAGCCATACAAAATACACCCATTGTGAGTTGGATGTGTCTTTCAGGTTTAGGGTTGCCTAAAGTGGTGGATATATCCCTACAAAATACACCCATTGTGAGTTGGATGTATCTTTCAGGTTTAGGGTTGCCTACCTTGTCACGTAGGGTGAAACAGGTTAGGAAAAATGGGGTATCCTTTGACCAAGTATTCCCGGGCTTTTCGGTGCTAGAAATGACACTAAATCTAGTGTTGACTATATCGGGGTTACCGGACCCTCGTATAATCAAGGTTTCATCTCCCCAAGGTATACGAACCAATTTTTGATCACATAATATAACTGCATGATACTTGCTAGTCAATTCATGGCAATGATGACATTAAAGCTACCAAGACCTACTGGAATCTGATTGATGTAAAACGGGTGATTGGAAAGGTTTAAGGTACAACCTCGAATGATGGTGTCAACCGTCACAACTTTTTCGTTGTCTAGTTCTACCGTATAGTAGGGGTCTAAAACTAATGGAGTGATTTCCAATATTTTACTAAATTTAGTAGATATAAAGCTTCGTTCTGCTCCGGTGTCAAACAAGACAAATACATATCGTTGGTTTAGTAAAAACGTACCGGTAACAGTGTTGGAATCTGGATTGGTTGGGGCATTGCCAACCATGTACACTTGTGACGAAGTTCCCTTGTTGTCCTTCTTCTGATTGGCCAACTTGGGACAGTCGGGTCTCACGTGTCCAGGGGTTCCACACTCGTAACATACCACAGCTTTCTTTGGTCCACTGCTGCTTCCACCTGTGGGGTTTCGGTTTCCTTGTTGCCCACTTCCGCTCCCACGAGCATTGGACTTGCCTTTGTTTCTGTTTCCGGGGTTGTTATTGGGTCGAACCGGGGTAGCAACATTTGCTTGACATTCACGAGCAAAATGGCCTTGTTGGCCGCACTTGTAGCATCCTTGGCATTGTCCTCTAGCAACATGATGATAGTTGCACTTTGAACACTTACGCTTGGATCCTGAGTAGTTCTTAGTGCGGGTTGTGGGAGTAGTGTCATCCGTTTTCCCAAAATTTTGCCTTTTGGAAGGCTGCTCGTGCTGACTACGAGAGCTTTCATCTGATTTTCTCACGTTATTCATTTGCCTTTCAGACAGATTTCAGGCTCGCTTGTTGATCAGCTCAGTCGCAAATTCCATAGCACCTTCAACGGTAGTGGGTCGTGAAGCTAGCACTGTTGATCCCAAACTTAGATCGATTTAGCTTTGTGTATACGAGATTAGATCAAGTTAGGCACATAGAGAAACTTTGTTTTTGTATAAAGTAATCTAAGTGTTATGCGGAATTAACACTTAAACAAGAACACACAAAGATGTAAACAAACTTTCACTTAATTGATAATAACAAACTTGCTTACAATGAAAGTGTTTAACGTATGAAAACTTATTATCAAACATAACCTAAAGGTCTTCTTTTATAGACATAAGAAGCCTTGTACAAGAGTCTACGTATCAACTATTCTAGGTAAAGATAATTATAGAAAATACAATGTTGAACTTATCTTTACTAGAAACAAACTAGAAACATTATACGCGTAGACTAAATCTTTCCATCAGTGCTTGTCTTCAACCTATCAATGCTTGACTTCTTCTTGTCAACGCTTGATCTGTCAGCGTTTGTTTTCTTCCTATCAACGCTTGTTTTCCTCTTGTCAGCGCTCAAGTGGACTGGCTATATTTTATTCCCAACAATCCTCCCCTAAACTTGATATCTACTCTAGTAATCAAGTTTCTGAATAAACATTAAGAACTAAGAGGAATCTTACAAACTTGATCATATTGGTAATAAATATGTCTGATAAAATATTTGGCCACGTCACTTGAATAGTCAATCTCCAGCTGTGTTGTCTTCATCTTCTCCAAAACTTCTTTGGACATGGAATACTGACCATCTACAAGTAGATACTCAGCAAACTTTGTAGAACTCAAATAATATACACCAACAGCTGAATACAAACGGCATTGAAGACCACTGAGGTCATCTTCAAGATCCTTCCAAACAGCAGGATCTTCATCTCTTGGTCCACACATTCTCTTGAATGTTGACCAAAGTTTTATTGCACTGACTGAAGTAGGAGCTTCAGTCTCATACTTGGCCTCTAACAACCTCCAAAGGTCTACCAAGTCTTCTCTATCAACACTTGCAAAAAGAGATATGAGTGTAGTAAAAGTGTGTACCTCTTTCCCATACCTGCCAATCTTCCAAAACCTACATTCATCTTCTTCATAGCTTATAATAGGGTTTCTGGAATCAAGAGGTAACACTTGTACCATATCTGAAGCTTCCAATTGTGAGAGCTTGATGCTCCTTCTTATAACAGCTTCACTTGGATTCAATCTATCCATATCCTTAGGAAACTCAAGAGGAACTCCCTTCTTCAAAGGTCTGGGAACAATCATTGCCTTCTTAAGCTCCATCTCTTCTGCAAGTTCTTCTTTCCTTTCATCAGAAAGAAGTCTTAGAGTGTTTTCTTCCTGCACTCTTGCCCAAATGGGATAAGCCTTGTACTCCAACTCTTCAAAGGATAATCCCAACAATTTCTTATAGGTCCATCCTGTTCCATGACATCTGAGTAGCATGTAGTACAGCTCCCTTCTATCCCTTTTCAACATTGAGAGAATATTGCTAGCTTTATGTTTTAGAATTACCTTCAAGTCTTTTTGTACTCTTAGAAGAATATCCAAACCCCATATCTGGTCTGAAATAGTCAAATCTGGATTCTCCATACACCTATCTTCCCAAGCATGGTACATCTGGACAACTTCTGGCATATAAAAATCTACTTGCAATTTCAACTCATTCAGCTTCTCTCTTGCCAAATCATCACCATACTCAAGTCTTTCTGGTTGTTCTATTATCATCACACTTGAGTCTGAACTAGCTTCATCACTTCCTTCTTGTTCCTCTGAAGTGGCAACAAATGGTGATTCACCAACCTTCTTTATTTCTTGTTCCACAAGTTGTGCAGCCAACCTTCTATCAAACTCAACCTGTGCTGCATCCTTTGGAACTTCTACTTCTACCATTTTTCCTTTACCCTTATCTAATGGATCAATGATGGGTAAGGATGATGGTAATACCTGTGAAGATACATCTTTGATGATGGATGATGACTGGAATACATCAACCTCATCTGCCGATCTATCAACGCCCAATTTACCTGTGTCAGCGCCCAATTTGCTCATGTCAGCACTCAAACTTTGCTTGTCAACGCCCAAATTACTTGTCTCAGCGCCTCTTGTAATTTACTCCAACATAGTTGTAAAGGACAAGTCTAAATTTGTAGGAGTTACCAGAGATCTAACAAGACCTGGTTGCTTCTTCAAACTAGTTAGGGCTTCAGCAACACCCAAAGATTCACCATCATGTGAGCCCTTATCACTCACATTAATCTGCTCATCCTCCCCTTTGGAAGATTCCTCCATCCCACGCCTTGTGCTAGCATTCGCCAAAATAACAATCCTCTCCCTCAATTTCTTGAGTTCAAGGCCTTGTGTACTGACAATATGTACCAAGTCTGCATTTTCTTTTGCAAGCTAATGCAGACAGCCGTCAATTCCATTAATGTCATAGGTTCCAATCTGCCCTCCTCTAAAATGGGTATTTGACCTCCCAAGGTATATTCATGGGGCATGGATAAGGTCTTAAAGATGTTAGGACTGTCTTGGCCTGCATCTAAGCCAGAACCAATAGTCCCAGCCTCATCCATAGTACCAATCACACTTGTGGTGGTGGTTCTCTCTGCTACATGGCTAGGACCACTAGAGGAGAATACTCTAGTAGTTCTTTGGCGTTTTTGCAACCTACATTGTGATGGGGTGGAAGATGATGTGGATTGGGTGGATGTGGGTTGGTTAAGAGGTGTTTGGGTCTGTGAAGGAATGGTGTCAACGTCTGGATTAGGTGTGTCAATGCCAACATTTAATGTGTCAGCGTCAAAGGGTTCTTGGTCAATTTGCATGTGTTGAGGTGAAGGTAAAGGTTCAGGGAGTGGGTCAAGTTGTGGTTGAGGGTCTGGTTGGGGTTGTGCTGCTGCAATAACAGCAAGCATATCTTGGGTGAGGGGTAAGTCACGGTGAGGGGGTGAGTTCATCTTTTTAAAAATAGCTTTCTTTTGCACAGGGATCTCATAAAAATCATCATGATCCCTTGTGCAGTAATTTTGAACATCAAAAACCATTTGTAAAAATCTAGGATAAGCTAAAGTCATCTTACTCCCTTTGTTTTTACACATGCCCTCAAAAATCATTTTTGAATAATTAAACTTTTGCCCAGTTGCAATGCACACAATAGCACTAGCAATGGATCTATTAATCTCATTGAATGCAGTACACTTGGGACTCAAACATTGTAAGAGGACATGTATTAGGTACTTCCAGGCTGGGGGAAACTCCTGTTTATGATATTTGTTTAAGGTTCCCTCATCAGGGAAAGGATAACCCAAAGCCCTTAGTCCTTGTTCTATTTCATGAATGGGAAGGGTGGTTATACCATCTGCATCATCAAGATGCAAAGCCTGGCGAACCAATGCTTCAGTAACCACCCAAGTACGCCCATGAACAATAGATGATAATGTAGTCACGTTATTAACTGTTGAGGAACTAACAGTGTTCCAAAACTGCGTAATATGTGTGACAGAGATGAGAGGTGCATACCTAATTGGGAATGCATTCAAATACGCCACCATCTGTGTGTATTGGGGAAATAGAGCATCATCAGCGTCCAAATATGCTATCATGTTGTGTTGACTCCTGAACCCCAATACCAAATCACTTGGTTTAAATTTGGGTGCCATTATAGAAAACTGTTTGTGAATGATTTTGAAAGATGAATTATAGGAGAAAATGGTTAGACAAGAATAATAGATACTCTGTTTAAAAATAGGAGCCAAATATATAGGAGAGATATAGGCATGTGATTGGTCAAAAATAAGGTAACTATTTTCAAAATATCATGATGAAAAATATTGAAAAGAAAATAAGTTATCTCATGCATTAATTAAAAGTTATCTGCTCCCAAAAATTACGGCCCCAAAATTCGTCAAAAATAACAACTGGGTAGGTCCCAATGGGTATCAACGGTAAAAAATAACCCATCAACGCCCAACGGCTATATTCTTGTCAACGTTTGCAAAGCCATGTCAGCGTCTAAATTGGTCATAACAACGCTTGGAAAAATACTTGTCAGCGTCCAAAAATAAAAGTAATAAAAAAGAAAAAGGATCTTAACAAAGTAATTTATCCTAGTGAAGATAACCTATAAGTTGATAATTATTATAGGGCGGCAAGCATTGTCCAGTTATGCACACTTGCTTATGCAAGATAGACATAACAGTCCTCTAGTGTCCCTTGCTAACCAAAACTCTTAACAACTAAGTTATCTCATAAAATTCCTTGTTACTCCCAGGTAAAACCCATGATAAAATCATTCCCAAGTCTCCCAACAGACCACAACCAATTCTAGGCCAAAAATGTCTTGGTAGCATGCATAGTATATCAACTTTGCATGCTATAGTGCCTCATGATTTAGTAAAACTAACTCATACTCACCTGTGGACACAATCTAGAATTGTGATAAGAGTATCATAATAATACCCAAAAGTCCTAAAGGTTCCTAAAACCTCCCCTTAAACTGTGATACATATGTTGCTCAAAAATATGCATGAACATAAAAAAAAATTATGTCAAGATAGGAATATAAATATTCCAACCATCATCCATAAACAAAAACATGCTCAAATAATCTTCCAAGGATCCATAAGCAACTCTGTATCCAATGGTATAATGCTAACACCACATGCACATTTAGATTAAAAACCACAAAACTAACATTGTTTCTGACAATGTCCCGATAACACTTGTCAGCGTTAAGGAAACCTTTGTCAGCGTTAGACAAATATATTGCTGACAACGTCACAATAACACTTATCAGCGTTAAGGTAACCTTTGTCAGTGTTAGAAGAATATAGTGGAAAATCTAAATCCTTAAAAAAACCAATAACAATGCATTATCCTGTACATACTTTTATAACAAGAACCCAAAACACATATTATGTGAGATTGATCATTCCAATACTTGTTACCAAGAATTGAAACCTTCCAGCATCAAAAGGCTTAGTTAATAAATCAGACACATTTTCTTCTGTGTCAACCCTATCTGGTTGTATTAAACCCTTTTCAAAACAATCCCTTATAAAATGATGTATAATTTCTATGTGTTTAGTTTTAGAATGATGTACAGGATTCTTAATAATGCATAAGGGTTGTTATTGTCAACAAATATCTTGGTATGCATGAAATTATACCCATAATCCAACAGCTGGTTCTGAATCCATAAGACTTGTCCACAACAAGCAGCTGCAGCAACATACTCAGCTTCAATTGTAGAATTGGCCACCACTGTTTGTTTCTTGCATTGCCAAGATATCAACCTGCTCCCAAAAAACTGACATCTACCAGTTGTGGATTTTCTATCAAACTTATCACCACCATAGTCGCTGTCTGAATATGCAATAAGCTCCAATGGTGAATCTTTTGGGTACCACAAACCAAGATATGTATAACATCTTAGGTACCTAAAGATTCTCTTGACAGCATAAAGGTGACATTCTTTGGGAGTCACTTGATGGCGTGCACATGCACACACAGCAAACATGATGTCAGGTCTTGAGGCTGTGAGATACATCAATGAACCAATCATTGATCTATAGTGCCCGACATCCCCCTCTTTTCCATCTCCAACTTTTCCCCAAGGGTGTTCTCTATCCATAGGAGTAGAATCCCTCTTTTCATGAGGAGAAAAGCCAAACTTCTTCAAGATCTCTGCTACATACTTATCCTGAGAGATGAAGATACCATCTTCTTTCTGCTGAACTTGTAACCCTAGAAAGAAGTTCATCTCCCCCATTGCACTCATCTTGAATTTGTCTTTCATAAGCTTGGAAAAGTCTTCACTCATCTTTGGATTGGTGGAGCCAAAGATGATATCATCAACATAAACCTGAACAAGTAAGACATCCTTACCAGCTTTCTTTGTAAATAATGTCTGGTCTATGGTGCCCCTTTTGAATCCATTTTCCACAAAATAAGTGGACAATGTGCCATACCATGCTCATGGGGCTTGATGAAGTCCTTACATAGCCTTCTTGACTCTATACACCTTGTCTGGATTCTCTGGATCCTCAAAACCAGGAGGCTGCATAACATATACCTCCTCAACAATTGTTCCATAGAGGAAGGCACTCTTCACATCCATTTGATAGACAGTGAAGCCCATTCAGGAAGCATAGGCTAGAAATATCCTTATAGCTTCAGTCCTTGCAACTGGTGCAAAGACCTCCTCATAGTCTATCCGTTCCTCTTATGTATATCCCTGAGCCACTAAACGTGCCTTGTTTTTTTACCACAATACCTCTTTCATCTCTCTTGTTTCTAAGAACCCATCTTGTCCCAATAGGTCTGACATACCTGGGACAATCAACCAGCTCCCAAACATCCTGAATTGCAAATTGGTGAAGCTCATCCTGCATTGCTTCCACCCAACTTGGTTCTTTGAGAGAATCAAAAATTTTCTTGGGTTCCTGTTGTGACAGAAAACAGGCAAACAAGCATGCTTGAACAAGAGGGGTATCAACCTTCTTGTGTATATTGGCAATGAATCCACCAAGATTCTGATGAGATCTTCTAGTCTGAACAGGAGTCATGACATCCCCAATAATTTGTGAAGGGGGATGATTCTTCATAGTAGAAGTGAGAACTCCTCCCTCAAAAAGTCTGTTGTCTTCAGTCTCATTATCCATGTTGCCAATATCTTCTTCAGACTCTCTTCCATCAATATTAGTATGATCCACTTCATGTATGCTTGAAGGTTCACCTTGTTCAAAGTTAGAAGAGAAGATATGCTCAAAAGTGTTGTCAACGCCTGAACCAAGATTGTCAGCGTTTGGGTTATCAACGCCTAAAATGTTGTTGTCAACGTTTGAGCCATCAACGCCTGAATTTGTCTTGTCAGCGCCAGATTTGCCTTTGTCAGCGCCTGAAGGACCATGCATGTTGTTAACTGGTGGTACTTGGGGACCACCATTTTCCTTTCCAGCAGCAGCATCAGCAAAAGCATTTGTCCATATGGGGATAGTGACATACTCTTGTATGGGGGATGCCTTTTCTGCTGGTGATCCAACCTCTTCATTAACCTGTGTACCTGAAACATCAACAACTTGTTCTTCCACAACATTTGAAGTTACCTTCACAATGTCTGGATTAGTAACAGGCATATAATTTATAGTCCTAGATAGAGGTTCCAAGTCAAACAACCAATTTGGACAACTTTCAGGATCACTAGATTTACTCCCTAAAAACCTAACATGTACTCTCTCAAGTATACGTTTTTCCTTCTTGAGGTAAACCCTATATCCCTTGCTCTGTACTGAATAACCCATGAAATAGCCTTCATCACCTTTTGCACTAAATTTACCTAAGGCATCACATAATCAAGTACAACTACATGACAGCCAAAAGGTTTAAGAAAACCAATATTAGGTTTCCTTCCCCAAAGTAACTCATAAGGTGTTTTGTTTTGTATCTTGTTGACCAATGATCTATTCTGAACATAACAAGCTGTATTCACAGCCTCAGCCCAAAAAGCTATGGGAAAGTGAGCATCAGCCAACATAGTTTTGGCTGCTTCAATTAGGGTTCTATTCTTTCTCTCAGCAACCCCATTTTGTTGTGGGGTTCTGGCAATACTAAATTGCCTAGTAATCCCTTTCTTGGCACAAAAATCATCCAATAGCTTATTTCTAAACTCACCACCATTATCACTTCTAAGCATTTTAACTTCATTACCAGTTTTCTTCTCTATCTGAGTAATAAAGTCAATTAAAGTATCAGCAGTTTCACTTTTCATAGCTAAAAAGAAAGTCCAAGTAAACCTAAAAAAGTCATCTGTGGTGACAAAGCAGTATGATTTACCATTCAAACTCTCTATATTAGTAGGACCAAACAAATCCATATGAAGAAAGTGAAGTGTTTTAGAACTAGAGTGCACCTGTTTAGACTTAAATGAGACCTTGTGCTGCTTGCCTTTAAGACATGCAACACAAGAGTGGTCATTGTGGAAAGCCTTTTCAGGCAAACCATCAACCAAACCAAGTCTCACAAGCCTGTTTATATTCTTAAAGTTTGTGTGCCCTAGTCTCCTGTGCCATAGATTACTCTCACAACTAAAGCTTTAGCATAAAAACATGACATATTATTATTCATCCTAATCCCATTAAGATTCACATTATAAATGTCTTTATGCCTAGGTGTTCTATAGTCAATATATTTCTCATCTGGGATTTTATAATCCTTGCTTAACACCAAGCATTCAGTATTAGTAAACAGAACTTTATTTTTGTTATCACAAACTTGTGATACACTAAAAAGATTGTAATCAAGTTCCTTTACCAGAAACACGTTTTCAAAACGCAAGTTGTTGGTGAGAAGAGTTCCTTTGCTTGTGATAGTTCCATATCCGCCTCCAAAGTAAACCTTATCACCATCCTTAATGGGAGTGAAGTTTGTCAGATAATCTTCCTTCCCAGTCATGTGCCTAGAGCATCCACTGTCCCAATATCCATAACCATTGACCTGTTTTTGAATGCCCTGCACATAAAGAAAACAAATTAGTTTTCTTTGGGAACCCAAGCCTTAGCAGACTTGGATTCATCTGGTTGTTCAACAAGAACAGACTTAGTTCTCATAACAACCCCTTGTTCATCCCTTTTTGGATGAAATACCCAGTTAACCCCAATTGGTTTTGTAATGACCTTTGAAATATAATTAAATCTGTTGCAGGTCATAGAAAGCCCATTAGAATTAGGGTTTTGATATTGCTTAGGTCTCCATGTCAAACTAGAAGAAGCTTTAGACCCCTTACCTTGTGGTTGCAAATATTTAGTTCTGGCAACGTTTCTGTCAGCGTTGGATTTGGTCTTGTCAACGCTGAAATTACCCTTGTCAGCGTTGAACCTAGTGTTTTCTACAGAAACCCATTGCCTATTAGACCAAGTATTGGTCTTCTGAAATGGTCTTTGTCCATGAGTGTTAGACCCTCTAGTGAAGAATGGGGCTGGTCTAACAACTTGTGGACTTTGCTCCATAAAAGTTTTGGGTCTGACAATGTTTGACTTTTTAACAGCGTTGACCTTGGAAGCGTTGACACACTTATATTCTATATGTGAGAAGCTACCACAAGTGTAACAGGCTTTCCTAGACACAACTCTAGGTCTAGAAGAGAAGAAACCTGTTCCATCATTACTAACTTGGCTTTTAGGTGACCTAGTATTCCTATACATTTCTGCATACTTAATGCTAGGTTTTCTAACAGTGTTTGAGCCAAGGTCAACATTCTTGCCAGTGATTGGGTTTGTTACCTTAATAGGGGTAGACTCATTTGGACTTTCACACAACAAGCCACCCTTAACAAACAAGGTAGGGTTGGCTTTCGTCCATTCATTCAAGTCAGTCAACTTGTATCTATACTCTTCAACTGGGGTAATGACTCTTGGTGGAGGAATAAATTCCTCCTCTTGGAGTTCTGGTAAACCAGTCCAAGATAAATCCTTTCTTTGGACACCATAGAAGTCCCCAGCTGGTGGTGGAACAACAGTATAGTCTTTCATCCCAATCCCAGTCATGTCCTTAGGATCCCTTTGTTTATTAACACATTCTCCTAGGGTTTGTGAGGCCTTATCAAATCTCTGAATTTTAAGGTCAACATTATCCTTATTCTTAATAGCCACATCTGACTTAGCCTTTAGTTCACCATTGACCCTTTTCATGATGTTTCTAATATCATTACTAGCATTTAACTCTTGTTTTAAGATATTTATTTTATCTTTTAAGTCAAATTCCATTTTCTTATACTCAGAAACTGTCTTCTCAGTTTGAGTGAGAGCAATTTGATAGTTAGACAATTTGCATCTCTCAGTACTCACATCACTTAACAATCTTAAAACCTCTTTGTTAAGCTTTTCAGTATTTACCTCATTATCTAATGAAGAGGAGGAGTGTGCCATGAGAGCATATTGAACATGCTCTTCTTCTTCTATCTCAGCAACCAAAGATTTATCCTCTTCCCCATCTTTAACCAAATAGCTCCAGTCCCATCCAATAACATCAATTTCTTGCACTGCCACCATGGCCTTAGGATCCTGAGCCTTAACAACTTGGCTTGAGGGTTTGCCAGCATCAGATCTTCTTGGAGATCTGCATTCCCTCATGAAGTGCCCCATACGATGACAATTGTAGCACTCAACCTTGGATTTATCAAATCTAGCAGTGTCCTTTGCATTAAAGGTCATCTTCTTCTTAAACCTTCTATTCCACCTATTTGCTCTTATACTAGCAAGAGCCATGTTCCACTTAATATCCATCTCCTCCAGGTGCTTATCACTTATTTGCTCAAGGTCCTCATATGTAATCATTGAACCATTGGGCAAAGAAGCAATATATGCACACACAGTATCCAGATCTAAACCAGCAGGCTTAACTCTTGGTGAGTCAATTTTGTATGTGTCAGCGTCTGAATGTGAGGCGTTGACAGGACATGATCCAGCGTTGACACATGATGATCTAGTAACTGGGTGCATGTATGAGTCCTTCTGATCAAATTGACCTTTACTATGTGAGAAGAAGGCCATGTTACTATTGGTAGACTTACTTCCATGCTCCAAAAGAGTTTCATTCTCCAACAGCCTCAGTTAGTTGTAGATATCATCAAAAGTAGAACTTTTGTGAGTGTTATTGGCAAGAATAGATCTTGCCTCAATCTTCCACGCATCACCAAGGCTTTTAAGAAAGGTGGCAATGATGTCAACATCACCAACTTGTGTCCCCATGAAGGACAGCTTGCTTGTAATGTCAATCAGTCTGCTTCTCACACTGCGAAGCTTCTCATTAGGTTGAGCCTTAAAGACAGCATACTCATGCATGAGTTGCTTCTTCTTCTCTTCCTTAGTATCATCATTACTACCATAGGCAACTTCAAGGGCTGCCCAAAGGTCTTTTGCAGACTCATAACCTCTGTATTTGTGCTAGTTTTCTTGTCCCAAAGAGAGTTTTAGAATGTTTAGGGTTTTCATATCAACCCTTTTCTTTGCTATGTCTTCAGCAGACACAGCTCTTCCATCATCAGGTTTTTCTTTCTTATCTGCTTCTGGACATCCAGCAATAGCAGTTCTTACAGCAATGGCATTAGCAATCTTTTTAGCTTTATTGAATGTGTTTCCATATTCAATTATCTCCCAGAGAGTGTAGTCATAGATTCCTAGATATTGTTCAAAGTTGAACTTCCACAGCTCAAAGTTGTTTGCATCAAGCATGGGAATCTTGATGTTTGGTAAGGATGAGGAGGAGGTTACTTCTGGATTTGACATGATGTTTTTAGGGTTTTGTGAAAGTTAGGGTTTTGGTGATTTTAGGGTTCTTGTGTTCTTTAAGATCAAAAGTTTCTCAACAAGCTCTGATACCACTTGTTGATCCCAAACTTAGATCGATTTAGCTTTGTGTATACGAGATTAGATCAAGTTATACACGTAGAGAAACTTTGTTTATGTATAAAGTAATCTAAGTGTTATGCGGAATTAACACTTAAACAAGAACACACAAAGATGTAAACAAACTTTCACTTGATTGATAATAACAAACTTGCTTACAATGAAAGTGTTTAACGTATGAAAACTTATTATCAAACATAACCTAAAGGTCTTCTTTTATAGACATAAGAAGCCTTGTACAAGAGTCTACGTATCAACCATTCTAGGTAAAGATAATTATAGAAAATACAATGTTGAACTTATCTTTACTAGAAACAAACTAGAAACAATATACGCGTAGACTAAATCTTTCCATCAGTGCTTGTCTTCAACCTATCAACACTTGACTTCTTCTTGTCAACGCTTGATCTACCAGCGTTTGTTTTCTTCCTATCAACGCTTGTTTTCCTCTTGTCAGCGCTCAAGTGGACTGGCTATATTTTATTCCCAACAAGCACACTGTCATGGATGTTGTCAGGGAGTCCGCTGACATACTTCTCAATCTTGTCACTCCTTTGAGGGAACATTCTGGTGCACATCAAGCTTAACTTTTGAAATCTTTGGTTGTACCAAAGGATATCATTGTTCTTACACTTTAGATCCCACAGCTCTATTTCCAACTTCTTCATTTCTCCTCTAAGACAGTACTTCTCAGTCATCCTCTCTTTGAGGTTGGCCCAAGTGAGAGTATAAGCAGTGTCATGTCCAAGGGTAGCGACCACAGAGTTCCACCAGGTAAGGGCGCTCTCGAGTAGTGTGCATGTGGCAAACTTAACTCTGTTCTCGTCAGCACAACCGCTGATGCGTAAAACTGTCTCTAATATTTCAAACCATTGCATCAATTCAACAACTCCTTCCTTTCCTCGGTAGTATGAGGGTTTGCACTTTAAGAAGTCAGGGTAAGAGCAACCCCTGTTGGTGTTGTTTCTACACATATTGAGGTTTGGATCATTGTTTGCATTTGGATCAGCTCCTCTGGCTGCCATAGCTGTTGTAATGCCCTCACTTATCATTTCCCGGAGTTGTGCGGCAGTCACATTTTGAGTAGCTTCTGGAAATTCGGCATTATCAGTGTTGGAAGTGGTTGCATTATTGGGATTTGATCTCGTAATCACCATTTGTATATAGTCATACACAAAATGAGATTATTAGTTCAAACATTAGTACAGTTTTTATATTATTTGCAGGGGGGAAAATTCATGCACTGATTTCATAAAAAATTTGGATAACCTGTCAAGATCTCATAATATAATACATTGCACAGCAAATATAATAAAGAAAGTGATTACATGCTATTTCCATAAGAAATTTAACATCCATCTAGCATAACAAAATTCAAGTCATAGGCCTGTCGAGCCTTGTCCAAAGTAATGATACACACAGTCTTTTATACATTACATCCCAAAATTACATGTCCAAAAAGAAAAGATACAGTACATGATTACATCACCAAAAGCTGAAAAGAAATAAAATTACAAAATTCCTATACCATGACAGCTAGGGTACAACCCATTGGCTGGTTACGATGTACAAGAAATCTAGTACATCTATCCTACTCCTGCCAAGATGGTCTGCTAGATGAGGCTGGGGCTGGTGGGGCTGATGAAGCTACAGATGCTCTCCTGGTATTCCATAAAGTCCGAACTGTCGCTCGGGCCTCCTTGAGCATGCAGAATGCTGTCAGCAGCTGAGTCCTGAGTTTGTCGACGGTCCCTCGAAGATAAGTCATCTCTGTAGTAACCCCATCATGACGGACGGTGGCAAGGTCGAAGAAAATGGACAAGGACTGCTCCTGAGCAGATAGAGCAGCATGGGTCTGGTGCTGGAGACTCTCCATGGTATGGATACGCTGGTGGAGACGATAGTTCTCCTCCCAAAGCTATTGCAATGCCTCGTCAGTCTTGGCCTGGACGCCTCGGGCTGCCTGTGCCTCTCCCCTCATAGTATGAGTGAGAGAGTCGATGCGCTCATGGATGGTAATATAGCCCAGTCGACCAGCTGTCAATAGGCAGCGGAGGACGATATTTCCCGCTCCTGGCGTACGGCCAGTGCGACGATCTGGGCCTGGACAGAGTCGGCACGTCCCACCCCAGAGCCTTCCCCGATCTCAAAAGTGGAGCCGGGTATGGACTCGAGAAAATAGCCCAATGGTAAAGATGCAGGTACAGAAGATGGTAGGTCTGGAGACACCTGGCCCTCCTCCATAGAGGTGGGGACCAGTATGGCTGATGCTGGAGCAGAAAAAGGGTCCTTAGGAAGTATAGCTTCGATGGTCTGATCATCCTCCGAGTCAGAGGCTGATAACCATCCGCACTGTACGGATCTTGGAGATGAACGGGTAGCTGGAGCAGGTGCTACTACTGGTAGAAAAGTCAGAGGTGCAGTAGGCGAAGTCATGATACTCTGAAAATAATATTATTTTAAATTTGAAGTAAGTATATGCTTACAAACAAAGGAACAATATTATTTTTGGCTACAAGTTTATGAAGTATATCTCTTTTAAACAATCATCGTAATGTATTAAGGTTATATATATTAATACTTATACATATAATCATTTAACCAGTTTATTTATCAATCAGTAACCTTAGTTCACGTAGACATAATGCCCTACGATCTATATGCTAACTAATACGGTCCCAAAAAAAAGTCCCAAAAGATTTTATAAAGTTATAGTCCAGTTTTAAATAAAAGAAAAATCACTTTATTTTTATTATATTTAAAAATTTTATCTGGTTCTCTATAACTAATGCTTTGATACCATTCTATGTGACACCCCGAGTAGGGTCAAAATATGTGGAATTATCAACGGAGATGTCACAAGGGTGGATCAATAGCACATAGTTCATAGAGCATAAAATAAGGAGTTATTCAAAACAGATTACATGGTTATTAAACAAATTAATAAAAATTGTCTTTGAAATGACATGAGTAGATTGTTCATTTTCCCCAAATAGAACCCTTGACGATTCCTACAATGCAGATTATATAGATGCTTGAGTCCATGCACATATCTCGTACTAACTTCATTTCCCTGAGATAAACATGCTTAGAGGGTCAACATAAAGTTGGTGAATTTACATGTTTAACAATAACTAGTTTGGACATACATTAATCATAGAAGTAACAATGCATAAAGCATTTTTACTAAAAATTAGATTACATTTGCTATTACTCGAAACTGAAGCTTAACCTTCCATAGTTCTCAACAGATGAGGACGTAGTGTCTTACAAAAAGACACCCAAACCCAGTTCCAACATGGTATACATCTGTTGTCCCGACCAAGGCACAGTGAGCATGACTCACCCAGATGGGGATGGTCAATCCCTAATAGATCTATTTATAACATTCGGGCGATTTACAACAATTTAACAGTTTCTATAATAGTCAATCATAGTCAAGTTTATACAATTCAGTTATGTCCATTTAAAATAGTTGCATGTTTTCTCCCCGTAGAGGAAAAGTTTATCAATAGTTTATATGGGGCTGTAAACTCACTTGGGAGTTGGCAATAGCTGTATAACACGAATATCCAAATAATGCTCACGCCAAACGTTATGCCTAATCAAATAGTACAGTCTTAAAGATAGTACAAAGAACATATGTGTATGCTTATACAGATTTTTAGTCAGTTCATTAATGCTACAGTATTAATCTAAATAACTGTAGTACAAGTATTAACAATATCCATATAAACTTATCTATATAAGTTTCATTTCTAAGTAAACATAAAATGTCTTACTTATAATACTAGTTGCATTTGCAGTTCATGTATTATTAACATCCATTTAAACTTACCATTAAGTTTCATATTTAAGTAAACACAAAAATGTTCTACTTATAATATTAGTTTACGTTCGTAGTACATGTATTAATAATAACCATTTAAACTTATAATTAAGTTTCATATTTAAGTAGACATAAAATGTCCTACTTAAAATATTAGTTTACGTTCACAGTTCATGTATTACTAATATCCATTTAAACTTATCATTAAGTTTCATATTTTAAGTAAACATAAGGTGTTCTACTTATAATATTAGTATTCCATTTATTTAACGTTCATATAATTTTATTTCCTAAAACTATATGAGTTCATGTATTAGTAACACATATCCATATTGTTTATATAACTTATTTCAATAAGCAAAATATAAATATTTGATTTAAAATATATATATATATATAATATTTTATTTATCTTAAAAGTTCCCATAAATTATTTAACATTTATAAAAAAATTTATCAGTTACAAGTTTTAAGAATTTATACCTTAATCCTTATGGTTTAGGTTTTAATTAAGTTTTTCTAAATTTAAAATAGAATTAGGGTTAGGGTTTGTTAAAGTTTCGGTACATGGCAAAACTAGTCCCTCCATATTTTAAACAAAGTATAACTTTTGGATTTTACACATTTGGTACCTAGGGCTTGTTAAAGTTTCGGCTTATGGCAGATTTAGTCCCCCCAGTTATATCTAGGTTTTATAACTAATAAAATGACAAAAACAGCCCCTAGGGCTTCTTTAAGGTTCAGATAATTACCAAAATGGTCCTTCGGGTTATAAAATGACAAAACAACTTTTAGAAACTTTCCAAAATTATCCCTAGGGTTTAATATGCTACGAATGGTATTTATTATATCCTAGAATTTTGGGTAATTACATTTTCGGTCCTTGGGTTTGCTAGTTTATCAAAACAAGTTTCATAAGTCACGGTTTTAGTCCTTAAGTTTCATAAATTATCATTTTAGTCCAAAAGTTTTTATAAGTTACATTTTATTATAAAAACTTTTATTTAAACATTCAAAACATTATATGGGCTCATTAAATGGGCTAAAATATCTAATGGGCCATCTAGTGGGCCTAAATATATTTTAAGTCCACTAACTTGTTTAAATGGGCCTTTAAAATATTTATTGGGCTTAAATACATTTTTAAGTCCATTAATTAACTAAATGGGCCTAAGTATAATCTTAAGTCCATTAAGATACTAGGATTTATTAAATGGGCTTATTAGGTCCATTAAGTCTTCGATTAATGTTGCATGGGCTTAATTAGTCCATCAATACTACTTTTCATTTCATGTAAGTATTAATCTACGATTTTCTTATAAGCTTATTATTAGCTTATCCATATTTAGTTTTAAACCTTAATAATAGAATAAAACTCATAGTTTATTTTATTTGATGTAACAAATGAGATCTAGATGTGTTATAATGTTGCATGCAAGTCATAAGCTCTAATATGAGCTTATGGCTCACGGCTATATTTAATTATAGCTTATTAAGATTAGTCAAAACTTATTTTAAGCTTGCATATACTTATAAGTGTCCCCAAAATAAGATCTAGCTATGTACAAATCAAGAAATCAAGTCATAAGTCCATACATACATACTCATAGCCCACGGCTATATTTTTAAATCTTGGTGTTTCCAAGATGAACTTTTTAGCTAGTTTTATGTCTTGTAAATATTTATAATAATACAACATGATTATCTAGGTTTCTTGCATGTTTCCAAGATTACCACAATTCCAAGAAAACAACATATAGCTCACGGCTATATTGTTTTCTCCCAATGTTCCCATAAGATCGATAAGCTTGTTTTATGTTTATCATGTTAAGTTAAACTCTTATCATTAGATCTAGGTCTTATATAAGCATGCATGTACATCTAAAACCCATTCAAGATTATATATAGCCCACTGCTATATATACACATAATTCATTTTAGTGATTTTTAGTATTCCATTTCACGTGTAATAATACATTTTCCATCATTAAAACTTAGTACATTAATCATAATTTAAACACTTAATTATGCCGTGACCCTTTAGGTCATGGTTTTCATGATTTTTGAGTTACACAAATTCACTTATGAGATCTATGATTATTAGTTAACCAAATCCCAAAAGTGTGGCTTGTAACCCATTGCTTTATTTAAATTCACAAAATGATTCATATGATTTTGTAATCAAGTTAAAACATAGAGTACTAGTCATAGGTTTCTTTATTAAAAAGATTTTAATCATGAATAATGGTGCTCAAATATATGTCGTGACCTTTATGGTCATGGTCCTTATTAAATCTTGATTTTAACAAGTTATTTACATGTGTTTATAGATGATTGATGATGCATGCAAGTAAAAATGAAGAAGCATAAGGAGTATACCTTTCTTGCTTAAAGTTACCAAGGAAGATCTAGATGAACAAGGAGATTAGAGATCTAATCTAGAAGATGATGGAAACCCTAACTATAACCAAGCCGTAACCTTTAAGGTTTCGGCTAGGGCTTGTTATAATGATTCCAAAGATGATGATGCTACTAAATGATTAGTAGTTAATATGGGACAAGGATCTAGTGGATTTAATGAAAAACTTTGTATGTTTGTGGCTTAAAGTCGAATCATTTGAGAGAGAAAGATGAAGAGAGAAGTGAGATTAAGTTGCATGAGAGAATGAGAGAATGTATGTGTGTGTTTTTCGGCTTACAGGGGAAAGAGAAAGCCAAGGCAAAATGCATGATTGCCTTGGTAAGAACACTTGTGCCAAGTGTAGGCTCTTGTGTTTCCAAAGCATCTCTTCTCCTTCCACATATGCATGTGTGCCATGTATAGCTAACCAAAGGGCAATGGGCTTTGGTTTGGGCTTATGTTGGGCTAGCACACAAGGAGTATATGGTCTTAGGCTAGTCTAAGAAGGTTTTAAACATGTTCATGGTATGCATACACACATAAATACACGGCTACATATAGTATGTGTAGCATGTTTTCCAACTTTAATTTAGTGTTGTGTATAGCCAAGTATTGATTATACATTTTTATTACTTGTTCTCCTAGTCTTAAGTACAAGGTTTAAGTTATGTAACTTATTTACAACGAATATGAATGTAAAAGTATAAGTACCTAAATGGAAAAGTTCACACACAACTTATAGAAATATACACATGATAGAGTGTTCTAGGATTATTGGGTGGAATTTTATTACATCAAATCATGGTAAAATCATGGATTTTACATCCTTATTCTTTACGAACCGAACAGTTGCGCCCCATGGAGAAGCACTAGGTCGAATGAAACTACGTTCCAACAATTCCTGCAGTTGTTCCTTTAACTCTTTCAGCTCTATGGGAGCCATGCGATAAGGAGCCTTGGAAATTGGCTCAGCTCCTAGGATGAGCTCAATATTAAACTCCACTTCACGAGCAGGTGGTATGCCCAGAAGTTCTTCTGGAAATACGTCTGGGAATTTTGACACGATCGACTGATTCTGGATGGATGGGGATTCAACCTCCAAATCATGAACAGTAGCAAGATAGCCCTCACAACCATGTGACAGTAGTGCACGTGCTTGTAAGGTTGAAATTATTTGTACAGACCTTCAGGGTACGAACCCGTTGTGAATGTACTCTGATGCATTTACATCACCGAAGATGACCCGATATGAATGACAGTCAATGGTGGCATGATGTTTAGATAGCCAGTCCATGCCTAATATCATGTCAAAATCGCACATATCTAATGGAAGTGCGTCAACATGACGAATCTTGTCGTCAAACTCTAGGGGAAGGCTCTTGTAACAATGGGTTATGCGTATAGAGTCTCTTAAAGGCGTGGAAATTTTTAATACATTCTCTAATGGCATAGGGGATATCCTAACATTCTTGGCATAAGCAGTAGAAATGACCGAGTGTGTAGCATCCATGTCAAATAAAACACATGCAGCTTGACCATACATATACAAGATTCCAGTGATGGTACCGGTAGACTTGTTGGCCTGATCGCGAGAACTCGTGTACACCCGCCCACTAGTAGGAGGTGGCTTGGAATCACCATGTCCAGATGTGTCCTCCATCTCGCCCTTGCTGCAGTCCTTTATGCGATGACCAGTAAGGTCACACTTGAAGCAAGCATCGTTGTCGCGGCGACATGGCCCTGGGTGCCTATGGTTGCAGGTAGTGTAGAGAGGGTGAGTATACCCTCCAGCAGGTGCCCTTGCTGGCTGGGAGCTTGTTCGGAAAAGTACACATGAGACATGGTTTATAGGCACAAAAGGACAATGCGGAAAATAGTAAGACGTAATGCCAGTGATAGTTGTACGGTTAGGCTGTGAAACTCTTCGGTCCTGCTCCCTTCCGTTACCATGATTCCTGGTAGAAGATGCTAAAGTGTCAGAATTATGAATCATAAACGTGTAACATAAGGAACGAGTAAGTTTAGGACCTGCTGCTGTTCGAATTTCCAACGTTGTTACGGTAATTATCAGTACCGCCCCGCCTATCCGTAGCAGAACGGTCTTGAGTCTGATCGTTACCCTTGGGCTGAGTAGGCTGTTGCTGAGTAGCCGGTTGAGACCGGTCCCCAGTCTTCTGCCTGAAAGATGTAGTTTAAAGAGAAAGATAATTATTGGATAGTACTGAATGAATTTGAAATGATCACCGCTGAGTGACGAACAAATACCTCTTCTCGCGTGTCTCTGTTTCACCGAATTCCTCTCTCTCCTGCAACATCTCTAGTTTATGTGCTGCATCGGCTACTTGTGCCACCGTGTTGAAGGTAGCACACACCAAGCTGTTGGCGACCGATGTACGAAGAGCCCAACGAAAGTGATATGCTTGCTCTTCGGCAGTACCTGCTGTCACGCCAAGAAAACCAGCCAAACGAAGAAAACGCTGCATTAACTCGTTGTTGTTCTCCCCAGCTCTTTGCCGGATCTCGTGGTACTCCCTCTTCAGCTTGTCTTTCTCAGCCTTGGGGAAGAACTGTCCCATCACTAACTCCCTAAATTGAGCCCAAGTCAAGCCAGCCACCCAATTTCTACCTCCCTCAGACTGCTTCACTGCCTTCCACCATCCCAGTACGTCGCCTTCGAACTTGTAACAGGCCAACCTCGACTTAAAGACGGGGTCGCAGCCCATTGCTTCAAATATCTTCTCGATATGAGCTAAACAGCTTTCAGCCTCACTGGGGATGTCGGTTCTCTCGAAGGATCAAGGAGGTTGCTTGTTGAATCTCTCCAGTCATGTGACCAGTGTTGCTGAAGGAGGAGGAGGAGGATTTGGATGCTGGTGCTGGTGCTGGTGCTAATTATTGGCAGCTTGCACCTCGGCCCTGATATTGTTCCTCAGCTGAGGAAGCAGAGCATGCATCGCAGCTTGAACTGCTGCATTGAGTTGTTCTTGCTCGCGTGTGAGAACCATCTGACAATATAAAACAAAATGCATGATTAAACTGATTAAAACATAATATATATACATGAAAAGAAATTATGCCAATAAATCATGAGAAAAAATGTATGCTTGAAAAACAGTGCATGAATGCATGATGCAGTTTATGAAAACCTTTATATGTGCGAGGGTAAACGCCTATGGTCAGTTCACCCAAAACAAAAGACATGGAGAGGGGACGCCTATGGGTCGGTCCCAAAGTTAAAAGTTTCGATAAAAGCACATGTGACTAAATAGGGCCAGTCCTGTACCAACTATTACTTAGTCATAAACCTACGACAATGACATATGACATAAATGCATGAAAACCAATGAATGCATGAAAACCGACTGTCAGTTCTAGGAAGACCATAGTCACTACCCACTAATCACAGGTCATGTTTTGAGAGCCTACATGTTGAAGCCTTGGGCTCTGATACCATAACTGTAACACCCCATGTTGGTAAATAGAATGTCATGCGTGATTATGGCGTGTCATCAACGCATACAAGGTAATGTCTTAAAAACATTAAATGACCATGAAAGGAAATACTGGAAACAAACATCGGTACCCCACGTATAAGCTCATCCCACACCAACATAAGTACTGTAAAGGAAAAGGACTAAACAATGTCCAAGAAACAAGTAACAAAATGTATGATGAAATGCATAAAGTATAGAAGGCTAAATAACTTCCAATCCATATGCACGTACGCTTAAAGTCTACGTGCGCCCTTGAGTACCTTCCGTTTGGGAACATGAAAGGAAAACGACTGAGCATAACGCTCAGTGCACGGATATACAAGTATGGCATGGAATATCATAAACATATAAGACTAATAGCAGCGGAATAATATAAGTTCTAAGCAATCTGGAATCATGTTCATAAAACTGGTTTTATAGTTTGAAAAGACTTATGTTTCTATGAAAATCTGCATTAATTAGCCAAATAGCCCATATAGGTCATGAGGTTCCACCATGCATGAATACTTAGAGGGGATACCTCGTCATGCAATTAGAGGGATTGCCTCTAATTATATAGTCTGGGTAGAAGGGATCAACTCCTAATGAAGGATGTAAGGCACACATCACATTCACTCTGATAATACTGGTAACCATGTAACTAGGATGCACCCATACGCCCCACATTATAATATAATATAATGGCCAGAACTGAAAAGGGACGCTACGAGCAATCACTTCGCCGTAGGGAAGTCATAACACTGGTGCCTCCAGTGTTATGGTTATGGTACCTCCATAACTAGGTGACACTGGTCATGCATGTATATGGCTTAGGCTCTTGTTCTTAAACTAACATAAGCAATCAAACATATAAAACAATACTGGAAAAACAGTTGGCTGCAAACGGGGAATCCTAATAAGGAAAGAATGTCCATACTGAAGGGACAGGAAATCTGTACCTTATGTCTAGTGAACGGAAAAGAAGAATGAAAGGAAGTCCTACTCCGATCTCACTAATGCTACATAATTAGAATACATGTATAAGTATTCTGTTTACTGAGTACGTAACTGATTATATCATGTCTTAGCTTGTTTTATATGTTCTTGTCTTGTTTTACTGATTTTAATGTTATGTTGTGTTTATCATGTATTCTACGTATTCTGATTAAGTATTACTTGTATTTCTTGTTTGATTATACTTATTATGTAATAATAAGTAACTTTCTAAAAATAGCAGGTTTCCTAAAATAGAAAGTTTCCAAAAATAGATAGTTTCCAAAAATAGAAAGTTTCAAAAAATAGAGTAACTTCTTAAAATAGATTAGTTTCTAAAAATAGAAAGTTTCCAAAAATAGTAAGTTTCTTGAACTAGAAAGTTTCCATATTAAGAAATTAGCTGGATTAATAAGCTAATAATATAAGCTTAAGTTTACTGGTTAAATAACATAAGTCATGTGATTATTTGTATAGTTTATTAATAATATCATGTTAATTAAATAAACTATAGGTTATATGATTTAATTAAATATATGCATGATTTAATTAAATTAAGGTGTATAAAATACTTAGGTTAAAATATGTATTAATACATTATTAATTATAACCTAAGTCATGTTTATTAGTTAATTATATTCCATGTCTAAATAATTAATTAATACTATAGTCTAAATTAAATAAATAAATACTTAGGTTAAAACATGCATTATTTCATAAATAATATTAACCTAAGTCCAAGATTAATTAAATTAATTATAAGTCATGTTATTAATTAATTTAATATCTAGTTAAATAATAACTTGTAAAAAAATAAAATACTTGTAAAATTTTAGTCATGAACCGGTCCCGTGAATTTAATTTAGACATGTTGTGAACCGGACCGAATAAACCCTAGAACCGTACCAAACAAACACCCCTTTAACATTGGCAAACTGGCTCGGTCGGTTACCACTGCTTGTGTAACTTCACCACCGGCTGCAACCGGTGGTTCCTCTCAGCTAGCCGCTGACCACAGTGGAGTTCCCACTGGCTGTGTGTCGGTGGTTCCCCCTGTTGCGCTGCGGTTCCCCCTGCTTGACCCAAAACCACCACCGGCTGTGTGCTGGTGGTGGTGGCTGCTTGGTGCCGAGACCCCCTAAACACACCACAAGGACACCCCGACTTGTGTCAGGGTCCCTTGTCCCTGCTACCGACCGAGATCAACACCACCAAGACACGAGGTCTCGGTTGGTGGTGCGAACCAAGACACGCCGAGAGCCATGGGGCTCTCGGTTGAGTGTCGGTCGAGAAAACCAACCCACAAACACCTTTTAATTTACCCCCATGATTTGTTTAACATGTTTTTAATTCTTGCTTTTAAAAACCCAAGGTTACATGTTCATAATTAATTAAAAAGAATAAAAGAAAAGGGTTTACAGATTACCGAATGTGTGGAACAAATGGAGAACAATAACACGAACACGATGATTGAAATTAATTAACCAAAAATCAATCAAAAAACTCCTTGGCGTTTGTTCTTGCCGGCGACCAAAGAGAGAAGAAGGGAGCTAGGGTTTTTGATTTTTCGTGAAAACTTTGTAAAGTGAAATTGTGTTTCCCCTTTTGTTATTTAGTAAAAAAACAAAGTGGGCTTGGCCCTTGTCCTCTTTGGTGCCGCGGCATGTAGGGCCCACAAGGGAAAAACCCAAAGGTTTTCCCGTGTTATAATTTACGTGTTCGTATGTTCGTGTTTTCGTGTTATATTATAATTAAATGTTCGTGTTGGGTCAAAAAGTTGATGTGGCAGAAACTCAAAAATGAAGAAAACGTGAAGTATTTGTCTAGGCGTTGACAAGAGCATTCCAAGCGTTGACAAGAGTTATTTAGGCGTTGATGGAATCAAGCATTGTCAAGAGCAATCCAAGCATTGCCACATGCAATTTAAGCATTGACAAAACATAGACAAAAGAAGCTAATGGAAGCTTCTATTTAGATAAACATGCAAAAGATATTCTGCATAAGTTTATTTAAATAGAAGATTTACTTGTTTATTCATTCTTATCTCTTGTAAACCCTAATCTTTACACTATAAAAGGAACCAAGGGTCATAGGTTTTAATATCATATTATCATTCACAATGTAAACCTAAAGTGTGTGTCGCACTAGACGTGGGATTCAATGTATACACGTCTAGTGGATGTTTGTTATTAATATAATGAACATGCCATGTGTTTTAATTCATGTTCTTGTGCCTAAACACCTTGTCATGATCATTGTTCTTTTCCGCTATGTTATCATATGAATGATGATCATCCTAGATATAATGGTTTATAACCATTGAGCCCAACGGTTATAGGGATCAACAATTGGTATCAGAGCCTAAGGCTCTTGATATCTAGGTCCGACGAGGTGTTCGTGTATGGTGAAGAAGAAAAATTCGTATTGAGTTTTTCTGGACGTTTTTGTGTGCGCAGCAGTATTCAGAAGGTCATAACTTTTGATCTAACCGTTGGATCGTCACGAAATTTTAGATGTGTGTTCTACATACATAGATCTAAACATCCACCGGAGGGATTGTCGAGTTTTATCCCCAGGCAAAAGTTATTAAGCGTCGAAGTTGGCTGATCAATGATTTTCAGTTTTTCTGCTTTCACATGAAATCATGAACTAGGGTTCTTCAAACCCTAGATCTATTTAAAAGCAGGAAGAATTGATGTTCGTGGCTGTTAAAACGTGTGAAGATATACGATCTTAGGTTATTCATAAACCCTAATTAGGGTTTCGGTGCTCAAAGTTCTAAACCCTAGATCTGGTAAAAGATGGACTGCTGTTTGTTTGTTAAAAGAGACACGCAGCAAAGATTATTAGGTGTGATATAGATCAGACGTGGAAGAAAGGCTTATTTGTGGCAAATATATATGGAAAGATATTGCCTTCACACGGCCTAAGTAAACATACGCATGTCTGCATTACCAATTCGAATTCTATACATGCTACTGTATGTTTTGCATTCACACGGGTATACAAGCCCTTTGGTTCTCATTGGTTTGGAAGTTATGTGTTCACATGGTTCTAAGTTTCCAATTGGTTGTTACCTTGTGACTTTGCATTCACACGGGATATTGTTTCTGATTGATGGAAATCTAGCATTCACACGGCTTAAAACCCTAATGTTTGATCCTCTACATGCTGGTCTAGATTTGTTCCCATGGGGCTCGTTTCTTACTGGTGGAATATAGTTGTGTTCACACGGTGAGAAGGATGTGATTGGTCAAAACCAATTGTGTTCACACGGCAAAGTTTAAGGCAAATCATGTGTCATGGACGTGGTCTTATTTTTTCAGCGCTGATGGGACTTATTTTGACATTGTCAAAATCTTGGAGCAACGTTGACAAAGTTTTGACGCTGAAAAGAATGAACGCTGACAGGATTTAAGGTTGGCGCTGACGTTTGTTATTTGGGCGCTGACAGGAAGGGTTTCGACGCTGACAGAATAAGTCAACACTGATAGGTTGACAATGTTGTCCGAGATATGTGCTTCAAACGCTGATACGTGTTGTCTGATATCGGGCAATACACATGGAGGATATTGGACAAAGAAAGATCTCGGGTAACACACTGATTGCTGCTGTTTGAGAAAACTGGTACGTTTTAAGCACACAAAAAGGAGGAAAATACACACAAAGGTACATGGAATCTCCGTTTTAATATAGAATATCAAGTTGATATTTATGGCTCGGATATTTTTTAAATGGATTAATGATTTTAAAGCGAGTTAGCAATTATTCGTGGGAATTTGATGGATATTTAAACTATGTAATCGAGATAGCCTTGCAAAAGAGTTATTCAACATTACACTTTTACATATGGTATGACGATGTTATTTCATTCAAATTCATCATGAAGAAGTGTTAGCTTAAGGGGAAGAATTCTTATGGGAAGTTTGATGATTGAAGAAGATTTTCGCGAGTTTGTGTTTCATCATATTGTTAAAGTGGTGGACATCAGCCATTTACTTTAACAATAACTTGTTCGTGCTTACATAGTTGGTGACGAAGACTTGTCATAAACACTTGAAGGAGTTACATTATCGTGCTCAGTGTCTCACAAAGGATGAGAATATTGACAAGGGATCGAGGTCTACTTATATTTTTTCTTCTGGTATAAGTTCTTCATCACATGGATAAACAAGACATGGAACATAGGTTTGTGGTATTCTACTTCTGCATCAAAGACTACTTTAAGTTATTTTTCTTCAGGATCATTACATAGAGCCTACTTCTGGAGAATTTTCAAGATTGCATACATTGTTTACTTCCTTGTTGATGTGACAAAAAGGGGAAGAAAATACGTTCTACACTTGAGGGGAAGCAATCTGAAGATCATGTACAACTTACAAGAGATACACATAGAGTTTTGCCACTATCAACTAGGGGAAGATTGTTGGGTCAAAAAGTTGATGTGGCAGAAACTCAAAAATGAAGAAAACGTGAAGTATTTGTCTAGGCGTTGACAAGAGCATTCCAAGCGTTGACAAGAGTTATTTAGGCGTTGATGGAATCAAGCATTGTCAAGAGCAATCCAAGCATTGTCACATGCAATTTAAGCATTGACAAAACGTAGACAAAAGAAGCTAATGGAAGCTTCTATTTAGATAAACATGCAAAAGATATTCTGCATAAGTTTATTTAAATAGAAGATTTACTTGTTTATTCATTCTTATCTCTTGTAAACCCTAATCCTTACACTATAAAAGGAACCAAGGGTCATAGGTTTTAATATCATATTATCATTCACAATGTAAACCTAAAGTGTGTGTCGCACTAGACGTGGGATTCAATGTATACACGTCTAGTGGATGTTTGTTATTAATATAATGAACATCCCATGTGTTTTAATTCATGTTCTTGTGCCTAAACACCTTGTCATGATCATTGTTCTTTTCCGCTATGTTATCATATGAATGATGATCATCCTAGATATAATGGTTCATAACCATTGAGCCCAACGGTTATAGGGATCAACAGTTCGTGTTATCTATAAATACTTGTACGTAACGGTATTAATCGTATTATATTACTTAAGTACGTAATTACATGTTCGTGATTTTTACGTTCATGATTTCATGTTCGTGAATATAATTATTATTGTTAATAATTATCGTGCACTATCACGAACTTAATACTTGTCGTAATAAGAATACATACATAACTTTTGTAATTAATAATCGTGACACGTGTTCATGCTATAAAAGGAAAGTTTTTATATGTACGTACGTTTACTAAGTGTACTGTTCATGGTAAAAGCATGTGGGTTTTAAACCTTTACTGTTAAACCTATGAATATCACTCAACTTTATGTTGACGATTTTACATGTTTAATCTCGGTATTAGTACTTAGCTTTGGTTGGATGGGAACCCGCAGGATATTATCGTAGCTTGGAGATTTTGTGTATATTAAACTTTGGTATTATCTAAAAACCGTAAGAAGATTATTCTGTATTTTTTGTAACTATATGTTATAAATCATGATGAAATAATAATTTTTTCCGCATATAAAACTTTGGGACCTATGTTTAAAACTCTGACCTTTTATGATGTAATGTATATGTTTTATTACGTCAACTCTGTGTCAACAGTAATTCATTGTTTCTTGTACCATGACGTTGAACCCCCTTGCTGCCTAGTTGTTTCCTTGCCTGATTTTGGGGGTCTCACAGATTGGTATCAGAGTGATGGTTATAGGGAACTGAGTCATTTTTCAAAACTTAGTCTATAACCGAAAGTTCAAATATTTCATGTTTCTAAGTGTCAAACACAGAATCTACCATGTTTTTTCGATATCTGTGCGGGTAAATCTCTAATCCATATTATTTACTTTTAATTATCGTTGTAGTATTTCATCCCTTGATTACATTTTGAAATATTACATTGCCCTAATGACGATAATTACTATCCATTTTCAGAGCCTTGTGCTTCATGAATTATCATTGAATATTACTTGATTATATATGCTCTTACTGCATTTCTTGAATTCTTGTTCATGTAAACTTGATCTTGTTAATATGATTTTAATTTGTTAAGACGTTACATACTTGTATTCGGAGCGTGTATGCTGCCGAATTTTCATAGTCACTTTTCTGAGTACTATTGCTATCTTGTATATGCGTGATACAACTGACCTCATATACTCGTTCGTTTTGAACCGCCTATTTTTCTTGACTTACTGTTACATGTTGTCATATTCTCGTGATACCATTGTTCGGGATTAAATAAGTGTTGTTTTTAATGAAACTTCTGATTTTCATTTTACTACCCTGTGCGTTACCTCCATTGTTAAACCTCTCTAAGATATCTATTTAGATATCCAAATTGATTTCCGATCATTTGTGATTGGATGTCCTAAAAAATAGTCTATTGACCATTGTGTAGCTCAATGTGTCTCCAAAAAATACTAAAGGACATCGTGTGAGTCACACATCTTGAAACATTCCTTGAACCAGTGTTGATTAATATCGTGGGTTTTCATAACCTTGATTGATCTTTAGGTCATTGTTTTACGCGACATTTGTATATTGATTAAATATTACTTCATTGACCATTCTACGTTTCGACTTCGAATTTCAATATTCGTTTATACCTTGAAAACACCATCGTCATCTTGTAATTCATCGTCTATTACATGGCTATTGTTTGGAATATGATTCTACTTCTATAAACTTGTATCCTACCTTTTCATTAAACCTCCTCGCTCCAGGAGTGCGACATGTTAATGTTCCATTTCTTTCTCGATATCTCTTGTGATTTTGGAAAATCACACTGCCAAGAGACCTTCCTGCATTGCATCTTGAAATCGAAGACACAGATGTCATGCATCGTTTTTGATTTCTTAGTTTATTGTTGGCATTCTTGAATCATTTTTATACTATGTTTTTCTGTACATTACTATGTTTTTCTGTACATGCTTAATTATATAACCTATTCTCTTTCGTCTTTTTGGAATTCACAAGTCATGTGTGTACATTAATTCTGGGTTATTATGAAATTGGATTTAATTTCAAGTTGTGACGAAAAATATACTTTTTGTAGAAAAGTTATATGAAAATTCACGATGTCGAGAAAATATTTTTATAAACTTTGGACATAAAAATATATTTCTACTTGTTGAAATGTTCGTAGAAGACATAAAATTCGACCCGAAAATCTTAAAAACGAGCAAGTTACGCTCATTTGAAATTGTAAAATGTAAGAACTTATTTTCTGCATATTTCTAAAATATCATTTTGTTGACAGATTTGATGCAAGGGCATTTTCGTCAATTTATGATCCGTTTCAAGTCTCGAGTAAAACTAGAAAATTGTCTGGAACATCGTTTTACACCAAATTGATTTAGACTTCGAGTCTTAAAAATATCATTTAGCGAGTCAACTGGTCAGGTCAGACCCCAAAAGTCAAAGTTGACTAAAAAGACAAAACTGATAGAATCTAAAAAATATATAGGTTGAAGTGTTTTTGAGTTCGTTTGAGCTCGTAAAACTTTAATTAATGATACTTTACAATTAAAAACATTGATTGCATTTGAAAACGTCTAAAAATCGTAACTTTGAATCCGGTCATACATACATATCTCTTGAACTTTTGGAACCAAGTGATTTGATCAAGCGATGATGAACTATATGTTTCGGAAAATGTGTACATTTTTATGCATCACTATTTACGTGTTAAATACCTAAACTTTCCTAAAATATAAACTTTTCGGAATTGTTGTATTATTTGGGAACTGATGCTTTACTTTATCAAAAGCATATTTATGTCAAATAAATTACGACATGAGCAAATATAGATTCCTTTATCCTTTCTTATATACATGACTTATTTGTCACTCTATCATATCTTTCTTCTACTTCTAACGTAACACTGATTCGGGCCGAGGTTTGAAGTTCTTGTTTTCACAACTTTCGTTATCATCTTGATACGTGTCTCATGACGATTCCGACTAAACCTTTTGAAACCTTATCACCTTGTAACCATTTCATTCTACTCTTTATTACCCTCATGTAACCCACTCGCTATTTTATATGTTACTCTATAAACTCAAACTGGTATTGTTTGCAAATCATTTTACAAAATATTCCACCTGGGCCTTATTAAATACTATAATGTTACCTTATAAAAATAAATTGACATTAATTTTACAATGTATTTTCACAAATTGTTCTACTTTGATCCTATAAAGAATTCTTATAACAATAAAATTGTTGATTTAAACATCTATCCAATTAGTTACTGGTGAAAAGTTTCATAAATTATTTTGATACCTGTTTTTACAAATGGCATTATACACATATTCTAAATCATGTGACATGTAATATTGGTTTGACGAAGCTGAGCATCGCATTGCTAGTCCTAAATTATGCATGGCCTGATCACCTATGCGTAATTTAGAAGGAGCCATGCAAGGCCGAATAGTAGTCACCTTAAATATTTGGCCAAGAACCAACTTTTTACTTATATTCTTTAAAAAGTAAGATAAAATAAAGTTTAGAAAACTTTTACATCTTATGCGAGTAACACCAGTTCGCGAATTACACATATGAACACTTATATTTTCTTAAACAAAGTACATGCCTCAAGCACATATTCCTTACTCAACGATCTTCGTTTTACTTGTTACCTCATCTTCCTTCGTGATATAATTCTCGTTACTACTTGTCTAATTTCTTACCATTGATACCAGACTTGAAAGTTTCAACGTTGTTATGCTCCTTCATTGACCCACCTTCTCTATCTGTTTTGGTAGACCATCGAAACGTCTCTGGACGCGGATGATGATTTATGGGTAGACATGGATAATGATTTTCTTTATCCGTCATGATGTTTGTTAGACTATATCGTATTGAAATTCATTCGTGTGAACCACGTATTGATTTCACCTCTCATTGCTAATGATGCTCATTTTACGATAATTACTCTCAAGTGACTTCTTAAGAAATTCTCTTTGATTCGAAAATTCGTTGTGTGGATTTTCTCTTTCGATCATGTGTCGACCATCGAGAACTTAATAAGTCGTTGTAGGTGACACCAACTTCACTCAAGAAGTGATGACTTGCTATAATCCTTGTTTCTTATTGTCCATATCATCAATGCATCTATTCTATCATGATCATTAAGAAATTGGTACAAATTTCGTTTTATTCCCTCATTGATTGTATACTAATTGTTGATTATTATTCGTTTCAGTACTTGTTTGCTATCTTCTCACCTTTTGAAAACAATTATATGTCACATGTTTACCATTTGGTGCAGTAAACACCTTCTTGGATTTCTAAAAATTATTATAAATTTTTAAGAACATTTTACACAGGTTATCAAGTGTTTAAATTACCCAAAATACCCGTTTCAAATTTATATCGAATCTATACATCCTCTTTGGAGAATTTATAACTAGTGATTAAAAGGATGTCAAGTTGTAGCTTTTAAAGTATTTGATTATATCATACTTTACTTTCAACCTAATAAAATTATCAATTTAATTTATAAGTTCTAACAATGATTCTAAATAATTTGGAAATTGATTTTCTCTAGTGATAATGATAAACCTGAGTTTTAATAACAATTTCATACAATCATCCGAAGGTTATTAAGCCGATCAAAATAACTATTTTCAACTGTTCTACTTTTTGGCTTTAAAATCCTGATCAAGAAAAAGATTTAGCAACTGCTTACTCGCTAAATATATATAGTTTGATTTCAAATCACTAAACCTTGTAAAATTCTCTTTTAATCAAGAAAACACTTAAGCTAAATTTGAAAGTGATACCAAATCCTAGACAAGTAATTGTGACAACTTGTATTTAAATGTTCATATGTAATTCATCTTTCCCTTCTTATTCTATTGTAAATAGATTGTTATGTTTTAAGATTGTCATGTTTTACAGTTAAGCGATTTGCGACTCCTTGTTTGATTAACAATCTTGATTCATTTTATCGCACCTTGTCCGTCAAGCAATTCTTGTGTTCATTCTACTCTTGATATTTCTCCATACTGAAAGGTCATTATTCTAATCCAAGTTTGAAAAGTTATTCGAAAAGAAGTTAAGAAACTAAAGCATAGTGAATTCTAATTGTTAAGGTTCGTCGTGGTACGAAAGTTACCTGGGAAGCAATGAATTAGTTCTAAACTATGTACCTCTACTTGTTCGCATTTCTTCTGTCTCTAGTAGAACTCTGAGGGACCAGAGTTCCTTTAGGGGGTAGACTGTAAGAACTCATATTTATCCCGGTATTATTTTATTCTTTTGATTCGTGCTTCTTGAATTTTCCAACGTATTACATTTTCTTGTATTCTTATATGTGATTCCTAAGATCATGATAATTTTAATAAGTTATACTTTTTAAGTATTTTCTAATAATTGATAATACTTTATTTGGAATTATAAAATTTTTATTTTATTTTACCATATTTATTTAAATCAACGTTTTGATTTAAAAGCACCCGCGTGCATTTTACAAAGCGTTTACTCAAATCAACGTATAACGAGAACTACTAGTGATCGCGATACAGACGGATGCCCGATACTTTACATTTTACTATCGATTGTTTCGATAATTAATATTTTTGACGATTTCGTTTTAATTACGTGTTAAGTCGTGTCGGAAAACTTTATTATCATATTAATGATGCATGTTAACTTTTGAAAAGTATTTTTACGAAACCCGAGTCCCGTAAATATTTCCAAAATTGACTAATAGTCATTTTCTATCCTTTAAATTATTTATTTCATTTTAAGTTCAAAAGATTTTATATTTGTTAAAACTAGCCTTCCACCCACTATATAAAAACCTTCCACCAACTTTTTCTCCCATTATTTCATAGCAAAAACACACACAAAAAAAGAGAATTCTCTCCCTCCTTCTTTTTCTTTTATTGCCGCCACCCCAACCTTCATAAACACACCCAAAATTTGATTTTTGAGTTTGAATCTCATAAAACAAAATCAAGACCCATGTTAGAAATTTAAAGGTGATTTTTTTGATACCAAAATCTCACACATGCATCAACTTTCAAGTTTTCTTATGATTTTATGGTTGATGTGAGTTTTGATCATTATGCATGTGATGATCATGGTAAGATCTCCATGTTTTGATGATAAAAATTTTTATTTTTGATCTTTGATTTTGTTAAAATCTGACATGCAAGTGTTGTGGATTAATAAGGATTGTTTACGATGATGTATGGACAATATTAGGAATGGGGGATTTGTGAAAATAGGTCAAAATAATCATCTAATGTGATTTTCTAAAAAGTATTTTTGACCAGCAGCTTTAGGTATATTTTCGTGGATCAAAGTTTGATAAAAGCTTGATATTATAAGATAGTGTTGTATTGGTGGTCGAGACGCTCGTTTTGATATAAAATAGAGCTTCTAACTCATAACGAGGAAGAAATTATGCTAGTTTGATTATTCGTGTACCGGGAGACGAGTATCGGCACAATCCGAATTTGTTGTCGATATTTGGATCGAATCTCAGGGACTATAAAATGAGTTTTACAAATGGTCAAGGGCTGTTCTCAGGCCCTAAACTTAAGCACTTTGAGTCTATTTTCAAAGTCAAGTGTCGGTTTTGCTAATGGTAAAGGTTAAGATGGTCAAAATGGTTTCACGAGTAAAGTATACAAATCTGTCAGGTTTTTCAAGTCTAGAAATGTGTCGAGCAGGTTGTTCTAAAATGTAAATCATTGAATTAACTTTAAACTGAGTTTTATACAGGTTATAAGTGACCTTGACACCAAGTTTCATCGAAAACGGACAAGTTTATATAGGGTAGAATGGTGTGTACATTTGAAGTGTACATGCTGATTTGTATTTTGACACATAGTTCAATGCTCGTGTGGTATGAGTTTGAGTATTCACTATTGGACATGGTGACTTACTCAAGTCTTTAGTCATTATATAAATGACTTAGTTACTGGTCTGAGTGTCGTAAAGTGATAGTTTGACTTGTGTTGACTTGGCGTCTTATGACGGGTCAATATTAAGAGTGCAAGTGTTTAAACGTGTAGTGTTGGATAAATGGGATAGCAAGGATTCACGTGTTTCGTGTCCTTAGTTTTGAAGTATGAATACTTTGAAAATATTTAAGTCATATTATACTTGGTATATATCGATATTTAAGTTCGAGTCTTAACACGCGCCTTATTTTTCTAGGTTGCGGCTTTCGTGTTTACCGGGCATCCATATCGTCAGTGATCGTCTTACCACTATTGTTTCTACTCAGTTTCTGAGTACCGTGATTCACTTACCTCGTGGATAAGGTGAGTTCATAGCCCTTTTTACATTCATAATGTTTCAAAACACGGGGTGAGATTTTACATTGTAGAATACAACCATTTAAAAACTGTATGCTATCTAGAACTTGTATGCTATCCAGACTTGTATACTTTTCAAACAGTTTTTATTGATATTATTGCTTTTAGTCAATAGCCTTAAGTTTCATCTCTTGATCATGAACCGTTAATTTACTTGTGTTGCTAAGCGCAAATGTTGTGGATGCATCCATCGGGATTGACAATCCCCGTCCCGATTACCTTGATGCATTTAACATTTGATTTGTTACTTGAGTATTTAGGTTGAATACTCACTAGAGGAACTTACATGAGTTAAGCTTCGGTTCATGAACTAAACAACAACAATAATGTTTCGGACTATGGTTAATGTACATAACGATTTCCCCTATTTCTTGTTTACAAATGAATGCTTGTGTTCCACACTTTTACTGCTAAACCTATGAATATCACTCAACTTCATGTTGACAATTTTACATGTTTAATCTCAGGTATTATTACTTAGCTTTGCTTGGATGGGAGACCGCAGGATATTATCGCAGCTTGGAGATTTCTGTGTATATTAAACTTTGGTATTATCTAAAAACCGTCAGAATATTATTCTGTATTTTTGGTAACTACATGTTATATATCATGATGAAATAATAAATTTTTCCGCATATAAAACTCTAGGACCTATGTTAAAACTCTGATCTTTTATGATGTAATGTATATGTTTTTATTATGTCAACTTTGTGTCAACAGTAATCATTGTTTCTTGTACCATGCCGTGGAACCCCCTTGCTGCCTAGTTGTTTTCTTGACTGATTTTGGGGGTCTCACAATACACCTATAATCATGGGACAAACCTTCACAGGAAGGAACCATTAACTGAGAAGAAGAAGAGGCAAGAGCACCCAAGCTAACAACCTTATCAACAAACTTGAGCTTCAGTTAAGAACAAGCAGACTCTTAAACAAATAACTGATCGCCGAGATCCTTTACCATCAATTCTAGATCTCGAACACGGGCATGAGAGACCTCAAGGGCACCTTTAAGATCCGATACCCTACCCTCTAACAAACTACCCTTGCTCCTCGCAGCCAATAAATCCGCAGACAAAGAGTCCCTCGCAGCCTCCAAAGAAGCAACCCGGTCACGAAGCTTAGGAAAAACAAAAACAACCTCCTTCTCAAGATCAGACAATTTAGCCTTCAAAACCCCAACCTCGACACTCTCCAACTCAACAAATGAGGATCCTTAACATGTCCCGTAGATAACTACTGATCCAAATTCATGTCATAGAGCTGACTAAATTAAGGCGGAGAAGACACATCACCAGCTAAGTCCCAACCACCTTCAACACTTAGATCGGGTAAGCAAAAGTCACCAAAGGATTCAACAGTTAAAAATGGAAAAAAGGAGTCACCCCCCCCCCCCTCTCAGTAGGCCGATAGGACTCGCCTACCTAAAAAAAACAAGCTCCGAACCCGTAACAAAGGGAGTAGGAGAAACATGATCGAGAGAAGCAGCCTATGGAGGAAACGAGCACATCAAAATTAGAGTAACAAATAGCCACCGGTTCTATCACAAGACCAAAAGAGCTTCAAGTACACACATCAACAGCAGAAGTAGGTCCTGAACCTCCGCCACCTCCAATGGCTGAAATAGGAACAATAACAGCAGGAGGTACACTAGCGCCAATCACAAGAAGACCTGACCCAAGAGCATCATCAGAATTTACCCCATCAACAAAGGGTACAATGTCCGACCCAAGGTCATCCATTGACCTCTTTCGAGGAAGAACAACATCAGCCTTACCTCGCACCTTTTTTTCCTCCTTCTTCGACCCTCAGACACATTAACCTTTGAGACGAACAGGGCAACGAGTGGATCAACAAAACCCTCTAAGTAAGCAGTGATACCAAGAGTATCTTGCAAAACGGGCACCTAACCAGCATTTAACCGTTGACTAAAAACCTCACCTTACAAGGGTTAGCACAAATGATATACTCAAAAAAGGACACCCCTATAGACAAAAAGGGAAAGATCAGCGACAATAACACATCTATACAAAAATAAAAGAAATATGAAAAAACAACTACATTCTCTAGAAGAATTGATAAACACGGGATAAAAATCCCTCCAAAGTGTATAGTAGCGGCTAATACCAATGACACATAAGAAAGGTTCCAAATACTTCTGGAACGGAACAGGATGGGAAACAAGATAACTCAGCTGGCGTAAATCAAACTCATGCAAAAGAGGGAGAGGATCCTTCTCCAACAACCCATCAAACCAAGGTATGGGAAAAGCAAAGACAGAAGAATCAACAAAGAAAAAACGATCCATCCAATTCTTAAGACAATACAACTATTGGGTATAACACGCAGGAACAGACGGAGAGCGTCGGCTAAACGACATCCATCCCTTGTTAAAATTATTCAAGTAAGCGCTCGAAACAAACCAATAGTAGGGGCAAAACCCCCAATACGACACGACACCTCAAAATGAGCAATCTTACAAGTTGCTATAGCATGAAGTTGAGATAGATAAATACCAAAGTAACTAAGTACTTCAAGAAAGAAGAAAAGGGAATGCGATAGCTAGCATGATCAAAGAACCGAGTATAACCTGCAATCTGCGTAGGAGAAGCATCATGGATGCTACTGTTTGGACTAGGCAGAGTAGGATGAACACAAGGCGGAATATGATACTGCGAACAAAAATCATCCAAATGACGTTGAGTCACAACCGACCTGCATGCATCTATCGACGACATTACGTAAAAGACAACGAAAAAAGTAAGTAAACGACCGAAAATGGAGTTTCAAGATCGTCAGCAAAAAAGGAGATAGAAACTTGGAAACAACAATAACAATGGCAGTAAAAATAATGAAAAAATAAAAATCTACTTACACCATCAACGCAATATACAAGGTAACAACGCGTGGAACACACTAGCAAATCAGACGACCAGATAAGGAAGGTCAAAGGGCATGATGAGTCAAGAGGAACAAGTTCACTAACAATGGTCATTTCAGTCAAAAAATGGAGGGTTAATGGCTAACCTCACCATCCAGTGTTACCCCCAATAAAAAAGTAACCGCGGACAAGAGCACACTAAGGAGATCTTGCGGACGAAGACAACTATAAAAGTCCAGCGGTTCATCCGCACAACGCAAAAACCACTGGACTTGGGGGGGGGGGGGGGGGGGGGGGGGGGGGGGGCTTGATGACGTATAACATGGACACGGCCCACTGGGCCTAAAACCATACACTAAACCTTGGGCCAGGCCCAAGTACACAAAAGCCCACCATTGAGGTAAAGCTCTAAAAGGATCAACTCTCCAAGAGCAGATCCACAACACAACACCAGACATGCTTCCCCGAAGCGGATCCGAGAACCCGTACGGATAAGTTCTCAGGAACGGATCCGTAGGTCATGATTAGCAGATAGAGACAAATAGGCTTTTGGACCACAAAGGCCCATTCGGAGTACCACTCGAAATACTAAGAAAACCCAGTATTTTCGCCTATGAAAAATAATCTCTGACACTTCAAACGAGGTATGATTTTCTCACTCTTTCCCATACACACATATAAGAATTAAAGATATATATACTTTCACTTGCTCAAGAAATAATCAATAACTTCTTTTTATAATACAAGATCAAGCCCAAACTAAAAAGTCTGACCCGTCCGCCAAAAACTCAAATCTACTTCATACCTGGACTCGATCACTGTACTAACAATCACCATGCAGAAAAATGTGTCTTAACTTAAGTACAAAGAATGAATTAGCATAGAGTAATATGACATTGTTGTTATATAGAGTATACAAGTAAGGCAGTGACTTTACATATTCGAGAATAATCAACGTAAGTAAGTACGTAACTGTGTCAACCAAGGAGATCATTATTGAGTACAAACATTACATATTTACAACACAAATAGATACTAATCTATAAATTTTCAACTTATTTTTTAATACACATGTGTATTAAAGATCGGCCTTATACTTTGAAAGGCTAAATGGTACTCTACTTTATAATATTTTTACTGAAACAAATTTAACTTTTGTAACATATATTTTTTTATATTTTAAAAAGTTTGAACATTATTTGTTAAATATTCACACTCATAAGTGTGAAGTATTAAAAAATTTATACATAAAAAATGTATAATTTTAAAAAGTTCACACATAAAAATGTACTTTATAATAAATCTTCATATTTAAAAAATGTGAAATTATTTTTACACCTAATTTGTTCAAAAAAAACACTCATACTATATTAAACTTTTCAAATTTACTGAAAAAATAAAATGCAGCTTTAATTATAACAGTAATGGCAAAGATGAGGAGGGATAAAATGCATATAGACATGTACATCTTTTTGTGAAGGATTGGGCCGATCGTTTGGTTGATGTAATTAGTCGGCCAATTTATTTCATATTACTCGTGTTCTCCCAAATTGAATAGCAAAAGTATCTTAATTTGCATTTCAATAATTTCCAGACATGTGCAATAGTTCAGAACTAATTTCTTAACGCAAAATTAGTTTTCTTTTGAAAAAATTGAGACTGATAATTCATAACTATTTCTTGTTTTTGGCAAAGTTAAGGGTGTGTTTAACTGTGGAAAATTTTTCATATTTTTCTCTTTCTAAATTTCTAGAAAAGATGAGAGTTTTTTTTTTTTCTAGAAAAGAGTAATATGGGGTTTTCAAATTTTCTATAAAAATTTGGAAAATGAAATTTTAGAATTTTAGAAATTTTTTGGAAAATGATGCTAATAAATAGCTTTTCTATTTTTTAGTTTTTAAATTAATTTTTTTTTTGGAAAAATAGAAAAATTTTCACCAAATAAACAGAGCCTAAACTAGTTGGAGCAAATTATAGTTGAAGTAAAAGATGCAGCGTTTATGAGCTATAACTGAAATATTTACTTGACAAATTTGGTTTAGCCGGAGTTTATGATTGTAAAATGATAAAAAAAAAAGAACACAATATTGATCCATATGTACTTATCATATGCTCAATCAAAAAGCTTTTACTTCAAGAGCATGAACTTGATCCTCTAAGATTAGCTCTCATGAACTTTTATAATAAGATTATTTTATAACTCTAAGCTCTCACAAGTTGAGCATATTATCTATATTACTTTATAAAGTATTTGGGATCTTCCTGAAATAGCAAGGCTGAAAATTCAAACTTTTTTACCTATTAAATAAAGCAAATTGTTAATATTTTCATCAACATTATATATTATAACCTTTTTCAAACAACCTTTTGTAACAAACTTTTATAAAAACCTTTTAAAATAACATTTTTTCTTTTAAATTGAATTTTTTTTATTTATTTATTATTTTATAATCTAATTTCATTATATTTTTTAAAATTTTGCCTTTTTAATTCGATATCCATTTTGATATATTTTTATTAATTTTTAGTCTTTTTCAATTTTAGTAGGTTTTTTAATTCGATTTTTTATAACTTTACAATGAGTAAGAGATTAATATTTGTTAGTCTCAAAATTCGTTATTAGGTACTCGCCGTCGTATTGCGCAGGTACCATTCTAGTTGTTATTAAGGCCTACATTTCCAACTAACCAACTTTTTACACTGTTACTTATTTCATATACCTGTAGAGAAAAAAATACGATAAATATAACGAGACTAAAATTTAAATTCTATTTCAAATTAAATACCCTGTTTGTCCTTGGTGGAGAGCAGTAAAATCATCATCAACAATGTAGTTGGTATCCTCGACACTAAAACCATCGTATACATCAGTAGCGGTCCACTCGGTGCTTGTGACATAAACCAACAAATGAACTTCAAAATCAGATATAAGGATGGGAGAGGTTATCGATGTTTGACAAGTCAAAAGTATTAAACTAGATGTTAAAGATTATTGGGATTATAAGCTGTATGTCTAACGGAAAATGTGCATGTTAGTATTAGTATCGAGTCTAGTTAACATATACGATAAGTATGAGGTACCTAAGTGTACTTTTTTTAATGTAGTATGTTTTGAGTCGGATGTGGGTTGCAACCCAATCCTAGGTCGGTTAGGCTCACCCCTCATCTTTATAAATTGAGATGAGGGGTGAAGGATTCATTACACCGTAGCTTCTTATTCTTCCTACGTAATCGAACATTAATTAATACAGTGAATCATCTGGTTACCTTTGTGACGTGTCGTCTTTGTGTCTTTCGTTTATTGCAACTCTGCGAACTTCTTTACAGTGATCTAGGGTTCCGCAAATCGATCTTCAGGGTTGTTGGAGGTGTCGATTCCAACAAGTGGTATCAGAGCCGCGGGTTTTGTGGTCTTGGAGATCGGTGCTAGATCAAGAAGGATCGTGAAGGAAAGTGGTCCGGGTTTTGTCGAATCGTTTTTCCTTAGAGTTGCAGGTTTTGAGGTGACAAAGAAAATGAATGTGTGTTATACTTAAAGAAAAGAAAAGTTGCATGTGATTGGTTTATTAGTTTTGGTCAGGTGGGTAAGGAATAAATAAACAATTTGATTTATTTATTAAATAGATTTCTTTATTTTGGTACAGTATATTACGCCAAGGGATTTCGATATATACTTATATATCAATTTCGGGTATCGTCTTTTAAGGTTTTTGAAAGTCGATTTAATCAAAGGTTCTAGTTGCGGGTTCTTGTGGTTCAAGTTTGATCGTGGTTTGCTTGGGTTTTTAAGTTTATGATCGGGGTCTTGTTCGAGATCGAGGTTTAGGGTTATTCTAATTAATTCTATTTGCAAGAAGGTATTTTTACGCAACAAGGGAGAAAGATATGTCGTCGATAGCGAAGTTTGACGTCGAAAAATTCGACGGGTCTAATAACTTCGGGTTGTGCCGTGTGAAGATGCGGTGTCTATTAATTCAACATGGCTGGGAGGCTGCCTTAGATCCATTCCCGAAAACCATGACGGACGCTGAGAAGACTACGGTGTTGAAGACAAATGCCTATAAAAAAAAGCACACAGTGCCTTACTCTTGTGCTTGGATAACAAGGTGTTGAGGGAAGTCAACAAAAAAAATTTTGCTGCGAGCGTTTGGTTAAAGTTATAAACTTTGTATATGACAAAGTCTTTAGCCAATAAATTGTACTTGAAGAAGAAGTTGTTCACTTTCTACATGCATTCAGGTAAGAAACTATCTGAACATATAGATGAGTTTAATAAGTTGATCGGTGACTTGGCGAACATAGACGTTGATATTGATGATGAAGATCAGACACTCATGTTACTTACATCATTACCATCCTCGTATGATAACTTTGTGGAGACATTGCTTTATGGAAGGGAGTCGCTCACTTTATAGGATTTCTTGTCTACCCTCAATTGACGGGAGTTGAAGAAGAGGACATATGCAAAGGATGATGGTGATGGGTTATTTGTAAGGGGAGGCCGGAGCATCGGGGTAATCAAGGACGTGGTAGTCCGCGATCATATGCCATTCTGAGGATCACCTTAAGAAAGACTGTCCAAAATGGAACAAGAAGAAATCAACTGGCTTTGTCAACAAGAATGCAAAACAGGACGCTAGGACGTATTCTAAGGGTTTTGACAATGGTGATTTGTTGATGGCGGTGAGTGAGGAAAGGTTCTTAGAGTGGATCATGGACTCTGGTGGTTCCTATCACATGACGCCTAGGAGGGACTTCTTGTTTGATTTTAAGGAGCTTGATGGTGGTATGGTTTTGCTCGGTGATAATAAAGCATGTGCCATCAGGGGACATGAAAGGTGAAAGTACAAATGAAAGATGGTTCAAGTTTTGTGCTTGAGAATGTGCGTTACATTCCCGAGTTGAAAAGAATTTTGTTATCTTTGGGCACTCTGGATCGAGAGGGCTATACCGCGAAGTTGTAGAATGGAAGAGTAAAGGTGATCAAGGGTTCTTTGATGGTTTTGTCAAGAACTTTGAAGGAAAATTGTGTGTACTCCTTGGATGGCTGGGCTGAATCAAGCGAAGCTAGTGTTGGTATAGAAGAAAAGGAAAGTCTTGTGCAGGTGTGGCATAAACTCCCGGGTCACATTAGTGAAGCAGGCTTGCATGAATTCGAAAGAAGATAGGTGCTGGGGAAGAAAGGTCTAGGTAAGCTCGAATTCTGTGAAAACTGTGTTCTTGGAAAATCGACCAGGGTGAGATTTGGTCGAGGTCAGCACACAACAGAGGGAGTTATAGACTATGTCCATGCGGATCTCTAGGATCCTTCTCGGGTGGAATTGATGAGTGGTTGTCGGTACTTCTTATCGATTGTTGATGATTATTCGAGGAGGGTTTAGGTTTATTTTCTTAGACACAAGAGTGAGGCGTTCAGCAAGTTCAAGGAGTTGAAGCTGTTGGTGGAAAACCAGACAGACAGAAGACTGAAGAAACTACGAACAGATAATGGTTTGGAGTTTTGTAATCAGGAGTTTAATAACTTGTGCAAGGAGAGCGGGGTAGCAAGACATTTGACAGTTGTTGGAACTCCGCAACAGAATGGTCTAGCTGAACGAATGAACACGATGCTCTTGGACAAGGTTAGGTGTTTACTGATTCAGTTTGGTTTGCTAGAATCATTCTGGGCAGAAGCAACGGTGACGGCATCATATCTGATCAATAGGTCTCCATCTACAGCATTGGAGAAGAAGACACCTATGGATTTATGGTCAGGACATCCAGCGAATAACGAGATGTTAAAGATATTTGGTTGTGTTGCTTATTCACACGTGAATCAGGGGAAGCTCAAGCCTAGAGCTATAAAATGCATATTCATGTGGATGATGAGAGTCTTATGTATAAGGATACTCTCAAAGGTGATGGTGCTGCAGATTCTAGGAAGGAAATTGAGTTTGAGGTGGAACTTCAAGGCATTCGGGTCGAACCAACTGTGGATCCTCATATTGGGGTAAATCGAGGGAATGAATATGAGGATCAAGTTGAAGATGCATGATAACACTCTAATTATACATGTTTGCGCGTGCATTATCTGTATATATTTAGGTTAATTATGTGAACTATCGATACTTAATATATTATATTTGATGTATAGGTTTCAAGTACGTGTCGTGGAAGGAAATGGAAGATATCACGAAGATATGAAGTTTAAATGAAGAAATAAAGTCAAGCTTATGATCTCCCGACACCTGTCACTGTTTTGGCCATATCTTGAGCATACGAACTCCGTTTTAGTTGATTCAAGCGGCCACGGAAAGAGGAAAGAAAGATCTACAACTTTGCCTTTTGGTCCAATCTGTAAATGACCAAAAGTGCAGCGCACAAACCAAAAAGTGCGGCGCACTTTTCTGAAAATATTGGAACGTTCTAGACGTGAAAATGTGCAGCGCACCATCCTGGTTGTGCGGCGCACATCTGACCCACCAAATGTGCGGTGCACATTTGAAAAAGTGCGGTGCACTTTTGCCCGCAGTGAAAACTATAAATAGAGAGCAATCCCTCTCACTTTACACACACCTCTCTAACACTTCTCCCACTTCTCCTATCTCTTCCTTAGTAGTTTAGGACGAATTTTGGGCTGAGTAACATCACCCAAAGGCTTCAGAAGATTTGTAATCATTAGTTTGATTAATTAAGAATAGTTTTCATTTTGGAAAACTTGTAATCATCATTTGGATCATATAACTTTGGTATAATATTTTATCCCTTTTATTATGATCAAATTCTGGAATTATGATGAATGTTATGTTTGTTATTCCTTTGATTATGGAGTAATTGTCTTGTGTGTTTGGTTAAGCATATATAGAATATGGTTATATTATATTAGCTTCGCAGGGGCGAAGTGCGGCGTACAATTAGGTTTGTGCGGTGCACTTTTCCCTGGTTCGTGATTATAAGTATGATCTAGATGCTCTTCTATTATATGTTATTATGTAAGACCATTGTTATATATTGGGTTCATCCATGATCATTGACTAGTACTCATGTGAATGGATGAGTTTCATGTCATCTAGTAAATGAATCTTGTTAATCACTTTTATAACGATTAGTGGATTAAAACATATACCAACTCTTGCATAATCTCATCTACTACCTTAGTTATCGAAATCAAGCATAAACCATCTTAATGATTTTGGTATGACATGATCTTTAGTTGGATTTCTTTTATATTGATTAGATGTTTCATGTGCGACTATTAATTCACATGTTGTCTTACATTGTTTATGTGCTTATAACCATCTTAGCTATACATCATTTCTGGTTCTAGCCTTAACCAAACGCACCTTTAAATCATTGTTAGAAGCTTAAATCTTTAATACTTGTGACACTCTAGAGATCATTGTTTTTACTTGTTAACAACAATCCCGTGGATCGACCTGGACTTTACCTTAGACTATAATATACACGAAAGGGTATACTTGCCCGTGTTGTGTTTTTATTCCCTTGTTTGGTAATCTCTAGTAATATAAAATTAAAACTCGGTTTCACAACATCAAGGTTTTGACCCCTTTTTTTAGGACTTGCGAACACACATCAAGTTTTTGGCGCCGCTGCCGGGGATTGTTTTCGTTACTTGTTTAAACTTTTTAAGAAACTTCTTTATAAAATTAAACCATCGCCGTAGAGATTTCTGGCAATCTCAAAACTTTTCTTTCGAAAAATTTGCAAAATGTACGCCGCACAAGCCAAAAGTGCGCCACACTTCCTGTAGCGAATCAAAGTACGCCGCACATTTCATTTGTGCGCCGGCTTTTCTAGAGGATTTCTTTGTACGACGCACTTACCCATTGTGCGCCGCACTTTCTGTAGAAAAGATAAGTCCGCCGCATTTCCCACAAGTGCGACGCATTTTTTTTTGTCTGATCGAATTAGTCCCTCACTGATTAACTTCAGTACTTTTCAAAAACCCACCCAACTGCTTTTTAGGCTTTATGCCTTATGAATTTGTAAATATAGTTTAAAACCTTTTTCGAAAAAAAAACAAAAACCAAAAATATTAGTTTTGCTTTTGTTTTTCTTGTCTTGTTATAATCTCGAAAATAAAAAATTACAAAAAAATTAAAAAATGTCTTTTTGCAAAACTTTGAACGTTTGTATAAACCCGCGTTCTTGGGGAAAACAACTTGCTCGTCCTTTCCAAAAGCTTAAACGTAAAAGAAAAAATAGGATGACATCCAATAAAGCACCAATCGTACCCCTTGAAATTGAATCACCCGAACCATACATCAAACCACCTTTCATCAAAGAATTTCTCGTCACCGCCTCTAAAGATGGCGTATTCGACACCAATGTCAAAAAGATATTCGAAAATCCATTCCATCCCGAAGGAATCTCATCCTATGAAACCGAATCTGATTCCTCAACCATTATTACCATTGATCCCGATGATCAACCAATGTGGTCAAACACTAGGTTCGTTGCTCCAACACCTAGTTCGTCTATTGTTCAAATCCCTATTTTAAACAATTTCACTATCAAAAGTAACCACATACAAATGATTCGGGAAAACCAATTTGATGGAGAATCCCTATCCGATCCTCACCAACATGTATTCGATTTTCTTGAGATTAGTAGCCTTTTCCAATATGGTGAAAATCAAGAGGAAGCGATTAACTTGAGGACGTTCCCATTCTGATTAACCGGAGAAGCTAAGTCTTGGTTGAATGAACTAGATGAAGGAGCAATTACTTCGTGGAATGAATTAAGAGAAGCTTTTATTAGTCAATTATTTTCATCCGCAAAGTTTAAGTGTCTCCTAAACGACATTCATAACTTTCACCAACTCGATAACGAGACTCTCGTTGAAGCTTGGCTCTGAATGAAAGAAATGCTTCGCGCTTGTTATGGACATGATCTAACCAAGAAAACGATAATTGAAATATTCTATCATGGTTTAGACGAATCCATTCAAGCAATCCTTGATGTAACTACGGGAGGAATTTTCCTCTACAAAACTCCAAAACAAGCTTTTCAATTTCTCGAGGACAAAGTTATTTTTTAACAAAATTGGCCCAAAAGTCTCGAAACAAAGATAATCAAAAATCTACCTCTTTCGCCGATGAAAGTAGTATTGATACCTCTCGATTAATGAAGAAGTTGGAAGCTCTTGAAGCTAAAATAGATTCTCATTTCCAAATCTTTAAAGAAGAATTACACGAGATGCGTGAAAAATATAACGATCTCGAAGGTAATCTCGCTTCCAAAAAACGCATGAACGATGACACGCCGATGTGTGAACGTCATGAATCAAATCAACTCGAAGGTTATGAAAACCAAAATTCTCATTTTTACCAATCTCAACCTTAGTCCGAAATAGATATCGAAAAAATAATCACTAAATTTATGGATAGTCAAAGAGTTGCAAACAATTTTGTGAAAGAGACTGTTAACATTATGAGTTTTAAGATGAAGCAAAACGAGAAGAATTTCCAAAGTATTTTAGAAAACATGGAAACAAAAATTAATGAGTTGTCGAAGCTTCAAACTCATGTCTCTTTTGATCAAACCGTTAGGACAAACCCACCTCCTCCTCCATCTGCTCGAGTTGAGCACGTGAATGTCGCATTCAGTAGGAGTTAAAAGTCCGAAGACCATTCGAAAACCCAAAAAGATCCACCACCTCCTATCATCGTTAAAAATAAAATCAAAAAAAGTAAACCGTTTAAAACAACGGTCAAAACAAAAGGATATCTATTTTTGGAGTATATACCAAAAATACCGTGCCCTCAACGTTTAGAAGTGGACCATTCTTACTTGAACCGTATCGTAAAGGTATCTTGAATTTAGCTAAAATAAAAAATAGTAATAGTAGTATTAGTATAATAAGTAGAAATAATAATAGAACTATAAAAAATATAAAGATCATAAAAAAAAGGTTTTATTATTTATCTTTTTATTCCTTTTCATTTTTTGTATTTGTTTGTAAATGGTTATATATGTTTTTAATTAATAAAAATTTTTAAAAAAAATCTAAAAAAAAAATGTGCTTTACGTCATAATAAAATCGTCGCACATGTGTTGTTGTGCGGCACACTTTCTAGAAAAATCTTCAAAAATATTTTTATCAAATTTTTGTACGTTAAAATAAAATAAAATTTGTGTTTGGTTAATACTTGTTTAAAATAAATAAAAAATTCAAAATTTAAAAAGATTTTATATTCATCTTTATTTTTTATTTCGTAATGTTTTGTGTGCTATTAGTAAAATGTCAATAAATAAAAATTTAAGAAAAATATAAAAAATATAAAACGTAAAAAATTGCAGTTTCTTTAGTGCGTTGTCGGCCGTGCTTTGTTATTGCACTATATATCATGAACTTTGTGGGTGTGTTCCTTGGAAACCCTCACGAGACTATAACTCGTCCACTCGGTACACCGAGGGGTTTAAAGGCTTGTTGCATGCGCTAAATGCAATCGTGGTGCCTACGAAAGTGTGCTTTAGAATTTTACGTTTTTGTGTAGTTTTGTCTATTTTGCAGATTTAATAAATAGGTGAAGCATGGAGTGGATTGGTGTTGCTAGCTTATTATGTCGGACGTGAGATATATATTTTGATCGTTGTAGAAAAATACAATTGTTGAATTCACATGCTTGTGATGGCGCTCCTCTTTGCGCTAAATTTTCCGAATTCAACTGAAGAACTTATGAGCCCCGGGAAGTCTCGTTTCTCTTAGATTTATTTTTCTCACTTATCCTACTTTTAAGTTACTTTCTAAATTACGTATATTGCTAAACTTAAGTGTGGGGGGAAAATGAATTGGAAAATATGACTAGTTATTAACAAAAACTTTTGTTCGCCCTCGGTAATCTAAAAATCAAAATTATTTTTCATTTTTCTTTGCCATTTAGGTTAATATATTAGAATGAAACATAGGTAAAAATGGTTGGTTGCTAGTTACCCGAAAAGATTGGTTGATTTTTGCTAATAGTTGGTTCGCGGTTGGTTATGAAGTTGCGCAGCTTTGTGTTTCGTATTTTTTGTGGTGCACGCTTATATCAAGTGTGAGGGAATTGTTAGTTGTGATGTTTGTGAAGGGCGTGATCAGAAAAAAAAAATGATGTATGAAAAAAAAAAAGAGAAAAAGACGAAGAAAAAAAATGGAAGAAGTCAAAAAAATGAAAAAAAGGAAGGATCGAAAAAATAGTGAATAAAAAATAGCCAATAAGCTATACGTATATTTATGAAGATGAAGGAAGACAAAGTTTTGTTTGAGATATCGATTAGCCAATGTGCTAAGACGTGATATATCTTTATGTTGTTCGCTACTTGGTTATAATTGCAACAATAATATTTCATGGTTTGTGGTATGTTTGGTGGCTAGCAACATTGGTAATTTTAAACATGTAAAATATTATTATTTTTTCCTTTTCTTGCTTGAGGACAATCAAACCTTTAAGTGTGGGGGAGTGTTTACTTTTTGAGCCAAATTTTCTTATAAAAACCCAAAAATATTTTCAATTTTAAAAAAAATTTAAAATTTTCTTTTCTTTTGCCAGTTAGGTAAAATTTATTTCTAACTTTCTTTTTCTTAGCATTGCTTGAGGGCAAGCAATAGTTTAATTGTTGCTTGGGGACCAGCAATAGTTTAAGTGTGGGGGAATTTGATAAAGCTCTAATTATACATGTTTGCGCGTGCGTTATCTGTATACATTTAGGTTAATTATGTGAACTATCGATACTTAATATACTATATTTGTTGTATAGGTTCCAAGTACGTGTCGTGAAAGGAAATGGAAAAAATCACGAAGATATGAAGCTTAAATGAAGAAATAAAGTCAAGCTTCTGATCTCCCGATACCTATCACTGTTTTGGCCATATCTTGAGCATACGAACTCCGTTTTAGTTGATTCAAGCGGCCACAGAAAGAGGAAAGAAAGATATACAACTTTGCCTTTTGGTCCAATCTGGAAATGACCAAATGTGCGGCGCACAAACCAAAAAGTGTGGCGTACTTTTCCGCAAATCTTGGAACGTTATAGACGCGAAAATGTGCAGCGCACCATCCCGGTTGTGCGGGGCACATCTGACCCACCAAATGTGCGGCGCACATTTGAGAAATTGGGGCGCACTTTTGCCCGCAGTGAAAACTATAAATAGAGAGCAATCTCTCTCACTTTACACACACCTCTCCAACACTTCTCCCACTTCTCCCATGTAAGACCCCAAAAATCTGGTAACGGGACAGGTAAGCATTGTGGGGTCCCACATCATGGTAACAACATACACGGCAATAAGGTAAATAAAAGACAGAGCAAATAAAATGACACACTTCACGAATTTATTCAAAAGCTGCGGAATAAAATATATAATTATGGTCCCAGATTTGCATAATATGACATCAACAAAAGTCACATAATTTTACCAACATACTCATAATAGTCTTAGTGCATAAAAGTACTTTTATTTGGCATGATTAACATGGCATAATTAGTTTTCCCAAAAGTTTCAACCAATAATGACATGGAATCGTCCAGCTGTCGGATCCTGCGGGCTCCCATCCTTAGCAAAATTAAGCATTAGCATTACCTGAGAAATAACATGTAAATATGTCAACATAAAGTTGCGTGAAATTCATAGGTTTAATAAGTGGTAATGTGAAATACAAACATTAGTTTTATAAAATAGCAACAGGATATGATTTAGTACCGTCGTACAAAATCATTTAAATTAATTTATTGCAATAGCTCACGACACCGAAGCTTTAACATAAATGTTTTACCCCTAGTAAGTATCTAGTCAAAATACTTAGGTAATTAAATGTAAGTGCGTCAAGGTAATCGGGACGGGGATTGTTAATCCCGATGGATCCATCCACAACATTCGCGCTTGCAAAATGTGAATTAACGGTTCATGATGTAGGGGCTTTTTGACTAAGGTACTAATGCAATAACTAAATGTATAATCTGGGGAAAGCATACCGTTCTTGAATGGCATACTAAAAGTTTTAAATGACTGTATTCCACGCATGTTATTCTCACCCCGCAATTTGTAACAAGTATATAAGAAAAGGGGCTATGAACTCACCTTTAGAAAGTAATCACAAGGTAAAAGGGGCTGATAAAAAAGAAGTCTTCACGGACCTATGCAATGGTGACGCGTAACAAGAATGCGTTCAATGAAGCAATAACGTTTTAGAAGTGGCGGGACATAGTATGACTAAGTAACTTGCGTGCGATGGCGAGACCTAAGCTTAAGTTGAAATTTTGACCCAACACCTTGAACCTACTGTAATAACCTAATATCAACCTTGTATGATGGTCCAAGCATTTATGTGTGGGTTCCGAACACTTTTAAGACTCGGTTTGAAAAACCAAAACAAGGGACTGCATTCAGTTTTCTGAAAAAGGCTGTGATGATTTGGTCATAACTAAAAATCTATAATAGCACAGAAAGTGGGGTTTCTTGACATGAGTAGGAAATTCTCTTACCTTTCTAAGTTGGGCAAGAACAAACCTGGAGCTATTACCAATCAACGGGAAATCCATTTTTAGTGACAGGCTATCAAAACAGGAAGTTGAAATCGACTTTGGAAGCCTATGGTAATTTGTGCATAAATCCTAAATGGTAAAATATTTTGACACCAAACCAAAAAGAGAAGTTGTCTTATGATTTTAACTACTGTAAAAAGTTATAAAATCCTATATTCTCTCTTTTTACCCAAGACAAATTACCCACGTTTTAAGCATAACATTCAGATTTGACCTAGTTTAGTAAAACGACCGCTCCAGGCTCATCCGGACACTTCCCGCTCCCAACCAACTCACCACATGTAAAGCAAATCAGTGGGTATCAAATTTTCAAATAAAAACACAGTCATATTTTTAAGAAAATTTTGCCATAACCTGTTTGTTTCTGTGATAATTTCCATACTACGAAAACGACTCCATTCGACTACCTAACCTTAATCAAGCAACACTTAAGCTATACCAAATCGCCACGCAAGTGTCCTAAGTCCTAATATGCCCTAATTATCAAAAATCTCAGTGGGTTTCACCCAAGGAGTTCAAAATACATGAACAAGAAGAATCAAAATACTAGCAATATCAAAACTAAAATGCTAGGAGTGACTATACCTTCAAAACAAGTATGAGTTAATCCAAACACGCAAATTAGACAATTCCTCCTCCTTGATCCTTAAAAATTTCGTGGCCCTAGGTCATCATAACATACCTAAATCAAAATTTTATCCAACAAATTAAGGTTTTATGCATTGGATCAACAAAAACAAACATAGGATTTTACAAAAACATCATCAAATCATAAGATGTGATGATTTTTTTACCTCAATCAAAAACTTGATGCATGTTTTAATTAACACATGTGTACGAATAAGAATTGAAAAAAAATCATGGGACTAGTAGTAATTTACCTCAAATCAAAAAAATCAATGGTTTTGGGTGTGTTTGTGTTTCCTCGGCCTAAGGGAGAAGGAAGGAGTAGAGTCATTTTTTTATTTTATTTTTTTGAAAAGTTACTATGAGTTTATTTTGCAAGTATAAGGCCAAAATGGGTCAAACAAAGTAAAGTTTGGGCTCCCTTGAGCCTAGTCCAGCCAAGTAACCCAAGAAAAGGCCCAAGGTTTTTGGTGTTAACTTTCGAAATTTTACGGGTTTAAATAACGTGTCGTTTCCGACGAAAACCGAGACTCGTTTATTTTTAAAATGAAATTTATTTAAAATTACTCGTAAATACTTGTTTGGCCCGGATTTCAGTAAGTTGGATCAAGGAGTCAAGAATAACTAGAAATCACATAAAAATATTTTTTTATCGCGACGTTCGGACCCGAAAACTCAGTCCGACAGCCGGAAAGCGTAAAAAATGCAAAAGTTCACTATTACGTCCGTAATTGCTCAAGATGTCGTTTTTCATTATTTTTTTTAGGCAAAAGGTCAATAATAAGACATAGAAAATGTAATAAAACCTCGTAGAAATTACAAACATGATGTTCGGGCATTTTGCTAAATAATATCGTAAATTAGCGAAATTCGTAGAATTTTATATTTAACTAAAACCCGAGGATGACACGTAATCACTGTAAAATAAATAGGGAATGTGGTGAAAGTGTGAATAAGCACGTATAACAGTTAAAAGAAAATTATCGAAATTCCGTGTTCTCACAGTCTTCCCCCCTAAAGGAACTCTGGTCCCTCAGAGTTTAACTGGAGGCAGTGGTTGATGGAAAGAGATGAGGATACTACACTTTGAATTGCTCTTCGTTTTCCCATGTGAAATCAGCGCCACGTCGCGAGTCCGAGCGGACTTTAACGATTGGGAACCAACTGCGCCTTAGCTTCTTGAATTGTCGGTCCATAATTTCGATCGGCTCTTCAACGAAATACATTTTGTCGTCGACTTTAATCTCTTCTAACGGGATTTGAACGTCTAACTCGGCCAAACATTTCTTAAGGTTGGAAGTGTGAAACACATTATGAACGCAACTTATTTTTGTGGTAGGCTCAAACGATAAGCCACAGGGCCAATACGTTCGATAATTTCAAACTTGGATTAAAATAATGACTTTTCAGTACGGAGAAATATCAACAGATAACATGAACACCATAATTGCTTAAACGGAAAAGGCGCTCTAAAATGAGCCAAGATTGTAAATTAACAAGGAATCGCAAATCACGTAACTGTAAAGCGTCACAATTTACTTATTAGAAAAACAGAGGGAAATATGAATTCCATATAGACATTTGGTGTTGGGAATCTAAACTTGTTAGATTCCCTGATCATTGATTTAAACATAATTAGGCTGTTAGATAGTCCCTTGCCTGTGCCTAGGAGGCAGGCAAGTTTCGCAAGACTCACAGAGATCCAAGTCTCTGTGAGCAACCTCAGAGGAGTCCATGTCAGAGACATTGTCAGGGAAGTCGAAGATTACCTGAAGACATACTCATTGGCTGTGATGGATAACAGCCAAGATGTATCCGGGACTCTGAGGGGTTGAGAGTTAACAGGGGTGGCAATACCCTGATAACTCTCAGCACACTTTGGACATGCCATTTGTGTGTTCGAGACTATGAAGAATAAGGAAACTGTTTTTGACAACTGTTCCTTAAAGCATAATGGAAGACTACCAAGAATAGAAGGACATCATGTGACTCATGTGGGAACTTGTAAAAGCTTGTGTAGTCGCCATCAAGTACTGTTTAAGTCAAACTCGTAACACTATAAATAGGATGTGTATCCATGCATTAATGTTTAACACTTTGAGATATTAAGAACATTATTGCATATAACTTAGTGAATCAAACAGCTACGACTGTATTCATAAGTTAGGGTTTATTGTTGTTCAAAGTGTGCACAACACATTGTCATCAAACTGTGTTATCCATAACACTTGTAATTCTTTATTATACAATAATAAGATTGCGTTTGAAAAGTAATACCTTGTGTTGATTAAGTTAAGATTAGTGTTTCTTGCATTGATTAGGGACTTTCAATTGGTATCAGGGCGGTGTTTGATATTAAAACCTTCAAGAAACATCGTTCTCAGTTTTATAATCAAGATCCACCATGCCGGAAACTTCTAACCCACCACAATCACCTTCCACAAACCCATCTTCACCAAGACTTAACCCTCCTGCCAATGACGATGATCTACCCCAACTTCTTGACTCAAGAGGTGCATCACACGTTACAAGTGTACCAGTCTTTGATGAAGAAGATTTTGCCAGTTGGAAGAGTCAATTTCTTGTATATCTTGATGGGCTTGAACCTTTTCTTTTAGAAATTTTAGAAAATGGTCCATATATTCCCATGGCGCTTACATCCACTGAAGAAAACCCTCTTCCCAAACCTCTCAAACAATGGACTCCAGCTGATAGGAAATTGGCAAACCAAGATAAACGTCTCAAAAGCATCATAATTTACTGCCTTCCCAAGCATATCATGAAGTCTGTCATTCAGTGTCCCACAGCCAAACAAACGTGGACAGACCTCATTCTTGGCCATGAAGGACCCTCTGAAACAAGAGAGACAAAGATTCAGGCACTTAGACTTTAATTTAATGCCTTCAAGTCACTTGAAGGTGAAAAGGTTCAGCAAACCTATACTAGGCTGAAGATTCTTCTAAATGACCTTGCTATGAATGATGTCACTATTGGTCAAGCTGAGATCAATGCTACTTTTGTCAACGGCCTTCCAAGAAAGTGGCTGAGCATGAATTAGACTCAGAGAGCTAACAACTCAATAAAAAATGATACCCTTGCTCAGCTCTATGGTAAGTACAATTATGAAGAAGGGCTGATCGATACTATCTACAAATCAGAGACTCAAAGATTTGTAGTCCAAGGAGCATCTTCCAAAACATTGATCTCTGCAACACATCCTCATGACAGCGATTCTGATGTTGAAGAAGATACCCATAGCAGCCAAGAGTTCTTGTCAGACCTCAATGCAGAGTTCCATGAAAGAGCATTGCTAGCCAACCAAAGAAGATACTACAAAAGATCGGGAAGAGTAGGATCAGCTAGTAAACCAACTGACAGGTCAAAAGAAACTTGTTTTGCCTGTGGAAAGCTTGGACATTATCAAAAAGACTGTCCTTCTACCAAGACATCCTCACCCTCTTATCCATCATCTTCATCCAAACCCTACAAGTTCAAACAACATAACAACTCATCTCAATCCAATTCTTCAGACACTGAGAAGAAAGATTACAAAATTCAGTACAAGGCACTTAAAGCTGAGTTAGAACAAATGAACTTGAAGATTGAAGCTCTGTCCAAAAAGAAAGGTGGTGAGAAAAAGACAGAGAAAGGGTTGGTTGCTGAAACTTATGATTGGAATGATGAGCCACTGACTTCAGATGAAGAAGACACCACCAGAGTCAGGGCTTTCATGGCGATAGCTGAAGATGAACCAGTTGTTGGAAAAAGTGATGCAAGATCAGGACAATGGGTTGACATCACAATGAAAAAGGTACACAGGCTTTTATCCATGTCTGATAGTGATGAACGTAAGCATGTCCTTGATTACACCATTGTTGATTTACACTTTGTTGAGGAACAAAAAAAGAACCTACTTGATAAGTTTCACTCTGTTAAATCTGAAATGCTAAATGCTAAGGCTGAATGTGAACCCTCAGGCGGGTTAATTTAGAGAAAATATCCCTGCAAAATGAAGTAGCTAGATTAACCTTGAAAAACATTGCTTTAAATGATCAAGTCTCTGAATTGAACAATATTATTGAATAATGGCCGTGTGCTAGGTTTACTATTGACGAATTGCTTAGGGATGAAGTGCCTGCTGACTTAAAAAGGGATATATCTGCTAAGAAAAATAAGCTGAGAATTCTCACCAAACCCAAAGACATTGTCTTTAAATCTACAGAGACTATTCATATGTCAGATACCACTTTGACAAATGACCCTGTCTCTGAAGATATGGCTGAGCTACCACCCTTGCCCAAACTCTCTGGAGTTGAACCCAGCAGTTCTTCTAGATCTGCTAAGGATAAACTTAGGACAGATATTGAGAATCCTCCAACTAAAGTTTTTCATGTTCCTGCCAAACAAACTGGCAAACAAGTAGCTTTTAAGCCTGTTACTACTAAAGATGTGAATAAGGTTGAACCTACCACTGAAGATCGCCTGTTGTCTCTTATGAAAGAAGTAGAACTCTTGAAACAACACATTAAGCCTTCCGCTGAATGCTCTACTTCTCATGAACCTAAGTCAGTCCTAGGTGAACCCAAAGGGGAAAGGTTAATTAAACCTTATTGCAATGTATGTAAAAATTCTCACCATTCGACCTTAGATCATGACAGACACATGGCAGCTAAAAGAGCTCAGACACCCTCTAGGGACAGACCACAGAGTTCAAAAAGACAACAGGGAAATTACAAACCTTACCCTCCCTGTAAATTATGTGGGTTCACTGACCATCACTCAGACGAGTGTGGTGACTTCCCTGGGTGTGATATCTGTGGGAGTTATAACCATGAAACAATGAACTGTCCATCCCAACGCCAAAAGTTTTTCAGGAACACAAGAGTTGCTAATAAGCAATTCAGGGAACCCACTGGAAAGTGGGTTCACCATAGGAACTAATCTGTTTCTATGTATCTGTGCAGAAATATCTCAAGGAATCGGTATGGTATCTAGATAGTGGCTGTTCTAGACACATGAAAGGGATTCAACAATACCTGCACAGATACTCAAAGGAGCCAGGTCCTAAAGTGGTGTTTGGAGATAACTCTTCAGGTGACACAGAAGGATATGGCTCAGTGAACTGCAATGGGATTACATTTACTAGGGTTGCATATGTGAATGGTCTTAAACACAATCTTATTAGCATCAGCCAATTGTGTGATGCTGACTATAAGGTTTTGTTTACTAAGACTCAGGGAACCATATTTAACAAAAACAATGATGTTGTGCTAATTGCACCTAGAAGGAGAGATGTTTATGTCATCAACATGGCTGTGTGCTCTGAAGACAGCTCAAATTGTTTTCTTGCCAAAGCCTCTGAAAGTGTCAATTGGCTGTGGCACAAAAGACTGTCTCATCTTAACTTCAAGAACATCAATAAGATAGCCACTCAAAACTTGGTTGCTGGTCTACCTTCAGTAATGTTTTCCAAAGACAAAACTTGTTCTGCCTGTGTCAAAGGAAAGCATCACAGGTCTTCATTCAAGACTAGGCAATCATTCTCTATTGACAAGTGCTTACATCTCCTTCACATGGATTTGTTTGGGCCTGTCAAACCTCAAACCATTAATCACAACAAATACACCTTGGTCATAGTTGATGAATTTTCAAGATACACATGGGTGTTCTTCCTCAGAAGGAAAAGTGATGCAGCTGAAACCATCATGTCCTTCATCAGACAGGTTGAAAATATGAATGATGTTAGAGTCAAAGCTCTAAGAAGTGATAATGGTACAGATTTCAAGAATCATCAACTTGAATCTTTTTGTGATGAAAAAGGGATTTCTCAGAACTTCTCTTCAGCTGGCACTCCTGAACAAAATGGTGTGGCTGAAAGAAGAAACAGGACTTTGATTGAAGCAGAAAGAACTATGTTAAATGGTGCAGCCTTACCAAAGCAATTTTGGGGAGAAGCTGTTCACACTGCCTGCTACACTCAAAACAGATCAATCATTGTCAAAAGACATGGTAAAACCTCCTATGAAGTTTTCAGAAAAAGATCTCCAGACGTCAGCTATTTTCATGTGTTTGGGTGCCCTGTGTTTATTTATAACTACAGGGATAAACTTGGAAAGTTTGATGAAAAAGCTGATGATGGTTTCTTTTTGGGATACTCTCCAACAGCCAAAGCCTTCAGAGTATTCAACATCAGAAGACAAGAAGTAGAAGAAACATTCCATGTTAGATTCAATGAAGATGATGAAGTCATACAGAGAACAGGAACAGAGGGTGATGAAATAGATTTTAATGAAAATATTTCTTTCCCAAGTGATGAGTTCACAGAACCCAGACCTACCAGTCATCATCACTCCAACTCTCTCACTCCTTATGTCCCTGCCTTTGACCCTCTGTCTACTCACAACATAGAAGTTCCTACCTCTCAGGAACTTGATGAAGAAGAACCTCAAATTTTTGATGGTCCTTCTCATGATATTGATGACTCACCAATCCTTCAAATCCCTGAAGATTCTCCTGCTGATAATGAAATAGCTTCCCTTGATATGGCTGAAGAAGACTCTGACACTGAAGTAGTCTTTGAAGAAAGCCCTCCTAGTCAGCAGGATGAGACTCAAATTGTACCAGTTGTGCCCTCAAGTACCCCTGTCCTTGAATCCCCAGCTCCTCAAAATAAGTGGTCAAGAGATCAACACATTCTTCTTGTCAATATTATTGGGGAACCAAATGCAGGGGTCACAACCAGACAGCGAATCCAAGACTCAGAGTCAGCCTCAGCCAATGAATGACTCTTTGCTTAATTTCTCTCACAAATTGAACCTAAAAGAGTTGTTGAGGCTCTGGTAGAAGAAGGATGGGTAGCTGCTATGCAAGAAGAAATCAATCAGTTCAAAAGGAACGAAGTATGGACACTAGTGCCAGCTCCACCTGGAAAGAATATCACAGGCACTAGATGGATCTATAGAAATAAGATGGATGAGATTGGGAACATCATCAGGAACAAGGCCAGACTGGTAGCACAGGGGTTCTCTCAGACCGAAGGAATTGATTATGATGAATCTTTTGCACCTGTTGCTAGACTGGAAGCCATCAGAATCTTCCTTGCTTATGCTGCCTATATGAACATCACTATGTATCAGATGGATGTTAAGAGTGCTTTCCTTAATGGTGATTTGGCTGAGGAAGTGTATGTTGCACAACCTGAAGGATTTGAGGACAGCGAGTTTCCCAACCATGTGTATAGACTTCACAAGGCAATGTATGGTCTGAAACAAGCTCCAAGAGCATGGTATGAAACTCTTTCAAATTTCTTAACTGAAAATAAATTTGTCAGGGGTTCTATTGATAAAACACTCTTTACCTTCAAGGACAAGAGTGATTTCATCATTGTGCAGATTTATGTGGATGATATCATCTTTGGGTCAACAAATGTCAATCTTAGTAAACGTTTTGCTAAATTAATGACCAAGAAATATGAGATGAGTATGATGGGTGAATTAACTTACTTTTTGGGCTTTCAAATTAAACAATGTCCTAAGGGAATTTCAATTTGTCAAGAAAAGTATGTTAAGGATTTACTTAAAGAATATGACTTAGATGATTGTGCATCAGTGAAATGCCCTATGCTTCCACCCAACAACTTGGGCCCTGATGAGTCAGGGGTCTCTGTCAATGAGACTTTATATAGAGGCATGATTGGGTCACTGATGTATCTAACAGCTAGTCGTCCAGATATCCAATTCTCCACATGTCTCTGTGCAAGGTACCAGGCTAACCCAAAAGAATCCCATCTAGTGGCTGTTAAGAGAATTTTCAGGTATCTCAAAGGAACACCATCCCTAGGCCTATGGTATCCAAAAGAATCAGGCTTTGATATCAAGGCCTATTCAGATTCAGACTATGTTGGATGCTGTATTGACAGAAAGAGCACTTCAGGCAGTTGTCAAATCCTAGGAGGAAAATTGGTTGGATGGAGTGCTAAGAAGCAAAACTCTGTGGCTATGTCTTCAGCTGAAGTAGAATATGTCGCTGCAACCAGCTGTTGTGCTCAGGTGCTCTGGATGAAAAGTCAATTGGCTGACTATGAAATCTTGTATGACAAAGTGCCAATCTTTTGTGACAACACCAGCGCCATTGCCATATCCAACAACCCTGTTCTTCACTCTCGTACCAAACACATTGATATCAGGTATCATTTTATCAGGGATCATATAATGAAGGGAGATATTGAGCTGCATTTTGTTCCCACAGAGCTGCAACTAGCTGATATTTTTACAAAGCCTTTGGCTGAACCTTCGTTCAACAGGCTAGTTGCTGAGTTAGGGATGCTCAATATCTCAAAGCCTGTGGCTTGATATTAAATGTGTTCATTAAATGATTGATTCTATATTAAATGTTTTTCACATGAAACTAGGTAGTTACTTTCCAAGTAAATGCAAAAAACATTCTCAAATATTTAATCATTTATTTTTCGGATAACGAGGAGACAAACTTTTTGAAAGGTCAAGGGGACCCACTTGAGCAGTCATTTTCGCACCATGCATTTAATACGGTTGAATAACTGTTCACTTAGTTTGAATATATATTGTCTCCTTTCTCTTCTCACCCACCACCATTCTAAAATCTACTTCTCTCTCTAAGTTCTTATCTCTCTTAACCTATCCGCCATTCTCTTTCACCTTCAACCTCAAATCCATGGCGTTTTCAGTTCCCAAAGCTTCAAATGTTAACTTCGAGATCAACGAGAGCATCCTCGCCTCCAACAACGCCATTGGATGGATTAAGGCACCAAACATCACCTATTCAGATCTGGTAAATTTCATGCAGAATTGTGACCTAAATGAAGCCTTCACCAAATCTCCATCCACCTTTTACCAAGAATACCTTAGGGAATTCTGGTATTCTGCTGAAGTGGTAGAAGACACCATAACTTTTAGTCTTTCATGCAATGAACACCCTTTTGCCTTCTCCCTTAAAGACTTTTCAAGTGTGGCCGGATTGAAGCATGGAGATGAATGCCTGAAGGTAGTTGACAAAAAGGCTGTCAAGGAAGCCCTAGCCACACTCAACCCTTGCCATGACGTTAACCCTGCCCTTACACTAGCTGAGGTCCTCGCCAAATCCCCTCTGAAGATTAAATATTTCACTCCTATGTGGCGTGTCCTCTTCACCCACATTGTTAAGTCCCTGGGAGGAATGCAGGGATCACAGGATCAGATGTCTTTCAACCATCAGGCTATTGCTTATGGATTAATTTGGGGAGCTGATGTTGACGTTGGAAGCATTCTCTTCTCAAACCTGGTAGAACAGCTGAAGGGAAGGAATCAGGTCAGAGAAAAGAATATCTGTTATGTGCGCTTCCTGTCTCTGATCTTTGAAAGCCTGCTGGGAGATAACTACCACAACAAGGCCTTGACTGCTCTTAAGCCCTATCGCATCACAGGCGCCATCTACAAGGAAATAGGAGCTGAAGATGTCCCTGTCACCGCCCATATGCTGAATGTGGCCAACCAAGTACCAAACGCTGAGAAGCCCTTGCTCCCTTCCTCTGAGAAGGTGAATACTTCTAGTGTTGCTGGCAAGTCTATGTCTTTGACCTCTGGGCAGCACACTACTAAGTCCAAGGCTTCATCTGGCCAACAGCCTAAGAAGAAGAAAATCCCCTCTTCTTCCCACTCCAAAGCTGTTACTAAGGCCAAGGGAAAGAAGACTGACGCCTCCTCTGGTCCAGATACTCTTGTGGATTCAGATTCTTTGGCTGACAAACAACAGGCGTCTAGTGTCTCAAAGTCAGCTGAGACAACAGGAAACCAGCCTGATCAAGCTGATATCTCACAGGTAATCAGTGTACATTTTTAGAGGTTCACAAGCAGCCACTCTCATTTGTCTGTAGGAGAGAGTGGTGAAGTTAGGGTAATCCTCGACCCATAGAAGTCTGTCTATACACTTAGAATCCTTTAAGACTTCGGTACACCCTGTCTTTGCACCAGGGAATGATTCATTTGTGTTTATAAAGCACCCCAATGACCCTGCACCCTCTAGACAGTATTCAGGCTAACAACAACCTGAATACACTAATGTCTCAACCTTGATCAGTTGTACTTCACACAGCCTCTTGGTTCCCTCCTTAAAAGAGTCCCAAAGGATTTATCCTTTTAGGGGGAGCTGAATCATCACCCTCAGCTTTCCTAGGGGCAGCGTAATAGGCGACCTACAACCACATATGTTTCACTCTTAAAAGAGTCCCAAAGGTTTTAACCTTTTGGGGGGGCTGAATAATCACACTCAGCTTTCCTAGGGGCAGCGACTGGCGATCCATAAACAACATATGTTTCACAATCAAAAGAGTCCCAAAGGTTTTTACCTTTTGGGGGGCTGAATAATCACACTCAGCTTTCCTAGGGGCAGCGAATGGCGATCATTAACCTTATTTTTCACACTTAAAAGAATCCCAAGGATTTATCCTTTGGAGTGGCTGAGTAATCACCCTCAGCCTCTCTGGGACAGCGAAATGGCGACCATTCCCCTTATATTTTTCCCTGTTACTAATTACAACAAATTTGCAGGCTGAAATTGTACAGCCAGTCATCGAGTCTCAGGTACAACAAGAAAAGGAGGCTGATACATGTACTCAAGACAAAACCAATGATGAAGAACCTCTGTTAAATGCTGATGAAGAAATGCTCTCATTAGAGGATTATGTCTCTGATATTGAGCCCATGCCTGAAGATGAATTCCATGAAGGAATGTTTGATGAAGAGGATGAAGAAGATGAGGAAGACCAACTGTCTTTCTCTCCTCCTAAAGAAATAGCTGTGTCTACACCAGCTGGTGACAAGACTTCTCCTCCTAAGGATGCTATTGATACTCCCAACTCTGCTACATCCACGACAACAGTTTTCCAATCTCCAGCTTATGATCCAACAGCAGAATTTCTCTTGTTTGATCATCCTGCCCATACCAACTTTGACTTATTACCAAGGGGGGATAACTATGCTCAGCAAAGCCTCAATATCAAAAATCTTCAGCCTGTTCATCATCAATCAGATATTGAGTGCTTATCAAGGAAGCTGGATGTGATCAAGTCTGAAATGCACAACTTCACTATGACATTTCCAGGCATCATCAAAAAGGCTGTGACTGAGGCTGTCACTGAGCCAATTCAGGATGGTGCAAGAAGAGGTGTAGCCCAGGGACTCGGTCATCTTTCAACAAGAATAAAGGATGCCATTGACTCAGCCGTCCCTGCTATGTTCCATGAACATGAACTCACCATGCACAGACACATTAATGCTGTTCGCACCAGGCAATACAACCATGCTAACTTTATTGTCAGGCGTGTTCAGGCAAATACTAATGCAAATGCCAACCTCCTGCTAAAGATTGCCAGGGCTTCAAGAAAAAGACAACGTGCTATGGCTGCCTCTGTAGAGCAGATTGCAAGACGTTTTCAAGCACGTTCATCCAAACATCTGCGAAGTAAGGATAAACGTGAGGGGGAGAAGAATACAACACTCAGCCTTGCATCTGCTGAACAAGGCTCATCATCAGCTAACCCCACCATCACACCTGTTCCTCTCCAAGTCATCACACCTACTATAATACCTGATGATGAGGATAATACTCAGGGGGAGCAACAAACTCAAGATGGAGCTGACTCATCAAAGTCTCTGGTTTTGGTTAACACCAGCAAGCCTGAGGATGATGATGAGCCAGCTGCCAAGAAATTAAAATTCACTGTTAGCTCTCTCCCCAAAGCTATTCAAACTCAGGCTCAGACAGCGTTTATCAAAAGAGCTGATGTTTTGAAAAACATAAGTGTGGAGTCCTCTGTCTCAAAGAAAGGAAAGGAGATAGTTTTGGTTGACACATATACCAAACTTAAGAAGATAGCTGCGATGCTAGAGACAGGAGGATCCACCACATACCTTTCCCAATTCTCAACCTTTACACCTTCCGATGAGATTCCCTTGACCCCTGAAGAAATAGAGCAACAGGCTGAAGAATTCAAAAGATTAAATGAACTCAAGACAGCCAAAGAATTAAATGAAGCTACTCTAAGGAAGATGACACCACCTGAAAGGGAAAAACAAAAACAAAGGTTGAGGGAAATGGAAGTAAAACGCGCTGAGGCTTTAAAGAAAGTCAAAGCTGTCTATGATGCCTGCGTGAACAACAGATATGCTTCTGGCAAGATAACCAAGTTCAAATATACCATTCATAAATCCACAAACACCCCACAGATGATCTTATGGAGGGAAAACCAACAGAGAAATATGGATGTGTTTGACAACTTCAGGTTAAAGACACTTGGGTTATCAGAATGGTTCGAACTTGAAGCCTTAGCTGCCAAGAAGTCTGGACAGGCTAATTTTCTTCTGCTTAAAACTCTGAAGGCCAAGTTTAATTGGATCAAGGAAACAGCAGCCAAACTTAAGATTGACCCCCCACCACAGCTTTTTGAACAAGAACCCCCAAAGACAGGCAACAAAAGGAGAAGGATTTCACAAATTTTTAATGAAACTTTTGTTACTGAAGATGTTCAAGTGGATGGCATGCACAGGGATTTGATCCTCCCAAATGGTATTGTTGGCCCTGTTGATGGTCAGACATACACAGAGCCTGAAAGAGGAATGGCATTCATGAACAAGGCTTGCCAGTATGCTTTTCAAAGGGAAGATGAGCTGTGCTTAGCTTCAACTATTCAGCTACTCTGTCACAAGAAGTGTCTCAAGATCAACACAGAGTATTCCAAGAAGTTTGCAAAGACTTTGCAGGATGAAATTGATAACAGATTAGACTTGGCTGAAGCTGAAGAAAGAATTAAAAATGATGACTATTGAAGATGTTCACAGCCCTTTTTACCTTCATCTTTTATTTTGCTTATGTAATGCACTTGTAATTTTCTTTAAGTTTTAATAAAATCATGAGGTATGTTTGTTTAGATCTGTTATGTGTAAGAAGAAGCTGTTAAACTCACTTACCTTAACTTAGTTAGATCTAGCATTATTTATGTTTAAATAGGGGGATATTGTTGGGAATCTAAACTTGTTAGACTCCCTGATCATTAATTTAAACATAATTAGGCTGTTAGATAGTCCCTTGCCTGTGCCTAGGAGGCAGGCAAGTTTCACAAGACTCACAGAGATCCAAGTCTCTGTGAGCAACCTTAGAGGAGTCCATGTCAGAGACATTGTCAGGGAAGTCGAAGATTACCTGAAGACATACTCATTGGCTGTGATGGATAACAGCCAAGATGTATCCGGGACTCTAAGGGGTTGAGAGTTAACAGGGGTGGCAATACCCTGATAACTCTCAACACACTTTGGACATGCCATTTGTGTGTTCGAGACTATGAAGAATAAGGAAACTGTTTTTGACAACTGTTCCTTAAAGCATAATGGAAGACTACCAAGAATAGAAGGACATCATGTGACTGATGTGGGAACTTGTAAAAGCTTGTGTAGTCGCCATCAAGTACTGTTTAAGTCAAACTCGTAACACTATAAATAGGATGTGTATCCATGCATTAATGTTTAACACTTTGAGATATTAAGAATATTATTGCATATAACTTAGTGAATCAAACAGCTACGACTGTATTCATAAGTTAGGGTTTATTGTTGTTCAAAGTGTGCACAACACATTGTCATCAAACTGTGTTATCCATAACACTTGTAATTCTTTATTATACAATAATAAGATTACGTTTGAAAAGTAATACCTTGTGTTGATTAAGTTAAGATTAGTGTTTCTTGCATTGATTAGGGACTTTCATTTGGATTACAAGTTGTCACAACTATTTGTCTAGGATTTGGTATTACTTTCAATTTGGCTTACGTATTTTCTTGATTAAAATAAAAATTTACAAGGTTTAGTGATTTGAAATCAAACTATATATATATATTTAGTGAGTAACCAGTTGCTATATCTTTTCTAGATCAGGATTTCGAAGTAAAAGTAACTTAGTTCAAATAATTATTTCAATCAGCTTAAGAGCTTTTGGGATGACTGTATGAAATTATTGTTAAAAACTCAGGTTTATCGTTACCATTAGAAAAAAAATCAAATTTCCAATTTTTTTTATATCATTATTAGAAATTATAAATTAAATTGATAATTTCATTAGGTCGAAAGTAAAGTATGATACAATCAAATACTTTAAAAGATACAGCTTGACATCCTTTTAAACACTAGTTATAATTCTACCAGAGAGGGTGTATAGATCTTATATTTAACTTGAAACGGATATTTTGGTAAGTTAAACACTTGATAAATTGTGTAAAACGTTCTTAAAGTTTAGAATAATTTATAGAAATCCATATAGGTGTTTAATGTCTCAAATGGTAAACATGTGACATATCCGAGTTTTCAAGATGTGACAAGATAGCAAACGAGTATGAATCGAATAAGAATCAACAATTAGTATACGAGTAATAGTACGAGGGGATAAAACATAATTCGTATCATTTTCTTAATGAACATGATAGGATAGATGCATCGATGATACGAAAATAAGAAATTAATGATTAATTCACGAGTGTGGTTGGCGTCACCAACAACGGGTTTTTTTTTAATTCTCGATGGTCGATACACGATTGAAAGAGAAAAGCCACACAACAAGGTTTTCGAACCAATAAAGTTTATTAAGTCACTTGAGGGTAATTCCAGTAAAATGAACAACATTAGCAATGAGAGAGCGAAGTCATCACATGGTTTACACAAATGAAATTCTAGACAATAGAGTCTAACTCACATCATGGAAAATACACGAATATATCGTTCACTTCCAGTCATGAATCACTATTCGCGTCCGGAGATGTTTCGAAGGTCGACTAAGATAGATAAAGGAGGTCGATCGATGTAGAAGCATGACAACGTTGAAACTTTCAAGTCTGGTATCAATGGTAAGAAATTAGACAAGTTGTAACGAGAACTATGTCACGAAGGAAGATGAGGTAACTAGCAAAACAAAGATCGTTGAATAAGGATATATGTGCTTGAGGCATGTACTTTGTTCAAGAAAAGATAAGGGATCATATGGGTATGTCGCGAACTGGTGCTACTCGCATAGGATGTAATAGTTTTCTAAACTTTATTTTATCAAAATAAATTTTTAGAAACACTAGTAAAAGTTCTTTGACAAGATATTTTAGGTGACTACCATTTGGCCTCGCATGGCTCCTTCTAAATTACGCATAGGTGATCAGGCCATGCATAATTTAGGACTAGCAATGCAATGCTCAGCTTCGTCAAACCAGTATAACATATCATATGATTTAAAATACGTATATGGAATCAAAATAATTTATGAAACTTTTCGCCAGTACTAATTGGCTAGATGCTTAAATCAACAATTTTATTGTTGCAAGAATTCTTTACAAGGACCAATTGTTTGAACAATTTGTGAAAATACATAGTAAAATTAATATAAATTAATTTTATAAGATAACATTCAAGTATTTAATAAGGCCCAAGTGGAACATTTTATAAAATGATTCGCAAACAAAACCAGTTTAGGTTTATAGAACAACTTATAAAATAGCGAGTGAGTTACATCAGGGTAATAAAGAGTAGTTCAAGACAATCAATGAAATGGTTACAACTTGATAAGTTTCAAAAGGTTTAGTCAGAATCACCATGAAACACGTGTCAAGATGATAACGAATGATGTGAAAACAAGAACTTCAAACCTTGACCCAAATCAGTGGTGCGATAGAAGAAAATAAAGATAAAATGAAATGACAAATGAGTCATGTATAAGAGAAAGGATAAAGGAAATCCATACGCGTGCAGATAGAGATCCGACTGAAGAAAGGCAATAGTAATACTTTAAGAATTATCCGCGACCTAACACGTAAAAAGTCAACAAAAGTCAAAGTATGACCCGAGTATGACTCAATAATGAAAAGTTGTAAAAATACATGTAAGTTACTGGAATACAACAAAATATGGTCATGCAAACTTGTTTCATCAAGCTATATAGCTTAGAACTCATTTTTATAAGTTTTGATTAACCGTAGAGAAAATAGTCAACCTTTGGCTTTTCCGACTTGAGGCGAATTACTAATCATTAGACCTGAATTTCACTTCAATTATGATGTTAAACATCATAAGAATCAGTATTTATCAACCCAAATCCATTCCATAAGGTTTAGGCTTGCTTAAGGGGCGTTTGGGTAATGAACTAGTCATTTACTCGCTTAATGAAAAAGTGTAGAAAACTCCATTTCGCGAGGCTTAAAAATCCTATTTAGACTCTTGGAAAAATTCTACAAAAATTCAGAGAAGTCACACACATCATGTAGTTAATATCTGGTGAATTGTAAGAAATGTTTTGAAGTCTAGATACCCTTTTAAAAATAAAAACCAAAACGCATTCTGCGCGAAAAAGTCAAACTTTACAGTCTGTATTTTACGTTTTTGAGGGTCAAATGCCCACTTTAAAGCTTCCGTTTTCGCGTGGGTGACTAAAAACATCATTCCGGACAACTTTGTAGTTTTATCCGAAGGCTGAAAACACTTTTACGAGACACTTATACCTATGACAGCAGCTATATAATCAAAATTTTGCAACTTTTCAATTTAGTCAACAATACCCACTTATGTGTCAAAAACTTAAAGGTAGCTAACGGGCACTAAAACTTTGCATCAAAAGTCATAATTATATGCTTCTCAAATGTTTCAAGTGAGAAATCTTGTCTAATCACTCATTAACCATACCAAGCACGCTAAACCAAACGCTAGTTTAAGTCGGTTGTACCGTATTAGACTAGTTACTAAAATGCCTGGTATTTCTTCGTTATGAAGAGATAGGCGATGAACCTTATACCATCGGAAAGGTGTTTTCATACCCGACATTCCTAGATATATGAATTTATCTCAGTTTTCCAAATGGGAAAAGTCCATCTTAGAGAAAGGTTAAAATTTTAGAAAATCGGTTATAAAATTAAGGATCACCGTTTTAGTCATAAAATTCAATTGGTCATGGCAATTAACGCAAGCTCAGCGGCCAAGCTTAGCTTATAATGTATACTAACTACCCAAGGCAAAACATAAGGGTTAAATGGGTCCTAACCTGTAGCAAAACACCAAGCATACCTGCTGGTCCAGAATGGGTTTTCAACCGTATTTCGGCCGTAACTTCTTAATGCGGATGAGTTAAAGGGTGTGCGAATAACCAAAACGAGCGTAAAGATAATCTCTTTTATTCTGTAAAACTGAAAATAAAATTTGACCTGATTTCGGACCTCGAAATGCGTGTAAATCAGCAAACTTTATTTATATTATTTTTCTCAAATTTCCAATTGCCACAAAATATTCGTTATAAAGAATTAGAAGTCGAATTTTATATCAAAACGATCGTCTAAACAAGCTTTATCATTTTATTCAGCAAAAAAAATGAAATTTATAGAAGTTTTGAACTTCGCTATGCGTGCTAAAGAATTCTGTAGCGTGTTAAATTTTATAAGGGAGCGTTTGGATCATGATATTTTTTTAGCTTTTCAGTTGTCGCCAATTCCTTATTGTCTAACTTGTTTCACTAAAAATTTTCATTTACCACTTCGAATACGCACATGGCTTATGGATTCCAAAACGACGAAAAAATACACATTTCGTAAGAATGAAGGAAAGTAGCGGCTGAAGGGCGTTTAAAGAATACTAGTCAACAAGACTATAAACAAAAGAAACGGACAACGTTCTTGACTTAATTTTCAATATACGAAGTAAAAACTTCATAGGCGTGCCATCTCTTCCAAACTCATAATAGATACCAAAGAAAAGGCGAAATATCAATAAGTCGCGCTCCCAAGTATATGATATTTTAAATGAGGAATAATATTAGAAATCTATATGCGTAAAGCCGTAATCCAATCAATCGTCACGAACTAGACGTTTAGCTAAAAATCAGCATGACGTTTCCGAAATGTAAGCGAATATTATAATTCGAATTCGAAAGAAGAATAATAAGTGAAACATGAAATTTAGAACAATGTTCAAATATCAAGTAAAACGGTGACATAAATGAGTAGCAAAGCGAGATTTACAAAGATCTCATCGACTAAAACACTTAGAATATCTCAACTGGAGTTATCGCGAAAACTCGCGCAAACGATAAAAGCAAGTCGTTAGAAATAGTCGGTACAGAAAAATCTGAAGAATACAAGAATAAAGTAATGAATATTGTAGTAAATTATACAAGTCTCAATATAGGTATAACTCAAGCAATAGTAAGGATTAGAGAGTTACCCGCGCCGATACCGAACATCTTGGCAGATTCCATGTTTGGCACTAAGACTCATAGGATTTTCTTGAAAAATATGGGTCATAGACTAAGTTTAAAACGACTCAATTCACTATGACCATGGCTCTGGTACCAATCTGTAAGACCCCAAAAATCTGGTAACAGGACAGGTAAGCATTGTGGGGTCCCACATCATGGTAACAGCATACACGGCAATAAGGTAAATAAAAGACAGAGCAAATAAAATGACACACTTCACGAATTTATTCAAAAGCTGTGGAATAAAATATATAAATATGGTCCCAGACTTGCATAATATGACATCAACAAAAGTCACATAATTTTACCAACATACTCATAATAGTCTTAGCGCATAAAAGTACTTTTATTTGGCATGATTAACATGGCATAATTAGTTTTCCCAAAAGTTTCAACCAATAATGACATGGAATCGTCCAGCTGTCGGATCCTGCGGGCTCCCATCCTTAGAAAAATTAAGCATTAGCATTACTTGAGAAATAACATGTAAATATGTCAACATAAAGTTGAGTGAAATTCATAGGTTTAATAAGTGGTAATGTGAAATACAAACATTAGTTTTATAAAATAGCAACAGGATATGATTTAGTACCGCCGTACAAAATCATTTAAATTAATTTATTGCAATAGCTCACGACACCGAAGCTTTAACATAAATATTTTACCCCTAGTAAGTATCTAGTCAAAATACTTAGGTAATTAAATGTAAGTTCGTCAAGGTAATCGGGACGGGGATTGTTAATCCCGATGGATCCATCCACAACATTCGCGCTTGCAAAATGTGAATTAACGGTTCATGATATAGGGGTTTTTTGACTAAGGTACTAATGCAATAAGTAAATGTATAATCTGGGGAAAGCATACCGTTCTTGAATAGCATACTAAAAGTTTTAAATGATTGTATTCAACCGCATGTTATTCTCACCCCGCAATTTGTAACAAGTATATATGAAAAGGGGCTATGAACTCACCTTTAGTAAGTAATCACAAGGTAAAAGGGGCTGAGCATAAAGAAGTCTTCACGGACCTATGCAATGGTGACGCGTAATAAGAATGCGTTCAATGAAGCAATAACGTTTTAGAAGTGGCGGGACATAGTATGACTAGGTAACTTGCGTGCGATGGCGAGACCTAAGATTAAGTTGAAATTTTGACCCAACACCTTGAACCTACTGTAATAACCTAATATCAACCTTGTATGATGGTCCAAGTATTTATGTGTGGGTTCCGAACACGTTTAAGACTCGGTTTGAAAAACCAAAACAAGGGACTGCATTCAGTTTTCTGAAAAAGGCTGTGAAGATTTGGTCATAACTAAAAATATATAATAGCACAGAAAGTGGGGTTTCTTGACATGAGTAGGAAATTCTCTTACCTTTCTAAGTTGGACAAGAACAAACCTGGAGCTTTTACCAATCAACGGGAAATCCATTTTTAGTGACAGGCTATCAAAACAGGAAGTTGAAATCGACTTTGGAAGCCTATGGTAATTTGTGCATAAATCCTAAATGGTAAAATATTTTGACACCAAACCAAAAAGAGAAGTTGTCTTATGATTTTACCTACTGTAAAAAGTTATAAAATCCTATATTCTCTCTTTTTACCCAAGACAAATTACCCACGTTTTAAGCATAACTTTCAGATTTGACCTAGTTTAGTAAAACGACCGCTCCGGGCTCATCCGGACACTTCCCGATCCCAACCAACTCACCACATGTAAAGCACATCAGTGGGTATCAAATTTTCAAATAAAAACACAGTCATATTTGTAAGAAAATTTTGCCATAACCTGTTTGTTTCTGTGATAATTTCCATACTACAAAAACGACTCCATTCGACTACCTAACCTTAATCAAGCAACACTTAAGCTATACCAAATCGCCACGCAAGTGTCCTAAGTCCTAATATGCCCTAATTATCAAAAATCTCAGTGGGTTTAACCCAAGGAGTTCAAAATACATGAACAAGAAGAATCAAAATACTAGCAATATCAAAACTAAAATGCTAGGAGTGACTATACCTTCAAAACAAGTATGAGTTAATCCAAACACGCAAATTAGACAATTCCTCCTCCTTGATCCTTAAAAATTTCGTGGCCCTAGGTCATCATAACATACCTAAATCAAAATTTTATCCAACAAATTAAGGTTTTATGCATTGGAGCAATAAAAACAAACATAGGATTTTACAAAAACATCATCAAATCATAAGATTTGATGATTTTTTTACCTCAATCAAAAACTTGATGCATGTTTTAATTAACACATGGGTATGAATAAGAATTGAAAAAAAATCATGGGACTAGTAGTAATTTACCTCAAATCAAAAAAATCAATGGTTTTGGGTGTGTTTGTGTTTCCTCGGCCTAAGGGAGAAGGAAGGAGTAGAGTCATTTTTTTATTTTTTTGAAAAGTTACTATGAGTTTATTTTGCAAGTATAAGGCCAAAATGGGTCAAACAAAGTAAAGTTTGGGCTCCCTTGAGCCTAGTCCAGCCAAGTAACCCAAGAAAAGTCCCAAGGTTTTTGGTGTAAACTTTCGAAATTTTACGGGTTTAAATAACGTGTCGTTTCCGACGAAAACCGAGACTCGTTTATTTTTAAAACGAAATTTATTTAAAATTACTCGTAAATACTTGTTTGGCCCGGATTTCAGTAAGTTGGATCAAGGAGTCAAGAATAACTATAAATCACATAAAAATATTTTTTTATCGTGACGTTCGGACCCGAAAACTCAGTCCGACAGCCGGAAAACGCAAAAAATGCAAAAGTTCACTATTGCGTCCGTAATTGCTCAAGATGTAGTTTTTCATTATTTTTTTAGGCAAAAAGTAATTAATAAGACATAGAAAATGTAATAAAACCTCGTAGAAATTACAAACATGATGTTCGGGCATTTTGCTAAATAATATCGTAAATTAGCGAAATTCGTAGAATTTTATATTTAACTAAAACCCGAGGATGACACGTAATCACTGTAAAATAAATAAGGAATGTGGTGAAAGTGTGAATAAGCACGTATAACAGTTAAAAGAAAATTATCGAAATTCCGTGTTCTCACATCCCATCTCTTCCTTAGTAGTTTAGGACGAATTTTGGGCTGAGTAACATCACCCAAAGGCTTCGGAAGATTTGTAATCATTAGTTTGATTAATCAAGAATAGTTTTCATTTTGGAAAACTTGTAATCATCATTTGGATCATATAACTTTGGTATAATCTTTTATCCCTTTTATTATGATCAATTCTGGAATTATGATGAATGTTATGTTTGTTATTCCTTTGATTATGGAGTAATTGTCTTGTGTGTTTGGTTAAGCATATATAGAATATTATTAGATTATATTAGCTTCCCAGGGGCGAAGTGCGACACACAATTAGGTTTGTGCGGCGCACTTATTCCCTGGTTCGTGATTATAAGTATGATCTAGATACTCTTGTATTATATGTTATTATGTAAGACCATTGTTATATGTTGGATTCATCCTTGATCATTGACTAGTACTCATGTGAATGGATGAGTTTCATGTCATCTAGTAAACGAATCTTGTTAATCACTATTGGGAATAAAATGTAGCCAGTCCACTTGAGCGCTGACAAGAGAAAAACAAGCGTTGATAGGAAGAAAACAAACGATGACAGATCAAGCGTTGACAAGAAGAAGTCAAGCGTTGATAGGTTGAAGACAAGCACTGATAGAAAGATATGATCTACGCGTATTATGTTTCTAGTTTGTTTCTAGTAAAGATAAGTTCAACATTGTATTTTCTATAATTATCTTTACCTAGAATAGTTGATACGTAGACTCTTGTACAAGGCTTCTTATGTCTATAAAAGAAGACCTTTAGGTTATGTTCCAATAATAAGTTTTCATACGTTAAACACTCTCATTGTAAGCAAGTTTGTTATTATCAATCAAGTGAAAGTTTGTTTTACATCTTTGTGTGTTCTTGTTTAAGTGTTAATTCCGCATAACACTTAGATTACTTTATACATAAACAAAGTTTCTCTACATGTATAACTTGATCTAATCTCATATACACAAGCTTAATCGATCTAAGTTAGGGATCAACAAGTGGTATCAGAGCTTGTTGAGAAACTTTTGATCTTAAAGAACACAAGAACCCTAAAATCACCAAAACCCTAATTTTCACAAAACCCTAAAAACATCATGTCCACTCCAGAAGCAACCTCCTCCTCCTCAAACCACAACATCAAGATTCCCATGCTAGATGCAAACAACTTTGAGTTGTGGAAATTCAACTTTGAGCAACATCTGGGGATCTATGACTATACTCTCTGGGAGATTATTAAATATGGAAACACATTCGATAAGGCTGCAAAGATTGCCAATGCCATTGCTACAAGATCAGTTGTTCAAGGATGTTCAGAAGAAGATAAGAAAGAAAAACCTGATGATGGTAGAGCTGTGTTTGCTGAAGACATAGCAAAGAAAAGGGTTGATATGAAAACCCTAAACATTCTGAAACTCTCCTTGGGACACGAAAATCAGCACAAATACATAGGTTATGAGTCTGCAAAAGACCTTTGGGCAGCCCTTGAAGTTGCATATGGTGGTAATGCTGATACTAAGGAAGAGAAGAAGAAGCAACTCATGCATACGTATGCTGTTTTTTAAGGCTCAACCTAATGAGAAGTTAAGCAGTGTGAGAAGCAGACTGCTTGACATTACAAGCAAGCTGTCCTTCATGGGGACACAAGTTGGTGATGTTGACATTATTGCCACTTTTTTTAAAAGCCTTGGTGATGCGTGGAAGATTGAGGCAAGATCTATACTTGCCAATAACACTCACAAAAGTTCTACTTTTGATGATATCTACAACAAACTGAGGCTGTTGGAGAATGAAACTCTTTTGGAGCATGGATGTAAGTCTACTAATAGTAACATGGCCTTCTTCTCACAAAGTGAAGGTCAATTTGATCAGAAGGACTCATACATGCACCCAGTTACTGGATCAACATGTGTTAACGCTGGATCATATCCTGTCAACGCCTCACATTCAGATGCTGACACATACAAAATTGACTCACCAAGAGTTAAGCCTGCTGGTTTGGATCTGGATACTGTGTGTGCATACACTGCTTCATTGCCCAATGGTTCAGTGATTACATATGAGGACCTTGAGCAAATAAGTGATGAGCACTTGGAGGAGATGGATATAAAGTGGAACATGGCTCTTGCAAGTATAAGAGAAAACAGATGGAATAGAAGGTTTAAGAAGAAGATGACCTTTAATGCAAAGGACACTGCTGGATTTGATAAATCCAAGGTAGAGTGTTACAATTATCATCGTATGGGGCACTTTATGAGGGAATGCGAATCTCCAAGAAGATCTGATGCTGGAAAACCCTCAAGCCAAATTGTTAAGACTCAGGATCCTAAGGCCATGGTGGCAGTATAAGAAATTGATGGAATTGGATGGGACTGGAGCTATTTGGCTAAGGATGAGGAAGAGGATAAAGCTTTGGTTGCTGAAATAGAAGAAGAAGAGCATGTTCAATATGCACTCATGGCACACTCCTCCTCTTCATCAGACAATGAGGTATACGATGATGATTTTTGTAGTAAGGGTTGTCGTTTAAATACTGAAAATGTTAACAAAGAGGTTTTAAGATTGTTAAGTGATGTGAGTACTGAGAGATGAAAGTTGTCTAACTCTCAAATTGCTCTCACTCAAACTAAGAAGACAGTTTCTGAGTATAAGAAAATGGAGTTTGACCTAAAAGATCAAATAAATATCTTAAAACATGAGTTAAATGCTAGTAATGATGTTAGAAGCATCATGGAAAGGGTCAATGCTGAATTACAGGCTAAGTTAGATGAGGCTATCAAGAATAAGGATAATGTAGACCTTAAAATTCAGAGATTTATAAGGCCTCACAAACCCTAGGAGAATGTGTTAATAAACAGAGGGATCCTAAGGACATGACTGGGATTGGGATGAAAGACTATACTGGTGTTCCACCACCAGCTGGGGACTTCTATGGTGTCCAAGGAAAGGACTTATCTTGGACTGGTTTACCAGAAATCCAAGAAGAAGAATTTATTCCTCCACCAAAAGTCCTTACCCCAGTTGAGGAATATAGGCAAAAGTTGACTGACTTGAATGAATGGAAGAAAGCCAACCCTACCTTGTTTGTCAAGGGTGGCATGCTTTGTGATAGTCCAAATGAGTCGACCCCTATCAAAGTTACAAACCCAATCACTGGCAAGACTGTTGACCTTGGCTCAAACACTGTTAAGAAACCTAGCATTAAGTATGCAGAAATGTATAGGAATACTAGGTCACCAAAAAGCCAAGTTAGTGATAATAGAACAGGTTTCTTTTCTTCTAGACCTAGAGTTGTGTCTAAAAAGGCCTGTTACACTTGTGGTAGCTTTTCACATTTAGCATATAAGTCAACGCTTTCAAGGTCAACGCTGTCAAAAGGTCAAACACTGTCAGACCAAAAACTTGTGTGGAGCAAAGTCCACAAGTTGTTAGACCAGCCCCATTCTTCACTAAAGGGTCTAACACTCATGGACAAAGACCTTTTCAGAATACCAATACCTGGTCTAATAGGCAATGGGTTTCTGTAGCAAACCCTAGGTTCAACGCTGATAAGGGTAATTTCAGCGTTGACAAGACCAAATCCAATGCTGACAGAAATGTTGCCAGACCTAAATATTTGCAACCACAGGGAAAGGGGTCTAAAGCTTCTACTAGCTTGACTTGGAGACCTAAGCAAGATCAAAACCCTAATTCTAATGGGATTTCTATGACCTGCAACAGATTTAATTATATTTCAAAGGTCATCACAAAACCAATTGGGGTTAACTGGGTATTTCATCCAAAAAGGGATAAACAAGGGGTTGTTATGAGAACTAAGTCTGTTCTTGTTGAACAACCAGATGAATCCAAGTCTGCTCAGGCTTGGGTTCCCAAAGAAAACTAATTTGTTTTCTTTATGTGCATGGCATTCAAAAACAGGTAAATGATTATGGCTATTGGGATAGTGGATGCTCTAGGCACATGACTGGGAAGGAAGATTATCTTACTAACTTCACTCCCATTAAGGATGGTGATAAAGTTTACTTTGGAGGCGGATATGGAACTATCACAGGCAAATGAACTCTTCTCACCAAGAACTTGCGTTTTGAAAACGTGTTTCTGGTAAAAGAACTTGATTACAATCTTTTTAGTGTATCACAAGTTTGTGATAACAAAAATAAGGTTCTTTTTACTGATACTGAATGCTTGGTGTTGAGCAAGGATTTTAAAATCCCTGATGAGAAATATATTGACTATAAAACACCTAGGCATAAGGACATTTATAATGTGAATCTTAATGGTATTAGGATGAATAATAATATGTCATTTTTTATGCTAAAGCTTCAGTTGATGAGAGTAATCTATGGCACAGGAGACTAGGGCACATTAACTTTAAGAATATAAACAGGCTTGTGAGACTTGGCTTGGTTAATGGTTTGCATGAAAAGGCTTTCCACAATGACCATTCTTGTGTTGCATGCCATAAAGGCAAGCAGCACAAGGTCTCATTTAAGTCTAAACAGGTGCACTCTAGTTCTAGACCACTTCACTTGTTGCATATGGACTTGTTTGGTCCAACTAATATAGAAAACTTGAATGGTAAATCATATAGCTTTGTCATCACATATGACTTTTCTAGGTTTACTTGGACTTTCTTTTTAGCTATGAAAAGTGACACTGCTGATACTTTAATTAGCTTTATTACCCAAATAGAAAAGAAAACTGGTAATGAAGTTAAAATGCTTAGAAGTGATAATGGTGGTGAGTTTAGAAATAAACTTTTGGATGATTTTTGTGCCAATAAAGGGATTACTAGGCAGTTTAATGTTGCCAGAACCCCACAGCAAAATAGGGTTGCTGAGAGAAAGAATAGAACCCTAATTGAAGCAGCCAGGACTATGTTGGCTGATGCTCACTTACCCATAGCTTTTTGGGCTAAGGCTGTGAATACAGCTTGTTATGTTCAGAATAGATCATTGGTCAACAAGATACATAACAAAACACCTTATGAATTACTTTGGGGAAGGAAACCTAATATTGGTTTTCTTAAACCTTTTGGCTGTCATGTAGTTGTGTTGGATACTAGTGATGCCTTAGGTAAATTTAGTGCTAAAGGTGATGAAGGCTATTTCATGGGTTATTCAGTGCAGAGTAAGGGATATAGGGTTTACCTTAAGAAGGAAAAACGTATACTTGAAAAAGTACATGTTAGGTTTTTAGAGAGTAAACCTAGTGATCCTAAAAGTGGTCCAAATTGGTTGTTTGACTTGGAACCTCTATCTAGGACTTTGAATTATATGCCTGTTACTAATCCAGACATTGTGAAGGTAACTTCAAATGTTGTGGAAGAACCAGTTGTTGATGTTTCAGGTACACAGGTTAATGAAGAGGTTGGATCACAAGCAGACAAGTCATCTCCCATACAAGAGTATGTCACTATTCCCATATGGACAGATGCTTTTGCTGCTACTGCTGCTGCTGGAAAGGAAAATGGTGGTCCCCAAGTATCACCAGTTAACAACATGCATGGTCCTTTAGGCGCTGACAAAGGAAAATCTGGCGCTGACAGGACAAATTCATGCGTTGATGGCTCAAACGTTGACAACACCATTTCAGGCGTTGATGATCCAAACGCTGACAACCTTGGTTCAGGCGTTGACAACACTTTTGAGCATATTTTCTCTTCTAATTTTGAACAAGGTGAACCTTCAAGTAGACAAGAAGAGGTTCATACAGATATTAATGAAAGAGAGTCGGAAGAAGATATTGGCAACTTGGAGGATGAGATTGAAGACCACAGACTATTTGAGGGAGGAGTTCTTACTTCTACCATGAAGAATCACCCCACTTCTCAAATTATTGGAGATGTCATGTCTCCTGTACAGACTAGAAGATCTCATCAGAGTCTTGGTGGATTTATTGCCAATATACACAAGAAGGTTGATACCCCTCTTGTTCAAGCATGTTTGTTTGCCTGTTTTCTGTCACAACAGGAACCCAAGAAGATTTTTGATGCTCTCAAAGAACCAAGTTGGGTGGAAGCAATGCAGGATGAGCTTCACCAATTTGCTATTCAGGATGTTTGGGAGCTGGTTGATTGTCCCAGGTATGTCAGACCTATTGGGACTAGATGGGTTCTAAGAAACAAGAAAGATGAAAGAGGCATTGTGGTCAGAAACAAGGCACGTTTAGTGGCTTAGGGATATACACAAGAGGAAGGGATAGACTATGAGGAGGTCTTCGCACCAGTTGCAAGGATTGAGGCTATAAGGATATTTCTAGCCTATGCTTCCTGTATGAGCTTCACTGTCTATCAAATGGATGTGAAGAGTGCTTTCTTATATGGCATAATTGTTGAGGAGGTATATGTTATGCATCCTCCTGGTTTTGAAGATCCAGAGAATCCAGACAAGGTGTATAGAGTCAAGAAAGCTATGTATGGACTGCATCAAGCCCCAAGAGCATGGTATGGTACATTGTCCACTTATCTGGTGGAAAATGGATTCAAAAGGGGCACCATCGACCAGACATTATTTACAAAGAAGGCTGGTAAGGATGTCTTACTTGTTCAGGTTTATGTTGATGATATCATCTTTGGCTCCACCAATCCAAAGATGAGTGAGGACTTTTCCAAGATTATGACAGAAAAATTCAAGATGAGTGCAATGTGGGAGATGAACTTCTTTCTAGGGTTACAAGTTCAGCAGAAAGAAGATGGTATCTTCATCTCTCAGGATAAGTATGTAGCAGAGATCTTGAAGAAGTTTGGCTTTTCTCCCCATGAAAAGAGGGCTACTACTCCTATGGATAGGGAACATCATTGGGGAAAAGTTGGAGATGGAAAAGATGTGGATGTCAGGCACTATAGATCAATGATTGGTTCATTGATGTATCTCACAGCCTCAAGACCTGACATCATGTTTGCTGTGTGTGCATGTGCACGCCATCAAGTGACTCCCAAAGAATGTCACCTTTATGTTGTCAAGAGAATCTTTAGGTACCTTAGATGTTATCCAGATCTTGGATTGTGGTACCCAAAAGATTCACCACTAGAGCTTATTGCATATTCAGACAGTGACTATGGTGGTGATAAATTTGATAGAAAATCCACAACTGGTGGATGTCAGTTTCTTGGGAGTAGGTTGATATCTTGGCAATGCAAGAAACAAACAGTGGTGGCCAATTCTACAACTGAAGCAGAGTATGTTGCTGCAGCTGCTTGTTGTGGACAAGTCTTATGGATTCAGAACCAGCTGTTAGATTATGGGTATAATTTCATGCATACCAAGATTTTTGTTGACAATAACAGCACTTTATGTATTATTAAAAATCCTGTACATCATTCTAAAACAAAACACATAGAAATTAGACATCATTTTATAAGGGATTGTTTTGAAAATGGTTTAATACAACCAGATAGGGTTGACACAGAAGAAAATGTGTCTAATTTATTAACTAAACCTTTTGATGCTAGAAGGTTTCAATACTTGGTAACAACTATTGGAATGATCAATCTCACATAATATGTGTTTTCGGGTCTTATTGTAAAAGTATGTACAGGATAATGCATTGTTATTGGTCTTTTTGAAGTTAGATTTTCCACTATATTTTCCTAACGTTGACAAAGGTTATCTTAACGCTGACAAGTGTTATCGTGGCGTTGTCAGCAACAATGTTAGTTTTGTGGTTTTTAATCTAAGTGTCCATGTAGTGTTAGCATTATACCATTGGATACAGAGTTGCTTATGGATCCTTGGAGAATCATTTGAGCATGTTTTTATTTATGGATGATGGTTGGAATATTTATATTCCTATCTTGAAATAAATTTTTATATTCATGCGAATTATTGGGCAACATATGTATCACAGTTCAAGGGGAGGTTTTAGGAACCTTTAGGACTTTTGGGTATTCTTATAATACTCTTATCATAATTCTAGATTGTGTCCACAGGTGAGTATGAGTTAGTTTTACTAAATCATGAGGCAATGTAGCATGCAAAGTTGATATACTATGCATGCTGCCAAGACATTTTTGGCCTAGAATTGGTTGTGGTCTGTTGGGAGACTTGGGAATGATTTTATCATGGGTTATACCTGCGAGTTACAAGGAATTTTATGAGATAACTTAGTTGTTAAGAATTTTGGTTAGCAAGGGACACTAGAGGACTCTTATGTCTATCTTGCATAAGCAAGTGTGCATAACTGGACAGTGCTTGCCGCCCTATAATAATTATCAACTTATAGGTTATTTTCACTAGGGTAAATTACTTTGTTAAGGTCCTTTTTCATTTTTATTACTTTTATTTTTGGACGCTGACAAGTATTTTTCCAAGCGTTGTTATGACCAATTTAGACGCTGACATGGCTTTGGCAAACGTTGACAAGAATATAGCCGTTGGGCGTTGATGGGTTATTTTTTTACCGTTGACACTCATTGGGACCTACCTAGTTGTTATTTTTGACGAATTTTGAGGCCGTAATTTTGGGAGCAGATAACTTTTAATTAATGCATGAGATAACTTATTTTCTTTTCAATATTTTCATTATTATATTTTGAAAATAGTTGCCTCATTTTTGGCCAATCACATGCATCTATCTCTCCTATATATTTGGCTCCTATTTTTAAACAGGGTATCTCATATTCTTGTCTAACAATTTTCTCCTATAATTCATCTTTCTAAATATTCACAAACAGCTTTCTTCTACAATGGCACCAAAATTTAAACCAAGTGATTTGGTATTGGGATTTAGGAGTCAACACAACATGATTGCATATTTGGACACTGATGACACTCTGTTTCCATAATACACCCAGATGGTGGCGTATTTGAATGCATCCCCAATTAGGTATGCTCTTTCTCATGCTCCTCTCATCTCTGTCACACATATTAAGTAGTTTTGGAACACTGTCAGTTCCTCAACAGTTAATAATGTGACTACATTATCATCTATTGTTCATGCGCGTACATGGGTGGTTACTGAAGCCTTGGTTCGCCAGTCTTTGCATCTTGATGATGCAGATGGTATAACCACCCTTCCCATTAATGAAATAGAACAAGGACTAAGGGATTTGGGTTATCCTTTCCCTGATGAGGGAACTTTAAACAAATATCATAAACAGGAGTTTCCCCCAGCCTGGAAGTACCTCATACATGTCATCTTACAATGTTTGAGTCCCAAGTGTACTACATACAATGAGATTAATAGATCCATTGCTAGTGCTATTGTGTGCATTGCAACTGGGCAAAAGTTTAATTATTCTAAAATGATTTTTGATGGCATGTGTAAAAACAAAGGGAATAAGATGACTTTGGCTTATCCCATATTTTTACAAATGGTTTTTGATGTGAAAAATTACTACACAAGGGATCATGATGACTTTTATGAGATCCTTGTGCAAAAGAAAGCTATTTTTACCAAGATGAACTCACCCCCTCACCGTGAATTACCCCTAACCCCAGCTATGCTTGCTGTTTTATTGCAGCAGCACAACCCCAACCAGACCCACAACCCCAACTTGACCCAATACCAGAACCTTTACCTTCACTACAACACATGGAAATTGACCAAGAACCCTTCAACGCTGACACATTAAATGTTGGCGTTGACACAAGTAATCCAGACGTTTACACCATTCCTTCATAGACCCAAAACCCCCCTTAACCTTCCAACATCCACCCAATCCACATCATCTTCTACCCCACCACAATATAGGTTGCAAAAACGTCAAAGGACTCCTGGAGTGTTCTCCTCTAGTGGTCCTAGCCATGTAGCAGAGAGAACCACCACCAACAGTGTGGTTGGTGCTATGGATGAGGCTGGGACTATTGGTTCTGGCTTAGATACTGGCCAAGACAGTCCTAACATCTTTAAGACCTCATCCATGCCCCATGAATCTAACTTGGGAGGTCAAATACCCATTTTAGAGGAGGGCAGATTGGAACCATACACATTAATGGAATTGACAGCTGTCTGCATTAGCTTGCAAAAGCAAAATGCAGACTTGGTACAAATTGTCAGTACACAAGGCCTTGAACTCAAGAAATTAAGGGAGAGGATTGTTATTTTAGAGAATTCTAGAACAAGGCGTGGGATGGAGGAATCTTCCAAAGGGGAGGATGAGTAGATTAATGTGAGTGATAAAGGCTCACATGATGGAGAATCTTTGGGTATTGCTGAGGCCCTAACTGAATTGAAGAAGCAACCAGGTTTTGATAGATCCTTGGTAACTCCTACCAATTTAAACTTGTCTTTTACATCTATGTTGGAGCAATTTACAAGAGGCGCTGAGACAAGTAATTTGGGCGTTGACAAGCAAAGTTTGAACGCTGACACATCAAGCGCTGACATGAGCAAATTGGGCGCTGACACAAGAAAATTGAGCGTTGAAAGACCTGCAAGTGAAGTTGATGTATTCCAGTCATCAGCTATCATTAAATAAGTATCTTCACATGTATTACCATCATCCTTACCCATCATTGATCCATTAGATAAGGGTAAAGGAATCATGGTAGAAGTAGAAGTTCCAAAGGATGCAGCATAGGTAGAGTTTGATAGAAGGTTGGCTGCACAACTTGTGGAACAAGAGAGAAAGAAGGTTGGTGAATCACCATTTGTTGTCACTTCAGAAGAACAAGAAGGAAGTGATGAAGCAAGTTTAGATTCAAGTGTGATGATAATTGAGCAACCTGAGAGACTTGAATATGGTGATGATTTGGCAAGAGAGAAGCTTAGAGAGTTGAAATTGCAAGTAGATTTTGATATGCCAGAAGTTGTTCAGATGTACCATGCTTGGGAGAATAGGTGTATGGAGAATCCAGATTTGACTATTTCAGACCAAATTTGGGGTTTGGAGATTCTTTTAAGAGTTCAAAAAGACTGCAAGGTAATTCTAAAACATAAAGCTAGCAATGTTCTTTCACTGCTAAAGAGGGATCTAAGGGAGCTTTACTACATGCTACTCAGATGTCATGGAACAGGATGGACCTATAAGAAATTGTTGGGATTATCCTTTGAAGAGTTGGAGTACAAGGCTTATCCCATTTGGGTAAAAGTGCAGGAAATGAACATTCTAAGACTTCTTTCAGATGAAAGGAAAGAAGAACTTGTAGAAGAGATGGAGCTTAAGAAGGCAATGATTGCTCCAAGACCTTTGAAGAAGGGAGTTCCTCTTGAGTTTCCTAAAGATATGGATAGATTGAGGCCCAGTGAAGCTGTTATAAGAAGGAGCATCAAGCTCTCACCATTGGAAGCTTCAGATATGGTACAAGTGTTACCTCTTGATGCCAGAAACCCTATCATAAGCTATGAAGAAGATGAAAGTGGGTTTTGGAAGATTGGCAGGTATGGGAAAGAGGTACACACTTTTACTACTCTTGTATCTCTCTTTGTAATTATGGACAGAGAAGACTTGGTAGACCTTTGGAGGTTGTTAGAGGCCAAGTATGAGACTAAAGCTCCTACTTCAGTCAATGGAATAAAACTTTGGTCAACATTCAAGAGAATGTGTGGACCAAAAGAAGAAGATCCTACTGTTTGGAAGGATCTTGAGGATGATCTAAGTGGTCTTCAATGGCGTTTGTATTCAGCTGCTGGTGTGTACTATTAGAGCTCTACAAAGTTTGCTGAGTATCTTCTTGTAGATGGTCAGTATTCCATGTCCAAAGAAGTTTTGGAGAAGATGAAGACAACACAGCTGGAGATTGACTATTCAAGTGACGTGGCCAAAGCTTTGATCAGACATGTTTATTACCAATATGATAAGATTTGTAAGATTCCTCCTAGTTCTTAATTTTTATTCAGAAACTTGATTACTAGAGTAGATATCAAGTTTAGGGGAGGATTGTTGGGAATAAAATGTAGCCAGTCCACTTGAGCGATGACAAGAGAAAAACAAGCGTTGATAGGTAGAAAACAAACGCTGAAAGATCAAGCGTTGACAAGAAGAAGTCAAGCGTTGATAGGTTGAAGACAAGCACTGATAGAAAGATATGGTCTACGCGTATTATGTTTCTAGTTTGTTTCTAGTAAAGATAAGTTCAACATTGTATTTTCTATAATTATCTTTACCTAGAATAGTTGATACGTAAACTCTTGTACAAGGCTTCTTATGTCTATTAAAGAAGACCTTTAGTTTATGTTTCAATAATAAGTTTTCATACGTTAAACACTTTCATTGTAAGCAAGTTTGTTATTATCAATCAAGTGAAAGTTTGTTTTACATCTTTGTGTGTTCTTGTTTAAGTGTTAATTCCGCATAACACTTAGATTACTTTATACATAAACAAAGTTTCTCTACGTGTATAACTTGATCTAATCTCATATACACAAGCTTAATCGATCTAAGTTAGGCATCAACAATCACTTTTGTAACGATTAGTGGATTAAAACATATACCAACTCTTGCATAATCTCATCTACTACCTTAGTTATCGAAATCAAGCATTAACCATTCTTAATGCTTTTGGTATGACATGATCTTTAGTCGGATTTCTGTTATATTGATTAGACGTTTCATGTGCGACTAGTAATCCACATGTTGTCTTACATTGTTTATGTGCTTATAACCATCTTAGCTATACATCATTTCTATGTTCTAGCCTTAACCAAACACACCTTTAAATCATTGTTAGAAGCTTAAATCTTTAGAACTTGTGACACTCTAGAGATCATTGTTTTTACTTGTTAACAACAATCCCGTGGATCGACCTGGACTTTACCTTAGACTATATTATACAAGAAAGGGTATACTTGCTCATGTTGTGTTTTTAGTCCCTTGTTTGGTAATCTCTAGTAATATAAATTTAAAACTCGCTTTCGCAACATCAAGTTTTTGACCCCTTTGTTTAGGACTTGCGAACACACATCAATGCAGAAGATGCAAGGCCTAAAAAACAGAATATGGGCAACTATGTTCTAGTCCGAGATAGAGCTAAGAGAACAATTACTGTACCCACGAGGTATAGGAATGAAGGTAATCTATCATTATCTAGATCATCAGGGTCTAGGGAAGAAGATGATATTATGGCTTATGCGTTTGCTATTGCTGAGGAAGAAGATACACATGAACCAATCACATTCCAAGAGACGATTAATTCATTGGAAAAGGATGAGTGGGTTCATGCTATGTAGGAAGAGGTGAGTTCTTTAAAGAAGAATCATACTTAGGAGTTGGTCGATCAACCACGTGGTCAGAAGCTGGTAAGCTGCAAGTGGTTGTATAAGATTAAAGAAGGGATTGAAGGCGTTCATAAACCAAAGTATAAAGCAAGGCTGGTAGCTCGAGGGTTTACACAACAAGCAGGGATTGACTACAATGAGGTATTTTCACCTGTGGTTCGACATACATCTATTAGGGCGATTCTCTCATTAACTGCTTGTGAAGATTACGAGTTGGAACAACTTGATGTGAAGACGGCGTTTTTACATGGTAATCTTGAAGAAACCATTTATATGAGGCTGCCGCTTGGTTTTGAAGAAGGAATGGGCAACAAGGTATGTTTGTTGAAGAAATCTCTTTATGGTCTTAAGCAGTCTCCAAGGCAGTGATACAAACGGTTTGATGTGTATATGGTCAGCAAATGGTTTAGCCGTAGCAGCCATGATAGTTGTGTTTACTTCAAGGAGTTTGCACCAGGTATGTACATATATCTACTGCTATATGTAGATGATATGTTGATTGCTTGTAAAAGAAAGTCTGAGATCGAATATACCAAGGGACTGTTGCGGAAAGAGTTTGATATGAAGGAACTTGGTCCAGCTAGGAAGATACTTGGTATGGAGATTGTCAGGGATAGGGGTAACCGAACCCTGAAGGTGTCTCAGTCGGGATATGTGCAGAGAATTCCAAATAACTACAGAGTGGATAATGGCAAGTCAGTCTCTGTGCCATTGGGAGCACACTTCAAGGTATCTTTGAAGGATTGTCCGTCGAGTGACCAGATGTGGAAAGTTGTAGGTAGTTTAATGTACTTGATGGTTTGCACTAGACCGGATATTGCGTATGTTGTTAGCATTGTGAGCGGGTATTTGGCGAATCCAGGTAAAAATCACTGTGATGTGGATTTTGAAGTACTTAAAGGGCACTGCTGATGTAGGTCTAGTGTATGGTAGAGATCAAGGGAAGCACGTGGATGTTGACGGTTTCGTGGATAACGATTATGCTAAAGACCCTGACAAGGATAGGTCGATAACCAGGTACGTGTTTATGGTACATGGTTGTGTTCTGAGTTGGAAAGCAACTCTGCAGCATCTTGTTGCATTGTCTACCATAGAGGCAGAGTATATGGTGCTTACGAAAGCTGTTAAGGAAAACATTTGGCTTAGAGGTCTACTAATCGAGCTGGGAATAAACCTAAGGTCAGTGGTTGTGAATTGTGATAACAAGGGGCAATTCATCTCTCAAAAAATGCAATGTTTCATGAGAGGACGAAGCATATCCACGTGAGGCATCACTTCATCAGGCAGATCGTGGAATCTAAGAGACTGAAGTGGCAAGGATAGGCACGGAAGATAATGCAGCTGACGCTTTCACAAAGGTGGTTCCAGGTCCGAATTTCAAGTATTGCGTGAAGATACTTGGAGTCGGGGCTAACTAGTCTTGTCACTAAGGTGAAATTGTTAGTATTAGTGTCGAGTCTATTTAACGTATACGATAAGCAGGAGGTACCCAAGTTTACTTTTCTTAATGTTGTATGTTTTTAGTCGGATGTGGGTTGCAGCCTAATCCTAGGTCGGTTAGACTTACCCCCCTCTCTATAAATAGAGATAAGGGGTGAAGGAATCATTACACCGTAGCTTCTTATTCTTCCCATGTAATTGAACGTTAATGTAGGGTATAATCCCTACATCCTTGGTTAACCTAGATGCGGAATACTCGATCAAAGAACACACATAACAGTGAATCGACAGAAAAGTAAATCGACGCCCACAAGGTAAACCCTAATCGATTATCAATTAGTTATTGAAAGAATGACGTGAATTGGTTCGTTACCCCTCACCTCCTTTTATAGAGATGAGGGGGAACCGACTATTACAAGTCCTACGGGTCGGGTTGGGCTTAGACATTGCCAACCGACCTTTATTCTTAGCTACGAATTAGAAAACTCGACTATTGACCCCTAGATACGAATTAGGAAAAATAAAGAATAAACATAACAATTTCCACCTTAGACTTTAGCCTATCCCAACACTCAGCAACTCCAAGCAGTGTTGTAACTTGCGTCCAGGTACCACCTTCGTCAAGGCATCCGCAGCATTGTGTTCAGTACCCACCTTCAGAACTTCAACCGTCTTTGCTTCCAATACTTCTCTGATAAAGTGATAGCGCACATTGATGTGCTTAGTCCTTTCATGAAAAACATGATTCCGCGATAAGAGAATCACGCCCTGATTATCACAATTACCTGAAACGGTGTTGAGCTTCACGTCCAACTCTTCCAAGAGTCCCCTTAGCCAAATAGCTTTCTTCACAGCCTCCGTAAGGGCCATATACGCCGCCTCTGTAGTTGAAAGAGCCACCACGTGTTGTAGCGTTGCTTTCCAGCTTACAACACATCCCTGTACTAAAAATGCGTAACCAATGAGAGACCTACCTTTATCCAGATCCTTAGCGTAGTCTGAATCAACAACATGTTACGTCCACATGGTTTCCATGATTTGTCCCATATACCAAACCTATGTTTACAGTGCCATGCAAATATTTCATAATCCAATTCACTGCTTTCTAATGAAGTTTACCCGGATTCGCCAAATATTTGCTAACTACACTTACTGCATATGCTATGTCTGGCCTTGTGCACACCATCAACTATCAAGTACATTAAGATCCCAATCGCATTTGCATACGGCACCCTACTCATTCTTTCAACTTCACAATCCCTAATCGGGCAATCCTTCAGCGACAGCTTGAAGTACCCACCCAATGGTGTCTGAACCGACTTCACATTTGTGGAATCCTTGGATTCACGGATCTTTTAGCTGCTAGGCAATAATCATTGTTCTTATGATGTTAATCATAGCGGAATAAAACAATAATTATGAACAAGGTGTTATGAACACGAACAAGATGAATTTTCTCAACGTTACTTGCATTAATATTTAAACACAAATAACCTAGGCATGTATACATTGAATCCCGTGCCTAGAGCATACACTTTGCTTGTAGGTTACATTGTGAATAAGAGAATGTGTAAAACCTACGGTCATATATTCTTTATATTCTAGAATACAAGACTTTTCTTACAAGAAACCTAATTACAATGAAGTCCTTCCATCTTTTACGCTTTAGTCCTCTTCCTTGGGTAGAAGGTCTCCATATTCTTGTACTTCTTCATATTTTCATTTAAGCCCTCTTGTTTCATTATTTTATGTTTTGTCTCATTAAATCTAATTCCCAACAATCTTCCCCTATTTGATGATGACAAAACCAAGCTTCAAATCTTGATCTTCCACGAATGAAACAAGCTTCCCCATAAAGTATGATTTCTTGTAAAACATATCACCACATAATAATAAGTTGCATACCTTGATCTTTGAATCTTCTTCCCCTTTTTGTCTTCATCCAATAGAGTCTTATAAAGATAAGCAACTAATAAACACTTCCCCTTGAGTGGTGCATGTAGATGAATCACTGACCATGTAGACTCTAATTGTAGATTAATAATGAATAAAAACAAATATAACCTATTTGTTGAAGAACCGGGATCTCCCAAGCTTGTACCTTATATCTTGCACTATCCATGTGACGTCGAACTTATTGAAAACAGGAAACATATAAGCAGGCCTCGATCTCTTGACAAAATCCTCATCCTTTAGTGAGACACTGAGCACGATAATGTAAATCCTTCAAGTGATAGAAATCTGTCTTTGCTAGATATGACAAGTATTCATCACTAATCGTTTAAGCACGAACAAGTTATCTACAAACGTAAGTCTCCATTTGAGATATAATAAGACACAAACCTGTGAAAAACAAATCCAACACCAAATAAGCAATAATCTATCGTCTTTATCGAAACCTCCAATTTGAAATAAAAATCATGTAAGTACAGTATCATCCTCTTCTTTTATGCACCAGTTGCCTCTATCGGTGTTCTGCTTCTAATCCAAGTCGGTACGTAACCGCAAGGTTAGCCTTGTCACATAATCAAATAAAACTTCATTGCACCAAACACAATCTTCAAAAACGAGCCATAAAATTTTAAACAGTCAATTCTGTCCGAGATCCTTTGTCATCCAACATATCATCTGTATGTACTGTACGATATCGGACGATACGTGTCAGCGCTTAAAAACCATATATCAGACAACACGCTGTCAGCGTCTAAATTATTACGTGTCAACGTCTTCTTTATCAGCGTGTGTTTTATTCTTGTCAGCGGCTCGACTCAGCCACTGACACTATCTGTGGCTACAATCTTACCCCACTGTATGCCACTTTCTTGTCTTACTAACACTTCCTTTTCTTTACTGTAAACATCATCACGTCACTATCTCTTGTTTCTTCTTGCTTTCCTCGTGTGAACACACCATCACCAAACAAATAAACCATTCTTTATTACATCCCTTTACTTTTGATATTGACGATCTCAACTTGGACAGTGTTACAATTAAAAGAACAATATTCATCAAAAGAAAACTTTGGCACACATCTAAACAAACATTCACCATATCCAGACCCCACGTGACCACAATATGAAAACAAATCATATATTGTTCGTTGCACCCTTGGGACCAGCAAGTATAATAATTTATCAAGCAATATTTTGTATAAGGACAATACCATACTCGAGCAATAGTAGTTCTTTATTAATTCGAACAGTAGGCAGAGAAGCAACATGAATAATTTGAACAATACCTTTTCTTGTCAAAAAGTGCATACCTTTTTGGGCCATCGAAAAAGCTTTCATATTTCTCTTGGCAATAAACTACACACGTGATTTAATAGGGTCTAGCTTCAAGTACCTTTCAATCATATACACAGCAGCTCCAAACAATTCTCTCATCCTTGGACCAATCTGTCACGATCAGTCTGATCTGTATATCACGTCCCTCCTTTTTTTTCTGCTGCTATCACGTGTATTAACTCTAACAAACGCATCTAACAGCTGATCATAACCTTCTGTATCAAGAATCACAACATGTTTCTAGGGTTCAGCATCGATTCATGATGAATCGATTCCCCAAAGCTAGCAACATATCAACTTTATATAGATTAGGGTTTAAAAATTTATGCACCGAAACCTTAACTTAGGGTTTGAAAATCGACAACCTTGATCATGTATCATCATACATTACAACAGCCATAAACCTCAAAATTTTCTGCTTTAAGTCGATCTATGGTTTAGGGGAAGAAACCCTAAATCTTTATTCAATAGAAACAAAAACATAATTTTTTATATCTCCTGCAGCAACATTCAACGTTGTATATTTCTTTCAAAATATCTCAGATCGACGATCCCTCCGGTGAGATGCAAGACATATATGCCAAGAACCTACAACAAAAATTTCACGACTATCCAACGGTTAACAAAGGAGATATCGATGTTTAAAAACGGTTGCGCGGTGAGATCCGACCATAAAACCCTATACGGGTTTTTCTTCTTTTTCACCATTCTTCGACTCAAACACCTTGTTAATCCTAGCATCGAGAGCCACCCGCTCTGATACCAATTGTGGAATCCTTAGATTCACGGATCTTTTAGCTGCTAGGCATAATCATTATTCTTATGATGTTAATCATAGCAAAAAAAAACAATAATTATGAACAAGGTGTTATGAACACAAACAAGATGAATTTTCTCAACGTTACTTGCATTAATATTTAAACACAAATAACCTAGGCATGTATACATTGAATCCCATGCCTAGAACACACACTTTGCTTGTAGGTTACATTGTGAATAAGTGAATGTGTAAGACCTACGGTCATGTATTCTTTATATACTAGAATACAAGACTTTTCTTACAAGAAATCTAATTACAATGAAGTCCTTCCATCTTTTGCGCTTTAGTCCTCTTTCTTGTGTAGAAGGTCTCCATATTCTTGTACTTCTTCATATTTTCATTTAAGCCCTATTGTTTCATTATTTTACGTTTTGTCTCATTAAATCTAATTCCCAACACCATTGTCCATTCTAAACCTTTTTAAAACTTTAGAAACGTACTCAGATTGTGACACCCTCAGAATCTTGCGACTCCGATCCCTGACGATCTCCATACCAAGAATCTTCTTTTCTTCCCCGAGTTCTTTCATGTCGAACTTCCTTTTAAGCAAAGACTTGGTAGCCGCGATCTCAGCCTTGCTTTTACAAGCAATCAACATATCGTCTACATATAACAATAGATAGATATACTCCCCTGGTGCATAACTCCTTTAATATACGCAGCTATCGTAACTGCTACGCTTAAATCCATTGCTCAGCATATACTCATTGAACCTCTTGTACCATTTCCTAGGTGACTGCTTCAAACCATAAAGAGATTTCTTTTACAAACATACCTTGTTACCTTGTTCAAATCCCGGTGGCTGCCTCGTGTAGATTACTTCTTCAATATTTCCATGTAAAAACGCCGTCTTTACATCAAGCTGCTCCATCTCGTAATCTTTACACGCAGTCAATGCAAGTATAACCCGAATAGATGTGTGTCGAACTACCGGCTAAAATACTTCATTGTAATCAATACCTGCCCTATGTGTGAATCCACGAGCCACCAACCTTGCCTTGTACCTAGGCTTTTGAACACCTTCAATCCCTTCCTTTATAATGAACAACCATTTGAAACTCACCATCTTTTGCCCAGCTAGATGATCTACTAACACTCAGGTCTTATTCTTCCTCAGAGAATCCATCTCTTCTTTCATAGCAGCTTTCCACTTAGAATTGTCTTCACAAGCAACTGCTTCCTGGTATGTCAATGGTTCATGAGTATCTTCTTCCTTTGCTGCAACAAACGCGTAAGCAACTATATTACTCTCATCTCGAAACCTTGCCGGTTTCGTTCTTGTCCTTGGCTCTCTATCCCGAACCAATTGATAATCTGTGAGATCCGGTAGATGATCAATTTCTTGAACCCCTACATCTTCATCATAGCCATCTTCCTGATCTGACTGATCTTCTTGATCTGTTTGGTCTTCCTGACCTGTTTGATCTTCTTGACCTGTCTGGTCTTCCTGACCTGTCTGGTCTTCCTGACCTGTCTGGTCTTCCTTAGGCGTATGATTATTTAACCTCTGCAGTTCCACCTCAACCTGTAATTCCTCAATAGACTTATCTTTTCCTGCATCAGAATCCTTTAACATGTCTTTGTACATGACACTTTCATTGAAGACCACGTTCCTGCTTGTGACTATTTTAGGTGATTCATTATCAAGCCTATATAGTCTGTACCCCTTCACACCTTCAGGATACCATAAAAGAACGCATTTTACCGCTCTCGGCTTGAGCTTACCTTGTTTAACATGTGAATACGCCACACAGCCGAAAACCCTCAACATCCCATAATCACTAGGATGTCCCGACCACATCTCCATATGTGTCTTCTTCTCATTCGTTGTTGATGGTGACCTATTTATAAGATATACAACCGTACATGTCGCATCCGCCCAGAAGGTCTTGGGCAATCCAGACTGTATTAATAAACAACGTACCTTGTCCATGAGAGTTCTGTTCATCCATTCCGCTAACCTATTCTGCTGCGGCATCCCGGCAACTATCAAATGTCTAGCAATCCCACTCTCAGTACATATCTGATTAAACTCCCGGTTACAGAACTCAATACTATTATCCGTCCTAAGCTTCTTTACCGTCCTCCCAGTCTGATTCTCTACTAACTGCTTCCACTCTTTGAACTTCCTAAATGCTTCGTGTTTGAACCTGAGAACACAAACTCATACCCTCCTGGAATAATCATCAACTACAGATAAGAAATACCTCTTACCTCCCAATGATTCCACCTGAGACGGACCCAATAAGTCTGAATGAACATAGTCTATCACTCCCTGAGTAGTGTGCCTTCCTACACCGAAACTGACACGATGTGACTTTCCCAGAACACAATTCTCACAAAGATCAAGCTTACCTAGACTCTTCATGCCAAACAAACCCTGATTTTCCAACATGTGTAATAAGTGTGTAAACACTTATCCTTTTGCCACTAAAATCAAGGAAAAACAAGACCTAATCATGTGTTTTATATCGTAAAAGTCGGAATTACGCGTGGTTTTGTGTTTTTGTGTTAAAATAGGTACAAATGATAAAAAGAAGAGAAAACACGGGATTTCACGGTCAAATGTTGAAGAAAAGTCCATAAAGAGACGAAGACAAAGCCAAAAGACCAAACGTGTGCCCAAATTCACGAAAACCGGCTTACCCGACACGGTTTTGAAGAAATGATCAAAGAAAGCCGAAATCGAACTCGTTTTAGTGGATTTAATTATTTACGAAGATTTCGGGCTTAGTGGGTCCCGCATTTACTTATTGAGCCCAAGAGCCCAATAAAGGAGTTAGCATTATTCTCTTTTGGTAAAGAGCCCAATTCATGGCCCATAATATATACAAATGGGACGGATGAAGTTTAATTGTTAAATTGGGCCAAGCCCAATTTGTACACAAAATGGGACGTTGAAACGAAATGGCTAGTCAAAGTTTTCATCAAAAGTTTCGGTCAACTCAAATGCCACAACACACGATTTATTCATAAACTATTTCTTACCCTGCACCCCCACACACACGAATACCCACTCACACATATAATAAAAACGTTTGTTTTATTTACCCAACCCCTCCCCATTAACTTCGATGATAACAATGTGCTTTCACCCACTCTTTTCTCTCCAAACACAGCAACACCACCATCTCAAAACCCTAATTTTACCATAGAAAAAATTACCATCCATTATTTGGGGCTTTTTGTTTAAGTGTTTAATTCACACACTTGGGGATTATCGCAAGATCCACAATGGTGGTCCTATCTCCAAATCCGACGTGGCTGTATCCTATATTGTGATTGGATGGAACACATATCCATTACCAATCCCACCAATATAAATCCTCCACCTCAGCCTAAACAAACACAACAAACACACCCAATGCCATCCTAGCAATCCGTGGCTCACAAGGTGCATTTTCTGCTGTTTGATGAGATGAGAAGAAAGAGAAGATGGAATATGCGACCAAGATTTGTTGCTTAATTTTGAAGCCATCAAGAGGGTTTTAGGGGTTTCGCCTATAAATACCCCATCCAAGATGTAATCAGAGCACTTTTTCTTTATTTATTTAATTTTTTTTGCAAAATTAGTTTTAGGATTTAATGTATTTCTTTCATTTTCAGTCAATGTAATTTTCTCTTTATTAATTAATGAAAAGTTTATTTTATTAATTTCATCTCAGTTTCTCTCAATTTAATTTTATCTTTAATCTGCTTCATTTTATTATTGTTCCTACGGTTCGCATGTTATTATTATTATGATATGAAAAAAAATAATAAAATAAAAAAAATAATAAAAAGTAAATAAAAAGAAATTAAAATAAATCTCCCCACTGGAGATTTATAAAATACTGTTCGAGGTTACTGTTCTTTTGGAAATCTTTTTGGTGGATTCGGTTACCGTTTGGTTCGAACGAAGATTTGTTTGATTCGAGTAGATATTCGGTGGGTAAAAAGGAGGTGTTTGATTCGGAATTGTTCAAAGACGGCTCAGCGCTGCTTCTTCTACCCAACGGTATCGACACAAGGTGTTCATCTCTTTTTAATTTTCTTGTATTAGTTTATTATTTAGTTGTATATATGCTTTTATTTGCTTATTTTTTATTTGTTACTGCTTATTCTTAGTTTATCTGTTAAGTTGAGTTATTGTGTATCTGCTTATGTTTGTTTGGACCTTCTTGATATATTAGTGTTTAAAATGTTTTTGTTTATCTAGTTTAAGTTTGGATCTGTTCACTGTTTGTTTTAAATCTGCTTATGCTTGTTTTTTTTGTTTTTAGTTTATTTAATGTAAGTTTTAGTTAGCTTATTTGATTCAGCTTTTTGCTTTTGGTTTGCTCAGCTTATTGGTTTTCAGCCTTCTATCGTATTTGTTTCAGCTTATCAGTCGTTTGGTTTTGCTTTTCGGATTGATTTGTATTGCTTATTAGTTGTTTAACAAGTTTCTGTCTAGCTTATGCGGTATTTGATTTTTCTGCTTATTAGATTTAGCTTTTTGGTAGTTTATCTGATATAGCTTTTTGGTTATTAATCTGTTATAGTTTTTGGCTTATTAGCTTTGCTGATTATTTCTGTTACAGCAAACAGATCCCTTTGATTTGTTTGTTTTCTAAATCTGTCCAAAAAAATAAATAGCTAAAAATCTTCGTCTGGGCTGGGATTCGTACTCAGGACCCTTCGCATAGCATCCCTGCACCTTTACCATCTCATCTAGACGTTCATTTGTGTTTGTTTATGCACCATTTAATTAATATAGGGCTTTTACTAATTGGCAGTTTTTATCATTAAGTTTTAATACAAGTTTTTTAAGTTTTATTTATATTTTAATTAAAAGTTTTTATTTAAGATTTATCTTATAAAGTTTTAAAAAAATACAAAAAGACAAAAATATATTTTATTTTATTACTTTTATAATTTTAAAGTAGTTTTCAATTTAGTTTTAATTTCATTAATGTTTTTAGTAAGATAGTTTTTATAGATTAATAGTAGTTTTTAAATTCTTATTTAAATTTTAGTTTTAAATTTAGTTTTCAATTTATATGGTTTTGTTTAAAAATAGATTACATTAAAAGTTTTTATTTTAATTAAATTAGTTTTAAATTTTGTTTAAGCTTTAAAATAGTTTTATTATTTTTAATTAGTTTAATTTAGTTTCAAAGTCTTTTTAGTTTTATTTAAATTTTAAATTAGTTTTTAATTAAATAGTCTTAGTTTTAAATACTAAAGTATCGTTACCAAGAACAAATTAAGTTTTATGTTAAGTCCGAAATCAAATTCGAGTCGACTTGTGGAACGAAAATTAGACATAAAAAGAGTTTGTAAAAATCTTTGTATTAAAATGGCGCCGCTGCCGCTTCACTCGTACGATTGACGATTTTTCGTGAAGACGTTTGGATTTTGGGATCTGTTCATTTTGAACGTTACATTTCTTGTTAACAAAATAAAAAATACAAAAAAATCTAAAAGAATAAAATACAAAAAAAGTTAAAAAATCACAAAAGCAATTTCTTTCCTAAGATTTGCAACAAAAAAAATTAAAATATCAAAAGTAATATTTTTTTTGTAAAAGTATTACACCAAAAATATTACGTATTAGTGTTAATTTTTTAGTTCGGTTTCTTTCGATTTTTCTTGTAAATATATATTTTTCTAAAAAATACAAAAAGATTTTTCATTTATTATAGTATATTACGTAGCACAATAATTTACCTACTTTTCAAATAAGCCTTAGTTGGATTTCATCACCTAACTATTGTATTCGCATCCATAACAAATAAAAGGGCAAAATAGATAAATACTAGTAAGACGTTTGAACTCGACATATACAAACTATAAGGTGGTTATAAAGCGACGCGCTATAAAAGGCCGTCTAAGGAAAAAGGTTTTTAAGTGCTTTGTGCCACCTCGTTTCCCCGCTTGCTTGTGCGTATATTGAGAGGGACGACCGATTATTGGTTTGCCAACTCAAGTAGTACTTAAGTATATATTTTTGTAGCTTTTTACTATTGCACCTCGAGAGGGAAAATCCTTTTCCTCTCAAAGTCGACCGAGGTCACCTACCTCATTCCAAATTTTTAATTGTATGCGCACTCGCGCACGTACATACATACCGAGTGGTGTACCAAACACTTCTAATTCTTCCAAAAAGAAGAAGAAGAAGAAAAACAAAAAGACCGTCATTCAAGCCGATCCCGAGAATCGAGCTTTCGACAATACGATGGCAACGGATAATCGACCAATGATTGAGATTCTACAATCTCACGTTGAAGGAAACGATGACGCGATTGTGGTACCGGATATTGGAGCTAATCATTTTGAACTTAAAACGGGTTTTGTTCAAATGGTTTCCGCTACACCATTTTTAGGTCGTACTAATGATGATCCACACGCTCATATCAAACGTATCATACAATTAGCCAACACCGTCAAATACAATGGGGTGCCACAAGAGGCTATTCGTTTGCAACACTTTCCTTTTACCCTCGAGGGACAAGCCCGGATTTGGCTTGATAAGGAACCACCCCAAAGTATTACAACATGGATTGATTTAGAGACCAAGTTCATTAACTACTTTTTTCCACCATCACAGACCACCTCTTTAAGGAATGAAATCATTACTTTTGAGCAAAAATATGGGGAAACTTTTAGTGAGTCTTGGGATCGATTTAAAGAGCTTTTAAGAAAATGTCCACAACACGGTTTCACTAAAGTGCATCAAATAAATAAGTTTTACAATGGTTTGACTCTAAATGGCCAAGACTCACTTAATAGTGCCGCGGGGGGCAATATTCTTGTGAAAACCATGAACGAGGCTTGGTCCATAATTGAAAACAAGGCTAAAGTACAAACCAAGAGTGTTAGGGCCATTATGGCGAGTGCTAGTTCTAGTGAGAGTGACAAGAGAATCGATAAACTCACTTCGCTTGTTGAAAAACTTGCTCTAAAAACCGATACCCTAAATGGTCAAGTTAATGCCATGAAAGAAACTTGTGAAACGTGTGAGACTTGTGGTGGACCGCATTCATATTTCAATTGTGACAAGGTTTACAATAATCAACAACAAAAAGTTTGTACTTTTAATGCTAATGAAAGGATTCCATTTAAACCTAATGTTGATGTTAACCATTTGTCCTATAAGAGTACTAATTATTTGGCTCCCCCGGGTTTTGTAGCACCACAAAGACTACCCCCACCCGCCCAAAATACCCAATACCAAAATAGGAACCAAGGTCCTCAAATAGGTAATTTTTAAGGGAATGCAAATCAAGGGAATTTTAATGGTCAAAATCAAGGGTTTCAAAACAATAACCAAGGTTTTCATAATAACAACGGTTTTCAACCTCAATATCAAAACCAAGGTTTTCCTAATCAAGGTTTTCTAAATCAAGGGTTTAATCAAATGAACATGCATAATCCTCAAATGGACTTGGTTCTACAAAAATTGACCAACCATGAGTGAATTATGAAAGAGATGCAAGAATCGACCGATAAGAAATTTTTGACAATGATTCAAGCCCTTAGACCCCAAGGAGCCTTACCTTCAAATACCGAGATTAACCCTCGTGCTAATGTGAGTGCTATCAATACTCGAAGTGGAGCCACTTTAGTGGGACCTTCCATCTCTTCTCCAATAAAGGAGAGACAAGGCCCGGAGGTCATAATGAGTAATCCTACTCCCCCTTCGGTGATTCCCCCCACTACCACTCCTAGTACTAGTCCTCCATTGCCGAAAGAGCCTATCCCTACGGTTGTTCAAGAAGCGGGTCCTTGTCCTTCTCAACCTTCAAAGTCTAAGCCTAATATCCCTTATCCATCTAGGTTAGACAAGGCTAAAGTGCTCACCAAAGATGACGTTCATGTCTCCAACTTTTTGAAAATGATTTCCAATGTGAATGTTAACATTAGCCTTATTGAAGCACTTGCTCAAATGCCAAAATTTGTAAAAATGTTTAAAGATTTGCTTAATAAGAAAGAAAAATGGTTGAGCTCGTGAACACCCGTTTAAAAGAGAATTGTTACGCGATTATTCTCACAGAGCTTCCCGAAAATCTAGGAGATCCCGGACGATTCGTGTTACCTTGCTCGTTTCCTCAAATCGATGATTGTATGGCTTTAGCGGATCTCGGCGCTAGCATCAATCTTATGCCACTTTCGGTTTGGAAACAATTGTCATTACCCGACCTTGTACCGACTCGTATGACTTTAGAGTTAGCTAATCGAACTCTCGCATACCCCGTTGGTATTGCCGAAGACGTTTTTGTTCGAGTTGGTACATTTACTTTTCCCGTGGACTTTGTCGTCGTCGACTATGAGATGGATCCTCGTATTCCGTTAATACTTGATAGACCATTCTTAAGGTCCGGAAGAGCCTTTGTTGATGTGGCCGAAGGGGAGTTAATTCTTAGGGTTCGAGATGAACAACAAGTTTTTAAAATGGGAAAAATCACAACAAAATCAAATGGAAAAGAGTCGGTCAATATGATTGATGTTCTTAATTATGATAATGACGAGATTTTTATTAATCCTTTTGGAATTGAAAAGTCTACTCAAAATGATTTTGTGATAATTTCATCCCTTCCCTTAGAGCCTCAAATTTTTGAAACTCCTATTTATGATACCTATAGTGATGACACTTCTTCAAGTGATCACACTATCTTCGGCTTAGACGACTTATCTTTTGACCCACCCACTTTTGTCCCACCCATTTATGATACCCCAATCTTTGATACCTACGATGATGACACTTCTTTAAGTGATCTCGTTAATTTTGATGACCCACCCCATGATCTTAATGCACCTCATATCTCTATGAGTGATTCTTCCATGGAGACTCCTTTTGACTTTTATACTCCAATATTAGAAGTCATGACTTTTGAGGAGGATCCTCCACTCTTAGAGATCATTCCGAATTTAGAGGTTATTCCATTTGAGTAGGATTTAGATATCTTTCTAAATACCTATTTTCCTCACGAGGATGAGTTTTCCTATGACTCCGATGATACTTATGTTTTCATATCAAGTTTGGAAGAGGACGACCTTCCCACTTTGGATTTTGATGATATTTGAGCTTAAATGTCACTACCTCTTGCTATTTTCCCGTTAAGGAACCGGTGTTTGATCCCGGAATAGAAACTTTTGTGCTTTCATTGCCATATTACCATAGCACCCTTCCTTGTAAGAGACTTTTGCCTAAGGATACCCCACTTTTTTTTTACTTGCGTACCACCTCGGGGTATATTTCCTTTTGTGATGGAAATTATGTGTTTGACCTGGTGGATTTTCATGGGGTATGCCTTTTATGACTTTGTTTCACCTCTTTATCATGGAGAGATTTTCCTCCCTTGGAAATCTCGATTTTTCCATGATTTTCCCATTTGAATGATGACATTCGGGAATTCGAGTCGAGCTAAAGACTCGTGTTAAATAAATCAAGCATCGTTTAACTAGTTTAGATTTTTACCGTTTTCACCTTTCACCCATTTTCACCAATAAGTGTAAGGGGGGCAAGTAGGTTGTTTGTGTTGTGATTATGCAGGGACATGTGCTTAATGATCCACTTTTGGTGCTTTTGACACGACCCGTGTTCCCGTGTTTCCCGTGTACCCGGTTCCTTCGATAAGTTTTTGCTATTGTGATTCAATCTTGTATATAAATAAAACGAATAAATGTAATCACTTGAGTTGTCCTTTCGTTAGCTCGATTTTAAACAACGTACTCAATGTCCTAAGTGTAAGGGAGTTTATTCTCCCACATGCTTAAACATTGAGGACAATGTTTATATTAAGTGTAGGGGGGATTTCTATCGAAATTTTAGTGGGCTTTTCCATGAATTTGACATCATTTAACCGGAAAATTTAAAAAAATTTCAACATTTTTCAAATTTTTGATCTATTTTGGCCTTGTAGTATTGATACAAGGCTTTTGCACCCCGTATAAAAATTAAAGTTCAAGTCTCGATATCTTAACGAATTGATCTAGGTTCTCTATGTGACTCTATTGTTCTTTGGTGAAACAAATATGTGTCGTTGTTTTTAAATAAAATGTGCAGAACAATTAAAGTAAAAGGCAGGTAATTTAAATCTAAGTCTAATTAAAATAAAGTGCAAGTATTAAAAAACGTGACTGAAATTAAAGGGCGCTAAAGTAAATGACGCAAATTTAAAACTAACTAAGGCAAACTTAACTCGCAACTAAAACTTAAACTAAGGCAAGTCTAAAATAAAGCTAAGGCAATTAAACTTAAAGTGCAACTAAAATAAAAGGCGGGAAAAATAAAGCTTGAAAATAAAGAATAGATATTTAAAAAAAAGACTAAAAAGAACCTGAAAGAAACCTTGATTCGGAAGTTCAAAACTTCCGAATGAACTAGCTTGACTCGGAACTTTTTCCTTCCCTTGATCCGGAACTTTCGTTCGGAAGAATGACTCGGAACTTTTTGAGTTCCGAATGAAGTCTCTTGATCCGGAATTTTCTGAGTTCCAAATAAACAATGCTTGAGTCGGAAGTTTTGCTGATCCGGAAGTTTTCGTCTGGAACTTTGAAGTTCCGGATGAACAAGCTTGATTCGGAAGTTTTTGCTGATCCGGAACTCTTCCGGATGAAGCCCTTGATCATGAACTTTGAAGTTCCGAATGAAAGAACTCTTGATCCGGAACTTTTGAGTTCCGAATGAAAGCTTTCTCTTCTCTTGGTTCGGATGTTTTCCTGGGAACAAAGAAACAGAAACAAACAACCCCGAAGAACAAGGGATAACAGTAACGACAGATCTAACACAGATTAATCAAAATCAAAACAAACGATTAAGCTAAACTAATAACAAAACAACAGTTAAACATAAACAAACAATTTAAATCAACAAAACAAACAAATTTAACCACGATAATCAAAAACCACTTGATCAAGATAAGAACATAAACATAAACATAAACATCAAAAATCAAAGATTAAGAAAGGTAGATGAGAGATTAACAAGATAAAGTAAAGATTGACAAAAATTAAATGAAAACTTACTTGAAATTAAAGGAATTAAATGTGCAAGACAAGGTAATTAAATTGACAAGTATTTAAATGTGCAAGAAAATAAATGTGGAAGAGCTAATTTGTCAAGTTAGCCAACAAGAAAAATAATTAACTAGTCCTAATCTATATATAGGGGAGGATTAGGAAGCTTCCTCCCCTCTTTCCTTTTCTCTTAATTACAAGCTTAAGTCCTTCCTTCTTTAATTCTTCATTAATTGCATGCTTAGTCCTTTTCTTCTATTCTTCTTTAAACTTGGACTTAAATGACTTTTGGCTCGGGATTTCTTTTGAACTCGTCTTTAAATTCTTCAATAAATTAGACTTGAGTTTCTCGGCTTTTGATAAACTTCCGTCTTTTGACTTTTTCTTCGATAAATCTTCAGAATTGGTCTTGGACTTCCGTTCTTTTTGCACTCTTGACTTCGTCTTTCATCTTTTTCTTCAATAAAAGCTGTGAATGCCCGTGAATGCCCGTGTTTTCTCCACTTTTCACCTTTTCGTCCTAAATCACAACAAAAACACAAACCACGCATAATTCTGACATAAAAGACATAAAATACACGTTTTGGCTCGGTAATTATTGTAATTAAGTGGTAGAAAAGATGTGTGTTTACACACATAACAAATCCCCTACACTTGACCATTGCAATGTCCTCATGCAATGCATTAGTTACAAAGCACGTTTACATTTTTCATCATAATCAATCCACGTTGGCCTTTATTAAAGAGATAGAAAATTATAAACATTAAAAGTAAAGAAATCAAAAAGCATACCTTGGGTTTTGGAAATGTCATGAATAATCATCATCCTCAAGTTTTCACTTTCTCCAAACCAAGCTTAAAAACGGGATCATTGTTATTATAAGTTAGTAAACTATCACGAACTCATGTGGGCCAATTACTCACTTAGACTCCCTTATTCCTAGGTTTATCTCTTATATTTTATTATTGTCTTGAATGATCACGAGGATGCATTTTTGACTTATTTCGATAGTTATTTAGTCCAAAAATAAAGTGAACGATTTAATCAATAGTTAGCTAAAGGACAAAATCTTTTAAAACTGCTTCTCGGGACCTCATAAAGTTCATATCTTGGCATAACTCGCTTTGCGGTTTGAGACCTTTCTCGGACCGATATTTGGTAGCGACTTCATACTTCAAATCTTGAGAGACGTTCATGAAATTATGGTCTTCTCTTCATAAATGGAATTTCTTCACTTGAACTTTTTGAGAGATTCATACTTGGACCACGACTTCTTCATTTTTCTCCAATCTTTATTTTGGACTTTGATATACAACGATCCGCCTCCTTTTATGACTTGGATCTATTTATCCTCATACCTTGTTAGGGTCTTTTCGGATACACTTCTCCATGACTTTTGGGGAGTATTTGCTTTTCGTCGTGTGTCTCGATCCTTCATATTGATTTTCGATAAATGATTCTTCACATCACTTTGGATCTTTAGCAACAAAATATAGCCCTCATGCCTTGTTAGGGCCTTTTCGGACTCGCCAATCTTCGCGTCCCGCTTCAATAAGTTATGCCTTGGCTATGAACTCTAATCCATACCGAGCAACTTTTAAACGATCTTGGGCTAGAAGCTAAGTAACTTTTCAAATCGTACAACTTTATTTATTAGCAGATAAATTATTAGCAAGCGATGGGAGAATAGGCTCATAATTAACTCACATAAATTCACGAAAGAATACCGGACTTATAATTGGCTCTATCATCTCTCGTTCTCCACAGTTTAAAATCTCAAGTAATGAAACTCGTGGATGCTTAGCCTATTAAATCAAAGTTTTAGGTTTTCGAGTCGCCTATAGGATCTTGCAAATTCTTAGACTTTTTAAAGTTTAGAAATTGCGTTTTAAAGTTCCCTTGATAAACGACTCTTTAGGATCAATTATAGGAACTTGCGAAAAGTTCTTGTTCTTAACCCGTGAGAGTTAAGACTTTCACGTTTTATAGATCCCTATATAAAAGCCTAGCAAAACTTGACTTAAACACGTTAAGGATACTAGCTAGAGTAACTAAGATAAGTAAACTCGGGTTAAGTCAAAAGATTCACAACGTTTGAAAATTAAAACCAGTTTATTAAACATTTATTCTAATAAGAAAGAAAAATAACTATACAAAGGGAAAAACTAATAGGCCAAAATAGATCAAAAATTTTTAAAAATGTCGAAAAATTGATTTTCCGGTTAAAATGGGGACAAATACAAGGAAAAGGGCCACTTAACTTCGATAGAAGTCCCCCCTACACTTAAGATAAACATTGTCCTCAATGTTTAAGCATGTGGGAGTAAACTCCCCTACACTTAGGACATTGTGCACTTTGTTTAAATCTCGCTAAGGGAAAGAACAACTAAGGAGATTCCTATATTAATATTGAGAAAATATAAAATAGTGAATCGAAAAGAGTTTAGGATAGAACCGGGATAATGGAACACGGAATCACGGGTCGTCAAGAATCATCAAGAGTGGATCATTGAAGCTCGAATCCCTGATTAAGAAGTGAGAGGAAAGAGCAAACACCAACGGGTCTCCCCTACACTTATGATAAAGAAAGCGAAAAGATAGATGCATGGGTTGCCTCCCAAGAAGCGCTTGATTTTTGTTATCCGAGTCGTGAGCCTGACTCGACCTTGATCACCAACGGAAGAAGCATGAAACATATCCACCATGATCAAAGACATAGTTTTCGTCCATCAATAAGCACAAGCTTAAGGCGAACAAGGCAAGCCAAAGAAGAGTAGGCAAGGTTCCCTTAAGCAGTGATGGGGCACGGTGGAAGCAAGGTTGAAGTGGTGCATGCAGATTTCCATACATTCCAAAGATATTTCCTTTTATTTCATCAGGTGGATACTGAGATGGCTTAAAGATTGCAATACCGGGGTCGAACACCTTTTCCTTTAGGGGAAAATAGCACTCAGGCTCAGCAGAGTGTGAAGAAGATCCGCAAAGAAGCACAACCTCGTCCTCAGAAGGGGGACAAAGAGGTGTCAAATCATATGTGCAACGAATATTGGTGTCGACCAGTTTCTTCCCCTTTGAAAGAATGTTCTTTAAATCCAAAGTAGGATCAAGACGATAATCTTCAAAGTCATAAGGAGGAGCATCACTCTCATGCGGGAAGTAAGTGTTGAGAAATTCAGAGAAGTCTTCCTCAAATGAGTAATCGTCCAAAGTAGGATCGAGTGATGGCTGAGGATCTTCATCGTGAAAAGAATCGCTCGAAAGAGTATCGGCCTCATCGAAATCATCATACGTGGGCATGTCCGGATACTCAGGAGTAAGGTCATTATAATCATCCGAGTCTGAGCTAGAATCATCATCATCATAAGCATCGAAGACCGGTGGCGAATCATAAATGGGAGAAGGGTCGACATTGGGGCGAGAATCATCCACGTCATCTTGAAAAAGTGGATTATCGATGTAAGAGTCGAATAGAGGATTATCGTAGACGGTAAAGTCATCGAGCACATTAATCATATTCACTGATTCGCGGCCTCCAAAGGTTGTACTTGTAAGCTTCCCCATTTTGAAAACTTGTGCATCATCCCCGACTCTTAAGATTAACTCACCTTCGGCCACATCCACTAAAGCTCGTCCGGTTCTCAAGAATGGCCGACCAAGTATTAAAGGAATACGAGGGTCCATTTCATAATCAACAACGACAAAATCGACCGGGAAAGTAAATGTGCCAATTTTAATGAACACGTCTTTGGCTATACCAACGGGGTAAGCGAGAGTGCGATTTGCAAGTTCAAGAGTCATCTTTGTTGGAGTCAGGTCGGGCAATGATAGTGTTTTCCAAACACTCAAAGGCATCAAATTAATACTGGCTCCGAGATCAGCAAGGGCAGTAAATTCTTCAGTTTTGTTGAACACGCAAGGCAACACAAAACGACCCGGATCTCCAAGCTTTTCCGGAAGTTCTTTAAGAATAACTGCAGAGCAGTTTTCATTTAATCGTGTGTTGGCGAGTTCAATCAGCTTCTCCTTCTTGTTAAGCAATTCCCTAAATGCTTTAACAAATTTGGGCATGTGGACAAGTGCTTCAAGAAAGCTAATGTTGAAGTTCATCTGAGAGATCATCTTCACATAGCGTGTCACGTCGGAGTCCTCTTTGGTTAGCATGTTGGTCTTGCCCATACGAGAGGGATAAGGGATATTGGGTTTGGGTGGTGAAGGTGCAGGTGTAGGTAAAGGTCGAGATGTTGAAGGATCATTCGTGGGAACTTCATCACGTCGAGGCGGAGACGGTAATGGTGCACTAATACTAGGTGTAGGAGGAGTAGGGATAAATGGTGGTGGAGGAGGTGTAGATGATGGGGGTGGGATTTGTGGTCCTACGATGGTGACTCCACTACGAGTAGTAATAGCACTCACATTGGATCGCGGATTAGTGACGGTGTTTGAAGGTAGAGAACTCGAAGAAGAAGGTTGAGCGGCGGGCAAGAAACTAGCAAGCATATTTTTCAAATCATTGGTTTGATTGCTGAAGGAGGATTGAATATTATCTCGAAGCTCGGATCTAATCTCATTTCCTTGCTTGGTAATATCTCCTTTCAGATTGATAATTTGGCTCTGCAGGTTCTTGATTTGCTCACCTTGGGTTCTCATGATGGCTTCAACATCCGGATTACTGGGTGGGAGTTGTTGAGCGGGTGGGTGATAAGGATTAGAAGCTCTTGGTGGGATTTGGTTGCTCCTATTGTAGTTGTTGGCGGGGTTTTGGTTTTGAGGAGAAAAACCGGGTGAAAGGTAATTATTGGACCGATAACTCAGCAGATTTCTATCCCCTTGAGGTCGAGCTTGGTAATTTTCCGGTGAATAATTACCATAAGCTGCATACACATTTTCCGGATTTCCTTGTGTAGAAGGACAATCGGTGTATGAGTGAGGACCGCCACATGTTTCACAAGGATTAGCAACCGCTTTAACTTGTTGTTGTTGTTGGTTTGAAGCTAGAAGCGTAATACTTTTGCTCATTTCGGTCATCATGCGGGTGAGTTCGGTCATATCAGGGTTTGCTGAGGTGGAGGAAACATTGACTCTCGGATTGTTCCTTGAAGAAGCAGAGGAATCCCAGTTTTTGTGGTGAGTAGTCATGTTCTCAATTAACTCTCTACACTCCTCGGGTCTCCTTTTCATGAATGTGCCACCGGCGGCTGCATTAATCGTATCACGATCTCGAAAAGTCAAACCGTTGTAGAAAGTATCGATTAAGGTCACAAGGAGCATGTTGTGGTTTGGACATCTATCGATCAAGACATTATATCGCTCCCAAGCATCAAAAAGAGATTCATCAGGGTCTTGCATGAAACCGTTGATTTGATTGCGAAGGTTTGTGACCATGGATGGTGGAAAGTAGCGCGATAAAAAGCGCTGAGTCATGTCATCCCAAGTGTGAATAGAATTCTTCGGGAGACGATCAAACCATTTCTCGGCATGATGTAATAAAGTATGTGGAAAGATTTGTAGGCGAAGTTCATCCATTGTGGCACCAACCAACTTCATGCTTTGGGTGATTGTAATGAACTTGTCGAGGTGTTTGTTGGCATCATCATCAGGCAATCCACGGAATGGGTTTGTTTGTACTTGCTGAATCATGTGGTGCTTCAACGAAAACTCAGGAGCGTTGATTTGCATCAGCGCAATCGGTCCTCCTCGTCCAAACATGGTTGGTTGACAAAGTTCCTCCATGGTCCGAAGATCGGGCTGTGGAAGAACATTGTTGTTATTATTAGGGTACAGTGGATTATTGTTGTTAACACCAGACATAGCTAAATATTCTTGAGGCTCGGGCTCTTGATAATTAGAAGATCTAGTACGCATGCACCTACAAAGTCAAAAGAAAAAGAAACCAAACACAAAAACAATATATATACACAATAAAGATAAAATCTTTTTGGATTTTTGAAATTTTTAATTTTTATGTATTTTTATCAATTTTTTAATTTTTATGATTTTTTGAATTTTTTATGCAAGAAAAGTAACGCTCACAAGTGAACGGATCCCAAAAAGCAACGCGTCTCTCACAGAAAATCGTTAATCTTTACGAAAAGAGCCGGCAGCGGCGGCATTTGATACAAGGCTTTTGACACCCCGTATAAAAATTAAAGTTCAAGTCTCAATATCTTAACGAAATGATCTAGGTTCTCTATGTGACTCTATTGTTCTTTGGTGAAACAAATATGTGTCGTTGTTTTTAAATAAAATGTGCAGAACAATTAAAGTAAAAGGCAGGTAATTTAAATCTAAGTTTAATTAAAATAAAGTGCAAGTATTAAAAAACGTGACTGAAATTAAAGGGCGCTAAAGTAAATGACGCAAATTTAAAACTAACTAAGGAAAACTTAACTCGCAACTAAAACTTAAACTAAGGCAAGTCTAAAATAAAGCTAAGGCAATTAAACTTAAAGTGCAACTAAAATAAAAGGCGGGAAAAATAAAGCTTTAAAATAAAGAATAGATATTTAAAAAAAAGACTAAAAAGAACCTGAAAGAAACCTTGATTCGGAAGTTCAAAACTTCCGAATGAACTAGCTTGACTCGGAACTTTTTCCTTCCCTTGATCCAGAACTTTCGTTCGGAAGAATTGACTCGGAACTTTTTGAGTTCCGAATGAAGTATCTTGATCCGGAACTTTCTGAGTTCCGAATAAACAATGCTTGAGTCGGAAGTTTTGCTGATCCGGAAGTTTTCGTCCGGAACTTTGAAGTTCCGGATGAACAAGCTTGATTCGGAAGTTTTTGCTGATCCGGAACTCTTCCGGATGAAGCCCTTGATCCTGAACTTTGAAGTTCCGAATGAAAGAACTCTTTATCCGGAACTTTTGAGTTCCGAATGAAAGCTTTCTCTTCTCTTGGTTCGGAAGTTTTCCTGGGAACAAAGAAACAGAAACAAACAACCCCGAAGAACAAGGGATAACAGTAACGACAGATCTAACACAAATTAATCAAAATCAAAACAAACGATTAAGCTAAACTAATAACAAAACAACAGTTAAACATAAACAAACAATTTAAATCAACAAAACAAACAAATTTAACCACGATAATCAAAAACCACTTGATCAAGATAAGAACATAAACATAAACATAAACATCAAAAATCAAAGATTAAGAAAGGTAGATGAGAGATTAACAAGATAAAGTAAAGATTGACAAGAATTAAATGAAAACTTACTTGAAATTAAAGGAATTAAATGTGTAAGACAAGGTAATTAAATTGACAAGTGTTTAAATGTGCAAGAAAATAAATGTGGAAGAGCTAATTTGTCAAGTTAGCCAACAAGAAAAATAATTAACTAGTCCTAATCTATATATAGGGGAGGATTAGGAAGCTTCCTCCCCTCTTTCCTTTTCTCTTAACTACAAGCTTAAGTCCTTCCTTCTTTAATTCTTCATTAATTGCATGCTTAGTCCTTTTCTTCTATTCTTCTTTAAACTTGGACTTAAATGACTTTTGGCTCGGGATTTCTTTTGAACTCGTCTTTAAATTCTTCAATAAATTAGACTTGAGTTTCTCGGCTTTTGATAAACTTCCGTCTTTTGACTTTTTCTTCGATAAATCTTCAGAATTGGTCTTGGACTTCCGTTCTTTTTGCACTCTTGACTTCTTGACTTCGTCTTTCATCTTTTTCTTCAATAAAAGCTGTGAATGCCCGTGAATGCCCGTGTTTTCTCCACTTTTCACCTTTTCGTCCTAAATCACAACAAAAACACAAACCACGCATAATTCCGACATAAAAGACATAAAATACACGTTTTGGCTCGGTAATTATTGTAATTAAGTGGTAAAAAAGATGTGTGTTTATACACATATCAAGTATTTTTATTTTTTTGTCATTGCATCGTATTAATAATTTCCATTTCAAGAATAAAGTGAAAAATAAATAAATAAATAAAATGGTTTTAACAAGTTTAGATGTCTTTGATATATTAGGCCCGTCGTGAATATTTTGACTCAACCCGAGTTTACTTATCCAAGTTTACTCTAGCTAGTATCCTTAACCATATGGACCTTAATTGGTTTATTAGGCTAAGCATCCACGAGTCTCATTCCTTGAGATTTTAAATTGTGGAGAACGAGAGATGATAGAGTTGATAATAAGTTTAAGGGTTAATTTTTGCTTATATAGTTTTTGTGGCTCTTTCATCCCGCTTGTATATTTAATTGCATAATAAATGAGGATTTTTGCGGTGTAGATTCGATATCTTAACTCTTAGCCAAATCTTTATTCTCCTTGTAATTAAAGCATGAACACATTAAGGGTGCCAGCGTTGTGGACTTCCGACTAAGGTGGCTCATAACCACTAAGTAGGAGGTATTCAGACCATGGGACCATGGAATTTGGCCTACTATATATATCATGAATAAAGAAAGAATACGATTAAAATATGACCTCAAGGAGCCTTAGGGTGTATGGCATGTAGCACGAACCTTGTCATTAGAGCCATAGGGTGCATGGCATGGTAAGTTTTGAATAAAAATTGATCAAAAATCAATTCCCTCGTTTATCGTTCAAGGAGCCTTAGGGTGTGGACAATAGATGGTGAGCATTTTTACATCTTAAAGAGCCTAAGGGTATATGATGTGAACTTGCTAAACTCCACAATAAGTCAATATGACTTTGGAGGAATAATTAATAAGTAGTACTATTTGGCCAAATTTTGGGTCCGGGAATTTATTCCCCAAATCGTGTTAAATCATCCTTGATGTGGGCTTACTTTAGTGACAACGTTTTTGAGGACGAGGTTAGGTTTTGAGTGTCGGGTTTGCACCGTTTCGCCTTCATTTTTGGACTAATAATTATCAAATAAGTCAAATGAGCCTACGGGTGAATGACAATCAATAAAATCTAGAGATACAAAGTAGGAATTGAAGAAAGAGTATTACACAATTGTCTTATATAAGTGGTTTTAACCTAAGAACTTATGGTAAACAATGATCTCATTTTTAAGCTTGGTATGGGGAACGTGAAACTTGAGGGTGATTTATATTTATGACACCAAATCCCTAATCTAAGTCTTAGATTTCTTTACAAGTTTCTTCCATTTATAATTTTCAAGTTAATAAATTGTTATAACTTAAGTTTTAATCTTTTCATCGTAGTATTAGTAGTAGTAGTAATAGTAATGATGTAGCGGAAAAAACAAAGTAACAAAGATAGATAATTGAATCTGTTGATTCGAAAGAATGCCAAACACAATCCTTCCAACTATCGTTGATTGAAAAGAATACCGATAATTAGGTAAACTCCAACAATCGTTGATTCAACGAATACCCGATTATTTGGATGAAATCGAACAATAAACCCTAACCTGGATTTAAGTCAATTATCAGAAGACTAAAAGTCTGTGTTTTTTTTATTCATAACTCAATAATAATTCAATTCAAATAAATCTTAATTTTATAGGAAAACTAAACTTGGGAAAAAAGAAAACAATATTCTTCCAAAAAAACACAAAATAAGAAAATTAAATAAAAGATACCACAAAATAAGAAAACTAAATAAAAGATATCAACCAGTTTATTCTTGTTCCCCGTCATTCTCCATCACTTCAAAAAAAACTCGTCCTCGAGTTTGTCTCACTTGTCCCTTGTACTCGTAGAATCCAAATTTGTATCCCTTGCATCAAATTACCTTTATTTATAATGAATCGACCTCGAATCTTGATTGTCTTCAAACCCAAGGTATTCACCATTATAGTTCGGATCATTGTAGAACAAAGATTATTAGCCACAACTACACTGTCTTCAATGCTGTCTTTTTCCCCACCAAATTCTTTTTTCCCCGTAAATCCTTCTTTTTCCTCAATGACATCTTCATAAACTAGCATCGGTTCTTCTTCATATTCATCAAATATGGGAGGTCCATCATAATCATCACCACCAGCCGCACCATAATCTTCCCATTCATCAGAAGATGAACAATCAACCTTAAAAAACGGATATTCTAACATCTTAATCAGGAACTTCGGCTCTAGATACCAACTGATGTAGCGGAAAAAACAAAGTAACAAAGATCGATAATTGAATCTGTTGATTCGAAAGAATGCCAGACACAATCCTTCCAACTATCGTTGATTCAAAAGAATATCGATAATTAGGTAAACTTCAACAATCGTTGATTCAACGAGTACCCGATTATTTGGATGAAATCGAACAATAAACCCTAACCTGGATTTAAGTCAATTATCAGAAGACTAAAAGTCTGTGTTTTTTTATTCATAACTCAATAATAATTCAATACAAATAAATCTTAATTTTATAGGAAAACTAAACTTGGGAAAAAAGAAAACAATATTCTTCCAAAAAAACACAAAATAAGAAAATTAAATAATAGATACCACAAAATAAGAAAACTAAATAAAAGATATCAACCAGTTTATTCTTGTTCCCCATCAAGTAATAAAGGCCGAGATGGATTAATAATGAGAAAAATGTAACTTTATGCTTTAAAATTATGCATTGCATGGGGTCATTGCAATGGTCAAGTGTAGGTGATTTAATAAGTGTGTAAACACTTATCCTTTTGCCACTAAAATCAAGGAAAAACAAGATCTAATCATGTGTTTTATATCGTAAAAGTCGGAATTACGCGTGGTTTTATGTTTTTGTGTTAAAAGAGGTACAAATGATCAAAAGAAGAGAAAACACGGGATTTCACGGTCAAATGTTGAAGAAAAGTCCATAAAGAGACGAAGACAAAGCCAAAAGACCAAACGTGTGCCCAAATTCACGAAAACCGGCTTAACCGACACGGTTTTGAAGAAATGATCAAAGAAAGCCGAAATCGAACTCGTTTTAGTGGATTTAATTATTTACGAAGATTTCGGGGTTAGTGGGTCCCACATTTACTTATTGGGCCCAAGAGCCCAATAAAGGAGTTAGCCTTATTCTCTTTTGGTAAAGAGCCCAATTCATGGCCCATAATATATACAAATGGGATGGATGAAGTTTAATTGTTAAACTGGTCCAAGCCCAATTTGTACAAAAAATGGGACGTTGAAACGAAATGGCTAGTCAAAGTTTTCATCAAAAGTTTTGGTCAACTCACATGCCACAACACACGATTTATTCATAAACTATTTCTTACCCTGCACCCCCCTCACACACGAATACCCACTCACACAAATAATAAAAACCTTTGTTTTATTTACCCAACCCCTCCCCATTAACTTCGATGATAACAATGTGCTTTCACCCACTCTTTTCTCTCCAAACACAGCAACACCACCATCTCAAAACCCTAATTTTACCATAGAAAAAATTACCATCCATTATTTGGGGCTTTTTGTTTAAGTGTTTAATTCACACACTTGGGGATTAAATCCCCAAGTTTTTCGCAAGATCCACAATGGTGGTCCTATCTCCAAATCCGACGTGGTTGTATCCTATGTTGTGATTGGATGGAACACATATCTATTACCAATCCCACCAATATAAATCCTCCACCTCAGCCTAAACGAACACAACAAACACACCCAATGCCATCCTGGAAATCCGTGGCTCACAAGGTGCGTTTTCTGCCGTTTGATGAGATGAGAAGAAAGAGAAGATGGAATATGCGGCCAAGATTTGTTGCTTAGTTTTGAAGGCATCAAGAGGGTTTCAGGGGTTTTGCCTATAAAAACCCCATCCAAGATGTAATCAGAGCACTTTTTCTTTATTTATTTAATTATTCTGCAAAATTAGTTTTAGGATTTAATGTATTTCTTTAATTTTCAGTCAATGTAGTTTTCTCTTTATTAATTAATGAAAAGTTTATTTTATTAATTTCATCTCAGTTTCTCTCAATTTAATTTTATCTTTAATCTGCTTCTTTTTATTATTGTTCCTATTGTTCGCATGTTATTATTATTATGATATAAAAAAATAATAATAAAAAGTAAATAAAAAGAAAGTAAAATAAATCTCCCCACTGGAGATTTATAAAATACTGTTCGAGGTTACTGTTCTTTTGGAAATCTTTTTGGTGGATTCGGATACCGTTTGGTTCGAAGGAAGATTTGTTTGATTCGAGTAGATATTCGGTGGGTAAAAAGGAGGTGTTTGATTCAGAATTGTTCAAAGACGGCTCAGCGCCGCTTCTTCTACCCAACGGTATCGACACAAGGTGTTCATCTCTTTTTAATTTTCTTGTTTTAGTTTATTATTTAGTTGTTTATCTGCTTTTATTTGCTTATTGTTTATTTGTTACTGCTTATTCTTAGTTTATCTGTTAAGTTGAGTTATTGTGTATCTGCTTATGTTTGTTTGGACCTGCTTGATTTATTAGTGTTTAAAATGTTTTTGTTTATCTAGTTTAAGTTTGGATCTGTTCACTGTTTGTTTTAAATTTGCTTATGCTTGTTTTTTTTGTTTTCAGTTTATTTAATGTAAGTTTTAGTTAGCTTATTTGATTCAGCTTTTTGCTTTTGGTTTGCTCAGCTTATTGGTTTTCAGCCTTTTATCGTATTTGTTTCAGCTTATCAGTCGTTTGGTTTTGCTTTTCGGATTGATTTGTATTGCTTATTAGTTGTTTAACAAGTTTCTGTCTAGCTTATAAGAACTGCTTATTTGGTATTTGATTTTTCTGCTTATTATATTTAGCTTTTTGGTAGTTTATCTGATATAGCTTTTTGGTTATTAATCTGTTATAGTTTTTGGCTTATTAGCTTTGCTGATTATTTCTGTTACAGCAAACAGATCCCTTTGATTTGTTTGTTTTCTAAATCTGTCCAAAAAATAAATAGCTAAAAATCTTCGTCTGGGCTGGGATTCGTACTCAGGACCCTTCGCATAGCATCCCTGCACCTTTACCATCTCATCTAGACGTTCATTTGTGTTTGTTTATGCACCATTTAATTAATATAGGGCTTTTACTAGTTGGCAGTTTTTATCATTAAGTTTTAATACAAGTTTTTTAAGTTTTATTTATATTTTAATTAAAAGTTTTTATTTAAGATTTATCTTATAAAGTTTTAAAAAAATACAAAAAGACAAAAATATATTTTATTTTATTACTTTTATAATTTTAAAGTAGTTTTCAATTTAGTTTTAATTTCATTTAAAGTTTTTAGTAAGATAGTTTTTATAGATTAAAAGTAGTTTTTTAATTCTTATTTAAATTTTAGTTTTAAATTTAGTTTTCAATTTATATGGTTTTGTTTAAAAATAGATTACATTAAAAGTTTTTATTTTAATTAAATTAGTTTTAAATTTTGTTTAAACTTTAATATAGTTTTATTATTTTTAATTAGTTTAATTTAGTTTCAAAGTCTTTTTAGTTTTATTTAAATTTTAAATTAGTTTTTAATTAAATAGTTTTAGTTTTAAATACTAAAGTATCGTTACCAAGAACAAATTAAGTTTTACGTTAAGTCCGAAATCAAATTCGAGTCGACTTGTGGAACGAAAATTAGACATAAAAAGAGTTTGTAAAAATCTTTGTATTAACGTGTAGCCCCGCCTCACTGATATGTGCCAGTCTTTTATGCCAAACTTGCACAAGACTGTCTTTTTCTTCAACACTAGCATTAAGCTCACCGGCCAATGCATGGCCATCCAAAGAGTACACACAGTTCTCCCTTCATGTTCCAGATATAATAACCCTAGAACCATTAATCACCTTGACTTTGACCGACTGCAATTTTACGGTATATCCTTCTTTTTCAAGAGTTCCCAGCGATATCAAGTTTCTTTTCAAGTAAGGAATGTACCTGGCATTGTGTAACACAAAACCTGACCCATCTTTCAGTTGTACCTTTACCTTGCCAATACCCCTGATCTTGCACTCCCTGTTGTCTCCAAGAGTACCCTGCCCCATTCGTATTCTAGAAAATCAAAAAATACCTCTAACCTGGGTGACATGTTATATGAACCTCTTGAATCCATGATCCAATCTTGCAGTCTTTCTGCACTCATCACCATCATCACCTCAGAACCGTCATAAATCGAACCATTGGAGCTTGGCTGATCATCTTTCTTGACGTAACCTATTGACTTCTTGCGATTATTCTTTGGACTGTCTCTTCTCAAGTGCTCCCCGGATTTTCATATAAAGCATTTGAGTCTTCCACCTCGAGACTTCGATCTTGACTTTCCCCTTGACTGATGCGAATTCCTGCGATCAGTTCTTTCCCCTCACGTATAACCATTCACCATCATCCCCCTTCGCCTTGGACCTTTCTTTGATTTCCTTTGAATTTAGTGTGGCCATCACGTCCTCCAAAGTCAAAGCTTCCCGTCCATAAAGAAAGGTATCCACAAACTGTTCGTATGATGCTGGTAAAGAAGTGAGTAACAATAAAGCAAGATCTTCATCTTTGAATTTTACCTCAATATTTGCTAAATCAAGAACGATTTTGTTGAACTCATTTATATGCTCGGAAATCTTTCGTCCAGACGACATGTAGAATGTATACAACTTCTTCTTCAGGTACAACTTGTTGGCCAATGACTTTGTCATGTACAAAGACTCGAGCTTTGACCAGACCCCCGCTGCAGTCGTCTCCCCGGTAACCTCTCTCAGGACCTTGTTACCTAAACACAAAATCATAGCACTGTGAGCTTTCTTGTCAAGCTTAGATTTCTCTTCAGCTTCTATATTCGCGTTAAAACCTACAAAGCTGCTTCACATCCGTTCTGGATTAATAAAGCACGCATCTTGATTCTCTATAACCCGAAATCGCCAGTTCCATCGAATTTCTCGATGTCAAACGTGGCTCCCGTCATTCTTTATCCCTTTATTAGTTTGCTAACCTTGTGAAAAATCTCACAATCATAAACGAGTAAAGTCCCTTCGATAACTCGCTAAACCTTGTGATACGTTAAACCTCACAATCACGAATTACGAAGTCCCCTTGTGTAAAACCCTTCAAATTATATAATACCTTTTGTTTTATAAAGAAAACAAAAAATACAAATTTGAAGTCTGGCCCAACAATTCTCTTAAAGTCCAACAAAGAACTGTGGCCCAAAAGTGGTAAAAGGAAAACCTTTTAATTATGTGTGGTTGACTTTTATTTAAAAACACAGTGTGTCTTCTTCTTCTTCTCTTCTTTGTTACTGCTCCAGTCACCAAAGAAAGAAAACCAGTCACCAAACCTTGATCTTCGAAAAATCGGAAAACCAAGAAACCCTTTTTTATCGATCTGCTACTACCTTGATGATCTAAACCCGATCACCAATCCTTCTCGATCGATCCTAGTAAACCAGGGGACTCGTTGACCTGAGCTCTTGATACCACTTGTAGGGTTTAATCCCTACAACCCTGGTTAACCTAGATGCGGAATACTCGATCAAAGAACACACATAACAGTGAATCGACAGAAAAGTAAATCGACGCCCACAAGGTAAACCCTAACCGATTCTCGATTAGTTATTGAAAGAATGACGTGAATTGGTTCGTTCCCCCTCACCACCTTTTATAGAGATGAAGGGGAACTGACTATTACAAGTCCTGCGGGTCGGGTTGGACTTAGACATTTCCAACCGACCTTTATTCTTAGCTACGAATTAGGAAACTCGACTCTTGACCCCTAGATACGAATTAGGCAAAATAAAGACTAAACATAACAGTTAATTAATAAAATGAATCGTTTTGTTACCTTTGTGATTTGGAAGGGTGATTTGTATAGCTTGATTATAATTTATACTGTAGTTGACTATTGACCGAATAGCTAGCTGTCCGACAAACCACATATGATACGAGAACCACACCAATTGATTGAGCACAAACAATCGTAAAATTGCACACACAGAACAACAAGTACTAAGCAGAATCTCATCGAAGAAGGCTTCACCTATTTATTGTTTACATGGACAGTAAATATTCAGATAGAAACAAGACATTAATTGGATTTATACATATGTAATGCATTACTTTATTTATTCAAGCAAAATACATGTAGTACATTGCAAGTTGCACTAGAACACTTTACGGGAACCCGTCACTGGAGTTCCATTGGTGCGAACAAACCGGGAAACTGTGCAATCAGAAGCAAATATACCCGAAGTTGAGTACTTTGGTATGTCACCCATTACGGGCATATTTGCACTAACCTTAATCTTACTCACATAGTTGCTCCTATAAGTTTGGCCTAAGACACCGTCCACTTGATCACTTAGACTAAAAAACTTAAAGCCTAGTTCCAAATGTGCAAAACAATCATCATTTGTAATATTGTAACCATGAATCCTTGATTCCTCAGCACCAATAGGGACCACTGCGGCTGTAATTTTAAAAATATCTTGTAATTCAATTGCAACGCCATTAGTTGAGCTTGTTCTAGTGATCACTAGAGATGAATTACGATAACTCCAATTTGGTCCATTAAGGGAAAGTGGTGTACCATCAAAAGATATATAGAGATGTTCGTCGTTATCATCCCATGTTGACGTTCTCTTAGCTCCAACAAAGAGTTGATGATCATCGAACATAATTCCAATTGATTGGACCCATGTGAAATCACGAGTGAGTTTTGGGTTTCTTTTTCCAATGAAATGGCCGTTGATGTGGAGGTTGGGGTCGGATACTAGACAGAAATCTTCATCTTTACGGCCATGAAAGAAAAATGTCACACCATCTCCTCCTACGAATCGTGGGTCTTGACACAAAGCTCCCGGTGTATTGCAACCTTCAAGTGAAGTAATTTTGTAGTTAATTCGAAAATGCATACAACTACTATATTATTGCATGTATAATCAATCGAGGTTTCACTTGTGACTTAATTATATAGGCTAATGAGTTACTCAACCAACTAACTGCACAAAATTAATTAAAACGGATCATAGCTCGTTAAGTCTTAGAAAAAGTGACATTTTATGATTGCATAAGTTTACAGTCCGAGTTAATAATTTAACGCAAAAGGACAACAACTTAACGTAGTGATCATGCTCAAAATTATGTCTTTGAACTGATCCATCTAAATTTCTAACCTTAGTTGTTTCCCTTGTTTTTTGTCATTCAATACCATATTTGCTGATGATACTACCTACAGTAGTCCAACTTAAAGACTATGTGTATGCATACTATAAATGTTATGCTAATTGTATGACAAAACGTTTAAATCAATAAAAGGCAACTTACTGCAAACCGGCTTGCATGAAACACAATCTGCAAAGCAGGTTTTTGGGCACTCAACGGGACAAGTGAGCCACTGATTGTAACACGCCGGAAACATAGGAGAACGACATCTCACTTTCTTTGGTTTGACTGGTGGAACCGGTTTCGGTGGGGGAGTCGGTTTCACAGGTGGCGGAGACGGTTTCACAGGTGGCGGAGACGGTTTTACAGGTGGTGGAGACGGTTTCACAGGTGGGGGAGACGGTTTCACTGGTGGATCTGGCTTCCCAGGTGCAGCAGGTATTGCTAGTGCAGGTTGTTGTGCCGCTGCCGGGGACTCAATGGCCCAAACGAAGAGCAACAATGGAAGCCATAATAGCAATGAAGCCTTCGTTTTCATGATTGAAACTAGGAAATTATAACTAGTGAATTTTGTTAACCTGTATGAATTATGAGTGATTGGTGATACTTCTTATGATTTGGACACGCTTTTATAATCAAAGAATGATCAGTTAAAGTGTGAAAAAAGGTTTAAAATATGGTAATTTTTGAGGTTTTAGATGCGATAAGTGGAATAAAAGTGCATTTGACGGCTCGTATCGGTTCATAGTAATCTACAAGTCATCATACGTGTGGTTTTTAGACGTGCTGATAATTTGTAACGAATAGAAAAGCATATAAAAATGTATTGTTTTGATACTTTAACTGATCATAGTAAAGTATGTAAAAGATAACAAAACTGGTTCATTTTCATGTTCGCAGCTAGTGTGGCATGCATGTACCAAAGTTAGAACAAAAAAAGCACATTTTGTAAGAAACGTGTACACTTTTATTATATAAAATCGAATTACAAATAAAATTGACAGAAATTAAGAAAACAGAAAATAAATAATAGTAATAACAAAAGCAGTAAAATTAAAATAAGACGAGGCACGTGTTTAACACGCTTCCCTTAAAACAGATTCACCGTCTGTTTCCCATGGTATAACGTCCAAAGCTGTTGTACAGCCGGACTCGACTTACTTGCCTGAAAGATCACGGATACAGTGTGTGTTTCTGACTGAAAAAGATTGTTGGAACTTTGATGCAGAAAAGCTGCGTTTTTGGATGTCTTGAATGAATGAAATTCAAGTTTAATTTATAGGCATCATATGTCTTGGTCACCAAGACATAATATTTGCTCCTAAATTAAACTAACATGAAAATCTGTTATTACTAACACAGATTCGCAAATCTTTTAATACACAAAACAGATTTCTGTAAACTTAATTAATAAGTTTGTATCTATTCCTAAAATAGATTAGAAAAATCTGGAAGGAAAAATTCGAATGAGCAGCAAAAAATATACCGAATTTGCCCGGACCCAAACAGATTTCGGAACTGCATTCGTGTCCGCAGGTCGCGCGCTAGTGGACAAGTTCAGTAGCTTCGAACCCGTTTTTGGCCTAGAAATCCCACTTTCTGCACCCCCCCCCCCCTTGCGCGCGCGTAGGCATGAGAGTAAAAACCCACAAATGAATATTGTAGGGTAGAAAGTAGGATTTCCTTATAAACATGTTTTCACTTCATGTTTCAAGCGATGTGGGACAAATATTTTTCCAAATATTATGTTTCACTTGACTCACTTTGAGACACGATATCTCATTCATATTAACTCCATATTGGACATACTTTAGCTCGTTGCGAAGCTCTCTTCGAGGAGAACGCAAAGCTACTAAGTACTACGAATATATATAACATATACATATATAAATTTATGTCCAAAGTATTGCAAAAACCATATTTTGCAAAACATTTCCCAACAATCCCCCACATGAATGGGAATCGGTCGAAAACACACGAAAGTTTCGGCAAAATTTCTACGGTTAAGTCCTGCATAGGATAGGTAGGTGTAACCCTTTGAACCTTCCCTTGTAAGATGCACTTAGTCTCCTAGATCTGAGTAGACGCGATGTCCTTGAACTCAGCCTCTGTTTACGTAGACGACAATACACACTCACACAAGACTCTCCCTGACCTTGTCAAGTCCTCATAGTCGTGTTCGTTATGGTCATGAACACTCGCATGGTTCTGCAAGAGCTCTTAGAAATTGCGCCCCCACAATTTCCTTCGAAGCGACCCCACTTCTCTCTCAAATAGGTGATTTCATCGTGAATCATTAAAAACATATGTTTTATGATTTCATCTTGAATCATTATGCTTTATGATTTCATCCTGAATCATTAAGCCATATGTTTAACCTCTCAACATGTCACATTGTTCTAGGAATGGACTAGGAAAGTTACTGTATTAAGTAACCCCCCCCCCCCCACACACACACACACACATTGACGTGACTTCCCCCACATTTCTATGATTAGGTTGTCCTATTGAACCCAGATCTTGGGATCTCCAGTCAACTGGGTAGGGTTTTCCTTCATAAAAACTCATTCCTTTAAGGGCTTTAGTCCCATTCCTTTAGACGACTTACTAACTAACTCTCTACTTAAGCCTCTCGTAAGCGGATTCGCGATGTTATCCTTTGATTTCACATAGTCAATTGAGATAACTCCTGTTGAGACTAGTTGTCGTACCGAATTATGTCGACCACGGATATGTATAGACTTTCTATTATACATTGTGCTATGAGCTCTGCCAATTGCCGATTGACTATTACAATGTATACTAATGGCCGTTACCGGTTTAGGCCACCTGGGTATGTCCTCTACGAATTGAAGTAGCCATTCCGTCTCTTCTCCGCATTTACCTAACGCGATAAATTCTGATTCCATCGTGTACTTAGCTATTACAGTTTGCTTTGAAGACTTCCAAGATATAGCGGCCCCTCCCAGTGTAAACACATAACCACTGGTCGATCTAGAATCCTTTATGTCAGATATCCAATTCGCATCACTGTATCCTTCAATAACAAATGGATATCTAGCATAATTCAGTCCATAATCACGACTGTATCTCAAATAATGAAGTACCCTAGTCATAGCTTTCCAATGTGCATCACTTGGATTACTAGTATATCTACTCAGCCTGCTAACAGCATATGCTAAGTCAGGTCGGGTACATGTCATCAGATACATTAACATGCAATAATTCTTGAATACTCTAATTGGGCAACACCTACGCCTCTATTTTTAGATAGATACAAACTGGTGTCTATTGGAGTTCTAGCTAGGCCGGAATCCCCCGCATTATGAGTATTAAGAATTTTGTCCACGTAATGTGCTTGACTTAATGCAAGTCCACTTTGAGTTCGTATGATCTTTATTCCAAGGATCACATCAGCCAAACCCATATCTTTCATGTCAAACTTTGATTTCAACATGTCTTTAGTAGACTTGATCATCTTGTCGTTACTACCAACGATAAGCATATCGTCGACATAAAGACACAAGATTACATATCCACTATTTGTGTCTTTGACATAAACACACTTGTCGCATTCATTAATTTTGAATCCACCCTCTAGCATGGCGTGATCAAACTTCTGATGCCATTGTTTTGGAGCTTGCTTTAAGCCATACAACGACTTAACAAGCCTACAAACTTTTCTCTCTTGTCCAGGAGCCAAGAAACCCTCAGGTTGGTTCATGTATATTTCTTCTTCTAAATCTTCATTTAGAAAAGCCGTTTTAACATCCATTTGGTGAACTTATAAATTTCTTAATGCGGCAATAGCAAGAATCATCCTAATAGAAGTTATTCGCGTAACAGGCGAATAAGTATCAAAGTAATCTAGACCTTCGCGTTGTCCAAAACCTTTGATCACCAATCTTGCTTTATACTTATCAATGGTGCCATCAGCTTTCATCTTCTTCTTGAAGATCCATTTATAGGCTAGTGGTTTACAACCAGGATGTAAATCCACGAGCTCCCAAGTATGATTTTGTAAAATAGATTCTATTTCACTATTAATCGCTTCTTTCCATCGAGGCCCTTCCGAGGAATTTACATCTTCTTGATAAAAAGTGGGTTCATTTTCTACCATAAAAGAGACAAAATCGGGTCCAAATGATTTCTCGGTTCTCGCCCGTTTGCTTCTTCTAGGTTCAACCTCTTCTTCCTCGGGTTGATCTTGTCTCTCATCTTGGAAATCATTATCATCGCGTTGTCTCTTATCTTGGACAACTGCATCATCTATTCTAGATGTGCTTCCATTTTCCTTCTTTAAACAAGGAAATATGTTTTCAAAGAAGGACGCATTCCTTGATTCCATAACTGTGTTCTTGTGTATATCTGGATTTTTCGAATCATGTACAATGAAACGATACGCACTACTATTCTTAGCATATCCAATAAATATACAATCCACAGATTTAGATCCAATCGTTTTGGTCTTAGGTGTCGGCACAGCTACCTTGGCTAGACACCCCCACACTCGTAAGTATGGGTATGATGGTTTTCTTCCAATCCACAGTTCATATGGAGTTTCCTCTTTATCCTTACGCGGTATCTTGTTTAAAAGATAAGTAGCCGTTAGAATGGCTTCCCCCCCCCCCCACATGTCCCAGATCAAACCAGAACTTAACAACATGGCATTAACCATCTCTTTCAAGGTACGGTTCTTCCTTTCGGCAATACCGTTTTGCTGAGGTGAATAAGGAGCAGTAAACTCATGTCTAATTCCATGTTTCGCACATAGATCAGCAAAAGGAGACACATATTCACCTCCTCTATCACTTCGTACAACCTTGATTTTCCTACCAAGTTGATTCTCAACTTCGGTTTTGTATAGAACAAACTTGTCTATAGCTTCATCTTTACTTTTCAACAAGTAAACGTAGGAGTACTTTGTGCAATCATCAATAAACGTGATGAAGTACTTATTGCCATGTTTTGTGGGTAGTGATTCAAATCACATATGTCGGTGTGTATCATATCAAGTGGTTCGGTTTTTCGTTCAACCGATTTGAAAGATGATCTTGTAAGTTTGGCTTCGACACAAGTTTCACACTTATAATTTGAATCAATATGAAAATTTGGTATGCCATTAAATTTAATCAAACGACGCATTGAATTAAAATTAACATGTCCAAGACGGCCATGCCACACATTAGAAGACTCAATCAAGTAAGCAGAAGAATTCATTTTATTGATATCATTCTTAACAACTATTACATTCGGCTTAAACATACCATTCAGGACATACCCCTTACCAACATACATTTGATTCTTAGAAAGTACAACTTTATCAGACTAAAAAACAAGACGAAAACCAAACCTATTAAAAATCCATCCGGACACAAGATTTTTGCGAATCTCCGGAACATACAAGACTTTAGTCAACTTGAGCTCTTTCTCGGATGTCATCTTCAAAATAACATCTCCTTCGCCCTTGATATCAGCAGTTGCAGAGTTGCCCATGTACAGCTTCTCTCCATTGTCAACTGCTCTGAAAGAGTGAAACATACTCTTGTCAGCACACACATGACGGGTTGCCCCAGTATCAACCCACCAATATTTATTATTAGAACCTACCAGGTTAACTTCAGAGATCATGGTAACGACATCAAACACCATAGCAATCATGTCCACATTATCATTCACCATATTAGCCTCGCGTGGAGTCACCCGCTTTGGCGCTTTGCAATTAGCAGCACGATGACCTGGCTTGTCACAGTTGAAGCAATTTCCTTGGAACTTCTGCTTCGCAATTCCAGCCTTAGGAGCAAGGTACTCAGACTTCCCTTTGCTCTTCATGTCATCCTTCCCTTTTCCAAAGCTCTTTCCTTTAGACTTTGAAGAAGACGAACCATGCTCAACCATATTTTCCTTGGCAGAATCAGGTGTATAAGTGTTTTTCTGAGCCAACTTGTTGTCCTCTTCAATACGAAGACGAACAACCAAGTCTTCAACAGTCATCTCCTTTCGCTTATGCTTCAAGTAGTTTTTAAATTCTACCCAGCTTGGAGGTAACTTTTCAATGATAGAAGCAACTTGAAAAGTTTCACTCAAAGTCATACCCTCAGCATGAATGTCGTGTAACAAAACCTGCAGATCTTGAACCTGAGTTATCACACTCTTTGAATCAACCATCTTGTAATCCAAAAAGCGAGCTACCACGAACTTCTTTGTACCATCATCCTCAGTTTTGTACTTGCGTTCCAACGACTCCAATAATTCTTTGGCAGCCTTAGTCTTGCAGTACACATTGTACAAAGAGTCCACCAAACCATTCAGAATATAGTTGTGACACAAGAAGTCTGAATGTTTCCATGCTTCAACAGCTTGCACGGCTTGTTGATTTTCGGGTACACCTTCTTTAGGAGGTTCCACCTGAGGTACAGTCTCCTTTAAGAACTTCGCAAGGTTCAAAGTAGTGAGATAGGAGAACATCTTCTGCTGCCACCTCTTAAAATTCTGTCCATTGAATTTTTCTGGTTTTTCAGCATGATTAGCAACTGTGTGGGTAACTGGCGTAGCATTTACTTTCATAGTAGTAGTTGCAGGAATTTCAGGAGTGCTAGTAGACATTCTGAAAGATCAAACAAGATCAAAACACAAACAGTTAGACAACTGTTATAAATCTGTATATAAGAAATTCAATCGTGATCTCTATATACTTATAGTAGATCTGCTTCAAAGAAACTCAATCTTGGTTTCAATGAATCAGATGCAATTATCAAAAATATTAGTTTGACAGAAACACAATCTTGGTTTCAATAAACTGATTAGAACAACTGCTAAAAAATGTTAACTTTTAATAAAAATCTGTAAATTAAAACTGATTTCCAGTGAAACTCAATCCTGGTTTCGGCAGAAACAGTTTATAAATAAATCTGATAAAATCATTAATCCGATTTTAATAAAAGTTTTAATTCTGTTAAACAGAATCTGTTTTAAGATTCTAGGAAACGGTGTACACTTTTATTATATAAAATCGAATTACAAATAAAATTGACAGAAAATAAGAAAACAGAAAATAAGTAACAGTAATAACAAAAGCAGTAAAATTAAAATAAGACGAGGCACGTGTTTAACACGCTTCCCTTAAAACAGATTCACCGTCTGTTTCCCAGGGTACAACGTCCAAAGCTGTTGTACAGTCGGACTCGACTTACTTGCCTGAAAGATCACGGATACAGTGTGTGTTTCTGACTGAAAAAGATTGCTGGAACTTTGATGCAGAAAAGCTGCGTTTTTGGATGTCTTGAATGAATGAAATTCAAGTTTAATTTATAGGCATTATATGTCTTGGTCACCAAGACATAATATTTGCTCCTAAATTAAACTGACATGAAAATCTGTTATTACTAACACAGATTCGCAAATCTTTTAATACACAAAACAGATTTCTGTAAACTTAATTAATAAGTTTGTATCTATTCCTAAAATAGATTAGAAAAATCTGGAAGGAAAAATTCGAATGAGCAGCAAAAATTATACCGAATTTGCCCGCACCCAAGCAGATTCCGGAGCTGCATTCGTGTCCGCAGGTCGTGCGCTCGTGCACAAGTTTAGTAGCTTCGAACCCGTTTTTGGCCTAGAAATCCCACTTTCTGCACCCCCCCCCCTTGCGCGCGCGTAGGCTTGGGAGTAAAAACCCACAAATGAATATTGTAGGGTAGAAACTAGGATTTCCTTATAAACATGTTTTCACTTCATGTTTCAAGCGATGTGGGACAAATATTTTTCCAAATATTGTGTTTCACGTGACTCACTTTGAGACACGATATCTCATTCATATTAACTCCATATTGGACATACTTTAGCTCGTTATGAAGCTCTCTTCGAGGAGAACGCAAAGCTACTAAGTAATACGAATATATATAACATATACATATATAAAATTATGTCCCAAGTATTGCAAAAACCATATTTTGCAAAACATTTCCCAACACATTTAAGATTCGTAACGGTCCTTGAGCATTTTCAAATCATCAAATATTGCGTGTTCATGCATTTCTTTAACCAAACCATTAATAAATTATTTCTAACACGCAACGTGTAATCAGCAAAATTAAGTTATTTAGAGCATACACTATGATAAATCTTCTTATAAGTTTATAAGTGTGTTATAACATTAATTTCTAAATTTTTTTGTTTTATAAACGTATTTCTACTATGGATAAACCTCATCAAAATTTATAAACCTCTAAGATAATCAAATGCATTAAATTATGAAAAAGTTCAACATTCTAGACCTCTTCATGCCACATCATCTTGAAACAAAGATCTTCATTATTATTTAAAACATTTTAGACCTCTTCAAAACATTATAAACATATGTATAAACCACCATAATGGATGCCTTTATCTTTGAGTTGAGTTATTGTGGAAAATTGAAAATAAGAAAGGAATGATTTTGCCATATCTTATAATAAACTAAATGACTGATCTGGACCATCCAAAATTTAAGACCATATCTTATAATAAAAAACACGAAAGGAATGATTTTGCCAAAAACTGAAAATAAGCGGAGAGACTAAAAGTAAACATTAATTAAAAATTCACAAAAACCACTCACACACTCATTTCCTCCTGAATCTCTGTCTAAAAGAACCGGTTCATAACGTCAATCAATTTAATCTCTGAATCTCATCTATTTTTCGGTCTAATTACTTTCCAACTAAGTACTAACTCGACTCAATCAGTTTGATCTGAGCTACGATCTATGTTAATGTGTATGAACTTAGTTTTAAGCGATTTGATTGTTCTCAAGTTATATATACTTATTAATTTTGGGTGGAAATTAGGATTCTATAATGGTGCGAAAAAATATCAAAGAGAATGATTCGAAGAGATTGGTGAAAGAGCATTATAAAAGGATTAGTGGCAATGAACTAGTTATCAAATCACCTCATGTATATATAATTTGATTTGTTTAATAATTTTGTAAGGGTTTAGGTGGGATTTGAATTTATGTTTTACTCGATCTTGTAGAAACTAGAACCGGGGGGAGGGGTTGAATAGTTTCTTAAAATTTACTTATCAAAAGACGGTTTTCAAAAAATCCTTTTCAAAAACTTAGACTTGAGTGATTATGTGAAACCTTCTTATACACAATATGAACAAGGGATAGTGCAACTAAACTAATAATCACAAGTATAAAGAATAATAAATGTAGAGATAAGTAAAAGAAAGCTCAAACCAAACACTAAGGATTTATAATGGTTCGACAACGAAGCTCACTCCTAGTCCCTACTCCATTCCTCGAGTATTCCTTACTCGAGAGTTAACTAATCAACAAGCTCCTCAAGGTGGAGAAACAATCTACACCACGTTGCTTATCCAATTTCTAACTCTAAGCTAAAAGTCGAGCCCTAATCTTAGCTAGGACCAATCTACACCAATATGCTTTAAGGACCAAGTATTAACTTTAGTACATACACAACTTCCAAATAGACACAACTACTTGGATCTTCACAACAATGACACAACAAAGAATAAATAATATTTGATCTTCAATGGATCTTTGAGGTAGACACAACACTTCAAGGATGAAAGTGTTCTTCTCTTTGCACTTGGAGAGGAACAGATGGGAGAAGAAAGATTCACTTCTAAACAAGTTGTAATCAACCAAATGACCAAGGATTTGAGTTATTTTAGAAGTATGAAAGAATCTGGAATTATATGTGCAAAAGAGGTGAAGAGAAAATCTGAGAATGGTCCACCTATTTATAAGACAAGGATCTAACGGTTATATCTGTCTGCGGTTCCTTATAGCAGCCCGCGGTACCTTATCGATAAGGAACCGCATAGCAACTTAAGGAGCCGCCGAAGTAGACTCCGCTCCTTTTTGTCTTTTAGTGGTATGCTTCAAATCTGGTGATTAAAATATCTTGAAAGGATATTCCAAACCAAGATAGAATTTGTCATTTTCAAATTTTCAAATAATTAATTTAATAAAACATTTTCTTAAAAATAAAGTTTAATAAAAACTTGTCACACTTAATAAAAAGTGAGTTTTAAGAAAAGATTAAATCCTTGATCACTTAATTAGGACGAGTACTTTGTTTGTACATACCTTAAGTGATAATGGTTGAAATGAAAAATATTTGAACTCAAGAATTCGTTTTTCGTTGTTTTCGTAAATGCTTGTTTTTACATATTGTCGTAATCAAAACAAAGCGAGACCAAAAAATGCAAGTAACGTTTTTAGGCATCATTGCATTAAAAATCTACCCCTTTTTGATTTCGACAATACATAAACTCAATCACATAAAAAACAAGATTTTCGAAGACTAGTTTATTTCACTTCTCCCCCTTTGTCGAAGAAAAAAGGTTGCAAAAGTCTTTGTAGAAGAGAAGAATCGGACTTTGCAAATGCTCCCCTTTGGTGCTTACTCCCCCTTGTGTGGGGCATCAAGGAATCGAGATATGGTGACAAGCTACATAAAAAGGTTAGTAGAAGAGAAGAGATATCCAACAAGATATAGCAAAGGTCACAAAAAAAAATAAAAGAGAAGAGACCAAGATCCAAGATAAGTCATGTTAAACAAAAACATGAATAAAAGATACAAGGAAACAAAACATACATATATGTATGAAAAAATAAAACAAGCCAAAAGAAAAGCATAAATCTAATCATAGTTAAACTATAACTCTAAGATTTGCTTGAACTAGATGTCTTGAAGGTAAGTAACCAATGCTTAGATAAAAGACAAAGTAGTGGCGGAAGGAGGTGGTGGTGGCTTGGTAGTAATCTCATAGTCATAGTGAAGAGGAGGTTTGACTAAGAGACTTTTGATGTAATTCAACTCCTCATAGATGTGAGCAATAGCAAGATGTTGATATTGACAACAATGACAATATGTTCCATGATACATGGCATTATCATATGAAGGAGGAAGAACACTAAAGGCTAGTGGTGGAAGAAAAGAAGTTCTACAATCAACATTCTCAGAAGGAGAAGAAATGTGAGTTTGAGTGTTCTTGGGTGAATTGGGATTGAAAGCAATTGGAAAAAATGAAGGAGAATCAAGGCTTTCATTTGGAGAATAAGACATTTTTATTTGAGAAAGGATACAAAATGCTTAGGGTTAAACAGAAAAAGCTCAAGATATTTTGAGGGTGGTCAACGGGTTGAAACAAAGATTCCAAAAAAATGTTGGAACAAATTTGGAGTTTCAAAAATACCCGAAATAGGAAGCACTGCCTGCGGTTCCTTTTCTCTACCGGCGGTTCCATATCGATATGGAGTCGCGGTCTCTTTAAACAACCGCCTACAGTGGGTGGATTTTGGTGAGGAAGGAGGATTTTCTAATTCAGCAAATCCTATTTTTCTAGTCTAACTAATCATAGAGATATGCTAAAAAGCAAAGATAAACAAAGAAAACACACAAGAACTCACCAAACAAGGTTTTGACAAAAATACATGGATTTTAAAGAAAATCAATGTTGGAGGTGTGTTGAACTAGACAATAAGTCATGACATAATGATCCTCCATAGTTCTCTTTTGTTCTTGCTATACTTGAGATACACATACATATGAGTTATGTAAGCTCAATATTAATAGCAATAAGCTATGAAAAACGTTTTTAGATTGAATTAACAATGCAAAAACATTTCTCAACCATTTTTGAAAGTACTTTGAGAATTTTGAAAAAGAGAAGAGAGGTTTTCTAAAAAGAGTTTTCAAGACTCATCGACTCACAGGAAGAAAAGACTCAAAAGAGAAAAAGACTCGATTAATAAAATGCGCAATTAAGGAATATGTTACATTAAACCTAGACCTAGACGCAAGTAATTAAAAGGTTCCATCTTAAGTGGATAAGTTTTCTACCGAGGGCACCTTCTCAATCGAAATGTTTCCCTTTTGAACATTATCCCTAAGGAAATGGTGGTGAATCTCTATGTGCTTGGTTCGCGAATGTTGCACGGGATTCTTGCTAAGGTCTATTGCACCCTTATTGTCGCACATGATGGGAACATCATCAAGAGAAATCCCGTAATCAACAAGCGCTTGCTTCATCCATAGAGCTTGTTGACAAGCTTTACCGACACTCACATACTCGGCTTCCGTGGTGGATATAGCAAGAGCGGTTTTTTTCTTGGAGAACCAAGAAGTTAAACAACAACCCATGAAGGTACAAACTCCACTAGTGCTTTTCCGGTCCACATAGTCTCCCGCATGATCCGAGTCCGCGTAGACAATGGTTTCTAGGCCGGTACCTTTAGGATACCATAATCCTAAATGTATAGTGCCCTTAATGTATCGGTAGATACGTTTAACCGCTTCAAGGTGAGAGGTTTTGAGAGCCTCTTGGAAGTGAGCACAAAGGCGAACACTAAACATACTTCTATATTTGGTGTTGTCTACCGACTCACAATCATCATCTACGGTGAGTTTAGTATCCGAGGCCATAGGGGTCTTCATCGGTCTAGAGTCTTCTAATCCAAATTTCTTTAGCATTTCTTTAGCATTTCTTTAGCATTTCTTTAACATACTTGGATTGATTAAAGAAATACCATCGTCTATTTGTTTAATTTGGAGTCCTAATAAGAAGTTAAGTTATCCCATCATACTCATTTCAAACTCGTCATGCATGATTTTGGCAAAGTCATCACACAATGATTGACAAGTTGAACCAAATATAATGTCATCAACATATATTTGTACGATAATGAGGTGAGAACCTTTCTTCTTTGTAAAGAGCGTATTGTCTACCATCCCCATGGTATACTCATGTTTTACAAGAAACGCTGTAAGTCTATCATACCAAGCTTTGGGTGTTTGTTTGAGACCATAAAGAGCTTTCTTAAGCTTGTAAACATGATCCGGTTTCTCAAAATCAATGAAGCCGGGAGGTTGAGCCACATATACCTCCTCATTGATCAAACCGTTAAGAAACACACTCTTTACATCCATTTGTTGAAGCTTAAATTCTAAGGTACACGCGTAGGCTAAAAGGATTCTAATGGATTCTAATCTTGCTACGGGTGTGTATGTCTCGTCATAATCAATACCTTCTTGTTGATTATAGCCTTGAGCTACAAGTAAGTCTTGTTACGAGACACAACACCATTCTCGTCTAACTTATTCCTATATACCCATTTGGTTACTATAATGGTAAAACTTCTAGGTAGAGGAACAAGTTCCCAGACGTCATTAGCAATGAATTGATTCAATTCTTCTTGCATAGCGATGACCCAACTCTCATCCATCAAAGCTTCTTTAACATTCTTTGGCTCAATCAAGGAGACGAAACAAAAGAAGTTACTTTTATTTTGGACTTGAGATCTTAGGGTCCTTTGATTTAATACGCCTATGACGTTGTCGATAGCATGATCCTTTGACTCCTTAATGTTTAATCCCGTTTCAACATTAAGGTCTGATGTAGTATTTTTATACACTTTATTTTAGGAAAAACAAAGCGACAAAAGCGGGTAAGTATTAATCGTTATGTTTTAGGAAAAATTTAAAGACGAATATTCGAGTTCGTTCTCGAGCAGGTATGGTATTTAGCCAACAAATATAGACGTTATTTAATTTGAGTGATTACGTTTTTGGAAAGATAGAAAAGAAAGACGATTAACGCTAAAAATTACACTACGACGTAAAAAACACGAGATGGTAAAATTCGACGAAAGCTAAAAGTACTCTAAAAATCCCCAAAATTTAAACATAAGTTAAGAAAAATCTAATTAAAACAAAAATTAAAACCAAAATTTCCAAAACTTTTTAAATTATTTTATATTAATTTTTAAAGTTTAATAAAAAAACTCAAAAATAAATAAAATTCATAAAACGTTTTGGAAATTTGGTTTTAATTTTTGTTTTAATTATATTTTTCTTAACTTAAGCTTAAATTTTGGGGATTTTTAGAGTACTTTTATTTTTCGTCGAATTTTACGATCTCGCGTTTTTTACGTCGTAGTGTAATTTTTAGCGTTAATCGTCTTTCTTTTCTATCTTTCCAAAAACGTAATCACACAAATTAAATAACGTCTATATTTGTTGGCTAAACACCATACCTCCTCGAGAACGAACTCGAATATTCATCTTTACGTTTTTCCTAAAACGTAACGATTAATACTTACCCGCTTTTGTCGCTTTGTTTTTCTTAAAATAAAGTGTATAAAAATACTACATCAAAATGGCGCCGCTGCCGGGGAGGTGTGTTTAGCCATATTTTATATTGTGTTTTGTTTGAGTATTTACGTTTTATCGTAAATACTTCTTTTTATTTTTAAATACTATTAGCCATAAAAATAAATCGTGTTAAATAGAACTCTATTAACACAAAATCGTTTTCTTGTTTTTATTGTGCATAATATATTATATTTACGTAGAATAATTAACACACAATAATTATCCAAATACGCGAGAAATCGCACCTTAATAGTGGGCGTTCCGGTCACTATTAAGCGTATCGAATTCAAACAAAATCAAAGGAAAATAGATAAATACTCTTAATTGGTTTAATCTCGATAAATACAAACTATAAGGTGGGTATAAGGCGGTTGTATTTCACGACCTAAGGAAAAAAGGCTCTTAAGTGCTTCGCGCCGCCTCGTTTTCTCCGCTCGCTTGTGCGTATTTTGAAAGTGACGATTAATTAGGGGTTTGCCAAATCAAGTATTATTAATCTATTTTTGTGAGTTTAAATTATTGAACATTCGAAACGTTTTGGCGTTCCGCCAACGTTTCGAAGTCGAAAGAAGGTTTTTACTTCACGTAATTACCTTCACTCCCTTTGGATTCATTAATCGAGACCTTTGATTAGTGGGTAATTTTTGTAGATTAATTTCTACGTAATACACAAAAATTCCAAAAAAAGTTGAAAAACCAAAAACACAAAAATAATCTTCTACTTTCCCTCTATTTTCATAATTCTCTTCTTTAACCCTCTAATTGTTTAATTCTCGATTACGATTTTCGCGTTGCATCATGTCGAATGATGGTTACTATTCGTGTCCATATTGTGGAGGACCGCCCGATGGTGGTAATTGTTATAATTGCGAGATTTTAGGAGGAAGGGAGGGTTATATTTACAACTCTCCTCAAAACGACAATGGTGACGGATTTGAATCCTACGACCAAGGTCACCAATCGTCTTCGTTTTATTCGTCAAAATGATTCATTTTATTATTGTGATAATAATCAAGATGATGAAACGAATCAAAACGCCTATGGTTACGAATTCCAATCATATGACCATACTCCACAACCGCCCTCGTCCTATTCATGTAATTTTTGCGGTTTGGAGCACGATTTTGGATTTAGTTGTACGAATGATTATAATGACCACGAACCGAATCCTAATTTCTATGACCAATCTTCGCAATACCCACCGTCATATTCATGTGAGAATTGTGGAAACGAACCTCACTATGGGTATTATTGTCAACCAATGAATCAAAATACGTCTTTCGACAATCAATTCAACGGATTTGACGAATCACCTCCACAATATACGAGTTACAACTATGACGATGGGGATTGTTATCCACACGACGAACCGGATTTTTCTCAAAATCCGTGTTGTGATAATTGTGGGGGGCCTCACGATACTTTTTCTTGCCAACCGATGAATTATAATGCGCCATATTTTTTCGATAATTTTGAGGCCTCGCCATACGATCTTGAAAACCAAAATTCTCATGAGTCAAGTAACGAGAGACAAAATTCCCTTGCCGCTTTCTTACAAGACCATGGAGAAGAATTCTTGCAAGGTGTGATGGGCATTTTTGGAAGTATAAGGGAAGAGATAGAAATGGAAGCGCAACAAGAGCAAGCGTAAAATATAAATACTTATGCCTCTATGTCTCTTGTGATTCTATATGATTACCCATAAGACAATGATGATAGTGATGTTTTCAATCTCGACCCTTATCATGGAAAAACTACTCCTATACCCACTACGGAAACCGATGCCTCTCTAAGTATGGGGGAGATGAATCTTAGCACTAATCCTAGTGTCGAGATCCCTATTCCAATCCAAAGTGAGCCTACGGGTTTCTCCGAAGATGAGGTAAGTGATTTTGCCCTCGATGCATTTTTCCACGAAGATTCTAACGAGGAAAATCACGATAGTGAGTGTGATTCTATATCATGTGATGATGTCTCTCCCATTGACACTTCGGGGAGAGAATCAACGACTTTCTCGAACCCACTTTTCGATGACGAAGATTTTTTCGCTAGTGATGACGAGTCACTAATCAACAAGGACGTTCAAAACAACGATTTTAAAATCTTTTCGAACCCTTTATTCGAATTTGATGACGCGTTCATTTTTAGTGACGTAAATCCTCGATTTGATGAGACGTTCGAGGACATCGAGACTGAGGATTCTAAGGATCCTAAACTCGATGAGCCGGATTTGCTAGTCACCCTTCCGAAGTCTCATACGGATGAGACTCTCTCTCTCTACTTGTGACGTTTCCATTCTCGATGGGTTCACCGATGGACCGCCTCTCGATGAGAATGAGGATTTTAGTGAGGCTTTTGCCTTCAATCCGGGGGGAGACTTTGAAACTCCTATTTTGCATGATTTACCCTTGTTTCAAAATGAACCAACCCACCCCCTCGGATATAATGAGTTTTCATACGTTGTAAGGAGTTTTCTTCCTTACAAGAAGTACCGTCCGGCTTTGCGTATTTTATTTTCAACAAAATATAAGGATACGATCTTCCATCCCGGTATAAAGGCTTTGCCTTTATTCACGGTTGCTTTAGGGACTTGATTACATGTAAGTCCCACCAAAAAATGACCGAACCATGATTATCCCTAAATGATCACATTTATGGGGATTCGAGTCGAGCTTTTGACTCGGTTATCAAAAACAAGGTGCCTCGTGGGGGATTCTCATGCTTATCCTTGTAAATATTATTGCTTTCTAATAATGTTACGAGGGGACTTGTGCTCTTCCAACCTTTGTTCCGTGGTTGTTTGTGATTGTGATTCATTAGGTTCATCATCAAGATTGAAGCCCCTCGTGTTCGTTTTACGTGAGCCTCGATCGTTTGCTATGGAGATTTTTCCGATATCCACATGATATATCCTTTATTGTTCTAACATTAGGTCTTTTAGCACACTTCGTAAACGGCTTAAAATTTAATTGTTACTTACCCTTTCCATGCTAGATTAAGCATTCGACTTCGTCTCTAGTATGGGGGTATCTTACCCTTAGACTCAAAACATTGAGGACAATCTTTAACTTTAGTATGGGGGTGAATAGATACTTGCCTTGCTCACGTCTTCACGCTTTCCAAAGTTTATCTTTTTGTTATCGTTTTGTTGCAAATAAGGCTAAAAATAGCCAAATTTTAAATTTTTTCTCATGTTTTCATAAGTGTTTAAGACACGAATGTAGATTTTCCGATGGCGAGAATAAGAGTAATTTTTTACTCGACCGTGCGTGTTGAGCACTTAGCTTCGATTCCTTAACTTTTTAGGCTAAGTCTCTTAAATGAGGACGAGAAATGATAGAGTTAATTATAAGTTACTATGTTAAACGTAGAGTATTTATATTCTTTCAAAAACTCATGTGTTCTAATTTTTTGCTTATTCTCCCTTCGCTTGTATATTAATTTTGTTAATAAATATTGACTTAGCGGTTTAGTCTTAATTGTTGGTTTCTAATTTTTTCTAGTAGCTTCCATGTAATTAAATTGGGAAAACATTAAGGTATCGCCAGCGTCACGGTTTTGAAGTATTGGCAACCCGAATAATCAAAGGCTTCCCCAATAATAATTTTTAAGTTCCTCTTCACCTAAATCAAGCAAAAATTTGAAGCTCACAAGGCCGAAAAATCTATGAAAAATTGAAGTGAATGTCTTAAAACTCGAAGCCTTAAAGATCCAAAATTCACCTTAACGTGAGGATATACGTCAAATCATAATAAACACCTCATGGTGAGGTTAAATAAAAGACAAGGGCAAGACCGAAGTCATAATAAAAGCTCCATGGCGGAGTTGAATAAAAGATGGAGGTAAACCATGATAATCAAAGCTACCGATGATGAGGTGGGTAATAAAATTCATGGTAATAAGTCTCTTGTTCAGACAGTTATAAAACCGTGTTTATCGATCCTTCTTGTTGACTTAATTTTTTGACATCGTTGTCTATTAGGGGGGGTTATTAATTCGATGGTTTTGGCTACACCGTTATGACTCTATTTTTGGACCTAATATCTATTCACGCATAAGTCAATGCTGAATCCTCGTGATCATTAAGACAAAAATAAAATATAAGAGATACACCTTAGGAATAAGGGAGCTTAAATACGTGATTAGAGCATATGAGTAGTTTTAGCATTACTAACTTATAATGACAATGATCTTGTTTCACGCTTAGCATGCAATTGGGTGAAAATTGAGGACGATGAAATTATCTCTATGAGGCACTCAAATGTTCTTATTCTATGAACCTAAACGTCCCATTTTGCGATGAATATCATACATTATGTCTAAAACACAAGTAGTAGTAGTTTATTAAGTTTCGTTTCAATAAAAGTCGATAAAAATGAATTTTGGAAATGCTAAGATACTTTATTCTAGCATTGTGTGAGGGCACGACAATGGTTTAGTATGGGGGAGTGATGATACCGCAATTATACATGGTCTCATCGTCCAAATCGGCCTTAAAACGGTTAAGTATATCATAAAATACCGGAATATATGCTTGTATTCGTTTGTTGTATGTTTTAGGTATGTATATCGAGAAAAAGACAAAAATATCACAAGAACAAAGAAAAAACGAACACGGTAAACGAAGCCGAACAATGAACCGGAGCCGAGTTTTGATTTTCTAAAAACACCCTTGAAGTTTGAAGATTTGTCAAGTTTGGTCCCTCAAGAATTGAAGACTTGTCATTTTATACCCTTGTAAAACTTCAAAATTACAATTGGGTCCCTGAAATGTCAAATGTTTACCTATCATTCCCTTGAAGAATACCTAATCTACACAAAAGGTCCTTGGTCTAAGTTTGCTAACACTTGTGCCATATTTGACAATATGACCAAACTTGTTGTTAAAAGAAATAAACAAGAAGCTGGGACAAACCTTGTTTGCAAGTTTTTGGATAGTTGAAGGGTTAAACCTACCAAACATTCAAACTCACCCCCACCACTTACAAGCCGCCACCTCATCATCCACCCACACCAACATCCCACGTCACCCCATCCTTTCTATCAGTTAAGTAATATATTAATTTTTTTAAGTTAATATTTACTTAATCATAAACCGGGAAACAACTCACTTACCCTCATTCTTAATCAAACCTCCCTACTATTCACCTTTCCCTCCCACTTGAACCCTAATCCGGATTATCAACAAACCAAAGGGGTTTTTCCCCTATTTGTCCAGATCCTTAATTAAATCTAACCTCACCTAAACCCCACACCGAAAAACTATTCCCGTGACCCTGGTCCCCTCCCATGTAGCTCCCTTGCTACAATCAAACAAAAACGCAACAGATCATCAATGACTCTGAGCGTTTTCCTTCTTCCCAAAGTCATCACCAATGGATGGGATTATTTTTTAGCAGCTGGCATCTCACAAACTGCTAAGAAGATCATATGGGCGATTTGAAGACCAAGTTCAAATTTACGTTGACCAAGGGCACTTATGGAAATCAAAGCAGTAAGGTTTGCATTTTTTTCTTTGCTTCTAGAAAAATCTGTAGCCTAATATATAAAGGCATAGGGTTTTATCTTTGCATTTTGTTCCAGTTTTATTTCTCAAAAGTTTGTAATCCGGATTTTGATTTAATAAAACTGAGTTCCATTTATTTTCCTTGTCTTTTTAAATTAACTTGCAATTTTACTTTCCTACAAATTTATTTTTATGCAATTTACTTTTCAAGTTTTAAAAAAAAAAATTTCAAGAATGTGAAAAAGTTGATAAAACATTTTGCTTAACTCATCATTGATTCAAAAGTTGTTAAGGTTTGTGGTTCAACAAGCTTCAATAAATAAAGAGTCTTTTGTTTTTTAGAAGAAACAATTGTTTGTTGTAGTCCTTATAACTCACTGTTCCAAGATCACCAAGATATTGGAACTCGAATGTTCTTGTTGTCTTTGTGATATAACAGGTACAAAGGAATGCTTGTACACACGCGTGCACATTAGCTCGAAACACCAAAGGTATGGATGGTATGCCTTTGAGGTACGTACCCTTTTTACTTTTCTGCCATTTTGAAATGAACATGTGATTTTTGTTGTTACTGTTTATGTGTGAAGGATTGTGAATCATCCTTGTTAACTTGTTTAGTTAAATGTGTTTGTACTAAGTTGATAGCCTATGTGCACCATTTGCTTAAGAAACCTTTGAAAAAAATCTGTCTAATAGAGCAAAAAGAGGTGTTTGGGACAGTGTAGTTCGTGGAAAAGGTTTGACCCCAAGACTCCACTTAGCTCTGCATACTTTTGATAGGTCTAAGGGGACTAATTTATGGTTTATGAAATGATGTTGTAGTGTTAAAATTTGTTTTGCATCTTCTTTGAGAAATCCGCCTAAGTATGAACTGCTAGTGTGTGAATTTGTTGTGGAATCTTGTTAATATGCTATATTTTGGATGTTGAAGTAGTATTTAGTGTGTGACTACTGGTGTTACCCTTGTGAGCACACATATGTTTCTATCATCTTTGGCTTTGACTATGTCTATTTCATCCAAGTCATCATCTACCAAAGGTGATGTCTTAGATGAAGGAGGGGTTTCATCAAATGTCACGTTAAGTGAATCTTCAATTACACCCGAGGTTCTATTAAGGACTATGTAAGCTTTGATAGTTTAGGAATAACCTAAAAAGATACCTTTGTTGATGCAAAAGTTGGTTGATCCTTGCTAGACCCGAATTAGGCTTAATTCGGGTTGGCTGGGCTTCGGCTCCTGCACCAAGTGAATCGTTTGGTTGGGATCCTGCACACTAAACAGCACGCGTTAGGCTTACCGATGGGAATGTTTCCCACGATTAGACTCCAGCGTGAGAGTAAGTAATCGATTTAGGGTTTATGTGATTTTAGAGTATGAATCGTAATACCTTTGTGGAACCCTTGGGGTTCCTTTTATAGGCAGTGGAACCCTAGTGGGCTGCCACTGATACTTTAGCCCCAAGGAAAGGATAACTATCAGAATTATAATGATTGTTATCTTCTAATCTTGGTAGTGAATATCCTCCTCCATTTGGGATTAAAATATTCCCAGACAGGATATGATTCTATCTAATCTTATGTCGGTCGCACCGGGCCGTGGACCGCACACATGTGTGGTTACTGTTCATCCAAGCCCATAAGCCCGAATGACATTATTCCACCCATCTGTGATGGGCCGGATACGGGTAGTACCCGTGGGCCGAGTTCGTGACCCGGTTGGGGACTATACGTCATCATGTCCCCCCAGTCTAGTTGTTACAGTCGTAGGCGTAACCTCTAGACTATTAAGGTGCTCTCCGGACATACCAAGGAAAGACATAGGAAACGAAACATTGAAATTTTTGTTGTTCTGGCCGCACGTGGCGACCCTTCGTAGGAATATTTAGTAAATACTACCTCAGCCGCACGCAACGGCCGAGACAACTTAAATGTAACATTAAATACGGTCTTACGTAAGAGCCGCATAACCTGACACAAGAATAAAAAACATTAATGATAGTCAACAATCCAGTCGCATGAATGCAAAAGGGCACCATTAACACCCACCCTTGAGCCACGCAAAGCTGCTAAGAAATGACCCGTGGGTCCCCCCTCTGATTTTGCAGAAATGTCAGAAACCCGATCCATTGGATAGGCGAGGTGGCTGACACGTGTCGAAGATCCAAGGTACCTCGGAAACCGAGGCAACCCTATATAAGAGTGGGTATGCGTGTTTGTTACACACACAACCCACTCCTTCTTCCGCCATTGTTAATCTCAAGCTTTTATCTCCCAAAATTTTGCCTTCTTTTCCACGGATTTTCATCGCCGCAGGTTAGATCATCACGCCTTTAAAGACCTTTTTATAAAACATGGTAAAGGATAATCCCCTTATCACGGATGTCCTTAACGTGATGTCTGTGGAAAAATACCTTGACTTTCTGTCGAAGTATTATGTACCCGAAAGCGTACACCCCACCTATCCGGGTGATGGTGAAGCGATTACGGATGCACCGGCGGGGAAAGTAGGCATATATACACGCCTGTTTGACTCAGCCAACTACCGTATCCCTTTATCCAAGTTCTTGGTAGACCTTCTTTTGTATTCTGACTTTCATATCACCCAGCTCCATTGCATAGGGGCGTGTAAAATCAACCAGTTTGAGATTACATGCCATACCTGCGGAGTAACCCCCACCGTGAACCTTTTTAGGGCTTTCTACTTTCCTCAGTTAGTGAACGGGTGGTTGTCGTTCAAGAAACGACCCGGGAATGCCCCTATGACATATAGGAAACCTCTAGACTCCCTTAAGAACTGGTACGACCATTACTTCTTTGTAGATGAGAAGGTGTTCCCTACCCCCTTCGTACTTAAAACCAAAGCCCCAAAAGACTATCCGCCCAAATCCAAAGATTATAGTAGCAGGGACCTGAAAATACTAGATACCCATCGCACGGAATTCCATAGAGGGTTGCCGGAACACTTTCTGTGCTTAGTAGGGATAAGCCGCCGTTACTTTGGGAGGGATGACCTATACCCGTGCTTCTTAACAGAACAGGGAGAGGGTAGGTCCTATACATATGTTTGTAGATTTGATTTGTCACACATGTGTATAACTTTATTAACTCATATACTCGTAAAAAATTGTTTGCAGAAATGAACCTTCACGGACTAATCCGCCAGGGCGAACCCATGAAGGTAGCAAAAGGATTCCGGCCGTTGAAGCCGAATGAGCTCCCCTTGCTAGAAGCATTAGCCGACCGTACGATACCGCTTGAAGAGACAACCGAGCCTAGATCGGACGAAGAAGAGCCCGTTATCGAGAAATCCCCATTGGATTTCCACAATGAAGACGGCGAAGACCCATTGCTAGAGGGGGGCACCACCAATCAGGAAGAAGAGCATGACCCCAATGAAGACACCACTCAAGCTTCCGGGTCCACCCCACTGACCTCTAGAAAGAGAAAGACAACCAGGCGGGTGGCGAAGAAAATTGGGGAGGAGGCCGGAGTCGCAAATGCTCCCCCCAAGAAGTTGCGAAAAGACCACCCACAATACCAAGAAGGAAGTGGCACCACGACTGCCCAGGCCGACTCCACCCCGAACATGGAAGGGCCAGTTTTGCGAGTCGCACCTGTGAGCGCCGTAGCTCCTACCGGCCCAGACCCTGTCATTGGCACCTCGTAAGTACCCCCCTGCAAAGTATGATTCATATCTTTGTATGATGCATAGACTAATATTTAAATAACAGGGCTAATCCGGCAGCCGCAGCGCAAGGGGAAGAAGTGGGGAGAAATCCATCCCCCGCACCAACCAACAAGCCCCCATCACCTGCCACCACACGTGCCAAGGAGCCGCGCCCCGAGGGTCCAGAGGAAAGCCTGCGCTTAGCATGGAACTTATCAAGTTTGACACGGCTGGAGGCCGAATCCGAGTGTTCAGAATTTATCGAACACATCACCCCGCCTGCCCTCGCCCAAGATTTAGATGAATTAGATCATGAGGCCCTTATCGAGCAGTTTGACGTATCGTCCGCACACCAGGTGACGGTGGGTGCCGCGTTAAGACGCCGTCTAATCCAGGCCCTCACTAATGTGAGTCGTGCAGACAAGAGGATAGCCCGCCGTGAGGCGATGGTCGTGAAGAACGAGAAGACCATCGCATCATTGCAGGCGGCATTATTGACCGCCGAGGCGACGGTGAAGGAGCAGGCGCATCACGCCGACGCCAGAGAGAAGCGTATTGCTGAGTTGGAAGCCCTCGTAACCGCATCAAGCGAGAAGGTAAACTTTTGAAATGTTGTACATACACTCGTACTTTTTGTATGCATGTAACCCAAGAAAAGCATATATCCTTGTAATAACTCCAAATTTCATATGTAGGTGTCTGCGGCTGAGGCTGCTACTAAGGCTGTGACCGTGCAATCATTCAACATCGCCCAGGAGCGTGACGCGCTGAAGGAAGAATTGACGCGGACCCAAACTAATCTTGAAGAGCAGGTTGCCTCAGCTGATGAAGAGCTAAGAAAAATGGTTGTAAGTTGTGCTGAGAGGGTATGTCCCCCCCTACTAACCGCTACAGCCGGCCGTAGGTGGATTATCGGGCAGGGACTGCGACTTGCTGTAAGTAGGGCTTTGGACGCTCCACACCTACTGCAGGCGTTTGCCGGGGTCGTATCCGATGGAATCGACCGTGGTAGGCATGAAGGCCTGGTCAAAGCTGCAGAGATGATAGGGAAAAATGAGGATATCACACAGCATCCGTATCACAACCCCTCCGCAGCGGATAAGATGACTGCGTCCATGGATGCCTTGGCAGAAATCCAACACCCTCTCCTAGATGAGCTTGAGGCAATGAAGGATGCTCCAAATGAGACGATAATGTCCCGGCTGAGTGCTGATCCCATTCCTTTGACGTTGGCCACTTACGATACCGTATCCAAAACAATGAAAGGCGAGAAGTTGCTTGTAGAAGCACTGGATGCCATTGCAGCCAAAGCCCGGGATGGGAAGGACGCTCGTGGGGAGGTCCTTCGTGCCTTAATTGAGGAAGGGAAGAAGGACCTAGTGGAATTCCTACCCCCTTTGTAACTTATCTGTTGTAAACACTTGTTATTATATTCGTCCGTGTATGTACACGGCTAAGACATATTTGTAGTAACTTGTCTTTTTATTTAGAAGTCCGTGATGACCACGGCCATTTTGTTTATTTTTACTTTTGAAAATTGTGTATTTCATTGTACTTCAATGCCGCATGATATATCACGTCTTACACATGAAAAAGGAAAATACATACAAGTCTATAATTTACTAGACGTGCGACGTGCGTCTTTACTATGCAGAGTACTGTGTGAGTACGGCACACAAAACTTATCACAACGTCTTGTGAGTAAGGCGTCTAGTAAGGATACATGATCCGTGCGGCTGGGGTTGCATCCCTCTTACGCGGCAAGTTGAATTAGTAGGTTCACTTAATCCTCTTACCCCGCCTGGAGGCGTATAGTACATGTACAGTAATTTGAAAGAATGCATATGAATGAAACATATTATAATACAAGTAAAAAATTCATACGACTAACAAAAAATCTAAAAAATGATTTGCACGAAACAGGCCGTGGAGCTAGCTAGGTACCACGGCATTTTATTAGAACGTTTACACTTTTGTTTGAACAATAATGACAAGTCCTAAAAAACAAGAAAGGAATCTAAACAAACATAAGACAAAACAAAACAGATAAAACCGCATGGTTCTTTATTAAAACCGCACATAGCGAAGTTCCCATGCGGAAGTCGTAGCTTTCAAAGATAGCACCTTTTGAGATTGGAAATATTCCATGTGCGCTCAAGGTCGCGGCCATCCATGTCACGTAGCTTGTACGCGCCTCGCCCCAAGGCTTCAGTGACTTCATACGGTCCTTCCCACTTGGGGCCCAGCTTTCCTGTGTTCTCCGCTCGACTTGCTTCGTTAGCACGATAGACGTAGTCTCCCGGTCGAAAGGAAACACCCCTGACCTTGGCGTCATAATAAGCCTTCATCTTAGCCTTGGACTTAGCCTCATTAATGGCTGCTATTTCCCTTTTTTCTTCCAACAGATCCAGGTTGATTCGCAGCTGTTCATCGTTCGTGACGACATTAACCTCCGCCGTGCGGATGGTAGGCATTCCTATTTCTGCTGGTATAACAGCTTCAGTGCCGTAAGCCAATGCAAATGGAGTATCTCCGTTGGCTGTCTTGATCATAGTTCTATGCGCCCATAGCACATGTGATAACTCATCGACCCATTTACCACTTCGTTCATCCAGACGTGCCTTGATGCCATTCCCCAAGCTTCTATTAGCTCGTTCGACGAGGCCGTTTGTCTGCGGATGCTTAACAGATGCGAAGCGTCGCTTGATATTCAATGATGCACACCAATCTTTGAACGGGTTGTCCGTGAACTGCTTGCCGTTATCCGAGATGATTTCTCCTGGTAAACCAAAACGGCACACAATATGTTCCCAAACAAACTTCTTAACTTGTTTGCCTGTGATAGACTTGACTGCCTTGGCCTCTATCCATCGTGTGAAGTAGTCCATTGCAACAATCAAGAATTTAACTCCCCCGCAGCTACAGGAAATGGTCCTGCAATGTCAATTCCCCACTTATAGAATGGCCATGGGGACGTAATAGGTGTAAGCTTCTGCTGCGGGTGTCGCGGTACTGGCCTATGCACTTGGCAATCACTACACTTGCGAATCATGTCGCGCACGTCTCTGTGCATGGTGGGCCAATAATATCCTGTTCGTAAGGCTCTGGCTACCACGGATCGTGGACCTGCATGCATGCCGCACAACCCTTCGTGTATGTCACTGATTACGTAAGCGGCCTGACGTGGTCCAACACACCGCAGCCACGGCTGCAAGAAAGAGCGTTTGTAAAGGATGCCTTCTCGAAGTTCGAAATGCTGCGACTTCCTTCTTATGCGCCGTGCTGCTTTTTCCTCGTCTGGAAGGGTCTCACTGGTCAAATAGTTGATAATTGGGGTCATCCATGTAGGTCCATCCTCTTCAACTATAGCAGCAACCTCCCCTTCCATTATAGATTTCTCCTTGAGTATTTCCACCAAGACTTGTTTAGATAAGTGAGCAAAGCTTGTGGATGCGATCTTGCTAAGAGCATCCGCCTTCTTGTTCTCGCCCCTTGGCACTTGCTTGATGGAAAACTTACTGAAAGTCGCGATTAGTGACTTGACTTTCTCCAAGTACCTGACCATGTTGTCCTCCTTAGCCACATACCCACCTAGAATATGGTTCGCTACAAGCCGTGAGTCCACGTAGGCCTCAAGGTTGCGGACTCCCATTCTAGCGGCGATTTTTAAACCCGCAATTAATGCTTCATATTCCGCTTCGTTGTTGGTGGCCGTGAACTCAAAACGGAGGGCGTACGTGAATTCCATTCCTTCTGGATTTGTGAGGATGAGACCTGCTCCGGACCCGTCCGTACACGAAGATCCGTCCGTGAATAACACCCACGGTTCTGTTGGGATCTCGTCTTGCTTGATGATTTGCCCTTCCTCATCCAGCTTCTCGATCAGGAAATCTGCCAGGATCTGGCCTTTAACAGCCGTCCTTGGCCTGTAAGATATATTGTGCTCCCCCAATAGGATGCTCCATTTCTGTAGCCTCCCTGCCACATCTGGTCTAGAGATAACCTGCTTGATTGGCTGATCCGTAATGACTACAATTGGGTGCGCCTGGAAGTACCGGCGCAACCGCTTTGTAGCAAACACTAGTGCTAACACCAATTTTTCCATGGAGGAATAATTCAACTCCGGCCCTTGTAGTGTTCTACTTATAAAGTAGACCGGAGTTTGTACTGTATCTCTATCCTCATAAGTACCGCACTTATTGCGCCATGAGTAGCTGAGAGATACATAATGAGTTCCTCCTTTGGCCGAGGAGCTACTAGCATAGGGAGAGATGTAAGATGCTGCTTGAGTTGGCCGAAGGCTTCCTCGGCTTCCTTCGTCCACCGGAAGTCTCCCTTTCTAATGCACTTATTGAGTGTCTTAAATAGGGGTAATGACTTCTCTGTGGATTTAGATAGGAACCTATTCAGTCCGGCTAACTTCCCATTTAAGGATTGCACCTCCTTCCGTGTCTACGGGGACGGCAGTTGTATCACTGCATCCGTCTTTTCTGGGCAAGGTTTGATGCCGTTTGGATCAATCAAATATCCGAGGAACATCCCCTCCGTTGCTCCAAACGTACATTTCTTTGGATTTAACTTCATGTTAATCCTTCTTAGAGTGTCGAATGTCTCTTGGATATCTCGGAGGAGTGCCTCCTCCGTGTGACTTTTTATCACCAAGTCATCAACATAGACTTCCAAGTTGCGGCCTATCTGTGATTCAAAAGCTTTGTCCACCAACCGCTGATATGTGGCACCGGCGTTCTTCAGTCCAAACGGCATTTTCGTATAGCAATACACGCCCTGGCTCGTATGGAACGCCGTTTTTTCTGCATCCTCCTCCGCCATCTGGATTTGATGATACCCTTTATACGCGTCCAAAAAGCATTTGAAAGGATACCCACATAGGGACTCCACCTTCCAGTCGATTTCCGGTAACGGGTAACAGTCCTGTGGATAGGCCTTGTTTAGATCCGTAAAATCCACACACATGCGCCAACTTCCGTCATGCTTCTTGACCATGACCGGATTGGACAACCACTCGTGGTAGTATACCTCGCGCATGATGCCTGCATCCACTAGTTTCCGTACTTACTCCAATATTACTTGACTGCGCTCAGGCGCCTGGCCGCGCTTCTTTTGCTTGATGGGTTGGTACCCTTGGCGGATCTGGAGCTTATGCTCTGCTATCGCACGTGGCACACCTGTCATATGCTTTGGCTCCCATGCGAATATGTCTAGGTTTGCACTTAAAAGAGAGCACATGGCCCTTTTGCCGCTATCCGAGAGCGCCCCTCCTATGGATACCTCCTGTTCCGGATAGTCAGGGTGAATGGCCACCTTCCAATTGGGAGGTGGTGATCCATCTTTGGGCGGAACAGGTGGAGCCGGTGTTGTCACGGTGTGACACTCGGATGCCGGTACGATTGTGTTGTAAATGGTAACAATTCCCCCCTCCACGGGGAATTTGATCATCCCGTGCGCCGTAGAGGGTACCGCCCGTATAGCCAAAATGCCTGGTCTGCCTATGATTCCATTATACGGAGAGTGTGAGCGTATCACCATGAAGTTCATCCACGTCGTAGTGGAATGTTCCTCATTCCCAATGGTCACAAGCAAACGTAATTGCCCTATCGGCCAGATAGTGTCTCCACTAAAGCCAGTAAGCGGCGACGTGGCCGGTACTAATTGGCTTCTTATTTCTGGGCATAACTGCACGAAACAGTGTTCATATAGTATCTCTGCTGACGATCCTCCATCCACATACATGCGACGAACATTATGTGTTCCAATGCTTATCTCAATAGTGAGAGGCGCATCAATCACATCGCTTGCTGTGATGGGAGGGAATGAGATTTCCCTACCGCGTGAAATTTTTTTGCCAACTTTCTGCCTCGTGCGGCGCTGTCTGGATTGGATCATGTATATGGTCGAAGGTTTGTCCTTTTGGGGATCCTTTTTATCATACTTCTTGTTGTTGTCTTTTCCATCCTTCCAATCCTTAACTAGGTTCTTGAGTTTGCCTGATTTGATCAGCGACTCAATATGCTTCTTGAGCTGGATACACTCCTCCGTGCCGTGGCCTTTGTCATTATGGAACTCGCAGAAGCGACTTCCTTGCCGACGTTTCGGGGGAGTGGTCATTGGGGGAGGCCTTGGAAAGTTCGCCCCTTCTGTCAGCAAGATCTCCCGATATGACATCTTTAGGGGGGGTGAACTTATCATCCGACCGTCCGCCTTTGCTTTGGCTCTTATAGTTTGAACCCTTGTTATTGTTCTGATTATCTTGACCGCCCGACTGTCTCCGGGACTGGTTATTTGACCGGTACCCATTTCCTCGGGATGGGTAGGCCGCGGCAACAGCTGTTTCTCCCTCTATGAAATTTCTGACCCTTTCCATGAGGTCATCATATCTCTCTGGACGCTTGTCATTGAGGCGCCTGATCAGTTCTCTGTCTGTTATGGCGTGCATGTAGTCAGAGATTTTCAGGAGCTCTGGCATGGTTCTTGTGCGCGTGCACTCATCATTGAAGCGCTCAGTGAAGGCTTCTATGGACTCCCCCGGCCGTTGCTTGACAGTTGCCAATGAGACCGGATCCCTATTATACTTCTTCCTTTGAGTATAATTGTTCTCAAACGCAGTGCGTAGTTCCGTGAAACTATCAATGCTCCGTGGGGGGAGTGCCTCAAACCAGTCACGGGCGTTTCCAATCAAGGTCGAATTGAACATTTGGCACCATATGGGCATGGGCCATCGCTCAATTTTAGCCTGCGTATCAAATATTTTAAGGTGATCCACAGGATCACCGGACCCATCATAAGTCTTGATACACGCCGGCATGCGACGTTTGGTGTCCTCAGAATAGTTCCGTATGCGGAGGGTGAACGGGTCTTCCCTGGGATCCGCCCATGGCCGGGTGAGCCTAGGGTCATCCCATGGTTCACACCATGGACGCGAGAGATCCTCTGCTTCCGCATATCGATAGTAAGGGCCACCATAATACTCCTCATTGTTTGGTGGTGGAGGGGTGCGCCTAGGCCCGCGGCGCTTAGGCGGATGGTCATCTGAGTCCTCCCCAGACGGATCTGGGGACGGTGGTGGTGCCCCATCCTTTGAATAGGGACCACTTTTTTATACGAACCAGGAGCCTTTCTCCCAGTGTTCATTCTGTCCCACACACTCAGGCGGCGTGCGGTTCTGGCCAGCTCTCGATCTGGTCGTTCGGGTGAACCATCCGACTTTTCTCCCTCTCGTGATTGCACTAGTTCTTGCACGAGGCGATCCCCTATGCGTTCAAACACATTCCGGGGTTGAGGAATTTCCTCAAAGGTGCCATGTTCCTGAGGTCGAGCTCTCCTTTTTCTCTGAATTTGGGAGGTGATTGGTCTGGTGTCACCAAAGCTGAGTCTGGATTGGAGGTTCCTCCCCAAATTCAACCTCGATGCGATTCCCGGGACGATCCTATCGAAGTTCTGCGTGAGAACTCGAGTAAGATCCTCCTCGCTGAGTGGTAGGACCTCTACCTCTTCCTCTACCGATGGTCTGCGCGGCTCCTTGTTAGGAGGGTTGGGCGCACTCCCTGGGTCCAGATTGTCCAGGGTTGAGGTAGGTGGGGGCGTTGTGGAGATCGTGCTCGTCACCCCCAAGGGCTGGAAGCCGCCACGGTTGCCTGGTCCGCCTGCAAGGCGGCTAGGTGATTGGCTGGGGATGAGTATCCCTTCCCCTTGGGACTTCCGGTTTCCAGGATTCATATTCCTGGGATTGGCTTGCTGAGGCCCCTTCGTCATTGGAATTTGAGATGAGGTTTTGTTCTAGCTTAGTGTTATGGGTCCCACGGATGGCGCCAACTTGTTGATGCAAAAGTTGGTTGATCCTTGCTAGACCCGAATTAGGCTTAATTCGGGTTGGCTGGGCTCCGGCTCCTGTACCAAGTGAATCCTTTGGTTGGGATCCTGCACACTAAACAGCACGCGTTAGGCTTACCGTGGGAATGTTTCCCACGATTAGACTCCGGCGTGAGAGTAAGTAATCGATTTAGGGTTTATGTGAGTTAGAGTATGAATCGTAATACCTTTGTGGAACCCTTGGGGTTCCTTTTATAGGCAGTGGAACCCTAGTGGGCTGCCACTGATACTTTAGCCCTAAGGAAAGGATAACTATCAGAATTAGAATGATTGTTATCTTCTAATCTTGGTAGTGAATATCCTCCTCCATTTGGGATGAAAATATTCCCAGACAGGATATGATTCTGTCTAATCTTATGTCGGCCGCACCGGGCCGTGGGCCGCACACATGTGCGGTTACTGTTCATCCAAGCCCATAAGCCCGAATGACATTATTCCACCCATCTATGATGGGCCGGATATGGGTAGTACCCGTGGGCCGGGTTCGTGACCCGGTTGGGGACTATACGTCATCAACCTTCGTACGATTTTGGGTCGAACTTAGTAAGGTAATCTTTGGTGTTGAGAATGAAACACTTGCTTCCAAACACCCTAAATTATTCCAATGAGGGCTTCTTACCTTTAAGAATCTCATAGGGGGTCATTCCTAGGAAAGGTCTAATAAGAATTCGGTTGAGAATATAGGTCGATGTGTCCACGGCATTGCACCAAAAATTTTGAGGCAAAGATTGCTCGATTAACATCGTCCTACTCATCTCTTGGATGGTCCTATTCTTCCTTTCAACTATCCCATTTGATTGAGGAGTGCGAGGAGCCGAGAAGTTATGGGTAATACCATGAGCTTCACAAAAGGAACCAAATTGCACTTCATTATCAAATTCCCTACCATGATCCGTCCTAATAGAGACAATTGAACATCCTAGTTGATTTTGGATTCTTCGACTAAAGATTTCGAAATAATCGAAAGCCTCATTCTTAGACGCCAAAAATCTAGTCCAAGTGAATCTAGAATAGTCGTCAACAATGACTAGGGTATAAAGGTTACCTCCATAACTCCGTATGGCGGAAGGTCCAAAGAGATCCATATGTAGAAGCTCTAAGCACCGAGAGGTCGAAACCAAATTCTTGGCTTTGTGACTTGAGTGAACTTGCTTCCCAACTTTGTAAGCATCACAAAAGTGACTATCAAACTTCATCTCGGAGAGATGTCTTACCAACTCCTTAGAGACTAAAGATTGAATTAAACGCATATTAGCGTGACCTAATCTCCTATGCCAAAGAGTAGAACTATCATCTAAAGTCGCTAGACATAAGTTGTCCTTTGACTTCCTATTGGCCTTTATGACATAAAGCCCATGCTTTCTAACACCTTTTCCAATGACCTTTCCATCTTTTACGATTTCATTGTCATATTCCGAAAAGATGACCTTACACTTATTGTCACAAATTTGACCTATACTTAGAAGGTTAAAACCTAAGTTATCTACGTGCTCTATGTTTTCAATGGTCATGGAGTCAAGAGAAACCGTACCTTTGCCATAACCACGTCGATTACTTGTGAATGTAACGTTACCTCCATCATATGCTTTGAAGTGCGAGAACAAACTTCTATTACCTGTCATGTGTTTAGAACATCCACTATCCTTAATCCATTCGTCGGGCTCTAAATCGATTCCCAAGCATATCTAGGTAACAACACACAAGATCAAACATTTGGTCCCCAATATCTCATGGGTCCAAAATTGTTAGTTCCAAATATCCCTTGCATTTGGTTAGGATGCATGAATGGAGGAGACATTCCCCATGGGTAAAATTATTGTTGTTGATAATTGTTCCAATTCATATGGCCATTTTGATGTCCATTGTTTCTTCTAGGTGTCTTTGATCTTGATCTAGAATTATTGTTATTTCTTCTAGGTGTTAGAGTTTTACTTCTAGGTCGTGACTTAGCTTGATCGTCCCTTTTGGTGTAGGTGTTCTACTTCTAGGTTTTGACTCATTGCATACTCTTGGAGGAGTAGATGTTTTTCTAGATAAGTTTCTAGTTCCCATTAGAGGTTTACTCAAGGGCTTGTAGAATTTATCTAGAGTAGTTTTTCAAAATTGGTACTTTGACCTTGTTAATAAGAATATGTTTTGGCCCTTCACCTAAAATAGACTTTTCAGAAAGTTTAGAATTTTCACAAAAACCAACTTCTATCAATGGTTCGTTATCAGTACCCGGGTTTCCATAGCTATAGGGAACCGCGTCATATACTGGCGTACCGCGTACAGTGGTTCGTTTTTCTGAAAATCTAACTTGTTTAGGTTCACTAGTAGATGCTTCATTAGTGTTATATCCCAACCCAAGTCTTTCCTTAGAATGAATTTGTTTGTTTAACATATCATCAAGAGCACTAGTACCTTTCATGAAATTTTCCAATTTAATGGAGGTACTCTTGAGATCTTCATTCTCTTGTCTAAGGTTTTCACATTTTAGACAACCTAAATCAACTTCTTTGTTTTTCTCAAGCTTAGATAATTTCTCTCTGTTGGAAATACGTTTTTACGTATTTAGGAAGATTCGGTCACTCCGACAATATATTAAGTAGTAGCTCGTAGTCTAATTACTTTACATTAGTTAAACAAGGAAAATCCCGGTCCATGTTATGTATGGCCGGCCCAACTTGTAAGCCCAAGCCTATCTCATGGGCTTGGTATATAAACCTTCTCCTTAGTTGGAGAGGGTGTGGTTCACATTGTTTTTCACATAGTTAAAGTGTGTTTTGTTCATACTTTCTCTCTCTAAGTGTGTGTGTTCTCACGTCTATCTATCTCTTTCTCACTCTAGAATATAATCAAGATTTATAATATCCTACAAATGGTATCAAAAGCCATGGGATGATTTTATTGTTCATATGTTTGTGTTATTGATTTTTGTGTCTTTTTTTATTCAAATCATTCTATCCATTTTTTTTTGTGTTTTAATGGTTTTTTCTTTATACAAATCATCAACATAGTTGTGGTAGAGATTTGGTATATTTACTTTGGCTAAAAACACAAAATTTTTGGGTGTTTGGATCATTTTTTGGCTTAAAATCTCGAATTGGTTGGGTTTTATCCGAGAAAAGTGAAAGTCGGGGATACTTTTGTTCTATTGCGACACTAAAACCATCGCAATGTAATTAGGGTTTTGATTTTGCGACACTTTTTGCGACAGGTGATATTGCGACAGGTGTATTGCGACAGATTGTGACATTGCGACAGAGTTGTGATATTGCGATAAATTTGGGCATTGCGACAGATTTGTGACATTGCGACAGAGTTGTGATATTACGACAGATTTGGGCATTGCGACAGATTTGTGACATTGCGACAGAGTTGTGATATTGCAACAGATTTGGGATATTGCGACAGATTTGTGACATTGCGACAGAGTTGTGATATTGCGACAGATTTGGGATATTGCGACAGATTTGTGACATTGCGACATATTTGTGATATTGCGACAGTTTTGTGATATTGCGACAAGTTTTGTGATATTGCAACAAGTTTTGTGATATTGCAACAAGTTTTTGTGATATTCCGAAGATACCAAAATTATTCCTTAAAAAATTCGAACATTCGTGATTTTTTGTTTGTCTTGGAATTTTTTGGTTTATCGAGAACATATTTTAGGGGATTTCAACATTTTTCTTAACTTCAACACACGACAACAAACACATTTACTTTCTCTCTTTGTTCGATCAACGTTTGTAAATCTTTAACTTATCAAAATGGATTTTACTTCACTTACGGATAAGTCCATCCTCTCGGGTACGGATAATCATCCACCAATGTTGGTGAAGACTATGTACGAGGATTGGGCTTCCCGAATGGAACTTTATATGTTGAACAAAGAGAACGGACATCTTATTTGGGCGTCAGTTCTCAATGGACCATTGGTATATGGTACTGTGACGGAAGGTACTCTTACTCGTCCTGGAACAACGGGTGAATTAACTGGAGATGCTAAGATTCAAGACAAGTGTGATATACAAGCTACAAACATCATTCTCCAAGCCCTTCCTCCAGATGTCTACAAACTCGTCAGTAAACACAAAGTTTCCAAAGAGTTATGGGATAGAATTCGTGTTCTAATGCAAGGCACCTCGTTAACTAAACAAGAACGAGAGTGTAAGCTATATGATACGTTTGATAAATTTGCTTATGTTCCCGGGGAGACTCTCAATGATTACTATTTGAGATTCACTCTATTGATGAATGAGCTCAACATCTATGGCCTAGCAATTCCTACGTTTCAATTAAACACCAAGTATTTGAACACTCTTCCTTCCGAATGGAGCAAGTACGTGACGGCTGTTAAATTGGCTAAGGATTTGCATCAAACCAACGTGGATAAACTTCAAGCTTTTCTTCAACAAAACGAATGCCATGTGATCGAGGCTCGGTTGACAACACCTCAAGTTCATGATCCACTTGCCATGTATGCTTCTCAACAAATGACTCCCCAACAAAACATGGCTTACAATTATCAACAACCATCATACTTGCAGCACAACCACAACACACCTATCAGCAACCACAACAACCATCTTATCAACCACTAATGATGCCACAACAAGCATTTCAACAAAGTGTTCTTCAACAGCCATTTCCACAGCAACCAACACATCAAGCATCACCATCACAAGCTATCACTTCTCTAATGGGCTATACTCCTCAGCAAGGATATTTTCCAACTGAAGCACCACAAGCACAAGACTTCTATTCCAATGAACTCCCACCAATTCAAGCACCGGTCTTCACCCCAAATGATAAGCCAACTTATGTTTTAAACCATCTCACTGCCTACTTGTCAAAACTTGTTGCTACTAGAGGTTTTCCACCAACAAACAATCAGCTCCGCACTTCTTCAAATCCTCGACAACAAGCCACTATTCAAGATGGTCAAGTGACGGTGCAATCCATTCCGGGAAGGCAAAATTAATATGGACCTACTACAAGGACCGTGAACGCTCACGCTGTGACTTCTCAAGATAGTGGAAATGGAAGCCCTATTGGTCCTAAAAAGGTTATGACTTGCTACAATTGTCGAGGACAAGGTCATATGGCTAGGGAATGCACTCAGTCGAAAAGGAGAAGGGATGCAACGTGGTTTCGTAAGAAGATGTATTTGGTCGATGCTCAATCAATGGGAAAGATTTTGGATTCAGAGAAATTAGCATTTCTTGCAGACCCAGGGGCAGCAGATAATGAAGGCATTGTAGTCGTATCTACTTCTAATGCAGCATATCAAGCAGATGATCTTGATGCATATGATTCGGATTGTGGTGACATTCACTCAGCCCAAGCTGCTCTCGTTGCTAATCTCTCTCACTAACGGTTCTGATTTCGTCAGTGAGGTGCTCTAAATTGTTCTCTGGTATTTGGACTCTGGTTTCTCTAAGCATATGACCGAAGATCGCTCTCAGCTCAGAAATTAGTTCATCAAGTTTCTTGGTACGGTTCGATTTAGAAATGATCATATTGCAAAGATAATGGGTTACGGTGAATATCATATTAGGAATGTTATAATTTCAAGAGTGTATTATGTGGAAGGTCTCGGTCACAACTTATTTTCTGTGGGACAATTTTGTGATGCAAACCTAGAAGTTGCTTTTCGAGAGCATACCAGCTTCATTCGTAATTTGGAAGGGGTTGATTTATTGAAAGGTACTTGAGGGAATAATTTGTAAACTTTGTCTCTACAAGATATGATGGCCGCTTCTCCCGTATGTCTCCTCTCCAAAGAATCGAACACTAAGTCATGGTTATGGCATCGACGGTCTCCTTGTGATCATTCAAGACAACAATAAAATATAAGAGATACACCTAGGAATAAGGGGGTCTAAGTGAATAATTGAGCCACATGCGTAAGTGTTAGTTTGCTAACTTATAATAACAATGATCTCGTTTTTAAGCTTGGTATGGGGAACGTGAAACTTGAGGGTGATAAACATTCATGATTACCAAAGCCATGATGTAAGTCATCGATCTCTTTACATGTTCTTCCTTCAAGCATTTTGTTATTTTCTATCTATTTAAGTTTCCTTAATGTCTTGTGTTTAATAAAGGCCAAGGTAGGTTAATTATGATGGAAAATGCAAACCTTGCTTTGTAATTAATGCATTGAATGAGGGCATGACAATGGTCAAGTGTAGGGGAAGTGATAAGCGTGAAAACACCCATCCTTTTACCACTTAATTCTAATAATAACCAAGCCTAAACGTGTATTTAATGTCGTAAAAGGCGGAATTATGCGTGGTTTGTGTTTTTATTGTGTTTTAGGACAAAAATATGAAAAAGGAAGAAAACACGGGCTTTCACGGACTTTTATCGAAGAAAAGACAAAAGACGAAGTCAAAAGATCAAGAGCGCGAACAGAACGGAAGTCAAAGGCCTATTCTGAAGATTTATCGAAGAAAACGTCTAATGACAGAAGTTTAACGAAGTCGAAGAACCAAGTCTAATAAAAGAAGAAAATTATAAGACGAGTTAATTTCATATCGACAAATCCCGAGACAACGTCGAGAAAGACGAAGAATTTAAAAGACGAGAAAGAGAGAAGAAAACAACACTCCTTCCATATCCTCCTATAAATACCTTCCTTATGTCATTAGGAAAAAGAGTTAGTTCGTTTTTAGAAATTAGTTTATTTTATGCATTAGGAGTAGGTAAGTACTTTCTCTCTCTAGCTTTTCCTTAATGTTTTCAAGCTTTTTACATTAATCTTGTATTTGAATCTTTATTTTTAATTTTAATTTCAAGCTTTTTAATCATCTCATTCTACCTTTCTTATTTGTTTAATCTTTATCTTTTTCATCATCTTTGTTCGTGTTGATTTCGTGTTCTTATTCTTCATCCATTTCGTCATCTTTTTACATAAAGTTCTTAGCTTTTTACGTTTCTTGGTTCGTGTTTAAGATTTGTACAAGTTTTATCATTCATCTAGAATTCTTGGTTAGCTTATTGGTGTTTTCTTTGGCTTATTATCCTTGAAAAGTTGCGAAAATATTGCAAAAATTCGTCCCTTTCCGAGATCCACTTTTTTAGGAACATCTGATTCAATTTCGCAATATTTCCATTATTGCGGAATTGTGTCATTCGTGTGTATTGTGAATTTGAATCAAAATCTGGTATTGCGGAATCTTGGATTTGGAGGATTGCGGACTTATGTCCTTTGAGACATTGTGAATTTGAATCAAAATCTGGTATTGCGAAATTGAAGGATTTGTGGTATTGCGGAATCGAATCTTCTTCAGGATTGCGGAATTAATTCTTTTTTCAGTATTGCGGAATTAGTTCCTATTTCGTTATTACGGAATTAATTAACGATTTCGCATTATTGCGGAATTGTGATCTATTTGCATTGCGGAATTATTCCAATTTTAGGCATTGCGGATTTGAGTCATTTTTATTCCAAATTTAATTTCAAATTTAATTTTCCCGCCATTTTTCTTAGTCTTATTTTTACTTGTCTTTTCTTAGTTTATTTTAAAGTGTATTATTTTTAAAGTTACCATTTTTATAAAGTTTTAATTTTCAAAGTTTACTTTTATTTAAGTTTTAAATTGCTTTATTTCTTTTATATTTTGTCAATTTCAATTAAGTCTTTTTATTTGAATTTTATATTGTGTCATTTCCTTTTAAAGTCATTTATTTTCTTAGTTTAATCTTTTCAAGTTTGTATTTTTTATTCAGCCTTTTCTTTTCACCAAGAACAATTGAGACACACGTTAAACTGTAATCAATTCGATAAGACCGATTACAACGAACTTTTTAACCTAGCAAAAGCTAGTTATTAAATGGTGCCGTTGCCGGCTCTTTTCGTGAAGATTAACGGTTTTTTGTGAGAGACGCGTTGGATTTTGGGATCCGTTCACTTTTGAACGTTATTTTTCTTGCTCAAAAATTTTCAAAAATCCATAAAAGTTAAAATTTTCAAAAAATCCAAAAACATTTCAAAAAAATCATAAAAAGCATTTCTTTTTCAAAGTTTTGCACCAAAAATATTTTCTTTTCCCGTTAACTTTATTTCTTCAATTTCTTTGCTATGCTTTTCTTTTGTAGGTGTATGCGTACTCGTTCACGCAAAAGGAAGTCCATTCAAACCGCTACTATTGATCCTCCTGTTGTAGAGTAATAAGTGTGTAAACACTTATCCTTTTACCACTAATATCAAGGAAAAACTAGACCTAATCATGTGTTTAATATCGTAAAAGTCGGAATTACGCGTGGTTTTGTGTTTTTGTGTTAAATATGTACAAATGATCAAAAGAAGAGAAAACACAGGATTTCACGGTCAAAAGTTGAAGAAAAGACCAAGAAAGAGACAAAGACAAAGTCAAAGACCAAAAGTGTGCCTAAGATCACGAAAATCAGAAAAATCGACACGATTCTGAAAAAATGATCAAAGAAGCCGAAATCAAGTTCGTTTTTAGCGGATTAAATCTTTTTGAAGATATTCGAGCAAAGTGGGTCCCATATTTGGGTATTGGGCCTAAAAGCCCAATAACCATTTTCCTTTATCAAATAAATGGATGAAAGCCCAATATGGCCCATTACACAAAATAAGCAAAAGACGGATTGAAAAGAAAGTAATTTGGGCCTAGCCCATTTTCTAAACATGGGACGATTTGCAAGCGAAAAGTTACTTCACTTATTCAGTCAACACCAACAAATGCTGGTCAACACAATCCTTCACCCTCCCACACGTTTTATATCAAACGTGTATCCATCACCCCACTCATACTTTTAATAAAACGAATTTATTATTTACCCACCTCCCCACTTTCACATTTAGTTGATAACAAAGTAAATCCCACTTTTTCCTTTCATCTCTCTCAAAAAAATAAACAGCCACCACTTTTTTACCCTATCCCCAAACCATAATTCACAATCAACACCAATTTTACTCATCAAAAATTGGGGGTTTTACCCTTAATTGTTAATTCACACAATAAGGAATTAAATCCCCATGAAAACCGGAGGTGGAAGATGGTCCTCTCTCTCCTGACGTGGCTTAATCCTTTCTTGTGATTGGATTAACCAACTCACCAATACCAATCCTTCAATCAGGATCCTACACATCACCCATAAACAAACACAAGAAGCACTTTTTCTTTTATTTAATTTCTGAAAATTAGATTTTAGGGTTAATGTAATTTTTTAATTTTCCAGTAGTTGTACTTTTTAAATTATTAATGAAAAGTTATTTCAGTTTAATTTCGTCTCATTTAAAATTCTGTCAAGTTTACTTTAATTATCATATTGAATTTATTTGATTACTGTTTATCTTTATGATAATTGATAAAATATAAAAAAAAAAGAATTAGAAAGTGTTATAAATCTTCCCTACTGGAAGATTTATCAAAAAGTTACTGTTCGAGGTATATATTACATCGGTTCGAGTGGATCGAGAAGCTTACTGTTGATGGTTCGAATTTGATGATCTAAGGTGGTGTTTGTTTTCGGTTCATAAGGGGGTTCAGCACCACCCTTCTTCCCAACGGAATCATCAAAAGGTTTTAAGTCTCTTTTGATTTTTATGTTTTTATTAAGTAGCTTAGTTTATAGTTATCTGCTTATGATTTTTATTTGTGATGTTTATTATTATTTGAGATGAGTTTGGATCTGCTTATTTTGATTGCGTTATCTGTTTTATCTGCCTTAGATTAAGTTTATATTGAATCTGCTTATTTTATTAGTTTTATGTTTTTTTTTAGGATTCGAGTTGTGAGATCTGCTTATTTTGTGGTTTTGCTTAGTTAATTTCAGTTAATATATTGCTTTAGTTTATTTTTTTAGTAGCTTGTTTAAGTTGTGTTCTAGTTGGGATTTGCTTATTTGTTTGCTTATTAGTTTTACATAAGTTGTGCTTACTTTTTTAAGTTTTTTTTATTTATATTGATTTTATCTGCTTAGTTGCTTATCTGCCATAGCTTACTGTTCACGTGCTTATTTGATTCAGCTGATATATACTTATTCGGTTCTAATTGCTATATTTGTTGATAAAATTCAACAGACCCAATTGGTCTGTGGGGTTTAAGCTATTGTTTCAATTGTCCAAATACTCCTAAAAGTAAAAAAAAAAATATAATAGCAAAATTTCTCTGTTCAGGGTTTCGAACCCCTGACCTCTCGCTTATCAGTAGTACACCATAACCAACTCAGCTAGCTTTCTTTTTGTGTTTATTATTGCAACATTTAATTAATATAGGTATTTTTAGTTTGGCAGTTTTATTTATTTAGTTTAAGACAAGTTTTTAAGTTTATTAATTTTAATTAAAAAAATTTATATAATTTTCTCTTATGTAGTTTAAATATAAAAATTAAAAAGAAAAAAAAAATATTCTAATTAAATTGTTTTTAGTTTTTAATTAATCTAGTTTAATGTGAAAATAGTTTAAAAGTAGATTTTGTCTAAGTTTTCAAAATAGTTTTTTTAATTAAATTAGATTCCTTTTAGATTAAAAAGTTTTTATTATTAAATAGATTTTAGTTTAAAATACCAAAGTTTTATTTACCAAAAACAAAGTAGTCTTACATTTAATTGGAAATCAATTTCGAGTCGAGTCGAGGATACGACCATTCATTGCTTTAAAAGGATTTGCAAAAATCTAGTATTAAAATGGCGCCGCTGCCGCTTCGCTCGTTACGATTGACGATTTCGTGAGACGTTTGGATTTTGGGATCCGTTCGCTTTGAACGTTAATTTTCTTGTACAAAAATCAAAAATACAAAAAAAAAAACAAAAACTTAAAAATACAAAAAAATTAAAAAATCACAAAAGCAAATTCTTTCCTAAGATTTGCAACAAAAAAATTAAAAAAATACAAAAGTAATACTTTTCCTAAAAGTATTACACCAAAAATATTATGTATTAGTGTTATTTTTTTAGTTCGATTTCTTTCGATTTTTATTGTGAATATATATTTTTCTTAAAAAAATACAAAAAGATTTTCTTTTACTATATTATATTACGTAGCACAATTAATTTACCTATTTACAAATAAGACCTTAGTTGGGATTTTATCACCTAACTATTGTATTCGAATCCAAAACAAGGAAAAAGGGCAAAATAGATAAATACTAGTAAGACGTTTGAACTCGATATATACAAACTATAAGGTGGGTATAAGGCGACGCGCTATAAAAGGCCGTCTAAGGAAAAAAGGTTTTTAAGTGCTTTGTGCCACCTCGTTTCCCCGCTTGCTTGTGCGTATATTGAGAGGGACGACCGATTATTTGTTTGCCAACTCATTTAGTATTAAGTATATATTTTGTAGCTTTTTAATATTGCACCTCGAGAGGGAAAATCCTTTTCCTCTCAAAGTCGACCGAGGTCACCTACCTCATTCCAAAGTTTTAATTGTATGCGCACTCGCGCGCATACATACATACCGATTGGTGTACCAAATACTTCTAATTCTTCCAAAAAGAAGAAGAAGAAAAACAAAAAGACCGTCATTCAAGCCGATCCCGAGAATCGTGCTTTCGACAATACAATGGAAACGGATAACCGACCTATGCTCGAGATTTTGCAATCACACGTTGAAGGAAACGATGACGCTATCGTTTTCCCCGCAATTGGAGCAAATAATTTTGAACTCAAATCGGATTTAATTAAAATGGTTACCGCTACACCATTTTTGGGTCGTTTCCAAGATGACCCCCATGATCATATCAAGAGATTTATCCATTTGACTAATACGGCAAAATACAATGGGGTGCCACAAGAGGCCATTCGTTTACAACTCTTCCCTTTTTCCCTCGAGGGACAAGCCCGGATTTGGCTTGATAAGGAACCACCCCAAAGTATTACAACATGGATCGACTTAGAGACCAAGTTCATTAATTACTTTTTCCCACCATCACGGACCACCTCTTTGAGGAATAACATAATCACCTTTGAGCAACAATATGGGGAAACGTTTAGTGAGTCTTGGGATCGATTTAAAGAGCTTTTAAGAAAATGTCCACAACATGGTTTCACTAAAGTGCATCAAATAAATACGTTTTACAATGGTTTAACTCTAAATGACCAAGACTCACTTAATAGTGCCGCGGGGGGCAATATTCTTGTGAAAACAATGAACGAGGCTTGGGCCATAATTGAAAACAAGGCTAAAGTACAAACCAAGAGTGTTAGGGCCACTATGGCAAGTGCTAGTTCTAGTGAGAGTGACAAGAGAATCGATAAACTCATTTCGCTTGTTGAAACAATTGCTTTACAAACCCAAGCCCTCAATGGTCAAGTGAATGCCTTAAAAGAAACTAGTGAAACGTGTGAGACTTGTGGTGGACTACATTCATATTTCAATTGTGACAAGGTTTACAATAATCAACAACAAGTTTGTGCTTTTAATGCTAATGAAAGGGTTCCATTTAAACCAAATGTTGATGTTAGCCATTTGTCTTATAAAAGTACTAATTATTTGGCTCCCCCGGGTTTTGTAGCACCACAAAGACCACCCCCACCCGCCCAAAATACCCAAAACCAAAGTAGGAACCAAGGTCCTCAGATGGGTAATTTTCAAGGGAATGCAAATCAAGGGAATTTTAATGGTCAAAATCAAGGTTTTCAAAATAATAACCAAGGTTTTTATAATAACAACGGTTTTCAATCTCAATATCAAAACCAAGGTTTTCCTAATCAAGGGTTTAATCAAATGAACAAGCAAAATCCTCAAATGGACTTGGTTCTACAAAAATTGACCGAACATGAGAAAATCATGAAAGCAATGCAAGAATCTACTAGAAAAATGCAAGAGTCCAACGATAAGAGATTTTTGACAATGATTCAAGCCCTTAGACCCTAAGGAGTCTTACCATCCAATACCGAGATTAACCCTCGTGCTAATGTGAGTGCTATCAATACTCGAAATGGAGCCACTTTAGTGGGACCTTCCATCTCTTTGCCCATAAAGGAGAGACAAGGCCCGGAGGTCATAATGAGTAATCCTACTCCCCCTCCGGTGATCCCTCCCACTACCACTCCTAGTACTAGTTCTCCATTGCCGAAAGAGCCTATCCCTACGGTTGTTTAAGAAGCGAGTCCTTCTCCTTCTCAACCTTCAAAGTCTAAGCCTAATATTCCTTATCCCTCTAGGTTAGACAAGGCTAAAGTGCTCACCAAAGATGACGTTCATGTTTCTAACTTTTTGAAAATGATTTCCAACGTCAATGTTAACATTAGTCTTATTGAAGCACTTGGTCAAATGCCAAAATTTGTCAAAATGTTTAAAGATTTGCTTAATAAGAAAGAAAAAATGGTTGAGCTCGTTAACACCCGTTTAAATGAGAATTGTTCCGCGATTCTTCTCAAAGAGATTCCCGAAAAGCTAGGAGATCCCGGACGATTCGTGTTACCTTGCTCGTTTCCTCAAATTGATGATTGTATGGTAATGTACGGTTGATTTTACTCGTTTGAAAGTTCGTTTCTCGGAATCTCTTCGAATTGATCTCTGGTTAATTGTGCGACTCAGTTGTTCTTGGTGAATCAAATAAGAGAGTTGTCGTTGTCTAAAACTAATTAAAAATAAAGACTTGAAACAAATAAAAATAAAGTAAAGATGGTAAAAATAAACAAGAATGAAAGATTAAAACTTGACGGGAAATAAATAACGAGAAATTAAAGGCAATAAAAGTAAATGACGCAAATCAAAACTTAAATAAAAGGAAAATAAGTAAAAGTGCAAATAAAGAGAAAGGCGGGAAAAATAAAGTTTAAAACTGAAATCTGAAAAACTCAATAAAAGGCTATTCGGAATAATCATGTTATGCGGAATAAAAATGCCTATGCGGAATAAAGTATGCTATACGGAATAAAAATGGAAAAACACTCTACTCGGAATAAAAAGACCACGCGGAATAATATGCTATGCTGAATAAAAAGACTATGCGGAATAAAAGCCCCAATGCGGAATAAAAGCCCACTCGGAATAAAAGAATGCTATTCGGAATACTTGAACATTCCGAATAGAAGACTCTATTCGGAATAATCTAATATTCCGAATAGAAGACTCTATTCGGAATAATCAGACATTCTGAGTAAGGGTCTCTATTCGGAATATCTAGATATTCCGAATAGGGATTCTATCCGGAATAACCTACGATATTCCGCATAAAGAACAAAGGAAACAGACCATTCGGAATAACTGGGCAGGAAACAGTAGACATGAACGACGAACAGGGGAAAAAGAAAAGAGCACGAATTTGATCAAATCTAACCAAAACAAACCAAAAGATTAAGTCTAAACAACCAATAAGCATCAACTAACAATAATCATCAAAACAAATCAACAAAATTAACAAACATAACCAAATTAATCAAAACCCACTTGATGAAAAATAAGAAAACTCAAGAACATGAACACCAAAATTAAGAACAAATCAAACAAGAAAGGTAGAAGGAGATTAGCAATAAGGTAAAGATTAACAACAATTAAAGGTAAACTTACTTGGAATTAAAAGAAAATTAAAGGTGCATTACATGAAGATTAAGGTGCATAAAGTTAAAGAACAGGAAAATGAAAATGGGGAAGAGAGGCTTGTCAGGCCTTCAACAACTTAAACAAAATGAAGGTGAACACTATATATAGGGGGATTAGGGAGGAGCTTAGGAAGCTTCCTCCCTCTTTCTTCTTTCTCTTAATTGCACACTTAAGTCCTTGATCTTCTTAATCTTTTGTTAATCTTCTTAATACTTGGACTTTGTCTTGGGATTTCTTCAAACTCGTCTTGTAATTTTCAATAAATTCGACTTGAGTTCTTCGGCTTTTTAGTAAACTTCCGTCTTTTGACTTTTTCTTCGATAAATCTTCAGAATTGGTCTTGGACTTCCGTTCTTTTTCCACTTTTGATCTTTCGACTTTGTCTTTTGCCTTTTTCTTCGATAAAAGCCCGTGAAATCCCGTGTTTTCTCCACTTTTCACCTTTTCGTCCTAAATCACAACAAAAACACAAACCACGCATAATTCCGACATAAATGACATAAAATACACGTTTTGACTCAGTTATTATTGTAATTAAGTGGTAAAAAGGATGGGTGTTTTCACACCTATCAAATCCCCTACACTTAACCATTGCAATGTCCTCATGCAATGCATTAGTTACAAAGCACTTTTACATTTTTCATCACAATCAATCCATGTTGACCTTTATTAAAGAGATTGAAAATTATAAACATACAAAGTAAAGAAATCAAAAACATACCTTGGGTTTTGAAAATGTCATGAATAATCATCATCCTCAAGTTTTCACTTTCTCCAAACCAAGCTTAAAAACGAGATCATTGTTACTATAAGTTAGCAAACTAACACGAACTCATGTGGGCCAATTATTCACTTAGACTCCCTTATTCCTAGGGGTATCTCTTATATTTTATTGTTGTCTTGAATGATCACAAGGATGCATTTTTTACTTATTTCGATAGTTATTAAGGCTGAAAATAAAGTGAACGATTTAATCAATAGTTAGCTAAAGGACAAAATCTTTTAAAACTGCTTCTCGGGACCTCATAAAGTTCATATCTTGGCATAACTCGCTTCGCGATTTGAGACCTTTCTCGGACCGATATTTGGTAGCGACTTCATACTTCAAATCTTGAGAGACGTTCATGAAATAATGGCCTTCTCTTCATAATAGGAATTTCTTCACTTGAAGTTTTGATAGATTCATACTTGGACCACGACTTCTTCATGTTTCTCCAATCTTTATTTTGGACTTTGATATACAACGATCCGCCTCCTTTTAGGACTTGGATCTATTTATCCTCATACCTTGCTAGGGTCTTTTCGGATAGACTTCTCCATGACTTTTGGGGAGTATTTGTTTTTCGTCGTGTGTCTCGATCCTTCATATTGATCTTTGATAAATGATTCTTCACATCACTTTTGGATCTTTAGCAACAAAATGTAGCCCTTATGCCTTGTTAGGGCCTTTTCGGACTCGCCAATCTTCGCATCCCGCTTCAATAAGTTATGCCTTGGCTATGAACTCTAATCCATAGCGAGTAACTTTTAAATGATCTTGGGCTAGAAGCTAAGTAACTTTTCAAATCGTACAACCTTATTTATTGCAGATAAATTTATTAGCAAGCGATGGGAGAATAGGCTCATAATTAACTCACATAAATTCACGAAAGAATAACGAACTTATAATTGGCTCTATCATCTCTCGTCCTCCACAGTTTAAAATCTCAAGGAATGAGACTCGTGGATGCTTAGCCTATTAAATCAAAGTTTTGGGTTTTCGAGTCGCCTATAGGACCTTGTAAATTCTTAGACTTTTTCAAGTTTAGAAATTGCGTTTTAAAGTTCCCTTGATAAACAACTCTCTAAGATCAATTATAGGAACTTGCAAAAAGTTCTTGTTCTTAACCCGTGAGAGTTAAGACTTTCGCGTTTTATAGCTCCCTAAATAAAAGCCGAGCAAAACTTGACTTAAACACGTTAAGGATACTAGCTAGAGTAACTTAGATAAGTAAACTCGGGTTGAGTCAAAAGATTCACAACGTTTGAAAATTAAAACCACTTTATTAAAAAATTATTCTAATAAGGAAAGAAAATAACTATACAAAGGGAAAAAAACAATAGGCCAAAATAGATCAAAAATTTTGAAAAATGTTGAAAAATTGATTTTCCGGTTAAAATGAGGACAAATACAAGGAAAGGAGACACTTAACTTCGATAGAAGTCCCCCCTACACTTAACATAAACATTGTCCTCAATGTTTAAGCATGTGGGAGTAAACTCCCCTACACTTAAGACATTGTGCACGTTGTTTAAATCTCGCTAAGGAAAAGACAACTAAAGATATTCCTATTTTAATATTGAGACAATATAAAATAGTGAATCGAAAAGAGTTTAGGATAGAACCGGGAAGAAGGGAGAACGGAATCACGGTTCGTCAAAAGTCATCAAGAGTGTGTCTTTGAAGTTCTAATCCCTGCACATGATAAGAAAGAAAGCAAGAAACACCACGGGGCTCCCCCCTACACTTATGGTGAAAATAGATAGATAATTGGGTTGCCTCCCAAAAAGCGCTTGTTTATATTAACCGAGTCACGAGCCTGACTCGTCCCCGAATTAAATGGTCCATGGGGAAGCCTCGAATGTAATACCGGGATCAAAGACCTTGTCCTCGTTCCCGGTTGACATCAACAAAGGAGAGCCGGGGGGATAAGTCTTGAATGGGAGAAAAGTCCTTTCAACATACGAGAAGTATGTGAATTCAAGATCCACCGGAGGTGGGTTGGGTATAGTAAGCACATTGTCATCCCCCAAAGACAATGGAGGCTGAGCATTCGGCAAAGCCGTGATGTCATAAATGATAGCATAATCAATGTCACCTCCCGTGTCAAAGCACTCATCCTCCGTAATAGTGGCAAAAGGGGAGGATGAAAGGTGCTCGGGAGGGGGACTTGGGACAATACCTTCTTGCAGCAAATTATAAAAAATAATGTCCCCCTCCGTGTCATAATCATCAATACCTGGAGGGATGGAGTGGATATCGATTTCTTCCAGCAATGGGTCATTAACTTCAACGGAAGGAATAGATGGAGGTAAAGACTTGGAAAGAGGAGGAGAAGTCAACGCTTCGATTTGAGCAATAAGAAGGTGCACTTTCCGTAATCTATCGTGAAGAAGCACGTCTTCCACCTCATCCACAAGATCAAGTTCATCGGTGAACTTCTCGTAAACCGGAGAGAATAAATCGTCATCGTCTGCATCTCCCGGTGGAGATTGAGAAATTTCAAAAGTGAAATTCTCATAGCAGAGAGAAGAATCGTCATCACTAGGGTCGACCTCTTCCGTAAGAGCAACGTCGTCCTCAGGCTTCATAGCAGGTAAGTCACAAACCTCATCATCCAATACTTTGTCGAGATCATCATCACTAAGCTCATTCAACGAATCTAAATCCTTAGATGCCGTAGGAACATCGACAGTAGGAGCAGCAACTTCAAAAGATTGGTTGAAAGTGTAGACATCATCGTCGTCGTCATCATCATAATAGATGGGACGAGTCCAATTAGGAGTGACGTAGTCGACTAACTCTTCCTTGATAACCTCCACATCTTTAAGAAGCTCATGCAGCAACTTTTGTTGTTCATCGCCCCGAGTATGTTCAATTTCACCAATTCTATCCCACGCTGTAATTAAACATTTTGGTGTAGAAAAGAAGGGAAAACGACTAAATTGGCTTAAAAAGGTGTCGGTGGTTTTCAAGGTTTCGTCCACATCAAGCAACGGTTGCCTTTCCTGATGTAAGTCAGCTCGAAGTTGAGCTATACTTTCTAGAATGTCATTCAAAGAAGTGAGTTGTTGATCAAGACTAGTTTGCTGAGAGGATTGATGATTGAGGGTGTGATGTGGGGGTTCAAAATGTTGAAAACCTGAATTATAGCATGGTTGTGGCTCATAGTAGTTCATCGGTTGGGAAGAATTAGAAACCGGGTTTGGTTCATAATAATCCATAGGTGAAGAAAAGTGAGGACACGGATTTTGCTCATAATAATTCATTGGTTGACAATAGGAAGTATCGTGAGGACCCCCACAGTTGTTGCAGAACGGTTGAGGAGAAAGACTGGGTGCGTCTTGTGGATAGCTATTATCATAGTCATAATTGTACCCCGGTTCTTGCCCGTGATCATACGGGTATTGAACCGGGCACGAAATATGCCAATGAGAATCGCTTCCACAATAGATGCACGTGGGAACAGGAGGTGGGTTCAAAAAGGACGAATTAGTCGAGTTGCACAAAGGAAAAAATCCGAATTGTGTGTTGTCGATATCGTTTCCGCACCGCTCACATGTACACTATTGACAAGAGTCGTTCCCGTACAATCGTCTCCCACACCCGACACAATGGACATAAAAATCCATAAAGAAAGATAGATAAGCAAGAAGAATATTTTTGGTGCAAAACTTTTGAAAAAGAAATGCTTTTATGATTTTTCAAATGTTTTTGGATTTTTGAAAAAATTTTGGACACGAAAAATAACGTTCACAAGTGAACGGATCCCAAAAGCCAACGCGTCTCTCACAAAAAGCCTTTAATCCTCACGAAAAGAGCCGGGCAGCGGCGCCATTTTAACGTACGGTTGATTTTACTCGTTTGAAAGTTCGTTTCTCGGAATCTCTTCGAATTGATCTCTGGTTAATTGTGCGACTCAGTTGTTCTTGGTGAATCAAATAAGAGAGTTGTCGTTGTCTAAAACTAATTAAAAATAAAGACTTGAAACAAATAAAAATAAAGTAAAGATGGTAAAAATAAACAACAATGAAAGATTAAAACTTGACGGGAAATAAATAACGAGAAATTAAAGGCAATAAAAGTAAATGACGCAAATCAAAACATAAATAAAAGGAAAATGAGTAAAAGTGCAAATAAAGAGAAAGGCGGGAAAAATAAAGTTTAAAACTGAAATCTGAAAAACTCAATAAAAGGCTATTCGGAATAATCATGTTATGCGGAATAAAAATGCCTATGCGGAATAAAGTATGCTATACGGAATAAAAATGGAAAAACACTCTACTCGGAATAAAAAGACCACGCGGAATAATATGCTATGCTGAATAAAAAGACTATGCGGAATAAAAGCCCCAATGCGGAATAAAAGCCCACTCGGAATAAAAGAATGCTATTCGGAATACTTGAACATTCCGAATAGAAGACTCTATTCGGAATAATCTAATATTTCGAATAGAAGACTCTATTCGGAATAATCAGACATTCCGAGTAAGGGTCTCTATTCGGAATATCCAGATATTCCGAATAGGGATTCTATCCGGAATAACCTACGATATTCCGCATAAAGAACAAAGGAAACAGACCATTCGGAATAACTGGGCAGGAAACAGTAGACATGAACGACGAACAGGGGAAAAAGAAAAGAGCACGAATTTGATCAAATCTAACCAAAACAAACCAAAAGATTAAGTCTAAACAACCAATAAGCATCAACTAACAATAATCAATCAAAACAAATCAACAAAATTAACAAACATAACCAAATTAATCAAAACCCACTTGATGAAAAATAAGAAAACTCAAGAACATGAACACCAAAATTAAGAACAAATCAAACAAGAAAGGTAGAAGGAGATTAGCAATAAGGTAAAGATTAACAACAATTAAAGGTAAACTTACTTGGAATTAAAATAAAATTAAAGGTGCATTACATGAAGATTAAGGTGCATAAAGTTAAAGAACAGGAAAATGAAAATGGGGAAGAGAGGCTTGTCAGGCCTTCAACAACTTAAACAAAATGAAGGTGAACACTATATATAGGGGGATTAGGGAGGAGCTTAGGAAGCTTCCTCCCTCTTTCTTCTTTCTCTTAATTGCACACTTAAGTCCTTGATCGTCTTAATCTTTTGTTAATCTTCTTAATACTTGGACTTTGTCTTGGGATTTCTTCAAACTCGTCTTGTAATTTTCAATAAATTCGACTTGAGTTCTTCGGCTTTTTAGTAAACTTCCGTCTTTTGACTTTTTCTTCGATAAATCTTCAGAATTGGTCTTGGACTTCCGTTCTTTTTCCACTTTTGATCTTTCGACTTTGTCTTTTGCCTTTTTCTTCGATAAAAGCCTGTGAAATCCCGTGTTTTCTCCACTTTTCACCTTTTCGTCCTAAATCACAACAAAAACACAAACCACGCATAATTCCGACATAAATGACATAAAATACACGTTTTGGATCAGTTATTATTGTAATTAAGTGGTTAAAAGGATGGGTGTTTTCACACCTATCATATGGCTTTAGCGGATCTCGGCGCTAGCATCAATCTTATGCCACTCTTGGTATGGAAACGATTATCATTACCCGACCTTGTACCGACTCGCATGACTCTCGAGTTAGCTAATAGAACTCTCGCATACCCCGTTGGTATTGCCGAAGACCTTTTTGTTCGAGTTGGTACATTCACCTTTCCCGTGGACTTTGTTGTAGTCGACTATGAGATGGATCCTCGTATTCCGTTAATACTTGGTAGACCGTTCTTAAGAACCGGAAAATCCTCAGTTGATGTTGCCGAAGAGGAATTAATTCTTAGGGTTGGGAATGATCAACAAGTGTTTAAAATGGGGAAAATGGTGAATAAATCAAATGAAAAAGAATCGGTCAATATCATTGATGTGCTTAATTTTGATAACGAAGAAAGTTTTATCAATCCGTTTGAAACTAAAAAGTTTAACATTAATGATTTTGTGGTAAATTCAAACCCACTTTTTGAAATGTCAACTGATAATCCACTTTTTGAAGAAAATGAAGAAGCTAATGTTAGTGGTGACACTTCTTTAAGTGATCTCATTTCTTTGGGTTTTGACGAAACACCTAGTGAGCCTAATGATCCTATCATGAGTGATTCTCCCATTCTTGAGTCTCCCTTTAACTCTTATATTCCTAAATTAGGGGTTACGACTATTGAAAAGGATCCTCTACCTTTAGAGGTTGCCCCTATTTTAGAGGATATTCCATTTGAGGAGGATTTAGATAACTTTCTAAACTCCTATTTTCCTCACGAGGATGAGTTTTTCTATGACTCCGATGATACTTATGTTCTCACATCGAGTTTGGAAGAGGACGACTCCCCACTTTGGATCAAAATGACATTTTGAGCTTAAATGTCAACACCTCTTGCTATTTTCCCGTTAAGGAATCGGTGTTTGATCACGGAATAGAGACTTTAGTGCTTTCATTGCCATATCTCCATAACAGCTTCCCTAGTAAGAGACTTTTGCCTAAGGATACCCCACTCTTCTTTGACTTGCATGATTTTACCACCTCGGGGTTTATTTCCTTTTATGATGGAAATTATGTGTTTGACCCGGGTGGATTTTCATGGGGTATGCCTTGTATGACTTTGTTTCACCTCTTTATCATGGAGAGATTTTCCTCCCTTGGAAATCTCGGTTTTCCATGATTTTCCCATTAGAATGATGACATTCGGGAATTCGAGTCGAGCTAGAGACTCGTGATAAATAACTCAAGCATCGTTTAACTAGGTTAGATTTTTACTCTTTTTCACCCTTTCCACCCTTTTTCACCTTCACCCATTTTCACCAATAAGTGTAGGGGGAGCCAAGTAGGTTGTTTGTGTTGTGATGTTGTGTGCAGGGACATGTGCTTAATGATCCAATTTTGGTGCTTTTGACGCGACCCGTGTTCCCGTGTTTCCCATGTACCCGGTTCCTTCGATAAGCTTTTGCTATTGTGATACAATCTTGTATATAAATAAAACGAATAAATGTAATCACTTTAGTTGTCCCTTCCTTAGCTCGATTTTAAACAACGTACTCAATGTCCTAAGTGTAGGGGAGTTTATTCTCCCACATGCTTAAACATTGAGGACAATGTTTATATTAAGTGTAGGGGGATTTCTATCAAAATTTTAGTGGGCTTTTCCATGAATTTGACCCCATTTAACCGGAAAATTTAAAAAAATTTCAACGTTTTTCAAATTTTTGATCTATTTTGGCCTAGTAGTATATTCATTTATTTATTTTCCTTTTTTCCTCGCATCGTATTTATATTTTTCATTTCAAGAATAAAGTCAAAAATAAATAAATAAATAAAATTGTTTTAACAAGTTTAGATATCTTTGATATATTAGGCCCGTCGTGAATATTTTGACTCAACCCGAGTTTACTTATCCAAGTTTACTCTAGCTAGTATCCTTAACCATATGGACCTTAATTGGTTTATTAGGCTAAGCATCCACGAGTCTCATTCCTTGAGATTTTAAATTATGGATAACGAGAGATGATAGAGTTAATAATAAGTTTAAGGGTTAATTTTTGCTTATATGGTTTTTGTGGCTCTTTCTTCCCGCTTGTATATTTAATTGCTTAATAAATGAGGATTCTTGCGGTGTAGATTCGATATCTTAACTCTTAGCCAAATCTTTATTCTCCTTGTAATTAAAGCATGAACACATTAAGGGTGCCAGCGTTGTGGACTTCCGACTAAGGTGGCTCATAACCACTAAGTAGGAGGTATTCAGACCATGGGACCGCGGAATTTGGCCTACTATATATATCATAAATAAAGAAAGAATAAGATTAAAACATGACCTCAAGGAGCCTTAGGGTGTGGGGCATGTAGCACGAACCTTGTCATTAAAGCCTTAGGGTGTATGGCATGGTAAGTGTTGAATAAAAATAGATCAAAAATCAATTCCCCTGTTTATCGTTCAAGGAGCCTTAGGGTGTGGACAATAGACGGGGAGCATTTTTACATCTTAAAGAGCCTAAGGGTATATGATGCGAACTTTCTAAACTCCACATAAATCTACATGACTTTGGAGGAATAATTAATAAGTAGTACTATTGGCCAAATTTTGGGTCCGGGAATTTATTCCCCAAATCGTGTTAAATCATCCTTGATGTGGGCTTACTTTAGTGACAACGTTTTTGAGGACGAGGTTAGATTTTGAGTGTCGGGTTTGCACCGTTTGGCCTTCATTTTTGGAATAATAGTTATCAAATAAGTCAAATGAGCCTACGGGTGAATGATAATCAATAAAATCTAGAGATACAATGTAGGAATTGGAGAAAGAGTTTTACACAATTATCTCATATAAGTGGTTTTAACCTAAGAACTTATGGTAAACAATGATCTCGTTTTTAAGCTTGGCATGGGGAACGTGAAACTTGAGGGTCATTAATATTCATGACACCAAATCCCTAATTTAAGTCTTAGATTTCTTTACGAGTTTCTTCCATCAAATAATTTCCAAGTTAATAAAACTTTTGTCTCCTTTTAAGTTTTTATCTTTATCGTAGTAGTAGTAGTATATCTTAATAAAGGCCGAAATGGATTAATTATGAGAAAAGTGTAACTTTATGCTTTAAAATAATGCATTGCATGGGGTCATTGCAATGGTCAAGTGTAGGGGATTTAATAAGTGTGTAAACACTTATCCTTTTGCCACTAAAATCAAGGAAAAAACAAGACCTAATCATGTGTTTAATATCGTAAAGTCAGAATTACGCGTGGTTTTGTGTTTTTGTGTTAAATAGGTACAAATGATCAAAAGAAGAGAAAACACGGGATTTCACGGTCAAAAGTTGAAGAAAAGTCCAAGAAAGAGACAAAGACAAAGACAAAGACCAAAAGTGTGCCTAAGATCACGAAAATCGGAAAAATCGACACGATTCTGAAAAAATTATCAAAGAAGCCGAAATCAAGTTCATTTTTAGCGGATTAAATCTTTTTGAAGATATTCGAGCAAAATGGGTCCCACATTTGGGTATTGGGCCTAAAAGCCCAATAACCATTTTCCTTTATCAAATAAATGGATGAAAGCCCAATATGGCCCATTACACAAAACAAGCAAAAGACGGATTGAAAAGAATGTAATTTGTGCCTAGCTCATTTTCTAAACATGGGACGATTTGCAAGTGAAAAGTTACTTCACTTATTCAGTCAACACCAACAAATGCTGGTCAACACAATCCTTCACCCTCCCACACGTTTTATATCAAACGTGTATCCATCACCCTACTCACACTTTTAATAAAACGAATTTATTATTTACCCACCTCCCCACTTTCACATTTCGTTGATAACAAAGTAAATCCCACTTTTTCCTTTCATCTGTCTCAAAAAAATAAACAGCCACCATTTTTTACCCTATCCCCAAACCCTAATTCACAATCAACACCAATTTTACTCATCAAAAAATGGGGGTTTTACCCTTAATTGTTAATTCACACAATAAGGAATTAAATCCCCATGAACACCGGAGGTGGAAGATGGTCCTCTCTCTCCTGACGTGGCTTAATCCTTTCTTGTGATTGGATTAACCAACTCACCAATACCAATCCTCCAATCAGGATCCTACACATCACCCATAAACAAACACAAGAAGCACTTTTTCTTTTATTTAATTTCTGAAAATTAGATTTTAGGGTTAATGTAATTTTTTAATTTTCCAGTAATTGTACTTTTTAAATTATTAATGAAAAGTTATTTCAGTTTAATTCCGTCTCATTTAAATTTCTATCAAGTTTAATTTAATTATCATCCTGAATTTATTTGATTACTGTTTATCTTTATGATAATTGATAAAATATAAAAAAAATAATTAGAAAGTGTTATTAATCTTCCATACTGGAAGATTTATCAAAAAGTTAGTGTTCGAGGTATATATTACATCGGTTCGAGTGGATCGAGAAGCTTACTGTTGATGGTTCGAAGTTGATGATCTAAGGTGGTGTTTGTTTTCGGTTCATAAGGGGGTTCAACACCACCCTTCTTCCCAACGGAATCATCAAAAGGTTTTAAGTCTCTTTTGATTTTTATGTTTTTATTAAGTAGCTTAGTTTATAGTTATCTGCTTATGATTTTTATTTGTGATGTTTATGATTATTTGAGATGAGTTTGGATCTGCTTATTTTGATTGTGTTATCTGTTTTATCTGCTTTAGTTTAAGTTTATATTGAATCTGCTTATTTTATTAGTTTTATGTTTGTTTGTTTTTTTGGGATTCGAGTTGTGAGATCTGCTTATTTTGTGGTTTTGCTTAGTTAATTTCAGTTAATATATTGCTTTAGTTTATTTTTTTAGTAGCTTGTTTAAGTTGTGTTCTAGTTGGGATTTGCTTATTTGTTTGCTTATTAGTTTTACATAAGTTGTGCTTACTTTTTTAAGTTTTTTTTATTTATATTGATTTTATCTGCTTAGTTGCTTATCTGCCATAGCTTACTGTTCACGTGCTTATTTGATTCAACTGATATATGCTTATTCGGTTCTAATTGCTATATTTGCTGATAAAATTCAACAGACCCAATTGGTCTGTGGGGTTTAAGCTGTTGTTTCAATTGTCCAAATACTCCTAAAAGTAAAAAAAATATAATAGCAAAATTTGTCTGTTCAGGGTTTCGAACCCCTGATCTCTCGCTTATCAGTAGTATACCATAACCAACTCAGCTAGCTTTCTTTTTGTGTTTATTATTGCAGCATTTAATTAATATAGGTATTTTTAGTTTGGCAGTTTTATTTATTTAGTTTAATACAAGTTTTTAATTTTATTAATTTTAATTAAAAATTTTTATATAATTTTCTCTTATGTAGTTTAAATATAAAAATTAAAAAGAAAAAAAATTAGTTAAATTGTTTTTAGTTTTTAATTAGGCTAGTTTAATTTGAAAATAGTTTAAAAGTAGATTTTGTCTAAGTTTTCAAAATAGTTTTTTTAATTAAATTAGTTTAAATTAGATTCTTTTTAGGTTAAAAAGTTTTTATTATTAAATAGATTTTAGTTTAAAATACCAAAGTTTTATTTACCAATAACAAAGTAGTCTTACGTTTAATTGGAAATCAATTTCGAGTCGAGTCGAGGATACGAACATTCATTGCTTTAAAAGGATTTGCAAAAATCTAGTATTATAGAGCCTCCCGTTGTCAACACAATGGAGAACCGTCCAATGATCGAGCTCTTGCAATCACACATCGAAAACGCTGATGCGATTGTGGTGTCGGCTATTGACGCCAACAACTTCGAGCTCAAGTCTGGTTTCATTCAAATGGTTTCCGCAACACCTTTCTTAGGTCGCACTCATGGTGATCCACACGATCACATTAAAAGGTTCGTACACTTATCCAATACTGTTAAATACAATGGGGTTTCACAAGAGGCAATTCGTTTGCTCCTCTTTCCTTTCTCCCTCGAGGGACAAGCCCAGACTTGGCTTGATAAGGAACCACCCCAGAGTATTATCACATGGACGGACCTTGAGACCAAGTTTTCAATTACTTTTTTCCGCCCTCACGTACTACCGCTTTGCGGAATTACATTATCAACTTTGAACAAAAGTACGGTGAGACGTTTAGTGAATCTTGGGATCGTTTTAAGGAACTTTTAAGAAAGTGTCCACAACACGGTTTTACAAAGGTACATCAAATTAATAATTTTTATAATGGATTAATTTTGAGTGACCAAGATTCACTAAATAGTGCCTCAGGGGGTAATATTCTTGTCAAGACTATGAATGAGGCTTGGGCTATCATTGAGAACAAGGCCAAAGTCCAAACCAAGAGTGTTAAGGCTACTATGGCTAGTGCCAGTGAAAGTGAGTTGACCAATCATCTTAAGGAACTTACTTCAGCTGTAAAACAACTTTTTTAAGAGATAACCCTCTTAATCAACAAGCCCATGCTCTTAATTATCTTGTGAAACTTGTGGTGGACCACGCTCTTATGCTAACTGTGATAAAGCTTATGATCAATCTCACGGGGAAGTGTATGCTTACAACAACACCGACAGAGTTCATTTCAAGCCTAATGTCGATGTTTATCACTTGTCTTACAACTCGACAAATTACTTGGCTCCACCCGGTTTTCAACAAAGACCTCACCCACCCACCCATAACAACCAAGGGCCACCAAGAGCAAATATTCAACAAAATGCAAATGTGAGGGGCTACAATGCTAATCAAGGAGCTTATCAAATGCCAAATCAAGGTTTTCAAAACCAAGGTTTCAATCCTCAAGATTTTCAACCATATAACCAATACCCAAATCAAGGTTATCAACAACAAGGGTTCAATTTACCTCATCCGCACATGGACTTGATTCTAAAAAAGTTAACCGATCATGAGAAAACCATGAAGGAAATGCAAGAGTCCACGGATAGGAAATTTGTTCAAATGTTTCAAACCCTTCGTCCCTAAGGTGCTCTTCCTTCTACAACTGAAACAAACCCTAGAGCTAATGTGAGTGTTATTACTACACGCAGTGGAGAACTCTAGTAGGACCATCTATCCAAGTTACTCCATCTACTCCTCCTCCACCTCTATTTATCCCGCCTACTTCCACGCCTAGTACTAGTTCTCCATTACAGTCTCCACCTATCTCGGAAGAAGTACCCAAGAAAAACCCTTCACCAACCCCACCCTCCACCTCTCAACCTTCACCTGCTACACCTACACAACTTAAACCCAACATCCCTTATCCTTCTCGGTTAGACAAGTGCAAATTGCTCACTAAATAGGATGCTCAAGTTACTTCTTTTTTGAAGATGATCTCCCAAATGAATTTCAACATTAGCCTTGTTGAAGCACTTGTCCAAATGTCGAAATTTGTCAAAGCAGTCAAGGAATTGCTTAGTAAGAATGAGAAGATGGCTGAGTTTGTTAACACACGCTTAAATGAAAACTGTTCTACAGTCCTTCTTAAAGAACTTCCGGAAAAACTTGGAGATCTCGGTCGTTTTGTGCTACCTTGCATTTTTAACAAAGTTGAAGAATTTACTGCCTTATCCGATCTCGGGGCAAGTATTAATTTGATGCCATTAAGTGTTTGGAAAAAGTTATCATTACCCGACCTTACACCAAAAAAATGACTCTTGAGCTAGCAAATCGAACTCTCTCTTACCCCGTTGGTATTGCCGAAGATGTGTTTGTTAAAGTTGGTACCTTCACTTTTCCGGTCGACTTTGTTGTTGTTGATTATGAAATGGAAACTCGTATTCCGTTAATACTTGGACGGCCATTCTTGAGAACTGGAAAAAATTTAGTCGATGTTGCCGAAGGTGAACTAATTCTAAGGGTCGGGAATAATCAACAAGTTTTTAAGATGGGGAAAATTACAAGTAAATCAAATGGACAAGAATCAGTGAAAATGATTGATGTGTTGCAAGACGAGCTTACAACTCCTTTGGAAAGTATAAAGCTTAATGCTTTTGTTGTATATGATAATCCTCTTTTCGAGACTTTCTATGATAATCCACTTTTTCAAGACCATGTGGATGATTCTGATGATTCTCTCTCCAATTTGGATCCCCCACCAATTTATGATTCTCCACCGATCTATGATAATTATGATGATGATTCTATTTCCGATGTGGATGATTATGATGATTTTTCTTCAGAGTATAAAGACATGCCAACTTATGATGACTTTGATGATGTTGATACTCTTTCGAGTGATTCTTCAAATGATGACCTTGCTCCTACTTTTGATGAAGATCCTCCACCAACAATGCTTGATCCTACTTTGGATGATTACTCATTTGAGGAAGATTTTGCTACTTTTCTCAATACATACTTCTCCAATGAGCATGATTCTACTCCTTTGGACTTTGATTATGGTATTTATCCTCCTTCGGATATTAAGAAACCCGTTTTAAAGGAGAAGAAACCGGACGACACCGATATCCGTAGTACCTATGTCTTGACACCTCTTTATCCACCTTCTTCGGATGAGATTGTGCGGTTTATGGGCGAATCTTCAAGGCCTACCGAGTCTAAGTCTTATTTTACCCTAAAGGAAAAGGTGTTCGATCTGGGTATCACAATTTTTAAGCCATCTCAGTATCCATCTGATGAAATAAAAGGAAAGATTTTTGGAAACGATGGACCTGTGCTTTCACTTCATCATACTTTCTACCACCGTGCTCAACAACTGCTTAAGGGAACCTTGCCTATTCTTCTTTAGCTTATCTTGTTCACCTTAAGCTTGTGCTATTTGATGGACGAGAACCATGTATTTGAACCCGGTGGATGTTCTTCAAGCTACTTACCATTCTAATCAAGGTCGAGTCAGGCTCACGACTCGGTGAACAAAAACACGCGCTTCTCGGGAGGCAACCCGAGTATCTATCCTTTTTATCCATTTTTTATAATAAGTGTAGAGGAGACCCTAGTATGTGTTTGTTGTTTTCTTTCTTATCATGTGCAAAGATTGACGCTTTTAAAGATCCATTCTTGATGACTTTTGACGATCCGTGATTCCGTATACCCGTCTTTCCGGTTCTATCCTAAACTCTTTTGATTCTCTATTTTATATTCTTCAATATTAAAATAGGAATCACTTTAGTTGTCTCTTCTTTGCAAGATTTAAACAACGTGTACAATGTCCTAAGTGTAGGGGAGTTTACTCCCACATGCTTAAACATTGAGGACAATGTTTATATTAAGTGTAGGGGGACTTCTATCGAAGTTAAGTGGGCTTTTCAATGAATTTGTCCTCATTTTAACCGGAAAATTGATTTTTCGACATTTTTCAAAATTTTTTATCTATTTTGGCCTAGTTGTATTTCCCTTTGTTATCTTTATTTTCTTTCATTGCTAGAATAAATTTTAATAAAATGGTTTTGATAAGTTTAGATATCTTTGATATATTAGGCCCGTCATGAATCTTTTGACTCAACCCGAGTTTACTTATCCAAGTTTACTCTAGCTAGTATCCTTAACGTGTTTAAATCAAGTTTTGCTAGGCTTTTCTATAGGGAACTTTAAAACGCGAAAGTCTTAACTCTTACGGGTTAAGAACAAGAACTTTTCGCAAGTTTCTATAATTAATCCTAGAAAGTCGTTTATCAAGGGAACTTTAAAATGCGAACTCTAAACTTGAAAAAGTCTAAGAAGTTGCAAGATCCTATAGATGACTTGAAAACCCAAAACTTTGATTTAATAGGCTAAGCATCCACGAGTCTCATTCCTTGAGATTTTAAATTGTGGAGAACGAGAGATGATTGAGTCAGTTATAAGTTTGGTATTCTTTCATGAATTTATGTGAGTTAATTATGAGCTTTTTCTCCCATCACTTGTTAATAAATATAATTGCAATAAGTAAGGTCGTACGATTTGAAAAGTTACTTATCTTCTAGCACAAGATCGTTTAAATGTTAGTCGGTATTAATTAGAGTTCATAGCCAAGGCATAACTTATTGAAGTGGGATGCAAAAATTGGCGAGTCCGAAAAGGCCCTAACAAGGCATGAGGGCTACATTTTGTTGCTAAATATACAAAGTGATGTGAAGAATCATTTATCAAAAATCAATATGAAGGATCGAGATACACGGCGAAAAGAAAATACTCCCCTAAAGATCATGGAGAAGTTTATCTGAAAATAATTCAACAATGCATCCTTGTGATCATTCAAGACAACAATAAAATATAAGAGATACACCTAGGAATAAGGGAGTCTAAGTGAATAATTTAGCCACATGAGTAAGTGTTAGTTTGCTAACTTATAATAACAATGATCTCGTTTTTAAGCTTGGTATGTGGAACGTGAAACTTGAGGGTGATAAACATTCATGATGACCAAAGCCCTAATGTAAGTCTTCGATCTCTTTACTTGTTCTTCCTTCAAGCATTTTGTTATTTTCTATCTATTTAAGTTTCCTTAATGTCTTGTGTTTAATAAAGGCCAAGGTGGGTTAGTTATGATGGAAAATGCAAACCTTGCTTTGTAATTAATGCATTGCATGAGGGCATTGCAATGGTCAAGTGTAGGGGATTTGATAGGTGTGAAAACACCCATCCTTTTACCGCTTAATTATTATAATAACCAAGCCTAAACGTGTATTTAATGTCGTAAAAGGCGGAATTATGCGTGGTTTGTGTTTTTATTCTGTATTAGGACAAAAACATGAAAAAGGAAGAAAACACGGGCTTTCACGGACTTTTATCGAAGAAAAGACAAAAGACGAAGTCAAAAGATCAAGAGTGCGAAAAGAACGGAAGTCAAAGGCCTATTCTGAAAATTTTTCGAAGAAAACGTCTAATGACAGAAGTTTAACGAAGTCAAAGAACCAAGTCTAATAAAAGAAGAAAATTATAAGACGAGTTCATTTCATATCGACAAATCCCGAGACAACGTCGAGAAAGACGAAGAATTTAAAAGACGAAAAGACGAGAAAAAGAGAGAAGAAAACAACACTCCTTCCATCTCCTCCTATAAATACCTTCCTTATGTCATTAGGAAAGAGAGTTAGTTAGTTTTTAGAAATTAGTTTATTTTATGCATTAGGAGTAGGTAAGTACTTTCTCTCTCTAGCTTTTCCTTAATGTTTTCAAGCTTTTTACATTAATCTTGTATTTGAATCTTTAATTTTAATTTTAATTTCAATCTTTTTAATCATATCATTCTACCTTTCTTATTTGTTTAATCTTTATCTTTTTCATTATCTTTGTTCGTGTTGATTTCGTGTTCTTATTCTTCATCCATTTCGTCATGTTTTTACATAAAGTTCTTAGCTTTTTACATTTCTTGGTTCGTGTTTAAGGTTTGTACTAGTTTTATCATTCATCTAGAATTCTTAGTTAGCTTATTGGTGTTTTCTTTGGCTTATTATCCTTGAAAAGTTGCAAAAATAGTGCAAAAAATCGTCCCATTCCGAGATCCACTTTTTTAGGAACATCTTATTCAATTTCGCAATATTTTCATTATTGCGGAATTGTGTCATTCGTGTGTATTGAGAATCTGAATCAAAATCTGGTATTGCGGAATCTTGGATTTGGAGGATTGCGGATTTATGTCCTTTGAGACATTGCGAATTTGAATCAAAATCTGGTATTGCGGAATTGAAGGATTTGTGGTATTGCGAAATCAAATCTTCTTCAGGATTGCGGAATTAATTCTTTTTCAGTATTGCGGAATTAGTTCCTATTTCATTATTGCGGAATTAATTAACGATTTCACATTATTGAATAATTATGTTCTATTTGCATTGCGGAATTATTCCAATTATAGGCATTGCGGATTTGAGTCATTTTTGTTCCAAATTTAGTTTCAAATTTAATTTTCTCGCCATTTTACTTAGTCTTATTTTTACTTGTCTTTTCTTAGTTTATTTTAAGGTGTCTTATTTTTAAAGTTACCATTTTTATAAATTTTTAATTTTTAAAGTTTACTTTTAATTAGGTTTTAAATTGCTTTATTTCTTTTATATTTTGTCAGTTTCAATTAAGTCTTTTTATTTGAATTTTATATTGTGTCATTTCCTTTTAATGTCATTTATTTTTTTAGTTTAATCTTTTCAAGTTTGTATTTTTTATTTAGTTACTCAACGACAACCTTTTCTTTTCACCAAGAACAACTAAGTCACACGTTAAACTGTAATCAATTCGATAAGACCGATTTCAACGAACTTTTTAACCTAGCAAAAGCTAGTTATTAGGAAGCTGCTCGAACGATGTTAATTTACGCAAAGGCTTCATTGTTTTTATGGGCAGAAGTAGTCTCTACAATAGTTTACACCCAAAACCGATCACTAATTCAAAAACGCCATGGTAAAACACCTTATGAGCTTCTACATGGAAAAGTACCAGATTTATCATATCTTCATGTATTTGGTTCTCTTTGCTATCCAAATAATGATGGTGACAATTTGGGAAAACTTCAACCAAAGGCTGATATTGGTATTTTTATTGGTTATGCACCCGCAAAGAAAGCATACTGATAACGCTCAAATCTAACATATTTATAGGAGCGTATTCGTGGTGTTTATGCATGTATTTATGTGATTATTATGGAATTATATACTTAATGAAGCTTATTTGCTATTGTAGGTTCATCAATGGTTATATCACGAGAAATGAAGAAAAGACGAGTATTGGAGGTGAAAGAATGAACGAGACATGAAAGTGTAGCTCTCGTATAATAAATAATACAAAGAATAAGTCTTGGAAAGTTTGGAAGAAATAAAGTGGAAGAAACAAAGAAAAAGGACAAAAGAAGAAATAATGGAAAGTTGGCCCAGTTGCCACCAGCAAGATCATTCTGCCACCGGAAAAACTACACCCAGTTTCCATCGGCAAGATCATTCTAACGTCGGCAAAACTACATCAAGTTGCCACCAGCAAGATTAATTTTGCCACCAGAAAAAGTCCTGTTGCCACTTTTCCAAGAAAACTTAAACACCTTCATTACTTCACCTTGCTCACCAAGTTCAACCATAACTCCATTGTAACTTCTCCCAGCTTCATTACACTCATCATTACTCACCTTTGGCTCCAAGAAAAGTGCTTGATGTCCAAGGCTAATTCACCTATAAATAAGACCCATGGGATAGTGTTTATCAATCAATCATATCCTTGAATCATAATCCCATCTACCATCTCCATCATATTTCTGTGATTTTGATATCACCCCTCACCCAAGTGATGAGGGGTGGAATTGGTTACCATGTTCATGTTATAAGACATGGAAGAAGTAGAGATGAAATCCCCACACCATAAACAATTCAATCTCCAACAATCCTCATTCCCAAACACCCCAAAAGGCTCTATACTCGCACCAAGAGGTTGATTTCCAAGAAGGCTATGGGTAGGACGAATTGTATTTTGGTTGTTCATATGGGTAGAATGCATTGTACTTTGGTACTTTGAACTATAATGTTTGGTAAATTCTTCTTTATTATTCAATTTTGTTTATGTTCATGTTCATGGTGATTCTTGTGTTTTGTGATATTGTGAATGTTGTCTTGATACTTGTATTGTTCATATGAAAATTTGTGATATATGGATGCTTGGATTCTATTAGTTCTTGTCATTAGATTATGGTGATAACATTATATTTGGTTGAATTAGAACTTGTTCTTGTTTGTCAATTTGGTTAATCATTGTTGAGTCTATATGTCGAAGTTATTCTCAATATGGTTGATTTCAATTCGTTAATCGACAAATGATTTGGTCTTGCACTTTGTGAAGATTGTGCAAGAGACTTAATAAACATAACAAGTAAGGTTTAATATAGATTATAGGTCGAAAGGAGTCTTTTGATTATATAGTTCTAATCATCTTTCAAGTAAATGGAACTTATCAAACTAATAACCAAGTCTATGGGTCGAAAGGATTCTTGTTGTTATTGGTTTAGGCATAAGGCTCATGAGTGACCACTTGATTGAGACTTATGTATTATTGATTTATAAATCACTAGTGTCTTATTATTCGTTCTATAGGTCGAAAGGATTACCTTTAATATGTTTTCCAAACTATGCATCCTAATATTCATGTGATCATTTGACCATACATGTATGCTCTTTGTGTGCTTGTGCCTTTAACGATTCCCATGGTGGTGTGATCGTGACAATCATGCCTACCATTGTTACAAACAAATAACACTTGAGTATAACCAAGTCACATGGGACGACCTTGACTTACCAACCTAATTGCAACATGACTAGAGTATACTTGCTCGAATTTGTGTTCATAATTAATATCGGTAATTCTTGCTTATACATTTCAAATCTAATGTGTGGAAAGAACGCATATCAAGTTTTTGGCTTCTTGCCGGGGATTTGTATTTGCATTCTTTAAATAACTCTATTAGAGCACATCAAGTTTTTGGCTTCTTGCCGGGGATTTGTATTTGCATTCTTTAAATATCTCTATTAGAGCACATCAAGTTTTTGGCTTCTTGTCGGGGATTTGTATTTGCATTCTTTAAATATCTCTATTAGAGCACATCACATACCGAATCTACAATCGTAATTCTCGCAAGATCCTCGAAACTATGAATGTTGATTTTGATGAGCTGACAGTAATGGCTTCTGAGCAAACCAGCTCTGAACCCGCACTTCATGAAATGGGACCCAGTAACATTAGCTCTGGTCTTGTCCCAAATAACCCTACTTCATCATCATTTACACCACCTTCTAGGAATGAATGGCATACGCTGTTTCAACCGTTCTTTGATGAATTTTTTACTCCTCCAAGTATTGTTGCTCCAGAACCTGCGGTAATAGCTCCGGTTACCGAAGTTGTCGCTCCAGCAACCGAAGCACAATCAGATACGTCCACACCTACAATTGGTCAAGATATACCTTCAACGAGTAATTCTCAACCAACACCCGAATCAACTACCCATGTCATGCATGTTCATAATGAAGAGGATGATAATGATCACGACTTGGAATTCGCTCAAATGCGTGAACTTCCATTCTTTGGTGTACCAATTCCCGACCATAATCAAGCCGGGTCGTCCACCTCAGAGGAAGCTCATACTACGGTATACTCCAATCCATGGATTCGTGAACATGACACCAAGTGGACAAAGTATCATCCTATAGATTCTATTATTGGTGACCCTAATCGTCCGGTGTCCACACGAAGTCAGTTAAAAGAAAGTGCAATGTTTTTTTCATTTTGATGCTTTTCTCAGTGAAGTTGAACCTAAGACGTGGCAACAAGCATTTACCCAATCTTGTTGGATAGAAGCTATGCAAGAATAACTTAATGAATTTGTACGTCTTGATGTATGGGAACTTGTCCCATGCCCGGATCACGTGAAGTTACTCACCTTAAAATGGATCCACAAGGTGAAACTCGATGAGTTAGGCGGAATATTGAAGAACAAGGCTCGACTAGTAGCTCGTGGATACAAACAATTATTAGGCATCGAATTTATGTAATCCTTTGCTCCGGTTTCCCGTTTGGAAGCTATTAGACTATTCCTCGCTTATGCAGCCCACATGAATATGATCGTCTATCAGATGGATGTTGATGTGGTGCAAGGGTCTTGTGAGACTCTTTCCGATCTAATGTGCACTTTAGTGGATTTTAACAGACCAAATATCTCACAAAATACTACCCAAACACAAATAAGCTAACAGCAACCCTAAACTGGTACAATTTCTAACAGATTACAAGTTTTTGGCTCAAATCATACTAAAATGACAAAGATATAGGCCTGTTGAATTACTTGCCTACTTTTATCAACTTAAAGCATACAAAACCTTGTTATTAACCTATCAACCTGAAACAAACTAACATTAAAACCTACCACTACCCTGTTGAGACTATTTGAGCATATTTTAAACCAAGAAGTTGTCAATTGCTTGTTTTAAAGACTAATCCCAAACACCCCTTATCAATCTGAAATCAAAGATTTTACAACCAAATCTTCACAAATCAACTCCAAACTAATTCCTAACAACCTAAACAGGCATGTAAACAAATAACAAGCATATTCTAATACTTGAACAACTAATAATCACAGAATCATATCAATCACATAAGCATACCAAAAATCAACAAAAAAATTTGCATAAAAAGGGTTAAAACCACTTACAGCTGATGCCTTCTTTAAATAACTATTGATGGTCTTGTAAGATTATGTAAAAGTAGAGAACCCTGTTGTTTGGAGTCCACAAAGGACCCAAGGGTGACAATGTCTTTGTAGAAACTAGAAGGGGGGTTGAATAGTTTCTCTTCGATTGGTGACCAAATTAAAATTATTTTCAATTTGATTTGTATCAAAAATATCTTTTACTTGAGGCTAAGTTGCATAATGATTAGGTTCAATTCAAATGCACTAGCAAAGATAATAGGTAAGTATAATGATAATGAAATAAGTAAAGAGTAAGGAAGGAGACAACCTAGTGGGAAGACACCAAGATTTATAGTGGTTCGACAACGAGGCTCTATCCTCGTTTCTACTCCACTCCTCGAGTACACCTACTCGATATTTCCACTATATCCACAAGCTCCCTTCTCGGCGGAGAAAACCTTACATCGTTGCTTACATTATTTTCCGACACTAAGCTAAATGTCGAGACCTAATCTTTAGCTAGGACCAATCTACACGACGTTGCCTACTTCACAATTTAACGACACAAGGCTAGATGTCGGGTTCTAATCTTAAGGTAGAACCAATCTTCACGACGTTGCCTACTTCACCATTTTACGACACAAGGCTAGATGTCGAGTTCTAATCGAAAGCTAGAACCAATCTTCACGACTCTTCACTTTGAAGCTAAGTGAGAACTTCACACAATACAACTACTAATCACTTTTAAGTTTAGTGAGAACTCACAAGACACAACCACATCACTTTATAGTTTAGTGAGAACTCCTAATCAAATCTATTACAACTCAACTAGACTTATCCAAGTACACACATGTAGCTTGGATTTACATAACACAAATCCAAGCAAACACATATGCAATGGATGTACACAACAAATCCAAGTATCCACAAATAACTTGGATGAACACAACTAGTCCAAGTATTCATAAATACATTGGATTGACCTAAAACAAAAAGGGTATCATGATGAATATGACTAGCTCATAGATTCATCTTTATCACAACACTAGTGAGTGAGTGATCTTCTCCTTGGACAAGGTAAAGGAGGGGATCAAGAGGATAATCATATGTAAACATCCTTAACAATTTAAGTGATCATTTACTAATGATTATGCTATAGAAAATAGAAAGAGGGCTGAGAAAAACGTCCAAGAGGCTTACTAGAAAATGAGATTTAACCCACTATTTAAAGGAGACAAAGTATAACGGTTCTATAACGGCTACTGTGCGCGGTACCTTATCTCACCCCGCGGTACCATATCGCTAAGGTACCGCGTAGGTACTTAAGGTACCGCCACTAGACTCCGTTCTGTTTTTTGTCTTTTAGTGTTGGGAATATCTGAGGTATTTGAATCCTTCAAAGGATATTCTAACAGCATTTGGAATATCCCATTTTCAAATTTTCATTTTCCATTTTAATAAAACATTTTCTAAAAAAGAAAGTTTATTAAAAAGTCTTTTGTCATATTAACAAAAGTGAGTTTTAAGGATAATCATTTTGATGATCACTAAGTATGATTAAGAAAAGTTTAGTGATATGATTATTACCTTGATGATAGTGTTAGTTAAATAATTCATTTTGTGTTTTACACTAAATGTGTTGTATGGTTTGTTGTGATCAAAAATAAGAAAGATTAGTTAATACTAATAATGTTTTTAGGCATCACTTGCATTAACAATCTCCCCCTTTTTGATACGACAAACGATAAACTCATTTACGTAGAAACACAAAATATGGAATTATTAACTAGTTTATCACTATCATTTCTCCCCCTTTGTCTTAGCAAAAAGGTTAACACAAGTCTTTGAAGAACATCGAACTTTGCTAGTAGCTCCCCCTTGGTGGTTGCTCCCCCTTGCTTGGGGCACCAAGTTTGTGAGCTAAGGTGACATGCTACACAAAGGTTAGTAGAAAGGAAAGAAATACCAATGTATATATGATCACTACCTACTAAGTAACTTGAGAGGGAGAAAGAGAAGAAATCTCAAATTAGAAGCAAGTATTTTGCTAAGAATGTCCAAAGAGGTAATTGACAAAATCAAACTTCAATCCAATGAAGATGATAAGCTTGTCAATGGGTTAAAGCTTTAGAATTGATGGAATCACCCATAAGCAATTGTAAAAAATTAACCAAGATCAACTCAAAATAGAACTAATGAAATAGCACACAAATAACACAAAGGTTACATAAAGAAAAAAAGATACAACAAAGAAGATAGTCATACACACAATATGAGTATCTAAAAGCAATAAATATGGAAAATAAACCACTAAGCATAAGCTAGTCTAATAGTGATATTTTCCAAGATTGCTAAAAATAAAAAAAAAACTAAAAAGACGACGATGCATCATTCGAAGTTTTGTCCACCGGAACGAAAACTTGAATAGGAGGTCGAGTGAGGAGGAATTCAAGAAAATTTAACTTCTCATACACATGAGCAAGTTCAATTTGTTGAAATCGGCAACAATCACACGAGGATCCATGATGCAACACAAAATCGTTTGATGGGGGTATGGCATCAAACTTAGGTTTTGGTGGTGGTGGGGTAATGGGTTTGGGAATGTTTTCACAATGCCTTGTGAGGTTTGGTAAGGTTGAAAGGTCATTGAGTTGAGGGGTATTGAAGGATTGTGGTGGTGGGGGAACATTTTCTTTTGCTCCGGTGATGGGGTTTATGGTATAAGTCTCATTCCAATACTTGATTGGAGAGAAGGTAGGGTTTTTGGGTGGTTTGGACGAAGATGGTTCATTCTTCTTAACCCAAATAGGTCGAACCGAGATTTTTGGTTTCTTTGAAAGCTTGGATGAGGAAGCTTTGGGTGAGTGGGGTTGTGACAAAGAAATGTCAAGGTTAGGAATGTAGGAGTTAGGCATTGTGAGAGTGTGAGAATGATATCTCAAGGTTATGTGAGAATGAATTCTCAAGGTTTGGAAGGTGTGAGAATGAAATCTCAAGGTTGGGGTATAAGTAAAATGTAATCAAGGTAAGAATTTGAATACAAAATGTGTAGTGTCAAGGAATGTTTAGTCAATTTGAGTAAACAAGGAATCTTGACAGGGTATAGGGTTTTAAAAGTTTTGACCAAAAATTCGTCAAAAGCCACTTACTGTCCGCGGTACCTTATAGGGACCGGCGGTTCCATATCGCTAAGGAACCGCGGGACTTTAAGGAACCGCGTCCAGTGGACTTTAAACCATGTTTTTCGTGGGTTTTGGGAAAAACTAAGACTTATTCAAAAAGTTGCAAATCTTGGAATTTTACCTCTATTAGCACCAAATTATGCTAGGGTTGCATAAAGCAACACATTCACAAAGAATGTCTTGACAAAGGGTGACAAAATAATTTAGATATCATTTTGAACCAATTTTAGTCAAGTTTAGGGGTTATGATAGATTTAGGTTCAATTTTAATTTCAAATTAAAGTTGATTAGTGTGCACAAAAGGATAGAAACACACAAAGCTAAATCCATAAGTCAACAACATAAAACATTCATTAATGAGGAAAGTACAAAGACAAATAAAAACTAACTAATACATAGCTAGCTTAACATTAAATCTAGATAAGTAGTTTTCTTAGGCTTGGTTTTGTTGAAAACTCTTATTAAGAAAACTCCATCATTCATCTCCTAGGAGGAGGCATGGAGAACAAGGCAAGCAATAACTCTTGCAACCTCCTATGTAGTCCATACATATCCATCCTTAGGTTATGGATGATGTAGTGGTTGTAGAGACAACATGGACAACTAGGACCATGAGTTTGTTGAAACCCATAGTAAGGATCACCCAAAAGGAGGGAAAGTGGAAACACCCAAAATTGGGATGTTTGAGTTGGGTGGAGGTGGAGGAGGCAAGTTCTCCAAGGGTGATGTGGGTGAAAGTGGAGGCATGTTCCCTAAAGGGGAAATGGGTGAGTGTGGATGTAAATTCTCCAAGGTTGGTGAAAAGGGTGAGTTGTGAGGGGTAAATGGTGAAGTCACCAAAGTGTCATCAAAGTCATTCACAAAAGGAATGATTTGGATTGGTTGGGGTTGTGTGGTCACTTTCAAGGGTGCACTTGGAGTGAAGGGTGAAGAGAGCTCATTCATTCTTGAGTTGAATGAAGAGGAGGTAGAACCAATGGAGTGGCTAGTACCATGGGTGGATGATGTCTTGCATGGTGCAAGAGGTGGGGAAGGTGATGAAGAAATGAGAATAGGATCCATCTCATTCTTAGGTGTGTGGAAAGGTGAGGAGTTAGGCTTAGCTACCTTAACCCTTATTTTGAGTGTTTTCCTTGGGGTGGAGGTCTTGGAGGTGTTTGAGGTTTTGGTACACACCATGGTTGATTAGGGTGGTTTAAGGTTTAGGGAAGTATGTTTGATGTGTGAAGAATATGGCAAACAAGGTGGGTTTAAATGGGTGAGGGGATGATCCAAACTAGTAATGGGTTAAAATCATTTTAGGTGAATAATGAATTTAGGTAACCTAGTTTAGGAAATGTGCAGTTTATTATTGAAAATCATGCAAGGTTTACACAAATTTAAGAAAACAGTGTAAAGCAAAGATGATGTCGTGCACAGTGACCGGCGGTTCCTTATCTAGGACCGGCGGTACCTTATCGATAAGGAACCGCGGGTCGATATGGAACCGCGACCAGTGGGTTTTCAAAAATTTCCCATCCCAGTTTTTGATAAACCCAGATTTTTCCCAAAAGTTCACAAGCCAAAGTTAACTACAGATCATAATCTAATAAGCTAACTATCATAAGGCATGCACAAAGCTATGTAAAACACAATCATTATTGAATAAGCAACATTAAGGATCAAAATAAATAGTAATCCAAACATGCAACACAAGTTAATAAACAACTAAACCAAAGTGTTAATAACCAAATGTTTAACCATCAAATCCAAACTTTGACACAACTTCAAAGTCTTCACCTCCTTTTCTTTCCTAAACCCTTGATCATCTTTCCCAAATACTTGAATCCTTTTCTTGACTCCACTCGGTGTTCATGTAATTCTCCCCGAGTTCTAAGATTCTCACGATAAAGATGCTCCATATTGAGATCTTCAGGAACATCATTAGAAGGGTGAGGAGGAGGAGCTAAGTCTTCAAAATCATCCTCGAATTGATTTAAGGATGGATGGGAGTTACTCGAAGAGTCAAAATGAGAACTAGGACCGATTCCATCACCATCACTTGGTGGCATATCGGTGTCCTCCTCATCCGGCTCTTGATGGTCGGATTTTCTCGAACCACGGTCACTTCTTGGCTTTCGTTCATACGCCTCTTGAATAGGCATCATAACCCGTTGAACCGGGTGAAAGCGAGAAAGATCGAGTTGAGGAAAATCTTGACCAACCCTTCTAAAGAGGCGAGTAAGAAGCATAGCATAAGGGAGGTTTGTTTTGGGTTTGGAAAGAGCATAATTTATACGTCGAGCGATGTAATATGCAAGATTGTACTTGGTGGAAGTAAACAGGCAAAACAACATATGCCCCATGCAAGTCGGGATATGATCTCGGTTCCCACCAAGACAAAACACATTTTCCCTAAGGATGTTTGCCCATTGGAGCATGTAATCCTTAAGGTCGCTTGAGAGCACTTCATACCTATTCACATTTCGCACATTTGTATGAAGGCTTCTCACAACGTTTCCACTACGCTCTTTCGTGATGATTTCAAGGATGAAATTTAGATCAACTTCGGTGGTGTCATTTGGAGGTTTATCATTAGACTCCAAGAGAGCATCTAGTCTCCACTTATCCGTGAAACGACAAGTGCCTTCAAATGGCACACCAAGAATATCACCAAAGTCATCGAGGGAATATTGAATGATTTGACCATTCAACAAGAAACGAATAAAGATTTGGTCGTTGATTTCAAGCATGGAGTAAGTATTAAAGAACTCAAGAAGAAACAAGGGATAAATTACCTCGTCTATGTAAAGCAAACAATCAAATCCAATAAGCTCGAACATAGAGTTGATATAATTATCTCCCGCTATTCTTGAATCTACAATCCTACCCTCATGGAAACAACGAGAGGAAAGGGATGGAAAAGCGTTTTGGAGTTGATGGGAAACAAAGGTTTGAGAGATGTCGGGCATATAATCTCTAGTGAATTGATGATCTTTTTTATATTGAGAAGGCATGATTAAGTACCTAAATACAAACAAAAATATTTCCAATCACTCATATAAAAATCAAAAAGGAAAACGAAAAATGAAAATGTGTTATATCAATTTCTTGACAAACATAGGATTGAATCAATATCATTTTCATGTTCACAATGTGTCTATTCCATCACTAACCAAGAACACATGATCTATGTTAGATCAACGATGGATTAGAACATTGGTTTTTCAAAACAAGGTTTTTAGGTAAGCATTGACAATGTCATTACCTACTTGTTCATGGGTTCATCTCAAATCCATCATTCAACCAAAATAATTTAGCCTAAATTCGGATTTGTTCTACAAGTGGGTTTTAGTGAAATCTTAATGAATATCAACCTAAGGAATCATAGTAAAATAACCATGTCAACCCACATTCCGATTAAGGTTTTAATTCAATTTCAATTTTAAAAATCCCCAATTATGAAAGGATGAACCCTAGAACAAAATAGATGAAATTGAAAGAAAATACTTACAATTAATTGATGTTAGATGAAGGATGAGTGAAACCTACAACTTGGAATCAATTAATTTGAGTGATTGAATGTTTTGGAAGCTTCAACAATGGTGGAAAAGGTAAAACCCGTCGGCTGTGTGTTTTTGGGAGAGAGAGAGTTTGGTTTGAAAAAGAATAAAAAACTCAAACTGGCGCTCTGACAAAAGTTACTGCCCGCGGTACCTTATCGATAAGGAACCGCGGGTTTGAGCCGCAGAGATAAGGAACCGCCTACAGAGGCAGGTTTTTATCTATGAAAAACGCCAAATTTTGAAAACCAAGTTTTTCTAAAATACTTAAAATTAAATCATGAGCCTTTTAGAATATCATTGGATCATCATAACACTAAGCAATATGCCTTAATGAAGGATTACGAGTTAAATCAAGATCGAAAAGAACCGAAACGGACAAACGACTACTCGTAGCAAAACGACTAAGTGGAGAGAAGTCAAGGGAAGTGAATCAAGACTAGGATCAATACTCAAGGGATTAATTACAATCTTCAAATAGTTGTAGCGAAGAGCTTGTGTCATATATAGTGGTTTAAGATGTGCCTTTCCGGCGAAACGTTAAACGGATTTGGTAATGAATAAGCACAAAGCAATTATTCAAGTATAGACTAAGATCACTTTCAATAATAGTCTTAGTCTAAACCAAAATATGAGCAAGGTATTAATTCACTTTCTCTCCCACAAAGGGCCTACTAACCGTATGGGTGCAAACCATGGAAATCATGCTTGATACTTTAAGCTTCTACTAACTCACTCTACATCACCATAGTGAGTCAAGTATCCAAGCAATGAAGGTTTGAGAGGATAAAGGAAAAGAAGCACCAACCACAAATAAATGTCAAGGAAAGGATGCCAGAACAAGCACATAGTCAAGTAATGATCAAAAGAATGATCAAAGGGCGTGTGGAAGAACGAAAGTGTACCTTGGCCACAAAGAGCAATCCATGAAGGAATAAGTGCTATGCCCAATAAATGACTATGATGAGTACTAAGTCTTCAAGGACTAGTATCATTCCCAATCATCTTGGTATCATCATTCAAAGATGTTAAAGATCAATAAAGATGAGTCTTCTACAAGTGCAAGTAACTCAATCCACAACCAATTAAATGATTGATCTTCATGAGTACCTACACAAAGCAAGATGCAAACTAGTAGATACATTTCAAGAGTATATCTAAAATGCATAAAGGCTACTAATCTTAAGTAGGATGCAATATTATCAATTAAAAGACCTATTTTCAAAGAAAACATAGTTTTGACCAAAGAGAAACTTTAGTACAACTAGACCTTCTAATTTGAGGAGACAATGGATCGATCCAAGTTTCAAAGTACAATATACTTCAAAGATCTTGAGTGACCATCGCTCTGATACCAATTGTAGAAACTAGAAGGGGGGGGGGTTGAATAGTTTCTCTTCGATTGGTGACCACATTAAAATTACTTTCAATTTGGTTTGTATCAAAACTATCTTTTACTTGAGGATAAGTTGCATAATGATTAGGTTCAATTCAAATGCACTAGCAAAGATAATAGGTAAGTATAATGAAAATGAAATAAGTAAAGAGTAAGGAAGGAGACAACCTAGTGGGAAGACACCAAGATTTGTAGTGGATCGACAACGAGGCTCTATCCTCGTTTCTACTCCACTCCTCGAGTACACCTACTCGAGATTTCCACTATATCCACAAGCTCCCTTCTCGGCGGAGAAAACCTTACATCGTTGCTTACATTATTTTCCGACACTAAGCTAAATGTCGAGACCTAATCTTTAGCTAGGACCAATCTACACGACGTTGCCTACTTCACAATTTAACGACACAAGGCTAGATGTCGGGTTCTAATCTTAAGGTAGAACCAATCTTCACGACGTTGCCTACTTCACCATTTTACGACACAAGGCTAGATGTCGAGTTCTAATCGAAAGCTAGAACCAATCTTCACGACTCTTCACTTTGAAGCTAAGTGAGAACTTCACACAACACAACTACTAATCACTTTTAAGTTTAGTGAGAACTCACAAGACACAACCACATCACTTTATAGTTTACTGAGAACTCCTAATCAAATCTATTACAACTCAACTAGACTTATCCAAGTACACACATGTAGCTTGGATTTACACAACACAAATCCAAGCAAACACATATGCAATGAATGTACACAACAAATCCAAGTATCCACAAATAACTTGGATGAACACAACTAGTCCAAGTATTCATAAATACATTGGATTGACCTAAAACAAAAAGGGTATCATGATGAATATGACTAGCTCATAGATTCATCTTTATCACAACACTAGTGAGTGAGTGATCTTCTCATTGGACAAGGTAAAGGAGGGGATCAAGAGGATAATCATATGTAAACATCCTTAACAATTTAAGTGATCATTTACTAATGATTATGCTATAGAAAATAGAAAGAGGGCTGAGAAAAACGTCCAAGAGGCTTACTGGAAAATGAGATTTGACCCACTATTTAAAGGAGACAAAGTATAACGGATCTATAACGGCTACTGTGCGAGGTACCTTATCTCACCCCGCGGTACCATATCGCTAAGGTACCGCGTAGGTACTTAAGGTACCGCCACTAGACTCCGCTTCGTTTTTTGTCTTTTAGTGGGGTGGGAATATCTGAGGTATTTGAATCCTTCAAAGGATATTCTAACAGCATTTGGAATATGCCATTTTCAAATTTTCGTTTTCCATTTTAATAAAACATTTTCTAAAAAAGAAAGTTTATTAAAAAGTCTTTTGTCATATTAACAAAAGTGAGTTTTAAGGATAATCATTTTGATGATCACTAAGTATGATTAAGAAAAGTTTAGTGATATGATTATTACCTTGATGATAGTGTTAGTTAAATAATTCATTTTGTGTTTACACTAAATTTGTTGTATGGTTTGTTGTGATCAAAACTAAGAAAGATTAGTTAATACTAATATGTTTTTAGGCATCACTTGCATTAACAGTCTTCACAAATGAAAATAATGGAAAATGTCTTGAAACCTGAACACTTGAGAAAAAGAAAGAACTTCAAGCACCTTAAACTGCTTTTCAAGCTTATTTGTCAAATAAGCTTGAGAATAGATTAAGGTACAGTAAGTGACAAAGAAAAATCTCAAAACTTAAGTTATGAAAATATTTTGAAAAACCAACTGCAAGTAAATAAATGGCAAGGAAATGTAACAATTTTCAACCAATGAGTCTAAGAAATGATTGTCAGTGAATTCTTGAAACTATGAGCTCAAAATTGGATCTCAAAAACGTTTTACAAATTTCTTTGGCAATTTTTTTTGATAATTACTAAGATTAAAAAGTAACCTTAGAATCCAATAAGACAATTAAAAAAAGACAGTGTAATGTAAAAGGGGAACTCAAGTTTTATATTTCAAATATTTTACTAAATGTTACAAGAAACTTTGAAGAATATAAAATTTAGAACAAGGAAAATACATCCACAGGCGGATTGTATTTATAATACAAGAAAGAGAATTCTATAATCCTACAACTAAAAACCCTAGCTTGACTGTGATACCAAATCTTCCCTTGGTCTTCGTAATTTGAAAAATGGTCAAAAGAGCCCAACATGTAATTTCTGCCATGAAGTTGGATGTTTGTTGGATGATAGCTGTCCTTTGTGATCAAGGCCGTCCATTCAAAACTTTGGGAGCAAGATAAAGCTTGGGATTCCTTCTTTGTCATTCTTGGAGGAGCAGGGGGTCATCATGTGGGGTCCAAGAGGTCACGGGGTGAGTGTTTATAAGGTGGGAATGGATTAGTGAATGACAAATTAGTGTTTTGGAAATTATTAAGCCAAACCCCTTTGGTTTGTGCCAATTCGGGATTAGGGTTTAAGGTGATTAGGGGAGGTGATGAAGGTGAGTTTGATTTAGTTTAGGAATGATTTGGTTTAAATTACTTGTTTCCCACAATTTGTTTAACTGATTAACGAATCAATTTTTAAAAAATTGAGTGGATAAATGACGTGGTTAAGTGGAGTGTTTTGATTGCTTAAAAATTTAAGTGGGGTGACGTGTAAGGCAGGGGTTGGATGGAGTGAGTTTGGCTGTTTGATGGTTTTGGCCCCCTAACTCCCATCTTCTTGTCTCTTTGTTGTTTAACAGCTTCAAAGCTAATACCCCTTTATAACCAAGTTTTCACTTTTAGACTTTGGCCACCAGAATTTTCATAAACTTTTCACAAGGGCTTTTCATGTATATTGACCATTCTTCAAGGACTAATGATGTAATTTCTCATCATTTTAGGGACCCATTGTGTAATTTTGAGTTTTACAAGGGTTTAAAATGACAAGTATTCAATAGATAAGGGACCAATCTTGACAAATCTTCAAACTTCAAGGACTTGGAAAATCATGATTCGGGTCCGGTTCTTTATGCGGCTTCGTTTCCCGTGTTCGTTTTTGCTTGATTCTTGTAATCGTTTGGTGAATTCACGATATCCGTACCTAAAATACACAATGAACAAACACAAGCATATTTTGGGGTATTTTATGACAATTTTAACCGTTTTAAGCCCGATTTGGACGATGAGACTATGTATAAAAGCAGTCTCATCACTCCCCCATACTAAACCATTGTCGTGCCCTCACGCAATGCTAGAATTAAGTATCATAGCACTTCCAAATTTCATTTTATGATGACATTTACTGAAAACGTAAACTTAAATAAACTACTACACGTGTTTTAGACATAATGTATCGTTTTCATCACGATTAAGTGACTTTTAGGGTCAAAGAATAAGAACATGTGAATGCCTCAAAGAGACAAGTTCGTCATCCTCGATTTTCACTCGATTCCATGCTAAGCTTGTAACGAGATCATTGTTATTATAAGTTAGCAACACAATCATATCTCATGAGTGTTAATTACGCACCTAACCTCCCTTATTCCTAATTGGTATCTCTTATATTTTATTTTTTCTTAATGATCACAAGGATACATCATTGACTAATGCGTGAATAGAGATTAGGTCTAAAAATAGAGTCTTAACGGTGTAACCAAAATCATTGAATTAATAATTCACCCTAATAGACGACGATGTCAAAAAATTAAGTTACAAAAAGGATCGATAAACACGGTTTTAGAACGGTTTTGAACATGAGACTTATTACCATGACTTTTATTACCCACCTCATCATCGGTAGCTTTATTATCATGGTTTACCTCCATCTTTTATTCAACTCCGTCATGGAGCTTTTATTATGACTTCGGTCTTGCCCTTGTCTTTTATTATCCGCCATCATAGGTGGTTTTATTAAGATTTGACGTATATCCTCACGCTAAAGCAACTTTTGGATCTTTAAAGCTTCAAAGGTTAAGGCTTGATTCACTTTCTATTTGGGCACAGATTTTTCGGCCTTGTGAGTTTCAAATTTTTGCTTAATTTAGGTGAGCACTTGAAATCTTATTATTGGGTGAAGCTTTCGATTATTCGGGTTGCCAATACTTCAAAACCGTTACGCTGGCGATACCTTAATATTTTCCCAATTTAATTACATGGAAGCTACTAAAACAAATTAGAAACCAACAATAGTGACTAAACCGCTAAATCAATATTTATTAACAATTTATTATAAAAGCGTGGGGAGAATAAGCTAATAATTACTACACATGAAATCATGAAAGACTACGAGACTTATAAATAACTCTATCATTTCTCGTCCTCATTTAAGAGACTCAATCTAAAAAGTTAAGGAATCGTAGCTAAGTGCTCTACACGCACGGTCGAGTCAAAAATTACTCTTACTCTCACAATCGGAAAACCTACATTTGTGTCTTAAACACTTATGAAAAATACGAAAAATTTTAAAATTTTGCCATTTTTAGCCTTATTTTGAAACAAAATGATAACAAAAAGATTAATATTGGATTGCGTGGTGACGTAAGCAAGGTGAAGTATCTACTCACCCCCCCCCCCCCCCATACTAAAACTAAACATTGTCCTCAATGTTTCGAGTCTAGGGGTGAAACACCCCCATACTAGAGACGAAGTCGAATGCTTAATCTCGAGCATGGAAAGGGTAAAACAAATAACCTAAAAGCCGTTTATGAATTATGCTAATAAGCTAATCGTTAGAACATAAAAGGATATCATCGGATATCGGAATCTCCAAAGGCAACGATCTAAGCTCGAGTAATCCGTAAAACAAACACGAGAGGCTTCAATGATGACGATGAACCTAATAAATCCCAATCACAAATAACCACGGAACAAAGGTTGGAAGAGCACAAGTTCCTTCGTTACACTATTAGAAAGCAGAAATATTTACAAGGATAAGCATGAGAATCCCCCACGAGGCACCTTGTTTTTGATAACCGAGTCAAAAGCTCGACTCGAATCCCCATAAATGTGATCATTTAGGGATAATCATGGTATGGTCATTTTTGGTGGGTCTTACATGATAAACAATGCCCAAAAGTACATGGAGTACTTTAAAAACCCGATATATATACCGGGGTTAAAGATAGCGTCCTTGTTTTTGGATGAAAGACGAAACAACGCTACTTCAACCGAAGCCGGAACCCCAAAGGGGTAGAAGAAAATAGATAAGAAGTATAAGGGTGGGGCAATGGGTGGGACAAACTTATGAGCTACTCGAGGTAGACTCACACCAAGCAAATGAATATATTTTCCATTTATTGCATCGGTGGAAGACCGAGATTTCCCTTTACAAGCAATTCCGAGATCGAATATCTCGTCCTCGGTGGTAAAGTGTGAAGAAACATAAGGGGCTTCCCCCACACTAAAACCACACACGCCATCGTCAAAAGGAGTAGACGAGGTGGTAGCACTCATGTAACGATGTGATGATGGAGTTAGACATGTAGAAAAATCTTTTAAATCACATTTAAAATCTTTCCCTTTTTCATCGTTTAAAAACTCTCTATGAAAACCCGATTGAATTATGTCGAAAATATTTGGCGTGTCAAATTCAAAATTAGTCGCGCTAAAAATCCTCACATTTAAGTCGCTGTTAGGGGGTGGTGGATTGTATAAGTTCTCAAAACATCGATCAACAAAGAACACCGCCCCCTCGGGGTCTACATACTCGTCATCCTCATGAACGTCGATCTCATCAATTTTTTCATCATAGATAGGCTTGTCAAACCACGGTTTGTCATTCCCCTCTTGTAAGATTTTAGAAACTCTCTCGAAGAGATCACGATCAAGCACAAAACCATCATTCCTTTGTGGGGATCGTTGATAAGTTAGATCCTCGCGAATGTGGTAAACGTCATTCTTATTGGAGGAGTATTGATTAGGTAACTCCTCGAGAGTGGGATTTTGGGTCGCGTGAGTTGGTTCGTCATCGAAAATAAGACGTTCCAACTCATTAAGTTCATCGTCGATCTTGGAAAAATCAACCTCACTCGTAGGTGGGAGTGGAGGCAAAAGAGCTAGCTCTCGTTCGATAATTTCCTCAATCTCGGGATCGAACTCGTAATCATCGTACTTCACATGTGAAGAGGTCTTTTTGGGAGAATCCTCAAAAATGGCATGTGGATTTCGAAGTACGTGATCAATTTCGGCAAAATCGCCATCGTCATCGTCAAAGAAAGAGTCGATGTGTGTAAAACCCGTATGCTTTTACCATGAACAGTACACTTATGATCGTACCTACAGGATTAAAACTTTCCTTATATAACATGAACACGTGTCACGAATATTAATTACAAGAATTACGTATGTGTTGTTACACGATAATTATTAAATACGTGTTAGTACACGATAATTATTAACAATAATAATTATAATCACGAACATAAAATCATGAACATGAAATCACGAACAGATAGTTATGTACTTACGTAATTATTAATACGATAAATGTCGTACGTACAAGTAATTATAATAACATGAATAATTAATAACTACGTAACACGTAAACACGAACATTTAACACGATTATTAATATTACGTATATTTAAATTAACACGACAAGTAATTACGTAATTAATGTTATGTTTAACACGCATGAGAATATGTGAAATTCACGACATTTTTAAATACACGAACACGCGTACGTTTTATTAAACGTTTAATACAAACGAATAGGGAGATGGTTGTTGGGCTTTTTAGAAAAGAAAGGAAGACAAGACAAACATGGGCCTTAAGCCCATTTGGGTTGATCGGCTCAAAAAGAAAAACAGACGGAGAGTAATTTTATTTTTGGACAAAACACAAAATCCCTTAAAATCCTAGAACTAGAAAACCAGCCGCCATTTTCTTTCCCTCTTTCTTTTCTGGCTGACAGTTTCATCACATAAGACCAAGGGAAAAACAGCCATGGTGATCTAGAGCAAGAGTGGTGGTTCGTGGTTTTGTTTACTAAACCCTAAAAACGTAAGTTTTTAATATCCCTTTTGATTAATTGTTTGATGCGTCTATATTGATCAAGAATCTAAACATTCGATCTAAACATATTAATTATACGTTAATACAAAGGGGGGGTAGTTTGTTGGATTGTTGCGTTCTTTTGGCGCACAAACCGAGAGTCAAGAGACTCTCGGTGGCCTTGTACTCCATCAGCCGCAAGCCCCTGCTGTCAGCAGGGGTGCGTTTGGCTTAACAGTGGAAACAGCGAGCAAGCAGGGGAAACCACTGGCTGCGGCCAGTGGTATGGTTGTTCAGGTAGTGGGAACCGAGACCACCCAGGTCTCGGTGGGATTTTATGTCCAACAGGGGAAACCGGCTACTGCCGGTGGTAACAACACAACTGCCAGGGGTAACTGGCAGTTAAGGGGGCGTTTGGTTTTTGGGTTATGACAGCATTAGGGTTGTTTGGATAACAGTTTAATAAACAAAATTAAGGGGCTGTTTGGTTCGGTTTATATGTAAACATAATACGAGTTTCACGGGATTCCACGGGTTCGGTTTTTGATACATTTGAATAAAATAATACATGAGTACGGGTTATTATTTTACGAGTTTAATTAGCTTTACATGCATATTATATTACAAGGTAATTAAATTAATAAATCATGACTTATTATTACAAGATTAATTAAATTAATTTAACATGCTAGATAATTAATTTAATTAAAACATGGACTTAGGTTTATTATTATTAATTAATAATACATGATTTTAACCTAAGTATTTTATTATTTAATTTAGACTATAGTAATTAATTAATTATTAAACATGACTTATAATTAATTAATTATCATGACTTAGGTTATATTAATATTAATATTAATACATGTTTTAACCTAAGTATACTATACACTTAATTTAATTAAATCATGTTTATATTTAATTAAATCTTATAACCTATAGTTTATGTAATTTACAAGTTATAATTAATAAACTATACTATTAATCACATGACTTAGTATAATTAATCAGTAAAACTAAGCTTATATTATTAGCTTATAAATCCAGCTTATTTCTGTTTTTGGAAACTTTCTATTTTTAGAAACTCATTTATTTTAAGCAGCTAATCTAAATATGGAACTTTCTATTTTTAGAAACTTATCTATTTTAAGCAGTAAATCTATTTTTGGAAACTTTCTATTTTGGAAACTTTCTATTTTAAGAAACCTGCTATTTTTAGAAAGTTACTTATTATTACACAACAAGTATAATAATACATGTAATACAAGTAATACTTAATCAGAATATACATAATACACGATAAACACAGTATAACATTAAAATCAGTAAAACAAGACATGAACATATAAAATAAGCTATAACATGATATAAAACTAGTTACGTACTCAGTAATCAGAATACTTATACATGTATCCTATTTATGTAGCATTAGTGAGATCGAAGTAGGACTCTCTTCCGTTCGTCTTCTTCGTTCACTGGACACAAGGTACGGATTCTCCGTCCTTTCAGTATAGACATTCTTTCCTTATTAGGATTTCCCGTATGCAGCCAACTATTTTCCCCAATATATGTTATATATGTTGTGATTGCTTATGTTTAATTAGAATACCTTAAGCCATATACATGCATGACCAGTTTCACCTAGTTATGGAGGTACCATAACCATAACACTAGAGGCACTGGTGTTATTACTTCACCACGGCGGAGTGATAGCTTGTGGCGTCCTTTCAGCTTTTGGCCATTTATTATATTATCAGGTGGGCGTATGGGTGCATCCTAGTTTTCATGTTTTCAGCAGATTATTCAGGTGAATGTGGTGTGTGCCTTGCATCCTTCACAAGGAGCTGATCCCTCCTACCCAAACCCAGTATATTAAATTAGAGGCAGTCCCTCTAATTTGCATGACGAGGTCATCCCTCCAAGTATTCATGCACATTGATATTTCATGACCTATATTGGCTAAGGTAAATATGTTAAACAGTTTTTACAAGATAAACATAAGGCTTTTCAAACTATAAAACCAGTTTTATTAAGTTATACCAGGTTTTCCGAGACATATACATTTCCGCTGCTATATGTTATTCATGCTTGTATTATTCATTTCATGCTTGTATATCCGTGCACTGAGCGTTATGCTCAGCCGTTACTTTCCTTTCTATGTCCCAAAACGGCAGGTACCCAAGGACAGATTCGAGCATTTTGGAGGACATGCATAGGATGGAAGCTAGCATCGACTTCTTCTCCTTTTGCCTTCATATACTTATGCTTGTTTAAGTCTTTTATTCATTTCATTTACTTTATTATGTTTTGGGCTTATGTTTGGGAACTGATGTTTCATTTCGGTTTACCCTGTGGTCATGTATGTTTTACTACATATTACCTTGCATGCTTTGATGACACGCCATAATTACGCGTAACGGTCCACTTATCAAAGTGGGGTGTTACAATTATGGTATCAGAGACCAAGGCTTCGACCTGTAGGCTCTAAAACTTGACATGTGACTAGTGGGTAGTCACCAGGAGCTTCCTAAGCTAACGCTTGTTATTCCACGAATTGATGTTTTCAGTGCATCGTTGTTTTAACCATGATGTTTTCAGCACCTGGATGTTTTAACCTCGATGTTTTCATCGATTTTGTTTTACTAATATGGATGGACAACCGTCATTCATATTTAGTTATGTGTCGTGGTTTCATGCATGACGTTCCTCGTGAACTGTGACTATGTGGACTGAACCCCAGTAGTTCATAATTAGTCACATAAATTTTTTTTTGATAAGTTTTGACGGATGAGTTTCATGTATTTATGTTTCATGTATCATTGTTGCAGGGATTATGACTAAGTAATGGTTGGTACAGGACCGGCCCTATTTAGTCGCATGTGCTTTTATCGAAACTTTTAACTTTGGGACCGACCCATAGGCGTCCCCCTCGCCATGTCTTTTGTTTTGGGACCGACCCATAGGCGTCCCCTCGCACATATAAAGGTTTTTATATACTACATCATGCATTCATGCACTGTTTTTCATGCATAAAATTTTTCTCATGATTTATTGGCATAAATTTTTTTAATTTTTTTCATGTCCCCTCATAAGTTACTATGTTTTTATGTCAAGTATGTTTTCATACTATCATGGTTAACTCCAGTTTCATGTTGATTATGTTATACACTCCTTCACGTTGGGTTGTTCCATATTTCTTCATGATGATTTCGTCTTCACGTGATTATGTCTTACGTCTCTGTTGTTGTTTTTGCTTCCATGCAAGACACTGTTGAAATTCATGTAAATTCTTCTTTCATGATAGTCATGGTTGGTTTTCATAAATCATGCTTTCAGAAAAATCATCGTTGAAATTCGTTTAACCATACGTTAGCGTTTCTCTATGCAACCAGAATGAGGTATATATTGGCATTGCCAGGTTATCATGATGGCCTTTTTAACCGTTTAATCAGTTATTTACCTTTAAAATCATGTCAAATGATCGACCCCATACCGATCATTTCATGTACATTCCATGTATACTCCATGTACCGTATCCCATGTGCATATTCCACTTGCTGATATTCTACAGGATTGCTGATGCCGCTCATGACTTGGAGATGTTACTATGCTGCTGATTTTTTGGAGACGCTATGAGATGATGATGCTGTTCACAACTTGGAGATCTTACAAGATGAAGACAAGGCCGTTAAATCAAGAGATCGGACGAGAAGATGCTTCATCACCAGACGATTTCCATCAATCATTATCCCAAATTCTTAGTTACATGTCACACGTCATTCAGTTGTCGTTTCAGTCATATGAGTGCCAACCGGTATCAGCCAGCCACCCAACTGAATAGTTACATGAATCACAGTCATGAGAATGACCGTCATGGAACTGACAGACAAGACGATAGTAATCACTACTACGACAGCAACTATCCTAGCAATCGCAACCGAAGCTCCAGCCGCGGATGTGATCGGAAATACAAAGGATCGGTAGTCCAACCGATTCGCTAATTCTGGGATAATAACCTAATATTTGTAGTTCTATTTGTTTCACATCTCGAGACACATGTAAAGACATCAGTCAAGACACATGTCTCACGTATTCTTTCTGAAGACACATGTCAAGACACCAGTCAAGACACATGTCATGCTTATTTTTCCAAGACACGAGTCAAGATACATGACTCACGTCAAGTTCTGGAACATCCCTAAGAAATTCAGGGTACCCTCCAAAGGGTATATCCGTTTTGTTGTGCCATGTATTAATCAGGCCACAAAAATTTCAGTACCATCACCGGCGTATCAGTAAGGCCAGTCACGTTTGCTCGATGACACTTTCACCATATTCATGACCATGAAGGACGCCATTCGTATTCCCCAAGTATATGGAGGTTTTCCTTCAGCCTAATGACAAGATCCAAGCTGCGAACGCATTACCTCGGACAGATGCGAGTTGAATCTTATCCTAATTATGGACTACGAACAGCACACCATGCTACGATTCATGATTATGTACAGTAATGTTCAGGCTCCTGAATACATTCAGCTTTATTTCCATCAAGAAAATCTGTACAAATTATTTATACTTTACAAGCACGTGCGTTGTTAGCTATGACTGATAAATATTCTAGTTGTCAGTTAAGACACTACCACTTAAGTTTCTTTTACGCATAAACAGCCGATTATACCAAAATCTTCCCATGGATTCTAGCAGAACACTCAAGGAGGAGGACGGTAACATGAGATTATGTGTCGACTACCGTCGATTTAAAACAAATCACCATCCATAACCGTTATTCTCCTCCACGTATTGATAACTATCTAATCGACTTTAGGGTGTCAAACACTTTCCAAGATCGGACTCATGATCATGCTTCCAACAGTGACGAGTGAAAGAGCAGAACATTTCCATGACTGCTACTCGTACACGACTTGGTCATGCTAGATTCATGATTTGGTATTGGTCTCATAAATGCCCCAGCAGTGTTATTGACTTAATAAATTGAGTTTCCATGAACTCATAAACAAATTCATCAGTACTTTCACCGAGAACAACCTGAATTTTATCTAGGTCTGAAAATGATTATAGTGACACGCTGAATTGCATGGATTAACACGGTTAATCTTACCACGACTCAGCTTATGCATAAAGGAGAGAACCCTACACTACGTTAGGTGTTCCAAGAAAATCCTGCGCTAAGAAAGGTCTAATTTCAGAGACTCAGAGTTTCGCAAATTTCTATGTATCAAGTTTCTACGAAGCAAGATACAGTTACGTTCATATCTAAGCACCTGACATACCAACAGGCTAAGATAGAACACCAACAGACTAGGATGTTTTTCCATCAGCAGAAATTGTGAACAGAAATAGGACAAGATCTCCATGGATTTTGGTTACCAGATTAACTCAAACCAGTCAAAGGTTCGCATTTGTGCAAATTATTCATGTTCACATTGTTGTTCTAATTTCACGACTTGCTTTCACGCTCACTTTCATGACACTATACAGGTTCATGATCGTATCCTAGCTTACGATTTTACGTTCATTTTTGTTCTGGAAGTTTTGCAAGAACTTGAGAGACTAGACTCAAGTCTAGTATAACTCTCTATGATCAGACAAACGTTTCAAGTCACATTCCACGTCTCACCTTATAGCGTTTGGCGTTACCACCGCCGTATTCCATGTTCACGATATGTTTCAGATGGCATGTTCATTCCACGTTCCTCATATCACGTTCACGATATGTTACACGTATCATTGATCACGATATGTTGCTCATATTACACTCACCATGTTCCACGTATTACGTTCAAAAATTGTCACGTATCACGTTCAAAATTTTTCACGTACTACGTTCCATATGTCTCGCGCATTGTTGCTAATTATCATTTAAGTTAGATTGTTTTGCACCATGACGTTTCAGTTACCCTTACACGTTAATTCTTATTCCCTCGATCAAATTTAGGGGATCCATCTTACGTTGATAACCATGAACTCTTCGTATTTCAAGTCAAGGTCAGGAGGACCAAGATTTATCATTTGTGTCAAGATCTTGAGGAGGAATCGTTCCAAGAAGGAAGCCACTTAGAAACGGACAAGTTCATCCGGACTTCTTATCCGTTTTCTCTTATCGATTAGATATGTCCTTTCAGTCACGTCACGTTCCATGTCCTTTCAGTCACGTCACGTTCCATGTCCTTTCAAGACATGTCACGTTCCACGTTCCTTCTACTATGTCACCTTCAAGTCCTTTTATCTTACATATCCTTCCAGTTTAATTCGGGTGTGTTTCTCTTTCGGTTTCGTTATCTATAATTCGGGGATGAATTATTCTTTTTATGGGGGAAGAGTTGTAAAACCCGCATGCTTTTACCATGAACAGTACACTTATGATCGTACGTACAGGATTAAAACTTTCCTTATATAACATGAACACGTATCACGAATATTAATTACAAGAATTACGTATGTGTTATTACACGATAATTATTAAATACGTGTTAGTACACGATAATTATTAACAATAATAATTATAATCACGAACATAAAATCATGAACATGAAATCACGAACAGATAGTTATGTACTTACGTAATTATTAATACGATAAATGTCGTACGTACAAGTAATTATAATAACATGAATAATTAATAACTACGTAACACGTAAACACGAACATTTAACACGATTATTATTATTGCGTATATTTAAATTAACACCACAAGTAATTACGTAATTAATGTTACGTTTAACACGCATGAGAATATGTGAAATTCACGACATTTTTAAATACACGAACACGCGTACGTTTTATTAAACGTTTAATACAAACGAATAGGGAGATGGTTGTTGGGCTTTTTAGACAAGAAATGAAGACAAGACAAACATGGGCCTTAAGCCCATTTGGGTTGATCGGCTCAAAAAGAAAAACAGACGGGGAGTAATTTTATTTTTGGACAAAACACAAAATCCATTAAAACCCTAGAACTAGAAAACCAGCCGCCATTTTCTTTCCCTCGTTCTTTTTTGGCCGACGGTTTCATCACATAAGACCAAGGGAAAAACAGCCATGGTGATCTAGAGCAAGAGTGGTGGTTCGTGGTTTTGTTTACTAAACCCTAAAAACGTAAGTATTTAATATCCCTTTTGATTAATTGTTTGATGCGTCTATATTGATCAAGAATCTAAACATTTGATCTAAATATATTAATTATACGTTAATACAAAGGGGGGGTAGTTTGTTGGATTGTTGCGTTCTTTTGGCGCACAAACCGAGAGTCAGGAGACTCTCGGTGGCCTTGTACTCCATCAGCCGCAAGCCTCTGCTGTCTGTAGGGGTGCGTTTGGCTTAACGGTGGAAACAACGAGCAAGTAGGGAAAACCAGTGGCTGCGGCCAGTGTTATGGTTGTTCAGGCAGTGGGAACCGAAACCACCCAGGTCTCGGTGGGATTTTATGTCAAGCAGGGGAAACCGGCTACTACCGGTGGTAACAACACAACTGCCAGGGGTAACTGGCAGTTAAGGGGGCGTTTGGTTTTTGGGTTAAGACAGCATTAGGGCTGTTTGGATAACAGTTTAATAAACAAAATTAAGGGGCTGTTTGGTTCGATTTATAAGTAAACATAATACGAGTTTCATGAGATTCCACGGGTTCGGTTTTCGACACGTTTTAATAAAATAATACATGAGTACGGGTTATTATTTTACGAGTTTAATTAGCTTTACATGCATATTATATTACAAGGTAATTAAATTAATAAATCATGACTTATTATTACAAGATTAATTAAATTAATTTAACATGCTAGATAATTAATTTAATTAAAACATGGACTTAGGTTTATTATTAATAATTAATAATACATGATTTTAACCTAAGTATTTTATTATTTAATTTAGACTATAGTAATTAATTAATTATTAACATGACTTATAATTAATTAATTATCATGACTTAGGTTATATTAATATTAATAATAATACATGTTTTAACCTAAGTATACTATACACTCAATTTAATTAAATCATGTTTATATTTAATTAAATCTTATAACCTATAGTTTATGTAATTTACATGTTATAATAATAAACTATACTATTAATCACATGAATTAGTATAATTAATCAGTAAAACTAAGTTTATATTATTAGCTTATAAATCCAGCTTATTTCTATTTTTGGAAACTTTCTCTTTTTAGAAAATCATTTATTTTAAGCAGCTAATCTAATTATGAAAACTTTATATTTTTAGAAACTTATCTATTTTAAGCAGTAAATCTATTTTTGGAAACTTTCTATTTTAAGAAACCTGCTATTTTTAGAAAGTTACTTATTATTACACAACAAGTTTAATAATACAGGAAATACAAGTAATACTTAATCAGAATATACAGAATACACGATAAACACAGTATAACGTTAAAATCAGTAAAACAAGACATGAACATATAAAATAAGCTAAAACATGATATAAAACCAGTAACGTACTCAGTAATCAGAATACTTATACATGTATCCTATGTATGTAGCATTTGTGAGATCGAAGTAGGACTCTCTTCCGTTCGTCTTCTTCGTTCACTGGACACAAGGTGCGGATTCTCCGTCCTTTCAGTATGGACATTCTTTCCTTATTAGGATTTCCCGTATGCAGCCAACTGTTTTCCCAAATATATGTTATATATGTTTTGATTGCTTATGTTTAATTAGAATACCTTAAGCCATATACATGCATGACCAGTTTCACCTAGTTATGGAGGTACCATAACCATAACACTAGAGGCACTGGTGTTATGACTTCACCACGGCGGAGTGATAGCTCGTGGCGTCCCTTCAGCTTTTGGCCATTTATTATATTATCAGGTGGGGCGTATGGGTTCATCCTAGTTTACATGTTTTCAGCAGATTATTCAGGTGAATGTGGTGTGTGTCTTGCATCCTTCATAAGGAGCTGATCCCTCCTACCCAAAACCAGTATATTAAATTAGAGGCAGCCCCTCTAATTTGCATGACGAGGTCACCCCCTCCAAGTATTCATGCACGTTGATATTTCATGACCTATATTGGCTAATGGTAAATATGTTAAACAGTTTTTACAAGATAAGCATAAGGCTTTTCAAACTATAAAACCAGTTTTATTAAGTTATACCAGGTTTTCCAGGACATATACATTTCCGCTGCTATATGTTATTCAAGCTTGTATTATTCATTTCATGCTTGTATATCCGTGCACTGAGCGTTATGCTCAGCCGTTACTTTCCTTTCCATGTCCCAAAACGGCAGGTACCCAAGGACAGATTCGAGCATTTTGGAGGACATGCATAGGATAGAAGCTGCCATAGACTTTTTCTCCTTTTGCCTTCATATACTTATGCTTGTTTAAGTCTTTTATTCATTTCATTTACATTATTATGTTTTGGGCTTATGTTTGGGAACCGATGTTTGATTCCGGTTTACCCTGTGGTCATGTATGTTTTACTACATATTACCTTGCATGCTCTGATGACACACCATAATTACGCGTAACGGTCCACTTATCAAAGTGGGGTGTTACAATGTGAGCACTCACAACCATGGTCTTACAAGTTGAATAACTATGCTTTGGTGACTTTTCTAAGATGATTGGATCGATGTCGATGAAACCTTTAGCCTCAACGGGTGTTGGGCTAGGAAATCGAGGCACTTCAATGGAGTTAGAAGTTGAAGCCTCAAAGACGTGGTCCTTCGAAGGTGGTAAAGCCGAGTCCATATTGGTCATTGTCGAGATGGCACTAACGTCGCCCTTCGAAATTCGTTGTTCACTTGTTTCAACAAATACATCCCAAAGTGATTTTTCGTCCATAAATCTACGCATACCCTTTTGAATTCAGTAAACGTATTCTTTATCATTAAAATCATCATCTTTAAAACCGTTCTTCTTAATTCTTTCAAAACATGCATTAAGCCTCATATTTTCTGCTAAAGTTAACATTTTGAAATCATTAGAATTTGAAACATTAGGTTTTGAAACCTCGGTTTTTTCAAGATCATTTGAAACTTGGGATTTATTTGCGAAAAAGTCAATTTTATCATCCCCATATCTCATAGTAAGTCTCCCCTCGTAAACGTCGATTACCGTTCGAGCTGTCGATAAAAATGGTTGGCCTAAAATAATGGGACATTTAGGGTCACACTCGTAATCGGATATGACGAAATCCGCGGGAAAAACAAACTTTACAACTTTAACATAGACATCCTCGGCTATTCCAATTGGTATAAGTGGCGTACAATTTGCAAGCTCGATTGTCATGTTCGTGGGGGTAAGACTAGGCAATCTCATCAATTTCCATAGAGAATGAGGCATGAGATTGATGCTAGCACCTAAATCAGCAAGGGCTAAACACCCCTCGATCTCGGAAAAATCACAAGGTAATAGAAATTGGCTCGGATCCTCTTCCTTTCTCGGCATATGCCTTTTAGGTTTTTAAGAAGGATTGAAGCACAAGTTTCTTCAAGGGTTACTTTGGTAAGGTCGATAAAACTCTATTTTTGAACCGTGGATGGAATTTGAGGTACACGAGGATGTGCACTCTTTATTGGTCGCCACGTTCACCCCATCGACTTTAGAACAAGAAGACGTCTTGGAAGTCGAGGGTTGAGAAGAAGGAACAACTCGAAATCCATCAAGGGTAGGGGTAATCACATGACCTTTCTCACGAGACGAGGCGACTTTACATTGTTCCTTCGGATTTGAAATGGTGTCACTAGGTAACGAACTCGATGACGCACCCGAGGCTTTGTTCATAATAGCCGAAAACATCCTTTTTATGTCAATTTTTCCTTGCTCAATCTTCGTGTTTTGCATTTTCAAAGTATTAGAAAAGTTGTTTTTCAAAGTACCAATTTCTCCCTCTAATCGTCTCATATTAGCCTAATTCTTTTTCATATAATTTTGAAAATCGTTTGACGAACTATTTTGATTTGAATTAAAGTTCCCTTGGTTTTGATTGCTTCTTTGAAAATTTCCTTGATTACCATTTGAAAAATTGTTACCTTGATTGTTGTTGTTTGAAAAATTCGAGTTTTGATTATTGTCTCGATTTTGCCAATTCAAATTATGACCTTGATTATAACCTTGATTTTGATTCGAAAAATTTCTAATATAAAGATTTTGCTAGTTGAAAAAGTTCGTTTCTCGGTATCTTTTCGAATTGATTTCCGGTTCAAAGTGCGACTCAATTGTTCTTGGTGGAAATGAAAATGGTTTGGTTATCTATTACTAAGTAAAATGAAAATGTAAATTGCGATAAGTAAAAGGAATGCAAAAGGAATGCGAAAGGAATGTAAAAGGAATGCTGAAAGGAATGCTAAAAGGAATGCTGATAGGAATGCTAATAGGAATGCTGATAGGAATGCTGATAGGAATGCTAATAGGAATGCTGATAGGAATGCTAATAGGAATGCTGATAGGAATGCTGATAGGAATGTTGATAGGAATGCTGATAGGAATGCTGATAGGAATGCTAATAGGAATGCTGATAGGCATGCTGATAGGAATGCTAATAGGAATGCTGATAGGAATGCTAATAGGAATGCTGATAGGAATGCTGATAGGAATGTTGATAGGAATGCTGATAGAAATGCTAATAGGAATGCTGATAGGAATGCTGATAGGAATGCTAATAGGAATGCTGATAGGAATGCTGATAGGAATGCTGATAGGAATGCTGATAGGAATGCTAATAGGAATGCTGATAGGAATGCTGATAGGAATGCTCATAGGAATGCTGATAGGAATGCTGATAGGAATGTAAAACCCTTTTCCAATCAAGATGATTGGAATGTTAAAAAGAAAGTCCAAATCGGAATAATCAAAACCCTTTTCCGATTGGGTGATCGGAAAGAGGGTGTGCTGGTTGGAATGACAGATCGGAAAGATGCAATCAGAAAGGGGTTTTCCCTTTCCGATTTGTGTGGGATCCGAAAAGCAAAAGTAATAAGCTATGGAAAATAAGCTCAAACCAAAAACTTGAACGAATCAATAATTAAGCGAACAAAATAAGAATGAATAACAACTTTTCCAAACTTAAAATAAACAAACTTTTAGATCAAACCATAAAAAGATGAACTTTTTAAGCACGAAAACATTAATGAACAACACGGATCATATGTAATTCGCACCAAAAGTAAACTAGAATCAAGAAAGGAAGATGAGAGATTAAATAAGAAAAGTAAAGAATCAAGAACAATAAATAAAAACTTACTTGAAAATTAAATGATTAGAAATGCATAACAAATAATTAAAGTGCAAGAAATCAAATAACAAGTATGAAAATGGTGGAAGTGGTGGTTTGTCAAACCACCCAACAACATGAAAATGTAACTAGCCTATTCTATATATAGGGGTGATTAGGGAGGAGCTTAGGAAGCTTCCTCCCTCTTTCCTCTTTTCCTTATTTGCACACTTGAGTCCTTTTCTTCTTAATTTTTTGCTAATCTTGGACTTAATGACTTTGCCTCGGGATTTCTTTGAACTTGTCTTGAATTTTCCTCATAAATAAGACTCGAGTTTTTTTCGGCTTTTAGTAAACTTCCGTCTTTTGACTTTTTCTTCGATAAATCTTCAGAATTGGTCTTGGACTCCCGTTCTTTTTCCACTCTTGATCTTTCGACTTCATCTTTTGTCTTTTTCTTTGATAAAAGCCCGTGAAATCCCGTGTTTTCTCCACTTTTCACCTTTTAGTCCTAAATCACCACAAAAACACAAACCACGCATAATTCCGACATAAATGACATATAATACACGTTTTGGCTCGGTTATTATTGTAATTAAGCGGTAAAAATGATGGGTGTTTTCACACCTATCAATTTCCTTGTTGATTATTTCCTTGAAAATTGTTTCGGTTTTGATTCGAAAAATTGTTGCCTTGGTTATAATTTCCTTGTGATGGACCCGCGTTGTTTTGATTTTGAAAATTGTTGTTTAACGCGTTAACACTCGACGTTTGGCCATCTGTAGCCGCACACTCGTAATAATTATGAGGTCCACCACAAAACATACACGAAGTCTCAACCGCTTTCACCGTAGCGGGAGCGTCTTTCTTTTGCATTTCGATGAGAAAAGACGTGAATACATTCGTCAACTTGTCGACTTTCGCATCAATTCTCTCAATGTCGCGATTAGAATTACTAACATTGGCGACATTGGCAACACTCGGTGCGTTGCGGAGTTGGTAAACCCTGGATCGATTCTTGATAATCATTAAAGCATCCTTTGGAGTTTTGCACAAAAAGTTGCCACCGACGGCAGAATTCAACGAATCTTGTTCTTGAAAACTAAGACCGTTGTAAAACGTATCGATTTGGTGCAACTCGAAAAATCCATGGTGAGTACATTACCTAAGCAATTCCTTAAAATTATCCCACGCGTCTCTAAAAGATTCATTCGGTTTTTGCTCAAATCTCGTAATCTCGTTTTTGAAAAACGTCGTCTTAGACGGTGGGAAAAATGATTAACGAAATTGGAAACGAGATCCTTCCACGTAATTATAGAATTAGGTGGATCTTTCTCGTACCAATACTTGGCGGCACCATCGAGCGAGTACGGAAAAAGCATAAACTTGACGACATCGGTGTCGACGTTCTTAAACTTGCTCGTGGCCAAAAGATGATCAAAATTCCGAATATGGTCATGAGGATTATCGGCTTCACGACCTCGAAACTTCGTAGCTTGAATTAACGAAAGCATTCCGCTCTTAATCTCAAAATTCTCTGCTTCGATAGCGGGAATTATGATCGCGTCTCCATAACCCTCGGTGGGTGCTTGGAGCAATTCCATCATCGAACGATTGTCGGCCATCTCGTCTACGGTCTCTTCAACAACGATATTAGGAACGTCGGTTTCTAAATCTCGTCTGTGTCGTCGATTCCTTCGATTACGATTGCATCGATTCGAAGCGTCGCTAGAATTAGAATAATCCATCGATCGAGTACGCATGCACTAAGCGTAGAATGGGGGTAGCAAAGAAGATTCTTTTTGCGGCTTTTCAATTTTTCAATTTGTTTTTGGTTTTTGATTGTTTTTTATTGTTTTTAATTTTTTTGGATTTTTGTTGTATTACGTAGGCTCAAATCTACAAATCTCTCCTCGAATCGATTTCTCGATTAAAAGAGCCTCAAAGAATGAAAACGATCACGTGGAGTGAACGCCTTCGATGACTTTATAACGTTGGTGGAACACCAAAATGTTCAAGAGGGTTTAATCTTGAAAACAAGCAAATATAGTATACGTAGATAATACTTGGGCGGCAAACCCTAGATTAGCCCTCTTTCTCAAAACACGCACAAGAAAGCGGGGAAAACGAGGCGCGCTAAGCACTTAAGAGCCTTTTTCCCTTAGGTCGTGGAATACAACCGCCTTATACCCACCTTATAGTTTGTGTTAATCAAAATTAAGCCTCACGAAAGTATTTACTATTTTGCCTTTAAACATTTTGCTTTAGATTCGAATATAATAATTGAGTGATGAAATCCCAATTAAGGTTGCGTTTTCACGCTTTTGGAGTACTTGTATATTTATTGTGATACGTAATACAATATATTAATAATATTCATAAGAAAAACGAAAACGATAATGGGATATCTACAATATAGTAAAGATTGTTGTGTGTTTAATTTAGGAAAATTAAACACGATTTATTCGGATACTATAGTATAATAAGGAAAAATAACAAAAATGAGTATGTACGATATCTACGCTTTCAAAAAATTGAAAAGCAAAAACGCACTACTCACACAAACACGATAGTAATAATGGAAACTCAAAAACACCTCCCCGGCAGCGGCACCAAAATTTGATGTAGGATTTTCGTACACGTTTTAGGAAAAACGCGTATGAGCGGCAAGTATTAAGTCATACGCTTTAGGAAAAACGTAAAACCGAATAAGTGCGAGTTCGTTCTCGAAGGAGGTGTGTGAATTAAGTGTCAATTATATAAAATCAAATTTGATTAGTGTCGTTTTTGGTTTAAAGAGAGAAAAAGTAAAGACGAGCTCTGACTATGATTACACTACGACGTAATGACGTAAAACGCGAACGTAAATACGTAAAACACGACAAAATTAAAAATTAAACCTAAAAATTAATTAAAAATTGAAAACTAAGTCCAAAATAATATAAATAAGAATAAAAATTCAATAAATAAATTTTAAAACCTTTTATTAATTAAATATTCAATTTTAAATGCTAATTAAAGCCCTAAAATTAAATATAACTAAGAAAAAGCCCAAAATATTATTTTATTAAACAAATATCTCACTTATATTATTTAAACACTAAAAAATAATTTTTCCTAAATTTTAAAAACTATTTTTCTAATTTTAAAACACTAAAACCACTTTTTAAACTAAAATAATAATTAAAAAAAATAAAATAATGCTAAAATTAATTTGACTTTTTCAAAAATCCTAAATTATATTACTGAATAGCAGAAAAATGAAGAAGTTTGAAAAAAGAAATCTTTTAAACTAAAAGACAAAACAGTTTGATTTAAAATCTAATTAAACTAAAATTAAATCTAAAAAATAGATAAAAACAATTAACTTTAAAACTTTTTAAAATAAAAATCTTAAAATAATATTCTTAAACTAAGAAAAATTTTAAAACTAAAAAATATAAAAATTTTGCACTAAAAGACAAAAGACAGAATAATTAAAACTTAATTTAAATTGATTAAAATCTAAAAAATAACAAATGAACAGTGAAATAAAAATAAACTTAATGAAAAATCATAAAATAAACAAACAATACCAGGAAAAATAAAAGCTATGAGAAATCCTTAAAAAATTGCACTAAAGACAAAAAAACATGAAAACTGATAGTGACACCTAGGGTTTCTTGTCTTTATGCAAAGCAGTGGCAACAAGTGTGCTAGCAGTAGGAAAATTTTCCCACTGCTCTTAACAGAAATGAGGGTCTGGTGATGTTTTGGCTTAGGAAATCCTTGTCAGTGGGTTTCTTTGGGAGACAAAGGCACCCCCACAGTCATGGAAGTGTGGGGAGTTAAATTATAGCAAAACTAACCAGGTCTATCATATATAAATCACACAAATAGGCAGATTAATGTTACTGATGTGGTGCAAGGGTCTTGTGAGACTTAATGTGCACTTTTGTGGATTTTAACAGACCAAATCTCTCACAAAATACTACCTAACACAAATAAGCTAACTGCAACCCTAAACTGGCACGATTTCTAACAAATTACAAGTTTTTGGCTCAAATCATACTAAAATGACAAAGATATAGGCCTGCTGAATTACTTGCCTACTTTTACCATCTTAAAGCATACAAAACCTTGTTATTAACCTATCAACCTGAAACAGACTAACATTAAAACCTACCACTACCCTGTTGAGACTATTTGAGCAGATTTTAAACCAAGAAGTTGTCAATTGCTTGTTTTAAAGAATAATCCCAAACACCCTTTATCAATCTGAAATCAAAGATTTTACAACCAAATCTTCACAAATCAACTCCAAACTAATTCCTAACAACCTAAACAGGCATGTAAACCATTAACAAGCATATTCTAATACTTGAACAACTAATAATCACATAATCATACCAATCACATAAGCATGTCAAAAATCAACAAAAAATTTGCATAAAAAGGGTTCAAGCAACTTACAGCTGATGCCTTCTTTAAATGACTTTTGATGGTCTTGTGAGCTTATGTAAAAGTAGAGAACCATGTTTTTTGGAGTCCACAAAGGACCCAAGGGTGACAATGTCTTCACAAATGAAAATAATGGAAAATGTCGTGAAACCTAGACACTTGAGAAAAATAAAGAACTTCAAGCACCTTAAACTGCTTTTCAAGCTTATTTGTCAAATAAGCTTGAGAATAGCTTAAGGTACAGTAAGTGACAAAGAAGAATCTCAAAAACTTAAGTTATGAAAATATTTTGAAAAACCAACTACAAGCAAATAAATGGCAGGGAAATGTAACAATTTTCAACCAGTGAGTCTAAGAAATGATTGTTAGTCAATTCTTGAAACTATGAGCTCAAAATTAGATCTAAAAAACGTTTACAAATTTCTTTGGCAAAAAATTTGATAATTACTAAGATTAAAAGTAACCTGAGAATCCAACAAGACAATTAAAAAAGACAGTGTAATGTAAAAAGGGAACTCAAATTTTATATTTCAAATATTTCACTAAATATTACAAGAAACTTTGAAGAATATAAAATTTGGAACAAGGAAAATACATCCACAGGCGAATTGTATTTATAATGCAAGAAAGAGAATTCTAGAATACTACAAGTAAAAACCCTAGCTTGACTGTGATACCAAATCTGCCCTTGGTCTTCATAATTTGGAAAATGGTCAAAAGAGCCCAGCATGTGATTTCTGCCATGATGTTGGATGTTTGTTGGATGATAGTTGTCCTTTGTGATCAAGGTCGTCCATTTAAAACTTTGGGAGCAAGATAAAGCTTGGGATTCCTTCTTTTCCATTCTTGGAGGAGCAGGGAGTCATCATGTGGGGTCCAAGAGGTCACGGGGTGAGTGTTTATAAGGTGGAAAGGGATTAATGAATGGCAAATTAATGTTCTGTAAATTATTAAGCCAAACCCCTTTGGTTTGTGCCAATTCGGGATTAGGGTTTAAGGGGATTAGGGGAGGTGATGAAGGTGAGTTTGTTTTAGTTTAAGAGTGATTTGGTTTAAATTACTTGTTTCCCATAACTTGTTTAACTGATTAACTAATCAGTTTTTAAAAAAACTGAGTGGATAAATGACGTACGTATGTGGAGTGTTTTGATTGGTTAAAAATTTAAGTGGGGTGACGTGTAAGGCAGGGGTTGGATGGAGTGAGTTTGGCTGTTTGATGGTTTTGGCCCCCTAACTCCCATCTTCTTGTCACTTTGTTGTTTAACAGCTTCAAAGCTAATACCCCTTTATAACCTAGTTTTCACTTTTAGACTTTGGCCACCAGAATTTTCATAAACTTTTCACAAGGGCTTTTCATGTATATTGACCATTCTTCAAGGAATAATGATGTAATTTGTAAAACCCGCATGCTTTTACCATGAATAGTACACTAATAATCTTACGTACAAGATTACAACTTTCCTTATATAACATGAACACGAATCACGAATATTGATTACAAGAATTAAGTACGTGTTATTACACGATAAGTATTAAGTATGTATTAATACAAGATAATTATTATCAATAATAATTATAATCACGAACATGAAATCATGAACATAAGAATCACGAACACATAAATATGTATTTACGCATATTATTATTACGATTACGTACAAGTATTTATAATAATACGAATAAATTATAATAACGTAACAATACAAACGTACGAACACGTAATTATTAAGCATGAAAAGGTTCGAGTTTCCCTTGTGGGCCCCACCTACCCGCTGACACAAAGAAAGGAAATGAGCCTTATGGCCCAACCCACTTCACAAAAATATGTCAGGAAGGTTAATCATTACATTTTCATTTATCACATTTTCAAAACAAAGCAAAAACCCTAACAGACCTCATGGTAGCCGTCGGTTCTGGTTATGCCACCAGCAGCACCCAAAAGGAGAACGTGATGTTCTGGTTATGCCGCCATCAGTACGCAAAAGGAGAACGTGATGTTCTGGTTATGCCGCTAGCAGCGCCCAAAAGGAGAACGTGACGTTCAGGTTTAGCCGCCGGTAGTAAGCCAAAAGGAGGATGGTGTTTTGATTTTAATTATTGATTAGGAGTGTGTTCGTGAGATCAAGATTTATTCATTCCACGTGTTTTGGTTAATCTAAAAACCTTTCTTTTTAATTTTTTTTATGTTTTTATGAACATGTGATCATGGGAATAATTATTTAAGATTATTTAACATGTTAAAATCATGTTGGGTAATAGTAAAGGTTGTTTTCGGGTTTTGGTGTTCGGCCGCCACACAACCGAGAGTCCTACGACTCTCAGTGTCGCTTGGTTCGCACCACCACACGAGACAAAGGTCTCGATGGTGTTGGGTTACGGTCGGCAGCAGAGAACAAGGCACCCCGACTCACGTCGGGGGTGTCCTTGTGGTTGGTTTAGGTCGCGGCAGCCACAGCCCACACACCGTCCAAAGCCGGTGGCTATTTAAGGTAAGCAGGGGTAAACGCGGGCAAGCAAGGGGAACCACCGGCAACTGCCGGTGGGAACCCATTTATGGTCAGCGGCTGCCCGAGCAGGACAAGACCACCGGCAGCAGCCGGTGGAAACTTGCCAAGAGCAGGGGAAACCGACTTAGGCCGGTTTACCACTGTTTTCGGGGGTGTTGGTTCATGGGTTTTCACGGGTTCGGTTCACGGCGCGGTTTAATAAATAATACACAGGATCAGGTTAATTATTTTTACAAGTTTAATTAGTTTACATGTGCATATATTTTTTTCAAGTTAATTAAATTAATTTAACATGATACCTAATTAATTTAATTAAAACATATCTTAGGTTTATTATCATTATTATTAATAATACATGATTATAACCTAAGTATTTTATTATTTAAATGAGACTATAGTAATTAATTAATTATTAAAACATGACATGTAATTAATTAATTATCATGACTTAGGTTATATTAATATAAATATTAATACATGTTTTAACCTAAGTATTTTATACACTTAATTTAATTAAATCATGTTTATATTTAATTAAATCTTATAACCTATAGTTTATTTAATTTACATGTTATAAGTAATAAACTATACTATTAATGATATGACTTAGTATATTTAATCAATAAAATTAAGCTTACATTATTAGCTTATAAATTCAGCTTAATTCTAAATATCGAAACTTTCTATTTCAGGAAACTTACTATTTTTAGAAACTTTCTATTTTTAGAAACTTATTCTATTTTAAGAAGTAAATCTATTTTTGGAAACTTTTTATTTTTGGAAACTTCCTATTTTAGGAAACCTGTTATTTTTAGAAAGTTACTTATTATTACACTACAAGTATAATAATACAAGAATATCAGTTAATACTTAATCAGAAGGCTTAAAACACATGATAAAAGCAGTGTAACATTAAAATCAGTAAAACAAGACCAAAACATATATAACGAGTCACGACATACTATAATCAGTTACGTACGCAGTAGACAGTATACTTATACACGTATCCTTCTATGTAGCATTAATGAGATCGAAGTAGGACTCTCTTCCGTTCGTCTTCTTCGTTCACTGGACTTAAGGTACGGATTTCCCGTCCTTCAGTAAGGACAATCTCTTCCTTCATTAGGATTTCCCGTATGCACCCAACTGTTTTCCCCAGTAGTTACAGATTAAATGCTTATGTTTTATTAGTTACCTTAGCCATATACATGCATGACTAGTTCACCTAGTTATGGAGGTACCATAACCATAACACAATAGACACTAGTGTTATGACTTCACCACGGCGGAGTGATACCTCGTGGCGTCCCTTTTCAGTTATTTGGCCATTATATTATTATATTATCATGTGGGGCGTATGGGTGCATCCTAGTTAGATGTTTCAGTCAAGAGTTCATGGTGAATGTAGTATGTGCCTTGCATCCTTCACAAGGAGCTGATCCCTCCTACCCACTTACCAGTTAATTAGAGGCAACCCCTGTAATTGCATGATGAGGTATCCCCTCCAAGTATTCATGCACGTTGTTGACCTCATGACCTATATTGGCTTTTGGTACATTAACTAATACAGATTTCATAAGTAACTTAAGTTATGTTTTCAGAACTAAAACCAGTTAACATGACAGACAACTAGGTTTTCCAGGACTTATACATTTCCGCTTTTATTAGTCTTATTTATGTTTCAACCATTCATACTATTTCATATATTTGTGCATTGAGCGTTATGCTCAGCCGTTACTTTCCTTTCCGTGTCCCAAAACGGCAGGTACCCAAGGACAGACTCGAGCATTTGGAGGACGTGCATAGGATGGAAGCTGCCATAGACTTCTTCTACTTTTGCCTTCATATACTTATGCTTGTTTAGTCTTTCATTCATTTCATTTACTTTATTTATGTTTTGGGCTTATTTTGGGAACCGATGTTTGATTCCGGTTTTCCCTATGGTCATGTATGTTTTACTACATATTACCTTGCATGCTTTGATGACACGCCATAATTACGCGTAACGGTCCACTTATCAAAGTGGGGTGTTACAATTATGGTATCAGAGCCAAGGCTTCGACCTGTAGGCTCTAAAACTTGACCTGTGACTAGTGGGTAGTCACTAGGAGCTTCCTAAGCCAACGCTTGTTATTCCACGTATTGATGTGTTCAGCGATTTATTGTTTTAACTATGATGTTTTCAGCACCTTGATGTTTTAACCTTGATGTTTTCAACGATATTGTTTTACTAATATGGATGGACAACCGTCATTCATATTTAGTTATGTGTCATTGTTTCATGCATGATGTTCCTCGTGAACTGTGGCTATGTGGACTGAACCCCAGTACTTCATAATTAGTCACATAATATTTTTTTTCTGATAAGTTTTGACAGATGATTTTTACTTATTTATGTTTCATGTATCATTGTTGCAGGAATTATTACTAAGTAATGGTTGGTACAGGACTGACCCTATTTAGTCGCATGTGCTTTTATCGAAACTTTTAACTTTGGGACCGACCCATAGGCTTCCCCTCGCCATGTCTTTTGTTTTGGGTAAACTGACCATTGGCGTTTACCCTCGCGCATATAAAGGTTTTTATAAACTGCATCATGCATTCATGCACTATTTTCATGCATAAAAATTTTCTCATGATTTATTGGTATAAACTTTTTTTCATGTCCCCTCATAAGTTACTATGTTTTTATGTCAAGTATGTTTTCATACTGTCATGGTTAACTTCAGTTCATGCTGATTATGTTATACACTCCTTCATGTTAGGTTGTTTCATGTTACTTAATGATGATTTCCTCTTCACGTGATTACGTCTTACGTCTCTTTTGTTGTTTATGCTTTCATGCAAGACACTGTTGGAATTCATTTAAATCCTGCTTTCATGATAGTCATGGTTGGTTTTCATTAATCATGCTTTCAGGAAAATCATCGTTGAAATTCGTTTAACCACACGTTAGCGTTTCTCTATGCAACCAGAATGAGGTATATACTGGCATTGCCAGGTTATCATGATGGTCTTTTAACCGTTTAACCAATTATTTTCCTTTAAAATCATGTCAGATGATCGACCCTATACCGATCATTTCATGTGCATTCCATGTGTACTCCATGTACCGTATCCCATGTGCGTATTCTACTTGCTGATACTCTACAAATTGCTGATGCCGCTCATAGCTTGGAGATGTTACTAAGGGTTGATGCTGCGGATTTTAGAAACGCTACGAGATGCTGATGTTGTTCACAACATGGAGATCTTATAAGACGAAGACAAATGCGTTAGATCAAAGCGATCAGACGAGAAGATGCTTCACCACCAGGCGATTCCCATCAATCATTGTCCCTAATTCTTAGTTACATGTCACACGTCATTCAGTTGTCGTTTCAGTCATATGTGTACTCCATGTACCAGCCGGCCACTCAGCTGAACAGTTATATGAATCACAGTCACGAGAATGATCGTCATGGAACAGACAGACAGGACGATAGTAACCACTACTATGACAGTAACTATCCTAGCAATCGCAACCGAAGCTCCGGCCGCGGACGTGATCAGAAATACAAAGGATCAGTAGTCCAACCGATCCGCCAATTCTGGCATAATAACCTAATATTTGTAGTTCTATTTGTTTCACATCTCGAGACACATTTCAAGACACCAGTCAAGACACATGTCATGCTTATACCTCCCAAGACACGAGTCAAGACACATGACTCACGTCTAATTCTGGAACATCCCTAAGAAATTCAGGGTACCCTCCAAAGGGTATATCCATTTTGTGGTGCCATGTATTAATCAGGCCACAAGAATTCAGTACCAGCACCGGCATATCAGTGAGATCTGTCACGATTGTTCGATGATACTTTACTTTCTTGCACCTATATTTCATATATTCGTGACCATAAAGGACGCCATTCATATCCCTCATGTATACGAAGGTTTTCCTTCAGCCTAATGATGAGATCCAAGCTGCTAACGCATTACCTCGGACAGATACGAGTTAAATTTAATCCTAATTATGGACTACGAGCTGCACACCCTGCTATGATTCATGATTTTGTACAGTAATGTTCAGGCTCCTGAATACATTCAGCATGGTTTTCCATCAGGAAAATCTGTACAAATTATCTATGCTTTCCAAGCACGTGCTTTGTTAGCCATCACTGCTAAAATTTTCTAGCTATAAGTTAAGACGCGACCACTGAAGTTCCTTTTACGCATAACCAGCCAATTATACCAAAATCTTCCCATACATTCCAGAAGAACCTTCAAGGAGAAGGACGGTAACATGAGATTATGTGTCGACTACCGTCGATTTAAAACAAATCACCATCCATAACCGTTATTCTCCTCCACGTATTGAGAACATGTCCAATCGACTTTAGGGTGTTAATCACCTTTCTAAGATAGGACTCATGATCATGCTGCCAACAGTGACGAGTGAAAGAGCAGAACATTTCCATGACTGCTATTATATACTTAATAAATTGAGTTTCCATGAACTCATAAACAAATTCATCAGTATTTTCATCGAGAACAACCTGATTTTTTTCTCTAGGTATAGGGAAGAGCAGGAAGACCATATTTACACTATGTTGCAAATTCTACGACAGGAGAAATTTCACCTTGAAATTTTTCAATATAAATTCTGGTTGATTACAGTGACACGCTGAATCACATGGATTCGCACAGTTAATCTTACCATGAATCAGCTTATGCGTAAAGGTGAGAACCCTACACTACATTAGGTTTTCCAGAAAATCCTACGCTAAGAGAAGTCTAATTTCAGAGACTTATAGTTCCACAAATTTCTATGTCTCAAGTTACTACGAAGCAAGTTATAGTTACATTCATATCTAAGTACTTGACATACCAACAGGCTAAGATAGAACACCAACTGACTAGGATGTTTTCCATCATTGGAAAAAGGTGAAAAGAAATGGGACAAGATCTCCATTGATTTTGGTTACCAGATTAACGCAAACTCAGAAGAAGCATGGTGCTATCTCGGTTATTGTCAAAAGTTTGACCAAGTCTGCAGAATCCTTACATCCGCAAGGATTTCAGAACCAGCAGATTGATCGGACGTGTTCCAGCCAGGGCTCATCCGATCACTTGGTAATCCCTCAGCTATCGGGCCAGACGAAGGTTCACATTTGTGCTCCTTATTTACGTTCACGTCTTTGTTCAAAATTTACGACTTGCTTTCACACTCACGTTCATGACACTATTCACGTACATGATTGATGTTGGAGTTTTGCAACTCTTTAGGAAAAGAGAGCAATAAATAGGGCAAGTGAGCACGACGATTTAGGAAAACCGTGTGTGAATGACCCAATTAAGTTCGTTCTCAAGGAGGCTAGTGTGTTATGTGTGTAATGACTTGGATTAATTTGTGATTATATTTAAGAAAAGAAAAATAGAAAAGGGATTAGAAAAGAATGACGGTTATGAAGACGGATTAAACTAAGTCTAAAAAGGCGTACACGTAAAGTCGTAAAAACCACCAAAATTAAAATTTAACCCTAAAAATTCCTAAAAATCACCAAAAATCCTTAATAATAATCTAAGAGTTTACAAAAAATCAAAACTTGCAAAAACCTTTTAATTAATTAGATAATGACTTTTTAATGCTAATTAAAGCCATAAAAATCAAAATTAATTATTAAAAAGCCCTAAACAAGATTTTCAAGTTTGTAAACCTCAAAAATACTCTAATTAAGCTAAAAACTATTTTTCAAAATTTTAAAACCAATTTAAACTATTTTTAAATAATTAAAAACTCCTAAATCAATTAAATCTTAAATTAATTATAATAAATAATTAAAAGACTTAAAAAATATTTGGAAAGTTGCAAAAATCCTAATTAAGTATTTAGAACCTAGGAAAAATATAAAAACCTAAAAAAATCAGACTTTTAATTTTTAATAATAAAATAATATTAAAATAATATTAAAAATCCAAAAATTATAAAAAATTCTAAAAACTTGCAAACTAGCTTAATTTAACCTAAATAACTCAGAAATGAAAGTGAAATTACCTAAATACCCCTATTGGGCCTAGAAAATGGGCCAAACCCTAAACAGTCCCTTATTGGGCTTAATTAAGGCCCAATAAGAAAAAGTGCTCAAAATAAGCTCAAAAAGCACAGGTTGACTCAAAATTTGATTTTAAACAAATTTTTCCAAAGGCCCAAAAGCTGAAAATGTGAAATAAGCTAACTTATAATAAGCAGCTTATTCTTAATGGGCTTTTTGGCCCATTAAGCTATAAGCTGATGCCATAAGCTAAAATTTAACACACAACCTTCTTTTGACCTAACAAAGACTTCTGTAAAAAGAAATTTCAAATAAGACCACTCAATAAGCCAGAAACAAGTCAACAACTTATTCACAAAACGACAAAATAGTCGTTTTTATGATCTAGACCACCTCAGAAGCTGATTCAAGTTGCAAAATGTTTCTTTTGACAAAACTAAGCTTAAAAACCAAAGAACTTTCAAATAAGCACACTCAATAAGCTGGAAAATCAAATAAGCACTTATCTTAAAAGTCAAACAAGTTGGTTTTCTAGTGAAAAGTCAAAGTCAAAGTCTGATAAGCTCCAGTTCACTTAAATGGGTCAAATAATGAAGATCTATTACAAAAAATAAGTTGTTGCAAGTCAGAATAAGCTAGAATAGCTTATTGATAAGCTGATGATAAAATTGCACTAGCAGGGGCTAGTTTTGGATGTTGAGCAGTGGGAACTTTTCCCACTGCTTGAATATTTTGACTTGTTGTCTTTAGTGACTTTTTCTTGGATTCAGTTTTCACAAAGGCACCCAATTGATCTTTGGATCAAAAGGAGTCAATAACAAGCAAAATAACACAATCACAAACAGCCAATTGATACAGTTTAATCAATTTATCACCAGATATAGCACAGACATGAGCAATGAGCAGTTTAGCATTCAAGAGCAATTTTAGCACAAATCAGCCAACCAAATTCAACCAAATGCACACACAAGCTATAATAAACTCCAATAAGCAAGTCTAAACAGGTTTCATGCACTGGTTCAAAGAATTAAGCAAGATCCAAGCTATGAAAGTTACTGATGAACACTACACATGCAGTTTTTAACTTTTGCTGATGTATTTGACACACAAGCCAATTTCAACACCTCAAATCTTTCAAACAGGTTATGTTAACTTTGTTTAAACCACTTTTATCCCTAAGCATGCATACACACTAAGTGTTCCCAAAATCCTAGGTCAAAACAAGCAGAAACAAGGTCTATATAGCAGATTGATCAATTCAAGTGTTCAAACCCAATAACTTGCAGCAAAATACTCTCAAACAAAGGTATAACAGATACAAAGCATAAACAACACTTTCCCTTAACACAAAATCAGATTACAAGCATAAATCAGTAGACCCAAACACCCCTTTAACTTTTTCAAATCAAGATTTTCAAAAGCAAAACAAGATTTCAGGCCAACCAAGCATCAATTAACACTCAAACAAGTCTAATAAACAGATTCAAGCAAGAACAAGCCACAAAATTCACAAGAACAACAGTTTCATACAAATATCACCAAAAATCACAATTTATGCAGATTTGGAGATTAAGTAAGCAAACCTCATGGATGTACATCCACACCCACGAATTTTGAGCTTATGTGCTAGCAAGAACAAGCACAAGCTTCCACAAAAGCCTGCTAAGATTCAACAAGGGTTAAGCACAATAACATGAAAAATCAGAAACTTGGAAAAATCTTGATTGATGCAAACTTGTTACCCCACACTTGATTATCCCCAAGTTATAAGCCTCACCACACCTTAACCAACTCAGTTAGGATGCTATGATCAGCCCTATAGCCCAAGAATTCCAAGATTGGAACAAGACTTAGCAAAATATCAAGAAAATGAGGAAAATATGCAAACTTGTGCACACTCCTCTTTTGAAAACAGGTTTTGAACTTCAAAAGCAGCAAACTAAGAACAATAATAAGCAGAATAAAGATGGCACTTGGTCTTTCTTCAAATCACTTAACTCAAATTCATTAAACTGAAAAAGGATTTACAAGTGTTTGAACAAAGGAAAAACCAAAAGCAAACGTCTAATGAAGCACCCTAAGGCCTTTATATAGGCATACAAATGACTAAGGAACTGCTAAAAACTTAAAACCCTAGTGCTTGATCTTCCAAAAATGCCCTTGAGGTCTTTGTCTTCTTCTTGAATCATGTGACTTTGTTTTGGAGTTATGTAAGAGCTGGCAAGTGTTAAGTTGATCCAAGGGTGTGTATGAAGCTTAAAAAGTAAGCACAAGTCTCAAACGTTGGATTTGCTGGTTAGTTTTTGTTTAGACGTGAAGAGTGGGGCAGGGGAGGGTTGGCATTATCACATGCATGAGAGTGATGGGAGTTTATGGGTTGGGTTATGATTAGAGGGCCATTAATCATCATTCTGGAAATTATTAGGGCTTAATTACAAGAAATTAAGAAATCCCTAATTGTGTTCTTGAGGTGAATAGTGCCAGGTTTGATTTGTTTTTGTGTTGGATTATATTTAAATAAGTGTTAATGGCGCCAAGATTAAATTAATCTTAATCCGGCTGAGTGGATTGGTGAGGTGGAAGAGGGGTGAGTTCTGATTGGAGGAGAGAGTGAGTGGGGTGAGGTGGCACAAGCTGGTTGGTCTAGGTAAGTTTAATGTCTGGACAACTTTAACCCCTCACTTCCTTTCTTCTTGTCATTTGCAAACAAAACTCTATCAGCGCCCATTTAAGCTATATCAACTTTGGACTTTTTACATTTTTGGCCCATAAACTTTTGTAACATGAATTCAGGGGTATTTCTTGCCATATTTCAATTCTTCAAGGGCTGGTTTGGCATTTTCTTCAATGATAATGGTCTTGACTTGTATGATTGTCATCTTGGAGGACTGAAATTGCCAAGTCTTGATAAATGAGGGACCATTTTTGCCAATTGTTGAAAGTTGAGGGTCCTTTTTGTAATTTTGGATTTTCAAAGGACCAAACTTGTCATTTCTTGTACTTTGAAGGACTTCATGATATATTTGACTTTGTGGATGATATTGGTTGACAATTTAGCTTTGTTGAGGGGCTAAACTTGCCAATTCTTCAAAGTTAAGGGCCCTTTTGGTAATTTTGACAAACTTTAGGGACCAAACTTGTAATTATGAGGATACAAGGGTATAAAGTGTCAATTCTTCATAATTGGAGGACCCTTCTTCATAATTCTTCAAATCTTCAAGGGTTGATCTTGGGAAAGTCTTCACTAGGGCTTGGTTCATTGTGCGGCTTCGTTTCCCGTGTTCGTTTTTGCATGATTCTTGTGATCTTTTGTCATTATCTCAATATCCGTACCTAAAATACACAAGCAACAAACACAAGCATATATTTGGGTATTTTGATGATATTTAATGCATTTTAAGCCCTATTTGGAAGATGAGACTATGTATAAAAGCAGTCTCATCACTCCCCCATACTAAACCATTGCCGTGCCCTCACGCAATGCTAGAATAAAGTATCAAAGCATCTCCAAAATTCATTTTATTCACTTTATTGGAATGATAAACTAGCTACACTACTACTATTACTACTACTTGTGTTATAGACATAATGTATGATTTTCATCGCAAAATGGGACGTTTAGGTTCATAGAATAAGAACACGTGAATGCTTCGTTAGAAATAATTTCGTCATCCTCGATTTTCACTCCAATTCCATGCTAAGCGTGCAACGAGATCATTGTCATTATAAGTTAGTAATGCTAACACTACTCGTATGCCCTAATCACGTTCTTATCCTCCCATTATTCCTAAGTTGTATCTCTTATATTTTATAATGTCTTGAATGTTTCACGAGGATACATTGTTTGACTTATGCGATAATAGAGATTTAGGTCTAAAAATAGAGTCCTAACGGTGTAACTAAGACCATCAAATCAATAACCCCTCCTAATAGACGACGATGTTAAAAAATTAAGTTGACAAGAAGAATCGATAAACACGGTTTTATAACGGTTTTGAACATGAGACTTATTACCAAGACTTTTATACGCCCCCTAACGGAAGGGCCTTATTATCTTTGGTTTACCTCCATCTTTTATTCAACTTCGCCATGAAGCTTTTATTATGACTTCGGTCTTGCCTTGCCTTTTATTATCCGCCTCATCGGTGGTTTTATTAGCCAAAGACGTATATCCTCACGCTAAGGCGAATTTTGGATCTTTAAAGCTTCGAAGATTAAGGCTTGATTCACTTTCAATTTTGCATAGATTTTTCGGCCTTGTGGGGCTTCAAATTGTTTGCTTGATTTAGGTGAGCACTTGAAATCTTATTATTGGGTGAAGCTTTTGATTATTAGGGTGCCAATACTTCAAAACCGTGACGCTGGCGATACCTTAATGTCTTCCCAATTTAATTACACGGAAGCTACTAGAAAAGACTAGAAACCCAACAATCCCAACTAAACCGCTAAGTCAATATTTATTAAGCAAAAAAATATTTACATGCGAAGGGAGAATAAGCAAACAACGAGAACACATGAGTTTTTGAAAGAATATGAGTACTCTACGTTTAGCATAGTAACTTATAATTAACCCTATCATTTCTCGTCCTCATTTAAGAGACTTAGCCTAATGTGTAGTTAAGGAATCAAAGCTAAGTGCTCAACACGCACGGTCGAGTCAAAAATTACTCTTATTCTCGCCATCGGAAAATCTACATTCGTGTCTTCAAACACTTATGAAACATGAGAAAAATTTTAAAATTTGGCCATTTTTAGCCTTATTTTGCAATAAAACTATAAACAAAACGATAAACTTTGGAAAGCGTGAAGGTTTGGCAAGGCAAGTATCTATTCACCCCCCCATACTAAAGTTAAACATTGTCCTCAATGTTTCGAGTCTAGGGGTGCAAACACCCCCATACTAAAGACGTAGTCGAATGCCTAATCTAGCATGGAAAGGGTGTAACCATTAAGTAATAGCCGTTTATGAAGTGTGCTAAAAACCTAAGGTTAGAACATCAAAGGATACATCATGGATATTGAGAAATGTCTCCAAAGCAAACGATTGAGTGCTCCCATAAAACGAACACGAGAGGCTCCAATCGTGAAGATCATGATCTAAAAACCACATATCACAAACAACCACGGAACAAAGGTTGGAAGGGCACAAATCCCCACACGTAAGCTACATTAGACTAAGAAAGCGATAATATGTACATAGGATAAGCATGGGACTCCCCCACGAGGCACCTCGTTTTTGATTACCGAGTCATGAGCTCGACTCGATCCCCTCAATACTAATTATCATTGGGGAAGGTGATTTGGTCGAGGTAGTTCAAGGATGGAACTTCCCCACCAAAGTAGTGCTTCAACCTATGTCCATTCACCTTGAAGTTAGGACCATCATCTTGAGCTAGCTCGATGGTCCCATACGGAAACACTTGAGTCACGGTGAATGGACCGGACCAACGGGATTTCAATTTACCGGAAAAGATTTTAAGTCTTGAATTAAAAAGTAAAACTTGATCCCCAATGTTAAAAACCCGGTTTTTAATTTTTGAATCATGCAACTTTTTAGTTTTCTCTTTGTAAATCAATGAATTTTCATAAGCAATATCCCTCAATTCATCCAATTCATTTAATTGCATTTTCCGGTGTTTCCCCGCGGTCTCCATGTCATCATTACAATGCTTTAGGGCCCAATAAGCCTTGTGTTCTAACTCGATAGGCAAATGACAATTCTTTCCATACACAAGCTTATAGGGAGTGCACCCAATGGGTGTCTTATGAGCGGTCCTAAAGGCCCATAAAGCATCGTCTAACTTATCCGACCAAGATTGTCGGTTTTCCCCCACGGATCTCTCCAAGATCCTCTTCAATGCTCGGTTTGAAACCTCGACTTGCCCACTCGTTTGTGGGTGATAAGCCGTAGAAAGACGATGTGTAACCCCATATTTCCTTAGAACCCTTTCAAATTGGTCGTTACAAAAATGGGTTCCACGATCGCTTATGATCGCACGAGGGGTTCCAAACCGAGCAAACAAACTTTTCAAGAACTTAACTACCACACGAGCATCATTAGTGGGCAAGGCCTTCGCCTCCACCCACTTAGATAGGTAGTCAACCGCAACAAGGATGTACTTATTACCACGAGATGATGGGAACGGCCCCATAAAGTCTATACCCCAAACGTCAAAGATCTCACATACTTGAATGATGTTTTGTGGCATTTCATCTTTTTGTGAGGCTTTTCCTTGTCGTTGGCATGCATCACAAGACTTCACAAGGATTTGTGCATCTCGGTAAATAGTAGGCCAAAAGAAGCCGGCATCAAACACCTTCTTAGCCGTGAGATTAGCACCGTGGTGACCACCCGTGGGTCCCTCATGGCAAGCTCTAAGGATGTTAGAAGCTTCGGTGCCAAATACACAACGTCGGATGATTTGATCCGCACAAGTTCGAAACAAGTAAGGGTCGTTCCAAAAGTAGAACTTGACATCACGAAAGAATTTTCGTTTTTCTTGAGTCGTCATACCCTTAACGATGAAGTTACCCGCATGGTAATTTGCAAAATCCGCAAACCATGGGGTAGAAGAATCAAGCTTAGAATTCACTACACCGAGTGTCTCGAGCGGAAATGTTTCGGTGATTTCCTTAGGCTCGTAAACACTTTGGTGAGGATCTTCCAAACGAGAGAGATGATCGGCCGCTAGATTCTCGGCTCCTTTTTTGTCAACAATGGTGTGATCAAATTCTTGAAGGAGGAGAATCCAACGAAGTAATCTCGGCTTTGCATCTTGTTTAGCCATGAGATACTTGATAGCCGAATGGTCCGTATACACTATGCATTTCGTCAAGACGAGGTAAGGTCGGAATTTCTCAAATGCATACACCACGGCAAGGAACTCCTTTTCCGTTGTAGTGTATTTAAGTTGAGCCTCGGTCATCGTCTTGCTAGCATAGTGGATAGGCAAGAAGTGCTTTTCATGACGTTGCCCCAAAACGGCCCCAATAGCGTAATCACTTGCATCACACATAAGTTCAAAGGGGAGGTTCCAATTTGGAGCAACAAGAATGGGAGCTTCGGTAAGTTTCCTCTTAAGGATCTCAAAGGCTCGTACACAATCTTCGTCAAAGACAAAACGTGCCTCTTTTTCAAGAAGATGTGTAATGGGTCGAGAAATCTTCGAGAAATCCTTGATGAATCGTCGATAAAAGCCCGCATGGCCTAGGAAACTCCTAACTCCCTTGACGGTTTTGGGATGAGGTAATTTGGCGATGACGTCTACCTTAGCTTGATCTACCTCAATCCCCGCTTTCGAGACCTTGTGCCCTAAGACGATTCCACTTCTAACCATAAAATGACACTTTTCCCAATTGAGCACAAGGTTGGTTTCCTCACAACGTTTTAACATTCTCTCAAGGTTCGACAAACACGAAGTAAAGGAATCACCAAACACGGAAAAGTCATCCATGAAGACTTCCATCGTCTTCTCGATCATATCATGAAAAATAGCCATCATGCATCGTTGAAAAGTTCCCGGTGCATTGAAAAGTCCGAATGGCATTCTACGATAGGCAAACGTTCCATATGGACACGTAAACGTAGTTTTTTCTTGATCACGAGGATCGATGGGAATTTGGAAGTAACCGGAAAAACCATCTAAAAAGCAATAGAAATCGTTTCCCGCAAGACGCTCCAACATTTGGTCCATGAAGGGCAAGGGAAAATGGTCTTTTCGAGTGGCTTCATTCAACTTACGATAGTCTATGCACACTCTCCATCCGGTCACGAGTCTTGTGGGAATTAACTCGTTGGCATCGTTTGGCACAACGGTCATCCCTCCCTTTTTAGGGACACAATGAATAGGACTCACCCAAGGGCTATCGGAAATAGGGTAAATCATTCCCGCGTCAAGGAGTTTAAGGACCTCCTTTTTGATGACGTCGTGAATTTTGGGGTTCACCCTCCTTTGACTTTGGATTGTTGGCTTGAAATCCTCCTCCATTAAGATTTTGTGGGTACAAAACTTGGGATCGATCCCCTTAATGTCGGATAACTTCCACGCAATCGCCCCTTTGTGAGCCTTAAGAACATCGACAAGTGCGGTTTTTTCATCATTCGAAAGTTCCTTCGCAATAATAACCGGCAACTTGTCGTCCTCCTCCAAATAGACATATTCGAGGTGAGGAGGTAAATCTTTCAACTCGAGAATAGGTGGTTCCTCAAGTGAAGATTTAGGTTCGATACTCATAACCTCCTCGGGTGGAGGAAATGGGAAATCGTTAAGAAAATCCTTGATAATCGAGAAGTCCTCATCGTTGTCGAGGTCTTCGTCACAAGTACGTGGAACATTGCATTCTTCCAACGTAAAACCACCACCTTCAAAAGGAGTGAAGGTTGGTGTCGAGTCATCAAGAATTGGATCCAACATAGTGGGATTGCCACTAGTTTCTTCATCACCAAAACCTAGAACTTCTTGTGAAAATTCCTCGCAAACCACGTCAATCATATCAACGAGGTTTATGGTTGCAACGGAATAAACATGAGAAATTTGAGAGTTTTGAGTTGCGTTTATAACAAGTTCCTCGTCGTTGAAACGTAAGGTGATCTTTCTAGCATGCACATCGATCAAAGCCATAGACGTATCTAAAAACGAACGACCTAAAATAAGAGGAACTTGAGGATCCGTGGGGATGTCAACAACAATGAAGTCTACGGGATAGTAGAACTTCCCCACTTTCACAAAAACGTCTTCCGCCAATCCACATGCAAGAATCGTGGAATGGTCGGCCAACTCAATAGACATTCGTGAAGGAGTAAGATTAGGAAGATTGAGCGACTTGTAGATTGCAAGTGGCATCAAGTTAATGCTAGCACCAAGATCGGCCAAGGCGAAGCATTCTTCCATGTCTTGGATTGCACAAGGGATCAAAAATTTACCGGGATCACCGACTTTTTGAGGTATGCGATTAAGATAAACCGACGAACAACTAGACTTTTGTTGTAATTTCTCCTTGTTGTTCAACATACTCTTAAAGTTAGCGGCAAATCGAGGCATCATGACCAAGGCATCGGCGAAACTCACATTAAAGTGCAAATCACGAAACATTTTCATAAAAAGCTCAAATTGGTAATTGTCGCGCTCTTGACGTTTCTCCTTCCTAAGTCTCGATGGATATGGCAAAGGTGGTGTGGGTTGAGGCATAGTAGGCATAGCCTTTGGAATCTCGGGTTCCAATGATGGTAATGGGTCAACCGTAGGTGTGGTATGAGCGGTACTTCGTGGGATTGGGACATGCTCCTTTTGGACCACCACCTCGGGTTCTTCCTCAATTGCTTCCTCCGTAGGAGCAATTGGTTGAGGAATCGGCTCCTTAAGTGTCTTACCACTACGTGTGGTAATCACTTTCATCTCACCCTTAGGGTTGGATATGGTGTTACTAGGAAGACCACTTGACGACGGTTTACACATTATTGCCTCAAACATAGACGAGATTTTATCTTCAAAATTAGATTGCCTCAATACGGCTTCGGTTTGCCTTTTCTCGGCCTTAAGCATCTCTTGTTTAATCTCATGTTGCCCTTGTTCCATTTTTTGTTGGTTTTGTTGCAACCTAGTGACATTTCCTTCCATCTTGTTGGTGTGGATTTTAAGTTCATTAGCTAACTCATTTTTCAACTCTTTCTTCAAGTCGTTTTTGAACTCGGATCTTAGGCTAATTATTTCTCTTTGAATGTTGTCAAACCTAGCATCATTACCACTAGCATATTCAACAAACTCACTTGGAAGATCTTTCAATGTTTGCAAACTCTTGTTGTTATTTTGAAAATCATTTTTGTTTGAAACTTGATTATTAGCCCCTTGATTCCCATAATTTCCCTTGTTATAATTGTTCTTAAAACCAACTTGATTGTTGCGATAGTTGTTAGCATTTTGATTTGATCCAAAACCCGGTGGAGTCATTTGATTAGATCGGGAAACTTGACCGTTTTGGTTGTAATTTCCCGTGGCCGCAAAGGCACTCGAAGTGTTACCACCGTTGGTAATGCACTCGGAGAAATCATGACCTCCACCACAATACATGCAAGAAACCTCAACCGCTTTAACCGTAGCGGGAGCACTTGGTTCACCAACTTTAAACTCAATCAAAAGTCCTTTCAACTTATCAAAAATCTTGTTTTCCAAGTTCGCCTCAATTTGGCAAGCATCGATGGTATTAGACAAAGAAGGTGAAGCCGAAGACGAAGCCTTTCGAACACTAGACGTGCTACGAGGACTATACACCTTAGATCTATTTTCAATAATCACCAAAGCTTCCTCAACCGTTTTACACAAAAAATTACCACCCGCGGCGGCATTCAAATAATCCCTTTCATGATCATTAAGTCCATTGTAAAACGTGTCAATTTGATGCAAATCGGAAAAACCGTGATGAGGACATTCATGTAACATTTCCTTAAACCTATTCCAAGCCGTTGAAAAACTTTCATTAAATTCTTGTGAAAACTTTGAAATCTCGTTTTTCAAGTGCGTAGTCTTAGAGGGCGGAAAAAATTGGTTCACAAACTTAGACACGAGATCCTTCCACGTCAATATAGAATTGGGTGGCTCTTTCTCTAACCAAATTTTTGCGGGCCCCGCTAAGGAATACGGAAAAAGCATCATCTTAATCGAGTCGTTTGAAACATCCTTAAACTTGCAAGTAGCGGTAAGACGATTGAATTGGCGGATATGGTTGTGAGGATTGTCCTTCTCATCACCACGGAATTTGTTGTTTTGAATCATGGACAACAAACCCGTCTTAACCTCAAAATTCTCCGCAAGGATAGCGGGAATCACAATCGCTTCTCCATAACCCTCGGTGGGTGCTTGAAGTAACTCCATCATAGTTCGATTCGCCATGGTTGGTGCTTCTCTTACAATGGGTTCGTCAATAGGAGACTCCTCACTAGAATTGTTTGGAGTGATGGATTTGTTTTTTCGTTTACGAGCACGTCTTGCTTGATTTCGAGTTAGCATAAACGTCACGTACAACGAGGGGACGAGCAAAGAAGATTCTTTTTGGTGTTTTGTATTTTTTTTAATTTTTTGTGGTTTTTGATTGTATTAACCTTTTTTGGAGCTTGGTGAAATGTATTAAGTAGACAATGAGTCCACAAATCTCCTCACTAATCAAATCTCTTGATTAACGAAGCCTCAAGGAATGAAAACGAACACGTGGAGTGAACGCCTTCGATGACTTTAGAGCGATGGTGGAACACCAAATCGTTCAAGAGGGTTTAATCAAATTGAAACCAAGAAAATATATATGATACTTAGTAATACTTTGGGCGGCAAAACCCTCGATTCACTCTCACAATCAAATACTCACAAGCAAGCGGGGAAACGAGGCGGCGCGAAGCACTTAAGAGCCTTTTTCCTTAGGATATATTTTATAATATCCGCCTTATACCCACCTTATAGTTTGTATTTTCAAGATTAAGCTTCACGAAAGTATTTATCTATTTTTGCCTTTTTCTTTGGTTTGAGATTCGAATACAATGATTGGGTAATGACCTCCCAAGTCAAGGTTGTGATTGCTCACGTATTTGGAGTACTTGTGTATTTATTGTTCTACGTATACAATATAGTAATAATATTCACACAAAAACCAAAAAACGATAATACGTATTAGTAGAGTGCTACTAATACAAATACTAATTATGGTTAGTATAAAAACAACAATGCCAAATCAAAACACAACACGCCTCCCCGGCAGCGGCGCCAAAATGATGTTGGAGTTTTGCAACTCTTTAGGAAAAGAGAGCAATAAATAGGGCAAGTGAGCACGACGATTTAGGAAAACCGTGTGTGAATGACCCAATTAAGTTCGTTCTCAAGGAGGCTAGTGTGTTATGTGTGTAATGACTTGGATTAATTTGTGATTATATTTAAGAAAAGAAAAATAGAAAAGGGATTAGAAAAGAATGACGGTTATGAAGACGGATTAAACTAAGTCTAAAAAGGCGTACACGTAAAGTCGTAAAAACCACCAAAATTAAAATTTAACCCTAAAAATTCCTAAAAATCACCAAAAATCCTTAATAATAATCTAAGAGTTTACAAAAAATCAAAACTTGCAAAAACCTTTTAATTAATTAGATAATGACTTTTTAATGCTAATTAAAGCCCTAAAAATCAAAATTAATTATTAAAAAGCCCTAAACAAGATTTTCAAGTTTGTAAACCTCAAAAATACTCTAATTAAGCTAAAAACTATTTTTCAAAATTTTAAAACCAACTTAAACTATTTTTAAATAATTAAAAACTCCTAAAATCAATTAAATCTTAAATTAATTATAATAAATAATTAAAAGACTTAAAAAATATTTGGAAAGTTGCAAAAATCCTAATTAAGTATTTAGAACCTAGGAAAAATATAAAAACCTAAAAAAATCAGACTTTTAATTTTTAATAATAAAATAATATTAAAATAATATTAAAAATCCAAAAATTATAAAAAATTCTAAAAACTTGCAAACTAGCTTAATTTAACCTAAATAACTCAGAAATGAAAGTGAAATTACCTAAATACCCCTATTGGGCCTAGAAAATGGGCCAAACCCTAAACAGTCCCTTATTGGGCTTAATTAAGGCCCAATAAGAAAAAGTGCTCAAAATAAGCTCAAAAAGCACAGGTTGACTCAAAATTTGATTTTAAACAACTTTTTCCAAAGGCCCAAAAGCTGAAAATGTGAAATAAGCTAACTTATAATAAGCAGCTTATTCTTAATGGGCTTTTTGGCCCATTAAGCTATAAGCTGATGCCATAAGCTAAAATTTAACACACAACCTTCTTTTGACCTAACAAAGACTTCTGTAAAAAGAAATTTCAAATAAGACCACTCAATAAGCTAGAAACAAGTCAACAACTTATTCACAAAACGACAAAATAGTCGTTTTTATGATCTAGACCACCTTAGAAGCTGATTCAAGTTGCAAAATGTTTCTTTTGACAAAACTAAGCTTAAAAACCAAAGAACTTTCAAATAAGCACACTCAATAAGCTGGAAAATCAAATAAGCACTTATCTTAAAAGTCAAACAAGTTGGTTTTCTAGTGAAAAGTCAAAGTCAAAGTCTGATAAGCTCCAGTTCACTTAAATGGGTCAAATAATGAAGATCTATTACAAAAAATAAGTTGTTGCAAGTCAGAATAAGCTAGAATAGCTTATTGATAAGCTGATGATAAAATTGCACTAGCAGGGGCTAGTTTTGGATGTTGAGCAGTGGGAACTTTTCCCACTGCTTGACTATTTTGACTTGTTGTCTTTAGTGACTTTTTCTTGGATTCAGTTTTCACAAAGGCACCCAATTGATCTTTGGATCAAAAGGAGTCAATAACAAGCAAAATAACACAATCACAAACAGCCAATTGATACAGTTTAATCAATTTATCACCAGATATAGCACAGACATGAGCAATGAGCAGTTTAGCATTCAAGAGCAATTTTAGCACAAATCAGCCAACCAAATTCAACCAAATGCACACACAAGCTATAATAAACTCTAATAAGCAAGTCTAAACAGGTTTCATGCACTGGTTCAAAGAATTAAGCAAGATCCAAGCTATGAAAGTTACTGATGAACACTACACATGCAGTTTTTAACTTTTGCTGATGTATTTGACACACAAGCCAATTTCAACACCTCAAATCTTTCAAACAGGTTATGTTAACTTTGTTTAAACCACTTTTATCCCTAAGCATGCATACACACTAAGTGTTCCCAAAATCCTAGGTCAAAACAAGCAGAAACAAGGTCTATATAGCAGATTGATCAATTCAAGTGTTCAAACCCAATAACTTGCAGCAAAATACTCTCAAACAAAGGTATAACAGATACAAAGCATAAACAACACTTTCCCTTAACACAAAATCAGATTACAAGCATAAATCAGTAGACCCAAACACCCCTTTAACTTTTTCAAATCAAGATTTTCAAAAGCAAAACAAGATTTCAGGCCAACCAAGCATCAATTAACACTCAAACAAGTCTAATAAACAGATTCAAGCAAGAACAAGCCACAAAATTCACAAGAACAACAGTTTCATACAAATATCACCAAAAATCACAATTTATGCAGATTTGGAGATTAAGTAAGCAAACCTCATGGATGTACATCCACACCCACGAATTTTGAGCTTATGTGCTAGCAAGAACAAGCACAAGCTTCCACAAAAGCCTGCTAAGATTCAACAAGGGTTAAGCACAATAACATGAAAAATCAGAAACTTGGAAAAATCTTGATTGATGCAAACTTGTTACCCCACACTTGATTATCCCCAAGTTATAAGCCTCACCACACCTTAACCAACTCAGTTAGGATGCTATGATCAGCCCTATAGCCCAAGAATTCCAAGATTGGAACAAGACTTAGCAAAATATCAAGAAAATGAGGAAAATATGCAAACTTGTGCACACTCCTCTTTTGAAAACAGGTTTTGAACTTCAAAAGCAGTAAACTAAGAACAATAATAAGCAGAATAAAGATGGCACTTGGTCTTTCTTCAAATCACTTAACTCAAATTCATTAAACTGAAAAAGGATTTACAAGTGTTTGAACAAAGGAAAAACCAAAAGCAAACGTCTAATGAAGCACCCTAAGGCCTTTATATAGGCATACAAATGACTAAGGAACTGCTAAAAACTTAAAACCCTAGTGCTTGATCTTCCAAAAATGCCCTTGAGGTCTTTGTCTTCTTCTTGAATCATGTGACTTTGTTTTGGAGTTATGTAAGAGCTGGCAAGTGTTAAGTTGATCCAAGGGTGTGTATGAAGCTTAAAAAGTAAGCACAAGTCTCAAACGTTGGATTTGCTGGTTAGTTTTTGTTTGGACGTGAAGAGTGGGGCAGGGGAGGGTTGGCATTATCACATGCATGAGAGTGATGGGAGTTTATGGGTTGGGTTATGATTAGAGGGCCATTAATCATCATTCTGGAAATTATTAGGGCTTAATTACAAGAAATTAAGAAATCCCTAATTGTGTTCTTGAGGTGAATAGTGCCAGGTTTGATTTGTTTTTGTGTTGGATTATATTTAAATAAGTGTTAATGGCGCCAAGATTAAATTAATCTTAATCCGGCTGAGTGGATTGGTGAGGTGGAAGAGGGGTGAGTTCTGATTGGAGGAGAGAGTGAGTGGGGTGAGGTGGCACAAGCTGGTTGGTCTAGGTAAGTTTAATGTCTGGACAACTTTAACCCCTCACTTCCTTTCTTCTTGTCATTTGCAAACAAAACTCTATCAGCGCCCATTTAAGCTATATCAACTTTGGACTTTTTACATTTTTGGCCCATAAACTTTTGTAACATGAATTCAGGGGTATTTCTTGCCATATTTGAATTCTTCAAGGGCTGGTTTGGCATTTTCTTCAATGATAATGGTCTTGACTTGTATGATTGTCATCTTGGAGGACTGAAATTGCCAAGTCTTGATAAATGAGGGACCATTTTTGCCAATTGTTGAAAGTTGAGGGTCCTTTTTGTAATTTTGGATTTTCAAAGGACCAAACTTGTCATTTCTTGTACTTTGAAGGACTTCATGATATATTTGACTTTGTGGATGATATTGGTTGACAATTTAGCTTTGTTGAGGGGCTAAACTTGCCAATTCTTCAAAGTTAAGGGCCCTTTTGGTAATTTTGACAAACTTTAGGGACCAAACTTGTAATTATGAGGATACAAGGGTATAAAGTGTCAATTCTTCATAATTGGAGGACCCTTCTTCATAATTCTTCAAATCTTCAAGGGTTGATCTTGGGAAAGTCTTCACTAGGGCTTGGTTGATTGTGCGGCTTCGTTTCCCGTGTTCGTTTTTGCATGATTCTTGTGATCTTTTGTCATTATCTCAATATCCGTACCTAAAATACACAAGCAACAAACACAAGCATATATTTGGGTATTTTGATGATATTTAATGCATTTTAAGCCCTATTTGGAAGATGAGACTATGTATAAAAGCAGTCTCATCAATGATTGTCTCATGGCTTACGATTTTACGTTTATTTTCGTTCTAGGATGTTTTGCAAGAGCTTGAGAGACCAAACCCAAGTTTAGTATAACTCTTTATTCTCATACAGACGTTTGACGTCACATTTCACGTCTCACCTTATAGCGTTCGGTGTTACCTCCTTAGTTATACCATGTTCACGACATGTTACACGTATTATTGATCACCATATGTTTTCTCTTATTACAGTCACCATATCTCCACGTATCACGTTCACAATTGTTCACGTATCACGTTCACAATTGTTCGCGTAGTACGTTTCAGTATGTCTCGCGTATTATTGCTAAGACGGGACTAATATCAGTTAGTCTAAGTTAGTTTATATCATAACGTTTCATTTACACATGCACGTTAATTCTTATCCACTCGATCAGATTCATGCTGATCTATCTTATGTTGATGAACCAAAAAGTTTCTTTATGGTCAACCAGAAGTCATGAAGACTAATATTGTTATTTCCGCCAAGACCGTTTAGAGGAACATTCTGGGCGGGAAGCCACTTGGAACAGAGGAGTACATCCGGACTTCTTATCCGTTTTCTCTTATCGATTAGATACGTCCTCTCAGTCACGTCACGTTCCATGTCCTTTCAAGACATGTCACATTCCATGTTCCTTCTACCATGTCACCTGCATGTCCTTTTATCTTACATACCCTCTCAGTTTGATTCGGGTATGTTTCTCTTTCAGTTTACTTTATCTATAATCCGGGGACGAATTATTCTTTTTAGGGGGGAAGAGTTGTAAAACCCGCATGTTTTTACCATGAACAGTACACTAATAATCTTACGTACAAGATTACAACTTTCCTTATATAACATGAACACGAATCACGAATATTAATTACAAGAATTACGTACGTGCTATTACACGATAAGTATTAAGTATGTATTAATACAAGATAATTATTATCAATAATAATTATAATCACGAACATGAAATCATGAACGTAAGAATCACGAACACATAAATATGTATTTACGTATATTATTATTACGATTACGTACAAGTATTTATAATAACACGAATAAATTATAATAGCGTAACAATACAAACGTACGACACGTAATTATTAAGCATGAAAAGGTTCGAGTTTCCCTTGTGGGCCCCACCTACCCATGGACACAAAGAAAGGAAACGGCCCTTATGACCCAACCCACTTCACAAAAATATGTCAGGAAGGTTAATCATTACATTTTCATTTATCACATTTTCAAAACAAAGCAAAAACCCTAGCAGACCTCTTGGTGGCCGCCGGTTCTGGTTATGCCACCAGCAGCACCCAAAAGGAGAACGTGATGTTCTGGTTATGCCGCCATCAGTACCCAAAAGGAGAACGTGATGTTCTGGTTATGCCGCCAGCAGCACCCAAAAGGAGAACGTGACGTTCTGGTTTAGCCGCCCGTAGCAAGCCAAAAGGAGGACGGGGTTTTAATTTTAATTATTGATTAGGAGTGTGTTCGTGAGATCAAGATTTATTCATTCCACGTGTTTTGGGTAATCCAAAAACCTTTCTTTCTAGTTTTTTTTATTTTTTTATGAACATGTGATCATAGGAACAATTAATTAAGATTATTTAACATGTTAAAATCATGGTGGGTAATAATAAAGGTTGTTTTCGGGTTTTGGTGTTCGGCCGCCACACAACCGAGAGTCCTACGACTCTCGGTGTCACTTGGTTCGCACCACCACACGAGACAAAGGTCTCGGTGGTGTTGGGTTACGGTCGGCAGCAGGGAACAAGGCACCCCGACTCACGTCGGGGGTGTCCTTGTGGTTGGTTTAGGTCACGATAGCCACAACCCCACAACCGGCCAAAGCCGGTGGCTATTTATGGTAATAAGGGGGAACCACGGGCAGGCAGGGGGAACCACCGGCAATTGCCGGTGGGAACCCGTTTGTGGTCAGCGACTGTGCGAGCAGGACAAGACCACCGGCAGCAGCCGGTGGCAACTTGCCGAGAGCAGGGGCAACCGGCTTAGGCCGGTTTGCCACTGTTTTCGGGGGTGTTGGTTCACGGGTTTTCACGGGTTTGGTTCACGGCACGGTTTAATAAATAATACATGGGATCGGGTTAATTATTTTTACAAGTTTAATTAGTTTACATGTGCATATATTTTTTTCAAGTTAATTAAAATAATTTAACATGATACCTAATTAATTTAATTAAAACATGACTTAGGTTGATTATTAATAATACATGATTATAACCTAAGTATTTTATTATTTGAATTAGACTATAGTAATTAATTAATTATTAAAACATGACATGTAATTAATTAATTATCATGACTTAGGTTATATTAATACATGTTTTAACCTAAGTATTTTATACACTTAATTTAATTAAATCATGTTTATATTTAATTAAATCTTATAACCAATAGTTTATTTAATTTACATGTTATAAGTAATAAACTATACTATTAATCACATGACTTAGTATATTTAATCAGTAAAACTAAGCTTATATTATTAGCTTATAAATTTAGCTTAATTCTAAATATGGAAACTTTCTATTTCAGGAAACTTACTATTTTTTAAAACTTTCTATTTTTAGAAACTTATTCTATTTTAAGAAGTAAATCTATTTTTGGAAACTTTCTATTTTAGGAAACATGCTATTTTTAGAAAGTTACTTATTATTACACTACAAGTGTAATAATACAAGAATATCAGTTAATACTTAATCATTAGGCTTAAAACACATGATAAAAGCAGTGTAACATTAAAATCAGTAAAATAAGACCAAAACATATATAACGAGTCAAGACATACTATAATCAGTTACGTACGCAGTATACAGTATACTTATACTCGTATCCTTCTATGTAGCATTAGTGAGATCGAAGTAGGACTCTCTTCCGTTCGTCTGCTTTGTTCACTGGACTTAAGGTACGGATTTCCCATCCTTCAGTAAGGACAATCTATTCCTTCATTAGGATTTCCCATATGTAGCCAACTGTTTTCCCCAGTAGTTACAGACTAAATGCTTATGTTTTATTAGTTACCTTAGCCATATACATACATGACCAGTTCACCTAGTTATGGAGGTACCATAACCATAACACTAGAGGCACTAGTGTTATGACTTCACTACGGCGAAGTGATAGCTGGTGGCGTCCCTTTTCAGTTATTTGGCCATTATATTATTATATTATCATGTGGGGCGTATGGTTGCATCCTAGTTACATGTTTCAGTCAGGAGTTCATGGTGAATGTGGTGTGTGCCTTGCATCCTTCACAAAGAGTTGATCCCTCCTACCCATTTACCAGTTAATTAGAGGCAACCCCTCTAATTGCATGATGAGGTCTCCCCTCCAAGTATTCATGCACGTTGTTGACCTCGTGACCTATATTGGCTTTTAGTACATTAACTAATATAGATTTCCTAAGTAACTTAAGTTATGTTTTCAGAACTAAAACCAGTTAACATGACAAACAACTAGGTTTTCCAGGACTTATACATTTCCGCTGCTATTAGTCTTATTTATGTTTCAACCATTCATACTATGTCATATATCCGTGCACTGAGCGTTATTGCTCAGCCGTTACTTTCCTTTCCATGTCCCAAAACGGCAGGTACCCAAGGACAGACTCGAGCATTTGGAGGACATGCATAGGATGGAAGCTGACATAGACTTCTTCTCCTTTTGCCTTCATATACTTATGCTTGTTTAGTCTTTCATTCATTTCATTTACTTTATTTATGTTTTGAACTTATTTTGGGAACCGATGTTTGATTCCGGTTTTCCCTATGGTCATGTATGTTTTACTAAATATTACCTTGCATGCTTTGATGACACGCCATAATTACGCGTAACGGTCCACTTATCAAAGTGGGGTGTTACATAATTTCTCATCATTTTAGGGACCCATTGTGTAATTTTGAGTTTTACAAGGGTTTAAAATGACAAGTCTTCAATAGATGAGGGACCAATCTTGACAAATCTTCAAACTTCAAGGACTTGATTGAAAAATCATGTTTCGGTCCGGTTCTTTGTGCGGCTTCGTTTCCGTGTTTGTTTTTGCTTGATTCTTGTAATCTTTTTGTGAATTCACGATATCCATACCTAAAATACACAATGAACAAACACAAGCATATTTTGGGGTATTTTATGACATTTTTAACCGTTTTAAGCCCGATTTGGACGATGAGACTATGTATAAAAGCAGTCTCATCAGATGTGAAGACGACATTTCTCAATGGTGAACTCAAGGAAGAGGTCTATGTTCAACAGCCAGATGGTTTTGTGAATTCTACATATCCTAATCACGTGTACAAGCTTAAGAAGGCTCTTTATGGGTTGTAGCAAGATCCACGCGCGTGGTATGATCTATTGTCACAATTCCTCATTACGCAAGGCTTCGCTAATGGCAAGGTGGATCCCGCGCTGTTTATTCAGAAACGAGGTAAAGATATGATTATGGTACAAATATATGTTGATGATATCATATTTGTTGTTTCGACCCAAACCTTATCGGATGAGTTTGGGACACTCATGTCTTCCAAGTTTAAGATGTCAATGATGGGAAAGGTATCATTTTTCTTAGGACTTCAGATATCTCAGAGTCTCAGAGGCATCTTTATCAAGCAATCCGAGTATGCCCTTGAATCGCTTAAGAAATATAAGATGGAATCTTGCCACCCCGTGGATACTCCAATGGTCGAACGAACTAAGCTAGATGCAGATCCACATGAGATTGTCGTTGATCCAATACTTTGTCGTGGAATGATCGGTACCCTTATGTATATCACAGCTAGTCGACCTGATCTTCAATTTTATATATGTATGTGTGCTCGGTATCAAACTAGGCCTACTGAGTTACACTTAGCTGCTGTTAGACGGATCTTTCGGTATATTAAAGGAACCATTAATCGGGGACTTTGGTATTCGAAGGACTCTTTGATTGAACTTACGGCATATGCAGATGCAGATCACGCGGGTTGTCAATATACAAGGCGTAGCACGAGTGGAACTTTGCAACTACTAGGAGATCGACTAATCAGTTGGGCATCGAAAAGGCAGAAAAGCGCTGCAATTTCAAGTACATAATCAGAATACATAGCTATGTCCAGTTGTTGTGCTCAAATTCTTTGGATGATATCGCAATTAACCGATTATGGTCTAGGTTTCAACAAAAATCCGATGTACTACGACGAAAAAAGTGCAATTGCCTTATGCTGCAACAACGTTCAACTCTCCTGGTCGAAGCATATTGACATTCGCTACCACTTTATCAAGGAGCAAGTGGAAAATGGAGTGATCGAGCTTTATTTTGTCAGTTTTGAGTATCAATTGGCGGATATTTTCACGAAGGCTTTAGATCGCGCTCGAATTGAATTTTTGGCCGACAAGCTAGGATTGAGAACTTTCTCGCCCGAGACTCTTAAGGAACTGGCAGATGAAGCGAAAGAATAGTGGTGGTAAACTATTCTTCGTATCCTTGGTGATCATTTGTATATATTGTTTATATTTTTATCCACAAAAGCAAAATACAAAAATATAAAACCATATAAAAACCATAAAAATTAAAATATTCATAAAAATCCAAAAATATTTTTACTTTATTTTTCAAAGGCATGTCTTTTGGTACGATAATATTTACGGCCTTAGAAATGTTGATTATTATTGACACGACGCCATAAATAGAGTTCGTACAAAAGTTGTAAATATTTCATAAAAACATGCCTATATGGATTGTAGTTATTTCAGACTGCAACCCGCTTTTCATATTAAAGTCAAGTATTTCTTATGAAAGCTTTGGCTCAACAACGGAAATTAATGTTCTCGGGCATGGTTTACTTTATAACCATGTAAGGGATTGTGTTTACGTTATAACAGAATCTAACACGGATATATGTACGCTTCAGTGCATTTATTTGTTAAAACAAGAGAAATCTTGTTTTTATGAAGTTATCATCTCTACATCGTAGAAATCTACAATTGGTACCTATATACTCGACGATGCGACTACTCAAACGACGACTACAGATCTTTCAATAGAAAATGCGTCAACTATTGAGGGGGAGCAATTGTCAAGCATTCAGAATCTTTGATGCCGAAAGTGCTAAGCTCACAAACTAGTGTCAAGACAACGATACCAATCGTACATGTGGTGCTAAGAGATGACTTCAGATGTGACGAGGCGACCAACATTTGCCGACAAGAACCATGTGATCTTATCATATGATTTTCTCATCAATCAGGTCCAACCATGTCAATTTATTCGTATATGGTGAATATGCGAGTATTTTACAAATCGGTATCATATCTCACACATTAGTATCATGAAGATAAAATGGACTTGCATTTTTCTTCCCATAAACTTTGTTCAAACTTTATTAAATCAGTTGATATCAATAATATCGGTTGGGTTAATATTTTTAATATGGGGGAGAAAATGTGATATAATATGGGAAATGATTAATCAAAAATGGTTTGACTTAATGTGACGGCTCATCCCGACATGTGTGAAATGTTTTCGAATATCATGGCATATGGTAAGGGAGAGCAAAATGGATTTGCTATATCAAAAATGGATTTCATGGTGATTTATGCTTACTCACAAACCATTTATTTCACGATGATGAAGATTGTGATGACAAAAGGATGGTAGGATAGGTCAAGTCCAATGATTCATCCAAAACCGGAGGAATATTCCCAAGGACATTCCATAGCTAGAAATAGTAGTCCTTAGGAAAGATGGGGAAAGATTGTGAACGTAGCTGAATGCCGACCAAGTACTTAAGTTAGCACTGGAACAATCACAACAAGGTGCTAGTTATGACGTATTGGTAAGCATTGAAGGGGCTGAAGAATGAAAAAGAATTGTAAAGATAAAAGGCTCTAAAGAAAGAAGCCCTCCTTACAACTTAGGCAGAAACCGGGTCAACACACATGCTATTGGGATTATTTTAATGATTCTCGATATTGAAGGTAGAGATCATGGACCCAGTGATGCAATGCACAACCCATCCCAGCTAACTCAGATATCTCTCAAAAGATATTTGTTATAATCACACGGAGATCAACACGTTATCTATCGATTTATTCACTCCGAATAAATTGGTATTGAAATGGTGGCACTCCTCTCCAGCCTCCGATCACTAAAATCCAAAATACACGATCGAGTCTAGAGCCATTTGAGATCATCAAATATCTCATTAGGACACATTCCATATTTCATTGCTTCTTCACACTCTATAAAAAGTAAGAAAGATATTAAGAGTCATACGCAAAATCTTCATGATCTTGCCTGAACATCCGAGTAATACGCAAGTATTTACGATGAAGATGGAAATCCTTCTTGAGCGAACATTAAAAAGGTCATGGTAGGTGACTTGTACGATTCTTTATGAATCAAACTTGTGATAACTGGAAAGCAACGGTGGTTTAATTCTTAACTGAAACTAAACACGTTCCAGACCTCTACGCAATATCTTAGTGATCTTGTCGGAACACTCAGAGTGACACTCTTAAGTGTTTACAGTGATGAGTGGAAATCCTTCTAGCGTTAACATCAAACAACACTTGGTAGGTAACTTGCAAGATTCAATACGAATCGAGCTCGTGACAACTAGAAAGCAACGATTGTGTGATTCTTTAATGAATCAAACTTGTTCCATAAATCAAAATTTACAGCTTTAATCATGAGGATAATCTTATCCAAATGATTCACTCTTTACGTTCGTAGTCAGCTTTGGACGGTTGACTAAAGAGAATGGGTTTACCCACGAAATCTTGTCGAGGAGATTTTTAATTAAATCTACCTGCCACAAGTACGATATTTAATATCGTCCAACGGTCTTCACCGACCGGAGGTAAAATGCTACTGAATTAGAATGAAATGTTCAAAGCCATTTCGTTCGTGTCTACTTATGTTACTACATTTGAAGACGGTGGCGTTGCGGAATCCAAGAAGAAGTCGTCCCCGCATGCTTATATTTAACAAATTCAAGAAAGCCTAAAAGTCAAGTCTTCCACTGTATCTAACTTGAAGCTTTCAAGGATTACAAAGGTATAAGTATGTGGGAAATGATGTCGCGAAGAAGCGAAGATCACAAGTGATGATGCACAAGATCAAGGCAAGAGATAAATGTTCAAGACTGATATCAAAGATCACATCAACATGTTCACCAGAAAAGAAAAAGAAAAGAAATACGAAGACTACGAGCTCAAGACAAGCATAGTATGCTAGATTTATTTTATTATTGTAACTCGGGTAACGCCCTTGTTTGGAGTGACCTCCCTTATAGGGAGACTGTTGGAAATACGTTTTTACGTATTTAGGAAGATTCGTCACTCCGACAATATATTAATTAGTAGCTCGTAGTCTAGTTACTTTACATTAGTTAAACAAGGAAAAGCCCGGTCCATGTTATATATGACCGGCCCAACTTGTAAGCCCAAACCCATCTCATAGGCTTGGTATATAAACCCTCTCCTTAGTTGGAGAGGGTGTGGTTCACATTGTTTTTCACATAGTTAAAATTTGTTTTATTCATACTTTCTCTCTCTAAGTGTGTGTGTTCTCACCATCTATCTATCTCTTTCTCTCTCTAGAATATAAGCAAGATTTACAATATCCTACACTCTCTCAGCTCACTAACCTCATTTTCAAGCTTAGTTCTAGTTGATTTTAGCACTTTGTTCTTTTCAATGAATTTAAGGCTAAGTTTGTGTAAGTTATTGTATTGGCCTTCTAATTCGATATCATCTTGAGAAGAACTATTATTGCTATAATAATCAGCTTCGGAACGTACCTCTTTAGAAGTGTGAGCTATAAGACATTTCTCATCTTTGGGGTTTTCATCGACATCTTCAACGCTATCGCTCCATGAACCTCCAACGAACGTCGTGTGGTTCTTGTCGCGTGAAGGCTTAGGGCAATCACCGATGAAATGATTCGGATCACCACATCTAAAGCATTTCCTATCACCTTTATCATCCTTGGTAAATCGGTTTTTGGAGAAGGGTTTCTTGTCGTTGTTTGGTTGCCTCACGTGTTGACTTCGTCTCTTGAAGAACTTCTTGAAGTCTCTAACCGCCATGGCATATTCCTCATCATCACTATCTGAGGAGCTTTCATGGTCACTTTGCGCCTTCTTGGCCTTAAATGCTAGAGACTTTCTTTCACTCTTGGTTTTCACCATTTCCGAGTCCTTCAAAATTATCATCTCATGAACACTCAAGTTGCAAATGAGTTCATCAAGTGATAATGTGGTGAGATCCTTTGATTCTTCAATCGCCGTGACTTTGGCTCTCCACTTTGGATGCAACGCCCTAAGAAACTTCCTAACATTGTTCTTGCTAGAAAAACCTTCATCAAGTGCTTTTAGACTAGTAATAATAGTGTTAAATCTAGCAAATGCACTATCAATAGTTTCATCTTTTAAGATGAAAAATTGTTCATATTGTTTAACAAGAAGATTGATTTTACTTTCTTTGACTTGGCTATTACCTTGGTGGGTTACTAAAAGAGTGTTCCAAATATCTTTAGCGGTCTCATACATAAAACTCCTTTCGTACTGGTTCTTTGGTAAAGCATTATAAATCACCATTTTAGCCTCGTTATTTTTAGCAAGTTTCCTTTTAGTGTCATCATTAGCTTTTTCAAAAGTGACTATCTCTTTGCTTTTAGAAACTTCATTATATTGATAAGGCAAAAAATCACCATGGGTAATAACATGCCAAAGATCTATATCTTTTGATTTCACATAAGTCTCAAATCTATTTTTCTAATAAATAAAACTATTGGTTTCAAAAAGAGGTGGTCTTTGCATAGATTGCCCTTCTAGATACTTGTTGGAATCCATAGATCGATTTCAAGTTTTAAAATACAATATATTTTAAAAAGGCTTGAGCAACCAGGCTCTGATACCAATTGTAGAAACTAGAAGGGGGGAGGGTTAAATAGTTTCTCAAAATTTACTTGTCAAAAGACGGTTTTCAAAAAATCCTTTTCAAAAACTTAGACTTGAGTGATTATGTTAAACCTTCTTATACACAATATGAACAAGGGATAGTGAAACTAAACTAATAATCACAAGTATAAAGAATAATGAATGTAAAGAGATAAGGAAAAGAAAGATCAAACCAAACACCAAGAATTTTTAGTGGTTCGGCAACGAAGCTCACTCCTCGTCCCTACTCCACTCCTCTAGTACTCCTTACTCGAGAGTTCACTAATTAACAAGCTCCTTAAGGTGGAGAAACTGTACATAACGTTGCTTATCCGATTTCCGACTCTAAGCTAAAATTCGAGCCCTAATATTAGCTAGGACCAATCTACACCAATATACTTTAAGGACCAAGTATTAACCTTAGTACATACACAACTTCCAAATAGACACAAGTACTTGGATCTTCACAATAATGACACAACAAAGAATAAATAAGATTTGATCTTCAATGGATCTTTGAGGTAGACACAACACTTCAAGGATTAAAGTGTTCTTCTCTTTGCACTTGGAGAGGAAGAGATGGGAGAAGAAAGATTCACTTTTAGACAAGTAGTAATCAACCAAATGACCAAGGATTTGAGTGATTTTAGAAGTAAGAAAGAATCTGGAATTAAATGTGTAAAAGAGGTGAAGAGAAAATCTGAGAATGGTCCACTATTTATAAGACAAGGATCCAACGGCTAAATCTGTCCGCGGTTCCTTATAGCAGCCCGCGGTTCCTTATTGATAAGGAACCGCATAACCACTTAAGGAGCCATCGGAGTAGACTCTGCTCCTTTTTTTCTTTTAGTGGTATGCTTCAAATATGGTGATTAAAATATCCTGAAAGGAAATTCCAAACCAAGATAGAATATGCCATTTTCAAATTTTCAAATAATTAATTTAATAAAACATTTTCTTAAAAATAAAGTTTAATAAAAACTTGTCACACTTAATAAAAAGTGAGTTTTAAGAAAAGATTAAATCATTGATCACTTAATTAGGATGAGTACTTTGTTTGTGCATACCTTAAGTGATAATGGTTGAAATAAAAAATACTTGAACTCAAGAGTTCATTTTTTGTTGTTTTCGTAAATGCTTGTTTTTACATATTATCGTAATCAAAACAAAGCGGGACCGAAAAATGCAAGTAACATTTTTAGGCATCATTGCGTTAACCGATCTTTTGTGGTGGTTAAGGTTTGAGTGGTTGTTTGTTTTTAAATACCTTATTTATTTGCTAATTTGTTTCGCTTTATTTTGGCAGTTGTAAGCTTATATCATCCCATAAGTTTCATAATAAGCCGTAAATTTGATGCGTATGATATACAAGCCGAAACACAAGTAAAAAAGATATTGAATATGTATTGATTCACTGTTTATATCTAGATATAAAAAAATGAATTAAAAAATTTTACACAACGACGAGTTTACCTCCTTTGTTTTTTGTTTGCAGATCATGGCATTAAAATGTTTAACTCGGTTGGTTTGTTTTCATAAAGGTATATTTATTGGTATTGTAACTACTATTGCTGCACTAAGCATTAAGGTTGATTTTGGAGGAAATAGATGTGGTGGGAATTCGGGGAATCATGAGAAGCTGTATAAGGGTATTCATGGGTACACACATCATAAAGCCGAGTTTAGGCGTGAGTAGACGATTGCTAGTGAGAAAGCGGGTGGGTCGCATTGACCGCTAAGAGCTTCTACGCATATTAGGGTGTCAGCGAGATTTGATTACTAGCTGGATATTTGTAAGGACTAAGGACGATAAGCATACGGGGTATTGTGGGTATGGTGCTTCGTGTAAGTTTATGCATGACCGTGGGATTACAAGTCGGGATGGAAGGTGAAGAGGGGATGAGGCGGAGAAGGCGAGAAAGAGGAAGTTGGCATTGAAAGGGGGCGATGATGATGACGAGGAGGAAGAGATTGAGGATGATGAAGATGGATTACCGTTTGCGTGTTTTATTTACAAGCAGTCGTGTGTTGACCCTGTTATGACCAAGTGCAAGCATTGTTCTACGAGCATTGTGATTTGAAGGTTAGATTATTCATTCCCACTGTTTTTACGTTAGTTGTGCACCTGTATCTTTGGATGAATGTTGTAACACCATGTATATGACAGATCACAAATAAGTATTTAGGAATATGATGTACACGAAAACAGTTATAGATAACATTTTGACCGTACAGGATTTAAGCGCAAGTATTTAAGTGTTTAACCATGGTTGTTGTTAATGGTGTTCAAATAAAAAAAATTGATTTAGTGTCATTGTTCTGATACCAACACTTAGATCGCTAAAATGCGCAGACCAGGGATTGTCAAACACACTTGGCATAGTGACACATTGGTTGCCTATATTTGGCTGAAGTTTGAACTTACTATGAGTGCCTGTTACTACATTTTTTATGGTTTGTAATATTCAAATCAATTCGATAATTTATGCCTTGGATAAAGAGGACCACAGTTAAAATGGTTGACACTAGCATAAAATACTTAGTTATTATCAATTAGAAGATAAAAGAGTTGTGGAAAGTCGGATTCATATTAACTGGAATAATAACCATCAAATGGCATAGACGCAACTCACTATGCCTTACTTATACAAATGTGTTTCTAGTTAATCACTATGAAAATGCAAATATACAAGTTTCGGGTTATTTAATTTCTTTACATATGAGTTATTATATGCAAATGTGTTTTGATAATGCCATGATTATGAAATCAATACTTGTCTTCTGTTTTCAACTGAACCTATATACGATTCAAGTGTGCGCCTTAACCAAATAAGGTTTGGAACTGTCCCCGTGAAATGAAGAAGGCATTTAAGGGCATGTAAGTTATCTAAGACTTTTATTGTGACATGAACCATGATCACCTCATGTTAGTTGTTACATGATGCATGATTTCGTGTTTTTATTATGAAGTAAAAGAGGCGTTAATAAGAAAATACTTAAATTTCCTTCAACAGAAGGTGAGTTTTTCACTTCTTTATATCGTATGCATAAATCTTTTGTTGATTACCGTAATAAAATTTGGATATGTTGTTAATTACTTATTATTATGTCTTGTAGGTTCTTGATGCTACCAGCAACGACCCATGGATTCCAAAAGCAACTCATCTTACTGACATTGCACAACCGTCAGGAAAGTAGTAAGTCACATTTAAAAAAGAATGCAGAACTTAAGTTTTGTTTCTTGCTTAAATAATAGTATTAATCTTGTGTCATGATGTATAGCCATGAATACCAAATGATCATGTCACTAGTTTGGAGGCGTCTTAGTGACAGTGGGAAGAACTGGCGCGATATGTTCAAAGGTCTCACTATTCTTGAATATTTGGTTGCAAATGGGTCAGAACGTGTCATTAAAGATATTAGAGAACACACATACCAGATAGAAGTGCGATTTGTTCTGACTTGAAACTTTATCATTAAGTTGTTATTTATTTAAGAATCAAGGTAGTTATAAAAATGCTCTTTTTTGTGATAGAAAATGTCGAGATTTCAATATATTGATTCTACGCGGGGGGGGGGGGGGGGGGGGGGGGGGGGGTCAATGGAACAATATAAGGAAGACGTCGTAGGTTCTTATCGCTCTTGTGAACGATAAAGATAAATTCCAAGACACGAGAGAAAAAGTTGCTGCCAGTAGAGACAAGTGAGTATTTCCATAGATTTTGCCGATGTATTATGTGATTTCACATCGTGGTTTCTTTTCATTTCTACTGTTTTAAGCTTTCTGTAACTTGGCACATAATTCACATGTGTTCCTTTATTTCAAGCATTATTGTCTTACTTTACCTCCTATTTTACGTATCTAATGTAAATCATGTTATTTGGTTATTATTTGTTGTTGAGGAACGTGCTGGCAGGAAAGTGGGTGGTCTCAAGGTTTTTAACTCTTACTGTCTCAACGCGGTAGATACTTTTCTTATCAAGTTTCTTGTGAATCAATTTTAACTCAAATTAAAAGCAGTTTTGTTCTTTTACCGAATAAACTGTAGCATAGAAGAATTGGAGCAGATGCCCTAGCATCGTAAAAGTGTGCAGTACTTACATTTTGATTTTCATTAATTAAAACTATCGTATGAATGTTGGTGTCGTGTTCTTCTATTTGTATCTAGCACTTTAGTTATTGCAAAACCTAATACTTTTGAACTGCAGGACTCGACCTACAAGTACCTTGAGGTTATCTTGGTGGATCCTGCTCATGCTACTATCCGTAACGATCCCCGCATCAACTAGATCTACAACCAAGTGCACAAACACAGAGAGTTTCATGGACTCACATGTGCTGGTAAGAAATACAGGGGTCTTCGTGTTAAGGGACACTTAAACCACAAACAACGACCATTAGACTATGTTTATACACAAACTCCTCCAACCCAACTTATAATTAAAATATTATTTTCTCACTCTTCCACATATACAACTAATACATACAACCAAACTCAATTTTTTTAACATTTATCAACAACCCAACCCAACCTAATATATAATATTATTTTTTAATTTAATTTAACAATTTATAAATATAAACATATAACTAAAATTAAAACAAGCTAAGATTGCAAAGATTTTTAACCTGTGATTAAACCTTTATAAACTGGTTGTACATGTTTACACAAAGTGTGATGCATGTTTAATTATATACCATAATATTTCGCATTAACTTTTATACAAAGAAAAGTCAAATATCAAGACTCATAAATTTTGGTACTTACTTTCCCACTTCTCAATTAAAGTCGTCATCTTCAACATGTGATAACCCAAGACGAATTATAATGTGACAAGTGGAAAGGTCGGTTCATATGTTAGAAAGTCACCAAACGACTTCGGTCGGATGATTCTCTTTCATCTCTCTATGTACTTTTAGTTTAATATTATTATTTTTTGTCTTTATCTCTCCCAACCGGTTGGGGTAAATCATGAATAAAGACAGTCTTAAGAAGGGCAACATGGAAAAGAAACAACACTTTGTTTATCTGACGTGTTACCGTTGAGTACTCTAAGTATTTTTATATGGTGGTCCTTATTGTTTCTATCTTAGTTTTAAAGTTCCGTTTTGGGATATTAAAGATTGTTGTTTAAGTATTCGGATGTTTTTGGTATTTAATGGTCAGAACCAAGCTTTGGGAGTTTCATTTTGAGGTTTTTGAATGCCTTGATATCATATATGCTTGCAGTGCTGCTAGTACTTCCTGACTATGATAACAGTATGTTTGAGTCTATTCAGGGTAATTGTTATGTCTAGATATAAAATAAGTCATAGTTTTAAAATTTGTATATCTAGATATAACAATTCTTATAAAATAAGTCGCCGTTTTTAAAGTGTTATATCTAGATATAAATTATTGTTTATATCTAGATATAAAATATGTCAGAGTTTTTAAATTGTTATATCTAGTTTTTAAATTGTCATTTATACCTAAATATAAAATAAGTCCTAGTTTTTAAATTGTTATATCTAGATATAAAATAAGTCATAATTTTTATATTGTTATATCTAGATATAAAATAAGTCATAGCTTTTAAATTGTTATATCTAGATATAAACTATTATATCTTGATATAACAATTGTTATAACTTTAGTCATATTTTTTTTGAATTGTTATATCTAGATATAAATTGTTATTTATATCAAGATATAATATAAATCATAGTTTTTAAATTGTTATATCTAAATATCAATTATTATTTACATCAAGATATAAAATAAGCCATAGTTTTTAAATTGTTATATCTAGATATAAGTTATTATATCTAGATATAAATGGTTATATCTATTTTTAAAATTATTATTTATATCTAAATATAAAATAAGCCATAGCTTTTAAATTGTTATATCTATATATAAATTGTTATATCTAAATATAAAATAAGTCATAGTTTTTAAATTGTTATATCTAGATGTAAATAGTTATATCTAGATATAAATTATGATTTATATATCGATATAAAATAAGTCATACTTTTTAAATTGTTATATCTACTTTTTAAATTGTTATTTATATCTAAATATAAAATAAGCCATAGTTTTTAAGTTGTTATATCTAGATATAAATTGCTATATGTAGGTAAGTCATTGTTTTTAAATTGTTATATCTAGATTTAAATTGTTATTTATAACTAGATATAAAAGAACTCATAGTTTTTAAATTGTTATAAAATAAGAAATTGTTTTTAATTTGTCATTTCTAAATATAAATTGTTATTTATATCTAGATATAAAATAATTAATAGTTTTTAAATTGTTATATCTAGATATAAATTTTTATATTGTTATATCTAGATATAAAATACGTTATAATTTTTAGATTGTTATATCTAGATATAAATTGTTATATCTAGATATAAAATAATTCATAGCTTTTAAATTGTTATATCTATATATAAATTATTATATCTTGAAAAAATAATTATTATAACTTCCGTCATAGTTTTTAAATTGTTAATTCTACATATAAATTGTTATTTATATCTAATATATAAAATAAATCATAATTTTTAAATTGTTATATCTAGATAAAAACTGTTATTTATATCAAGCTATAAAATAAGTCATAATTTTTAAATTGTTATATCTAGATATAAATTGTCATATCTAATTTTTTAATTGTTATTTATATCTAAATATAAAATAAGTCATAATTTTTAAATTGTTATATCTATATATAAATTGTTATATCTAAATATAAAATAAGGCATAATTTTTAAATTGTTATATCCAGATATAAATTATTATATTCAGATATAAATTGTTATTTATAGCTAGATATAAAATAAGTTATAATTTTTAAATTGTTATATCTACTTTTTAAATTGTTATTTATATCTAAATATAAAATAAATCATAGTTTTTAAATTGTTATATCTAAATATAAATTGTTATATGTAGATAAGTCATAGTTTTTAAATTGTTATACCTACATATATAAATTGTTATATATATGTAAATATAAAAGAAGTCATATTCTTTAAATTGTTATCTCTGGATATAAATTGTTATATCTAGATATAACAATTGTTATAAAATAAGAAATAGTTTTTAATTGTTATATCTAGATAGAAATCATTGTTTATATCTATATATAAAAAAAGTTATAGTTTTTAAATTGTTATATCTAGATATAAATTGTTATTTGTATATAGATATAAAAAAGTCATAGTTTTTATGTTCTTATATCTAGATATAAATTGTTATATCTAGATATAACAATTGTTATATCTAGATATAATAATTTTTATAATATAAAAAATTGTTTTTAAATTGTTATATCTAGATCTAAATTATTATTTATATTTAGATATAAAATAAGTAATTGTTTTTAAATTATTGGATCTAGATATAACAATTGTTATAATATAGGAAATAGTTTTTAAATTATTACATCTAGATATAAATTGTTATTTATATCTAGATATAAAACAAATCATAGTTTTTAAAATGTTATATCTAGATATAATTTGTTATATCTAGATATTACAATTATTATAAAACAAGTCATAGTTTTAAATTGTTATATCTATATATAAATTGTTATTTATATTTAGATATAAAATAAATCATAGTTTTTAAATTGTTATATCTAGATATACATTGTTATATCTAGTTTTTAAATTATTATTTATATCTAAATATAAAATATGTCATACTTTTTAAATTGTTATGTCTAAATATAAAATAATTCATAGTTTTTAAATTGTTATATCTAGATATAATAATTGTTATAAGATAAGTCATACTTTTTCAAATTTTTATATCTAGATATAAATTGTTATTTATGTCTGGATATAACGCGGTCAAGTTGTTGAAGACAAGTCCTGAAGAAGAGTTCCAGTTTAGTATGGTTTGACAATGTCATCCTGAATGGTGTCGATCTACTCTTGGATGCTAAAGATACTTCAGTCATCCTAAAGGTTTACAAAGGCAGGAAGAATAAAGTAGATCTCGTTGGGAATAAGGTTGGTTGTAAAGTTAGATATAAGTACAACCTTTAGTCTATGTCTTACTTTGTAGATACAACTAAGCACTGTTCATACAAAGGGATATCAACCATCCATTGGATGAACGACACGTGTAAAGTAGAACCTTTGTAAACCCTTATATGTTGCCTATAAAAGGAACATATTTGGGAGTGAAAAACGCATCTCTTGTATTAAAAAGTTTAAACACTTCCATGAGCGTCTTCACTCCCTGCCTCAAACTAATCATATCACTCAGTGATGAACTTTAGGTTTGAGACTTAAACTCATAACTTTGGTTGTAGTTTGAGTATAGGAGATCACCCAAATATTGTCATTCAACCACTTAGCTATTCCGCAAGGAAAGTGTGTAACGGATTCTTAATTAAGTTTTAATAAATCTCTATATGTTGAAAAGTATTTTGGTGTCGTTGTTTTACATTTACTCAATAGTTTATTTATTTGTTAAACAACTCACTTGTAACCATGAAGCTTGATAATACTTAAGGTTGATAAGTATTATCGAGTTAAAAGGGATCAAAACAAAGCCACAATAATCTCGGGAGCCACGTAATAGATCGACCAAGCAAAGATTATACCAATCAAAATCAAGCAGAGATTAAACCGATCAGAATGGCGTTCGATAAGATCAAAGTGATTGGATCAAACGCATCATAACCCTAAAACTTTAGATCAATTCGATCCAAAATGAAACCCATTTGATAAAACTAATAAACTGTATTGGTTTTCGCGATTATCCTCCTTTCTTTGATCAAAGATAAGATCAAACTGATTAAAACTTTAGATCAAATTTTGGATTAAACCGATTTGATGAAACTGATCTATCAAACTTTAAAAAGTTTAAATGGAGAATGATTGTGTGAGAGTACCGAATAGTTTAATGTGTGGATTGTGATTTATGTGAGAACACTGAATAGTTTAATCTGTGAGAGCACCAAATAGTTAGGAAGGTTTTTTTTATTTTTTTTTCATAATTTGCTATGTGAGAAACTTTGGTTATATTTTTTATTTTCTTTTGGGGAAAAATGTTTATGTAAAAGAGAGGAGGTCTAATTTTTTATTATGCAAGTCCTGCCTTTTTATTATAGGTACTTTATATGATTATAAAAAAGTGTGGATTCTAAAACTTTTGAAAGAAAGAGGGTTGAAAACACAAGACAAGAAAACAGATGTCGTCAACCACAACACACATTACAAGACAGTGTAACTGACTAGGGTTTGATCATCATGTCAACAATGGAAGACGACATCTCTGTCGCCATAAACCAAATCAACATCAAGAAACAAACCCTCCACCAATCATTCCAAAACCTTCAAAACCAAACACCCTTCATTCCCATTCCCATCAAATGGTCCGACTTAGATTCCTACTTCACTTCCCTCCACTCTTCCCTCCAACACAAACACCACCTCCTTCAAACCTTTGACCAAACCCTACCCGAACTCATTACCTTCTGCAGGAACTCAAACGGGCCCGGTTTACGAGACTTCATTGCCAATGCTGATGACCCTTTATCTCTTTTGGCTCAACTCCCTGGTGCGTATGCTCACGCGCCTGACCCTGCTGGCATGGTTCTTGAATGCGTGGCTGATGGGTTTTACAGCAATGGTGGTATGGAAGTTGGAGAGTTGGGTTTGGTTAGGGATGCTTGTTTGGTTATGTTGGAGGGTTTGGTTGGTTTTTGTGTGGGAGATGAGGTGAGAGATAAGGCGATGGAGATTGCGCGTAAATGGGTCAGGAGATGTGTTTTGGGGAGTGAGGAGGTTAGGGAGGTGAATGTGTTGGGGTTTTTGTTTCTTGTCCGGGTTTACGGGTTGGTCCATAGGTTTGGGGTTGATGAGGTTGTTGAGTGTATTGTTGTTGTTGCGAGGAGACGACAAGCGGTTGAGCTTTGTAGACGGATGGTTCCGAGTGAGAAGATAAACGGTACGTATTGTTTGTTATATATTGTTTCCCATTATGCAAAATTGTACGTGTTTATTGATTTGTTAGGTGAACTTTCCGGTGTGTGCGTATCTGTTTTTAGATTAGGAGCATTGCTTTTAGTCGTTTAGACATTGTTTCCTATTATGTGGAACTGTTTATTGTTTATGATTTGTTGTGTGAATTTGTGATTTGTGCTTATTTGTTTTAGATTGCGTCATCAGTCATCACGAGTATCCTATTTAGGAACTAGGAGGGAGTAATGTAAATTAGCGCCAGCATTTCGGCGCGTATTCCCTGGCACAAAAAATGAGGGCGTTTGTGAAATAGATCACAGGTTTGATCCCAGCTCCCCTCAGTTTGCACAGAACAACGATTGAGCTTGTAGTCCTTGGAAAAAGGTTGTATTGGGACCAATAAAGGATCCCGGGTTTAGGATTTTGAACAAAGCTATATATCTAAAATTCGGGATTTAAGGGATTGTTTGGGGCTTATGTATTTGTTACAAGGGGTCCAAATATCAAGCTTAATTATTGGGCTTTTTTTCTGTTAGAAATAAGCTTTAGAATAAACCTTACCTGATTAGCTATCTAGAATGTATCGTGTATTTGTGTTTTGATAACACTATAAGCTATTCGGCACTGCAAATAAGCTTAGCCAAATGCCCCCTAACTTCTACGTTTTGTGTTACACACTTACACTACGGAGCAAATCTTTACCAGCAAATCTTTACCAAAAGTCGATATTTGATACCATTGGTCTCCATTTGTTCTATGTGTGCTTATGAAGAAAGCTTTTATCTCTTACTTATTGTTTCATGCATTACCAATATATTGGACTTCGTCAATTCTTACCATGGAATTATTTTCAACATTCATCTTTAAGTTTATGGAAGTTTGGGTATCTTCTAAGTTTGTTTTAACAATATCATTGATCCACCAAATCCAAATGTTATTATTACATTCCTGCAATGGGTATGGATCATTGTATCAACTTTTATAGCTCGTTGTTTGATTTATGGCTGCAGATCTTATTCAGAAATTGATAGACAAAGAAATGCATGTTATTGCGGTCAAATTCAGCATTGAATTACAGAAAACTGATGTTTTTCCACCGGTTCGTCTCTTGGAAGGGCGGAAATTAAAGTCTATGTGGGCGATTGAGGACACAAGACACACGAGTGTAAACAATCCTCATATTTGTGTAATTTCACACCCCTCAACTCTTCCATTGTTTCATGTCAATTACCTATTTCTAACTCCTTTTCTTATGTAGATTGAAGTTATGATGAAAGAAATCGACACATTAAAGTCAATTATCAAATGCATCGATGAGCATAACTTACAGTCAGAGTACCCAAAAGACAGTTTGGTTGAACATGTGAAGAAACTCGAGAATGAAGTGCAAAATAGTAAACAAGCTATTGTGAAAACGTTAAATGGCGATCCAGGATTCAGAAAACAACCAACAATTGCACATCGAGGTAAGAAGCCAAAAGTAAACAAAACTCCGCCAACTGATGTATCTGATGTAGTGAGATCTGTACAAGATGATATACCGATAAAAGAATCCCATTCAAAGGAATCAGATGTGGCGCCAGATCATGTTAATCAATACCACGGTTCTCCAGGTGGGTATAGTTCCATGGATCCAGGCCGGATTGTGAGTCCGTGTGCGGTTAAAGTAGTAAATTATGGTTTCGTTGGTAGCCAGATGCCTGCTGATGTTGGGCCTGGCTTTTATGTTACACAACCAAATCCTCCATCTGCGAATAACTCAAATGGTTGGATATCAGATTAAACACTGTTCTGAGAACCAGATGGGTCTCGAGAACCGGACCATTGGTTTGATTTATCCAGCTAAACTGCCTATTAGATACTGACCATCTGATTTAGTTGCATATTATGGTTTAAAATGTAAAGCGATTTAGAATTTTAGGTCTGTATTAGTTCTTCCTTAAAACTTATCAACGTTTTAAGAATTAGGCAATGATCTTTTGTGTTTTTTAAGATGGATAAAAACGGGTAATTTTAGGTATTGCTCATCCGGGACGACTTCCAAGCACAAGATTGCTATTTTTTTTATTGCCACATAATGTAATATTACACATGGTTACATATTACACATTTTTTGCGGGAAGGAAGGTTACTAAACCTGCTACCTAAACCTTACAAAGTTGGCTCATTGCCAAGCAGAAGAAGACACCAAAGCTCGATTCATCCATCCGAGAAACAGAGCCCCATCTCGCTCTTCGAGTCTATACTTATCACAGTAGCTCTCAAGCAGAGTCTTGATGGTGGCATTAACATACGAACTCAGAGGGTATGGAGTGAATCCAGCTTTGATAAAACGTGATCGCCACGTGCCAAGAAGCTCATGTCTCTCTTCCCTCTCAGCCCCTTCACATGCTAATATATTAACTATTTCACCAGCGAGACAATGTTGTTCTACATTGATTCGTTCTTTATGATCCCTTTCTAGAGTTGCATCAATGGATTCAAACATAGCTGAATAGTAGCTGAACGCCTCTTGAAACCGGTCAAAAAATTTAGGAGTATTGACATTTGCTTCCTGCTCAACAAGTGTCACAACTTTTGGTGATAAGCTCTTAATGAGCCTTATCACTCTGTCCCTGTGATTTTGTGGATGCACAGTCTCATCTGGTAGGTGATGCAGCACCAATGCACAATTAACCACCAACGCCTCACCAGGCTGAACCCTAAGATGTTGAATCTGAATATCTGAAACAGAAACAGGTATACCATGAAACTCAAATGGCACTTTACACGATTCTGCAAGCTTGGCGAGTCTCTGACCAACGAGATTGAGTCCTCCACCCCTTGCGAATGCATTTCTAGAATCATCCATACCAGTGATCCTTAGCCTTGGTGGACCACCGGGGCGAGCTGCTAGAGCCTGGATTAGTGTCAGCCATTGACCACCCTGTGCAATCTGGAAATCAATTATATGAATTTTGTCTTCATTCTTAATGGCTTCAGCAATCGCTCCATTTGCAGATAAGTGGCCGAACTTGAAATAAGGACAGGCTTCATAGAGTAACATCATATAAGAGAAAAGTTCAGCACCGGTTGGCTCTTTGCACCTCAATGATTTGCAGATAACACTACCAGAAGAAGATAACCGAGCCACAAGCCCTTCCATCATGTAAGCTGCTAATCTTTCTGTTGGCTCACCACCTACCGACACCAATGGGCGTAACATTGATATTAGCCCTTCAGCAGTTAGTGTTTTGTTTTCTGCAACTGCTTTAGCACAAGTAAGAAGCCCTTCTTTCAAGTCTCCTCTAGAAACTATCATTTCCATCATTTGGTATTTATCGTTGCTTGGTATCACGTTATCTGTGTCACACGCGCCCCAAGAACCAGAAACATCAAACGAATCTGCAAAATCATGGTCACTTTCAAGTATAGCTTGTATTTCACTAAGCCTGAGATGCAATTCATCAACATTGTCTTCCAAACCAGACTTAGTTATTTGAGAAGTATAAGTATAGTCAGGTGAATGATGATACGGTTCGGGTTGGAAGGAATGTGAATCTTGAAGTGATGTGGGGCTGCCATTTGAGGAGAAGCTGGCTGTGATAGAATTGTTAGTGAGTTCAGGTGTCTGAACCGAAAACTGGCTTACATCAGTCAAATATGAATTCTGATCCATCTGCTGCTCATTAGTCGAATATAAATTTTGATCAGTGTGCTGCTCTCTAGATGTTGTCCAGTAATACGGCTGGTTAGATTTCTCCATTCTTGTAGTACAAGTATTATGATCTAGGAAATCAAGACTACTTTTAGATCTCAGCTCATAGGTTGTTCAGATCTGCATACAAGTTGGGAATATAACTGTGAGTAAGTGAGCAACATACAAGTTGTTTCGCTGAGAACATATTTAGAAGGTGTTTGGGATTGCGTTTTAAAGGAGAATATTGAAGTATGCGTTTGAAAAAACCCAAATAATTAGAAAACCATTGGCAAAGCTTTTTCTTACAAAAAATGTGAATCTTTGAAAACGTAAACACAAGTTTGCAAAATCTTTTATGGAAACGCAATCCCAAACACCCCCGTGCACTAATTGGTTGCCTAAAGTAAATAATCACATTCATTTGATACTTCTCCTAATAGAACAGATCTAGGGTGGCCTAGTGACATAAAGGCTTGCAACCATCACTGAAAAATGTGTGAGGTTTCAAATTCAATTTCTGTTAGGTGCAAACAACCTTAAAGTGGCCACGCCAAGGTTGTACCTGGTTGGAGTTTGTGTGACGGTGGACTCAAACCCCGTGGATTAGTCGGCCAAAAGTTATGGTAATTACAAAAGAAAAAAAAGTACATAAACGGAGATAGCAGTTAATCTGAAGAGAGATCCTTAATGGTTAATAAAAAAACAAAACCCTAATCATGAAATTAAAAATCTAGAAAAACTCTTATTCTAAAAATCAATTAATTTCAAGAGATTAATAAAAAGATGAAAACTTGAAATGAAAAAAACAAGAAAGATGATGATATGATATGATACCTTTTTTTCTTTTGTTGTTGAAGGAGGGAGGGAGGGAGGGTTGTAAAGCTAGTTCAGTAATGAGTTTGGATTTTATAAGTGAGAATGAAAGCAGTTTAACGCGCTAGCTAGCTTTGATTAAAGTTGTAAAGTGCACGTGGTTTAGACAAAAACACATCTGACAACAAAACTCTGTTTAGATTAAAATATGCCACTTCACTTGCATCCTCTTGTTTAATTATGTACATGTAACTTTGTGGATTATTCTACTTATTACGTTATCATTGTTTAATGCTGACAACTGTCTAAACAACATAATTATCCAAAACTAAATCCAAAAAGTAAATTTCATTTCATCAAAATGAATTGAAATTTTTCTCAAAAACACAAATCGCATATATTAAAAAAGAGTCACTTTTATTTATAAAATATTATAAAATCAATTTACTCTTTATAATGTTTCGTACGAATCAACATAATTTCAAAATAAAAAATAAAAATAATAACATTTCAATACCCAATATTACATTTAATACAACACATTACATTTAATTCTATAATCAAATATTATTAATATTATAATTAAAACATTTCATTATTATAATTTACAAATAAAAGAACATATCGTACAAATATCTTATCTTATTATTTTTTTCAAAATTAATCAACTCCAATTAATATATAATTTATACACCCTATTACTTAAGTATATAATTTTATATTTATAATATACAACAATTTAAAACATATAACAACAAAAGCATATATACATATTTTTTTTATGTAAAATGATATGGTATATAGTTTTGAATTCATAACCAGACCAACGGGTTCAATTGGGGTCACCATCAGTTAAGCTAGACAATTAGATAAAATTACTTAAACCTTCAATTATAATTTTTCGAGCTGCTATTGTAAGGAACATAATATTAAAATATTATTGACCAAAACTTACGTTACAGGGTACCCGCAGCTACGGGTAACCTGCTAGTTTTATTTAATGTAGAAAAAGATAAACGAACAACAAGTTTGTAGTTAGCTTTTTTTTATAGCAAAACTAACATACTAAATACAATGTTTGTGAATTTAAATGTCAAAACATTTAATATATATAATACAGATTTAACTTCATTTGTATACTATACTTTTCCTTTGATATGAAGGGACTCATCCCTGTCTTCCATCTTATTTTAATACAATGGTTAAGATTAAACACAAAATATATTTTCACCCTCTTTTTTCAAACATTAACATCTCTTAAACCGTTAATCGTTATGCGAAAAAACATACCGTTACGAAGAGCATTTAATTATCTTTGTATAGATATGCTATATGATACACTTTCGACAAAAAAAAATTCTTTATTTTTTTCACGTTTTCGAAAATTATCACATATGATATTAATATCATATATGATGTAACACCAATATCATATATGATATGACCTATCATATATGATAGAAACCAATATCATATATGATTTAACGCTGTTATAATATATGATGAAACAGTATTATCATATATGATATTTCACGTAAATTTTAACAAGAAGAAAAAAACGAATTTTTTTTTCTTCGAAAGTATATCATATTGCATATTGATAGAAAGATAATTAAACGCTCGTCGCGATGGTATAATTATTTTCGTTTAACACTTAACGGTTTAAAAGATATTTAAATTATAAAAAATAGGTAAAAAATAAAATATGGTTAATCTCATCCATTGGATGAAAATGAAATGGATGGTAGGGATAAGTCCCCTTATATTTAAGAAAAAATATGGTATCCAAAATAACTCTTCTTTTATAATACGTTGTATTTTGATAAATAGTTTTAGAGAAGAATTATTTTGGATATCATACTTTTCTTTGGATATGAGGGGACTCATCTCCACCATCCATCTCATTTTCATCTAATGGATAAGATTAAATATATTTTATTTTTCACTTATATTTTATAATTTAAATATCTCCTAAACCGTTAAGTGTTAAACGAAAACAATTATACCATCCCGACGAGCGTTCAATTACCTTTCTACCAATATGCATTATGATATAATTTTGAAGAAAAAAAATTCATTTTTTTTTCTTCTTGTTAAAATTTACGTGAAATATCATATATAATAATACTGTTTCATCATATATGATAATACTGTTTCATCATATATGATAACATTGGTAAATCATACATATGATATGGGTTTCTATCATATATGATAGGTTATATCATATATGATACTGGTGATACATCATATATGATATTAGTATCATATATGATAATTTTCGAAAACGTGAAAAAAATGAAAAAAAAAATAAATTGTCGAAAGTGTATCATATAGCATATCTATTGAAAGATAATTAAATACTCTTAGTAACGATATATATTTTTTTCGAATAACGATTAACGGTTTAAAAGATATTAATGTTTGAAAAAAGAGGGTGAAAATATATTTTTTATTTAATCTTATCCATTAGATTAAAAGGAGATGGATGGTAGGGATGACTCACCTCATATCCAAATAAAAGTATGGTATACAAATGAACTTAATTCATAGTTTCACCATCTCAAGTGCAAGAAAACAAAATGTATTGAAAACTAAAGGAATAAACATATGTTGATTTTCAACATATGTTTTTTTTGTGTTTAGTCATTTTGCACGAGACGATTTTTATAGTAAACTGGTCAACTGTGAAAGCTCTACTCGTTAATCCCGCGAGAGAAGAAATCCCTGTCAAATCAACGCATGCATGTTTACCTCTTAAACATTCAAAAACTAAAATGTCAACGGGTCTGAGTATCAATCTTTCATCTGACGAGTTTGTCAAAAAATTTATATGTGCCTCTTTTTTTACGAAGATCCTGGCACGACATCATAATTGAAATTAAATTTTTTTTTCACCGATGACATTCATCAAAAAAAGGTTTGTAAAAAGTTCTTAAGTCACGATTTTTTCTAATTATTGCTTTAAATCATAGAATTTAAAGTGCGTTTGGTATGAAGAGGTGAAAGTGTGAGGCTAGGATCGTGACAAAATTAGTCGTTTAGTTATTCTAAAGAGGATTTAGATTCACCCATAATAACTATATATTTTCTGTATGCAAAAAGTTGGTATAATATAAGAAAGTAAACATATTGAAAAGTATTGTGGATGCTCTGACTTAATTAGAGAGGATTCGTAAATCCAACAAAAATTTATGCGTACGATTAGATTTTGTAAAGAATGCGAAGTATGTGTTGGCTTTTATCTAAAGGCATTCCAATCCCCGTTATGGTCAATCATGATCAGAAAATAGGGTTAGAACGACTAAGATGGATCGGATTGAGGATCAGACTAAATAGTTTGGCTTATGTTTGGGTCGGTTTGGTCTGTTTCGATTGGTCGGTCTCGTTTGAGGGTGACAATCAATTTTTGCGTTGAGGTTGTTCTTCTCAGGTTTGGTTGGCAGACTATGATAACCTCTACCTACACACGACCCATTTATTAATCGTGTCAAGAGTCTCAACTCTAACTCAAACCGACATAACACGTTTAACCCCTTGTGACCCGTTTAACACGTTTATGTAGATAGGTCAAGCAGTGAATAAGGTTGGTAGTTTAATTTAAGTAGTTTATATTTAGTGTTGGTTCCTCAACTGAATTCTCTTTTCAACGTGGTCTTAAACAAGGTGACCCCCTAGCGTCATATCTTTTTATTTTGATTATGGAATCTCTACACATCTCATTTCATCGGGTGATTGATGATGGTCTTTTCAAAGGTTTGCAACTTTCGAATTCTACATCAATTTCTCATCTTTTTACGCTGATGATGCAATGTTTATTGGCGAATGGTCCGATCAAAATTTGAAGGTGCTTCTTAATATGCTTAAATGCTTCTTCCTAGCGCCTGGTATGCAAATTAATCTTCATAAGAACCAACTTTTGGGAATTGGTATTCCTTCTGTCACCGTTGTCCAGGCGGGCACGTCTCTCGGGTGTTCTATCATGGATAAACACTTTCGATATTTAGGAGTCACGGTTGGAGATTGCAAGTCGAGAATTAAGGCGTGGGATAACATTATTGAGAAGTTGAGATCTCGCTTGTCCAAGTGGAAAGTTAAAACGTTATCAATAGGTGGTAGACTTACCCTTTTGAAATCCGTATTAGGAGCTACCCCTATTTATTATATGTCGCTTTTTAAAGTTCCTCAAGGCGTTCTTAAAAGTATGGAGGCAATACGTAATCGTATTTTAATTGGAGCTGATAGTGCCGAGAAGAAAATTACATGGATTTATTGGAACAAAGTCCTAACTTCTACACAAAAGGGTGGTCTTGGTGTGTCGAGTTTCTACGCCCTCAATCGAGCTTTAATTCTCAAATGGGTTTGGAGATTCGTCTAGGGTGATAATTCTTTATGGAGTCATGTTATTAGTGCCATTTATGGATCGAATATTGAGGCTCATCCTTCTCATTTTACATCCAATTGGTGTGCCATAGTGAATGAATTGAATATGTTAAAAGGAAAGGGCTTCGATTTTTGGTCGCATTGTAAGAAAAGGATTGGTAACGGAACTCAAACCAGTTTTTGGCACGATCATTGGTATGGGGATTCGACATTCAAAATTCAGTTTCCTAGGCTCTTTGCGTTAGAAGTGGAGAAGGATATTTCGGTGGCTACTAAACTCAGAGAGTCGGTGGTTCATTCCTTCTACAGAACTCCGCGTGGTGGTATCGAACAACAACAACTCGATGATCTTAATTCAATCTTGAACGCGGTAATTCTTTCAAATTCCAGTGATCGGTGGGTATGTGATCTTTCCAGTAATGGTGCTTTTTGGGTTAAGGATATTCGTAATCGTATTGATGATATTATTCTCCATGCTCATCCTGAGGCTACGAAGTGGGTTAAATATGTGTCTATCAAGGTAATTGTCTTTGTGTGGCGTGCTCGTCGCGATTGCTTACCGACCAAGACTAATTTACTTAAACGAGGATTACAACTTGACTCACCTTCCTTTCAGATTTGCTGTAATCATGTTGAAGATATTTAACATATCTTGTTTCAGTGCGAGTTTGCTCGGTCAGTGTTGAGTCGCATTTGTCATTGGTGGGATTTGGATGTTCAGTCATGGAACTCTTTTGATGAGTGGCAGCCTTGGTTCGCAGGTCTCCGTATGTCTTCAAGGATTAAAGACATCTTGGAAGGGGTTTTTCTATGAAGGTTTAGGCCCCAATATATATGTTACTGATATGTGGAGAAAGTATACTATGTGAACAGAAAAGCTGCTGCATTAACTCAAAAAGGAATGGCTATATATAGCCTTACAAACAAACGTGCTAAACCTTAAAACAAGGAACAAACTGACTTACTAACTCACCACTACTATCCTAATACTCGGTCCAATACTAGACTAATTCTATCACATGATCTTTTACCATTTATTAAATTCAAATCCTAAATAAACTAAAGTACCTTTTAATACTAAGTCTTTATTCATTCAAGATTATATCCAACATTCTCCCCTCTAATCTTGAATCTTCAAAGCAATGCCGGTTCTTCATCTTGGATCAAGTTGGCTTCGTTTTTGTCTTTCCACTTTGCGCACTCATAGCTTAAGTGCCCAAACTCTCCACAATCATAGCATCGAATTCCACTCTTGTCACCACGACCTCTTCCACCTCTCTCAAAGTTTCTTCCACGTCCTCTTCCGCGTCCACTACTTTCACCATACTTATGATCACTTGCTAACATGAGCTGACCGTTCTCTCCCTCATTTGCTTCATGACTTTAAAGCCTTTCCTCATAAGCTTTAACCCTTCCAACCGCTTCTTCAAATGGCATAGTTTCAAGATCAAAATATTGCTCAATTGGAGCAACAATTGGCAGATACTTCTTTGGAACTGAATTCAGAAACTTTCTTACAATCACCTCCTCTTCTAGGGTTGAACCAAGACTTTTAAACTTGGAAACGATACCACTTATCCTGCCTGCAAAATCATTGATTGACTCATTTTCATTCATCTTTAGCATCTCGAGTTCGTTTCTCAAAATTTGCAATCTTGCCTTTTGCACTCGTTCGGCTCCTATATACCGAACCTTGATTGATTCCCACACATCTTTTTCATTTTTGTGTTTAGCAACCTGCAAAAGAACATTCTCCGGCAAGGTTTGAAAAATTATACCTTTAGTGGTATAGTTTTTCTTCTCATCAACCTCATCTTGAGTAATAGCATCCCAATGTCCGTATGCCCTCAACACAGTTTCAATCATAATAGACCAAGTGGTATAATTAGTCTCGGTTAAACCAGGACATTGAAATGGTACACTATTACCTTGCTCACGAACCACAAGTTGTTGTTTATCCTTTGTCATTCTTCCTTCCGTTCTCGGTCTCTTCGGTCTACGGTCTCTTCGGTCTAGTTTTCTGTCACGGTCTCACGGTCTCCTCTTGCTAGCTACGGTCTTTTCGGTCTTCACGGTCTCTTCTTGCTAGCGTCGGTCTTTTCAGTCTCACGGTCTTCGGTATCACGCCGGAGCTTATTCGGTCTTCTCTACGGCGGCGGTCTTTTTCGGTCTTCTTTTCTTTCTCGGGCAACACGTGGTCACGGTCTTGGTCTTAGTTGCCTCCTTCGTTCTCGGTCTTTTAATTAACAGTCCTTCGGTCTTTTGCTGTTGAAACTTCGGTCTAGATAACCCGCCGGTCACGGTTATCTCTTTCGGTCTTCGGTCTACTTTTCTCAGGTGAGCTTTCGGTCTATTGCCACCTGTGTCGGTCTAGAATTTTCGATCTCGGTCTCGGTCTGAGCTTCCTTCTGTAATTCACATGAGAATGCTACTTTCTCTCCCCTATTAACCAGGCTCTGATACCAAATGAAGGTTTAGGCCCCAATATATATGTTACTGATATGTGGAGAAAGTATACTATGTGAACAGAAAAGCTGCTGCATTAACTCAAAAAGGAATGGCTATATATAGCCTTACAAACAAACGTGCTAAACCTTAAAACAAGGAACAAAATGACTTACTAACTCACCACTACTATCCTAATACTCGGTCCAATACTAGACTAATTCTATCACATGACCTTTTACCATTTATTAAATTCAAATCCTAAATAAACTAAAGTACCTTTTAATACTAAGTCTTTATTCATTCAAGATTATATCCAACATTCTAGTGGCGAGGCGATCTATTTGTGTTGGGAATCTAAACTTGTTAGATTCCCTGATCATTGATTTAAACATAATTAGGCTGATAGATAGTCCCTTGCCTGTGCCTAGGAGGCAGGCAAGTTTCGCAAGACTCACAGAGATCCAAGTCTCTGTGAGCAACCTCAGAGGAGTCCATGTCAGAGACATTGTCAGGGAAGTCGAAGATTACCTGAAGACATACTCTTTGGCTGTGATGGATAACAGCCAAGATGTATTAGGGACTCTGAGGGGTTGAGAGTTAACAGGGGTGGCAATACCCTGATACTCTCAGCACACTTTGGACATGCTATTTGTGTGTTCGAGACTATGAAGAATAAGGAAACTGTTTTTGACAACTGTTCCTTAAAGCATAATGGAAGACTACCAAGAATAGAAGGACATCATGTGACTGATTTGGGAACTTGTAAAAGCTTGTGTAGTCGACATCAAGTACTGTTTAAGTCAAACTCGTAACACTATAAATAGGATGTGTATCCATGCATTAATGTTTAACACTTTGAGATATTAAGAACATTAGTGCGTATAACTTAGTGAATCAAACAGCTACGACTGTATTCATAAGTTAAGGTTTATTGTTGTTCAAAGTGTGCAGAACACATTGTCATCAAACGGTGTTATCCATAACACTTGTAATTCTTTATTATACAATAATAAGATTACGTTTGAAAAGTAATACCTTGTGTTGATTAAGTTAAGATTAGGGTTTCTTGCATTGATTAGGGACTTTCAATTGGTATCAGAGCGGTGTTTGATATTAAAACCTTCAAGAAACATCGTTCTCAGTTTTATAATCAAGATCCACCATGCCGGAAACTTTTAGCCCACACTCACCTTCCACAAACCCATCTTCACCAAGACTTAACCCTCCAACAAATGACGATGATCTACCCCAACTTCTTGACTCAAGAGGTGGATCACACGTAACCAGTGTACCAGTCTTTGATGAAGAAGACTTTGCCAGTTGGAAGAGTCAATTTCTTGTATACCTTGATGGACTTGAACCTTTTCTCTTAGAAATTTTAGAAAATGGTCCATATATTCCCATGGCGCTTACATCTACTGAAGAAAACCCTCTTCCCAAACCTGTCAAACAATGGACCTCAGCTGATAGGAAATTAGCAAACCAAGATAAACGTCTCAAAAGCATCATAATTTCCTGTCTTCCCAAGCATATCATGAAGTCTGTCATTCAGTGTCCCACAGCTAAACAAATGTGGACAGACCTCATTCTTGGCCATGAAGGACCCTCTGAAACAAGAGAGACAAAGATTCAGGCAGTCAGACTTCAGCTTAATGCCTTTAAGTCACTTGAAGGTGAAAAGGTTCAGCAAACCTATACTAGGCTGAAGATTCTTCTAAATGACCTTGCTATGAATGATGTCACTATTGGTCAAGCTGAGATCAATGCTACTTTTGTCAACAGCCTTCCAAGAAAGTGGCTGAGCATGAATCAGACTCAGAGAGCTAACAACTCAATCAAAAATGATACCCTTGCTCAGCTCTATGGTAAGTACAATTATGAAGAAGGGCTGATCGATACTATCTACAAATCAGAGACTGAAAGATTTGTTGTCCAAGGAGCAACTTCCAAAGCTTTGATCTCTGCAACACATCCTCATGACAGCGATTCTGATATTGAAGAAGATACCCGTAGCAGCCAAGAATTCTTGACAGACCTCAATGCAGAATTCCATGAAAGAGCACTGCTAGCCAACCAAAGAAGATACTACAAAAGATCTGGAAGAGTAGGATCAGCTAGCAAACCAACTGACAGGTCAAAAGAAACATGTTTTAACTGTGGAAAGCTTGGACATTATCAAAAAGAGTGTCCTTCTACCAAGACATCCTCACCCTCATATCCATCATCTTAATCCAAACCCTACAAGTTCAAACAACATAACAACTCATCTCAATCCAATTCTTCAGACACTGAGAAGAAAGATTACAAAAATAAGTACAAGGCACTTAAAGCTGAGTTAGAACAAATGAACTTGAAGATTGAAGCTATGTCCAAAAAGAAAGGTGGTGAGAAAAAGACTGAGAAAGGGTTGGTTGCTGAAACTTATGATTGGAATGATGAACCATTGACTTCAGATGAAGAAGACACCACAAGAGTCAGGGCTTTTATGGCGATAACTGAGGATGAACCAGCTGTTGGAAAAGGTGATGCAAGATCAGGACAATGGGTTGACATCACAATGAAAAAGGTACACAGGCTTCTATCTATGTCTGATAGTGATGAACGTAAGCATGTCCTTGATTACACCATTGTTGATTTGCACTTTGTTGAGGAACAAAGGAAGAACCTACTTGATAAGTTTCACTCTGTTAAAACTGAAATGATAAATGCTAAGGCTGAATGTGAAACTCTCAGGCGGGTTAACTTAGAGAAAATATCCCTGCAAAATGAAGTAGCTAGATTAACCTTGAAAAACATAGCTTTAAATGATCAAGTCACTGAATTGAACAAGATTATTGAAAAATGGCTGTGTGCTAGGTTTACTATTGATGAATTGCTTAGGGATGAAGTGCCTGCTGACTTAAACAGGGATATAACTACTAAGAATAAAAAGCTGAGGATTCTCACCAAACCCAAAGACATTGTCTTTAAATCTACAGAGACTATTCATATGTCAGATACCTCTTTGACTAATGACCCTGTCTCTGAAGATGTGGCTGAGCTACCACCTTTGCCCAAACTCTCTGGAGTTGAACCTAGCAGTTCTTCTAGATCTGCTAAGGACGAACTTAGGACAGATATTGAGAATCCTCCAGCCAAAGTTTTTCGTGTGCCTGCTAAACTAACTGGTAAACAAGTAGCTTTTAAGCCTGTTACTACTAAAGCTGTGAATAAGGTTGACCCCACCACTAAAGATCGCCTGTTGTCTCTTATGAAAGAAGTAGAACTCTTGAAACAACACATTAAGCCTTCCGCTGAATGCTCTACTTCTCATGAACCTAAGTCAGTCCTAGGTGAACCCAAAGGGGAAAGGTTAATCAAACCTTATTGCAATGTTTGTAAAAATTCTCACCATTCGACCTTAGATCATGACAGACACATGGCAGCCAAAAGAGCTCAGACCTCCTCTAGGGACAGACCATAGAGTTCCAAAAGACAACAGGGAAATTACAAATCTTATCCTCCCTGTAAATTCTGTGGGTTCACAGACCATCACTCAGACGAGTGTGGTGACTTCCCTGGGTGTGATATCTGTGGGAGTTATAACCATGAAACAATGAACTGTCCATCCCAACGCTAAAAGTTTTTCAGGAACACAAGAGTTGCTAACAAGCAATTCAGGGAACCCACTGGAAAGTGGGTTCACCATAGGAACTAATCTGTTTCTATGTATCTGTGCAGAAATATCTCAAGGAATCGGTATGGTATCTAGATAGTGGCTGTTCTAGACACATGACAGGGATTCAACAATACCTGCACAGATACTCAAAGGAGCCAGGTCCCAAAGTGGTGTTTGGAGATAACTCTTCAGGTGTCACAGAAGGATATGGCTTAGTGAATTGCAATGGGATCACATTTACCAGGGTTGCATATGTGAATGGTCTTAAACACAATCTTATTAGCATCAGCCAATTATGTGATGCTGACTATAAGGTTTTGTTTACTAAGACTCAGGGAACCATATTCAACAAAAATAATGATGTTGTGCTGGTTGCACCTAGAAGGAGAGATGTTTATGTCATCAACATGGCTGTGTGCTCTGAAGACAGTTCAAATTGTTTTCTTGCCAAAGCCTCTGAAAGTGTCAACTGGCTGTGGCACAAAAGACTGTCTCATCTCAACTTCAAGAACATCAATAAGATAGCCACTCAAAACTTGGTTGCTGGTCTACCTTCAGTAATGTTTTCCAAAGACAAAACTTGTTCTGCCTGTGTCAAAGGAAAACATCACAGGTCTTCATTCAAGACTAGGCAATCATTCTCTATTGACAAGTGCTTACATCTCCTTCACATGGACTTGTTTGGGCCTGTAAACCTCAAACCATTAATCACAACAAATACACCTTGGTCATAGTTGATGAATTTTCAAGATATACATGGGTGTTCTTCCTCAGAAGGAAAAGTGATGCAGCTGATACCATCATGTCCTTCATCAGACAGGTTGAAAATATGAATGATGTTAGAGTCAAAGCTCTAAGAAGTGATAATGGTACAGAATTCAAGAATCATCAACTTGAATCATTTTGTGATGAAAAAGGAATTTCTCAGAACTTCTCTTCAGCTGGCACTCCTGAACAAAATGATGTGGCTGAAAGAAGAAACAGGACTTTGATTGAAGCAGCAAGAACTATGTTAAATGGTGCAGCCTTACCAAAGCAATTTTGGGGAGAAGCTGTACACACTGCCTGCTACACTCAAAACAGATCAATCATTGTCAAAAGACATGGCAAAACCTCCTATGAAGTTTTCAGAAAAATATCTCCAGACGTCAGCTATTTTCATGTGTTTGGATGCCCTGTGTTTATTTATAACTACAGGGATAAACTTGGAAAGTTTGATGAAAAAGCTGATGATGGTTTCTTTTTGGGATACTCTCCAACAGCCAAAGCCTTCAGAGTATTCAACATCAGAAGACAAGAAGTAGAAGAAACTTTCCATGTCAGATTTAATGAAGATGATGAAGTCATACAGAGGACAGGAACAGAGGGTGATGAAGTAGATTTCAATGAAAATATTTCTTTCCCAAGTGATGAGTTCACAGAACCCAGACCTACCAGTCATCACCACTCCAACACTCTCACTCCTTATGTTCCTGCTTTTGACCCTCTGTCTACTCACAACATAGAAGTTCCTACCTCTCAGGAACTTGATGAAGAAGAACCTCAAATCTCTGATGGTCCTTCTCATGATATTGATGACTCACCAATTCTTCAAATCTCTGAAGATTCTCCTGCTGATAATGAAATAGCTTCCCTTGATATGGCTGAAGAAGACTCTGACACTGAAGTAGTCTTTGAAGAAAGCCCTCCTAGTCAGCAGGATGAGACTCAAATTGCACCAGCTGTGCCCTCAAGTACCCCTGTTCTTGAATCCCCAGCTCCTCAAAATAAGTGGTCAAGAGATCAACACATTCTTCTTGTCAACATTATTGGGGAACCAAATGCAGGGGTCACAACCAGACAGTGAATCCAAGACTCAGAGTCAGCCTCAGCCAATGAATGTCTATTTGCTGAATTTCTTTCTCAAATTGAACCTAAAAGAGTTGCTGAGGCTCTGGTAGAAGAAGGATGGGTAGCTGCTATGCAAGAAGAAATCAATCAGTTCAAAAGGAACAAAGTATGGACACTAGTGCCAGCTCCACCTGGAAAGAATATCACAGGCACTAGATGGATCTATAGAAATAAGATGGATGAAATTGGGAACATCATCAGGAACAAGGCAAGACTGGTAGCACAGGGATTCTCTCAGACTGAAGGAATTGATTATGATGAAACTTTTGCACCTGTTGCTAGACTTGAGGCCATCAGAATCTTTCTTGCTTATGCTGCCTATATGAACATCACTGTCTATCAGATGGATGTAAAGAGTGCCTTCCTCAATGGTGATTTGGCTGAGGAAGTCTATGTTGCACAACCTGAAGGATTTGAGAACAGCGAGTTTCCCAACCATGTGTACAGACTTCACAAAGCAATGTATGGTCTGAAACAAGCTCCAAGAGCATGGTATGAAACTCTTTCAAATTTTTTATCTGAAAATAAATTTATCAGGGGTTCTATTGATAAAACACTCTTTACCTTCAAGGACAAGAGTGATTTCATCATTGTGCAGATTTATGTGGATGATATCATCTTTGGGTCAACAAATGTCAATCTTAGTAAACGTTTTGCTAAATTAATGACCAAGAAATATGAGATGAGTATGATGGGTGAATTAACTTACTTTTTGGGCTTTCAAATTAAACAATGTCCTAAGGGAATTTCTATTTGTCAAGAAAAGTATGTTAAGGATTTACTTAAAAAATATGACTTAGCTGATTGTGCATCAGTGAAATGCCCCATGCTTCCACCCAACAACTTGGGCCCTGATGAGTCAGGGGTCTCTGTCAATGAGACTTTATATAGAGGCATGATTGGGTCACTGATGTATCTAACAGCCAGTCGTCCAGATATCCAATTCTCCACATGTCTCTGTGCAAGGTACCAAGCTAACCCAAAAGAATCCCATCTAGTGGCTGTTAAGAGAATTTTCAGGTATCTCAAAGGAACACCATCCCTAGGTCTATGGTATCCAAAGGAATCAGGCTTTGATCTCAAGGCCTATTCAGATTCAGATTATGCTGGATGCTGTATTGACAGGAAAAGTACTTCAGGCAGCTGTCAAATCCTAGGAGGAAAATTGGTTGGATGGAGTGCTAAGAAGCAAAACTCTGTGGCTATGTCTTCAGCTGAAGCAGAATATGTCGATGCAGCCAGCTGTTGTGCTCAGGTGCTCTGGATGAAAAGTCAATTGGCTGACTATGAAATCTTGTATGACAAAGTGCCAATCTTTTGTGACAACACCAGCGCAATTGCCATATCCAACAACCCTGTTCTTCACTCTCGTACCAAACACATTGATATCAGGTATCATTTTATCAGGGATCATATAATGAAGGGAGATATTGAGCTGCATTTTGTTCCCACAGAGCTGCAACTAGCTGATATCTTTACAAAGCCTTTGGCTGAACCTTCGTTCAACAGGCTAGTTGCTGAGCTAGGGATGCTCAATATCTCAAAGCCTGTGGCTTGATATTAAATGTGTTCATTAAATGATTGATTCTATATTAAATGTTTTATTAAATGTTTTTCACATGAAACTAGGTAGTTACTTACCAAGTAAATGCAAAAAACATTCTCACATATTTAATCATTTATTTTTCGGATAACGAGGAGACAAACTTTTTGAAAGGTCAAGGGGACCCACTTGAGCAGTCATTTTCGCCCGTGCATTTAATACGGTTGAATAACTGTTCACTTAAGTTTGAATATATATTGTCTTCTTTCTCTTCTCACCCACCACTTTTCTAAAATCAACTTCTCTCTCTATATTCTTATCTCTCTCAACCATCCATCATTTTCATTCACCTTCAACCTCAAATCAATGGCGTTTCCCGTTCCAAAAGCCTCCAATGTGAACTTCGAGATCAACGAGAGCATCATCGCCTCCAACAACGCCATTGGATGGATTAAGGCACCAAACAACACCTATTCAGATCTGGTAAATTTCATGCAGAATTGTGACCTAAATGAAGCCTTCACCAAATCTCCATCCACTTTTTACCAAGAATACCTTAGGGAATTCTGGTATTCTGCTGAAGTAGTAGAAGACACCATTATATTTAGCCTCTCATGCAATGAACATCCCTTTGCCTTTTCCCTTAAAGACTTTTCTAGTGTGGCCGGACTAAAACATGGAGATGAATGCTTGAAGACTGTTGACAAAAAGGCTGTCAAGGAAGCCCTGGCCACACTAAACCCTTGCCATGATGTTAATCCTGCCCTCACACCAGCTGAAGTCCTCGCCAAATCCCCTCTGAAGATTAAGTATTTCACCCCTATGTGGCGTGTCCTCTTCACCCACATTGTGAAGTCCCTGGGAGGAATGCAGGGATCACAGGATCAGATGTCGTCCAATCATCAGGCTATTGCGTATGGATTAATCTGGGGAGCTGATGTCGACTTTGGAAGCATCCTATTCTCAAACCTGGTAGAACAACTGAAGGGAAGGAATCAGGTCAGGGAAAAGAACATCTGTTATGTGCGCTTCCTGTCCTTGATCTTTGAGAGTTTGCTGGGAGAAAATTACCACAACAAGGCTTTGACTGCCCTTAAGCCCTATCACATCACTGGTGCCATCTACAAGGAAATAGGAGCTAAGGATATCCCTGTCACTGCACACATGCTGAACGTGGCCAACCAGGTACCTAACGCTGAGAAGCCCTTGCTCCCTTCCTCTGAGAAGGTGAATACTTCTAGTGTCGCTGGCAAGTCTATGTCTTTGACCTCTGGGCAGCACACTATTAAGTCCAAGGCTTCATCTGGCCAACAGCCAAAGAAGAAGAAAATCCCCTCTTCTTCCCACTCCAAAGCTGTTAGTAAGGCCAAGGAAAAGAAGATTGACACCGCCTCTGGTCCAGATACTCTTGTGGATTCAGAATCTTTGGCTGACAAACAACAGGCGTCTAGTGTCTCTAGGTCAGCAGAGACAACAGGAAACCAGCCAAACCAAGCTGATATCTCACAGGTAATCAGTGTACATTTTTAGAGGTTCACAAGCAACCACTCTCATTATGTCTGTAGGAGAGAGTGGTGAAGTTAGGGTAATCCTCGACCCATAGAAGTCTGTCATTACACTTAGAATACTTTAAGACTTCTGTACACCCTGTCTTTGCACCAGGGAATGATTCATTTGTGTTTATAAAGCACCCCGATGACCCTGAACCCTCTAGACAGTATTCAGGCTCACAACAACCTGAATACATTAATGTCTCAACCTTGATCAGCTGTACTTCACACAGCCTCTTGGTTCCCTCCTTAAAAGAGTCCCAAAGGATTTATCCTTTCAGGGGGGGCTGAATAATCACACTCAGCTTTCCTAGGGGCAGCGACTGGCGATCATTAAACAACATATGTTTCACAATCAAAAGAGTCCCAAAGGTTTTTTACCTTTTTAGGGGGGCTGAATAATCACACTCAGCTTTCCTAGGGGCAGCGAATGGCGACCATTAACCACACTTCCTTCACACTTAAAAGAATCCCAAGGATTTATCCTTTGGAGTGGCTGAGTAATCACCCTCAGCCTCTCTGGGACAGCGAAATGGCGACCATTCACCTTATATTTTTTCCCTGTTACTAATTACAACAAACTTGCAGGCTGAAATTGTACAGCCAGTCAAAGAATCTCAGGTACACGAAAAGGAGGCTGAAACAATGACTCGGGATAAACTCAATACTGAAGAGCTTGTGTTAAATGTTGATGAAGAAATGCTCTCAGTAGAAGATTATGTCTCTGAATTTGAGCCATGCCTGAAGATAAATTCCCTGAGGGAATGTTTGATGAAGAGGATGAAGAAGATGAGGATGACCAGCTGTCAGCCTCTCCTCCTAAAGAAGATGACAAGACTTCTCCTCTCAAGGAAGCTGTTGACACTCCAAACTCTGCTACATCTGCAACGACAGTCTTCCAAAGACCAACATATGATCCAACAACCGAATTCCTCATGTTTGATCATCCTACCCAGACCAACTTCGACTTAATTCCAAGGGGGGATGATTTTGCTCAGCAAAGCCTCAATATCAAGAATCTTCAACCCGTACATCATCAATCTGATATTGAGCGCTTATCAAGGAAGCTGGATGTGATCAAGTCAGAGATGCACAATTTTACTGTCACATTTCCAGGCATTATAAGAAGGCTGTGACTGAGGCTGTCACTGAGCCTATTCAGGAGGGTGCAAGAAAAGGTGTGGCCCAGGGACTAAGTCATCTCTCGACATGAATCAAGGATGCCATTGACTCAGTTGTCCCTGCTATGTTCCATGAACAAGAAAACAACATGAACAGGCACTTCAATGCGGTTCGCAACAGGCAATACAACCATGCTGGCTTTATTGTCAGGCGTGTTCAGGCAAATACTAATGCCAATGCCAACCTCTTGCTGAAGATTGCCAGGGCTTCAAGAAAAAGACAACGTGCCATGGCTGCCTCTGTGGAGCAGATTGCAAGACGATTTCAGGCACGTTCATCCAAGCATCAGGGAAGTAAGGATGAACGTGAGGGGGAGAAGAATACTATACTCAGCCTTGCATCTGCTGAACAAGGCTTATCATCAGCCAATCCCTCAACTACACCTGTTCCTCTACAAGTCATCACACCAGTTATAGTACATGATGATGAGGATGATACTCAGGGGGAGCAACAAACACAAGATGGAGCTGACTCATCTAAATCCATGATCTTAGTTAACATCAGCAAGCCTGAGGATGATGATGAGCCAGCGGCCAAGAAACTAAAATTCAATGTGAGCTCTCTCCCAAAATCTATTCGAACTCAGGCTCAGACAGCGTTTCTCAAAAGAACTGATGATTTGAAAAACATAAGTGTGGAGTCCTCTGTCTCGAAGAAAGGGAAGGAGATAGTTTTGGTTGATACTGACACCAAACTTAAGAAGATAGCTGCGATGCTAGAGACAGGAGGATCCACCACAGACCTTTCCCACTTTTCAACCTTTACACCTTCCGATGAGAGTCCTTTAACTCCTGAAGAAATAGAGCAACAGGCTGAAGAATTCAAAAGACTAAATGAGCTCAAGACAGCCAAAGAATTAAATGAAGCTACTCTGAGGAAGATGACACCACCTGAAAGGGAAAAACAAAAACAAAGGTTGAGGGAAATGGAACTAAAACGCGCTGAGGCCTTAAAGAAAGTCAAAGCTGACTATGATGCCTGCGTGAACAACAGGTATGCTGCTGGCAAGATAACCAAGTTTAAATACACCATTCACAAATCCACAAACACCCCACAGATGATCTTATGGAGGGAAAACCAACAGAGGAATATGGATGTGTTTGACAACTTCAGGTTAAAGACACTTGGGTTATCAGAATGGTTTGAACTCGAAGCCTTAGCTGCCAAAAAGTCTGGACAGGCAAATTTCCTTCTGCTTAAAACTCTTAAGGCTAAGTTTAACTGGATCAAGGAAACAGCTGCCAAACTCAAGATTGATCCCCCACCACAGCTTTTCGAACAAGAACCCCCAAAGACAGGCAACAAAAGAAGAAGAATTTCACAAATTGTTGATGAAACTTTTGTTACTGAAGATGTTCGTGTGGATGGTATGCACAGGGATTTGATCCTTCCAAATGGTATTGTTGGCCCTGTTGATGGTCAGACATACTCAGTGCCTGAAAGAGGAATGGCATTTATGAACAAGGCTTGCCAGTATGCTTTTCAGAGGGAAGATGAGCTGTGCCTGGCTTCAACTATTCAGCTGCTCTGTCACAAGAAGTGTCTCAAGATCAACACAGAGTATTCCAAGAAGTTTGCAAAGACTTTGCAGGATGAAATTGATAACAGATTAGATGTGGCCGAAGCTAAAGAAAGAATCAAAAATGATGACTATTGAAGATGGTGTCAGCCCTTTTTACCTTCATCTTTTATTTGACTTATGTAATGAACTTGTAATTTTCTTTAAGTCTTAATAAAATCATGAGGTATGTTTGTTTAGATCTGTTATGTGTAAGAAGAAGCTGTTAAACTCACTTACCTTAACTTAGTTAGATCTAGCATTATTTATGTTTAAATAGGGGGAGATTGTTGGGAATCTAAACTTGTTAGATTCCCTGATCATTGATTTAAACATAATTAGGCTGATAGATAGTCCCTTGCCTGTGCCTAGGAGGCAGGCAAGTTTCGCAAGACTCACAGAGATCCAAGTCTCTGTGAGCAACCTCAGAGGAGTCCATGTCAGAGACATTGTCAGGGAAGTCGAAGATTACCTGAAGACATACTCCTTGGCTGTGATGGATAACAGCCAAGATGTATTAGGGACTCTGAGGGGTTGAGAGTTAACAGGGGTGGCAATACCCTGATAACTCTCAGCACACTTTGGACATGCCATTTGTATGTTCGAGACTATGAAGAATAAGGAAACTGTTTTTGACAATTGTTCCTTAAAGCATAATGGAAGACTACCAATAATAGAAGGACATCATGTGACTGATGTGAGAACTTGTAAAAGCTTGTGTAATCGACATCAAGTACTGTTTAAGTCAAACTCGTAACACTATAAATAGGATGTGTATCCATGCATTAATGTTTAACACTTTGAGATATTAAGAACATTAGTGCGTATAACTTAGTGAATCAAACAGCTACGACTGTATTCATAAGTTAAGGTTTATTGTTGTTCAAAGTGTGCACAACACATTGTCATCAAACGGTGTTATCCATAACACTTGTAATTCTTTATTATACAATAATAAGATTACGTTTGAAAAGTAATACCTTGTGTTGATTAAGTTAAGATTAGGGTTTCTTGCATTGATTAGGGACTTTCAATTTGGAAGTTTAGAAACCAAATTATGTTTGATGACAAACCTCCAAGACGATCGGTCATTTGTGACGATATTATTCTTCGCGCCTATTTTTGGTGTAATAGTCGATGTAGTAGGAATTTATCTTGGTTAGATTGGCTTAAAAACCCTCAGTTAATTTCCTTGTAATGCTTTTATTTCTAGCATCTTGCTAGTTTAATAAAGTTGTTGTTCAAAAAAAAAGATGTGGTTCAATTTATCATAATTAAAATTAGATATTATAAAATGAGTTTATAAATTATTTTTTATATAATATTGTTAGATAAGCTCATCTCTTTTAATATTATTAAGTCAAAGTTTGGGTTAAAATGATTACAAATATATGAATATTACGAAAAGCATATTTACAATTTAGTTTAGAGAAAAGTTTTTTGTATACGTGTTTTCTTTAGAGAGTAATTTTATATTTTAAAAAAAATCAATCGTATAATAATTTTTTTAATAACAGATTTTATTAAAAAACGCTAACAAAGAGCTAATTTTTTTAAATGAAATAAGTAAATAGTTCTTTAACCAATTTATCCAACTGAAGTTTAACTTGCTTCCAGATCGACATCATGTGAAAGAAATTGCTACAATATCATCAAACAATCGAGCTTTAGATGGAAGGATAGGGCCAAAGATATGTCTACGACGAAAGTTCCAAAACCATCACCAAGTGATGTAAAAAACACCTTCGAAAAACAACTTCAGCTTGGGAGAGAGAGAAAGGATAGAGAACTACGACTGAGTGTCAATCTTCATAAGAAGATATGTTCAACAAGTTAACGTCCCACCATCTCACTATACGTTTGTACAAATCTTTAATCATGGACCAAAAGAAGAAAATATGATGTGTAGACTTAACCGCCAAATTACAAGAACATAAAATAAATTGAATGTCCATATCTTTACAAGAAAGATTGAACCGTGTTGGAAATTCGTTAAACTTGACTCTAAAAAGATGTTTCTGTTTCAGTATTATGTTTGATTAATACAACATTCATCTCACATTTTAATTGTTCTTATCATTATTTTAATTTATTATAAACCTTTTCATTTTTCTAAATATGGTGTGTTGAATTTTTTGGTCGGCAGACTATTAAGATAGAACGAAGGGAGTATATATACCGCAATAACATTTTGGCCGACATCTAATAAAAAGCTTGCATTAAGGGCAACTTTACCCAAAAGGGGCGTTGGTCAGTGATTTGATACAAAACAATTATGTAAACCGAATCACACGTATGTAAAATCAAGACTTAATAACAGTTCACATTTAATATCTTTGAAATTTTTTAGAAAAATAAAAGCGGGGATGCGAGGGTGGTGACGATGATGGTGTTCTTAGATAACCAAAGTGGGGAAGAAGAAGTAGAGATGGTTTGAAATGACGAAAATGCTCTCATGTGTATGGCACGTGAGGGGAGATAACCATAAAAAGTTAAGTTTTAACGACTCAAGGTTTTTTAAAGAAATTAAAAAGTTCGATGGCAATTATCCACCACATTTGCTCTCAATGATTTTTTTTGGCAAAAATGGACAAGTCGATGGACGGAGTTTGCAGTTTACCCTTAAATTAAATAAGAGGCTTTAGTATGGTAATGCATGTTGGTGATTTTAGTGTCATCTACTATTTTAGTTAATCGGGATTTACTAGAGGTCAATGAGATTTCATATTCGGCTCGGACACGAGTTAAGAGAAATGCATAGTGCAAACTCGTTGAGCTAATATGTTTTCGCCCACGACAAAGATGCATGGGTCAACGGGTTGCGCCCCTTGCGGGGTCAAGGGGCAGAGAACCTAAACGATTTTTATGAATTGGTATTAAGGAATTACCTTATTTTCTCGTCAAAACACAACCAACATGTCTGTTGGTGAACAGTTGTAACTGTTCATCTCTTTAAAATGTCGTTTTTGGTCTGTTCACAAACAACCATATTGTTCTCACGGAACATAACAAAAAAATACAATTCCTCTTTGTTCTTGCTTTGATCTCTTATGCCTAGAATCAAATTGTTTTTGCTTGAGAAATCTCGATAAGGATTTCGTGTAACCCAGACCCCAATAGGGTCGAAATACTTTATACGGAAATTGAACTCAATACGATTCAAATAGATATCCAATAATCATCACAAACACTAACCCTATTTTCTTACAATGCATGTCTCGGCATTCTGCTGATATGAACCTTGCGTTACTAGAGTATTAAAAACGCGGGTGTGCTGATATTAAAATGTTAAAGTTAGTGTGATGTGGACGTGCTATATTTATTTTTGTGTTATGATGTTATGATACATGGGCTACGTTTGGCAAAATTAACTGTAAGCTGTTAACTGTAAGCTGTAAGATGTTTACTAAAACCCTGTTAACAAGAGTTCTAAGCTGTATTTTTTTAATAAATGTGTCTGGAATATTAGCTATTGACTGTGAAATTAAAATGTAAAATTACTTAAAAGGACATATTTAAATAAATTATAATATGATTGGAGGGTATATCAATAATTTACAGCTTTAACAACTCTTAATAAATTAAAAAGCCTTATGAATCAGCTTTTAATTTAAGAGCTATTTGGTTAAAATAAAAAGCTAACATCTCTTAAAAATTGTTGTATCAAACAGAGCTATTAGATTATTTTTTTAACAAAAAAATTAACAACTATAAAAAAAACTTTAAAAAACTCTTATCAAACATAGCCATGGACCTCTAAATATATGTAATAACTTTGGTAATTCTTTTGATGAATGACTAGCAGGGTACCCGCGCGTTGCGGCTGCGGCTACCCTGAAACTAAAATTCTGCAAGTGCGATGTTTTATAATTATATTTATTAATAATGACGATGGCTTTAAATTGGGATAACTTTGAATATAATAAACCATTTTATATAGAAATAATAGTATGAGATTGTGATGATTGATGGTGAAAAATATTTCTAAATATGTGTAACATTTGTTGCAATATTTAATAACATATAGAATAGAAAATCTTATATGTTTACGCGTTTTCATACATCATAATGACCTTAAAATATTCCTACTTTGATGTGTATGATTTGATCGAATTAATTAGCAAAAGGAAAAGTATTTCACTAAATTTGTACAAAAATGCATACATAATATGTCTTAAAAAATGCTAATTTATGAAGAAAAATAATTGAATGGTTCAAAATGAAACATAAAAATTTGATATTGAACTTGCGTTAGTGAGCAATTTAAATAATTGAACAACTTATAGCAATAATTATATGTAGATGTCACATATTAATTTGTATTAATTTTGTCATTTAATGTTTATTGTCCACAAGTTAATACACAAATAAATTATGAAATTTTTGTGTTGTAAAGATTTGTACAAAAACTTTGTAACGTTACTTAAAATTTTGGAGAAAGAGAGTACATTTTCTTATAAGTAGTACAGATTTATGTGTTGTTAAGAAAAATAGTACAAATTGGTTTTGTAGCGAGCATAAATTTTTCGTCTATATTTTGTAGCGACCATATATTTTTTGTTTATACATTTTAACGGTGAATAATTTTCTTTAGATAGACTCACTTTTACCGTTATAAAATCTTGCTCGAAAATCGTTTTTTATTCGTCTTATTCTTATTTTTGTGTATTTGACCTTCTTACGAGTACAAATTTTGGCCAAAAGATCCGACATAAACAAAATACTAACAAAACTTGCAAAATTTGATCTATATTAATAAATTAATAAAACAACAACCTTAACCGATTGATTTGTCGATATATTTTCTGTTCCGGAGGAAATGGGATTTGATGTGCCGGGTTTGGTTGGTTGGTTGCCCGAAGGGCTATCTGATCCGATCAACTGCGTAGCCTTCGCCATAGCTTCATCGATGTTACCTACCAAATAAAAGGCCTGTTCAGGAAGACCATCAAATTCTCCGGAAAGGATTAATTTAAAGCCTCTAATTGTTTCTGCTAAACCAACATATTTTCCCGGAGAACCCGTAAATACTTCTGCTACGAAAAAAGGTTGTGATAGGAAACGCTCTATTTTTCGCGGACGTAAAATGGATTTAGGTATAGAATAAATTAACTATAATACAAGAAATTAAAAAAACTTGCATAGAAAGAGAAAAACAATTTGTGTATGTTTTTTTAGTGCAAGTTCGGTTCGGGTGTAAAAAGCTATGACTTTGATATGTCATCAACTTTACGCTAGAATGTGAGATTTGGTAAAATGTGTGACAATGATTCATTGATGAATACTCTAATCCGAGTGTTAAATATTGAATTACCCCAACCTTAAAAACTTAATTCATAGCCTCCATCTCTCACTTTCATTTGTATACAAAAAATTATCCCACCTCCATCACAACTACAAAAATAAAGCTACCACCATGACAAAAATAATGACATGCTAACAACAAAAGTTACGAGCCTCTATTATTAGACCAAATGTATGCCGCCACTTCCAAAATGCGCCTAAGAATCCTCACAAAAACCAAATCCCGCTGCAACCCATTCGAAACCCAAATATCCATGAAAGACAACTTAAAACACAAGTGTACCGGATTATCGGTAAAACACACAGATTTCGGTGTGCCATAATCTACTATTTTTTGGTTCAATTTGTACATGGTGGAAACCCACAGATTTTGATACACAGTTATGTATGTATCAGATATATTTATGTATCACATTCTAGGTAAAAGACATGAATTCCAGTGTAACCAGAATCCGCTGTTGTTTAGGATGGATAGTTTTTTATACACATATTTTCTTATATAGTGTTACTTGACTTAAAATCTAGAATGGTTATTTGACTGGTACATATGAAATTAATTGGTGGTATTCTAGATTTATGATACTAATAGTTTACAAAGATTATTTGACTTAGTTTTAATGTTAGAGCCGGAAGTTGTCACAAAGTTATAAAATTAATAGTAATATAGTATTAATATAAATGAAAGTCAGAAAAGCCGATGATTGGGTTTGGAAGGAAAATGAAAAGCGGGTGGTAAGGATAGTTGTATAATATGATGTGTGCGTTGTAAAGGGGGTGCGTTTTTAACATAATATTAATGTTTTTTAATATAGTATTAATGTTTTTAATATAGTATTAACTGTGTATTTAGATATTTAATATTTCCATTTTTAATTTTAAAGCTAAATGAATTTGTACATGATGCATTAGAATTAATAAGTTAATTTTTGTAACATTCTATAATTAGCAAGGGTTTTCTTTTAATATATAGTTGAGATTTGTAACACAAATATACCCTAATAACTAAACCTTTAAAAGGCTTTAAACCCACAACTAATTTGTTTTGATCAAATATTGTGTGACGACATCCAAATGTAAATATACTTCGTAACTCTTGAACAACATAGTGTTGTATTGTAGATGGAAATCAAGTCAAAAATTACCCTTTATATTAAAGAGGGGAATCACGTTTTCCATGGAAACAGTGATCCCCTCACACCCTTAATAAAAAAACTATTCTTTCCCCCCTCACATATGTGTTCTTCCCTCACAATATTTACACACACAATTCACGCACCATTCTCTGACACCGTTCCGTTATCATGGTTTCGTTCTTCATTAATCACCCCGTTTCATTTATAAGGTTTGGCTTTTTTTCCCAGTTCTTCGGTTTGGCATTAATCGCATTAAATGATAAGCTTTGCCCTTTCATTTTTTCTTGCCCTTTCAAGGTTTGGATTTTTTCTCAGTTCTTCTGTTCGGTATTAATCGCATTAAATGATAAGCTTTGCCCTTTCATTTTTTCTTGCCCTTTCATTTATTTTAACTCTATGACTAAATGGTTGGTTAATAATACAACCCTCTCTCACAAACGTGAGCCACTCATTCCAATAATCTTAGATCCGTTTGGATCTGTACCATCACGGATAGAGATGATCGGTTTTGTAGCACTTTGTTGCCTTCGATCCTTTCGTTGCCACCATACGTGGTGTGCGACGTAGGTGGTCGTCAAGTGATGTTGGTTTACCTTAGGTGGGACGTGGTTTTGTGGGCTACCTTGATTTGGGTGAAATTGTGATAGCTGATTGTTAATTAAGGATTTATGCTCAATGGGTGATTATCAAGACATTTGGTTAATTTTGTATGTGGGATAACAGGTATGGTTTTTTTTAGTGTTCTTATTGTTTTAGTAAGATTTTTTGTTGATTAGTTTCAAATACTTTATGATAATTTTTTGTGTTTTGTTAATTGGGTTTGTGAGAGGATGGTACTTGGCGGGGCAAAATTCCATTTTGCAGCCATGGCGGGTTACCCTTCTCTTTGGCTCGAATAAAGTTACGCGTACATGTGACATCAACATAGCCTCGCCCTTATCTTTCCTAGGCACCAATGGTTGTTGGATTGAATAAATATGTGGTATTGTTGACCGTTACAATGAGCTTTGGCAAAGCCACGTTTATGTGTTCACAACGTCCGCATCTTGGCAGGGCAACCTTACTTGGTTTGCAGCCATGGCGGATGTGGCACAGCTGTTGGTTTCATTGCAGCTGTATAACGCGTGTGTGACGACGTTTTAAATATGCTTGCTGCCTTTTTAGTTACATGTTAATGATGCGACTTTTATCAGGCTGTGATGATAAAACAATAATCTGGTATATCTAAGCGGGACGACTAAAGTTTGGAGTATGTGCATCTTGCCGGGGTAATCTTCGTAAGTTTGCAGCTACGATGCATGTGTCCACTTTTCCTGCCTTTTTACTTATCTGAGCCTCTTAGTCAGCTTCAAAGTACGGCTGCCATGGTGTATTAGTACATTCAACACAAAATGTGTTTGGTGGGTGGAACTGGTCCGTATACGTGGATTTTGATGGGTGGAGTCGGCCCGTATCTTGGCGGGGCAGCACATCTTCGTGTTTTCAGCCATGGCGGGTCACATACCCTTTATTCTCATTCCGTATATCGATTGTGATGGGTGTGTGACGCTGTTGATACGTAAATGATGAAATCTATGTGGAATGTAGTGCATTGTCGTCCCGAGTCGTGTTACGCCCAATACGATTGTTTGGTATCCTTTCTATAGTTGGGACTTCTTAAATTGGGTTCCATATAATAAACGGTGATACTGTTGTGGAGGTTATTGTTGCTTTTCCCTTAAATTAAGGCATTGCCTTTTTAAACTGTCGCCCTAGGCTGTATATACATTTTCAATGGCTGTGATGATCCTTTATCTGTGTTGTGTTGTTGTGGTAAGTGGAAGGATGGCAGAATGCGAGAGCTACTCGATTCGGCAACCTCCATGACCCCGACCACGACATCATCTGCTCTGAGCTATGGCAGATGTAGTAGAAGGGAAAAGGGTAGATTCTTTTTAAAATACAACCTTAATTTCAGTGTGCATATCATGATACATACCGATTTAGGTCTTCGTGAAACAATTTATCAAAAAATATTTGAATAAGCTATTAGTCTGATGCTTATGATATGCTAAAGTGAGGAAATATAATAGTGGTTAATTTGTTTATCGCCGCGTCACAATGAGCTTTTCATGTGGGTAATTTGTTACGCTGTTTTCAACCAGGTTTAATAAGGTTGTGCAGTGCTTAGGATCGTGGTATGGGTTGTGGGTTTCGGGGGCTCAAATGGGTGTGGGTTTTGGGGACTGGAGTGGTTAGTTTGTGAATTGTGTTTAGATATCAAAATGGGAATGAAACGGGTATATTTTGGGGTCTAAAGTGGGCTTGAAATGCGTGGGTTTGGGGTGTTTAGATATCTAAATTTATTTTTTGCAGTTGGTTCTTGCATATATAAGTATACCCCCCAGCGAAGGGCCTGAATTTGTTAGATTTTTGGTGGATCAAGATGCTATAGCACTTTACAAAGCCGGAGAAAAGAGGTGAGGAACTGACGAGCCAACATTCAGAAGCATTTTCAGCGAAAGAAGCCGGGCACACTTGGCTGCAGTCAGTTCTACATATAATATTATGTATGGGAACACATTGAGGAAGGTACTTCTTCCATAGGCCTTATAGGCGGCATAATGGCCGGTTGGCCACATTCGGAAAGCTGCCAATACATGCTTGGGTCAAAACTCAAAACGGGTAAATGTTGGTACGGGTCAGAATATGTCTGATTGCGTTTACCTGAAAGTTTGAAAAAAAAATTCTATAATGTTAGTGTTTTAAAATATGACTATAAAATCAGTGTGGTTGCGTAATTAGTATATTTATTTGAATGGAGAGAATTTGGGAAGTGGTATGACCAAAAAATACTTTGGATCACTTCTGACCCCTTTGACCCGTTTTACAGGATTTTTTTAACAAATTATCTTAAATTACTCTTTTGATATTATCACAGGCTATTAAAAAGGAAACGCCCGGGAACTTTAAGGATGCTCTTGACGCTATTTTGCAATGTTGTGAGAACCGTGGAAAGTACTTCGCCAAGGTAATCTTTGTATATGTTATACATTATGCAGCTTCGTGACACATTAAACGTTTAAAATCTACACGTGGCATTGAAACTATAGTTATATGACATTAGTGCACCATGGTATTTATTGGGATTTCTAAAAATACAGTTTATAATACACTGCATTTCTACTGTCATCCAAACAAATAGATTGCACAGAAGGTTTCCCGCCCCGTGACGAAGGAAGTCTTCTTTTGGTCTTTCTCGGCCAACCGTCTTTTAAGCTAAAACAAGCACTACCTTATATGTTTATTTTTAGGTAAATGGGCGATTCGTGATTAGCTGGTGGAGTTTCTTATTACAAAGTGCTTATTCGAAATGAAACCGAAGTTACCTCTTTAATTTTATATATCTGAACTGATGCTTTTTATCACGGGATTTGACTAATGTTTTCTAATGAGTATATACATATATTTTGGAGTATTATTGTATTTTCCACATATTAAGCAAACCCAAGCACTAAATCTGAGATGTTTACTTATTGAGTAGCTTATAAGTAATTATTTTTTTAAGCAAAAAAATAAGCAATCTGGAACACCCCCTTATTGATGATTTGAAACATAAGGTTGAAGTTATACTTTTAAGATTACGTAATCTAACCCAGACAATTTCCCAGAATTACCCATTGTAAGTAGCGAGTTACCCAACCTGCGCCGAATTTATTTGCAGAAAAATTGTTTAAGAAATGCAGCGTCGAGTTAGAGTGTGTTCGATTTGAAATGTTTTTTTCTTAGAGTGTAGTTACCCTGTTATAGGTTACATTCATACTACTATGTAGGCAGTACGTATATACTGTGGTTTGCCACACAATAAGGTACCGTAAGTGATTAGGAACTTTGCTATTTAGGATAATTGTTGACTATATTTTCTATGACTCTTATATCAATGGATGTTCTTATACGATGCGCACTGTATGCATATTTGTAAAAGAAGTATACCCTTTCATATTAATGACAGTGCTGTATTTCTTATGCAGAATCACAACCAAGTATGACAGAAGCAACCACCAATGCTCTGGTGCCAGTGGTAACACCGATATCATACATCAAACTGGGCTAACGAGGATGTTTCATTGAGGCATTCGGATACCGTAAATGGATAGCCAATAGTATGCCAAATAAATACTCAACACAGATGAGAGACCTTCACTTTTGCTGCATGTCCATCGACATAAAGGTGATGTGTCTTACCTAATCGAATACAAGAGCACGCTAAATGGACCCACAATTTAACATGCTCTCATTATAGGGTGATGCCATCCAAGCAAATTGCTGGAATATAAGAAAGTTTATCAAATGACCGACTTCTTTTGCGAGGAAACAAGCCGTTATCAATAGGTGCTGCGCCACCAGTCAACCTTAAGATTTGGAAAGATCACAAAATTCAACCTTATGGAAGGTGACGACAAAGATTACCCACAACATTATTTTGAGCTTCTATCATACAACCAACTGTCATCACGCAAATGATCTATCCACAACTGGCAGGTACTGCACTTTGCTTTTCTTCTTATTCTTATACAACCACAAACACTCGCATAATATCATTCCCGCATAAAGACAAGTTAGGTTCAAAGAAGATCAAGAATATAACTCTGAGGACGATCGGTGAATGTACAGATGATCTTGATCAATTATTTTGCATGACATTCCTCTATGAATATACTTGGCTATTTGCTAATCAATTGATGTTTTTTAATTACTTGCAGCATCTTCAAAAAGGACTAAGACTAGAAATCGTGAACTTGAACCAAAAGCAACAGTTGAAGCGAGAGTTGCACCAGAACCATCAAATGTACCCAAGAAGCACCCACGTCATAACCCAGGATGCGACTGCATTGTTTGCATTCAGCCACCAAGTGGGTCGTCAAAACACTCACCAACATGCACATGTCAGAGTTGTGATGCTGTTAGACTCCTTGTCAAGAACATGAAAGAGAATGCTAGACAAAAACCACCCACTCGGCGGAAGAGAAAGGTTCCAAATCCAGCTGAACCCTCAAAACAACAAATTATCAGAGTCGGTCGCAACTTAGAAGAGAACCAAACCGAAAGGAGAGAAACGAAACCGTCAGCCGAGCCTCCAAACCAAAATGAAATAACAGATGCATCACAGTCAGCCGATCCTGCAAACCTTCAAGCCATCACAGTCAACCACGACTCGGAAGAGAACCATCATGAACAAAGCTTGACAGGTTCACATTCGAATAATGCTATTAGACCATTACTTGACCTGAATCTCCCAACGTCTGATAATTGACCTGAACCAAACCGAAAGAAGAGACCATTACTTGATAGTAGTACTATGTAAACCTGCCTAATGTCTGTAACGGAAAACATATGCCTGCACCTGTTTTCTAAGCATAACGAACACTAACAACAATGGTTGTACAACTTTTTGTCTCAATATGACAACTATGTATGCATAACAATGTATGTACATTTATGCCTTAGGTACAACATTTATGTTTAGCGACTTTCATCACCGGCCACTAAAACCGTTACCAAAAAAAGCCCGCCCTTCACCGCAGCGAAGCGCGGGTACAATTCCTAGTATAATATAAAGAATGGAAAGTTGAGTTGTGGTTAAAAGTCAATTAGAGGAAAAAGGTTGTGTAGGTAATACAAATGCATTGTAAATGAAGTTCAGTTCAGTTGGATGGATGCATCTAGCTATAGTTTTCATTTGTGGGAGGTCAGAAGTTTGACTCATGCATTTCCTTATGTGGGGGATTTTCCTAGAATTGACAGCCGGGTTCAAGTCCTAGCGCAATGCCTTGAAGCCTCTTAAAAAGAAACTGAATGGCTAGCATGAGGGTTAATATTCTTTTTGTGAGATAATTCGAACTTGGATTGAGAGACTTGGTGCCTCAGTAACATGCAAGATACTCGTCTGTATCAAACTATCGCTAAAAATAATAATAATACAAATGCATTAGCCAATAGTCATTAGTCAATACCTTTTTTGTATTCATTGTCAACTAAAGCGTAAGAATAATTCGTGGAGTCTTATTTTAAAATTTTCAAAGAAGCATATAATAGACTTCTTAAACAAACCCTCAAATAACACGATCATGCATGATATCATGTTTACTGACAACAATTGTTGAACAATCTTAACCAAAGAGAAAACAAAGGAAAAAAATATACTAAATAAATCTCTTAGATAAAAATTTAATAAAGGACCGAAACAAAACACAACAAACTACGTATTAAAAGTTAAAACAAGCCTCAAAATATGAACTCCAATATATAATGTAAGAGAAGATTGATAGAATGATTAGTTAGACACACAATAGAAGTTTTTAGGGAGGAAATATGTATTAAAGAGCGATGATTTAAACGTTGTGGTATTTAATCATTGAATTGTGGGAGGACAAATTTTATTTTTGACAATAGGAAGGCGAAAAAAATTAAGATCTTAGTAAAAAACTAAGTATTTTAACTTAAAAATAAATGATTTTTTAGGTTTTTTAGTGTTATAGGTTAGACTTTAATGTGTGGGTAAGTGATAATTTAACTTTTGAGTGAAGGGCATTTTAAAAACAACGCTAAATATAGTAGCGAGAAGATGACGAAAATCACGTTGAATATAGCGACCATGCTCGCCATTATACACGGTTCTCTTAATAGGATGGGTAGAGGGCATGGTTATAAATAGCGTGAGACGTGGCGTGACGGCATGTCCAAACTACATATTTTAGCGGCTAAAACGAAGCTTTATCGTTTTTAAAGCGTGACTTATTATGTCACAACATATACAAATATTTATTTATTTTATTGTATTTTAATATTATATTTATATTGAGTTCTTAATAAATGTTGTACATAATAATTAAAGTTAGAACACTTTCGTTACATGTAATACAAAAAATCATCGCACCTCATGTCATAACGCGCTATGACTTATTATGTAGCGTAGAGACCGCGCCTCAAGTTTTAACGTACGTTAAGACGCGTCTTAATGAACTATTTAGAACCATGGTAGAGGGTCTTATATATTCTTGTTTTTTCTGTCATAGAGTTGTTTAGAAAGTTAAGAGAGATTCCAACATTGTTTTTGCGTTATTTTGGCATGTAATATTATTAATAAAAGGTGCACGTGAGCGTGTTTTGAACTTTTGATGGTCCACACGGCTCGAGCGCTTGACTGGCCCTTTTTATAACCCGAAACATATGTAACATTAATTATTGTTCCGATGCTTCCTTACACTATTTTAATGTTTGCATCCATCGATCGCACTAATCGTTTGACCAGTTTGGACTCAACTTTACCTTTGTATCGCATATTTATTATAAAACCAATTACCAAAATAACCAGGGATGAGAATTTCGCTTCGAATCCCAGAACTGAACCGGAACCATCTTAATTTTCGATACCCAAATCCCGTTCGATATAATACCGAGACTACAAAATAAGATGAAAAAAATTCGAGATAATTAATTCGGGACGGGACCGATACCAAATCACAGCACCCTGTACCCTATGATCTAAACAAATTTGTTAATATAACTATAGTCATGTGAATATAATGTGTCAAACAACTATAAACAAGGTTTAAAAGTCACTAACGCTCGCCATTTCTAGATGCTTAAACGATATGCATCAATCACACCCTTAAAATGTGAGAATAAAGCTTGTGAATTTTTGCTACGTATTTGTGACTAGTTTATAAAAAGCAGTTAACAATCTTATTAATCAAAGGATTTTGGATTTGTTCATGACTAAAAACTTTTGTCTTACCTGATAATTAACGAGTGATTTGAAATTTCAAGAGATTGTAAGTTTAGTTTTATGTATAAGAGTATAAAAGCTTGACATTTTAGAAACACTAGCATATATTCGCATAATATAGAAACGGGTATCTAACAATTTCTTTTATAAATGTTACATTTTACATACCAAGTTTATATTCACATTTAAAGTTTAATTAGTAAAAAAGTTGAATCAATACAAAATAAACTCATTAAAAATAAGAATAAAATCAACAAAAATATATTAAAATAGATGTTAATTTAAAAAGCACAAATTTTAAAAAACATGATGAAATTAAATAATAAAAAATAAATAAATATATAATATTTCAATTTAAATATAAAATTAGTTTTAATAGTTTGTTAAGAAAAAGTTGTTAAAAAAATAGATGGATGGATGAGATTAAGATAATAAGTTATGATCTAATAATTTAAGATTTAACTTCTAAACTTTATTTGATACTAAGGGACTAATTCCCACATTTCATATCCATTTTGATCCAATTGATGAGATTAAACACAAATTTATTTTCATTCTATTTTTTCAAACATTAAGATCTCTTCAACCGTTAATCGTTATGCGAAAAAATATATCGTTACAAAGAACATTTAATCATCTTTCTATAAATATGCTATATGATACACTTTCGACAAAAAATAATTTTTCATTTTTTTCACGTTTTTCATATTTTTTTCGTTGTCGAAAATGATCATATATGATACTAATATTATCAATGGTGTAACACCAGTATCATATACGATATAACTTATCATAGATGATATAAGCCAATACTGATTTAACAATAATTTATGATTTAACACTTGTATCATATATAATGAAACACTATTAACATATATGATATTTCACGTAAAGTTTAACAAGAAACAAACGATTTTTTAACTTTAAAAGTATATCATAGTGCATATTGGTAGAAAGATAATTAAATGCTCGTCACGATGGTATATTTTTTTTATTTAACACTTAACGATTTAACAGATATTTACATTATAAAAAATAGGTGAAAAATAAAGTATATTTAATCTTATCCATTATATAGAAATAAGATGGATGGTGAAGATTACTCACCCCATATCCAAGAAAAATATATAGTATCTAAAATAACATCCTCTTAATATAAATATAACATTTTTATTTTAATTTTTGGTTTGAAATTTGGTTTGGTTATTTTTAGGTTGGATATTAAGATTGGAGTTAAGGTTACATATATCCTCCTAATAAAAATTCTATTAGTCCCGAATTAATAGTTCATCTTTCTTTAAGATCTTCCAATTTAATTGTTTACTACTTAAAATTAAATAGAGAAGTTTGATAAAATTTACCATATTAACTTTTTTTTAAATTGTTATTAAAAATTAAAGAAAATTTAGATTAATTAACTAAAGGGAAACCTGTCATTATATAAAAAATAACAGAAAAAACCGTAATGAATGCATTTTTTTTAAACTATATATATATTTTTTTGAAAAATATAATTTTAAAATGAAAAGGGTGTAGTATAGAAGTATAAATATGGTCATGTGGATTAGTTCATAAAGATAAAAAAAGACCGAGTCCTATTTGGTTAGTCTATCGTAGGCTAGTAAACTCAAATTTTACATCTTTTAATGGAATTATATACCTTTTATCATTCTAAATTAGTGTCTATCGACAAAAAATATATAATTAAAAAAATATATTTATAATAGCATTATTTCTCTTACTTTTTGACAACATGAGAGTTTTACACTTAGCTGATTTATTTAAGTATTTTTCAAATTTTGCAACTATAATTTCAAAGAAAGATAATACAATAAACTTGATCAAAATTCTCTTTTCATTATTAATAATGAAAAATTAAATTAAAACATCTAAAACAATGTGAACAATAATATAATATTAAAACGGAAGGATTCTTTTTAAGTTACTCTTTTTACGTATATTTCACCTCACAATGTTTTGTGTCGTAAGTCACTTTTACTCTTTCGCCACTTGGATATGTGAAATGTTAGTTGTGTCATATCTAATGCGAAAATCTTTTTAAAGATTTTTTTTTAAATCATATAATTTTTGTAATTTTATTTAATGTAATTAATATTTAAAGGCAAAAGTAAAAATAAAAACTTGTTTTTTTCTAGAAACTAAGGGACTCATCCAGTCCTTTCAATTGTTTTTGACCCAAGGGCTTAGATTAATCTAATATTTAATTAAGAAAACCTAATTTATTTATGAGTTGAGTTATTGTAGAAAATTGTATTTACCTCGAAACTAAGGGACTCATCATGACCGTTGATAAGATGGACCACATCTTAAGATAAAAAAAAAAGATGAAGGACTAATCTTGCAAATAACAAAAAGTAGAACGAGGGACTAAAATGTAAACTTTATTAAATTAAACAAAAATTGTTCGATACTCATTCCCCCAAATCAATTCTTTCTCTAAGACACACAGTTCATCTCTCTAATCAAAATGCAAACCTTAAAACTATAACAAAAAGAAATGGCGAGAACGAAAACATCCAATGTTAATGCAATTGAAGATCCGAATGATGTTATGATATTTTAATCATGTTAGAAGTAATTAAAGTGATGGTCATATAATATATCGTTGCGGAGCTCGTGAAAAATGTTATTTAATGATGTCGAGAGTTTTTAGTTATTATTGTTTATGTAACGGGATTTAGTCCCAAACACTCAAATGAGGAAGGCCTCCTAAACATTTGTTACTTAGTATAAAAGGCCTCCTATACCTCATTTGTGTGGGTGCTTTTCCAATATATAGTTTTAGAGAGAGAAATGTGTGTTTGTTTTCTCTCACTAGGAAATCACCAACACTTTGTATTTCTTTTCTTCATCTTAATCTAATCTTTCTTTTTTGGTTTAATCTTCATCATGTTATTCGTGTTTGGTTAGTCGTGTGTATACATCTTACAAGTGGTATCATTCGCCAAGGGATTCGTGGATAGCTCTTTGGTGTTGTTTTAGTTGATTTATTTTCGTGGGTTTAAGGTTGTTTCAAGATTAAATCGTGAGTTTTTTTTGCGTTTTGGTCGTTAAAAATTGTAACCAAATCGACTACATAGTTGTGATAGTGATTTGGGTTACTTTGTTTGATCAAAATCGAAAATTTTTTGGTTTTTTGTGTGATCTTCGGGGTATATATCGAATACCTGTTAATTCGGATCACGAAAAAGTCGGACAGCTCTAGTCAACTTCAGAATAATTGCCATATTCCGAAGTACCCAAGAGGGTTTTTGTTTTTTCCGAAGTGGCAACGAGGATTCCGAAGTTCAATAGGAAAAGTATTCCGAAGTCCAACTTCTGGATTATCCGAAGTCTATAGAAAAAGTATTCCGAAGTCCTATAGAAAAAGTATTCCGAAGTCCAACTTCTGGATTATTCCGAAGTTCTACAAAAGTTTATTCCGAAGTTCTATAGAAGAATTATTCCGAAGATCTCCAGACCAATATTCCGAAGTGGACTTGGTTGGCTATTCCGAAGTGCATTTTATTGGTTTTTCCGAAGTGACCAAGATTATTCCGAAGTTCTTTAGAAAAAATCATTCCGAAGTTGATACTTTTTCCGAAGTGGAGTTGTTTAGGTATTCCGAAGTACAAAATCCCAAACATTCCGAAGTTGCTATTATTGTGATATTCTGAAGTGGATTGTTGTAGTATTCCGAATTGGATCTTTTGTTTGTTATTCCGAAGATAATTCACATTCCGAAGTGATATTGTGAAGATTCCGAAGTTCACATATTAGAAGATTGCGAAGTTGATTCCGAAGTGAAGTGAAGTCAACTTATTCCGAAGATCCAAGTGAGAATTATTCCAAGAATCCTTGCAATATTTTTAAAAAAAGTGACTTAAAAAATTTTCGTGAGTTTTTTTGTTTATCTTGGATTTTTTTGGCTTCTCATGAACACATTCTTAGGGGATTTAATCAATCTAGTTTTTTTACAACATCACTCTGCTTTCTACGAATTGGGATCCTGTTTAAGACACGACTTCTACGATGACGTCCCAACAAGATATCTATGCTGTGGGTACTGAGAATCGTCCACCCATGCTTACCAAGGAGAACTACACTACATGGGCTAGTCGTCTCCTTCGTTATGCAAAATGTAAACCTTTGGGCAAGTTGATTGTCAACTCGATTCAAAAAGGTCCGTATGTTAGAAGAATAATTCTTGTGCCTGGGGATCCTACGAATGCTAACCCAGTAGCTGACTCTAGTCATGAGTAAACAGATGAAGAATTAACTGAAGCTGAATCCAAACAACTCGACGCTGATGATCAAGCAATTCAAGTCATTCTTATAGGACTTCCTGAAGATGTTTATGCTGCTGTCGATAGTTGTGAAACCGCACACGAGATGTGGCTTAGGATTCAGAAAATGATGAAGGGTAGTGAAATCGGTTTACAAGAAAAGGAAAATAAGTTGCTTCGTGAATGGGAGAACTTTATGTCTACTGAAGGGGAAAAAATTGTACCTTACTATCATCGGTTTTCAACCTTCATGAATCATCTTAGAAGAAACAAACATGAACCTGATCAAATTGATGCCAACATCAAATTTCTTGATAATCTTCCTTCTGAATGGTCACGATATGTTACTCTTGTCAATCAAACCAAGGATCTTCATGTCGTGGACTACACTCAAGTATATTACTATTTGAAGATGAAGCAAGATGAAGCTAACGAAGTTAGGGCGGAACGACGTGCCAAGACACAAGATCCATTGGCTTTTATGGCAAACTCTCCGTCATCTATGTCATATCTCATGGTACCCTACCATCAACCCTCATCAAGTAACTTCATGCCACAGCAAATCACCTCTTATGGATATCAACCTCCTGCTGCTGTGAATTACTTACAACACCCCATTGACTGTTTTGATGACATCATCGATCCTACTCATGCGATTAACACTGGTCTTGCACTTCTCGCAAAGGCATTTAAATTTACCATTAACCCCACCAACAACAATCATAGAATCTCCTCGAACACTAGAAATAGGCAGATTGCTCAACCTTTCATGAATGCAAATCAAGATCGCCAATTGGTAGTTGCTTGGAACACGGGGACACAATATGGTCAGAATACTGGGCAGACTGTTGGGAATGCAGGAAATCAGTATGGACAAATCCGTGGTCAGAATCCGAACGTTCTGAATACGGGTAATCAGAATGGGTTAATAGTTGTGCCAGCGGTTGGTAATCAGATGGGAAACATTGTGGCTGCAAGGGCTGAGAATACTAGTACGGGAAATGGAAACAACAATCGCCAGGTTCAGTGCTACAACTGTAGGGGATTTGGTCATTATGCTCGAGATCGCACAACCAAAAAGAAGAGGGATGCTGCTTATCTTCAGACTCAACTTCTCATAGCACAAAAGGAAGAGGCAGGGATTCCACTTCAAGCTGAGGAATTTGATCTTATGGCTTATGCTGCAAAATACGACGAGGAAGAAGAGGTGAATGCCAACTACATCTTGATGGCTAACTTACAACAAGCATCTACCTCAGGAATGCATGTTGACAGAGCTCCCGTTTATGATTCAGACGGTCCCTCTGAGGTACATCCACGTTTTGATGATAATGATATATATAGTACGTCTAATCAGGAGGAGGAGTATACTGAGATGCTTGAGCCCTACATTGAGACACACGGGGATCAAAAGAATAATAGTAATATTATTTCGAATGAGCCCACTGTGGACCTTAGTGTGGATCAAGTTGCCCAGCCTACAACCCTTTCAGATGAGACACATGCGTATTATAAATCTCTATTTGATAAGCTTGCTAAGGACGTCTACCATGCTATGGTGGTTAATAATAAGTTTAGAGAAACTAATGCCAAATTGACCACTGAGCTTGCGGGATATAAGGAACGGGAGAAATGTTTTGAAATTCATCAGGCTAAAATTAAAGAACTTGAACAAGCTCATGCTACATCCGTTTATCAAGAAAAATGCACAACTAAGAAATTAAATGCCTTACATTTAAGTAGTGCTAAAAAGATAAGCGAATTGAATGATGAAATCACTTCTATTAATAAACAGCTTTCAACTAAAAAATCTATTATTTTGGATTTAAAAGAAGAACAAAAAAAGCTGTAACATGATTTCAAAATTCGAGAAGATGGGATTCTTGAGGATTTTTGCAAAGCTCAAGATAAGATTAGAGAATTAGACAACCTTTCAGTAAAACGTGGCCAAACTATGCAAACAATAAATATGCTCGCACCAAAAGTGAATGAGATAAATTTCACTCGATACAAATTGGCTTTAAGTTGTCCTCTTCCTCCTAATCCTGGATATCTTAAGCAAGTTCAGGCCACTAATGAAACCTTATATAATGGTAGTGTGCTCTTGTCTGATGAGCATGATCCTCCTAGTGTGCATGATTCCGAGGAAACTACTGAACTTGCAGTAGAGACTCGTTTAAGAATGACAAAGCTTGATAAAGAAGTGACACCCGTTTATTATCCAAAAGTTAATCCTCCAACTGTTTTTGTTCGGTCTAAAACGAGTACTGAAATGCTTTTACTCCCAAGTGAGGAATTATCTGATGACCCTCCTAAACCGATTATCACACGCCGATTTCTAAACGAGTATACATATAACTTTGTCATCCTTAAACATGTTGTTAATTCCAAAATCACTGGAGGAAATTTTACATCACCTGTCAAGATTGAGGTTCAGAATATTCTTCAAAACGATATTAATCCGATTATTAATCAAGTCGATGCTCGATTAAGAAATTTGGAAAACGCTTTTCCAAAAGAATTTGCCAACTTTGTTGAAGACTTTAAATCTTTGGCGAAGGAAGCTGATGAATCTCTTGATAAAATCAAAGTTTTGGAAAACGATCTTGAACGCCTCTCCAAAGCTCGTGATAGTATTGATAGTAGCCCTGTTGAGTTAGGTACCTCTGTGTCGCACAATGAAAACCTCAAAACTGAGCTTGATCTTATGAAAGAAAAAATGGAATCCTATGTCATTAAAAAGGACAAAGAATTTACCGATCTTTGGAATAAATTTGTCAAAAAATGTGATGAATGCAAATATGACAAAATTTCGTATGATAAAGCCTACAATGAAATGCAACAAACTATCGTTCGGTTGCAGGCTCAGTTAGGAGGGATTAAGGAAAAGAATTTTGCCTCTTTAGGGTTAGAGAGTGCAAGTGATGGAAATGCTCAGAAGCTTATGGCTAAGATTGCAGATTTAGAATCTGTTGTTGTTTCATATAAGCGGGCTGTTGAACAAAGTAAGTGTGTCTGTCAGAAACTTATTGATAAAATCTGTGAGAACTGTAAGTTAAAGGCCTTGTTAAAATATAAGACTTCTGAACCTAGCTCGATTATGGATATGATGATCAAGAAACCAACAACCTCGGGACCCACTCGTATTGTTGTAACACCTTTTCCCAAGGTTGCTGGAACGAAAGCTGCTATAATCGCTCCAGGAATGTTTCGTGTTAGTTCCCCCTCTCAACCTAGGGTTGATATTTTTGCGCCTAGCAAACAACGTAAAGCAAGCGTTAGGACTAAACCGACCCCTATATCTCAACCACAAGTCATCGATTTAATAAGTGATAATTCTAACAATCGTGTGTCTTCTTCTACAAGAATAAATAACTACTCTAAGAGCAGAAGGCCACAGCCTACGAGCAATACAAGGAATGATAGGGTCCCTTTTGCCTCTAGAATTAGTCGCCTCAAGATCAATAATGTGGAAGTAGAAGAACACTGTAGGAATTTACCGCTTTTTAATCATAATCAGAAACTTAATTCATTTGGATGTAATGACTTTAAGCTCGCTATTCGGAATGAAAAATCTAATGTTATTTGTCCATCATGTGAGCAAGGTAAAAGCAAGAAGAAGCCTCACAAACCCAAACCTGTCCCAAATTCGATGAATAGGTTGTATCTCCTTCATATGGATTTGTGTGGCCCAATGAGAATCAAAAGCATTGATGGAAAGCGGTATGTCCTTGTGATTGTGGATGATTATTCTCGTTACACATGGGTTCATTTTCTTGCTTCAAAAGATGAAGCCCCTGATGTAATTATTAATTTCTTGAAGAAAACATCAGTGCTACTTCAAGCCCTTGTTATCATTGTAAGAACGGATAACGGCACATAATTCACCAATCAGAAACTGAAAGCTTATTTTGACGAAGTTGGGCTTTCTCATCAAACTTCGGCTGTAAGAACTCCAGAGCAGAATGGAGTTGTGGAACAAAGGAATCGTACGTTAGTTGAAGCTGCTCGGACGATGCTTCTCTCCTCCAGTGCATCGTTATTCCTTTGGGCTGACGCTATAGCAACTGCATGTTATACCCAAAACCGCTCCATTATTCACACCCTTTCAACAAAACACCTTATGAGATCATTAATTGAAGAAAATCGGATATTTAATTTTTACATGTCTTCGGTGCTTTATGTTATCCGAAGAATGATCGTGAAGATATCGGTAAACTTGAACCTAAAGGTGATATTGGCTTTTTCATTGGCTATTCTTCAACTGCTTGTGCTTACAGGGTTTATAATAGAAGGACAAGAAAGGTAATGGAGACTATGAATGTTACCTTTGATGAACTCTCGGGTATGGCCTCTCAACATAAAAGTTCACATCCCGAGCTTCAAGGTCAGACTTCTGGACACGTAAGTTCAGGACTCACGCTTCAATTTTCACCGTCAGTAATCTCATCGTTACTACCTTCGGAACGTGACTTGGAATTTTTACTTGGGCCAATTTATGATGAATATATGGAGGGTCCTTCGTCATTTGGTGTTCCTGAAAATGCCCCGACTGCACCTGCTACGGTAGTTCCAGAACAACCAATTGCATCTACATCAACGACATCCATTTTTGCACCATCTACGTCTACCTCAACCATATTGACTCCAAACATTACAACCACTACTCCGATTGCTGACGCAACTCAACAACATTCTCAGCAAATTCCTAATCATGTTCATCTTCAAAATGATATAGTTGCTGAAAATGCAAACAATGCGATGCTCAACGAACATGAGTTTGTTAATCCATTTGCGGCTTCCTCAACTACTACTCAGCCTTCAACACCATATGTAGATCCGTCGAGCTCGCATCAAGTTTCTCATACACTTCCACATGAACAAAAATGGACTAAGAATCATCCTTTGGTTCAAGTGAATGGCAATCTCTCAAGACCAGTCTCAACACGAAATCAACTGCGTACTGATGGTGATATGTGTATCTATGCACTATCAATCAGCACAATGGAACCAGCAAGTGTTAAAGAATCAGTGACCGATGCATCATGGATTGAGTCTATGCAAGAAGAGCTCAATCAGTTCATCCGACTTGATGTATGGGAGTTAGTACCCCGCCCGAACAATATCGATCCCCTTACCCTGAAATGGTTATTCAAAAACAAGATGGATGAAGAACAAACGGTCATTAGGAACAAGACTCGGTTAGTTGTGAGAGGTTATAAACAAAAGGAGGGAATTGACTTCGCTGAATCCTTCGCCGCGGTTGCTCGGATGGAAGCTAATAGGATTTCTTGGCATACGCTGCACACAAATCGTTCACTATGTATCAAATGGAAGTGAAGATGGCTTTCTTGCATGGGCCGTTAAAAGAAGATGTGTACGTATGTCAACCTGAAGGTTTCATCAACACCGAACATCCAAGCCATGTCTACAAGTTGGAAAAGGCAATTTATGGTTTGAAACAAGCACCGAGGGCATGGTACGACGAATTATCGTCATTTCTTCTCCAAAATCACTTCAGCAAAGGAACCATTGATCCAACGTTGTTTATCAAGCACTATGGCAACGACATCTTGGTGGCTTAGGTGTATGTAGATGATATAATATTTGGCTCTATAAACCCAAAATATTCTATATTATTTTCCGACCTTATGAAAAGCCGATTTGAAATGTCCATCATGGGGGAAATGACGTTTTTTCTTGGTCTCCAAGTTTACCAATCCCCCCGTGGTATTTTCATACATCAAGCCAAATATGTGCTTGATATTCTAAAGAAAATTGGCATGGAAAACTGTGATCCTATTGGTACTCCAATGGACACTAAACACAAGCTTGATTTAGATAAGAAAGGGACATTTGTAGATGCTACAAAATACCGAAGTATGATCGGGTCCCTTATGTACTTAACCTCAAGTAGACCGGACATTGTGCATGCTACTTGTTTATGTGCTCGGTATCAGGCTAAGCCAACCGAGAAGCACCTCAAGGAGGTTAAAAGGATCTTTAGTTATCTCCGGGGAACCATTCACATGGGTCTCTGGTATACGAAGGATTCTGGTTTTAATCTCACTGGTTTTTCAGATGCCGACCATGCAGGGTGTGATGATACATTCAAGAGCACTTCCGGTGGAGCACAATTCTTAGGCGAGAAGCTAGTGAGTTGGTCATCAAGAAAACAAGACTGTACAACGTTGTCCACCGCGGAAGCAAAATATGTGTCTCTATCCGTGTGTAGTGCTCAAGTCCTTTGGATGAGAACACAACTCACGGATTATGGCTTTCACATTAACAAAGTTCCAATTTATTGTGATTCACAATCAGCCATAGCCATATCCTACAACCCGGTCCAACACTCCAAGACCAAGCACATAGCTGTCCGATTCCATTTCATAAAGGAGCATGTGGAAAGAGGAACGCTCGAACTGTACCTTGTCAAGACGGACTACCAACTAGCCGACATCTTCACCAAAGCTCTTTCTCAAGAAAGATTTGAATTCTTGGTTCGTCGACTTGGTATGCGTAGTTTCACTCCAGATGAACTTGAACATCTTGCACATTCACAGTAACCTTGTATATATCTATCAGAAAATCAAAATACAAAAATATAAAACCTATAAAAAAATGAGAAAATCTTTCAAAAAGACCAAAAATATTCTTCTTCGACATGTCTCTCAGCATCGATAATATGGACGTACTTAGAAATGTTGTTCAATAACGACACGGGTACGTACATAAAGTTCGAATGAGAGTTCAAATGTTTTCAAAACATGTCTTTTCTATTTTCTTCTCATAATGGCTTATAGTCACATGTCAGACTATAACCCGGTCCATAAATAAAGGAAAGTCTTTGACTTATCCTCAACAACGATAAATTCGTTTTTTTCGGTCATGAGCTTATATCAAAACATTCAAAGTTTTAAGCTCATGAACACAAATTTTCTCGAACTTTTGAGCACAATTTTTCAAGGTATTTCAAAACAATGTGCTCATATACTCCTCTATTTAATTAGAATCTCTTTTCGAGGGGGAGTATAATGATTTCATAAACATTTGTTCCAAAATTTCATGACACATTATTCTCTCCATGTTTCATCACTAGTTTCACAATAATTTCAATCAAATGCAATTTTTGAGGGGGAGAATAGTGATTAAAATGTGATCAAAATGTTTTATTCTTGGATTAGATCTTTGATATAAGTGCTTTCTCTTCGTAATATGTGCAAAAACCTTCCTTTTATGATGCACATATGTAGGGGGAGCGTTTTTGGTGATACAGAAAACATTCAAGGTGCAAACATTGATTTCATCAACACCTTGACTGTTCTTTCAATAGGTTTTTCTGGTTACGATATCTATACCCTTCAACACATTAATTCACGACGATATTGGTGTCAAAAGGTGGTTAGGTATTCGTCCTATGATCCAACCAGAACCGGAGGGATCTTCCCAGGGACATTCCATTAGAATTTATAAGTCCTTAGGAAAGATGGAGTAGTTCAGTGTACGGGAAAAATTCCGACTAATGACTTAAGCTAGCACTGGAATAATCACAACAAAGTGCTAGTTATGACATCTTGGTAAGCATTGAAGGGGTTGAAGAATGAAAAATAAATGCAAGGATAAAGGGTGTAAAGAAAGAAGCCCTCCATACAACTTAGGCAGAAACCGGGTCAATAAATCTACTATCAGAATCACGTTGATGATCTCTAGTATTGAAGACAAAGCATCATGGACCCAGTGATGCAAAGCGCAACCCTTCCCAGACTACTCAAGCTTCTCTCAAAAGAAGTTTGTTTTATTGTCACGGAGTTCAACTCATTTCTATCAACTCTCTCACTCCGAGATAGTAGATATTGAAAATGTGGCATTCTACTCCAGCCTCTGATCACCAAATAAACGTGCACTTATAGAGTCTAAAGCCAACAAGATTCATCAAAAATCTCATTAGGAAACTTATTCCATATATTATTCAAAGAGTCCTACGCTCTATCCTTGTGGTATTGCTAGAACATTCAGAGTGATACTCTCCAATATTCACAGTGATGAATGGAAATCCTTCCAGTGTTAACATCAAACAGCACTGCGGTAGGTCATATGTAAGGTTCACTTGAATTAAACATATGCTAACTGGAAAGCAACAGTGGTTTGGTTCTTGATTGATTCAAACTCGTTCCAGGTCTCTACGCAATATCTTTATGATCTTGCCAGAACATTCAGAGTAGTACTTATTAGTACTTACAGTGACGAATGGAAATCCTTCCAGTGTCATCATCAAACGGCACTACGGTAGGTAACTCGTGAGATTCTATATGAATCAAACTTGTGTCAACTGGAAAGCAACAATGGTTTTGTAACACCCCAAAATTTATACAACTCAATACAGCAGAAGACTCGTTGGTGTTACGGGATAGCACATTACTCACATCATAGACAACGCATAAAAATCGCGTCGTTTAATAATAAATCATTTCCATTCATAATTATCAAAGTTACATCGGTCCCAAGTCATTACATTTCATACAAAGTTTTACAAAATATTTGAATGGAAAATATTGTTTAAGTGCGGGCCATGAATTCTTGTCGTCTTCCCGAGAATTACCTTCAAGTACCTGAGATAAAACATGTTAAAAGAAAAGGTCAGCGATAACGCCGAGTGAATTCATAGAGTTTAATAAAATCCATCAATATAATATCAGTATAAAATTATTACTGAAAATCATTTTGTACAAATCATTTTAATAGGCCATAAAATATCCAAATTCATTTTATACAAATCCTTATCGAAAATCATAATATAGGCATTTGCCTTAAAAATCAGTATACGAGCCAATGTCGTAAAAACATCATACAATACGTCTTATGACGTTGTATGAAAATAAAAACTGTTATATGAATATGGTTATGAAAACCAAAATACGAACATAATATCAATAGTATGACCCTGTATTGCTAGTCAGGCAATACATCATAATTCGGAGCATCTATTAGTATTTCGTTAATTTGGATTATTATAAGCCGCATGACATTGTTACCCTACTAAACCAACAACGGGTAGCTAACCCGATACTCAATTTGCCCATCTAAAGTAGCGTGTCGTCACAAAGGTCACGCTATGGAAATCTTCTCATACATAAATTCGCTTACCAATCAAAGTGGCACGACGGGGATCAACCGTCAAGGCGCGAACTGGGGTGATCGTCCCCAAATAGTACTATTATATGCATAAGCGTCTACCAAATCCCGGTAGTTCACAATTCATGCTAATGGGACTTTTAGTGACATAACCTAACTTTAATAATCCATTTAATTTCATCTATCGGGTCCTTTAATCATTTATCGGGTCATACAATCGGGTCATTCAATCATTCGGGTCTAAAACAAACAATCGGGACAAATGGTGTCCTATTTTATAAAAACTAACATGTTATCTCCCTCGCGGGTTTATAAAACATTTCATAAAAACATTTAAAAGAGTGCGAGGCTATGAACTCACGTTGATGTGGGAAGGCGGGTTATCGGCAATTCGGACGTACGGTACGTGCTTCAATCACGGAAACCTAGACAAATAATACTCGTCTTAGACTCATGTACAATGACTTTATAAAAATAACAATTATGTATACATATGATGATTATATATATATGATGATCAAGTGAGTTTACATATTCTCGTTTACTCATTTTAGTGTTATATGTCGATAACTTTTATACTAGTTTACTAGTTTTACCTATTTACACGTTTTAAGTCCAATAAGCTTATTATAAGTTCTTTAACTTGTTTTAATCCATTTTATACTTATATTATCAGTATCTATACTTTCCATGTTGGGCCCAAATGGGTTAAGTCCAATAAATAAGTTTATAAGTGTTTTAGTCCATTTTGTTGTTTTATTAGTCCAATAACGTTAATTTAGCCCGTTAATGTCCGTATGTTATATAGTTCGGGTTTTATCGGTTTTTACTTGTTATACATGTTTATATATCAGTATATAAGTTTTATAAAGTTCACATTAGACGGGTCCAACCGTCTAAGTTTTACTTAGCAAAAACGTTAATTTTTACGGTAATAGCCGAAAAAGTCGTAAAATCAAGTCTATAGTTTTTATATCTTATGAATATTATTCCACTACCATTTTTATAATTTATCCATTTATTTAACCTTTAACATATTTATATAAATAAAATCCATGAGTTAGTGGGTTTTAGTTTTACATTTTATACTATAAAATTTTGAGTGCTTATATAATAGTATTATACTTTAATTTCCAAAATCTGATTTTTATTTTCATCTTCACCAAAACTGCCATATCTAGAGTTCTATATGAAGATAGAAGCTCAAATTTTTATCACATAAACTACATGATATTTTATCCATTTAACTCTTCTATAGCTAATGTTGAATCATCATCCAAGTATTTTCTAAAAATCGTCCAAAACAGTAAACTCAGATTTGTACCCTAAACTTGTTTTGATCATATCTCACTCATTACAATGATTCCATTGCATGAACAACTCTCACATGTGTACAAGACCCATAGCTTACTGTATATTGATTCTACTTCATCATTTTATCAGTTAATGACATGTTTCTTTACTGTTTTATACAGCCATCATTTTAAGTAAGATTTTAACCTTGTTTCTTATAGTTTTTCACCTTTTAAGCATGTTTATCAACAACAAATCCCCACACAATATTTTTATCATCATATAATCATCATAAACATATACAATAGGAAATAAAATACATGATTACATAACCAAAAATAACAAGAGGATGAGGAGAACAATCTTTATACCACCAAGTTGATGTTGGTTATGATTTGGACATGGATTTTGATGGAGAAACTTGTGGATAACCATGACCATCTTCAAGACCACCATGCTTCATGAACTCCTTGTGGAAAATCAGCCTTACTACTCCATGAAAACTCCTCCTTGGATGTTATAAGCACCACCAATCAATAGGGTTTCAAAAGGGCTTCAACATATGTGTATATAACATAAGATTCCATGGTAAATTTTGATCAAAAGTGGATGTTTTAAAGTGATATGGGACGGCATATTTGGGAGGAGAAGAGAGAATGTTGAGTGGTTTTGCATGTTGAAATGAGGAAGTGGTATGGTAGAAGTGGTTTTGTGTTGGAATGGTGTAGCTTTTAAGCTAAGCTAACACTTGTTAGCTTAGTTGCTACCAAGTTGACACATCATGAGATGTGTTGGCTACTTAGGTCGGTTTTAGTGGGGGTGGGGCAAGTGTCCCACTTGTCTCATCCCCATTTATTTACGGGTACTCCTCGATTCTAGTTTCCTCGATTTGCGTGCCCTCGGGTCGTTTTACGAAAAATGTTTTTATAAATTATGAATCAACGTCACATAACGAATCCAACAAAAATTGTCTCATAAAAAACGGAGTTCGAAAACGTAAATACGTATTCCTAAGGTTTCCGGTTTAGTCGTAAAGGACGTTAAAATAAAATCGTAAGTCCTAGTCTCTTCTCGTAAATTTGTGAGTTTATAAACCAACACAAATTTAAAACTCCAAAATAATATTCACGGATAAATTTATTTTCTAAAATGTCAGACTGTTACCAAAGACGGTGTATGTAAACGTAAGCACGCAACGTAGAATCCTCCGGTTTAGACGTAGTCGATGCTACTTCAAGACGTAAATCCAAATTTCTTCCCAAAAATAAGTGAGTTCATATTGTAACATTAAAATAATATTTTCAAATAAATATTGAGAATAAAAATATCAATCATAAATTGACGGATTGTCACAGCATTTACCCCTAAACAGGATCTTTGTCCTCAAAGATCATCTTACTACTCGCTTCTTATAGAGTTAAAGCCATGTGGGTATTTCCTCCACATTCGGTCTTTCTCACAAGTGTAATCCATTATAATACGCGAGTTTCATCAAACGTAACTACGGGAATAAGATCAGGCTTAATGTTGACTTACTTTCTCTATCCATGATGTTCACGGGTTTTTGATGAATGCAACTTTTCGCCGATCTAAGCTCTACTAAGAATAATCAGGTTCTCACTTGATAGATATTCCATCAAGTTCGATATACGAAACATAATTTACGCAGCTCTTGAAGTCCTAGGGTAGATCCAGCTTATATGCCTTTCAATCCCAACTTTTACATCATCTCAATGGTCCCATACAACGGGGACTTATACCCCATGATTTGTCAGATCATGAATTCATTTGTCCAAGGTTAAAAATTGTGGCATAACTTCGCTACCCATTTGGCACTTCAAGATCTACATTTCATATTCACATAACCTCTTGCCCACTACCGGCTGTCAATAATCAGATCCTAATTTCAACAATCATTTCAGATCTTGCGGGTCGGGTATTTTGTAAGGTTAGGTTCGCCATCATAGGAAACCTTAAACCTAAAAGACATGTCCAACTCACAATGGGTGTATGTCGGGTGTCTTCGTCTCAACTCTTGCTTACAGATGCTCTAATATCTAGATCCTAACAAGATTCGATCTCAATCCTAATACGATGATTATCAATGATAATCTCTCCAAAGGAAAACGATTATACGGTCTATTACCAAAGGTCAATCATTCAAACATAAAACAACACTTATATTACTTTGTATCGTTACTTTACCTCGTCCCTTCGATTTGGGGTGGTACATAGTACTCTCATCAAGGTTCGTTCTCATTGATTTCTGAGCAAATCTCTAGAAATTCGATGTGAAGCGAGGATCTTGATAAAGATGTTCGATACAGGCACACTATGTTTACATAACTCTTTTGCATTTATCATTAACGGGAATGATATTAGCAGATTTGGTCAGTCTGTCGACGATGACCCAAATCGAATCAAATTCAGGTGATGACCTTTCCAATAGCTAGACGTTTACTTATGTATGAGGCGATGTCTGCCTTCATAATTTTCCATTAGTACAACTTCTTCAGTCAAAGATACTTTTAGTCAGAAATGACATAAATAGAATACTTATACTTACAAGATTCCAATATAACTATATCTCACAATCCTTCTTATTTAGGCAACCATAAGTGGCCTTTTATACATCTAACGCCATCGGCTTCTCAATTCTAATGGTTCACATTAGCCGCGAACCCCTTTTTATTATCTATATTATCCTTTTTACAAACATTATTTATTTTTATATCGTTCAACAATTTATTTTGCACCTTCATTATTAAGGAACACATCCTAATTGGTTCTTTATATTTTCTACATAATGTGTCAGTTTTTATATTCATTTTTCCTGATGATATAATTATCATGTCCATATTTATTCAGAAATTATTTCTTTCTTTATATTTTCTAAGTTTTAGTTTCGTCTCGACTATCATTTTTATCATTTTTGCTTAATCTGACGTTTTAAAGCGTCGATAATTATTACAACTAATTAAATAAATATTTAATTTTTATGAAACGTAAACACAAAAAGTTTTTAAATTTTCTCAATTTGTCCAATTATATAAAGGTGTTCAAAATAAAATTTGAATTTAATTGATATGATTTTTGTTGATTTATCGAAAATATTTAATAAGATCCGTAAATGTTCGAAAAACCTTTGTTTAGATTTTGGTCAAAATTTTCTTAGTTGAAAAGCAAAAATTGTCGTTTCAATTTTTAAGTCTTGGTTTAAATGTTTTCCTCAATCCCGCTTAGGTTGTCTTGAGGTATACACGAACATTTACTCCTAAACAGGAGTTTAGTTAAATGTTCTTGGTATAAGGGAATAATCCCTTAAAAATCCTTTGTTAAAATATTTGTCAAAACATATTTGCACTTTCTTTTTAGTAATAATCCAAAGTCTTAAAAGGGCTCTTAATTTTTGAAGAGTCAATATATATATATATATATATATATATATATATATATATATATATATATATATATATATATATATATATATATATATATATATATATATCTTACCATCATTAATCAAACGGTCACTTTATGTAAAGGATTAAGTCTTAAATAACATGTTAATTATTCAAGGTACAGGTTTTTGTTGTTCGGTCAATTCAGGGCAATCTATAAATAATTATTAACTTCATTCTTATTCTTGTAAACAAACAAATGGTCCTTAATGATCACGAGCATGAATTTATCAAATTACAGCCCACACACGTGATTCACCAAATTTATGAATGCTACATGTGTATTAGTCAATCCAAACGACATAACATGAAACTCGTAATGTTCATTACAAGTACAAGATGTAGTGATTGGAATACATAATCCTTTTTCGCAGATGCGAAGTTGATGATAACCATGCCGTGGACCAAATCTTTAAAACATACGCTAGAACCTTGTAAATGATCAAACAAATCTTCCATTTCGAGTTATGGATATCGTTTTCGATTGTCAATTTACTCAATTCACAGTAATCTATAATTATAAGGAATGATAACACCATAGCTCTTCATGATGACAGGCTTGGTAGAATAAAATCTTTCTCCGACAACTCTCTCAGTTGTACGGTAATTCCTTTAATTCAGATGGTGCTGACATACAGTGCACAAGCCACATGTGCATCACCGGGAATAAAATCAATACCAAATTCAATCTTGCCTTAATGGCAAAAGTCTAGGTAATCCATCAACAAATACTTCCTAAAATTTCAGGTAACATTATCATCTCTTAGTACATTCATATTAGGTTTTTTCTAGATTATAATATCTATGACTAATTCACAATCGTTCATGGTATAATTTTAAGTCTAAATACAGGATATCGTCATCCACCAAGAATTATTTAGATCACTTTTGATAATCAACATCTTATCATTTAGGGGAATTCAACTCGAGTTCCCATCAATTAAGACAATGTCGTCATGTCATAATCAATCAATCCGTTCTGCTGGCACTACCAACTTTTCAGTTTCATTGCCGTAGATAAGATGTGAACTTCTCAAAAGACTAATAATAATTCATAATCCTTCACAAATTCAGGGATATATGGAGACACAACTACTATTAAAAGAGAATTTCAAATCAGATACAAATGAAAACAATTAACGAATATGAATATATCCCATGTTTTCATAATTTGAGTACGCATTCGAAAGCTCCTCGGATCGTTACCCAGGTCACTCAAATGAAATCAAATCAAAAGAGATGATAGGAACGTCGATACATCCAGTCGGGTATCAACACTCGGTAATCAGATACTTTTCCTAAGAATCTCACTACGAGAGAATTGGACAAGAAAGAATCGTCAATTGTTAAATAAGACGATTTCCATAGATGAGTAAATTCAACTCAGAAGAATAGAAGCTACAGGCACATATGTAGGTGTCCCTAACACTATGTCCCTATATTTCACTTCTTGCAGATCTCTTAAAATTTAATCTTTCACAATCTTCAAAGAAAATGCAGTGTTTATTCATTTGTTTTATGGTGACTACTAATCAGCCTTGCATGGTCCATTCCAAATTGTATGTAGGCGCGCAACTATATACAATTTCAAGATTAACGATGCAATACTCAGTTCGTCAAAATTTTATCATCATGTTTATAATAAAAACATTTTCATGCTTAATTCTTAAATAAGAATCATGAATAAATTTATAAATATTTTCTTTTTTATGAAAACAATTAAGTTTTCCAAGGTGTTTTATAAACAACTTCGTTTCGATAACGGTCACTTATAAATCTCACTTTGAATAATCCTTTAGTGATGAAAATTAAATTTTCTCAAAGGATACCGTTTTAACTTTATAAAAACAATAAGTGATCTGCAAAAGAGTGATGAAGAGTTGTTCACCAAGAACTTAACTACAATATAATAGGAAATGAGCTTTAGCCAAATAATCATGAGGTTCATGATCTCGATGGCACTCAAAAAGAATAATCCACAACGTAACTCAAATCAAGATGAGTACTCGTTCAATGGTTACATCACTAATGTGAGCATTAGGATATAGCAATAAAAGATAGATAACATCGATACATGTAGAATTTAGCATTCAATGGCAGTCTTTTCATTAATCACAAACAAGTCAAAATTGTACCGTAACACATTACGTGTCACTATGTCATACAATTCTCAGAACTCATCCTACCAACTGTTGTCTCAGTTAAGTTAGGGATTTTTAAAAGATACCACAATGGATACTAATCTACAAGAGTCATTAGGTGTTCCACATGTCCCAGAAGATCCATCGGTCTCAATTCAAAAGAAGATTTCTTCAATTTATTTCTTCGACACTGGGCATCCTCGTTAGTGGACAATGGCCTAGGAACAACCCTTAACACAAACCTACAATCATTTAAAACCTCATAATTCAATCAAAGAACTTAACGACTTATATTAACAATCTCATATTCCATATGGGTTAAATTTTACTTTATTCAAGTTTCAACAAATTTTATACTCAATTCGATAATCTACCTCATTCTCCAATACTTTCAGTCTTATTTATGAACCTTAAAAGGGTAATAAAAGCTCGATATGATCAACACTTAATTTTCGATTCTATAACTTCTTCATCAATAGTTATCAAATGAGTCACTAGCATGAGATGACTCACACATTCAATCAGATTTCTCGGAAAGGTATTAGTGGCATAAGGCTTTTGGGTAATGGTTCCAATGACAGCCTCAAGTGCAACATTCACCCTTTCGATTTCAAATTTAAGAATTGGATGACAACGAATCAGATGACATCTTTCCAGGTGATAACGTTTTGTCAAACTCCACTCTATAAGGAAAGATCGTCATGACATCGATATCAGATTTAATCTCGCCAATTCTTTTTCAATATCACAATCAACTAATATCTATATTTCTACGAATATCAACCATTTGTTGGGATCATAAATATCCACAACTTGGTTTAGATCTAGGATAGCTAGCATTCCTACGAGAATAGCTTCGATTAATTTACTAGGGGATTTAGGGTTACTTGTGACAATCTACATCGTATAAATACCTCGTATAAAAATCAAAATAATCATCAAACAATCATGTAATAAAACTACATCATATATATATAATCCAAGTTATATATATTAAAATAACACTTCTCAGTCTTGGACTTGTCGGTAACTCGGGAATTCTTCGGCACCGTTATAGTCAAAAGATTTTTAGACATTTGTGAAAAATGTTTATAGTTAAAATATTTTGAAATGTTTTATTCAAAACCTTGGTTTTAAAAATCTTTCGTTCTCTATAACGAGAGCTCTGGTACCAAACTGTAACACCCCCAAATTTATACAACTCAATACAGCGGAAGACTCGTTGGTGTTACGGGATAGCACATTACTCACATCATAGACAACGCATAAAAATCGTGTCGTTTAATAATAAATCATTTCCATTCATAATTATCAAAGTTACATCAGTCCCAAGTCATTACATTTCATACAAAGTTTTACAAAATATTTGAATGGAAAATATTGTTTAAGTGCGGGCCATGAATTCTTGTCGTCTTCCCGAGAATTACCTTCAAGTACCTGAGATAAAACATGTTAAAAGAAAAGGTTAGCGATAACGCCGAGTGAATTCATAGAGTTTAATAAAATCCATCAATATAATATCAGTATAAAATTATTACTGAAAATCATTTTGTACAAATCATTTTAATAGGCCATAAAATAGCCAAATTCATTTTATATAAATCCTTATCGAAAATCATAATTATAGGCATTTGCCTTAAAAATCAGTATACGAGCCACTGTCGTAAAAACATCATACAATACGTCTTATAACGTTGTATGAAAATAAAAACCGTTATATGAATATGGTTATGAAAACCAAAACACGAACATAATATCAATAGTATGACCCTGTATTGCTAGTCAGGCAATACATCGTAATTCGGAGCGTCTATTAGTATTTCGTTAATTTGGATTATTATAAGCCGCATGACATTGTTACCTTACTAAACCAACAACGGGGAGCTAACCCGATACTCAATTTGCCCATCTAAAGTAGCGTGTCGTCACAAAGGTCACGCTATGGAAATCTTCTCATACATAAATTCGCTTACCAATCAAAGTGGCACGACGGGGATCAACCGTCAAGGCGCGAACTAGGGTGATCGTCCCCAAATAGTACTATTATATGCATAAGCGTCTACCAAATCCCGGTAGTTCACAATTCATGCTAATGGGACTTTTAGTGACATAACCTAACTTTAATAATCCATTTAATTTCATCTATCGGGTCCTTTAATCATTTATCGGGTCATACAATCGGGTCATTCAATCATTCGGGTCTAAAACAAACAATCGGGACAAATGGTGTCCTATTTTGTAAAAGCTAACATGTTATCTCCCTCGCGGGTTTATAAAACAATTCATAAAAACATTTAAAAGAATGCGAGGCTATGAACTCACGTTGATGTGGGAAGGCGGGTTATCGACAATTCGGACGTACGGTACGTGCTTCAATCACGGAAACCTAGACAAATAATACTCGTCTTAGACTCATGTCCAATGACTTTATAAAAATAACAATTATGTATACATATGATGATTATATATATATGATGATCAAGTGGGTTTACATATTCTCGTTTACTCATTTTAGTGTTATATGTCGATAACTTTTATACTAGTTTACTAGTTTTACCTATTTACACGTTTTAAGTCCAATAAGCTTATTATAAGTTCTTTAACTTGTTTTAATCCATTTTATACTTATATTATCAGTATCTATACTTTCCATGTTGGGCCCAATTGGGTTAAGCCCAATAAATAAGTTTATAAGTGTTTTAGTCCATTTTGTTGTTTTATTAGTCCAATAACGTTAATTTAGCCCGTTAATGTCCGTATGTTATATAGTTCGGGTTTTATCGGTTTTTACTTGTTATACATGTTTATATATCAGTATATAAGTTTTATAAAGTTCACATTAGACGGGTCCAACCGTCTAAGTTTTACTTAGCAAAAACGTTAATTTTCACGGTAATAGCCGAAAAAGTCATAAAATCAAGTCTATAGTTTTTATATCTTATAAATATTATTCCACTACCATTTTTATAATTTATCCATTTATTTAACCTTTAACATATTTATATAAATAAAATCCATGAGTTAGTGGGTTTTAGTTTTACATTTTATACTATAAAATTTTAAGTGCTTATATAATAGTATTATACTTTAATTTCCAAAATTTGATTTTTATTTTCATCTTCACCAAAACTGCCATATCTAGAGTTCTATATAGAGATAGAAGCTCAAATTTTTATCACATAAACTACATGATATTTTCTCCATTTAACTCTTCTATAGCTACTGTTGAATCATCCTCCAAGTATTTTCTAAAAATCGTCCAAAACAGTAAACTCAGATTTGTACCCTAAACTTGTTTTGATCATATCTCACTCATTACAATGATTACATTGCATGGCCAACTCTCACATGTGTACAAGACCCATAGCTTACTGTATATTGATTCTACTTCATCATTTTATCAGTTAATGACATGTTTCTTTACTGTTTTATACAGCCATCATTTTTAAGTAAGATTTTAACCTTGTTTCTTATAGTTTTTCACTTTTTTAAGCATGTTTATCAACAACAAATCCCCACACAATATTTTTATCATCATATAATCATCATAAACATATACAATAGGAAATAAAATACATGATTACATAACCAAAAATAACAAGAGGATGAGGAGAACAATCTTTATACCACCAAGTTGATGTTGGTTATGATTTGGACATGGATTTTGATGGAGAAACTTGTGGATAACCATGACCATCTTCAAGACCACCATGCTTCATGAACTACTTGTGGAAAATCAGCCCTACTACTCCATGAAAACTCCTCCTTGGATGTTATAAGCACCACCAATCAATAGGGTTTCAAAAGGGCTTCAACATATGTGTATATAACATAAGATTCCATGGTAAATTTTGATCAAAAGTGGATGTTTTTAAGTGATATGGGACGGCATATTTGGGAGGAGAAGAGAGAATGTTGAGTGGTTTTGCATGTTGAAATGAGGAAGTGGTATGGTAGAAGTGGTTTTGTGTTGGAATGGTGTAGCTTTTAAGCTAAGCTAACACTTGTTAGCTTAGTTGCTACCAAGTTGACACATCATGAGATGTGTTGGCTACTTAGGCCGGTTTTGAGTGGGGGTGGGGCAAGTGTCCCACTTTTCTCATCCCCATTTATTTACGGGTACTCCTCGATTCTAGTTTCCTCGATTTCGTGCCCTCGGGTCATTTTACGAAAAATGTTTTTATAAATTATGAATCAACGTCACATAACGAATCCAATAAAAATTGTCTCATCAAAAACGGAGTTCGAAAACGTAAATACGTATTCCTAAGGTTTCCGGTTTAGTCGTAAAGGACGTTAAAATAAAATCGTAAGTCCTAGTCTCTTCTCATAAATTTGTGAGTTTATAAACCAACACAAATTTAAAACTCCAAAATAATATTCATGGATAAATTTATTTTATAAAATGTCAGACTGTTACCAAAGACGGTGTATGTAAACGTAAGCACGCAACGTAGAATCCTCCGGTTTAGACGTAGTCGATGCTACTTCAAGACGTAAATCCAAATTTCTTCCCAAAAATAAGTGAGTTCATATTGTAACATTAAAATAATATTTTCAAATAAATATTAAGAATAAAAATATCAATCATAAATTGACGGATTGTCACAGGTTTGATTCTTAATTGAGTCAAACTTGTTCCAGGAAACGAATTGACAACTCAATCAGCGGAATGGAACTGCATGATTCACTCCTTACTATGAATTATATTTCGATATATTCAAGTATTGAGAACGGCTACTACAGCCGGAAACCCTGTCAAGGAAGTTCTTTGAACTTACCTAATCACAGGTACAATATTCGTACTGTATAATGGGAAACCGGAGGAATGCAAACGGTGGCGTAATCTCAAGAGTCGTGATTCAAGACCACATACTCAAGTAAATGAAGAAAGCTCAACAACAACTAAAAACAAAGACTTTCGCTACTCTGATAATCAAGGGAGATTGTTAACAAGCTTTCAAGACAACACAAAATATGAGTATGTGGGGAAAGACACAAGAACACAAGTTGGCAAAGTTTTAAAGATCAAGGCAAGGAAAAGATCAAAGATCTAAGATCACAAGTCATGAAAGGAACTTTGAAAGAACTCTCAAGACATCAAGCTTCAAAGTCTGCAACAACAAAGAAGTGAAGTCATATATTACATGACCACCCCTTAGGGGGAGATTGTTAGAAGTAATTAAAGTGATGGTCATATAATATATCGTTGTAAAGCTCGTGAAAATGTTATTTCATGATGTCGAGAGATTTTAGTTATTATTGTCTATGTAACGGGATTTAGTCCCGAACACTCAAATGAGGAAGGCCTCCTAAATATTTGTTACTTAGTATAAAAGGCCTCCTTTACCTCATTTGTGTGGGTGCTTTTCTAATATATAGTTTTAGAGAGAGAAAGGTGTGTTTGTTTTCTCTCACTAGGAAATCACCAACACTTTGTATTTCTTTTCTTCATCTTAATCTAATCTTTCTTTTTTGGTTTAATCTTTATCATGTTATTCGTGTTTGGTTAGTCGTGTGTATACATCTTACAAATCACAAATTTGTTTTAATTATTTTTTCGATTTTGATCTAATAATTAGTTATTTTTATGGCTAATATGGATTTTTTTGATATATAGATTATTATTGTTGATGTTATTAATATCAGTGCAACAAATTGATTTAATTTTATGATGTATATAAGTTATTCGATGAAATGCTTGTACCAATTTTATATCTAGATATAGTATAAAGAAGTAGCCTGAATAGTGGATAGTACTTACAGTTATGCTTTCGTAATTATGTCATTTGTAGTCATTTATAGCTAGATTTATATCTAGATTTTAGTATAAAGAAGTGAGAGGTTGGATTTGAAAAAAGTATTAATAGCCTATTTATATCTAGATACAAACAATGTGATTAAAATTTTGCACAACGTCAAGTTTACCTTATTAGTTTTTTTCGTTTAAAATGACAAAATTACCATCTTGGTGAAGTTGTTATGCGAAAACAAGCAAAGAAAAAAGAAGGTAAACTTGTCGTGGCAAAAGAAAATAAAACAAGAAAAATTAATAACTAGCATGCATATGCAAGTTTATACTTGGTGAAGAGCAAATTGATTAGTATCACTGATTTCCATGGTAGCTTCATAAATGAAGCATATCATACTAGGAGAAAACCATGGCTGACGCCTGATGCTCTTGCTCTGCGTAAACCATGGCTGGTGAGGAGGTTAGGTTGCATACGCCCGTGGTGATTATATGGACGGAGAGGGAAAATATCATGAACATGTAAACCATAAAGTTTTGAATGTTCTTAGCTATTTCATAGATCAATTTTTATGTCTTCTAGTATATATCTATTATCTACTATATTTAATAAAACACAGTTTTGTACAACTCTCTAAAGCAGCTATTGTATACCTCTTAAAGCATCCATCTAATTAATATTATCTAAATATGAATTTTAACATGATAATGACACGCGTAATTTTGTCACAGTAATTTTAGAAAGTCTAATGACAACCGGGAATTAAATAGATGAACTCGAAATTGTGTTATGTAAGCTTTCATATTTATGTGAAGTCATTAATACACCTTAATCTGTTACATTTGCATCACTGCTCAAAACCCCTTTATAACCAAAAGCTTTGAATTCATTCGATTCCTAATTCATATCTTCAAAAAAACTATACAAATCGAGTCGACCCTTTTCTCTAATTCTCTATTAATTATATTTATTTTTAAACAATTATTCCTTGATTCTCTTTTTTGATTATGCAGTTTTAATTCAATAACCGTATCGAAACATTTGTAAGTTTTAATTTATGCTCTTTTTTTTAAGCTGTTAATTTGATCCATCTAAATTTTATACTATTGATTATGAATATGAGTGTGAGCTCCAAATTCATTCTATTTTTGGAAAGTAGAATACAATATCGCATAAAACTTCTAAGTGAGCTCCAGATTCGTTCTCATTTTTGGAAAGTACAATACATTATCGCATTAAACATCTAATACACAACTGTGTCACAGTCATTTTAAAAAGTACAAGACAACCTAATATTGAAAAGGTCAACTAAAAGCAATTTTAAAGGAATGTCAAAGCAAAATCTTCGGTATTCATTTGCAATTAGTACTTTCCATTTGTGCATTCGAAGTTTGAAATAGATAACTTTGAAAAGTTAAAGCTAAAATCTTATTCAATAAGCTTTCTTAATCATAACTATTTTCTAAATTGTTGCACATTTACGGCAAATGCATTTAATATATTCTGTATACCACAAAAAACTACAGTATTAATTTTAATTACAAATATACTTGCATTCTTCAATCGACGGTTTCAAAATCAAGCAAACACCACTCACAATAGTTTTAGTTTCAGTGTATCTCTATTACCATCTCATCACCACAACCGCTGCTTTTTTTGTCAAGTGTAACCACAATCGTTGCCAGTGAAAGAGCACAGTAGAAAGATCCGAATTATGTTTTTCAGAATTTTATGGTTAGTTTGTGTTATTTGTTTTTACAATAAATCGTTCTAGAATTTAGGGCTTTTTTCTATCTATGTCGTTTTAATAAATTAAGGGTCTACTTTGTGTGCATAGGATTCGGTTCATTCGTAATTTCTAATAAGATTGAATCAAAAGTTTTGAAGGTTCACAAGTGGTTAGTGGTAAGTCTTCTTTTCCTTATAAAGGCCAGGTTTGATTCTAATTTACTTAAAAGTATATAGATGAAAGTTTTGCGCCCAAGCTTTAATGCTATTGTTCTATAGAGTCAATTCAAAAATATATAGGTTAAAGGTTTGCGAGTAACTACATGTATAAAAAATATTTACATTGTTATGGGAAAGCTTAGCGATAAAAGTGACATCTATGCGTTGGGAGTTGTAATTCTTGATGTTTTGATAGAAAGAGGACGTGTAGATTATAAAATGTCACCATCTCTATTCCAGTCTACTTGGAAACAATCTTCTAGTGCATGAAGGACCATGTTACTAAGATGACAAAATACTACTATATTTTACCAAATGTACTACAGTAACATGTAAAAATAAACAATGCATTTATCTATTAATAATATTTTAATCTTATGCTAGACAACATAAATATAACATATAGATGCTTGAAAAAAGAAGTAAAAAAACTAATTCTAATAACACTATTATAAATGCTTGTGTTAGCATCCTACACATAGTGGTCTAAACAAGACAATGAAAAGAATATAACTGAATTTGTCAACCAGCAGTAAGACGATATTTATAACTACTTTCATCCCACTTTAATGTTTATCATATTCATAAAAAGGCTCAAGAAAGTAATGTACTCTAATTGTTCACAGTTCTTTGCTTTAGCTTTCGGTTCTTGGCATATTGTTTGCTTTACTTTAAAATATTTTATGAGTGACTTTACTTTCTTTAGGATATATGTTTTTGATATGAGCAAAAACTCATATCAATTTATCAACAAATCACCCTAAAAACACAATAAAAATACCTAAACTTTGTGCTATAAAGCGGAATTATGTGGTATGTTTTGTGTTTGTGCTCAAATAGGTAAGAAGGATAAAATTTCAAGCAAACAAAGGAAAATCAAGCTTAATTTGATGAAAAAGACAAAGAAGGATCAAAAGTGACAAGACTTTGAAGTGCAAGGACCTATCTTGACAATCTGCCAAAGATGAAGGACCAAAAGTGTAAATATGACAAAGTCAAGATCAAAGTCAAATATGGTCAACTCTCAAGTCAACTCAGTCAAAGGGGCTTTTTGATCAAGTTTACAAGTGGAAGGACTTAAATTGTCAAAAGAATGAAGTTACTAGCTCAAAATTACATTCTGCCAAGTCAAGGGGCTAATTCTGCCAACTTTGGAAAGTCTATTCAAGTTTAATCCGTGTGCAAGTTATTGGACCAATCAGAAAGGAGTATTTTGAAGTAATGGATTGCCAGCTGCTATGTGTAATAAATGAGAGAGAGAGATTAAGTGGCGTATCCCAACAGTACCCAACCCACCAATCATATTTCACAAAACGGATAATGATCCGTGTGAACTTCCCACAACCAATACAAATTTGACACGTGTCATCTTCTTCAACGCATATTGCCAGAATCGTTCTTGAGCTAGAAGCAACTTCAAGAGATGGTATAAACATGAAACTTGCTCGTTTTTGAGAGACGAATCCAATGATCACAACCAATTACACTCAAGATCAATAACAAAGAAAACCCCAAATGTGTTCATCACCTGCAAAATCCAATTGAACTGAATTGTACACGTGGAAGCTTCTAATTGGTTCTAACACGTCACCAACCCCAACCACTTCATTCATGCAATCCATAAATACCATAGATTGTTCTCATTTCTTGTGTTGTAGAAAAAGTGTGAAAACACACACTTTTAGTTTTTCTCTCATCCTTATTAGTTGTAGCTTAACAACTCAAGAGTCTGACACACTCTTGAGTCTGTTATAGTTAGTTGTAACAAAGTTACCAGCATTTGTAACTACTTTCCCATTCAATCAATAAACATTTCAATTTTCCCTCCAAATTCTCATACTTCTCTACTAATTCATACCTGCTTCATTGATACCTTTTGTTGCTGATATTGGCTAGTTATGATCAATACTTGATCATAATTGGCTAGTTTGAAGATTGTAGCTGTTGTACCTGTTTGTTCATCCAGTTCCAGTTCTAATAGATTTTGAAGAGTTCAAGTCCATTAATGGCAAATTTGATGATTCATAGCTATTGATTAGTTGTTGATTAGTGTGTTCTAGTGCTAAGGTGGTGGTTAGCACTAGATTAGAGAGCTCAGCGCTCCTCTAATCCCCAAAGGAGGCCTTAGCTAAAGGTTTTTACTTTCTGAGTTACAAGTTCCACTAAACTGTTGAATGCCTGTTTCATTCCTAGTTAATTCTACTTGAGTGAATGATAAAATGTGTTTTAGCCTGTCTTTGATCTTATTTCAGTGATTCAGTAGCCTAATTGTAGCTTAATCTTGCTTATAGCTTTCATACTTGTCCTGTTTTTCAAGTATTCATCAGTCACTTAGCTTTTATAGTCATCTTGGGGTCTATTTATTATAACTGCTTGTTTCTAGTCCAAATACATTTCATATCAGCTATAGAATTTAGTTTGTTAAAGCTCTTTACTCAGTCTAATCATTAGCTCAAAAACTCTTCATTAAAGTTTCAAAAATATCAGTAAAGTAGTGTTTGGATTTAGCTTTGATTTGCTTTTCAAGTGTTGAAATTTGGAAAACTTTGGTTCATTTCCATTTAACTAGTCATAACAAATAGCTTTTAGTCATTTTCTAGTCAAGTATTTGGTCAAAAAGGCAAAAGGTCATAAAAAAGGTTTGGGTCAGTTTTATTCAAGCATACTTTCATAAAGTATTGATTTTGATTTGACTGGCATTTCTTTGTTACTTGATGAAATCACTCCAAACCAATCCTCATCTTTCAGTCAACATATGAACTTTAAATTTGTATAAGGAAACTGTACAGTATCAAGAATTGAGTTTGTAATAAGCCAAAGTTTAAGATCAAGAGCAAATGCAAGTTTCTGTAACTTGGGCAAACTGAATTTTCATATCTCCATTTCTACTTCATCAACTAGCTAATTTTCTTTTACAATTTCATTCCATTAGTGTTCCTGGTTAAATTTTGAGAATTTGAGCTTTTTGAAATTTTTGGTCAACGAAAGTCAACATAAGCACAATTTTGGCTTATTTTCAGATTCTGAGCTTATTACTTGATCATTTTTCATGAGACTTGATTTCCCGTCTTTCTTTTGAGCTTATTAACAAGAATTTCCATTAAAATCTAGTTGTGCAAGTCTGGTTTAACTGGTAGCTTATTTTGAGCTTATTGGATTTAGCTTATCAGATTTCTAGTCACTTTTAGCTAAAATCCTTGGATTGGTCTAGCTACTTTTTGATTTTAAGTCGTTTGCAATTTGTTTGATCAAATTTGGTTGAGAGATAAGCTCAAACAAGCTTATTGAAGTGTTAAACCCGTTTTTGGTAAAATAGTTTTCAAAATTGCCATTTAGTCCTTGAAGTATTAAGAAGTTTTCAATCCTAGCTAATCTTTCCAACTAATTAGGGTTTTCAAATGGCAGTCCTTACATTTTCAGTTTTATGCACAATTAGTTAGTTAGTTTCAATTTTGTTGAAAATTAGTTACATTGTTTGAATAGTTTTCATCTTAAGTCCATATAGTTGATTGTTTTTACACATTCAGTCCTTATACTTTTTAGCTTTACATTTTTAGCATTTAAATTTCAAAGAATTTATATTTCCAGTCCTTATAGTTTGCAGAATTTACATTTGGCATTTTATTTGAATAAAAATTTGGTATGTGCACGTTATTTTACATATAAGTAGACGATATTTTTCATTTTAGCTTGGCTTGTTTGAAATAGCAATAGAATATCCAAAAAACATTACCAACCAAAAACAATTAAAAACCCGATCTTGTTAGGACTTTCAATTTGTTAAGAACTGAGAAAAACGAACTTCAACTATACACATTTCAAATGGCGCCGCTGCCGGTTCTTTGACTTTACGAGAGACTATCGATTGACGGTTTTCATTGGCTTTTGGGATCCGTTCACCTAGTGAACGTTATTTTTACGTATCATAAATCAAAAAAAAATAATAAATCAAAAATATAAAAATATATAAAAACTAAAAATTAACAAAACAATTCTTTTCCTAAAGAATTGACCAAACAAATTAAAAAATCCAAAAAGCAATCTTTTTCCTAAGAGATTGCACCCAAAAATATATATTATTGGATTCCCTCGGTTTTTATGTACATATAGTATTTTCTCTTAAAAACTCATAAATACAAAAATAATTTCCATATATTATTATAAGTAAATACGTATACGTATAAGAACAACCAATTCACATATTCTCCATAAGTATTGCCAAGGCAATACACCGTGTTGAGGGGCGTTCCGGTCCTTGACACGTGTATCGATCAAACAAAATAAAGCAAGAATAGATAAATACTTCCAATAAGCAACAATTCGAAGAATACAAACAATTAAGTGAATAGAAAGGCGATGTGCTATAAAATGCCATCTAAGGGTCAATAGGTACTTAAGTGCTTTGTTGGAAATACGTTTTACGTATTAAGAAGGATCGGTCACTCCAACGATAGTCCATGTAATAGCTCGTAGTTTAGTTAACTTTCTTTATTTATCAAACAAGTCCAAGCCTAGCCTACAACATGTGTAGGAGGCCCAAACGTGTAATCCCAAGCCCATCACAAGGCTTGGGTATATAAACCCTCTCCTTTGATGGAGAGGGTGTGTGGTTTCATAATTTACACATAGTAAACATTGGTTTTCTCTCTCTAAGTGTGTGTGTAATCCACCATCTCTCTATCTCTTTCTCTCTCTAAAAACATAAGCAAGATTTACAATCCTAAAAATGGTATCAAGAGCCATGGGATGATTGTTTAGTTCTTGTGTTTGTGTTCTTGATTCTTGCCATTTTTGATCCATTTTCATACGAAACAAAATTTTTTTTGTGTTTTTTTTGGGTTAATCTTGATTTACTTCATCCTATTACTTGTTATAGTGATTTGGTATTGTTATTTGGGTTAAAAACACAAAATTTTTTGGTTGTTTGATTCATTTTTTGGCTTAGAATCTTGAATAGTTTGTGTTATTGTACTGTCCGAGAAATAAGGTAAGTGGGTATTCAGTTCGATCTGACTTTGTGTTTGCATAAACCCTGGGGGTTTCTACTTGCGATCCATAGTCACGATATGTTGTTACGATCTAACTACGATCAAGGTAAGTTTGGTTAGTACGATCTGTTGTTACGATCCCTAGTACGATCCATCGTTACGATCCGTTGTTACGATCTGAATACGATCCTTAGTACGATCCATCAATCCGATCAGAGTGCGATCTCTTCAATACGATAGCTTGGTACGATCAAGATTACGATCAGACTACGATCACTAACTAGGATAAGGGAGTACGATCGCATTACGATCTGGGAGTCCGATCTGAGTGCGATCATAGTGAGTGCGATCACTCGTTGCGATCAGAGCACGATCGTTGGGTACGATCATAGTGAGTGCGATCACTTGTTGCGATCAGAGTACGATTGTGGGTACGATCAAGGAGTGCGATCTGACTACGATCATAGGGTACGATCCACAAGTGCGATCTGAGTACGATCCAACATTTTTTCAAAAACGTGTTTTTGAAAATTTTTAACAAACTTGCAGTTTGTGGAATCGTGGGTAATTTTGACTTGGATTTTTTGGTTTATCGAGGAAATAATTTAAGGGATTTTAACATTATTTCTCGGTTTTAACACACTACAACAAACACATTTACTTTCTTTTATTGACCGATCAACTTTGTAAATCTTCACTTATTGAAATGGAGTACACATCTCTTACGGATAAGTCCATCCTCTCGGGTACGGATAATCGTCCACCAATGTTGGTGAAGACTATGTATGAGGAATGGGCTTCCCGAATGGAACTTTATATGTTGAGCAAGGAGAATGGACATCTAATTTGGGCATCGGTGCTCAATGGACCATTAGATTATGGTACATTGACGGAAGGTACGACTACTCGTCCTCGCACAACGGGTGTGTTGACCGGAGATATGAAGATTCAAGATAAATGTGATAAGTATGCTACAAACATCATTCTCCAAGCCCTTCCTCCAGATGTCTACAAACTCGTCAGCAAACATAAAGTTGCCAAAGAGTTATGGGATAGAATTCGGGTTCTAATGCAAGGCACCTCGTTAACTAAACAAGAACGAGAGTGTAAGCTTTATGATGCGTTTGATAAGTTTGCCTATGTGCCAGGGGAGACTCTCAATGACTACTATCTGAGATTTACCCTATTGTTGAATGAGCTAAATATTTATGGCATGGCAATTCCTACCTTTCAATTGAACACCAAGTATTTGAACACTCTTCCTCCAGAATGGAAAAAATACGTGACGGATGTTAAATTGGCTAAGGACTTGCATAACACCAATGTGGATCAACTTCAAGCTTTTCTTCAACAACACGAATGCCATGTGATCGAGGCTCGGTTGTCTACAACTCAAGTTCATGATCCACTTGCAATGTATGCTTCTCAACAAAACATGGCTTATACCTATCAACAACCATCATACTTGCAGCAGCCACCACCACACATCTATCAGCAACCACAACAACCATCTTATCAACCACCAATGATGCCACAACAAGAATATCAACAAAGTGTTCATCAACAATCTTTTCCACAGCAACCACTATATCAGACATCACCATCACAAGCCAACACTTCTCCATTGGGCTATACTCCTCAACAAGGATATTTTCCAATAGAAGCGCAACCAGCACAAGCTTTCTACTCTAATGAACTTCCACCAATCGAAGCACCGGTCTTTACTCCAAATGATACGCTAGCTGATGTTATAAACCATCTCACAGCCTACTTGTCAAAACTTGTTGCAACTAGAGGATTTCCACCAACAAACAATCAGCTCCGCACCTCATCAAATCCTCGACAACAAGCCACCGTTCAAGATGGTCAAGTGATGGTGCAACCTATTCAGGGAAGGCAAAAGTCATATGGACCTCCTACAAGGACTGGGAACAATCAAGCTGTGAATTCTCAAGCTAGTGGAAATGGGAGTCCTAATGGTCCTAAGAGGGTTGTGACTTGCTACAATTGCCGAGGACAAGGTCATATGGCTAGGGAATGCACTCAGCCGAAAAGGAGAAGGGATGATGCATGGTTTCGTGAGAAGATGTATTTGGTTGATGCTCAGTCTAAGGGGAAGATTTTGGATTCAGAGGAGTTAGCATTTCTTGCAGACCCAGGGGCAGCAGATACTGAAGGCATTGCAGTTGTTTCCACTTCTAATGCAGCTTATCAAGCGGATGATCTTGATGCATACGATTCGGATTGTGATGACATTCACTCTGCCCAAGCTGCTCTCGTTGCTAATCTCTCTCACTACGGTTCTGATGTCATCAGTGAGGTACCAACCACATCTAATAATATTGATGATAACCAACATCAAGTTGAGCATGAAAATGACAACCTCAAACAGCATTCGGGAACTAGTAACTCAAATGATGTGGTACCCAATTCTACACATTTGAGTGAACCTCAAACAAATGCTACGCCGGGTATGGAATCTTATGCTCAACATGATTTGGTAATGGTGCCTAAACATATTATTGATCAAATGCATATGGCCCTCAGACAATCCGTAGATACCAATTCCACCCTAACTGCTGAGCTTGCGTTTCATAAAGAAAAGGTCAAAACTTTTGAAATGGTCCCTCAAGAAGAGAAAATAACATGTTCTGAATTTGACCAATTTCGTTTTGAAAAGATTGAACACTTGAAAGAAATAGAATCATTAAAAGCTAATCTTTCTAATGAATTAAAAGAAAAAGAGTCGGTTGTCAATGATTTTCAGAAACTTAAAATGGATTTTGAAACTCTTGAGTCTAAAAAGGTTGAATCGGAAATTAATGCTACCAAACTTCTTAAATTCAAAGAACAACAGCTTTTAAAACAATACGCTTCCACAGAAAAGGTTCATCTTTTAACTAAATCATTTAAAGAATTCGAACTTAAGCGTCTTCAAGATTTACCACCTAATCCCGGTTATGTAAAACAAGCTCAGGAATATATTCCCGGTCTTTATGATATGACCATAATTGGAAAATCGAAAGAAGCACCTTTTGTTCGTAGTACTGAGGAGACACAATCACTTGGGGATGAAACTGTAGAATATTGATAACCTATGAATCTATGAAGTGGGTTGATGTTTTCTAGTGAGAGAAACTAGAGAGAGAAAGTGAGAGAAAATGTGTGTGATTTTATTAATATGAAAGTGCAAATGGAACAACAACCAACCCCTTTCCATGGTGGAAAGGGGTATTTATACACCAAGCCTAACATTGGGCTTGGGCCGGTCCATGACAAGCCCATGGACCGGTTCTTACTTAACTTAATAAGTATCATTTAACTAATTGCTAACTACGAGCTATTACAACATAAATCATATTGTGGAGTGACCGATACTTCTAATATACGTTAAAACGTATTTCTAACAATCTCCCCCTAAGGGAGGTCACTCCACGTTACAAAGTCCTAAACCTAGCATACTATACTAAGTCTTCGTTCTTTAGCTCGTAGTCTTTTCTTCTTTTCTTTCTTTTGTTGTGAATATGTTGGTTTGATCTTTTTGGCTTTGACTTGAGAGCATTGTTCTTTGGCCTTTCACGTGCGATCTTTGCCTTTCTTGTGAACTTTGCCTCCTCGTGACTTCATGTTCCACACACTTACGTCTTTTTGTTGAATTCTCGAAAGCTTCAGAGTTTGGTACAGCGGAAGACTTCATCTTGTACTTTCTTGAATTTTTGCTGAACTTTGTTGCAAAAGACATAAGCATGTGGGAACGACTTTTACAGGTACACCGCAACACCACCGTCTTCACTGGTACACAGCAACGCCACCGTCTTCAACAGGTACACAGCAACGCCACCGTCTTTAACAGGTACACAGCAACGACACGAATAAAATGGCTTTGAACATTTTATTCTAATTCGGTAGCATTTTACCTCCGGTCGGTGAAGACCGTTGGACGATATTAGATATCGTACCCGTGACGGATAGTTTCAATTAAGTAACTTCCTGACAGGATTTCGCGGGTAAACCCGTTCTCTTTATTCGACCGTCCAAAGCTGACTGCGAACATAAAGAGTGAATCACTTGGATAAATTATCCTTGTGATTAAAAGCCGTCAATTCATGAAACCTGGAACAAGTGAATTTCAATTAAGATTTTCACCATCGTTGCTTTCCAGTTGTCACGAGCTTAATTCATAAAGAATCTTGCACGTCACCTACCAAGTGCTGTTTGATGTTAACACTAGAAGGATTTACACTCGTCACTGTGGTCAATAAAGAGTCACTCTGAGTGTTCTGGCAAGATCATATGATAATGCGAAGAGGCCTGGAACGAGTTTAAGTTCAATTAAGAGTTAAACCACTGTTACCTTCCAGTTTTTCACAAGATTGGTTCTAAAAGAACCGCACGTGTAACCTACCATGAGCTTGTTTGATGTTGGCTCAAGCAGGATTTCCATCTTCATTGTAATACTTGCGTATTACTCGGATGTTCTGGCAATATTACAGGAATACTGCGTAGGACTCATGAAAATCTCTTACTTTTCACAGTGTGTGAGAAAGCAAGGAATAAATGGAAAGTGTCCTAATGAGACTTTTGATGATCTCTTGGCTCTAGACTCGATTGTGCGTTTTGATTTAGTGAGCGATGGCTGGAGAGGAGTGCCACCTTTTCAATACCAGTCTATTCGGAGTGAATAAACCAATAGATAACGTGTTGATCTCCGTGTGATTAAAACAAATACCTTTTGAGAGATATTTGAGTTAGCTGGGAAGGGTTGTGCATTGCATCACTGGGTCCATGATGTCTTTCTTCAATACCGAGAATCATTAGCAAAAATGACCTCAATAGCATATGTATTGACCCGGTTTCTGCCTAAAGTTGTAAGGAGGGCTTCTTTCTTTACACCCTTTATCTTTACAATTCTTTTTCATTCTTCAACCCCTTCAATGCTTACCAATACGTCATCACTAGCACCTTGTTGTGATTGTTCCAGTGCTAGCTTAAGTACTTGGTCGGCATTCAGCTACGTTCACATTCTTTCTCCATCTTTCCTAGGACTTCTAATTCTATCTAGGGAATTGTCCTTGGGAAGATTCCATCGGCTCTGATGAATCATTGGACTAAACCTATTCCTACCACCCTTTTGTCACCACATTCGTCGTGAATTAAGCGTGTTTTGGGAAGGAATTGCCACCATGAAAAATCATTAAAAATCACATAAGGTACTTGTGATATTAAAATCAAAAGTTTTGTACCTTAGATGTTTTGTTCATCAAAAACGCTCCCCCTTAACACGTGCTTAGCACATATTAAGTTGGAATATCGTTAAGTCTTTTTCATCTTTTAGCCAAGTATCACTTAAGTCTCCTTAATCCCATTTTCTCCCCTTATCCAAAATGTTAACCATTAATATTTGGGATATTGAATGGATTAACCGGTCTTTGGGTAAAAATGAAATCGATGTTTGGCCATAGAACAAGTTATTGCTCCCCCTTAATTTAATAAGGGATAGTTGTAGTGCTTTAGAATGATATATTTTGAAAGATTTAGAATCTCGTGAGAAATTCTTGAAAAATTATCATACCTTAACACTACATCAAGCCATTACAGCACAATATTCACAAATATACATATTCACAAAAATAATACCAATATAGAGTGACCTGAAATGTACGACCCATTAGATGGATCGTTGCAGTGTCCTGTAGTGCACTCCATATGGTCTGCCACCAACGAATCTTTCCAAACTCCTCATCAATCTACGTTCACGGAGCTTTTGATCTATCTTCTTGATCACGTACTTCGCCATCTGCCGGTAACCCGGATGCCAATCCTCCGTCATTTCTGGCAAAGTCCCACCTGAGTTCAGATGCTCCAACTTTCCTCTGACTTGTAGAAGAGTCCCATCACTGTACTTATGGAGCTCACCCACCCTCATAAACTTCATTAAACCTCGACTGTTCAAGTAGAAGATGCCGTAATTCGGGACAGAAATACCGGTATAGGGACATCTTTCTACATGTTGAGGTAGCACTTTATTCACTGGACGGGTTAGGTTAAGCTTCCTTTGATAGCTTTCGACTCCCAACTGAAGATCTTCAACTCGTGTCTTGATGACAACACTTCGTGTGAACATACGAAGTGCTGTATTCAAAGCAATGAGGTCTTCACGAGGAATATGTGTGAGTTGATCTCTGGTCATCAGAAGCAGCATATCTTCGATATCCTCAAGGCGAATGATGGAAAAATCTCCCTGCTGGATTTTGTATTCCCTGTCATCCTCCCTTTTCAAACGAATCTCCGTCACATGATAATAGCCATTCTTGGCTTCAGTTTTCATCCCTAAAATGCTGGAGATGCGGATGTCGGATCTAACGCTGCTTCCAGAATTGACTAGGCAGCAACCCCTGTACGCCCTTCGGACTCGTTCGTCCCAATGAGATGCACCTATGACAGCATACATATTATAATTACGATTTATCTTTGGGACCCAGAGTCGATTTACCTTTTCCTCGATAAAGGGTATTATCCCCCAGTTGGCAGCTTTCAGCAAGGTCAGGGAGGTTGCGTACTTTGATGACCCCTTCAGTAGATACACAAGATCATTGGTGACGAAGAAGTCAAGAGCAATCTGATTATCTTGAGTAGGATCCATTGGAGGTGGAGCTCTTTCTGATTCATGAAGACCTGGCCGTTGAACGGTATTCAGAGCCTTCAAGATCTCATCGGCATAATATTCGAACTCCATTTGGGTCAACCGGGTTTTGGCGCGAAGTCTTTTATCCTTCAGTACTTTCTTCACCAAAGATGGAGTAACCGAAGTCTTATACTCATGAGCAAGAAATGCACATAAGTCAATCGGACTGCGGATACGAAGATACAAGACATCTTTGTCAGCGTCGGTGATCGGATCATACTGCGCCGCTGCCGTGATCCAAGCCTGTGGTGGTGCAGTCTCGTCGATCTCCAACGTGTCCGCCCAGTCCCTTGTGCTTGGAATAGTAGATTGTGGGTTTTGTTGCAGAGGAGTGGAGACGTGAACATCTGCTTGTTCTGTTTCAGGCATGTCGGCAGTGTCATGAACTGGTGAGTGTTGTGCAGCTTCAGGTTCGGTTACCGATTCTGCAATCACAGGGGCAACAACAATAGAACTAACGGGGTTAGTGGTAACAGGTATGGATGCAGCAATAAATGTACCAGGAATAGATGACCCTGTAGTGGCATTCACATCGTGGCGCCACTTCGATCGTCTGGAATCCGTGGATGTAGATTTTTCCTTTGGTGCTGCATCTTTCTTTGACTTGGTGCTAGACTTAACCACTTTCTTTGAGCTGGCAGCCTTATCCCCTTTCTCAGGCTGTTTACCCCCATCAGCATCCTCATTATCATCCCCGTTGCTCCCTCGAACACTCTCCTCATTACCATCACCACCATCATCACCATCATCATCATCGTCATCATCATCCTCATCATCAGTATCATCATCCTTATCATTATCATCCTCATCATCCTCATCATTCTGATCCTCATCATCCTCATCATCATCATCATTCTTATCTTCTTCTTCTTCTTCTTCCTCTTCTCCACCAGTACCCTCTTCTTCGTCACTCTCTTCCCTTTCTTCTTCAGGGAGAATGTGGTAGGGTACCACACTTCCAAACGTCTTGAACAACCTATCATCCTCCATGATAGCGTCATTCAGGGATTTGAAGAGAGCCCGTTGAATCCTCGATTTATCAAACGATCCAAGTTCCTTCATTCGAGCTTTGAGGATCTTCTTAAGTTCAAAATCCGTCAAGTCATAAGCAATCTTGTAGGCGGCTTCTGAAGGATTGGTTAATTTGATCATTAAGTTGTCAGCAGCAAGCGTCTTCAAATCATCACGCAGTTTAGGCATTAGGGATTCAATGGAGTCTTTCACTCTCTGCTCAATAGAAGCTTCAAGAGCTGCTTTTTGCTCTTTAAGGTCATCCTTAATAGCTTTAAGTCTCGTAATTCGTGCTTGATGCCTATCAGCTTCAGCCTTTTTAACCCTAGCAAGTTCTTCTGCATGAGCCTTACGTGTAAATTCCATGTCTGCAGCGAACTTGGCAATCAACTCTTCTTGAGCTTTCCTTGATGCTTCTTCACTTTGAGCTCTTCTATTTAGCTCTTGGCGAAGTTCATCCATTTCTCTCTTGTGAGTATCCACATGTTTATCCAACATTTCGGCCATCACTAATGCGGCCATTGCAGATGTTGCAGAGCTGCTTTGGGTTGATGGAATAGGCTCGGTTGTAACTGCGGTACTAAGGATGGGCTTTATTGGTGGTGGAGGAAATGGTGTTGAAACCGGTTTGGTTGGTAAGGGTTGAGTTGGTTGAAGTTGAGTTGCTAAAGGTTGGGTTGACACCATGATCGTAGGAGCAACAGACTCCTTTTCCACACTTGCTGAAATAGGGATTGATGGCTCCTTCGAAGTGGAATAATGTTCAGGTGACCCAAACTCATCAACATCATCTGGTTCCACGTACTCATCCTCAACATCTACCCTTGCACCTGAACCACTACCGCCAGTATCTTTCCTACTCCTTTGAATAGCTATCTTCATCATTTGTTTCTCAGTTTTATCAAGAGTAGGATCAACAATGTTTTCTTCGTCACGTAGACGCATCTCATCAGCCTTACCATTTCCCTTCTTACCCTCTGTCTTCTTCTTCTTGGTTTTGGGTTCAGGTAAATCTGTTTGCTTCCTTTTACCTTTGCTCTTAACCGTGGTAGATGAGTCTTCACCTGCTAGAATACTTGCTCGTTGATTCTCAATTTCGGTTAGCAAGTTCTTGTAATCAGTAGATGCAATAATCTCATCGGTCAGAAGATGACTGGGAATGGGACCAGGAATAACCGTATTCGAATGAGTCTCCTGCCTTAAGTCTACCAAATCATCATCATCCATTGTGTGGTGACGACTACCTGCACGCTTGTTAATGGATGCATCGTTTTCCATAAAGTAATGTATGATCAGCTTAATAAACCTAGGGTACTGGTAACTTTTAACCTTACCCTTTGTGTTTGTGAAGAGTTGAAAAGTAAACTCCTCCCACAGCAGTGATGCATAATCAATACCCATACCTTTAAACATACCATAAAACATCTTGATGATTGGTGGACGAACAGCATCAAATCCAGTTGTTTTGGGTGTTAAACATCGGCTTAGAATCCCAAAAATAGCTTTCCATGGTTGACCAACTTTGGCAGTGGTAAACTCAGACGGGGTTCGTATGTCAAGGCATCCAATGGCAGTGAACATCTCCATGATCTGGTCCTTAGTTGGGTTGGCTGAGTATGATGATAGACCTTTGAGTATCGGTTGAAAGCCAAAGATCTTCCTGAAGTCTGACACAGTAAGCGTCTGCTGCTTGTTGTCCAAGGAAAAAGTGATTTTGTTCGACGTCCTCTCTTTGGTAGCCCAGAACTCGTAAAGATATTCATAGGGCACTGAAGCACTTCTCCTTAGCGCATGCTTGAAATGAGATTTATCAAGCATGGCTGTACCTACCTTAAATCCATTATGAGTAGAGTGAGATACCTCCTTCAAACGGAAGTTGTTTGGAATAAACTTTAGAGTCTTGGCTTCAGCAATGGCGGCGGCTTTGGTGTCTTGTATGTGTTGTACTGTAGGGTTAGTCATCGTCTCTGCTTAAGATAAAACACAAAGGTTGAAACAGACAAACATGAATATCAATATGACTTTAAACCTAAGCATTGAACATATGACCTAATCCCTTTAGCTTGTAAACCATTCAAACATCTTCTATACGGAATAATCACTCAATTCAGAATAATAGGTCTATGCTGAATATAAATCCTATGCGGAACATAAGTCTATTCGGAACATATATCCTATGCGGAAAAACATCCCTATTCTGAATAAAAAGGCTATTCGGAACATTTATCCTATGCGGAATGAAATCCTTATTCTGAATAAAATGTCTATTCGGAACATTGGACCTATGCGGAATAAATACTCTATTCGGAACATTGGACCTATGCGGAATAGAATCCTATTCGGAACATTGGGCCTATGCGGAATAAATTCCCTATTCGGAACATTGGGCCTATGCGGAATAAAATCCTATTCGGAACATTGTGCCTATGCGGAATAAATTCCCTATTCGGAAAAACTAGACCTATGCGGAATATTCAGTCTATTCGGAAAAAGTTTCTCTATGCGGAAAGATTTGGCCTATACGGAAAGATCTTTCTATTCGGAAAAACTTTTCTATGCGGAATAAAGTAATCCTATTCGGAAAACTTTTGTCTATGCGGAAAAGCCTTTCTATTCGGAAAAATAGCTTCTATGCGGAAAGATTTCACCATGCGGAAAGTCTTTCTTACTCGGAAAGTCTTTCTTATTCGGAAAGTTTCCAACACTTATATATATTCTAATTAAGCATGAAATCGATTAATTCAAGTGTTCAAAAGGCCAAATTAGTGCAATTAGAGTCATTCCGAATACAACCCAGGCAAAACCCCCAATTTAATTAACCCTAATTGAAGCAGAAACTGATTTCAATTGTTTTCAATTTAAAAAGTTAATTAACTTGTTGTGCATGAAAGATTAATCCGATTTAATACCTTTTTGATGATCTTGATCTTAGAAGATTACTGATATTGAGATGTTCTGGTTGATTTTCGTGAGTGTTTGTGTACTTGTTTGTTAATGGCGGCCAAGAAGATAGGGGAACAGTGAAAGAAGAGTGGGAACGGGGGGTGTGTGATTTTGACTAAGTCAAAATTTTTTACAAGTTTGACCTATTGTCAACTTTACCCCCTCAATTTTTCTACTTTCAACAAACAAAGTTCTTTTGTTTTTCCAAGTTTTAAATCTTGTCATTTTGACCTATCTTATGTTAATTACCCTAGCCTCAGTGATTAACTTATCTTAACACAAGCACAAAACTATCCATGACAAACTTATAAGTAACAACAATACAAATGCCAAAGCAATCCAACCATTAACCATTAAGCTTTTTGAAGATCTTTTTGATGTGAATGATGATGTAACATTTTCTCCCCCTTAAACGATGACCCGTTTTCTATTTAAAGAGCTGTAGTCATTGTTTAACGAGGCACATGATGATGAAAAACATTTCCTAATTGATATCTTGAAAAAGTTTGATTCGTGGTGTCAATAAGATTTCTCTTATTTTAACAAATTAATGCACTGAGACGTACATAAATTCGTGTTAGACCAAGTTATAAAGTAAACTTGATCCCTTTGCATGATTTGGCTTGTAAATCACGCCCGAGAAAATTAATTCCCGTTCTGAGCCAACGTTTTCCAAGGAAATACGTGACTTTAATATGAAAAACCGGGCTGCAGTCTGAAATAACTACAAGCCATAATGGGCATGTTTTAAAACATTACAACTTTTATACGGACTCTATTTATGGCACCGTGTCAATATTAATCGACATTTCTAAGGCCGTAAATATTACCGTACTAAAAGACATGCCCGTTTTTAAAAGAAAAATATTTTTGGTTTTTCTTGATTTTATAATTTTTATGGTTTTTCTAGGTTTTATATCTTTTTATGGTTTTTCTTGGTTTTATATTTTTGTATTTTCTTTTGTGGTTTATATATTTACTATAATATACATGATCACGAACAAAGGATACTCTGAATAGTTTACCACGACTATTCAGCTGATTCTTCTGCCAACTCTTTGAGAGTCGCTGGAGTGAATGATTTCATGCCAAGCTTGTCGATCAAAAACTCGATTCGTCCTCGATCTAAGGCTTTGGTGAACATATCCGCCAGCTGGTACTCAGTAGTGACAAAATACAGCTCGATCACTCCGTTCTCCACCTGCTCCTTAATGAAATGGCAGCGAATGTCTATGTGCTTGGCCCGGGAGTGTTGAACATAGTTGCAGCAAAGGGCAATGGCGCTCTTGTTGTCACAATACATCGGGATTTTGTTAAATCCAAGACCGTAGTCAGTTAGTTGTGATCTCATCCAAAGGACTTGAGCACAACAACCGGACATGGCGATGTATTCAGCCTCCGTGCTAGAAATTGCAGCGCTTTTCTGCCTTTTTGAAGACCAACTGATCAATCTATCTCCTAGGAGTTGCACAGATCCAGAAGTGCTACGCCTCGTGTCTTGACATCCAGCATGATCGGCATCTGCGTATGATATTAAAGCAATCGAGGAATCTTTCGGATACCATAGACCATGATGAAGTGTTCCTTTTAGATACCGAAAGATCCTTTTAACTACATGTAGGTGCTTTTCGGTAGGCCGAGCCTGATACCGGGCACACATGCATACAGCAAATTGCAAATCAGGCCTGCTAGCAGTCAGATATAGAAGGGTGCCGATCATCCCACGGTAAAGTTTTGGATCGACAATAGTCCCATTCCTATCTTCATCTAACTTGGATTTCTCCACCATTGGAGTGTCCACGGGGTCACAATTTTCAAAGTTATATTTCTTAAGAGATTCTAGAGCATATTTGGATTGATTAATAAAGATGCCTCTGGGATTCTGAGAAATCTGTAATCCTAAGAAAAATGAAATTTTTCCCATCATCGACATCTGAAAGCGTGTGGACATTATCTTCTCAAATCGGTTTGACAATTCTATGTTAGTGGCAGCAAAAATTATATCATCAACATAAATTTGTACCAGAATCATGTCGTTGCCTTCTTTGAGAGTGAATAGAGTGGGGTCCACTTTGCCTTTGGAGAAGCCTTCCGAAATGAGATATGTTGACAGGAGATCATACCACGCGCGTGGAGCTTGTTTCAACCCATAGAGAGCCTTCTTAAGCTTGTACACATGATTAGGAAACTCCGTACTGACGAACCCATCCGGCTGACTAACATAAACTTCTTCACTTAGTTCACCGTTCAAAAATGCCGTCTTCACATCCATTTGATAGACGATCATGTTCATATGAGCAGCAAACGCAAGGAATAGTCTAATCGCCTCCAATCTAGCCACAGGAGCAAAAGATTCCTCAAAGTCTATACCCAAGGCTTGTTTATATCCTTTAGCGACCAATCTAGCCTTATTCTTCAATACCGCACCCATCTCATCAAGTTTAACCTTATAAACCCATAACAAGGTAAGGATGTTAACCTTGTCAGGGAGAGGAACCAATTCCCATACTTCAAGTCGTTGGAATTCGTTTAGTTCCTCCTGCATAGCTTCAATCCAAGATGATTGGGTCATAGCCTGCTGCCAATTTTTGGGTTCAACTTCAGAGAGAAATGCATCAAAGTAACAATAGAGTGCATTCTCTTGTAATTGATGGCGTGTAGAGACTGGTCGATCTAGATCTCCAATAACATTCCTAATTGGGTGATCTTTTGTCCATTTAGTGCTATGGTTTTCAATCCTAGGTGGTCTGGAGTGAACAATAGAAGGAGCTTCTTCTGAGGTAGACGCGGCTGAAGGGTTTTCAGGGATCGCTACACCAAAGAAAGGAAGCTCTTGCAAGTGAGCATATTCCAAGTCGTGATCAGTAGAATCCTCTTCCACATCATTAGGCACAAGTAGGGGTGATGATTCAGGTGTAGTTTGAGAATCACTTGGTGAAGGTGCATCCGGTTCAATGTGAATTGTAGATGCATTAGATAAAGGTTCATTAGCTTGAGCAACCACTTCAGGTATTGGAGCAATTACTACAGGTGCTGGAACTTCATCCGTAGGGGGATCGAAGAATTCATCAAACAACGGTTGAAACAGTTTATCCTACCCAGGCCTAGTTGGTGGTAAAAATGATGTAGAAGTAGGATTATTGGGAATTAGCCCGGAACTAATAGCACCGGTTCCCATCTCATGAAGCGCGGGTTCAGAGCTGTGTTGCTCAGAAGCCATCGCTGTCAGCTCGTCGAAATCTGCGTCCATAGTTTCTACAATCTTGCCAAGACGACGGTTATAGATTCGGTATGCTCTCTTGGACGGTGAGTAACCAATGAAAATACCTATATCGGCTTTTGGTTGAAGCTTACCCAAGTTCTCACTATTGATGTTTGGATAACAAAGAGCACCAAACACATGGAAAAATGAAACATCGGGTTTACGGTCATGTAAAAGCTCATAAGGTGTTTTTCCATGGCGTTTCCGAAGGATAGAACGGTTTTGGGTGAAACATGCAGTAGAAATAGCCTCTGCCCACAAGAACAATGGAGCGTTCGCATAAATAAGCATGGTCCTAGCAGCTTCCATAAGTGTACGATTCCGTCTTTCAACGACACCGTTTTGTTGTGGAGTGCGTGCAGCGGATGTTTCATGTGATATACCAACACCTTCATAATAATCACGAAGAGTCTGGTTGACGAACTCTGTACCATTGTCTGTACGAATACGGCGGACAGTGGTATTCAAACGTACCTGAATGAACTTCAGAAAAGTGATGATAGCTTTCGGTGCTTCATCCTTTGTACGTAGAAATCTAACCCACGTAAACCTGGAGAAATCATCCACAATGACGAGAATGAATTTCTTACCGCTCACACTTTCAGTTCTCATTGGTCCACAAAGATCCATATGCAAAAGATGAAGTTTTTCTTGATTAGTGTCTTCAGCTTTGGGTTTGTAAGATTTCTTGGTGCTTTTCCCCCTTGAACACGAGGAACATAAATGGTCCTTGTGAAATTTAAGCTTTGGAAGACCACGAACTAATTCGTTTTTAGCCAGATGATTAATAGCATCAAAGTTAAGATGAGATAATCTGCGATGCCATAACCATGACTTGGTCTTAGATGCTTTAGAGAGAAGACATACTGGAGAGGCGGCCATCATATCTTGTAGAGACAACGTATAAAGATTTGCACCACGAGATCCCTTCAACAAATCTTTTCCTTCCAAGTTGCGGATGAAACAAGTGTGTTGTCGAAAAGCAACCTCAAGGTTGGAATCACAAAACTGTCCTACTGAGAATAAGTTATGACCAAGACCTTCTACATAGTATACCCTAGAAATCGTCACGTTTCCAATCTGATATTCACCATACCCCATAATCTTTGCTATATGATCATTCCCGAATTTAACCGTACCAAGAAACTTGCTGACGAAATTTCGGAGCATCGAGCGATTTCCGGTCATATGTTTTGAACAACCGGAGTCCAAATACCACAAGATGATTTGGACCACCTGAAAATATCACCACACAAAGACAATGTAGAGGTATCGGAATCTGAGTGTTCCTTGTTATTAGCAGGTACAGATTTAATAATCTTAGATTTGCTAACTCTAGGTTTCTTAGATTTCCTAGCCTTCTTCTTCTTAATTGGTGGTGTAGATTCTAGTTGGCTTAAATCCTGAGGTATTTCTACACTGATAGGCACTATAGTGGGGGCTGACCTAATTAAAGGGCGCTGTTTCCATACTTGAGTGCGAGTGTTCCTAACTAAAGGACGCTCAGACCTAACCTCAATGGATGCATTCCTAGTTAAAGGGCACATTTTTCCATCTAATGTAAAGGTCCTACCAGTGGGACGCCATTGCCAGCCAACTTGGGCACGAGTTCTACCCGTTGGCTTCCATTCAAGACCATTCTTAATTGCATTCATTTCATTCACATGCTCAATAAGACACAAATCATGACGTTGGGAAAACATACATTCATTACAATTCCAACAATTTAAATTAGAATTCACGAATGGTTTTGGCTTCTGCACAGGCGCAGAGCTTTTAGTCTTAACATGATTCTTCTTATTTAAAACTGAACTAGCATTCCTATTGTGAACTTCTACTTTCTTCTTTGTGGCACTACTAGTGGAGGGCTTGATCTTATCTTTCTTGAGTGGCGATCCTTTAGCCTTAGTAGTCTCTTTTAATCCTGTAGAAGGCAAATTGGGAATATTAGCAGCAGATTTTAAAGGTGCCTTACTTGATTGTGCCAGTGACGGTTTTGCTCCTGGAGTCTTATTAAATGGAGTGACAGCAATGGGCCTATTATTAAGTAGTGCAGAACCTGGTGTACCTATGTATTGCAAATATGCCAAACAATATTGAACTCTCTTGATATATTCATGAGCCGAATAATAGTCGCTACTTGAGGGATCTAAGGCATAAAGATCGTCTAAAATATCCCTAAGAAGATCGACATGCTTAATGGCATTCCTCATATAATCATCATAGGTAACTGGGTTTCTCTTATGAAGCGGGTTCTTATAAAGCACTACTGACTTGGTTGTTGGAGCACTAGTGGACGGTGCAGAGTCGGTAGCTAAGTTATCAACAACTTCTTGTCGGGTGAGAAGAAGTGTCTCCTTTAACTCAGCCAAAACCATATTTTTGTCAATGAGCAGGATGTTCAAATCAGAGATTTCCTCGCACTTTTGGTTCAGTTGTTCAACAAAAGATTGTTGCTGTGCCGCATTAAAAGCGAAGCGTTCTTCTAGTGAACCATAAAGAGCGGATAGTCCCTGTCTTGTCTGATCCATCTCCCCTAGAACAGACGAAAGTCTAATTTCTAAGACCTGGTTTTTGGACTCTGCAGCCTCTAGTTCCATTTTGAGTGTTTCATTTAATGACACATCTCTCTTCAATCTCATTATCTCTTCCTCTAATGTCTTAACAATTGCAATCATCTTGTCACTTGTCTCAACACCGTTTTCACAAACATTTGATATCAAAAGATTCTCATTTTGAGTTTGTTGTTTCAATTCTAAAGATATACAATGTTGTTCTAGTTGATTAAAGCGTTTTGAAAGTAAATTGTAAGAATCTTGTAGCTTTAAAAACTCAGCGTTAGATTCGTGACAAGACTGATTATCTACCTCATTTACAGTATCAGCAACATTTACAGAGATATCACAAACATCATCACAAATATCATTACAAATATTCACAGCATCACAATTAATCATAGTGGATGTAAGCTCATTCGAATAATTAACATTTACAGTAGTAAGCACATCACACGAGATTACTGCAGACAAGAATCGGTCATATTCAGTTAAAATCTTTTCTTTTTCGATTAGTTGTAGTTCGTAAGCGGTGTCCATTTCATAAAACACTTTTTGAACTTCACCAATTTCAAACACAAGATTTTCCTTAAGAGATGCAAAAATGCCCTTTAGACTTTCGACAAACGGATTGATCTCATTTCTAAACACCTCGTTCATATGTTCGAAAGCCCATTCTCCGGCGTTTAGGCCATTTGAAGTCGTACGTTCCAAAATGACCTTGTCAAAATTAGTAAAGTATTGATTAATCTCTTGCAAGTTTAACCATACAGTGCTAACAGGTGGAAGATCCTTTGGAATTTCCTTAGGACCTTCCATATTGACAAGTGTAGGAAAAGTACTAGGGTTTTCTTCATCTAATATGTAGGTTGGTGCTGTTATGAGATCTTTGTCCATATGGAAGCGAATTCTAAAATCCGTTTTTGCAAGCTCCTTATTCAATTTAAAATAATCACACTCGGGATATTTTGCAGAATTGTATGACCGATCCTCATCAACTAGTTCCTTACTTGTTCGATCACCAGGAAAAACAATCGGTTCTAAGGCCAATCCTAATTGAGTTGCATTATAAAGTCTAGGACTATGTCTTAAAGCTTGTTTTGCATACCGTGGATTAGGGGGAAGGCCTTTTTGACGTGATAGGTTAAATTCTCTAAACGAAGCATCAAATAAGTGAACTAGTTGAGAAGCAGCGTATTGTCTTAAAAGCAAATAATCTAGACTTCTAATCTTATTAGTAGCATTAATCTCCATTTCATTCTTCTTAGATTCGAGTGATTCAAAATCTGTTTGAAGTTTTTGAAAATTAGTGACCACTAACTCCTTTTCTTTAAGTTCATTAGACAAATTTGCTCTTAAGTTTTCAATTTCTTGCAAGTGACCCATTTGTTTGTTTCTAAAATGATCATATTCGAGATTAGTTAGAACACTAGACGAGGGCACTAATTCCAAGGTTTGAACTTTCTCGTTGCTTAAGGTAAGCTCATCAGACAAATTCTTATTCTTAGCTAAGGTTTCTAAGAGTGCAGCATTCATTTGGCTAAGTAATGTAGCAGGAACCATGACCAAATCTTGTTGAGCAGGAGTAGGCGTTTGCGAAATGGGTCCCGGTTGTGATTCACTCAAAGTCTGGGGACTCACATTGATATTGCTATCATTGTTTGTCTCTTCATTTGAAAGACTCACCACCGAAGATTCATTCGAATCAGCACTCTCTTGCACAACTTGATGTGGTTGAATACTAGCATCAGTGGTATTATCGGTGGTATTAATAAGTACCTCAGATCTCTTTTCTGGCCCTAAGCTGGAGATAGTTGCCATGAGAGCAGCCTTTGCAGATTGAAAGTCATCACAGTCTGAGTCATACGCATCAAGATCATCGGCTTGGTAAGCTGCATTCTGCGTAGTGACAACGTCTTGTTCAGCAATCCCTGGATCAGCAAGAAATGCAAGCTCCTCTTCATCAAGTTCCCTTCCTTGTGCCTGAGCATTAACCAGATAGATCTTTTCTGCAAACCATTGTCCATCCCTTCTCCTCTTGGGTTTCTTACAATCCCTGGACATGTGACCCTCTTCCTTGCAGTTGTAACATGTAATCATTCTCAACTTGCCCGTGGAATTAGCCCGTGGAGCAGGATTGGCCATTGGTGCCTGATTTACCGTACGAGCATTGGTGGTTGATGTGTTAGGTCTCCCCTGATATGGTTGAATAGGCTGAACCATGACCCTGCCATTCTCAATAGTAGCTTGTTGACGAGAATTGGATGAATTCCTCAACTGATTGTTGGTAGGAGCTGATCCTCTGTATCCTCGTTTGCTTAAAGTTCTTGTGAGATAAGCAGACATAGTGGTTAGCACTTCAACTGGGTCAGCTCCTTGTTGGAATACAGGAACGGGGACTTCCTCATCATCACAATACATTGCTTGATCTGGATGAGCTGCATAATCACTAGAAGGAATACTCATTTGATCAGGGTAGCTTGTTGGATATGCTGCATTCTCTTGATAAGAAGAATATGAAGGCTGAGCATAAGGTGCAACATTTGCTGGATGAAGTTGTGAAGCATACTATGGTGAAGGTGCATTGAACCGATATTGTTGCTGATGTGAGGTGGGTGGTTGCGGTAGAATCGAGTATTGGGGGAAAGTTGGTGTCATGTAAGGTGATGGATGATAGGCTTGATGTCCCAAGATATAAGGTGTGTTGTTGTGTGACAAGCTTGGTTGATTCGCCATCAAAGCTAAGGAATCTGGGTACATACCGCGAGGAGAACGGTGCATAATCACATGCTTCTCATGCTGCTGAAGAAAAGCATAGATTTGATCTAAGTTGCACTTATGCAAATCCCGGGTTAACTTCACATCGGTAATATACTCACCCCATTCAGCTTGAGGTAAAGTATTCAAGAACTTGGTGTTAACCTGGAATGGAGCAATCACGAGATTGTATACATTCAGATCATTCATAAGAGTAGTGAATCTGAAGTAATAATCGTGTAGTGTTTCCCCTGGGCTGTACGTGAATCTATCAAACAGATCATACAGCTGACACTCCCTTTCCTGTTTGGTGAGAGACGTACCTTGTAGCAACACCTTTAGACGTTCCCATAAATCTTTGGCAACCGTATATTGACTAACCATACGATAAATATCATGCGGAAGAGCTTGGAGAAGTGTCTGTAGAGCCTTTTCATCAGCATCAGCAATGAGTTGTTGTGCCGGTGTGAGTTCTTCATATTCTCTTGGTCGAGACACGTTATTTGCCACAATGGTACCATAGTCGAGTGGACCATTCAAAATCGATTTGACCATAAGCCTTCCGTATGTTGGTTTGCCCTTCAAGTATTGCATCATACGGCCCTGCCATGCCTCAAACACTTCTTTAATAAGCATCGGTGGACGACTATCAGTCCCCGTTATGATCGAGATATCCGTAAGAGATGTCATCTGAGGCATTAATGAACTTGGATTCATTGTGATCACTTAAAAGACTCAAAGATTATCGGTTGATCGAGCAGTGAAGAAAGGTTGAGAATTTGTGTTGTGTTGGTTGTAATCAAGATTAAATCCACTAAAGATCGTCGAAAAAACTCAAATACCCCTTGAACTTGCTTATACGGAATAACCCAAACTCAGAATAAACCCTATTCGGAATAATACCTATTCGGAATAATCCTATACTGAAAATGCCCTATTCGGAATAAACTCTATGCTGAATAACCCTTATGCGGAAAAACCCTTATGCGGAATATTTCTTCAATTCGGAATATCTGGCAATTTGGCTTATTCGAAAAAACCTCCTATTCGGAATGATGGGCAATTCGGAAAGATATTCGGAATATTTCTCCTATTCGGAAAAATTTTGGCTATTCGAAAAAATACTGGCTATTCGGAAAAATATAGGCTATTCGGAAAGTTTTTGGCTATTCGGAAAGATTTCTACTATTCGGAAAAATTGCTGCTATTCGGAAAAACCCTTCTATCCGGAAAGTCTATGTGGAAACTTATTCTATTCTGAATATTTGTCCTATTCGGAAAGCCTATTCGGAATAAACTTTCTATACTGAAAATCTTCCTATTCGGAATCCCTATTCGGAAAGTTCTGGAAAAAATGTTTCCGAGACTTAAAAAACAGCTTTTAACTCCGATTTTTGATCCAAAACCACAAAAAGTTTTATGATTTTTACCAAAATAAGCTAAACCCAATCCTTATCAATCAATCCCAATAACAAAAACACCAAAAACAACAAGATTCAAGATTGATTTTTTCTAAAGATCACTAATTGATTCAAAAACTAAAATAGCAACACAATCCTTACCTTAAATCACCCCATAGCTCTTGATACCAAATGTAGAATATTGATAACCTATGAATCTATGAAGTGGGTTGATGTTTTCTAGTGAGAGAAACTAGAGAGAGAAAGTGAGAGAAAATGTGTGTGATTTTATTAATATGAAAGTGCAAATGGAACAACAACCAACCCCTTTCCATGGTGGAAAGGGGTATTTATACTCCAAGCCTAACATTAGGCTTGGGCCGGTCCATGACAAGCCCATGGACCGGTTCTTACTTAACTTAATAAGTATCATTTAACTAATTGCTAACTACGAGCTATTACAACATAAATCATATTGTGGAGTGACCGATACTTCTAATATACGTTAAAACGTATTTCTAACAGAAACTCATTCTAAAATGATTTCAAAATTCCATACAATTGATTATGATCAACATAACAAAGATCAATTTTCGAAAAAGACACGCATTCGCTTACAAAAGAAATTAGCAGAGTTAACAGTTCTTGTGCCCCAAAGTTTGTCAAATGAAAACCTTCCTAGTACGTCTCCTACACTCGTCAAAAAGGATTTAACGAAGTTAATTCCATCGGTAAGTAAGGCGTCCGTTAACTTAAATACGGTTCACCAACACTTAGCCGATTTTGACAAGGTCATTTTGGAACGTACGACGGCCACGGCCATAACGGAAGGTGAATGGAACTTTGAGCACACTAGAGCTGTGTTTCGAGATGAAATTGTTCCGTTTGTAAACAATGTTAAAGCTTGTCTTCGTAATATTGATCAAGATTTGTTTTTGGAAATAGAAGAAGTTAGACGTGTTTTCAATGAAATGGAAGATGCTTATGAAAACAGTTTACTTGACATAGAACGGGTTTCACGCCATAATGATCTGCTTCTGAATCAAGTGATGTCTCATGATATAGTTTCTGTCTGTGTGAATCCAAGTGTTGATAATGATTCTATTGTGCATAATGTTGAATCTGTGGATACTGTGGTAGATAGTACTTGTCACGAATCTGACGCTGACTTTTTAAAGCTTCAAGATTCATATTCATCACTTTCAAAACGTTTTGATGAGATTCAAACACATTGTATTTCGCTTGAATGCAAGCAACAATTTATTCAAGAAATCTTTGAAACGTCATTCGAAGGTGTTAATATCGATGATGCAAATTTTGAAAAGAATTTTCGATTGAATTTACAATCAAAACAGCGTCAGCCAAGTGACACAGTTGCTAAATCTTTGCCGATAGACATAGAGAAATCTAAGGAGCTTAACTGTGTGAACGTACTTGAGGCCGCTGAGAATTTTAAACTTGATCTAGATAATCGAGTTTCCAAGATTTTGTCCAAAGTTGATAACTTAAAACAGAAAAATACACGACTTTTCGATTCAGTAAAGCCCGCATGTGCTAATACCACTGCACAGAATCAATCGTTTATTGAAAAATTGAATCGAAAGTCGGTGGAAATATCTGATTTGAGGGAACAAATTTGTGATAAGAATCTGGTGTTGGCTGAGTTAAAGGAAACACTTCGTACTCTAAAAGGTAAGAATGTTGTGGATAACGCAGCCACTGTCTCAGCATCGTCCTCTAGTGCAATCAAAAGGAACCTTATAGCCGTCACACCACTTAACAAGGGCCCTAGGACTAAACCATCTCAAACTTTGGTCACTAAAGATAAGGCGGAATCAAAACCAGCTTCTAATATTCCCGTGTTGCCTTCTACAGGAGTAAGCACCACTACTAAGGTCAAAGATCTAAGCTTAAGAGAAACAAGAAGAATGATAGGATCTTGCCCCCATCTAGTAGTCAAGTGAAGAAGAAAGTAGAAGCCCATCCTAGGAATGTTATTTCTGTTTTGAATAAAAAGAATCATGTAGCTAAACCTAAAGGCTCTGCGGTTGTGCAGCGTTCTAAGCCTACTGTGAATTCTAATTTGAAATGTTGGAATTGCAATGAATGTATGTTTTCTAGTCGTCATGATTCTTGCCTTATTGACCATGTGAATGAGATGTATGCCCGGAAAAATGGATTAGAATGGAAACCGACTGGGAAAGTGTTAACCCAAGTTGGCTGGATGTGGCGCCCCACTGGTAGAACTTTCACTATAGTAGGAAATATGTGCCCTTTGACTAGGATCACTCCCACTACAGCGAAGAAAGCGTGCCCTTTAACTAGGAGTACCAAGGCTACCAAAACACAAGCGTGTCCTTTAACTAGGAACACTGACACTACTGTAGGAACCAAGTGCCCTTTAAATAGGTCTACTCCCACTATAGTGCCCGCAAATAATCCAGAACCTAAGAAAGTTGGAAAAGTAAAACCTGTTAGTGCTAAAACTTACATTAGAAAAAGCAGGAAATCTAAGGGTCACAAACATGTTAGCAATTCTGATAATCTTATATCTGTATCTGCTAACACTCAGGAACCAATAGTTTCCAATGCATTGTCTACTGTTGTTGTTGAAAACAGGTGGTCCAAATTGTTCTCTGGTATTTGGACTTTGGTTGCTCCAAGCATATGACCGGAGATCGCTCTCAGCTCAGAAATTTCGTCAACAAGTTTCTTGGTATGGTTCGATTTGGAAATGATCATATTGCAAAGATAATGGGTTATGGTGAATATCATATTGGGAATGTTATAATTTCAAGAGTGTATTACGTGGAAGGTCTTGGTCACAACTTATTTTCTGTGGGACAATTTTGTGATGCAAACCTAGAAGTTGCTTTTCGAGAGCATACCTGCTTCATTCGTAATTTGGAAGGGGTTGATTTATTGAAAGGTACTCGAGGGAATAATTTGTGTACTTTGTCTCTACAAGACATGATGGCCGCTTCTCCCGTATGTCTTCTCTCTAAAGCATCGAAGACTAAGTCATGGTTATGGCATCGACGGTTATCTCATCTTAACTTTGACGCTATTAATCACTTGGCAAAAAACAAACTTGTTCGTGGTCTTCCTAAACTATCATTTCACAAGGATCATTTGTGTTCCGCGTGTACAATGGGGAAAAGCACAAAGAAGTCATACAAACCCAAGACTGAAGACACCAACCAAGAGAAACTTTATCTTTTGCATATGGATCTTTGTGGGCCAATGCGTGTTGAAAGTCTTAGTGGCAAAAAGTACATCCTCGTCATTGTCGATGATTACTCTCGGTTTACATGGGTGAAATTTCTTAAAGCAAAAAATGAGGCACCTAAATTCATCATCGGATTTCTCAAGATGATTCAAGTGCGTCTCAACACTACTGTCCGACACATTCGTACAGATAATGGAACCGAATTTGTGAATCAAATCTTGCGTGATTATTATGAAGAAGTTGGCATATCTCATGAAACATCCGTTGCACGCACTCCACAACAAAACGGTGTCGTTGAAAGGCGAAACCGCACACTTATGGAAGCTGCTCGAACGATGTTAATTTACGCAAAGGCTCCATTGTTTTTATGGGCAGAAGCAGTATCTACAGCAGTGTACACCCAAAACCGGTCACTAATTCGTAAAAGCCATGGTAAAACACCTTATGAGCTTCTCCATGGAAAAGTACCAGATTTATCATATCTTCATGTATTTGGTTCTCTTTGCTATCCAAATAATGATGGTGACAATTTGGGAAAACTTCAACCAAAGGCTGATATTGGTATTTTCATTGGTTATGCACCCGCAAAGAAGGCATACCGAATCTACAACCGTAACTCTCGCAAGATCCTCGAAACTATGAATGTTGATTTTGATGAGCTGACAGCAATGGCTTCTGAGCAAAGCAGCTCTGAACCCGCACTTCATGAAATGGGACCCAGTAACATTAGTTCTGGTCTTGTCCCAAACAACCCTACTTCATCATCATTTACACCACCTTCTAGGACTGAATGGGATACGTTGTTTCAACCGTTCTTTGATGAATTCTTTACTCCTCCAACTATTGTTGCTCCAAAACCTGAGGTAATAGCTCCGGTAACCGAAGTTGTCGCTCCAGCAACCGAAGCACAATCAGACACATCTGCACCTACAATTGGTCAAGATATACCATCAACAAGTAATTCTCAAACAACACATGTTTCAACTACCCATGTCATGCCTATTGATAATGAAGAGGATGATGATGATCACGATTTGGAATTCGCTCAAATGCGTAAACTTCCATTCTTTGGTGTACCAATTCCCGACCCTAATCAAGCCGGGTCGTCCACCTCAGAGGAAGCTCCTACTACAGTTTACTCCAATCCACGGATTCGTGAACATGACAGCAAGTGGACAAAGGATCATCCTATAGATTCTATTATTGGTGACCCTAATCGTCCAGTATCCACACGAAGTCAGTTATAAGAAAGTGCACTGTTTTGTCACTTTGATGCTTTTCTCACTGAAGTTGAACCTAAGACATGGCAACAAGCTTTTACTCAATCCTGTTGGATAGAAGCTATGCAAGAAGAACTTAACGAATTCATACGTCTTGAAGTATGGGAACTTCTCCCATGCCCGGATCAAGTGTAGTTACTCACTTTGAAATAGGTTTACAAGGTGAAACTCGATGAGTTAGGCGGAATATTGAAGAACAAAGCTCGACTAGTAGCTCGTGGATACAAGCAATTATTGGGCATCGACTTTATGGAATCCTTTGCACCTGTTGCCCGTTTGGAAGCTATTAGACTATTCCTCGCTTATGCAGCCCATATGAATATGATCATCTATCAGATGGATGTGAAGACGTCATTTCTTAATGGTGAACTCAAGGAAGAGGTCTATGTTCAACAACCTGATGGTTTTGTAAATCCTAATTATCCTAATCATGTGTACAAGCTTAAGAAGGCTCTCTATGGGTTGAAGCAAGCTCCACGCGCATGGTATGATCTATTGTCACAATTCCTCATTACGCAAGGCTTCGCTAAAGGCAAGGTGGATCCCACGCTGTTCATTCAGAAACGAGGTAAAGATATGATTATGGTACAAATATATGTTGATGATATTATATTTGCAGCCTCGACCCAAACTTTATCCGACGAATTTGGGAAACTCATGTCCTCCAAGTTTAAGATGTCAATGATGGGCAAGGTATCATTCTTCTTAGGTCTTCAGATATCTCAGAGTCCCAGAGGCATCTTTATCAATCAATCCAAGTATGCCCTTGAATCGCTTAAGAAGTATAAGATGGAATCTTGCGACCCCGTGGATACTCCAATGGTGGAACGAACTAAGCTTGATGCAGATCCACATGGAGTTGCTGTTGATCCGACAATGTATCGTGGAATGATCGGTACTCTTTTGTATATCACAGCCAGTCGACCTGATCTTCAGTTTGCTATATGTATGTGTGCCAGGTATCAAACTAGGCCTACTGAGTTACACTTAGCTACTGTTAAAAGGATCTTTCGATATCTTAAAGGAACCATTAATCGGGGACTTTGGTATACGAAGGACTCTTCCATTGCACTAATGTCATATGCAGATGCGGATCACGCGGGTTGTCAAGATACAAGGCGTAGCACGAGTGGAACTTTGCAACTACTAGGAGATCGACTAATCAGTTGGGCATCGAAAAGGCAGAAAAGCGCTGCAATTTCAAGTACGGAAGTAGAATACATAGCTATGTCCGGTTGCTGTGCTCAAATTCTTTGGATGAGATCGCAATTAACCGACTATGGTCTAGGTTTCAACAAAATTCCGATGTACTGTGACAACAAGAGTGCAATTGCCTTATGCTGCAACAATGTTCAATTCTCCCGGTCGAAGCATATTGACATTCGCTACCACTTCATCAAGGAGCAAGTGGAAAATGGAGTAATCGAGCTTTACTTTGTCCGATCTGAGTATCAATTGGCGGATATTTTCACGAAGGCTTTAGATCGCGCTCGAATTGAATTTTTTGCCGACAAGCTAGGAATGAGAACCTTCTCGCTGAAACTCTAAAGGAACTAGCAGATGAAGCGAAAGAATAGTCTTGGTAAAACTATTCTCCGTATCCTTGGTGATCATCTGTATATATTGTTTATATTGTTATCCACAAAAGCAAAATAGAAAAATATAAAACCATATAAAAACCATAAAAATTGAAAAATTTCATAAAAATCCAAAAATATTTTTACTTTATTTTTAAAAGGCATGTCTTTTGGTACGATAATATTTACGGCCTTAGAAATGTTGATTAATATCGACACGGCGCCATAAATAGAGTTCGTACAAAAGTTGTAAATATTTCATAACATGCCCTAATGGCTTGTAGTTATTTCTGACTGCAACCCGGTTTTCACATTAAAGTCAAGTATTTCTTATGAAAGCTTTGGCTCTCAACGGGAATTAATTTTCTCGGGCAAGGTTTACTTTAAAACCTTGTAAGGGATCAAGTTTACTTTATAACTTGGTCTAACACAAATATATGTACGTTTCAGTGCATTTATTTGTTAAAACAAGAGAAGTCTTGTTTTTATGAAGCTATCATCTCTACAACCATAGTTATCTACAATTGGTATCTACATACTCGACGATGCGACTACTCAACCGAAGACTACAACTCTTTCGATAGAACACGGGCCAACAATTGAGGGGGAGCAATTGTCAAGCATTCAGAATCTTCGATGCCGAACGTGCCTAGATCACAAGTTGGTGTCAAGACAACAATACCAATCGCACATGTGGTGTCAAGAGATGACTTCAGAAGTGACGAGGCGACCAACATATGCTGACAAGAACCATTTGATCTTATCATATGATGTTCTCATCTATCAGGTCCAACCTTGTCAATTCTTTTCTAATATGGTGAATATGTGATCATGTTACAAATCGGTATCATATCTCATGCGTTTGATATCATGAAGATAAAACGGACTTGCATTTTTCTTCCCAAAACCTTTGTTAAAACTTCATTAAATAAATTGATATTAAAAACATCGATTGGGTTAATATTTTTAATATGGGGGAGAAAATGTGATTTAATATGGGATATTATCACAAATGTTTTGACTTAATGTGCTGGCTCATCCCGACATGTGCGAAATGTATTCGAATATCGTGGCATATGTTAAGGGGGAGCAAAAAGGATTTGCATATCAAAATGGATTTTCATGGTGACATATACTTACCCGAAACCCATTTATTTCACGACGATGAAGATTGTGGTGACATAAGGATGGTAGGATAGGTTAAGTTCTATGATTCTTCCAGAACCGGAGGAATCTTCCCACGGACATTCCATAGCTAGAAATAGTAGTCCTTAAGAAAGTTGGAGAAAGATTGTGAACATAGCTGAATGCCGACCAAGTACTTAAGTTAGCACTGGAACAATCACAACAAGGTGCTAGTTATGACGTATTGGTAAGCATTGAAAGGGTTGAAGAATGAAAAAGAATTGTAAAGATAAAGGGTGTAAAGAAACTGTAGGCAGAAACCGGGTCAACACATATGGTATTGAGATCATTTTAATGATTCTCGATATTGAAGACAGACATCATAGACCCAGTGATGCAATGCACAACCCATCCCAGCTAACTCAGATATCTCTCAAAAGGTATTTGTTTTAATCACACGGAGACAACACGTTATCTATTGATTTATTCACTCCGAGTAAATTGGTATTGAAAAGGTGGCACTCCTCTCCAGCCTCCGATCACTAAAATCCAAAATGCACGATCGAGTCTAGAACCATTTGAGATCATCAAATATCTCATTAGGACACACTTTCATATTTCCTTGCTTCTTCACACACTGTGAAAAGTAAGAAAGATTTTAAGAGTCCTACGCAAAATCTTCATGATCTTGCCTGAACATCCGAGTAATACGAAAGTATTTACAATGAAGATGGAAATCCTTCTTGAGCGAATATCAAAAAGCTCATGGTAGGTGACTTGTGCGATTCTTTATGAATCAAACTTGTGATAACTGGAAAGCAACAGTTGTTTAATTCTTAACTGAATTTAAACATGTTCCAGGCCTCTACGCAATATCTCAGTGATCTTGCCAGAACACTCAGAGTGATACCTTAGTGTTCACGGTGATGAGTGGAAATCCTTCTAGTGTTAACCTCAAACAGCACTTGGTAGGTAACTTGCAAGATTCTATACGAATCAAGCTAGTGACAACTGAAAAGCAACGATGGTGCGGTTCTTAATTGAATTTCACTTGTTCCAGGAACATGAATTGACGGCTTCAAATCATGCGGATATTTTTATCCAAATGGTTCACTCTTTATGTTCGCAGTTAGCTTTGGACGGTCGAATAAAGAGAACGGGTTTACCCGCAAAATCCTGTCAGGAAGTTACTTAATTGAAACTATCCGTCACGGGTACGATATCTAATATCGTCCAACGGTCTTCACCGACCGGAGGTAAAATGCTACCGAATTAGAATGAAATGTTCAAATCCATTTCGTTCGTGTCTACTTATGTTGCGGCATTTGAAGACGGTGGCGTTGCGGGATCCAAGAAGAAGTCGTCCCCGCATGCTTATACTTTATGCACTTAATACCTCATCAAATTCAAGAAAGCCTAAAGTTAAGTCTTCCGCTGTATCGAACTCTGAAGCTTTCAAGAATTACGAAGGTATAAGTATGTGGGACATGGTGTCACGAAGAGGCGAAGATCACAAGTGATGGATGCACGAGATCAAGGCAAGAGATTGATGCTAAAGATTGATATCAAAGATCACATCAGCATGTTCACCAGAAAAGAAAAAGAAAAAGAAAAAGAAAGACAAAGATTACGAGCTCAAGACAAGCATAGTATGCTAGGTTTATCTTATTATTGTAACTTGGGTAATGCCCTTGTTTGGAGTGACCTCCCTTAGGGGGAGATTGTTGGAAATACATTTTACGTATTAAGAAGCATCGGTCACTCCAACGATAGTCCATGTAATAGCTCGTAGTTTAGTTAACTTTCTTTATTTATCAAACAAGTCCAAGCCTAGCCTACAACATGTGTAGGCCGGCCCAAACGTGTAAGCCCAAGCCCATCACAAGGCTTGGGTATATAAACCCTCTCCTTTGATGGAGAGGGTGTGTGGTTTCATAATTTACACATAGTAAACATTGGTTTTCTCTCTCTAAGTGTGTGTGTAATCCACCATCTCTCTATCTCTTTCTCTCTCTAAAAACATAAGCAAGATTTACAATCCTACATGCTTTGAGCCACCTAACCCCCCGTTCACTTGTGTGTATTCTAAGAAGGAAGGCTTCATTGGGGGTCTTGCACCCAAGTAGTACATACGTATATTATTATTTTCTTGTGGATATTTCATATTGAAACTCGAAGAGGATAATCCTTTTCTCTTCAAAGTCACACGAGAGCTTCTCTCTCATTCCTCGTATTGAGTTGCATGCTCACTCGCGGGCGTGCACAAATACCGATTGGTGTACATTTTCTTCCTCCGAAAAGGAAGAAAAAGAGAAAGAGTAAGACCACCACCGTCCATCAAGCCGATCATGAGAATCGTGCTTTGATTCATCCACAACAAGAAGCCATGGCTGTTGATAATCGTTCTTTGATGGAACGTTTACAATCCAATGTTCACGGATATGCCGATGCTATCAAGATTCCCGACATTCTCGCAAATTCATTTGAGCTAAAAATGGCGATGATTACCTTGGTTTCAAACACACCTTTCTATGGTCACAAGAATGATAATCCTCATGATCACCTTAAGAGATTCCTTGCTCTTTGCAATACCCTTAAGTACAATGGAGTTCCACATGATGCTATTAAGTTGATATTGGTGCCATTTTCACTAGAGGGACACGCTAAGCATTGGTTAGACACCCAACCACCCGATAGTATCACCACATGGGATGGTTTCACCACTAAGTTTTTGAACAAGTTCTTTCCCCCATCTACGACTACGGCTTTGAGGAACTTAATTATAGGCTTTCAACAAAAACCTAGTCAATCCTTTAGTGATGCTTGGGAGGAGTTTAGAGAGTTATTGAGGCTATGCCCTAACCATGGATTGGATGAAGTTCACCAAATCAATACTTTCTATGATGGCCTTAAACCTCATCACCAAGATTCACTCAATGCTTCACGGGAGGGAATATTCTTCGTAAATCCATTCAAGAGGCCTTGGACATCATTGAGACTAAAGCAATGGTTCAAACAAATTCTCAATTTGAAGAAAGGGTTCATGTTATCCAAAACGATTCTCAAACACCTTGTGATAACCAATTCCTCAAGTATCAACAAGAGATCATTCAAAAGATGGATAGAGATAGTGAGAGGAGTTTTAAGGCACAACAAGAGATGATTCAAGCCATTAAGAGCCTTTCATTGAACAATTCTTCAAATGATGTGAATGCCATTACTCTTTCTTGTGTAACTTGTGGAGTTCCCCATTCCTATGAACAATGTGATAAGGTGCAAGGTTATCAAGGGGAATGTTATGCTTACCAAGAGGAACATCGTGAACACTTGAAGCCAAATATCAATCCAAATAACCTTTCTTACAAATCCCAAAATTACCTTACCCCACCAGGATTCCCACCACAACCACCCACCCAAATTCAACAAAATCCTTCTCAAGTTTTACAAAGGAATCAAGGGCAAAGACCACCTTACCAAGGGAATAACTATAGACCACCAAATACCTTTAACAATCAAGGAAACACCTTTCAAAGCAACAACCAAGGGTTTTACAATCAACCTCCACCTTTCCAACCCCAAGGTTTTCAAGGAAATGTACTACAAGATTATAACACAATTGAGCTTTTTCACAAAATGAATCAAGAGAATGAAAGGAGGTTCCAACTTAATGAGAAGAGATTAAGAGAAATGAATGAAGCTCATGAGAAAAGAATGAGAGAAATGCATGAAGACACAAATAAGAATTTTATGATGCTTTATAATCAAAGACCACAAGGGGCTTTACCTTCTAACATACAAACAAATCCAAGGGCAAATGTCGATGCTATTACAACAAGAAGTGGAAAGATAACAAAGGATCCTTCACCTCCTAAACCTCCTATTGTTCCACCCACTTTTGTTCCTACTTGTGACAAGCCTTCTACCTCTATTTCACCACCTCAAAATGATCCCATTCAATCAAACACACCTTCTCAACCTATTCCTACTTCTCCTCTACCTTCCACACCTCCCAATGAAGAAGCTAACAAAGACCAATCATCTACTATAACACCTATTCCACCTACACTAAAACCAACTCTTCCATATCCTTCAAGGTTGAAAAAGGACAAGTTAAAGAACAAGGATGACATCCAAGTCTCAAATTTCTTAAGGATGTTCAAGCAACTCAACATCAACATATCCTTTGTGGAAGCTCTTGCTTATATCCCAAAGTTTGCTAAGATGTTCAAGGATTTACTCTCAAACAAAGAAAAATTGGTTGATTTGCCCAACACATCCCTTAATGAAAATTGTTCCGCCGTGCTACTTAAAACCTTACCAACAATACTTGGAGATCCGGGGCGCTTCTTGATACCTTGTAATTTTCCCGGTGTAGAAAATTGCATGGCTTTGGCGGACCTAGGGGCAAGCATTAACCTCATGCCTTTATCGGTTTGGAAAAAACTCTCTCTTCTCGAGCTCACTCCCACTAGGATGACCCTTGAGTTAGCCAACCGAACCATAGCTTACCCCGTAGGTATAGCAGAGGATGTGTTTGCGTGTGGATAAGTTTACCTTTCCGTCCGACTTTGTAGTGGTTGATTATGACATGGATCCTAGAGTTCCTTTGATTGTTGGTAGACCGTTTTTGAGAACGGGTCGTACTTTGATAGATGTGGCGGAAGGAGAACTAATTATGAGAGTAGAGGATGAGAAAGTGGTGTTTAAGTTAGGGAAATTTTGTGATAGGAAAGAGGTTAAGGAGTCTAGACCATGTGAGACTATTAACATAGTTGATGTGTTAGATGAAGTGTGTGATGAACACTTTCATGATGCTTGCAAGAGTACTAGTGATGAGATGCCCCATGTTGAAACCGTGGCCTCAATTGCTCCCTCTTTAACACCTTTTGGAGAGAGTGATTTCCTCTTGGAGGAATTTGAGTCAAACTTTCTTGGTGATGATGATTCTCCCATTAATTGGGAAGAAGATATTCTTACTATCCAAAAGTTGCTCAATGAGGACCCTATTCCTTCTCCTACTCCACATGAAGTTACCAATGAGGATCCTTCCATAGTAAAACCTTCTATAGAGAGTCCACCTCCAATTGAACTTAAGGACCTTCCATCCCACTTAGAGTAAGCTTTCTTAGAGGGCAAAGACCAATTAGCCGTGATCATTGCTAAAGAGTTGAAAGAGGATGAGAAGGAGCAACTTATTGAAGTCCTTAAGAAACACAAGAAAGCCTTAGCTTGGAAAATATCCGACATAAGGGGAATTGATCCACATTTTTGTACACACAAAATCCTTATGGAGGATGATTACAAACCCACCATTCAAAGTCAACGAAGAGTTAACCCAAAAATCCATGAGGTCATTAAGAAGGAGGTGATTAAACTCCTTGATGCGGGTATGATTTACCCCATTTCCGACTCTCCATGGGTTAGCCCGGTACATTGTGTTCCTAAGAAAGGTGGAATCACCGTAGTGCCTAATGAAAACAATGAGCTTATTCCTACGAGACTTGTTACCGGTTGGAGAGTTTGTATTGACTATAGGAAACTCAATGAGGCTACTAGGAAAGACCATTTCCCATTACCTTTTATGGATCAAATGCTTGAACGCTTAGCGGGAAATGAGTACTATTTCTTTCTTGATGGCTTTTCGGGTTATTTTCAAATACCCATTGACCCTAAGGATCAAGAAAAGACCACATTCACTTGTCCCTACGGTAATTTGCTTACAAGAGGATGCCTTTTGGCTTATGTAATGTACCAGGGACGTTTCAAAGGTGCATGATGGCGATTTTCCATGACATGATAGAGCAAACTATGGAGGTTTTTATGGATGATTTTTCCGTCTTTGGAAATTCATTTACCTCATGTCTCACCAATCTAGAGAGAATGCTTAAGTGTTGTGAGGAAACAAGTTTAGTGCTTAATTGGGAGAAATGTCACTTTATGGTGAAAGAGGGAATTGTTTTAGGACACAAAATATCCAACAAGGGATTAGAAGTGGATCGAGCTAAAATTGATGTGATTGCTAAGCTTCCCCCACCCACTTCGGTTAAAGGTGTGAGGAGTTTCTTAGGTCATGCGGGATTTTATAGGCGCTTTATACAAGATTTTTCTTAGATAGCTAAACCAATGACTCACCTCTTGGAAAAAGAGGCTCCTTTCATTTTTAACCAAGATTGTTTGGACTCTTTTGAGACTCTTAAGGAGAAATTGACAAAGGCTCCCGTTTTGGTTTCTCCAAATTGGGAATTACCTTTTGAGCTTATGTGTGACGCTAGTGATTATGCGGTGGGGGCCGTCTTAGGACAAAGAGTGAATAAGCATTTTCAACCTATACACTATGCGAGTAAAACCATGACCGGTGCACAACTTCATTACACTACCACGGAAAAAGAGTTGCTTGCTATAGTCTATGCTTTTGAGAAATTTAGACCAGACCTTGTGCTATCCAAAACCATAGCGTATACGGATCATTCCGCTCTCAAGTATCTCATGACAAAACAAGATGCTAAGCCTAGGCTTTTGAGATGGGTTTTGTTGCTTCAAGAGTTTAAGATAGAAATTCGTGATAAGAAAGGGGCCGAGAATTTAGCGGCGGATCACTTGAGTAGACTTGAGCATCCTTTTCAAGGAGATTTTCCAAATCAAGAAATCAATGAATCCTTTCCATTAGAGGAGCTCATGTCTATCTCTTCCCAAGAGGATGCCACTCCTTGGTTTGCGGATATAGCAAACTATCTTGTGGGAAATGTGCTTATTGAGGGTCTTACTTATCAACAAAAGAAGAAATTTCTTAAGGAAGTTAAGTAATACTTTTGGGATGATCCTTATCTTTTTAGGAAATGTGCGGACCAAATCATTAGACGGTGTGTAGATGGGCCCGAGGCATTTAAGATCTTAGAAGCATGTCATAAAGGACCTACGGGTGGACATTTTGGGCCCAACTATACCGCCAATAAAGTCTTTGATTGGGGTTACTATTGGCCTTCCATTTACAAAGATGCCCATGAGATGGTGAAATTTTGTGATGTGTGTCAAAGACAAGGAAAAATTACGCAACGTGATGAGATGCCACAAAATTTTATTCAAGAGTGTGAGATATTTGATGTATGGGGCATTGATTTCATGGGACCTTTTCCATCCTCTAAGGGAAACAAGTATATACTTGTGGCGGTGGATTATGTGTCCAAATGGGTGGAGGCTAAAGCCTTACCTACCAATGATGCTAGAGTTGTTGTGAAGTTCTTAAAGCAATTGTTTGCTAGATTTGGTGTACCTCGAGCCATCATAAGTGATCGTGGTACGCACTTTTGTAATGATCAATTCACGAGAGTTATGAAGAAATATGGAGTTAATCATAGACTTTCTACCGCGTATCACCCTCAAACCAATGGTCAAACCGATGTCACAAATCATGGTTTAAAGAGAATTTTATAGAGAACGGTGGGAGAGCATCGCGCTTCTTGGTCAGATAAGCTTGATGATGCTTTGTGGGCTTTTAGGACGGCTTTTAAGACACCAATTGGTTGTACTCCTTATAGGCTTGTCTATGGTAAAGCATGCCACCTCCCATTCGAGTTAGAACACAAGGCATCTTGGGCTCTCAAGTGGGCTAACTTTGATTTAAACCAAGCCGGTTCACATAGGAAAGATCAACTTAATGTGATGGATGAATTGAGAGCCAATGCCTATGAAAATTCTTTGCTTTACAAGGAAAAGACTAAGAAATTGCATGATGCTAAGATCAAGAACTGTGAGTTCAAAGTTGGAGAGCCGGTTCTCCTCTTTAACTCAAGGTTGAAACTTTTTGCGGGCAAGCTTAAGTCGAGATGGTCCGGTCCATTCACTATTGCTCAAGTGTTTCCATATGGAACTATTGAGTTGTCACAACCCGATGGTCCAAACTTTAAAGTGAATGGTCACCGTGTGAAACATTATTTTGGGGAGGGCATTTCCGTTGAAATGGTCCAAGAGATCCCCATTTTACCCATGAATTAATTCATTGAGGGACGAGTCGAGCTAGAGACTCATTAACTCAAGCATCGTATAACTAGGTTTAGAGTGTTGTAGGTTAGCAATAAAGGTATAGACTTGGAGATAAGTGTAGGGGAGACCTTCTTTTGTCTTCATGATTGTTTGTAGGGTTGCTCACTCATTTCATGCTTTGGAGCTTATGGAGGAGGCCCTTGTATCCGGTTCACTTCGTTACTATTGTGATCTTTCATTGACACCTTGTGCTTAAACATGAATTCACTAATAGTTGTCCTTTCCTTAACTTGGGTTAAGCAAAGTATATTCATTGTCATAAGTGTAGGGGAAGTTTTTATACTTCCATGCTCTTAAACATTGAGGACAATGTTTAGCTTAAGTGTAGGGGGGTCTTCTATCGAAGTGACCTTACCTAGAACTTGTCATTGTCTTTCATGATAACTTGGAAAATTAATTTTTCAAACATTTTTCAAATTCTTGATCTACTTTGGCCACCAAAAATATGCATTCATATTTTTCATTAATCATTTTTTTTATTTCATTTTCATATCACATTTGCATTGTATATCTTTCTTCTTCATAAAAAATATATAAAAAAGAAAATTTAATAAGGACATGGTTTAACAAGTTTAGACTTCTTTGACATATTAGGCCTGCCATGGATATTTTGACTCAACCCGAGTTTGCTTATTTTAGCATTCTCTAGCTAGTATCCTTAACCATGTAGTCCTTCATTGGTCTATTAGGCTAAGCATCCATCAATCTCATTATTTGAGATTTTAAATTTGTGGAGAATGGGAAATGATAGAGTTGAAGCAAGTATAAAAGGGCTAGATAAACTTCATGATAATTACTTGTGGCTAAACCCTTCTCTTCTTTACCTCTATTTTCTTCGCATGTATATAATTGTTAATAAATAATCAAGAACGGTTTTAATTGGTTTGTAATCTCTTATGCATTTTTGTCTAAACATTCATGGTTGATATGAGTACGTCTTAAGATTCTAAGTTAGAACGTTTTATGTGTATAAGACTTATGTCATGCTCAATATTTAGCGGGTGTTTTTCCTTTTATTCTTTTCAACTTTCTTAGTGAGGAATAAAGAAAAATAAGAGCGGCTTATGAAAAAAAACGAGTGGCTAGAAAAAAAAAAGAGAAAAAGAAAAAGAAAAGAAAAAAATAATTATACAAGACTCCCAAGAGGGGCAGTGTGGTGTTAATTATAGTGACTATTGAGTTCCAATATTACCTTGACGGGTTGCGGGGATTCAATAGATTCCTCCAATCCAATATTACCTTGACGGGTTGCGGGGTTGAAGATCCAAGGTCTCAAAAAGGCGGAGGATGTAAATTATTGCGTGAGTTTTATTTTTATTTCCTTAGCGAGTGTGTAGGTACTTATGAAAGCATGGCATGAGGATTTTACACATAAGGCGAATGACTTATTACTCTTGAAACGAACTTATATTAATTGTGAGCGGTTTTTCAAGTAATGGATGAGAGGATTACTTAGGGTTGAAACCGTTCTTCCTTATTTTTGGATTTTACATTTCTTATACTTCACACTTGAAATAATGACAAATTTGCCCACAAGCAATTTGCTCAAATAATAACCGGTTCCACATTTAACTGTCATGAATAAGTTGATGCACTTTTTACTTGTGAATACAATGATCCCATTTTTAAGCTTGGTATGGGGAAAGTGAAACTTGAGGGTGATAAATGTCCATGGTACCCAAGCCCTAATCAAAGTCATTGAATTCTTTACGAGTTATTTCCATCAACACCATTTCAAGAAAAACCAAAAAGATATAGATAGAATTGTATTTTGTTCATTGAATTGTTAAAAAATCAAAATCATGCATCATTTAGTTTAGAGTAGTGTAGATGCATTCCATAATGGCCAAGGTGGATTAATTATGAGGAGAATGTAAAATTAAGCTTAAAATATATAGCATTGCATGAGGACATGACAATGTTCAAGTGTAGGGGATTTGATATGAGCAAAAACTCATATCAATTTACCAACAAATCACCCTAAAAACACAATAAAAATACCTAAACTTTGTGCTATAAAGCGGAATTATGTGGTATGTTTTGTGTTTGTGCTCAAATAGGTAAGAAGGATACAATTTCAAGCAAACAAAGGAAAATTAAGCTTAATTTGATGAAAAAGACAAAGAAGGATCAAAAGTGACAAGACTTTAAAGTGCAAGGACCTATCTTGACAATCTGCCAAAGATGAAGGACCAAAAGTGTAAATATGACAAAGTCAAGATCAATGTCAAATATGGTCAACTCTCAAGTAAACTCAGTCAAAGGGGCTTTTTGATCAAGTTTACAAGTGGAAGGACTTAAATTGTCAAAAAAAGGAAGTTACTAGCTCAAAATTACATTCTGCCAAGTCAAGGGGCTAATTCTGCCAACTTTGGAAAGTCTATTCAAGTTTAATCCGTGTGCAAGTTATTGGACCAATCAGAAAGGAGTATATTGAAGTAATAGATTACCAACTGCTATGTGTAATAAATGAGAGAGAGATTAAGTGGCGTATCCCAACAGTACCCAACCCACCAATCATATTTCACAAAACGGATAATGATCCGTGTGAACTTCCCACAACCAATACAAATTTGACACGTGTCATCTTCTTCAACGCATATTTCCAGAATCGTTCTTGAGCTAGAAGCAACTTCAAGAGATGGTATAAACATGAAACTTGCTCGTTTTTGAGAGACGAATCCAATGATCACAACCAATTACACTCAAGATCAATAACAAAGAAAACCCCAAATGTGTTCATCACCTGCAAAATCCAATTGAACTGAATTGTACACGTGGAAGCTTCTAATTGGTTCTAACACGTCACCAACCCCAACCACTTCATTCCTGCAGTCTATAAATACCATGGATTGTTCTCAATTCTTGTGTTGTAGAAAAAGTGTGAAAACACACACTTTTAGTTTTTCTCTCATCCTTATTAGTTGTAGCTTAACAACTCAAGAGTCTGACACACTCTTGAGTCTGTTATAGTTAGTTGTAACAAACTTACCAGCATTTGTAACTACTTTCCCATTCAATCAATAAACATTTCAATTTTCCCTCCAAATTCTCATACTTCTCTACTGATTCATACCTGCTTCATTGATACCTTTTGTTGCTGATATTGGTTAGTTATGATCAATACTTGATCATAATTGGCTAGTTTGAAGATTTTAGCTGTTGTACCTGTTTGTTCATCCAGTTCCAGTTCTAACAGATTTTGAAGAGTTCAAGTCCATTAATGGCGAATTTGATGATTCATAGCTGTTGATTAGTTGTTGATTAGTGTGTTCTAGTGCTAAGGTGGTGGTTAGCACTAGATTAGAGAGCTCAGCGCTCCTCTACTCCCCAAAGGAGGCCTTAGCTAAAGGTTTTTACTTTCTGAGTTACAAGTTCCACTAAACTGTTGAATGCCTGTTTCATTCCTAGTTAATTCTACTTGAGTGCATGATAAAATGTGTTTTAGCCTGTCTTTGATCTGATTTCAGTGATTCAGTAGCCTAATTGTAGCTTAATCTTGCTTATAGCTTTCATACTTGTCCTGTTTTTCAAGTATTCATCAGTCACTTAGCTTTTATAGTCATCTTGGGGTCTAGTTATTGTAACTGCTTGTTTCTAGTCCAAATACATTTCATATCAACTATAGAATTTAGTTTGTTAAAGCTCTTTACTCAGTCTAATCATTAGCTCAAAAACTCTTCATAAAAGTTTCAAAAATATCAGTAAAGTAGTGTTTGGATTTAGCTTTGATTTGCTTTTCAAGTGTTGAAATTTGGAAAACTTTGGTTCATTTCCATTTAACTAGTCATAACAAATAGCTTTTAGTTACTTTCTAGTCAAGTATTTGGTCAAAAAGGCAAAAGGTCATAAAAAAGGTTTGGGTCAGTTTTATTCAAGCATACTTTCATAAAGTGTTGATTTTGATTTGACTGGCATTTCTTTGTTACTTGATGAAATCACTCCAAACCAATCCTCATATTTCAGTCAACATATGAACTTTCAATTTGTATAAGGAAACTGTACAGTATCAAGAATTGAGTTTGTAATAAGCCAAAGTTTAAGATCAAGAGCAAATGCAAGTTTCTGTAACTTGGGCAAACTGAATTTTCATATCTCCATTTCTACTTCATCAACAAGCTAAATTTCTTTTACAATTTCATTCCATTAGTGTTCCTGGTTAAATTTTGAGAATTTGAGCTTTTTGAAATTTCTGGTCAACGAAAGTCAACATAAGCACAATTTTGGCTTATTTTCAGATTCTGAGCTTATTACTTGATCATTTTTCATGAGACTTTATTTCCCGTCTTTCTTTTGAGCTGATTAACAAGAATTTCCATTAAAATATAGTTGTGCAAGTCTGGTTTAACTGGTAGCTTATTTTGAGCTTATTGGATTTAGCTTATCAGATTTCTAGTCACTTTTAGCTAAAATCCTTGGATAGGTCTAGCTACTTTTTGATTTTAAGTCGTTTGCAATTTGTTTGATCAAATTTGGTTGAGAGATAAGCTCAAACGAGCTTATTGAAGTGTTAAACCCGTTTTTGGTAAAATAGTTTTCAAAATTGCCATTTAGTCCTTGAAGTATTAAGAAGTTTTCAATCCTAGCTAATCTTTCCAACTAATTAGGGTTTTCAAATGGCAGTCCTTACATTTTCAGTTTTGTGCACAATTAGTTAGTTAGTTTCAATTTTGTTGAAAATTAGTTACATTGTTTGAATAGTTTTCATCTTTAGTCCATATAGTTTACTGTTTTTACACATTCAGTCCTTATACTTTTTAGCTTTACATTTTTAGCATTTAAATTTCAAAGAATTTACATTTCCAGTCCTTATAGTTTGCAGAATTTACATTTGGCATTTTATTTGAATAAAAATTTGGTATGTGCACGTTGTTTTACATATAAGTAGACGATATTTTTCATTTTAGCAAGGCTTGTTTGAAATAGCAATAGAATATCTAAAAAACATTACCAACCAAAAACAATTAAAAACCCGATCTTGTTAGGACTTTCAATTTGTTAAGAACTGAGAAAAACGAACTTCAACTATGCACATTTCCGTTTTCTTACACTAAACCATGTGATGTGAGATGACTTAGGATGATTTATCAACTTATATAATTTTTTAAATTAAAAAAAGGATATTTTGGATACCTAAAGGCCTTTTGACCTAACTATACCCAAGATGTCTTTCAACCAAGAGCTATAGGGTAAAAGTCCATGCTCTAAAAAAGTGCAAGTATAGTTTGTTTGTAAACAAACAATTACAATTACAAGTACATAGACAAACGTCAAAGTGGTAAAGTGTAGTTTGTTCATGAATTTACCTTTACAACAAGTGCATGCTGGGTCAAAGGTGTAAGTAAGTGTATATACATGAGAGATAAAGAGAGAGAGATGCCAGATTACTAGACATTGATAAATATGTCAGGGTCGGGTAAAACGTAAAAGGACCACGTATTAGTTTAGACTATTAAACGTCCCAACTATGGAAACTGTGTGTAATTTCATGTCTAGGTTGTGTGGTTCATTCATGCTTGAGTAGTTACATACGAACTAGTAACTTATTGGTTTAGACTACTAACGTCCCAACGATGGAAAGTGGAAACTGTGTGTTTTCAAGTAATTTTCAAGTAACATGCCAAATTATGATCTTCATTCGTTATGTAGTAGGAACGTCTTTGTACCAATGTTAGAAAAAATAATTGCTTGATGATGTTGGTGTTAACGAGTTGATTGAATTAATCTTCAAAATATATCATAATTACATTAGAAGCGTTTACATGATTTTGTTTTAAACACAAAGATATTGGTGTCCAAGATATTTGTATGATTGTATCACGATGGGCGACTTCCGACAATTTCCTCTTAATATTTCTAAAATTCTGACCATTTTACATAATCATTATTTGAATGAACTCGAAAATAGTAAGCCTGGGGATACAAATGATAGCAAGGTTAAGATTCACATACGTCGTAAAATCCTCAAAAATATAAACATCCAGTAATAAATCAAAAAGCAACAAGATGCGGATGCATGGCATGTTTGAGGTTCATCTCCTCTGGATTAGCCTCCGGTTCTTCGGTCAATATGTAAAGTCGTATTCTGATGTATGTATAAGCGCACACGTTTTAGGAAAAACGCGTATGTGGCAAGTATTAAGTTATACGATTTAGGAAAACCGTAAAACCGATAAATGCGAGTTCGTTCTCGGCGGAGGTGTATGTGAATTAGATGCCAATATAATAAAATCAAGTTTGGATTAGTGTTGTTTTTTATTTTGAGAAGAGAAAAGTAAAGACGAGTTACACTACGATTACACTACGACGTAAAACGTAAAAACGTAAACGTAAATACGTAAAACGCGCCGAAAATTAAAAAATTAAATCTAAAAATTAATTAAAAAGTAAAACTAAGTCTAAAATAATATAAATAAGAATAAAAATTCAATAAATAACTTTTAAAACCTTTTATTAATTAAATATTTAATTTTAAATGCTAATTAAAGCCCTAAATTATATATAATTAATAAAAAGCCCAAAATATTATTTAATCGAACTAATATCGTACTTATATTAATTAGACACTAAAAAGTATTTTCCTAATTTTTTAAAACTATTTTTCTATTTTCTTAAATGCTAAAAACACTTTTTAAACTAAAATAATGATAAAAAATAATAAAATAATGATAAGAATAAATTTACTTTTTCAAAAATCCTATTTTACTTATCTAAACTTAAGAAAAATGAAAAAGTTTGAAAAGATTAATTGTAAGTCTAATAGGACAAAACAGTTTAATTAAAATCCTATCCAAACTTAAATTAATTCAAAAAATTATTAAAATTAAGTGAAAAATGAAATTTTCTTTCTAAAAATCTTAAACTAAATTACTTAAACTAGGAAAAATGGAAAAACAAAAAAATACAACTTTTTGACACTAAAAGACAAAAACAATATTAATTAAAACTAATTAAATCTTAAATTAATTCTAGAAATTACAAATAATCAGAAAAATAAAAATAAACTTTTTGAAAACTCTTAAAATTATTTAACAAACATAAGAAAATTAGAATGAATGAAAAATATTGGAAAACACCCACTAGAGACAAAAAACTCAGAAAAGTGAAAGGGACAAGTCTGGGAGCTTTTGTCTCTTTCCCTAGAAGTGGGAAAGTTGGTACTATTAATTGGAAACTTGTTCCTACTGTTTGGTCACAGACACAATAATGAGACGATTTTGGTTTTTTTACTTAATGTTTTTGGAAAGCAAAGGCACCTCCACACTCATGGAAGTGTGGGGAGTTAAGAGAGAGCAAAAAGCAAGAAGTTCCAAGCACAAAAGAGCACACAAATCAAAGAAATCACTTACTGATATACCAATAGGTCTGGAGGTATTTTTTCTGATCTAGTTGGCACTCAAGTGAAACTCAAATCTCAATATCTACCAAGCAAACAATTCAAACCACGAATAACCTACTAACAAACCTAGATTACCACTTATACTAACTGCTAACCAAGATTGGAAACCAAAATACTCAAAAACACCCTTGTTTTAGGTCTACTGATTGTTTGACCAAGAAAAATGAAACAAGCAGACAGATTTATGTGGTATTTTGACAAAACCAATTTTCAAAACTTCTTAAACTAACATATATAAGAAATGAAGGCACAAACATGTCTTATGTATGTGTCACTCATACCTACACTAGCATCTACCAAACACTAATTATACTAGCTGAAAGAAATTTTAACAAGGACTTTTTACTCAAATAACTTCCAAACTAATTATTGATTATCCTAACATGCATCTACCAACTAATAAACTGAAACACAATAACAAAACATAGCAAATAACAAGCTTCACATAATACACCCAAGAATCAAAATAATTAAGCTAAATTAAGGGTTCAAGCCAGTTTACCTGCCTTGACCTACATCCAGGCTAAGGGGATGGCTGATGCCATCTTCCTTTAGCTGCTTATGAGGGCTTAGGGATTAAGGGAGAAGCTGTTTAAGCTTATGTAGAGAAAGGACTATAGCAGTCCACACCCAAGGGACTACAACAGTCCTACTTGGGTGTATGTTCTTGAACATGTAATAAAACACAACACCACAAAATAAAAAACTACAAGCTCATAAAAGACACCAATAAGCTGGATGTCACTCAGCTTACTGGAGTACTTATATGAACAGTGAAAGTCAACAGTAAACAAACCAAAGAAAATTAACTTTCTTAAAATCTTGGGAGAAAAGTGTTACACATGTACTAAACAGAAAATAAACCAAACCAAAAATCAGATTCTGGTGACTTGGGTGTCAACCACTTCACCAGCTTGATAAAGATTTGGGATCTCAAAAACGTTTTCTTGCCAAACTTTTGAACAAAATAAAGTTTTGATGAATGTAAAATAAACTTGCTGCTACCATTAACATTAAACTATGAAAAGCAATAAAAATAGGGAACTCAACACTTTGCAAGATTAATAAAAGTAAACTTTAAATATTCATCGATTTTAAAAATTACAAATTGTTGGAACCAAATAGCATTCGCAACCCGAATGTCTATTTATAATAAGGAAAAGAACTATCTAGAATTTAAAAAACTAGTAAACCCTAACTATCAATCTTCCAGAAATGCCCCATTGACTGAATTTGAATTTCTTGGTTAAATATGGTCGCATGTGATGCTTGATGAAGAAAGTGACATGCCAGTTGTATAGGAATGATCTGATACGTTAGAGGAATACTTTGGAAACAAGAAAAGCATTAGGACCATTGATTTGCTGTATCCTTGTCTTGGAGTTTAGCAGGGGAGCCATGTGGGAGGGGACCAAGTGACTTGGCCATTGTTTGGGGAGTGGGGATATAGTGAGAAAGGGTTTAATCACTATTCTGGAAAGTTATAGCAATTTTCCCTTTGATTTGTTGTTAATGGGGATTATGGTTCGTCTGGATTAAGAGGGGTGGATTTGGGTGATGATGTGAATAGTACTTGTTTCCCACCTAAATTATATCTATTAAACAGATTTAATATCTGTTTAAATAATATTAATCAGGGTTAGTGGGAGTCTGAGCTGGCGAGGTAAAGTGGCATGGGGTGGGGGACATGGCAGATGGTGAGTGGATGATGGAGGTTTGCTGTCTGGTCAACTTTGGTCCCTTGCTTCTCAAAACATTGTCAAACAAAGTTTTCAACATAATTTCCCCATTTCCTTTGTAAATCAGTTTGGCCTAATTACAATTTTGGCCCTTTCACTTGATAATTAATGGAACAAGGATTAAATATGTAATAAAGGCATTCTTTAAGGGCTTTTCAAGGCATATTCTTGAAACTTAAGGACCCACTTGTAATATTATAGATTTACAAGGGCCAAAAGTGACAAGTCTTCAATAATTGAGGGACCATTCTTGTACAATCTTCAAACTTTAAGGACTTGATTAGAATTTCATGATTCGGGTCCGGTTCTTTGTGCGGCTTCGTTTCCCGTGTTCGTTTTTGCTTTATTCTTGTGATCTTTTGGTGAATTCATGATATCCGTACCTAAAATACACAATGAACAAACACAAGCATATTTTGGAATACTTTAATGATATTTTAAGCGTTTTAAGCCCAATTTGGACGATGAGACTATGTATAATTGCATTCTCATCACTCCCCCATACTAAACCATTGCCGTGTCCCCACACAATGCTAGAATTAAGTATCGTAGCACTTCCAAAAATCATTATTAGGTGACATTTATTGAAAACGTAAACTTAAATAAACTACTACACGTGTTTTAGACATAATGTATTGTTTTCATCATAATTAAGTGACTTTTAGGGTCAAAGAATAAGAACACGTGAATGCCTCATAGAGATAAGTTCGTCATGCTTGATTTTCACCCAATTCCATTCTAAGCGTGTAACGAGATCATTGTCATTATAAGTTAGTAAAAAAATCATTACCCATGAGCGTTAATTATGTACTTAGACTTTCTTTTTCCTAAGGTGTATCTCTTATATTTTATTTTGTCTTAATGATCACGAGGATGCATTTGACTTATTTCGATATTTTATTAAGGCCGAAAATAAAGTAGGACTATTTAATTGATAGTTAGCTAAAGGACACGATATTTTAAAACGGCTTCTCGTAATCTCCTTAAGTTCATATATTGGCATAACTCGTTTCACGATTTGAGACCTTTCTCGAATCGATATTTGGAATGCACTTCATACTTGGAATCTTGGAAGACATTCTTGAAATAATGGTCTTCTCTTCATATATGGAATTTCTTCACTTGACGTTTTTGGACCACGACTTCATCATTTTTCTTTAATATTTATTTGGGATTTTGATGTAAAACGATCCGCCTCCTTTTCGGACTTGGATATATTTATCCTCATACTTTGTTAGGGTCTTTTTGAATAGATTTATCCATGATCTTTCGGGGAGTATATTGCTTTTCGTCGTGTGTCTTGATCCTTCATATTGATTTTGGAATAATGATACTTCACATCATCTTGGATCTTTAGCAACAAAATGGAGTCCTCATGCCTTGTTAGGGCCTTTTTGGAACTTTGCCAATCTTCGCATCCCGCTTCAATAAGTTATGCCTTGGCTATGAACTCTATTCGAACACGAGCAACTTTTAAACGATCTTGGGCTAGAAGCTAAGTAATCTTTTAAATCGTACGACCTTACTTATTGCATTTATTTAAACAAAAGTGTGGGGAGAAAAATCTATTATTTAAAACACATGAGATCGTGAAAGGTTACGTAACTTATAATTAACTCTATCATTTATCGTCCTCATCTAAGAGACTTAGCCTAATATAGTTAAGGAATCGAGGCTAAGTGCTCAACAAGCACGATCGAGTAAAAAATTTCTCTTTTTCTCACCATCAGAAAACCTACATTCGTGTCTTAAACACTTATGAAAAACAAGAAAATTTTTAAAATTTGGCCATTTTTAGCCTTATTTTGCATAAAATGATAACAAAAAGATGAATATTAGATTGCGTGATGACGTAAGCAAGGTGAAGTATCTACTCACCCCCCAATACTAAAACTAAACATTGTCCTCAATGTTTTGAGTCTAGGGGTGAAACACCTCCATACTAGAGACGAAGTCGAATGATTAATCTTGAGCATGGAAAGGGTAAAACGAATAAACTAAAAGCCGTTTATGAATTATGCTAATAAGATAAATGTTAGAACATAAAAGGATATCATCGGATATCGGAATTTCCAAAGGCAACGATCGAAGCTCGAGTGATCCGTAAAACGAACACGAGAGGCTTCAATGACGACGATGAACCTAATAAATCACAATCACAAACAACCACGAAACAAAGGTTGGAAGAGCACAAGTCCCCGCATTACACTATTAGAAAGCAATAATATTTACAAGGATAAGTATGAGAATCCCCCACGAGGCACCTTGTTTTTGATAACATAGTCAAAAGCTCGACTCGAATCCCCATAAATGTGATCGTTTAGGGATAATCATGGTTTGGTCATTTTTGGTGAGGCTTACATGATAAACAATGCCCAAAATCAACCGGTATAAAGGACTAAGTCCTTTGATGATGCAAAATACCAGGATCGAAGATGGCGTCCTCGTTTTCATTGGATAAATGAACTAACGCCACTTCAACACGTGCTAAAACCTCAAAGAGGTCAAAGAAAATAGATGAGAAGTATAAAGGTGGGACAATGGGTAAGGCAACATAATGAGCTACTCGAGCTAGACTCACACCAAGCAAATAGATAAGATTTCCATTTATTGGATCGGTAGAAGACCAAGATTCCCTTTACAAGCAATTCCGGGATCGAATATCTCGTCCTCGGTGGAGAAATGTGAGGGAAGATAAGGGGATTCCCCCACACTAAATCCACACTCACACTCGTAAAATGGAGTAGACGAGGTGGTAGCACTCATAAAACGTGGTGATGCCGGAGTTAGACTTGTAGAAAAATCTTTTAAATCAAATCTAAAAAATCTTTTCCTTTTTCATCGTTCAAAAACTCTTTATGAAAACCCGATTTGATGATGTCGAAAATATTTGGCGTTTTAAAATCAATATTGTTGGTCCCTTTTAACTAGTACTATACTTAAGTATACTAAGTATAGTCCTAACCCAAGGTTAAGTAATGCAATAAACTTAATACAAGTAAGTAAATAACACAAAGGTTTTCAACGTTTAACTCTTAGCTTTATTAAAGAATTATACCCTATTGTATACGAAGCTACATAGGGATTGAATAGACAATGTGTGGTTTTGTGATCTCCTCACTAACAAGCTAGTCCAATCCTAACGATTGCTAAGCTTGACGATTCTATCAACAAGAGTTTAGAACTCAAGTGTGTGATCGTGTTTGGAGGAGAGAAAACTTGTTTGTGAATGTCTAAAGCATTAAGTGCACAAAACTATTTTCTCTCCTTTACAAGCATCCTATTTATAGATGGAAAGTTGGGTAGAAGACAACAATTGCCCATGTGCAATTCTTGTCTTATTGGTACAGTGTAGTATCTTGTCTTACCCTATTCTAAGTAGTAAGACGTAAGTCCTTTACACTTGTCAGTACCCCATCTATCCCAAAAGGGTAAGTTACGCTAATTGTGTGATGTACTTCATCTTGTCACAATTCAACTTATCCCGCCTTTTCTTCAGTCTTGGAGAATGCTTGTTTTCTTCAGGGAGATCGTATGGGGTTCAGTGAGTCTATTGCCCCAACTCACTGAAACCATCACCTTCTTCTTCGTCATAGAAGACATTCATTGAGCTTCGCCTCTCTGAATGCTCGAGTCTTTCTTTTAGACTCAGTCTAGGAACTCGAAGGCAACTCACTGAGTGACTGGTCACTCAGTGACCTTGTTATGTTCAAGGTTAATACTTCACTTAGGCTAATTGTTATTTAAATCCATCAGGGAGGTCATTAGGTACTGAATTGACCTAACAATCTCCCCCTATTTGGATATAAAATTTTCCTAAGTAAAATTGTTATAAGTGAGCAAAGAGGCTTCTTCTTATTACAAACTATTCTACTGATGAAAGGACTTGATATAACAAAGTACTTTGTTTTCATTCATCATTACATAAGACTGAATAGTCTGATACAAGAAATATAAATAAAACAAAAGATTACATTTATTCAGGAATCCATTGCTTCCCTCTTCACCCTTGATAACTTTAACACCTTCTCTTTGTCAGGCCTCCTAGCAATTATCTCCCTGAGCTTCTTAGCAAATCTTTTATTCTCATCAGTCTGAATTTGTCCAGCCATCATAAGGAAGATGAGAACACTCTGAGTAGTGCATTTCTCTATGTCACTCATTCTTTGAAATGCTTGATCCCCAAATTCATCAATGAAGAAGATACCCCACTCAGGTTCTTCTATAACCATGTTATTCACAAAGGGGACATTTTTAGGGAGAGTACGATTGCAGTCTAACCCAGGGATCTTAGTCTCAGCTTCAAGCTCAACTCTTTTTCTCTTTCTTCCCTGAGTTTTGGTAGGATCCTGTTCAGTTAAAGGAAGATCTTCATTGATTCCTAATTGTTCCTTCATCTGATTCAACCTCTCATATCTCTTACTGAGAGAGTTAAGTATCTCAGGGACACATTTGTTTGTTTTGGTCCTGAAGATCCTTCCCATTTCGTCCCACTCACTGAGACCGAAATCACCAAATGAAAATTTCTTCATAACTTCAAAGTTCCTCTCATCATTGTTTCTGTAGACAGATACTGAGACTGGTGTGGTATGAGGAATGATCTGAAGGTTAGTGATTGGTCCAGGCTTTCTTCTTTGGGTGACTACTTTGGTGTATTGGTCATACAGTTTCTTAAGTTGGGTGGTTCTTTGTTGTTGCTTTAATACCATTTCATCCTGAATGGCCTTAAGTTCTTCCTCCTGCTTTTGGATGAACTCTTCTCCCCCTTTCTTGCTCAGCAAGACCTCAGGGTTACCACCTAATTCTTTCACAAACTCAGTGGATACCTTTAAGATCTCAGCCCTTGTTGCTTCATTAGCCTTAGCCAACTCCATTCTATCTAAGTAGACTTGGATTTGACCAGGAGTCATTTGGTACATTATTCCATTAATCTCATATGGTACCAAGACACTGGCATCAGGATCAGGCCTTATTTCTCTTGAAGCTTTTACAAGTTTCTTTGGTGGAGGTGTTAGGGTTTCATCAGCTATACCTTTGCCCCTATCAAACTTAGATACTAAGGGCTCAGGGTTGGGAGGAATTGAGTTTAAGGGTTGGGGTTGTGCTAGTATTTCCTGCTCCCCCTCAGTGTGAGAAGGAGGTTCAGTCCAAGTTAACATCATTGGTGGCACATTCTCCCCCTCAAAAGTTGAAGGATCAGCCTGACTAATCCTAACTTTTGCCCTATGTGAGGGTACTGAGGTGGTGGAGGATCCTTTGAAAGCCTGAAACATCTCAGTCACCATTTTCTTCATGGACTGAGTGTCAGCTTTGATAGTCTGAACATCCAACTGAATCAGGGATTCAGTGTTTTCTATGGTGGTGATCCTTGTCCTAAGTCTAGGAATATCAGCTTCTTTCAGGGATTTGGAGATGTCAGAGAGATTGGAGGCATTAGCCATGTAACCTTGTGCAGCCCTTGACAATCTGAACTCTGCTTTAGCATCCATATGAACATCCTCATAGATGGCATAACATTTCCCTTTCACCACATCCAAGTCCGACCTGAGAGAGTCTAACCTAGTGAAAACCTCACCGAGCCTGTCCGCCTTCAGTAACTCAAGTAATTGACTAACTCTGGAATTGGACTCAGTGGTACTATTGATCAGTCCATCCAGAGTTGTCTTCAAGGACACATTTTCTTCGACAGTAGGAAGAGCATGGTTGAGGAAGTTGATGAGCTTCTTCTCTTGATTTTCATGGCTATTGTTAATAGAGCTGATGAATTCCATTTGGTTTTCTACTTGAATTATCATCTTCTCCTCAGCCACATCAAACCTATAACCATATGTCCTGAACTCATCAAGGAGTTCATCAGCCTTTGAAGCCAAGTCTTCATGAACCTGAGTGACCTCAGCTTTCAAGGCTTTGGAAGCATGATCTAATACATCCTTGAGAGTTGCTTTCAAAACTTTCTCATCCAGAACCACAATCTGAGTCCCCAACGAAGAGGTGTCAAGTTTTGCCTCTTGGGAGGGCTTTTTCGGTACCTCAGGGGAGGGTTGTTTTTGTTCGGATGCCTCAGGGGAGGGCTTTTGTTGAGCCTCAGGGGAGGGCTGTATGTCCGCGAACAAGAGCGAGGACTGTGGCTTTTGGTCTAATTAAGGAGGGGCCTGAGTTTTAGGTTCATCCCCAGCCTCAATCATATCATCGTCGTCACTGAAACCTTGGAGTAACTCGTCAGGCTTCTCGAGTAAACTTATAAAATCTCCAAAGTTCAGTGAACCCTTAGATTTATCCAGCTCCCCTTCAAAAGAAGGGTTGCCTTTGTTATCGTCACTCCCTGCCCTAAATCCTGAGGCTTGGGATTTAGCTAACTGATACTCAGGGGCAGTTTGTGATTGATCAGTTGTGGAGGTAAGATCCCTATCAGCAGGGTGTTTTACCCGTGGGCGTCCCTTTGAGTCTTTGGGATCAAGAGTGGTTCCCTTAGGTAAAGACTTTTGTTTTAGTGTGCCTTCATCGGGAGTTGTGGAGGTGAGATTCCTATCAACGGGGTGTTTTACCCGTGGGCGTCCCTCTGAGTCTAAGGAATCAAGTTTTGGGTCCTTAGGCAAAGACTTTTGAGCTAGTGTGCCATCATTGGACTTGGTGGAAGTGATAGGCCTATCAGCGAGGTGTGTTACCCGTGGGCGTCTCTCTGAGTCTTTGGCCTTGGTTTTGACCTCAGGCAAAGGTTGTGATTTACGAATGCCCTCATTGGTCTGAGTGGAAGGCAGTCCCGTAGGAGAAGGTTGTTTGTTTCCTTCTCCATCAAGAGGACCAGTAGGTTGCCCATCGACCCTGACTGTGATGTATCAGGGCCTCCCGAAAGCTCTTTCCCTTGGGGTATTTGAAGCTTGGTCTGAACAAGGGTAGTCTTTTTAGCCTTGGCCTTTTTGGGTCGTGCCTCGAAAGCCTCAGGGCCATGTGCCTTTGTTGGTTTGGTCTTTGGCACAGTCTGAGTCTTCTTGTTCCCCTTCTTTGGTAAGAAGGGAATGGGAGACACGGATGATTCACGACTGATCACCTCAGTCATGTGAGCCGTCAATGCAATGGGGTTGACTTCAGATAGGTTCTTTGAAAAGTTTGTGGAACTCAGGATGGGAGTAAAAAAACACTGAATTTCTCCTGAGTGTAAAGGGAACCCAATAACCGTTCTAAGGCGCATGATATGAATCTTGGGTAAGAAACATACTTTTGCCTAGACTCCTTTAGGAGCTTGGTTACGAGATCATTATAAACAATCTCTCCTATGTCAATCTTCAGTCCATTAATAAGACTGTAGATTAGCATCTGCTGAGTAGAATTAACTTGCTTAGTAGATGAATAGTTCCCACCGATCACCTGAATCACAAAAGTGACTAGGATCCTCCAAGCCATGGGGAAAGCAATTTTGAACAATCGGGTTTTAGTCACAAGTAACTCAGGGACCCCGATTTCTTTTAGTGCTTTTTTAACTGACTTTATGTAAGGGTGTGCAACATACTTTCCATTGTTATAATCAAGTCAACTGGTTTGACAAAATGTTTTGAAGTCTAAAATCGATGGTGTCTTCCCATTGTTTATAGTGAACATGATGACACAGTTCTTATGTGACTTGATCTCAGACCCCTGAGATCCTTCAGGCCCTTGGGTAGGGGTTACAACCACAACCATATACCATAATTTCCTTAGATATTCATGGTAGAAGACTGAGGGGGTTTTTGTAAAAGCATCAGCCCGATCACAGTTTTTCAAGAATTTGAAAATTGGTTTGTAGGCTGATACACTACTAGGGTAATTGAAATTTCCCTCATAGTTGTTTCCTGCAAAATGGACACCCTCATTGGTGAGATGTTCAGCCTGAGGGGCATATTTGATAGCCTTGGACGTTGCCATTAATGATAGCTTTTAAAGATCCGAAAAAGGACAATGGAAATTTGTGGAAATCAAATCAAGACTTGTTTATTGTTATAATACAACAAGATTCACCAAGTGACCTAATGAGAACTTTTGCCTTATAGAAAGGATCAAGAGTTATAAACAATAGGTAACTTTGATTGTTTGTGCTATATGACAATAAAACACGTGATCAATGTGATTGCCTTTTTACAAGAAACGTTTTCTGGAAACTCGTTTGAACACACACACTTTTTCTTTGAGAGAAAATTTTGCTAGAGTAAAATTGCAAGTTCTTTGTGTGTGTGTTTGTTTTGATTGTGGGGTATTTATAGGCTCGGATGTGAAAGAGATTTTTATTTGTTATAATTTCTTTTCAATTCGCATATAATGTGTGACAATCCGTCAATTTATGGTTGATATTTTATTCTCAAGTATTATTTGAAAACATTATTTTAATGTTATATTATGAACTCACTTATTTTAGGGAAGAAATTTGGATTTACGTCTTGAAGTAGCATCGACTACGTCTAAACCGGAGGATTCTACGTTACGTGCTTACGTTTACATACACCGTTTTGGTGACAGTCCGACATTTTAGGAAATAAATTTATCCGTGAATATTATTTTGGGATTTTAAATTTGTGTTGGTTCATAAACTCACAAATTTACGAGAAGAGATTAGGACTTACGATTATAATTTAACGTCCTTTACGACTAAACCGGAAACCTTAGGATTACGTATTTACGTTTTCGAACTCGGTTTTTGATGAGACAATTTTTATTAGATTTGTTTTGTGCCGTTGATTCATAATTTATAAAAATGTTTTTCGTAAAACGACCCGAGGGCACGCAAATCGAGGAAACTAGAATCGAGGAGTACCCGTAAATAATTGGGGATGAGACAAAAACAAGTTTTGCCCCACCCCCTACACATGGGACGGCCACAATACTACAACACACCAACTTTGTGTCAAGTTTTAAGCTAAGTTACTTACACTTGTAACTAGCTTAGCTTATAAGCTAACAAACCACAAAACCATCCAAGCCAAAACCACTTCCCTCATTCTCACACATGCAAACCACACACAAAATCTCTCCACCCTCCTCTTTGTGCCGTCCAACTCCACCATAAACACCATTTGATCAAAAGTCCTAGCCATAAACTTCAACTATACTTCACATATGTTGAAGCCAAGTTGAAGTTATGAAGATTGGTGCAAGTTTTAACATCTAAAAAAGAGTTTTCAAAGGAGTCAAGGGTTGATTATAATTAAGGTGTTGATGTAGATGGGTGGTCTTGAAGATGGTCTTGGTTTATCACAAGTTTCTTCATCAAAATCCATGTCTTAATCACAACCTACATCATCTTGGTGGTATAAAGATTGTTCTTCCCATCCTCTTGTTATTTTGATTATGTAATCATGTATTTTATTTCTTATTGTATATGTATATGATGAATATATGATGATAAAAATGTTGTGTGGGGATCAAGTGTTGATAAACATGGGTAAAAAGATGAAAAACTATATGTAAAAGTGGTTAATCTTGCTTAATTTAGTAGGCTGTATAAAAACAGTAAATAACCATATGATGAACTGATAATGTAATACCCCAAAATTTATACAACTCAATACAGCGGAAGACTAGTTGGTGTTACGGGATAGCATATTACTCACATCATAGACAACGCATAAAAATCGCGTCGTTTATAAATAAAGCATTTCCATTCATAAACATCAAAGTTACATCGGTCCCAAGTCATTGTATTTAATACAGGTTTTACAAAGCATTTGAATGGAACATACTGTTTAAGTGCGGACCATGAATTCTTGTCGTCTTCCCGAGAATTACCTTCAAGTACCTGAGACAAAACATGTTAAAAGAAAAGGTCAGCGATAACGCCGAGTGAATTCATAGAGTTTAATAAATTCCATCAACATAACTTTGGTATAAAATTATTACCAAAAATCATTTTGTACCAATCATTGTAATAGGCCATAAAATAGCCAAAATCATTTTAAACAAATCTTTATCAAAATCATAATATAGGCATTTGCCTTAAAAATCATTAAATGAGCAAATGTCGTAAAAACAATCATACAATACGTCTTATAACGTTGTATGAGAATAAAACCGTTATATGAATATGGTTATGAAAACCAAAACACGAACATAATATCAATAGTATGACCCTGTATTGCTAGTCAGGCAATACATCGTAATTCGGAGCGTCTATTAGTATTTCGTTAATTTGGATTATTATAAGCCGCATGACATTGTTACCTTACTAAACCAACAACGGGTAGCTAACCCGATACCAATTTTGCCCATCTAAAGTAGCGTGTCGTCACAAAGGTCACGCTATGGAAATCTTCTCATACATAAATTCGCTTACCAATCAATGTGGCACGACGGGGATCAACCGTCAAGGCGCGAACTGGGGTGATCGTCCCCAAATAGTACTATTATATGCACAAGCGTCTACCAAATCCTGGTAGTTCACAATTCATGCTAATGGGACTTTTAGTGACATAACCTAACTTTAATAATCCATTTAATTTCATCTATCGGGTCCTTTAATCATTTATCGGGTCATACAATCGGATCATACAATCATTCGGGTCCAAATCAATAAACAAGCAATCGGGACAAATGGTGTCCTATTTTATAAAAACTAACATGTTATCTCCCTCGCGGGTTTATAAAACATTTCATAAAAACATTTAAAAGAGTGTGAGGCTATGAACTCACGTTGATGTGGGAAGGCGGGTTATGGGCAATTCGGACGTACGGTACGCGCTTCAATCACGGAAACCTAGACAAATAATACTCGTCTTAGACTCATGTCCAATGACTTTATAAAAATAACAATTATGTATACATATGATGATTTTATATATATGATAATCAAGTGGGTTTACATATTCTCGTTTGCTCATTTTATAGTTATGTGTCGGTAACGTTTATACTAGTTTACTAGTTTTACCTATTTACGTGTTTTAAGTCCAATAAACTTATTATAAGTTCTTTAACTTGTATTAATCCATGTTATACTTATATTATCAGTATCTATACTTTACAAGTTGTGCCCAAATGGGTTAAGCCCAATAAGTTCTTTTTATAAGAGTTTAACTTATTTAGTCCAATTATTAGTCCAATATGTTTACTTAGCTCGTTAATGTCCGTATGTCCTATAGTTAGGGTTTTTATCGGTTTTTACTTGTTATACATGTTTATATATCAGTATATAAGTTATATAAAGTTTACATTAGACGGGTCCAACCATCTAAGTTTTATTTAACAAAAACGTTAATTTTACGGTATTAGCCGAAAAAGTCGTAAAAATCATGTTTATAATTTTATAACTTATAAGACTTAACAAGTTACCATTTTTATAAAATGTCCACTTATTTACCATTGTACATATTTATATAAATGTATTATATAAGTTAGTGGGTTTTAATTTATATTTTATACTATTAAATTTTGAGTGCTTATATAATAGTATTATACTTTAATTTCCAAAAATCTGATTTTTATCTTCACTTTCACCAAAACTGCCATATCTAGAGTTATATATGGAGATAGAAGCTCAAATTTTTATCACATAAACTACATGATATGTGCTACATTTAACTCTTCTATAGCTACTGTTGAATCATCTTCTAAATATTTTCTAAAAATCATCCAAAACAGTGAACTCAGATTTGTATCTTAAACTTGTTTTGATCATATCTCACTCATTACAATGATTCCATTGCATGGCCAACTCTCACATGTGTACAAGAAATATAGCTTACTGTAAATGGATTCTACTTCATCATTTTATCAGTTCATGACATGTTTCTTTACTGTTTTATACAGCCAACATTTTTAAACAAGATTTTAGCCTTGTTTCTTATAGTTTTTCACCTTTTTAAGCATGTTTATCAACACCAAATCCCCACATAACATTTTTATCATCATATAATCATCATATATATATACAATAGGAAATAAAATACATGTTTACATAATCAAAATAATAAGAAGATGAGGAGGATAATCTTTATACCACCATGATGATGTAGGTTGATCAAAACATGGATTTTGATGGAGAAACTTGTGATGCACCAAGACCATATTCAAGACCACCAATCTTCATAAACTCCTTGTGGGAAATCAGCCCCAAGACACCATGAAAACTCTTCCTTGGATGTTGTAAGCACCACCAATCAAGAGAGCTTCAAGAGGGCTTCAACATATGTAGAAATAACATGAGGTTTATGGTTAAATTTTTGATCAAAGTGGTGTTTCTTCTTGATTTTGGGACGGCACAAATGGAGTCAAGAGAGAGAGAGGAGTGGTTTTGCATGTGAGAGAAATGGTGGAAATGAGGAGCTAGTGGTTTGTAGTTGGTTTTGGTGTAAGTGAAAATCTTAACTTGTAAGCTTAATTACAAGTGTAAGCCTTGTTAGATACACTTGACACCTCATGGGTGTTAAGTAGCTAGTTTTGGCCGGTTTTGGGGGTGGGACAAGTGTCCCACTTGTCTCATCCCCATTTATTTACGGGTACTCCTCGATTCTAGTTTCCTCGATTTGCGTGCCCTCGGGTCGTTTTACGAAAAACGTTTTTATAAATTATGAATCAACGTCGCAAAACAAATCCAACAAAAATTGTCTCATCAAAAACGGAGTTCGAAAACATAAATACGTAATCCTAAGGTTTCCGGTTTAGTCGTAAAGGACGTTAAAATAAAATCGTAAGTCCTAATCTCTTCTCGTAAATTTGTGAGTTTATGAACTAACACAAATTTAAAACTCCAAAATAATATTCACGGATAAATTTATTTTCTGAAATGTCGGACTGTCACCAAAGACGGTGTATGTAAACGTAAGCACGTAACGTAGAATCCTCCGGTTTAGACGTAGTCGATGCTACTTTAAGACGTAAATCCAAATTACTTCCCAAAAATAAGTGAGTTCATAATGTAACATTAAAATAATGTTTTCAAATGAATATTGAGAATAAAATATCAACCATAAATTGACGGATTGTCACAACATTTACCCCTAAACAGGATCTTTGTCCTCAAATATCATCTTACTACTCGCTTCTTATAGAGTTAAAGCCATGTGAGTATTTCCTCCACATTCGGTCTTTTCTCATAATTGTAATCCATTACAATACGCGAGTTTCATCAAACATAACTACGGGAATAAGATCAGGCTAAATGTTGACTTACTTTCTCTATCCATGTTGTTCACGGGTTTATGATGAATGCAACTTTTCGCCGATCTAGGCTTTACTAAGAAACAATCAGATTCTCACTTGATAGACATTTTATCAAGTTCGATTTACGAAACATAATTCACGCAGCTCTTGAAGTCCTAGGGTAGATCGAGCTTATATGCCTTTTAAACCAATCTTTTATATCATCTCAATGGTCCCATACAACGGGGACTTATATCCCATGATTTGTCAGATCATGAATTCATTTTTCCAAGTTTAAAAATTGTGGCATGACTTCGCTACCCATTTGGCACTTCAAGATCTACATTTCACATTCACATAATCTCTTGCCCACTACCGACAGTCAATAATCAGATCCTAATTTCAGCAATCATTTCAGATCTCGCGGGTCGGGTATTTTGTAAGGTTAGGTCCGCCATCATTGGAAACCTTAAACCTAAAAGACATGTCCAACTCACAATGGGTGTATGTCGGGTGTCTTTATCTCAACTCCTGCTTACAGATGCTCTAATATAGATCCTAACAAGATTCGATCTCGATCCTAATACAATAATTATCAATGATAATCTCCAAAGGAAAACGATTAAACAGTTCATTACCAAAGGTCAATCATTCAAACATAAAACAACGCTTATAGTATTTTGTATTGTTACTTTACCTCGTCCCTTCGATTTGGGGTGGTAAACAGTACTCTCATCAAGGTTCGTTCCCAACGACTTCTGAGCAAATCTCTAGAAATTTGATGCGAAGCGAGGATCTTGATATAGATGTTTGATACATGCACACTATGTTTACATAACGCTTTTGCATTTATCATTAACGGGAATGATATTAGCAGATTTGGTCAGTCTGTCGACGATGACCCAAATCGAATCAAATTCAGATGATGACCTTTGCAATAGCTAGACGTTTACTAATGTATGAGGCGATGTCTGCCTTCATAATTTGTCATTAGTACAACTTCTTCAGACAAAGATACTTTTAGTCATAAATGACATAAATAGAATACTTATACTTACAAATTCCAACATAACTATATCTCACAATCTCCATATTTAGGCAACCACAAGTGGCCTTTGAAACATTTACTGCCATCGGCTTCTTTACTTCTAATGGTTCACATTAGCCGCGAACCCCTTCTTATTATCTATATTATCCTTTTTACAAACATTGTTTATTTTTATATCGTTCGGCAATTTATTTTGCACCTTCATTATTAAGAAATACATCCTAATTGGTTCTTTATCTTTTATACATTATGTGTCAGTAATTACGTTCACTTTCCTGATGAAATAAATATCATAACCGTATTTATTCAAAATTCTTTCTTCATATCTTCTATGTTTCAGTTTTGTCTTTACTATTATCTTTATCTGTTTTACTAAATCTGACGTCTAAAGCGTCGATAATTATTACATGTAAATTAACAATAATTATTTAATTTTTATGAAACGTAAACGTAAAAATTTTAAATTTCCTAGTTCGACCAATTATATAAAATGTTCAAAATAAATTTAAATTTAATTAACAAGATTTTTGTTGATTTATCGAAAATAATTAAAATAATTAATAAGATCCGAAAATGTTCGAAAAATATTTGGCTATACATCGGTCAAAATTTTCTTAGTTGAAAAGCAAAAATTGTCGTTTCAAATTTCAAGTTATGGTTTAAATGGTTTCCTCAATCCCTCTTAGGTTGTCTTCAGGTATACACAAACATTTACCCCTAAACAGAAGTTTAGTTAAATCGTTTGTGTATAAGGGAATAATCCCTTAAAATCCTTTGTTAAAACATTTGTCAAAATATATTTGCACTTTCTTTTTAGTATATCCCAAAATTTTAAAAGGGCTCTTGATTTTTAAAGAGTCAATATATTCTATTTTCTATTAATCACACGATCAACTAATATAAAGGATTAAGTCTTAAATCACATATTAAATACTTAAGGTACAAGTTTTTATTGTTCGGCCAATTCAAGGCAATCTATAAATAATTATTAACTCATTCTTATTCTTATAAACAAACATATAGTCCTTAATGATCACGAGCATGAATTTATCAAATTACAACCTACACACGTGATTCACCAAATTTATGAATGCTACATGTGTATTAGTCAATCCAAACGATATCACGTGAAACCCATAATGTTCATCACAAGTTCTGGATGTAATGATTGGAATAGATAATCTTTTTCGCAGATGCGAAGTTGATGATAACCATGCCATGGATCAAATCTTTAAAACATACGCTAGAACCTTGTAAATGATCGAACAAATCTTCCATTTCGAGTTATGGATTTCGTTTTCGATTGTCAATTTACTCAGTTTATAGTAATCTATAAATATAAGGAATGATAACACCATAGCTCTTCATGATGACAGGCTTGGTATAATAAAATCTTTCTCCGACAACTCTCTTAGTTGTACGGTAATTCCTTAAATTCAGATGGTGCTGACGTACAGTGCACACGCCACAGGTGCAGCACCGGGAATATAATCAAATACCAAATTCTACTTGCCTTAATGGCGAAAGTCTAGGTAATTCATCAACAAATACTTACTAAAGTTTCAAATAACAGAATTATATTTTAGTACATTCATATTAGGTTCTTTCTAGATTACAATATCTATGACTAATTCATAATCATTCACGGTATAAATTTCAAGTCTAAATGCAGGATATGGACATCCATCAAGAATTATTTAGATCACTTTTGATAATCAACATCTTATCTTTTAGGGAATTCCACTCGAGTTCCCATCAGTTAAGACAATGTCGTCTTGTCATAATCAATCAATCCATTCTACTGGCACAATCAACTTTATAGTTTTGATAAGATGTGAACTTCTCAAAAGACTAATAATAACTCATAATCCTTCACAAATTCAAGGATATATGGAGACACAACTACTATTAAAAGAGTAAGGTCAACGCATAATCTATGCGAGAGAATTTCAAATCAGATACAGACGAAAACATTTAATGAATATGAATATATCCCATGTTTTCATAATTTGAGTACGCATTCGAAAGCTCCTCGGATCGTTACCCAGGTCATTCAAATGAAATCAAATCATAAGAAATGATAAGAATGTCAATACATCCAGTCAGGTATCAACACTCGGTAATCAGATACTTTTCCTACGAATCTTACTACGGGAGAATTGGACAAGAAAGGATTGTCAATTGTCAAATAAGACAATTTCCACAGATGAGTAAATTCGACTCAGAAGAATAGATGCTACAGGCACATATGTAGGTGTCCCTAACATTATGTCCCTATTTTTCACTTCTTGCAGATCTCATAAAATTTAATCTTTCACAATCTTCAAAGAAAATGTAGTGTTTATTAATCAGTTTTATGGTGACTACTAATCAGCCTTGCATGGTCCATTCCAAATTGTATGTAGGCGCGCAACTATATACAATTTCAAGATTAACGATGCAATACTCAGTTCGTCAAAATTTTATCATTATGTTTATAATAAAAACATTTACATGCTTAATTCTTAAATAAGAATCAAAAATAAATTTACAATGATTTTCTTTGTTATGAAAATAATTAGGTTTTCCAAAGTGTTTTATAAACAGCCTCATTTCGTTAACAATCACTTATAAATCTTACTTTAAATAATCCTTATGGTGATGGAAATTCAATTTTTCTCAAGGGATACTATTGTATCTTATAAAAACAATGAGTGATCTGCAAAAGAGTGATGAAGAGTGGTTCACCAAGAACTATCTATAATATATCAGGAAATGAGCTTAGCCAAATAATCATGAGGTTCATGATCTCGATGGCACTCAAAAGAATAATCCACAACGTAATTCAAATCAAGATGAGTACTTGTTCAATGGTTGCATCACTAATGCGAACATTATGATGAAATAAAAGATAGATAACATCGATACATGTAGAATTTAGCAATCAAAGGTAGTCTTTTTCATTAATTACAAACAAGTCAAAATTGTATCGTAACACATTACGTGTCACTATGTCATACAATTCTCAGAACTCATCCTACCAACTGAAGTCACAGTTAAGTTAGGGATTATTTTTAAAAGATACCACAATGAATACTAATCTACAAGAGTCATTAGGTGTTCCACATGTCCCGGAAGATCCATTGGTCCCAATTCAGAAGAAGATTTCTTCAATTTATTTACTGGACACTAGGCATCCTCGCCATTGAACAATGGTATAGGAACAACCCTTAACACGAACTAACAATCATTTAAAACCTCATAATTCAATCACAGAACTTAACGACTTCCTATTATCAATCTCATATTCCATACAAGTTAAATTTTACTTTATTCAAGTTTCAACAAATTTTATACTCAACTCAATATCCTACCTCATTTTACAATACTTTCAATCTTATTCTTCGTCCTTGTAAAGGCAATAAAATCTCAATATGAATCAACACTTAATTTCCAATCCTATAGCTCTTTCATCAATAGTTATCAAATGAGTCACTAGTATGAGATGACTCATACATTCAATTAGACTTCTCGGAAAGGTATTAGTGCATGAGGCTTTTGGGTAATGGTTCCAATGACAGCCTCAAGTGCAACATTCACCCTTTCGATTTCAATTTAAGAATTGAATGACAACGAATCAGATGACATCTTTCTAGGTGGTAACGTTTTGTCAAATTCCACTCTATAAGGAAAGATCGTCATGACATCGATATCACATTTAATCTCGCCAATTCTTCTTTAATATCACAATCAACTAATATCTATATTTATACGAATATTAACCATTTTATTGGGATCATAAATATCCACAACTTGGTTTAGATCTAGAATAGCTAGAATTCCTACGAGAATAGCTTCAATTAATTTACTAGGGGATTTAGGGTACATTTTGACAATCTACGTCGTATAAATACCTCGTATAAATATCAAAATAATCATCAAACAATCATGTAATAAAATTACATCATATATATATATATATATATATATATATATATATATATATATATATATATATATATATATATATATATATATATATATATATATATATATATATATATATATATATATATATATATATATATATATATATATATATATATATATATATATATATATATATATATATATATATATATATATATATATATAATCCAAGTTATATATATATATATATTAAAATAACACTTCTCAGTCTGGCCTTGTCGGTAACTCGGGAATTCTTCGGCACCGTTATAGTCAAAAGATTTTTAGACATTTTTAGAAAAATGTTTTTAGTAAAAAGATTTTGAAATGTTTTATTCAAAACCTTTGGTTTTAAAAATCTTTCGTTCTCTATAACGAGAGCTCTGATACCAAACTGTAACACCCCCAAATTTATACAACTATACAGCGGAAGACTAGTTGGTGTTACGGGATAGCACATTACTCACATCATAGACAACGCATAAAAATCGCGTCGTTTATAAATAAAGCATTTCCATTCATAGACATCAAAGTTACATCGGTCCCAAGTCATTGTATTTAATACAGGTTTTACAAAGCATTTGAATGGAAAATATTGTTTAAGTGCGGGCCATGAATTCTTGTCGTCTTCCCGAGAATTACCTTCAAGTACCTGAGACAAAACATGTTAAAAGAAAAGGTCAGCGATAACGCCAAGTGAATTCATAGAGTTTAATAAATTCCATCAACATAACTTTGGTATAAAATTATTACCAAAAATCATTTTGTACAAATCATTGTAATAGGCCATAAAATAGCCAAAATCATTTTAAACAAATCTTTATCAAAATCATAATATAGGCATTTGCCTTAAAAATCATTAAACGAGCCAATGTCGTAAAAACAGTCATACAATACGTCTTATAACGTTGTATGAAAATAAAAACCGTTATATGAATATGGTTATGAAAACCAAAACACGAACATAATATCAATAGTATGACCCTGTATTGCTAGTCAGGCAATACATCGTAATTCGGAGCGTCTATTAGTATTTCGTTAATTTGGATTATTATAAGCCGCATGACATTGTTACCTTACTAAACCAACAACGGGTAGCTAACCCGATACCAATTTTGCCCATCTAAAGTAGCGTGTCGTCACAAAGGTCACACTATGGAAATCTTCTCATACATAAATTCGCTTATCAATCAATGTGGCACGACGGGGATCAACCGTCAAGGCGCGAACTGGGGTAATCTTCCCCCAATAGTACTATTATATGCACAAGCGTCTACCAAATCCCGGTAGTTCACAATTCATGCTAATGGGACTTTTAGTGACATAACCTAACTTTAATAATCCATTTAATTTCATCTATCGGGTCCTTTAATCATTTATCGGGTCATACAATCGGATCATACAATCATTCGGGTCCAAATCAATAAACAAGCAATCGGGACAAATGGTGTCCTATTTTATAAAAACTAACATGTTATCTCCCTCGCGGGTTTATAAAACATTTCATAAAAACATTTAAAAGAGTGCGAGGCTATGAACTCACGTTGATGTGGGAAGGCGGGTTATCGGCAATTCGGACGTACGGTACGCGCTTCAATCACGGAAACCTAGACAAATAATACTCGTCTTAGACTCATGTCCAATGACTTTATAAAAATAACAATTATGTATACATATGATGATTTTATATATATGATGATCAAGTGGGTTTACATATTCTCGTTTGCTCATTTTAGAGTTATGTGTCGGTAACGTTTATACTAGTTTACTAGTTTTACCTATTTATGTGTTTTAAGTCCAATAAACTTATTATAAGTTATTTAACTTGTATTAATACATGTTATACTTATATTATCAGTATCTATACTTTACAAGTCGGGCCCAAATGGGTTAAGCCCAATAAGTTCTTTTTATAAGAGTTTAACTTATTTAGTCCAATTATTAGTCCAATATGTTTACTTAGCTCGTTAATATCCGTATGTCCTATAGTTCGGGTTTTTATCGGTTTTTACTTGTTATACATGTTTATATATCAGTATATAAGTTCTATAAAGTTTACATTAGACGGGTCCAACCATCTAAGTTTTATTTAACAAAAACGTTAATTTTACGGTATTAGCCGAAAAAGTCGTAAAAATCATGTTTATAGTTTTATAACTTATAAAACTTAACAAGTTACCATTTTTATAAAATGTTCACTTATTTACCATTGTACATATTTATATAAATGTATTATATAAGTTAGTGGGTTTTAATTTATATTTTATACTATTAAATTTTGAGTGCTTATATAATAGTATTATACTTTAATTTCCAAAAATCTGATTTTTATCTTCACTTTCACCAAAACTGCCATATCTAGAGTTCTATATGGATATAGAAGCTCAAATTTTTATCACATAAACTACATGATATGTGCTACATTTAACTCTTCTATAGCTACTGTTGAATCATCTTCTAAGTATTTTCTAAAAATCATCTAAAACAGTGAACTCAGATTTGTATCTTAAACTTGTTTTGATCATATCTCACTCATTACAATGATTCCATTGCATGGCCACTCTCACATGTGTACAAGACATATAGCTTACTGTAAATGGATACTACTTCATCATTTTATCAGTTCATGACATTTTTCTTTACTGTTTTATACAGCCAACATTTTTAAACAAGATTTTAGCCTTGTTTCTTATAGTTTTTTCACCTTTTTAAGCATGTTTATCAACACCAAATCCCCACATAACATTTTTATCATCATATAATCATCATATAAATATACAATAGGAAATAAAATACATGTTTACATAATCAAAATAATAAGAAGATGAGGAGGACAATCTTTATACCACCATGATGATGTAGGTTGATCAAAACATGGATTTTGATGGAGAAACTTGTGATGCACCAAGACCATATTCAAGACCACCAATATTCATAAACTCCTTGTGGGAAATCATCCCTAAGACACCATGAAAAATCCTCCTTGGATGTTATAAGCACCAACAATCAAGAGAGCTTCAAGAGGGCTTCAACATATGTAGAAATAACATGAGGTTTATGGTTAAATTTTTGATCAAAGTGGTGTTTCTTCTTGATTTTGGGACGGCACAAATGGAGTCAAGAGAGAGAGAGGAGTGGTTTTGCATGTGAGGGAAATGGTGGAAATGAGGAGCTAGTGGTTTGTAGTTGGTTTTGGTGTAAGTGAAAATCTTAACTTGTAAGCTTAGTTACAAGTGTAAGGCTTGTTAGATACACTTGACACATCATGGGTGTTAAGTAGCTAGTTTTGGCCGGTTTTGTTGGTGGGACAAGTGTCCCACTTGTCTCATCCCCATTTATTTACGGGTACTCCTCGATTCTAGTTTCCTCGATTTGCGTGCCCTCGGGTCGTTTTACAAAAAACGTTTTTATAAATTATGAATCAACGTCGTAAAACGAATCCAATAAAAATTGTCTCATAAGAAACGGAGTTCGAAAACGTAAATACGTAATCCTAAGGTTTCCGGTTTAGTCGTAAAGGACGTTAAAATAAAATCGTAAGTCCTAATCTCTTCTCGTAAATTTGTGAGTTTATGAACTAACACAAATTTAAAACTCCAAAATAATATTCATGGATAAATTTATTTTCTGAAATGTCGGACTGTAACCAAAGACGGTGTATGTAAACGTAAGCACGTAACGTAGAATCCTCCGGTTTAGACGTATTCGATGCTACTTTAAGACGTAAATCCAAATTACTTCCCAAAAATAAGTGAGTTCATAATGCAACATTAAAATAATGTTTTCAAATGAATATTGAGAATAAAATATCAACCGTAAATTGACGGATTGTCACAGATAAAATGGTATAGATGAATTGATATATAGTGAGTATTGAGACTTGTACACATGTGAGAGTTGGCCATGCAATGGAATCATAAAAATGAGTGAGATATGATCAAAACAAGTTTAGAGTGCAAATCTGAGTACACTGTTTTGGACGAATTTTATAAAATACTTAGAGGTTGATTCATCAGTAGCTATAGGAATAAAATAAAACACATATCATGTAGTTTCTGTGATAAAAATTTGGGATTCTATCTCCATGTAGGACTCTAGATATGATCATTTTAATAAACTAGATTTTTAGGACTGATTTTGTGAAATTAATGTTTAATATTATTATATAAGCACTCAAACTAATATAATATAAAATGTGAATTAAAATCTACTAACTTATATATTTGATTTATATAAAAATGCATAAGGATAAATAAATGGACATTATATAAAAATGGTAGTTTGGTAAGTTTTATAAGTTATAAAAACTATATACTAAGTTTTACGTCTTTTGGGTAAAACCAAAAGATTAACGTTTTTGTTAAAGAAAACTTAGCCGGTAGGACCCGTCTAATGTAAACTTTTAAAACTCACATACTGATATATAAACATATATAACAAGTAAAAACCGATAAAACCCGAGCTTTACAACATATAGACATTAACGGGCCAAAGTAGCCTTAATGGACAATAAACCCGACTAATTTGGTAAAAGACTTATAAACTTATTTATTGGGCTTAACCCATTTGGGCCCAACATATAAAGTATAATACTGATAATAAAAGTATAATTGGGCTAATATAATATATTGGGCTTGTAATGGGCCCATTGGGCCTCAAAATGTAATTAAATTGAACTAGTATAACTAGTATAAAAATGTTACCAACACATAAACACTATAATAAATGAGTAAAGATGTATAAACCCACTTGATCATCATCATATATTCATATGTATAAAATCATCATATGTATACCTGATTGTTATTTTTATAAAGTCATTGGACAAGAGTCTAAGACGAGTATTATTTGTCTAGGTTTCCGTGATTGAAGCACGTACCGTACATCCGAATTGCCGATAACCCGCCTTCCCACATCAACGTGAGTTCATAGACTCGCACTCTTTTAAATGTCTTTATGAAATGTTTTATAAACCGCGAGGGAGATAACACGTTAGTTTTTATAAAATAGGACACCATTTGTCCCGATTGCCTGTTTATTGATTTGGACCCGAATGATTGTATGACCCGATGAATGATTAAATGACCCGATAGATGAAATGAAATGGATTATTAAAGTTAGGTTATGTCACTAAAAGTCCCATTAGCATGAATTGTGAACTACCGGGATTTGGTAGACGCTTATGCATATAATAGTACTATTTGGGGACGATCACCGATTGTATGACCCGATGAATGATTAAATGACCCGATAGATGAATTGAAATGGATTATTAAAGTTAGGTTATGTCACTAAAAGTCCCATTAGCATGAATTGTGAACTACCAGGATTTGGTAGACGCTTATGCATATAATAGTACTATTTGGGGACGATCACCCCAGTTCGCGCCTTGACGGTTGATCCCCGTCGTGCCACATTGATTGGTAAGCGAATTTATGTATGAGAAGATTTACACAAGCGTTATTATTGTGACGACACGCTAATTTAGATGGGCAAATGAGTTTCGGGCTAGCTACCCGTTGTTTGTTGTAGTAAGGTAACAATGTCATGCGGCTTATAATAATCCAATTAACGAAATACTGCTATATGCACTGAATTACGATATATTGCCTGACTAGCAATACGGGGTCTTATTATTGATTTTATGTTCGTGTTTTGTTTTTTCATAACCATATTCATATAACGGTTTTTATTTAACTTTATACAACGTTATAAAACGTATTGTATGATGTTTTTACGACATTGGTTCGTATAATGATTTTGAAGGCAAATTCCTATATTATGATTTTTGATAAGGATTGTATAAAATGACTTTGGCTATTTTATGGCCTATTATAAAGATTTGTACAAAATGATTTTCGGTAATAATTATGTACCGATGATATATTAATGGTTTTATTAAACTTTATGAATTCACTCGGCGTTATCGCTGACCCTTTTCTTTTAACATGTTTTTTCTCAGGTACTTGAAGGTAATTCTCGGGAGGACAACAAGAATTCATGGCCCGCACCTAAATGATAATTTCCATTCAAATTATTTGTAAAACCTGTATGAAATATAATGACTTGGGACCTATGTAAATTTGATATTTATGAATGGAAATGCTTTATTATTAAACGACGCGACTTTTATGCGTTGTCTATGATGTGAGTAATGTGCTATCCCGTAACACCAACGAGTCTTCCGCTGTATTGAATTGTGTAAATTTGGGGGTGTTACATAATGAAAGCGTACAAGTGGTCCCCCTATTTTCTTGGCAACTGTTCCATTACTGCAAAGATAACGCTTTTTGCAAAGATGACGTGGGGTCACGTGCATTTGAAAGGACGTTTTTACAACGGATTTTGCTAGAAAAAGGGTAAGCACTGAATGCTTAGTGGGATACTTGACATCAGCGACCCCTTGACTGGTTTATGACAATTGATGGAAGGAATATATGTTCCTTATTTAATATTGTGACTCACCAACCTAGAACATTAAGTAACTAAATCCTTAGATCATTTAGTTACATCATTTAATGTACCTCAATGTCAAGGGGAAGACGATAAGAGATATTTACTCAGAGAGAGGATCAAGAATATACGTTCTACTGAATCCAATGTCATCAGGGGGTCTGATTAATCAATATTCAGCATACCAAGTTCTGCTTTCAGTCTAGTGAACGTTGGTTCATCCAAAGGTTTGGTGAAAATATCTGCCAGCTGATATTCAGTGGGGATGAAATGTAATTCAATATCTCCTTTTAAGATGTGATCCCTGAGGAAATGATATCTTATGTCTATGTGTTTAGTCCTTGAATGTAGGACTGGATTATTTGAAATGGCAATTGCACTGGTGTTGTCACAAAAGATAGGGACTACTTTGTATTCCACATTATAGTCCCTGAGTTGACTTTTCATCCAAAGGATGTTTACACAACAACCAACAGCAGCCACGTATTCAGCCTCAGCAAAGGACATTGTGACTAACTGCTGTTTCTTTGCACTCCAACATACTAGCTTTCCACCTAGGAATTGACATGCACCTGACGTACTTTTTCTATCCATGTTGCAGCCAACATAGTCTGAGTCTGAGTATCCTTTAAGATCGAAGCCTGAGCAACGAGGATACCATAGACCCAGTGAGGAAGTACCCTTCAGGTACCTGAAGATTCGTTTAACAGCAGTAAGATGTGATTCTCTGGTATCGGCTCGATATCTTGCACATAAGATTGTTGAGAACTGAATATCAGGCTTGGTTGTAGTTAGGTACATTAATGATCTAATCATTCCCCTGAATAAGGTTTGATTGACTGGTTTACCAGTAAGATCAGGACCTAAGTTGTTGGGGGGAACCATAGGAGTGTTTACTGAAGCACACTCAGAGATATCATATTTCTTAAGTATTTCTCTGGTGTATTTTTCTTGACAGACTGATATTCCTTTGTCCCCCTGTTTTATTTGTAGTCCAAGAAAATATGTTAACTCACCCATCATACTCATTTCAAATTTCTTTGTCATAAGTTTTTCAAACTTTCTACAAAGATGATAGTTAGTAGATCCGAATATGATGTCATCAACATATATCTGAACTAGTAGAACATCCTCCTTGGTTCTGAAGATAAACAAGGTGTTGTCTATCTTCCCCCTGACAAATTTGTTCATTATCAGGAATGTAGAGAGAGTTTCATACCATGCCCTTGGTGCTTGTTTCAGTCCATAAAGGGCTTTGTCAAGTTTATAAACATGGTTTGGGAACTCAGAACTCTCAAAACCAGGAGGCTGAGTAACATACACTTCTTCAGTGATCTTTCCATTCAGGAAGGCACTTTTTACATCCATTTGGAAAACTTTGAAGTTCATGTAAGTAGCATAGGCAAGGAAGATCCTGATGGCTTCCATTCTTGCTACAGGGGCGAAGGTTTCCTCATAGTCGATCCCTTCAAGTTGACCACACCACTGAACAACCAACCTAGCTTTGTTTTTAATGACAATTCCATCTTCATCAGTCTTGTTTCTAAATACCCATTTTGTACCAAGAGCTGATTTCCCTTTGGGGAGAGGAACTAGTTTCCACACTTTGTTTCTGAGGAATTGGTTGAGCTCTTCTTGCATAGTCTCAACCCACCCTGGATGTGTCAGGGCCTCTGAAACCTTCTTTGGTTCAATTACAGAGAGAAAGTCTACAAACAGACATTCATGGGCTGAGGCAGCAGAGAGTTTAGCAGCCTGACTGCATGTGAGCATCCCCTCAGATACATCACCAATTATATTTACAAGCTCTATATGTTGTTGTCTTGACCATCTGTCCTGAGGACTTGGATTAGAGCTTGTCGATGGTTGGTGATTATCAGGGACTAGAGATTCAATACATTGTACTAGGACATCTCCTCCTACTGAAGGATTTTTAGTAATAGGGGATTCGATATTTTCATCACTTGTCCCTTCAGTGTTCTCATAGATGGGTGAATTATTTGATTCATCAGCTTGAGAAGTGATAACTTCAGGGGCATGTTAAGGTGTGATTAAATTATCAATTGACCTATTGTAAGGTGATATATGAAAGGATATATCAGCATCAGTTTGATACTGCTTTGAGGGAAAATGTTCATACTCATCAGGAGGATATCTTGATGAGTCGTTGATCCCAATCTCTTCCATTGATTGATTTGTGAAGTTAATGGAATCCATACTTTCATCAAAGGTGACATGAAATGACTCCTCAATCTGTTGCCTCCTTGTGTTAAAGACCCTAAAGGCTTTGGAGACAAAAGAGTATCCAAGAAAGTATCCATCATCAGCTTTGGCATCAAATTTACCAAGATGGTCCTTTTGATTGTGAATGAACATAGGACATCCAAACACATGAAAGTAGCTGATATCTGGATTCCTTTCCTTGAATATTTCATAAGGAGTCTTATCATGTCTTTTGACAATAATACATCTGTTCTGAGTATAGCAAGCTATTTTTACAGCCTCAGTCCAGAAGTGTTTTGAAAGATTGGATCCATTAAGCATGGTTCGAGCAGCTTCAATGAGAGTTCTATTCTTCCTTTCAGCCACACCATTTTGCTCAGGTGTGTAAGGAGAAGAGAAGTTCTGAGAAATTCCTTTCTCATCACAAAAACTCTCAAGCTCTTGGTTCCTGAATTTAGTTCCATTATCAGTTCGTATTTGTTTAACTTTAGTATCATTTTGATTTTCTACTTGCTTGATAAAAGACATTATGAATTCAGGAGCTTGAGTCTTCTTTTTCAGGAAGTATACCCAAGTGTATCTAGAGTATTCATCAACAATCACAAGAGTGTATTTCTTATGATTTATAGACATTGGACTGACTGGTCCAAATAAGTCCATATGAAGAAGATGAAGACACTTCTTGATAGAAAAGTTTTGTTTTGGCTTGAAAGAAGCTCTCTTGTGTTTACCTTTTTCACAGGCTGAACAAGGCTTGTCTTTTAAATACACAAGAGAAGGTAGGCCAAGAACTTTGTTTTGTTTTGCAAGTTTGTTCATATCTTTGAAATTTAGATGTGACAGTCTCTTATGCCAAAGCCAATTGACGGAGTCTAAGGCTTTAGCAAAGAAACATGCTCCTGAATTTATTATAGATGACATGTCTAGGACATATACATCATTTCTTCTTGGAGCAGTCAACACAATTTCTTTGTTAGCATTGAAGATTGTACCTTGCTTATCATCAAACTGAACGAAGTACTTAGCATCACACAGTTGGCTGATACTGATGAGATTGTACTTCAGACCGTTTACAAACGCCACTTTTGAGAAAACTATTCCACCACATTTAATTGAACCATATCCCTCAGTAACACAAGATGAATTATCACCGAATACTACCTTAGGACCTGGTTGCTCCACGTATTTGTGCAGATAACTTTTGACCTTTGTCATTCTTCTTGAACACCCACTATCTAAGTACCAGACAAGCTCCTTGAATTGTTTCTACACAAATAACGAGGTAGATTAGTTTCTCTTGTGATCCCACTTTTTAGTAGGCCCTTTGGCTCGAAGAGCCTGATGTCTTTCACCTCGTTTGAAGTACTCAAACTCAGCATGATCTGAGGTAGAACGAACATTGCTTCCACATGTTTTGCAGCTTAGTCCGACTGAGGATTCAGTACTTTGAGATGACTCAGCTAGCATTCCTCTTCTGACCATGATGATTCTATTGTGTCCTGAGGTAGTGTGATCATTTCTTCCACAAATCTCACACTCATGGTAATATACACAATCATCAGGTCTATGATCGAGAATGCCATAATGTGTACATGGTGAGTAAGGCTTAGCCTTAGATTTTCTGGTTTGTTGTAAGGTGGGCCCATAGTTTTAAGGCTGAGCATTGTATCTTTTAGCATTTTTAATAGAAGCTATGTGCATGTCATGATCTGTTGTCCTGTGATCTTTACTTTTACATTTCATGCAATAGAGAACTCTATAGCAGTCGTCAGTGGTGTGATATGTATAGTGACATAGCTCACAGGTGGGTTTCTTTGTTTTAACTTTCTTAGAAGACTCAGGTTCAGTTTTGTTACTTGTTGATGATTCAGGCTGTGAGGACACAGATATTTCACCCAGAGTTTTAGAGACTGAGTTCAGCTTCTCTTCCATGAAAAGTTGGAACAATCTACTTAACTCCTCTTGATTTACAATAGGAGTAGAGTTGACTGAGTGTTTAGGAGTCCCTGAGGGAGATACAGATTTGGTTATCTTTTTCAGTGACAGTTCCTGACTCAGTGTGATCTGGTATCACTTTTGAGTCAGGCTTTGTTTGTTTAATACAACCTAACCCAACTCTTCCTCTAGGTGAGTGTTCTTGATAAGACAATAGAATTAGTTCAGAACATGGACTTGCTCCTTGAAGGTTTTTCAAAGGAGGTAGAGGAGTCTGAATGTCTTCAGCAACACTAGATGTTTTAGTGTTACTGACTTTATCAGTCTCTTCATTCAGACCAAGTTTTTCATTAATAGCCTGAGATTCAAGAATTAATATTTTTCCAGTATCAAAGTTAGGAAAAACACTCTCAGGGTTTGATCTTTCAACCCAGTGTTTTGACTTAGGAATCATTTCATGATCAAACCCAACTAAGGCAGGGAGAAATGCCTTTTCACTCATTTCCTTAGTAGGTGCCTTTTCAGTGATTTGTCGTGCCCCAAGAATTTTCTTCTTTTGGGCAGGTATTTGACTGTTTATACACTGAGAAGCTAAGATAGAGCTATTTGTCCATTTCTCATTGATGCGTTTTTCTTCCTTAAGTTGTTCTTGAAGAGCATGATTGATTTTAGTAAGTTCAATGTTCTGAAGTTGACAACTTACTGCTTCAAGTTTAGCTTGTTTTAAAACTAATAAATCTTCTCAACATTTGTTTAATTCAAAAACAAGTTTATTTTATTTTGACAAAAGATTAAATCTCTGCTCTTCAACAAACGATAGGTCAATGTTAATATACTTAAGGAATTTTTGCCAATCAGATTCTTCATCCATAGACAGAAGCATGTTTACCTTTCTCATAGTGATGTCAACCCATTCTCCATTTCGAGCATGATTCTTTCCAACTGATAATTCATCATCAGCTAGAGCCATTAACACTTGATTCCTGACTTCCTCCTCTTCTGAGGACAAGTCTTCATCATCCCAATAAAAAGTTTCAGCTACCAACCCTTTGGCTTTGTTCTGAGCAGGCTTTTGAGTCTGAGCAACAGTAGGTTCAACTTCCAAGAGTGCAAGTTTTGCTTTAACCTTTTTATATCCAGACCTATAGTCTTTCTCAATTTTCTTACTATTCTGAAAACTTCGGTTAATTGGAGTAGCCTGAATTAGTTTTGGTGTAAACTTGGGTTGAAAATTGTGACAATCCGTCAATTTATGGTTGATATTTTATTCTCAATATTTAATTAAAAATATTATTATATGAACTCACTTATTTTTGGGAAGAAATTTGGATTTATGTGAGAACTCACATTTTCCCGGTATTATTATATTCTTTTATTCATGCTTCTTGAATTATTAACATGCTACATTTTATTGTATTCTTCATACGTAAATCCTGAGATCTTGATAATTTTAATAAATTATATTTTAAATATTTTTATGATCATTGATAATACTTTATTCGGAATTATAAAAAAATTATTTTATTTTTTCGCGTCTGTTTAAATCAAAATTTTTGATTTAAACACTCGCGCACGTTTTACACAAAGTTTACTCGAATCGACGGAACGAGAACCAATGGCTATATATTTCGACTTTACGAAGTCAAAATACTATGTTCTAAAAAATATTTTGTTTTCGTTTTATAACTTGCACCGATCGAAACGATTAGTGTTTTAAGAAAATCGACTCGGGCTAGAAGTGTTGTTAATTTTGCACTTTAGTTGGTTAATAATAGGAATTTAGCCATGAGCCAAAGCCCATTTTTTTTTTCTCCTTGGACCGTGACCCAAACACCCCCATATACACAACAGTTATATTTTTTTTCCCAAAATTAAACACTTCTTCCCTGACCTTCTTGGTGTGACGACCAACACCATAAAAACCTCCACCATCATCAATTTTCTTGATCAATTACTCAATTTAAGTGCACCATAATCCTCATTGGTAAACCCTTAGCCTAAACCTATTGATTTTATACACATGCAATTGATTTTTAGAAAATCATATAATTCAAGAAATTATGTTCTTCTATGTTTGATCAAGAGAATGGTCATGCATTAGGTTAATTAGTTGTTGTGATGAGGATTTTGGTTAATAGGAGTAGGATTAAGGTTGTTTGGTTGAGTGTTTATTATGCCCAAATTCGGACAGCAGGTATGTCAGTCCAAAACCCTTATACTTTTCACTATAACCTGCATTTTTTATGTCATAAATAGATTCTTTGGGTCATTTACATATTAGTGGCGAGTTGGATAGGCACACAACTCCTCCGGATGAGTAAGTTATGATCAAATTAAGATTTTAAAAGCAAATTTCGGACAGCAGGTTTGTGAGCCCAAAACCCAGATATTTTCCCACTGTAGCTGCTATTTTTATAACTTAGATGGATTCATTGACCCTTTTACATGTTAGTAGCGAGTTGGATGGGCGATCAACTCCTCCGGTTGAGTGAGTTATGGTTGATTTACGGTTGTGAACCCAATCTGACCCAACAGACTTGTATAGCTATTTGCTACAGGTCATGGACCATATATTTGACATTTTAAGACCTTGTGAGTTAGTATACATTATAAACTAACAAACGCCGCTGACCTCGCTTCGATAGCTATCATCAAATGGTTTTTATGGCTAAAACGGTAAACCCGAGTTTGAAAACCTAAATTCTGATTTTGTAACCTTCAAAGAACATAATTTTCTCGTTAATTGGTATTAGCTATTTTACTCGTGGTTGGTATGGGCCGAAAGTAGAGTCTTGAGGCTTTCCAATGGTGGAAATCTCAGACCCTTAAACCTTATAGGTTAACGGGTTATTTTGCCCCAAGTTTGACTAGTGCAGTTTGACTATTAGGTGCTTACGGTAAGGCTGTTAGTGTTTTAGACTTTTAAAAAGTTATGTAAACTCTTAGATCGAATGGCTGGACATTCTAGAAACCCCATGAGATACCCGTTCAAGTTGAGAAAATCCCATCGTTATTAGACTTATGGATTGGGAGATATGCCCTTTACAAAACAGCTATACCAGAAAATGTGACTTTACGCCTACGGTTAAATAAATTCTTGGCGTTTTTAGGTGCAAATCACTTGGGTTACTTGATTTGAGACCTTGGGCTATTAGGTTATGCATTTTTATACAGTTTGTGTGTCATGAAGGTCATGACCACACTTAAACTCGGTTGGTTGTGCAAGTTATATACATATTACATTTTTACAAAATATTTTGATACAATTGTTTTATATTTTTATAAAACGCATACTTAAGGGTCGTGATCACTCTTTTAGGTCGCGGGTAGCTCTTGGAGTATTTCCCATTGCCATCTACAGCCCGGTTCTCATATCCGTCACACTTGTACTAAGGTGCTCTTGGCACCATTGTATTGCCTTGATTTCTATTTGATTAAATACTTTGATTATGAAATTGGGATTTTTGTATTTAGACCATATGCTACTGATTTAAAGGTGGTATTATGATCATGATAGGTCTTGTGTACTTGTAGAGGCATTGCTTAGGGTGTGCAAGTGTTTAGGTGATGTTAGAAGTAAATTTTAGTGTCAAAAATGAGGTTAAGAATGATAGCAGATTGCTACAGCCATTCATGAAGTTTTTCTGCAAATAAGACCTGCAATTTTCTTGATTTTTGGATAGCCTTGGTTGTGTAGTACAATTGGTGAGTTGGGTGGTTTTTGGAAGTGTCCGGATGAGTAAAATATGATCGTTTTATCAAAACTAGTCAATACCGACATGTGCGCCAAATTTGTGTTTGGGGTCAAAGCATAAAAGGCCAAAGTGGGTATTTTTATGACTTATTACATTAACATAGGTCAAATGTGAACATTTCCAATTGGTTTCAAGTTAAAATCTTTTACGGAATGTAAATGATGGTCAAAATGGTTTTATGCAAATTTTTGTCGAAAAAGTCAAATCTGGGTAGTCTGCACTAAAACTGCATTTCCCGTTGATTGGTAATAGCTTTGATAGTGTTTCTTAAAGATTTGAAAAGGTAATAATTATATCTTTCCAGGGCCATAAAGTTTGAGCTTATAGCTATTATAGAACTCTAGATATGATACAATCTTTACAGCATGTTTCTTAAAATTTAGTGCAGCTAATTTGTTAACGTTAATTTTCGACTCTAAGTGTACAAGCGTTTGCTACTTATGGGTTTGATGAGCATTGTTAATGTTTATAAACATGATCATACAGTGGGTAAGTAGTGTTTTTAAGTCAAAATTGGTTCGAGTCAATAGGTTGCAATGCCTTGCGAGTTATAAGATGGTTTATGTACTAATAGTAACCAAAGCATTTTCTAAACGTTATTTTTTTTGTATCTTATAAGTTTTCGCGCCCCGTCATCGTAGGTCTTGGATGACTTAAAGTTTCTTGATTGCTTGTTGTTACTACTCATCCCTCAAGTTCCATATTGATTCACCTCGTAGCTAAGATGAGTTCATAGCCCCTTTTACTACTTGTACATTGCTTCTAAACGCGGGGTGAGATTTTACATGGTGGAACACATCCATTTAAAAAAACTGTATGCTATCCAGAACTTGTATACTATTCAGACTTGTATGCTTTCCAACAGTTTTCATTGATATTATTGCTTATAGTTAATAGCCTTAAGTTTACTCTCTTGATCATGAACCGTTAATTGTCCCGTATGCTTTGCGCTAAGCGCGAATGTTGTGGGTGGATCCATCGGGATTGACAATCCCCGTCCCGATTACCTTGACGCACTTACATTTGTTTATACTTGAGTATTTAGGCTGAATACTCCCTAGAGGAACTTACTTTGAGTTAAGCTTCGGTTCATGAACTAAACAGCAATAATATTGGTTTCGGACTATGGTTAATGATCATAACCATTTTCTCTATTTACTTGTTTTACAAATGAATGCTTGTGTTCCACACCTTTACTGCTAAACCTATGAATATCACTCAAATTTATGTTGACGATTTTACATGTTTAATCTCAGGTATTAATACTTAGCTTTGCTTGGATGGGAGCCCGCAGGATATTATCGCAGCTTGGAGATTTCTGTGTGTACTTAAATTTTGGTTTATCTAAAAACTGTCAGAAGTTTATCATGTATTCTTTGTAACTATAAGTTACAAAAACATAATTAAATTACAGATTTCTGCTTATAAAAATCTGGGACCTTTGTTTAAAAACTCTGATTCTTTATGATTTAATGTATACATTTTTATTACGTCAACTTTATGTCAATAATATTTCATTATTTCTTGTACCATGACGTGGCGCCCCCTTGCTGTCTAGTTGTTCCATACCTGATTTTGGGGGTCTCATAGATTGGTATCAGAGCGATGGTTATAGGGAACTGAGTCTTTTTTTCAAAACTTAGTCTATAACCGAAAATTTCAAATATTTTATGTTTTGAAGTGTCAAACACAGAATCTGCCATTGCTGTTCGATATCTGCGCGGGTAACTCTCTAAGCCTTATTATTTATTTTTTATTTATCGTTGTAGTATTTCACCTCTTGATTACAATTTGAAATATTACATTACCCTCATGAAGATAATTACTATCTCCTTTCAAAGCCTTTGTGCTTAATGAATTATAAGATATTACTGTGATTACATTTGCCCTTACTGTATTTCTTGAATCCTTATTCTTATGAATTGATCTTGTTACCATAATTTTAAATTGTTATGGCATTACATACTTGTATTCGGAGCGCGTATGCTGCCGACTTTTCATACTCACTTTTCTGAGTACTACTGCTATCTTGTTTATGCGTGATACGACTGATCTCATATACTCTTTCGTTTTGAACCTCCGGTTTATCTCGACTCACTGTTACATGTTGTGTATATTCTCGTGATACCATTGTTTGGGATTAACTAAATGCTGCTTTCAATGAAACTTCTGATTTACTTTCATTGTTTAACTCCTTATTTAGATATCCAAATTGTTTTCCGACCATTCGTGATTGGATGTCTAGTCTATAGACCATTGTGTAGCTCAGTGTGTCCCCGAAAAAGACTAAAGGACATCGTGTGAGTCACACACCTCAAAGCATTCCTTGAATCCGTGTTGAATAATATCGTGGGTTTACGTAACCTTGATTGACCTTTACGTCACCGTTTTACACGAAACTCGTATATCGATTAAGTATTATTTCATTGACCATTCTACGTTTTGACTTCGAATTACAACGTTCGTTTGCATCTTGGAAACACCACCGTCATCTTGTAATTCATATCCTCTAATATGTGGCGATTGTTTGGAATACGATTTTACTTCTGTAAACTTGTATCCTTTCCTTTTATTTAACCTCCTCGCCCGGGAGTGCGACTCCTTAATGTTCCATTTCTTTCTTGGTATGTTTTGTGTTTTTAGAAAATCGCGCCGCCAAGAGACCTTCCTACCTTGCATCTTGAAATCGAAGACACGGATTTCATGCGCCGTTTTGATTTCTTAGATTATCGTTGGTATTCATAAACCAATTTTATACTATGTTTTTCTTTATATGCTTAATTATATAATCTATTCTCTTTCATCTTTATGGAATCCACAAGTCATGTGTGTATATAAATTACTGGTCGTTATGAAGTTTGATTAAATTTCAAGGTGTCGAAAAATATATTTTCTGCAAAAATCTACAGGTAATTTAACGGTGTCGAGAAAATATTTTTATAAAGATCAGACTTAAAAATATGTTTATACTTGTTGAGACATTCGTTTAGACATAAAATTCGAACCGTAACTCTTAAAAACGTGCAAGTTACGCTCATTTGAAATTTGTAAAATTTAAGAAATTATTTTCTGCGTAATATGGAAATTATTGCTGATGAAGAACTGCAGGGGTAGAATCGTCATTTCTGGTCCGTTTCGGCTTTCTGCCGAAACACGAAAGTTGTCTGAAATGTCGTTTTACGTCTACCGCGAAGGAACTAGTGTCGAAACTGAATATTTATGGGTCTTTTATCTAATAAAGTCTGCGTTTTCTAAAAATATCATTTTGTTGACAGATCTGATGCGACTACGTTTTCGCCTATTTCTGCTCCGTTTAGAGTCTCGAGTAAAACTAAAAAGTTGTTTAAAATGCCGTTTTACCCTTACCGCGTTGGTAACCAAGTCCGAAAACTAGTATAAACGGGTCAAATCTTAAAAATAAAAACCTGCGTTTTAAGATAATATAATCAAACCTGCGCAGAACGTGCAGGGGCATTTTGATCATTTTACGTTCGGTTTCAGATCTTGAGCAGAAATATAAAGTTGTTCGAAACATTGTTTATACTAAATTGCTTTAGACTCCGAGTCTTGAAAATGTCATTTTACGGGTTAATTGATCGGGTTAGACCTAAAAGTCTAAGTTGACTAAAAAAAAATAAAAATAAAAAATTCAAAGCTGATAGGAGTTTGAAATATGGTTTTTAGGCGTTTTTGAGTTCGTTTAAGCCTGTAAAACTTTAACAAATGATATTTTACAACTAGCAAACATTGGTTGCGTTTGAAGACGTTTAAAAATAGTAACTTTGAGTGCGGGATATACCTATATATATCGTGAACTTTGATATGGAGTGTTTGGATAACACATTTAATGAACGAGTTTTGTTGAAAAAGTTGTGCATTTTTACACGTCACTATTAACCTGTTAAATTCCTAAACTTTTGATCGAAAACTTTCCTTATATAGAAACTTTCCAAATATATAAACTTTTCGGGTTAGTTATATTATTCGAAAACTTATATTCTACTTTCTTAAAAGCATATTTATGCCGTATATTTTACTATGTGCACGCATATGGATTCTTTATACTTTCTTTTATACATGACTCATTGTCATTTCATTTTATCTTTCTTTTCTTCTTATCGCACCACTGATTTGGGTCAATATTTGAAGTTCTCATTTTCATATCTTTCGTTATCATTTTTGACACGTGTCTCCTGACGATACCGATTAAACCTTTTAAAACCTTATCATCTTGTAACCATTTTACAGATTTTCTTATCAATTACTCTTTGTTACTCTCGTGTTAATACTCGTTATTTTATAAGATATCATAATGTCACCATATAAACTTAAACTGGTATTGTTTGCGAATTATTTTCACAAATTGTTCAACGTTGGTCTTATAAAGAATTCATGTAACATCAAAATTGTTGATTTAAACATCTAGCCAATTATTTACTTTCGAAAAGTTCCATAAATCATATTAAATTCTATTTTACAAATGGGATTATATTCATATATTAAATATATGACATGTAATACTAGTTTGACAAAACTGGCCATCGCATTGCTAGTCCTAAATTATGCATGACCTGATCACCTATGCGTAATTTAGAAGCAGCCATGTGAGACTAAATCAGTAGTCACCTTAAATATTTTAACCACAACCAACTTTTTACATGTGTTTCTAAAAAAGTTAGATCAAATAAAGTTTTGAAAACTTTTACATATTATGCGAGTAGCACCCTTTCATGATATAAACATATATTTCCTTGTCTTTTCTTGAACAAATTACGAGTCTGCGAGTACATGTTTCTTTATTCAATGATATATGTTCTACTTATTACCTCATTTTTCTATTATGATATAATTCCCTTTACCACTCGTCTAATTACTGACCATTGGTACCAGACTTGAAAGTGTCAACGTTTTGTGCCTCTTCATCGACCAACCTTCTCTATCTATTTTGGTAGACCTTCGAAACGTCTCTGGACGCGGATAATGATTTATGACTGAACGTGAACGATAATTTCGTGTATTTGTCATGATGTGTGTTAGACTCTATCGTCTTGTAATTCATTCGCGTGAATCATGTGTTGATTTCGCCTTTCATTGTTAGTGTTGTTCATCTTACTGGAATTTCTCTCAAGTAACTTCTTATTATTTTTCTTTGATTCAAAAATTTATGGTGTGGCTTTTCTCTTTCGATCGTGTATCAACCACCGAGAACTTAACAAGTCATTATTGGTGACGCCAACCACACTCGTGAATTAATCTTGCTTAATTCTTTGTTTCTTATTGTCTTTATCATCGATGCATCTATTCTATCATGTTCGTTAAGAAATCGTTACGAATTTCGTTTCATTCCCTCCTACTATTGTTTGCATACTAATTGTTGACTACTATGTGTTTCATATTCGTTTGCTATCTTGTCACCTTTTGAAAAATCCGAATATATCCTATGTTTACCATTTGATACCTTAATCACCTTCTTGGATTTCTAAAAATTTATTATAAATTTTTAAGAACGTTTTACACATTTTATCAAGGGTTAAATTACCAAAATACTCGTTTCAAGTTTAATGTCGGATCTATACATCCTCCTTAGTAGATTTATAACTAGTGTTTAAAAGGATGTCAAGCTTTATTTTTAAAGTATTCGATTGTGTTATACTTTACTTTCAACCTAATGAAATTATCGATTTAATTTATAAATTCTAACAATGATTTTAAATAATTTGGAAACTCGATTTTCTCCAATAGTAACGATAAACTTGAGTTTTTAACAATAATTTCATACAGTCATCAAAAAGCTCTTAAGCTGATCGAAATAATTAATTGAACTGAGTTACTTTACTTTGAAATTCTTATAAAGAAAATACTTAAGCTGAGTTTGGAAGTAATACAAAATCCAAGACAGGTAATTGTAACAACTCGTATTTAATGTTCATATGTAATTTTCTTTTCCCATCTATTTCTCTTGTAATTAGATTGTTACATTATAAGATTGTCATATTTTACAGTTTGCGCGATTTGCGATTCTTTGTCGATTATCAGTCTTAACTCGTTCTAGCGCATCTTCTCCGTTTAAGCAAATCTCGTGCTCACTCCAATCTCTTTATATTTCTTCATACCGAAAGGTTATTATTTTGATCTGAGTTTGATATAAATTCGAAAAGGAGTTAAGAAACTGAAGCGTAGTTGGATTCCAAGTGTTAAGGTTACCCGTGGTGCAGAAATTACCTAGGAAAGCGAAGAATAAGTTCTAAACTAGGTATCCCTTTTTGTTTGCATCTTCTTCCATCTCCAGTTGAACTCTGAGGGACCAGAGTTCCTTTAGGGGGGTCGACTGTGAGAACTCACATTTTCCCGGTATTATTATATTCTTTTATTCATACTTCTTGAATTATTAACATGCTACATTTTATTGTATTCTTCATACGTAAATCCTGAGATCTTGATAATTTTAATAAATTATATTTTAAATATTTTTATGATCATTGATAATACTTTATTCGGAATTATAAAAAATTTATTTTATTTTTTCGCGTCTGTTTAAATCAAAATTTTTGATTTAAAATCACTCGCGCACGTTTTACACAAAGTTTACTCGAATCGACGGAACGAGAACCAATGGCTATATATTTCGACTTTACGAAGTCAAAATACTATGTTCTAAAAAATATTTTGTTTTCGTTTTATAACTTGCACCGATCGAAACGATTAGTGTTTTAAGAAAATCGACTCGGGCTAGAAGTGTTGTTAATTTTGGACTTTAGTTGGTTAATAATAGGAATTTAGCCATGAGCCAAAGCCCATTTTTTTTCTCCTTGGACCGTGACCCAAACACCCCCATATACACAACAGTTATATTTTTTTCCCAAAATTAAACACTTCTTCCCTGACCTTCTTGGTGTGACGACCAACACCATAAAAACCTCCACCATCATCATTTTTCTTGATCAATTACTCAATTTAAGTGCACCATAATCCTCATTGGTAAACCCTTAGCCTAAACCTATTGATTTTATACACATGCAATTGATTTTCAGAAAATCATATAATTCAAGAAATTATGTTCTTCTATGTTTGATCAAGAGAATGGTCATGCATTAGGTTAATTAGTTGTTGTGATGAGGATTTTGGTTAATAGGAGTAGGATTAAGGTTGTTTGGTTGAGTGTTTATTATGCCCAAATTCGGACAGCAGGTATGTCAGTCCAAAACCCTTATATTTTTCACTATAACCTGCATTTTTTATGTCATAAATAGATTCTTTGGGTCATTTACATATTAGTGGCGAGTTGGATAGGCACACAACTCCTCCGGATGAGGAAGTTATGATCAAATTAAGATTTTAAAAGCAAATTTCGGACAGCAGGTTTGTGAGCCCAAAACCCAGATATTTTCCCACTGTAACTGCTATTTTTATAACTTAGATGGATTCATTGACCCTTTTACATGTTAGTAGCGAGTTGGATGGGCGATCAACTCTTCCGGATGAGTGAGTTATGGTTGATTTACGGTTGTGAACCCAATCTGACCCAACAGACTTGTATAGCTATTTGCTATAGGTCATGGACCATATATTTGACATTTTAAGAACTTTTGAGTTAGTATACATTATCAACTAACAAACGCCGCTGACCTCGCGTCGATAGCTATCATCAAATGGTTTTTATGGCTAAAACGGTAAACCCGAGTTTGAAAACCTAAATTCTGATTTTGTAACCTTCAAAGAAAATAATTTTCTCGTTAATTGGTATTAGCTATTTTACTCGTGGTTGGTATGGGCCGAAAGTAGAGTCTTGAGGCTTTCCAATGGTGGAAATCTCAAACCCTTAAACCTTATAGGTTAACGGGTTATTTTGCCCCAAGTTTGACTAGTGCAGTTTGACTATTAGGTGCTTACGGTAAGGCTGTTAGTGTTTTGGACTTTTAAAAAGTTCTGTAAACTCTTAGATCGTTTGGTTGGACATTCTAGAAACCCCATGAGATACCCGTTCCAGTTGAGAAAATCCCATCGTTATTAGACTTATGGATTGGGATCTATGCCCTTTACAAAACAGCTATACCAGAAAATGTGACTTTACGCCTACGGTTAAATAAATTCTTGGCGTTTTTAGGTGCAAATCACTTGGGTTACTTGATTTGAGACCTTGAGCTATTAGGTTATGCATTTTTATACAGTTTTTGTGTCATGAAGGTCATGACCACACTTAAACTCGGTTGGTTGTGCAAGTTATATACATATTACATTTTTACAAAATATTTTGATACAATTGTTTTATATTTTTATAAAACGCATACTTAAGGGTCGTGATCACTCTTGTAGGTCGCGGGTAGCTCTTGGAGTATTTCCCATTGCCATCTACAGCCCGGTTCTCATATCTGTCACACTTGTACTAAGGTACTCTTGGCACCATTGTATTGCCTTGATTTCTATTTGATTAAATACTTTGATTATGAAATTGGGATTTTTGTATTTAGACCATATGATACTGATGTCAAGGTGGTATTATGATCATGATAGTTCTTGTGTACTTGTAGAGGCATTGCTTAGGGTGTGCAAGTGTTTAGGTGATGTTAGAAGTAAATTTTAGTGTCAAAAATGAGGTTAAAAATGATAGCAGATTGCTACAGCCATTCATGAAGTTTTTCTGCAAATAAGACCTGAAATTTTCTTGATTTTTGGATAGCCTTGGTTGTGTAGTACAATTGGTGAGTTGGGTGGTTTTTGGAAGTGTCCGGATGAGTAAAATATGATCGTTTTATCAAAACTAGTCAATACCGACATGTGCGCCAAATTTGTGTTTGGGGTCAAAGCATAAAAGGACAAAGTGGGTATTTTTATGACTTATTACAGTAACATAGGTCAAATGTGAACATTTCCAATTGGTTTCAAGTTAAAATCTTTTACGGAATGTAAATGATGGTCAAAATGGTTTTATGCAAATTTTTGTCGAAAAAGTCAAATCTGGGTAGTCTGCACTAAAACTGCATTTCCCGTTGATTGGTAATAGCTTTGATAGTGTTTCTTAAAGATTTGAAAAGTTAATAATTTTATCTTTCCAGGTCCATAAAGTTTGAGCTTATAGCTATTATAGAACTCTAGATATGATACAATCTTTACAGCATGTTTCTGAAAATTTAGTGCAGCTAATTTGTTAACGTTAATTTTCGACTCTAAGTGTACAAGCGTTTGCTACTTATGGGTTTGATGAGCATTGTTAATGTTTATAAACATGATCATACAGTGGGTAAGTAGTGTTTTTAAGTCAAAATTGGTTCGAGTCAATAGGTTGCAATGCCTTGCGAGTTATAAGATGGTTTATGTACTAATAGTAACCAAAGCATTTTCTAAACGTTATTTTTTTTGTATCTTATAAGTTTTCGCGCCCCGTCATCGTAGGTCTTGGATGACTTAAAGTTTCTTGATTGCTTGTTGTTACTACTCATCCCTCAAGTTCTATATTGATTCACCTCGTAGCTAAGGTGAGTTCATAGCCCCTTTTACTACTTGTACATTGCTTCTAAACGCGGGGTGAGATTTTACATGGTGGAACACATCCATTTAAAAAAACTGTATGCTATCCAGAACTTGTATACTATTCAGACTTGTATGCTTTCCAACAGTTTTCATTGATATTATTGCTTATAGTTAATAGCCTTAAGTTTCCTCTCTTGATCATGAACCGTTAATTGTCCCGTATGCTTTGCGCTAAGCGCGAATGTTGTGGGTGGATCCATCGGGATTGACAATCCCCGTCCCGATTACCTTGACGCACTTACATTTGTTTATACTTGAGTATTTAGGCTGAATACTCCCTAGAGGAACTTACTTTGAGTTAAGCTTCGGTTCATGAACTAAACAGCAATAATATTGGTTTCGGACTATGGTTAATGATCATAACCATTTTCTCTATTTACTTGTTTTACAAATGAATGCTTGTGTTCCACACCTTTACTGCTAAACCTATGAATATCACTCAACTTTATGTTGACGATTTTACATGTTTAATCTCAGGTATTAATACTTAGCTTTGCTTGGATGGGAGCCCGCAGGATATTATCGCAGCTTGGAGATTTCTGTGTGTACTTAAATTTTGGTTTATCTAAAAACTGTCAGAAGTTTATCATGTATTCTTTGTAACTATAAGTTACAAAAACATAATTAAATTACAGATTTCCGCTTATAAAAATCTGGGACCTTTGTTTAAAAACTCTGATTCTTTATGATTTAATGTATACATTTTTATTACGTCAACTTTATGTCAATAATATTTCATTATTTCTTGTACCATGACGTGGCGCCCCCTTGCTGCCTAGTTGTTCCATACCTGATTTTGGGGGTCTCACAATTTACGTCTTGGAGTAGCATCGACTACGTCTAAACCGGAGGATTCTACGTTACGTGCTTACGTTTACATACACCGTCTTTGGCGACAGTCCGATATTTTAGAAAATAAATTTGTCCGTGAATATTATTTTGGAGTTTTAAATTTGTGTTAGTTTATAAACTCACAAATTTACGAGAAGAGATTAGTACTTACGATTTTATTTTAACGTCCTTTACGACTAAACCGGAAACCCTAGGATTACGTATTTACATTTTCGAACTCCGTTTTTGATGAGACAATTTTTATTGGATTCGTTTTGTGTCGTTGATTCATAATTTATAAAAACGTTTTTCGTAAAACGACCCGAGGGCACGCAAATCGAGGAAACTAGAATCGAGGAGTACCCGTAAATAAATGGGGATGAGACAAGTGGAATACTTGTCCCACCCCCACTCAAACCGGCCTTAACAAGCCACTACACCCCTTATGTGTCAAAAGCTTCCCAAGGAAGCCTAACACATGTCCTTAGCTTAACTATTAAGCCAAGCTTACCTCAAAACCACAAGCAAAACCATTTGCACCACTTCCACCCATGCAAAACAAGCTAAAATCCTCTCTACTCTCTCTATGATTTCGTCTATACTTCACCAAAAACACCTCCATTTGATCCAAATTTAACCACAAACTATTGTTATAACTTACATATGTTAATCTCCTTCAAAAGAGATGAAGATTGATGGTGATTATAACATCCAAGGAGGAGTTTACATAGAGTCTTGGGGCTGATTTTCCACAAGGAGTTTATGAAGATTGGTGGTCTTGAAGATAGTCTTGGTGCATCACAAGTATCTCCATCAAAATCCATGTTTTGATCACAACCTACATCATCATGGTGGTATAAAGATTGTCCTCCTCATCTTCTTGTTATTTTGATTATGTAAACATGTATTTTATTTCCTGTTGTATATGTATATGATGATTATATGATGATAAAAATGTTATGTGGGGATTTGGTGTTGATAAACATGATTAAAAAGGTGAAAAACCATAAGAAACAAGGTTAAAATCTTGGTCAAATTTGTTGGCTGTATAAAAAAATAAAGAAACAGGTCATGGACTGATAAAATGATGAAGTAGAGTCCATTTAAAGTAAGATATATGTCTTCTACACATGTGAGAGTTGGTCATGCAATGGAATCATTATAATGAGTGAGATATGATCAAAACAAGTTTAGGGTATAAATCTGAGGTTACTGTTTTGGACGATTTTTAGAAAATACTTAGAAGATGATTCAACAGTAGCTATAGAAGAGTTAAATGTAGCAAATATCATGTAGTTTATGTGATAAAAATTTGAGCTTCTATCTCCATATAGAACTCAAGATATGGCAGTTTTGGTGAAAGTGAAGATAAAAATCAGATTTTGGAAAATAAAGTATAATACTATTATATAAGCACTCAAAATTATATTGTATAAAATGTAAAGTTAAAACCCACTAACTCTTGGATTCTATTTATATAAATATTTAAAAGGTGGAATAAGTATATAAATTATAAAAATGGTAGTGGAATAACACTTATAAGTTATAAAACTATAAACTTGATTTTTACGACTTTTTCGGCTATCGCCGTAAAATTAACGTTTTTGTTAAATAAAACTTAGATGGTTGGACCTGTCTAATGTAAACTTTATAAAACTCATATACTGATATATAAACATGTATAACAAGTAAAAACCGATAAAACCCGAACTATAGGACATACGGACGTTAACGGACTAAATTAACGTTATTGGACTAACAATACAACAAAAATGGACTAAAACACTTATAAACTTATTATTGGGCTTAACCCATTTGGGCCCAACTTGTAAAGTTTAAGTACTGATAATATAAGTACAAAATAGATTAAAATAAGTTAAATAACTTATAATAGGCTTATTTGACCTAAAGCACGTAAATAGGTAAAACGAGAAAACTAGTATAAACGTTATTGACATATAACACTAAAATGAGTAAACGAGAATATGTAAACCCACTTGATCATCAAATATATATAATCATCATATGTATACATAATTGTTATTTTTATAAAGTCATTGGACATGAGTCTAAGATGAGTATTATTTGTCTAGGTTTCCGTGATTGAAGCGCGTACCGTACATCCAAATCGCCGATAATCGCCTTCCCACATCAACGTGAGTTCATAGCCTCGCACTCTTTTAAATGTTTTCTAAATACTTTATAAACCCGCGAGGGAGATAACATGTTAGTTTTTATAAAAGTTTGGACACCATTTGTCCCGATTGCTTGTTTATTGATTTGGACCCGAATGATTGAATGACCCGATTGTATGACCCGATAAATGATTAAAGTACCCAATAGATGAAATTAAATGTATTATTAAAGTTAGGTTATATCACTAAAAGTCCCATTAGCATGAATTGTGAACTACCGGGATTTGGTAGACGCTTATGCATTTAATAGTACTATTTGGGGACGATCACCCCAGTTTGCGCCTTGACGGTTGATCCCCGTCGTGCCACATTGATTGGTAAGCGAATTTATGTATGAGAAAATTTCCATAGCGTGACCTTTGTGACGACACGCTACTTTAGATGGGCAAAATTGGTATCGGGTTAGCTACCCGTTGTTGGTTTAGTAAGGTAACAATGTCATGCGGCTTATAATAATTCAAAATTTACAAAATACTAATAGACGCTCCGAATTACGAAGTATTGCCTGACTAGCAATACAGGGTCATACTATTGATATTATGTTTGTGTTTTGGTTTTCATAACCATATTCATATAACGGTTTTTATTTGATTTTATACAACGTCATAAGACGTATTGTATGATGTTTTTACGACATTGGCTCGTATAATGATTTTTAAGGCAAATGCCTATATTATGATTTTCGATAAGGATTTGTATAAAATGACTTTGGCTATTTTATGGCCTATTAAAATGATTTGTACAAAATGATTTTCAGTAATAATTTTATACTGATATTATATTGATGGATTTTATTAAACTCTATGAATTCACTCGGCGTTATCGCTGACCTTTTCTTTTAACATGTTTTATCTCAGGTACTTGAAGGTAATTCTCGGGAAGACGACAAGAATTTATGGCCCGCACTTAAACAATATTTTCCATTCAAATATTTTGTAAAACTTTGTATGAAATAATATGACTTGGGACCTATGTAACATTGATATTGAATGGAAATGCTTTATAAATAAACGACGCGATTTTTATGCGTTGTCTATGATGTCAGTAATGTGATATCCCGTAACACCAACTTGTCTTCCGCTGTATTGAGTTGTATAAATTTGGGGGTGTTATAGTTTGGTACCAGAGCTCTCGTTATAGAGAACGAAAGATTTTTAAAACCAAGGTTTTGAATAAAACATTTCAAAATCTTTTAACTATAAACATTTTTCTAAAAATGTCTAAAAATCTTTTGACTATAACGGTGCCGAAGAATTCCCGAGTTACCGACAAGGCCAAGACTGAGAAGTGTTATTTTAATATATATATAACTTGGATTATATATATATATATATATGATGTAATTTTATTACATGATTGTTTGATGATTATTTTGATTTTTATACGAGGTATTTATACGACGTAGATTGTCACAAGTAACCCTAACTCCCCTAGTAATTTAATCGAAGCTATTCTCGTAGGAATTCTAGCTATCCTAGATCTAAACCAAGTTGTGGATATTTATGATCCCAACAAATGGTTGATATTCGTAGAAGCGTAGATATTAGTTGATTGTGATATTGAAAAAGAATTGGCGAGATTAAATCTAATACCGATGTCATGACGATCTTTTCTTATAGAGTGGAGTTTGACAAAACATTACCACCTAGAAAGATGTCATCTGATTCGTTGTCATCCAATTCTTAAATTGAAATCGAAAGGGTGAATGTTGCACTTGAGGCTGTCATTGGAACCATTACCCAAAAGCCTCATGCCACTAATACCTTTCCGAGAAGTTTAATTGAATATATGAGTCATCTCATACTAGTGACTCATTTGATAATTGTTGTTGTAAGAGCTATAGGATTGGAATTAAGTGTTGACCATATCGAGCTTTTATTGCCCTTTTAAAGGCCTAAGAATAAAGATTGAAAGTATTGGAGAATGATGTAGGATATCGAATTGAGTATAAAATTGATTGAAACTTGAGTAAAGTAAAATTTAACTTGTATGGAATATGAGATTGTTAAGAGGAAGTCGTTAAGTTTTGTGATTGATTTATAAGGTTTTAATTGATTGTTAGTTTGTGTTAAGGGTTGTTCCTAGGCCAATGTCCACTAATGAGGAAGCCCAGTGTCCAATAAATAAATTGAAGAAATCTTCTTCTGAATTGGGACCGATGGATCTTCCGGGACATGTGGAACACCTAATGACTCTTGTAGATTAGTATTCATTATGGTATCTTTTAAAAATCCCTAACTTAACTGAGATATCAGTTGGTAGGATGAGTTGTGAGAATTGTATGACATAGTGACACGTAATGTGTTACGGTACAATTTGACTTGTTTGTGATTAATGAAAAGACTACCTTTGATTGCTAAATTCTACATGTATCAATGTTATCTATCTTTTCTTGCTTCATCCTAATGTTCGCATTTAGTGATGCAACCATCGAACAAGTACTCATCTTGATTTGAGTTACGTTGTGGATTATTCTTCCTGAGTGCCATCGAGGTCATGAACCTCATGACAAAGTGGCTAAGCTCATTTCCTATTATATTATAGTTAGTTCTTGGTGAACAACTCTTCATCACTCTTTTGCAGATCACACATTGTTTTTATAAAGTTAAAACAGTATCCATTGAGAAAATTTTTTTTTTTGGGTTTTCATCACCATATGGATTATTTAAAGTGAGACTTATAAATAATTGTTATCGAAATGAAGTTGTTTATAAAACACCTTGGAAAACATACTTGTTTTCATAACAAGAAAAATCTTTGTAAACTTATTTCTGATTCTTATTTAAGAATTAAGCATGGAAATGTTTTTATTATAACATGATGATAAAATTTTGACGAACTGAGTATTGCATTGTTAATCTTGAAATTGTATATAGTTGCGCGCCTACATACAATTTGGAATGGACCATGCGAGACTGATTAGTAGTCACCATAAAACTGATTAATAAGCACTAAATTTTCTTTAAAGATTGTGAAAGAATAAAAGTTATGAGATCTGCAAGAAGTGAAAAATAAGGACATAATGTTAGGGACACCTACATATGTGCCTGTAGCATCTATTCTTCCGAGTCGAATTTACTCATCTATGGAAATTGTCTTATTTGACAATTGACAATTCTTTCTTGTCCAATTCTCCCGTAATGAGATTCTTAGGAAAAGTATTTGATTACCGAGTGTTGATACCCGACTGGATGTATCGACGTTCCTATCATTTCTTTTGATTTGATTTCATTTGAATGACCTGGGTAACGATCCGAGGAGCTTTCTAATGCGTACTCAAATTATGAAAACATGGGATATATTCATATTCGTTAAATGTTTTCGTCTGTATCTGATTTGAAATTCTCTCGCATAGATTATGCGTTGACCTTACTCTTTAAATAGTAGTTGTGTATCCTAATATCCTTGAATTAGTGAAGGATTATGAATTATTATTAGTCTTTTGAGAAGTTCACATCTTATCGATGGTAATGAAACTGGACGCTTGATAGTGCCAGTAGAATGGATTGATTGATTATGACATGACGACATTGTCTTAATTGATGGGAACTCGAGTAGAATTCCCCTAAATGATAAGATGTTGATTATCAAAAGTGATCTAAATAATTCTTGATGGATGATTTTATCCTGCATTTAGACTTGAAATTATACCGTGAATGGTTGTGAATTAGTCATAGATATTATAATCTAGAAGAACCTAATATGAATTTATTAAAAGATGTTTATGTTATCTGAAACTTTAGGAGGTATTTGTTGGTAAATTACCTAGACTTTTACTATTAAGGCAAGTTGAAATTGGTATTGATTATGTTTCTGGTGCTGCACTTGTGGCTTGTGCAATGTACGTCAGCACCATCTGAATTTAAGGAATTACCGTACAACTGAGAGAGTTGTCGGAGAAAGATTTTATTATACCAAGCCTGTCATCCTGAAGAGCTATGGTGTTATCATTCCTTATATTTATAGATTACTGTGAATTGAGTAAATTGACAATCGAAAACGATATCCATAACTCGAAATGGAAGAATTGTTCGATCATTTACAAGGTTCTAGCAAAATTTGATCCATAGCATGGTTATCATCAACTTCGCATCTGCGAAAGAGATTATCTATTACAATCACTACATCCGGTGCTTGTAATGAACGTTATGAGTTTTACGTGATGTCGTTTGGATTGACCAATGCACATGTAGCATTCATAAATTTGGTGAATCACTTGTGAAGGCTGTAAATTGATAAATTCATGCTCGTGATCATTAAGTACCATTTGTTTGTTTATAAGAATAAGGAGGAGTTAATAATCATTTATAAATTGACCTGAATTGGCCGAACAATAAAAACCTGTACCTTGAATAATTAACATGAGATTAAAGACTTAATCCTTTACATAAAATGACCATTGGATTAATGACGGTAAGATATATTCATATAGACTCTTCAAAAATTAAGAGCCTTTTTAAGACTTTGGATTTTACCAAAAAGACAATGGAAATATGTTTTGACAAATGTTTTTAACAAAGGATTTTTAAAGGGATTACTCCCTTATACACAAACCATTTAACTAAACTTCTGTTTAGGGGTAAATGTTTGTGTATACCTCAAGATGACCTAAAAGGGATTGAGGAAACCATTTAAACCATGACTTAAAAACTTGAAACGAAAATTTTTACTTGTCAACTAAGAAATTTTTGACCAAAGTATAAACCAAAGATTTTTCGAACAATTACGGATCTTATTTAATATTTTGGATAAATCAACAAAAATCTTGTTAATTAAATTCAAATTTATTTTTGAACATTTTATATAATTGGTCGAACTAAGAAAATTAAAAATTTTTACGTTATGTTTCATAAAAATTGAATATTTAATTAATTGTAATAATTATCGACGCTTTAAACGCTGGATTGAAAAAACAAACTGGTAAAAAAAATGATAGATGAGACGAAACTGAAACTTAGAAAATATGAAGAAAGGCGAACGTAATTACTGACGCATAATATAGAAATAATATCTGAGTAAATTGTGGACATGATAATCATATCATCATGAGAAGTGAATATAAATACCGACGCATTATGTAGAAAAGATAAAGAACCAGTTAGGACATGTTCCTTAATAATGAAGGTATAAATTACCGAACAATATAAAAAAATAAACGATGTTTGTGAAAAGGATAATATAAATAGTGAAAGGTTTCACGGCTAATGTGAACCATTAGAATTGAGAAGCCGATAGCGTTAAATATTTTAAAGGCCACTCGTTGTTGCCTAAAAATAGAGGATTGTGAGATATAGTTATGTTGGAATTTGTAAGTATAAGTATCCTATTTATGTCATTTATGACTAAAAGTATCTTTGTCTGAAGAAGTTGTACTAATGGCAAATCATGAAGGCAGACATCGCCTCATACATTAGTTAACGTCAAGCTATTGCAAAGGTCATCATCCGAATTTGATTCGATTTGGGTCATCGTCGACAGACTGACCAAATCTGCTAATATCATTCCCGTTAATGATAAATGCAAAAGAGTTATGTAAACATAGTGTGCCTGTATCGAACATCTATATCAAGATCCTCGCTTCACATCGAATTTCTAGAGATTTGCTCAGAAATCATTAAGAACGAACCTTGATGAGAGTACTATGTACCACCCCAATTCGAAGGGACGAGGTAAAGTAACGATGCAAAGTAATATAAGTGTTGTTTTATGTTTGAATGATTGACCTTTGATAATAGACCGTATAATCATTTCCTTTGGAAGGATTATCATTGATAATTATCGTATTAGGATCGAGATCGAATCTTGTTTGGATCTGATTCTTAGAGCATCTGTAAGCAGGAGTTGAGATGAAGACATCCGACATACACCCATTGTGAGTTGGACATGTCTTTTAGGTTTAAGGTTTCCTATGATGGCGAACCTAACCTTGCAAAATACCCGACCCGCGAGATCTGAAATGATTGTTGAAATTAGGATTTGATTATTAACTGCCGAAAGTGGGCAGGAGGTTATGTGAATATGAAATGTAGATCTTGAAGTGCCAAATGGGTAGCGAAGTTATGCCACAATTTTTAACCTTGGAAAAATGAATTCATGATCTGACAAATCATGGGATATAAGTCCCCGTTGTATGGGACCATTGAGATGATGTAAAAGTTGAGATTGAAAGGCATATAAGCTGGATCTACCCTAGGACTTCAAAGACTGCGTAAATTATGTTTCGTATATCGAACTTGATGGAATATCTATCAAGTGAGAATCTGATTATTCTTAGTAGAGCTTAGATCGGCGAAAAGTTGCATTCATCAAAAACCCGTGAACATCATGGATAGAGAAAGTAAGTCAACATTAAGCCTGATCTTATTCCCGTAGTTATGTCTGCTGAAACTCGTGTATTGTAATGAATTGCACTTGTGAGAAAAGACCGAATGTGGAGGAAATACCCACATGGCTTTAACTCTATAAGAAGCGAGTAGTAAGGTAAGATGATCTTTGAGGACAAAGATCCTGTTTAGGGGTAAATGCTGTGACAATCCGTCAATTTATGGTTGATATTTTATTCTCAATATTTAATTGAAAATATTATTATATGAACTCACTTATTTTTGGGAAGAAATTTGGATTTACGTCTTGGAGTAGCATCGACTACGTCTAAACCGGAGGATTCTACGTTACGTGCTTACGTTTACATACACCGTCTTTGGCGACAGTCCGATATTTCAGAAAATAAATTTGTCCGTGAATATTATTTTGGAGTTTTAAATTTGTGTTAGTTTATAAACTCACTAATTTACGAGAAGAGATTAGGACTTACGATTTTATTTTAACGTCCTTTACGACTAAACCGGAAACCCTAGGATTACATATTTATGTTTTCGAACTCCGTTTTTGATGAGACAATTTTTATTAGATTCGTTTTGTGCCGTTGATTCATAATTTATAAAAATGTTTTTCGTAAAACGACCCGAGGGCACGCAAATCTAGGAAACTAGAATCGAGGAGTACCCGTAAATAAATGGGGATGAGACAAGTGGGACACTTGTCCCACCCCCACTCAAACCGGCCTTAACAAGCCACTACACCCCTTATGTGTCAAAAGCTTCCCAAGGAAGCCTAACACATGTCCTTAGCTTAACTATTAAGCCAAGCTTACCTCAAAACCACAAGCAAAACCATTTGCACCACTTCCACCCATGCAAAACAAGCTAAAATCCTCTCTACTCTCTCTATGATTTCGTCTATACTTCACCAAAAACACCTCCATTTGATCCAAATTTAACCACAAACTATTGTTATAACTTACATATGTTAATCTCCTTCAAAAGAGATGAAGATTGGTGGTGATTATAACATCCAAGGAGGAGTTTACATGGAGTCTTGGGGCTGATTTTCCACAAGGAGTTTATGAAGATTGGTGGTCTTGAAGATAGTCTTGGTGCATCACAAGTATCTCCATCAAAATCCATGTTTTGATCACAACCTACATCATCATGGTGGTATAAAGATTGTCCTCCTCATCTTCTTGTTATTTTGATTATGTAAACATGTATTTTATTTCCTGTTGTATATGTATATGATGATTATATGATGATAAAAATGTTATGTGGGGATTTGGTGTTGATAAACATGATTAAAAAGGTGAAAAATCATAAGAAACAAGGTTAAAATCTTGGTCAAATTTGTTGGCTGTATAAAACAGTAAAGAAACAGGTCATGGACTGATAAAATGATGAAGTAGAATCCATTTACAGTAAGATATATGTCTTGTACACATGTGAGAGTTGGCCATGCAATGGAATCATTGTAATGAGTGAGATATGATCAAAACAAGTTTAGGGTATAAATCTGAGGTTACTGTTTTGGACGATTTTTAGAAAATACTTAGAAGATGATTCAACAGTAGCTATAGAAGAGTTAAATGTAGCACATATCATGTAGTTTATGTGATAAAAATTTGAGCTTTTATCTCCATATAGAACTCAAGATATGGCAGTTTTGGTGAAAGTGAAGATAAAAATCAGATTTTGGAAAATAAAGTATAATACTATTATATAAGCACTCAAAATTATATTGTATAAAATGTAAAGTTAAAACCCACTAACTCTTGGATTCTATTTATATAAATATTTAAAAGGTGGAATAAGTATATAAATTATAAAAATAGTAGTGGAATAACACTTATAAGTTATAAAACTATAAACTTGATTTTTACGACTTTTTCGGCTATCGCCGTAAAATTAACGTTTTTGTTAAATAAAATTTAGATGGTTGGACCCGTCTAATGTAAACTTTATAAAACTTATATACTGATATATAAACATGTATAACAAGTAAAAACCGATAAAACCCGAACTATAGGACATACGGACGTTAACGGACTAAATTAACGTTATTGGACTAACAATACAACAAAAATGGACTAAAACACTTATAAACTTATTATTGGGCTTAACCCATTTGGGCCCAACTTGTAAAGTTTAAGTACTGATAATATAAGTACAAAATAGATTAAAATAAGTTAAATAACTTATAATAGGCTTATTGGACCTAAAGCACGTAAATAGGTAAAACGAGAAAACTAGTATAAACGTTATTGACATATAACACTAAAATGAGTAAACGAGAATATGTAAACCCACTTGATCATCAAATATATATAATCATCATATGTATACATAATTTTTATTTTTATAAAGTCATTGGACATGAGTCTAAGACGAGTATTATTTGTCTAGGTTTCCGTGATTGAAGCGCGTACCGTACATCCAAATCGCCGATAATCGCCTTCCCACATCAACGTGAGTTCATAGCCTCGCACTCTTTTAAATGTTTTAAAAATACTTTATAAACCCGCGAGGGAGATAACATGTTAGTTTTTATAAAATTTTGGACACCATTTGTCCCGATTGCTTGTTTATTGATTTGGACCCGAATGATTGAATGACCCGATTGTATGACCCGATAAATGATTAAAGTACCCAATAGATGAAATTAAATGTATTATTAAAGTTAGGTTATGTCACTAAAAGTCCCATTAGCATGAATTGTGAACTACTGGGATTTGGTAGACGCTTATGCATTTAATAGTACTATTTGGGGACGATCACCCCAGTTTGCGCCTTGACGGTTGATCCCCGTCGTGCCACATTGATTGGTAAGCGAATTTATGTATGAGAAGATTTCCATAGCGTGACCTTTGTGACGACACGCTACTTTAGATGGGCAAAATTGGTATCGGGTTAGCTACCCGTTGTTGGTTTAGTAAGGTAACAATGTCATGCGGCTTATAATAATCCAAAATTTACAAAATACTAATAGACGCTCCGAATTACGAATTATTGCCTGACTAGCAATACAGGGTCATACTATTGATATTATGTTTGTGTTTTGGTTTTCATAACCATATTCATATAACGGTTTTTATTTGATTTTATACAACGTCATAAGACGTATTGTATGATGTTTTTACGACATTGGCTCGTATAATGATTTTTAAGGCAAATGCCTATATTATGATTTTCGATAAGGATTTGTATAAAATGACTTTGGCTATTTTATGGCCTATTAAAATGATTTGTACAAAATGATTTTCAGTAATAATTTTATACTGATATTATATTGATGGATTTTATTAAACTCTATGAATTCACTCGGCGTTATTGCTGACCTTTTCTTTTAACATGTTTTATCTCAGGTACTTGAAGGTAATTCTCGGGAAGACGACAAGAATTTATGGCCCGCACTTAAACAATATTTTCCATTCAAATATTTTGTAAAACTTTGTATGAAATAATATGACTTGGGACCTATGTAACATTGATATTTATGAATGGAAATGCTTTATAAATAAACGACGCGATTTTTATGCGTTGTCTATGATGTGAGTAATGTGCTATCCCGTAACACCAACTTGTCTTCCGCTGTATTGAGTTGTATAAATTTGGGGGTGTTACAAAAATTGTCATTACCTGATGAAAATTTTTGATTTTTATAAGAGGCCAATGGGGTTTTTGAAAGACAATATTTAGCAAAATTCCCAGTTTTACCACATCGATAGCAATCCACTCCCTCAGTGGATTGGTTACCAGCAAATCTAGTTCTTTTGCTATAACGTTTGGTATTTACCAACATGGCCCTTTCATGATATTCCCTGTTCAAATCCCTTATGTATTCAGCACTAGATCTTTCATCCACCTCATCATCTGAGGTTTCCTGAAAATCTTGAACAATTGCATTTGAGTAAAAAGCAGTTTTAATGGGGCCATGATCAATTTGGGTAGGTTTGGCTGAGGTGTCTGTTATTAAGGCCTTCTTGGACTCAGGATATCTTCTATTTATTAAATTATCTTCATAGATAAATCTCCCATAAATATCTGCAAGATCCTGAGCCTGTATGTGATTAGCATTTCTCAATCCTTGAGAAAAACCAAGCCATTTTTTAGGGAGACTGTTCACAAAACCAACATTGATTTCATGCTTGGATAGTTTCACCCCGTCATTCGTTATCTCATTGAGCAAGGTTTTATACCTGGTGTAAGTCTGAGGAAGTGTTTCAGATGGTTTGGCCCTGAAAGTGTTATATTCTAACTTCAGGTCCATAATTCTATTTTCCTTAGTGTCGGATGGTCCTTCGAAACTATGAACAAGATATGTCCAAGTCTCTTTGGCCGTCTCACACTCGATGACAGCCTCCATAATATCATCAGGAAGACAAGATATTATGATGCTTTTGAGACGTTGGTCTTGATTGACCACTCTCCTTTCATCGTCAGACCATTGGTTTTCAGGTTTGTCATCACCAACTGCTGTTTTTGGTTTGAATGGACCATTCTTAATACAAGTTATGTAATAATGTTCCATTCCCATCAAATAACATAACATTCTTTTCTTCCATTTGTTAAATCTTCCAACTTCTAACTTAGGAGCGTTAACAGAGTAACTCGCTCCTTTTTTGTTAACAAGATGGGGTACATTACTTTCAGCCATAATGGATCAAGGTTTTAAAAACTTTGAGACGGTGGTTAAAAGTTTTATAATCCTACCGCTCTGATACCACTTGTTGGTCCCTTGTAATTAGTACTATACTTAAGTATACTAAGTATAGTCCTGGCCCATGGTTAAGTAATGCAATAAACTTAATACAAGTAAGTAAATAACACAAAGGTTTTCAACGTTTAACTCTTAGCTTTATTAAAGAATTATACCCTATTGTATACGAAGCTACAATAGGGATTGAATAGACAATGTCTGGTTTTGTGATCTCCTCACTAACAAGCTATTCCAATCCTAACGATTGCTAAGCTTGACGATTCTATCAACAAGAGTTTAGAACTCAAGTGTGTGATCGTGTTTGGAGGAGAGAAAACTTGTTTGTGAATGTCTAAAGCATTAAGTGCACAAAACTATTTTTTCTCCTTTACAAGCATCCTATTTATATAAGGAAAGTTGGGTAGAAGACAATAATTGCCCATGTGCAATTCTTGTCTTATTGGTACAGTGTAGTATCTTGTCTTACCCTATTCTAAGTAGTAAGACGTAAGTCCTTTACACTTGCCAGTGCCCCATCTATCCCAAAAGGGTAAGTCATGCTAATTGTGTGATGTACTTCATCTTGTCACAGTTCAACTTATCCCGCCTTTTCTTCAGTCTTGGAGAATGCTTGTTTTCTTCAGGGAGATCGTATGGGGTTCAGTGAGTCTATTTCCACAACTCACTGAACCCATCACCTTCTTCTTCGTCATAGAAGACATTCATTGAGCTTCGCCTCTCTGAATGCTCGAGTCTTTCTTTTAGACTCAGTCTAGGAACTCGAAGGCAACTCACTGAGTGACTGTTCACTCAGTGACCTTATTATGTTCAAGGTTAATACTTCACTTAGGTTGATTGTTATTCAAATCCATTAGGGAGGTCATTAGGTACTGAATTGACCTAACAAATATTAGTTACGCTAAAAATCCTCACATTTAAGTCGCGGTTAGGAGGTGGTGGATTGTATAAGTTCTCAAAACGTTTGTCAGCAAAGAACACCGCCCCCTCGGGGTCAACATATTCTTCATCCTCATGACCGTGCATCTCATCGATTTCTTCATCATAGATGGGTTTGTCAAACCAAGGTTTTTCATTCCCCTCATTGAGGATTTTAGAAACTCTCTCGAAAAGATCACGATCAAGCACAAAACCATCATTCTTTTGTGGGGATCGTTGATAAGTTAGATCCTCACGAATGTGGTAAACGTCATTCTCAAATGAGGAGTGTTGATTAGGTAACTCCTCGAGAATGGGATTTTTGGTCACGTGAGTTGGTTCGTCATAAAAAATAAGACATTCTAACTCATCAAGTTCATCCTCGATTTTGCAAAAATCAACCTCACTCGTAGGTGGAATTGGAGGCTAAAGAGCTAGCTCTCGTACGATAATTTGCTCAATCTCGGGATCAAAGTCATAATCATCGTACTTCCCATGTAAAGAGGTCTTTTTGGGAGAATCCTCAAAAATGGCTTTTGGATTTTGAAACACGTGATCAATTTCAGCAAAATCGCCATCGTCATCATCAAAGAAAGAGTCGATGTGAGCACTCACAACCATGGTCTTACAAGTCGAATGACTATGCTTAGGTGACTTTTCAATGACGAGAGGATCGATGTCGATAAAACCTTTAGCCTCAACGGGTGTTGGGTTAGGAAATTGAGGTACTTCAATGGATTTAGAAGTTGATGCCTCAAAGACGTGGTCCTTCGAAGGTGGTGAAGACAAGTCCATATTACTCATTGTCGTGATGGCACTAACGTCACCCTTCGGAATTGGTTGTTCACTTGTTTCGCCGAATATATCCCAAAGTGATTTTTCATCCATAAATCTACGAATACCATTTTGAATTAAGTACATGTATTCTTTATCATTAAAATCGTCATCTTTAAAACCGTTCATTTTAATTCTTTCAGAACATGCATCTAATCTCATTTTTTCTAGCTAAAGTATGAGCTTTGATATTGTCAAATTTTGAAATATCGGGTTTTAAAACCTCGGTTTTATCATGATCATTTGAAATTTAGGATCTACTCGTGAAAAAGTTCATTTTCTCCTCCCCATATTTCATAGTGAGTTTCCCACCGTGAACGTCGATTACTGCTCGAGCCATCGATAAAAAGGGTCAACCTAAAATAATGGGACATTTAGGGTCACACTCGTAATCGGAAATGACGAAGTCCGTGGGAAAAACGAACTTTCCAATCCTAACATAGACATCCTTAGCAATCCCAATTGGTTCTAAGGGTGTACAATTTTCTAGCTTGATTGTCATGTTCGTGGAGGTAAGTCTAGGCAATTTCATCAATTTCCAAAGAGAATAAGGCATGAGATTGATGCTAGCACCTAAATCGACAAGGGCTAAACATCCCTCAATCTCGGAAAAATAAAAAGGTAGTAGAAATTGGCCCTGATCGTCTTCCTTTCTTGGCATATGCCTTTTAGGTTTTTTAAGAAGGATCGATGCACAAGTTTCTTCAAGGGTTACTTGGGTAAGGTCTATAAAGCTCTCTTTTTGAACCGTGGATAGAATTTGAGGTACACGAGGGTGTGCACTCTTTTCCTTGGTCACCACGTTCACCCCATCAACTTTAGAACATGAAGGTGTCTTAGAAGTCGAGGGTTGAGAAGAAGGAACAACTCTAAATCCATCAAGGTTTGGGGTTATCACACGACTTTTCTCACGGGACGAGGCGGCTTTAACATGTTCCTTCAGATTTGCAACGGTGTCACTAGGTAACGAACTCGATGACGCACCCGAGGCCTTGTTCATAATGGTCGAAAACATCTTTTTAATGTTGATTTTTCCTTGCTCGATCTTTGTATTTTGATTTTTCAAAGTGTTAGAAAAGTGGGTTTTCAAAGTACCAATTTGTCCCTCTAATCGTCTCATATTAGCCTCATTTGTTTTCATATATTCTTGAAAATCATTTGACGATCTATTTTGATTAGAATTAAAGTTCCCTTGGTTTTGATTGTTTCTTTGAAATTCCCTTGATTACCACTCGAAAAATTGTTTCCTTGATTAGCGTTGTTAAAAAATTCGAGTTTTGATTGTTATTGTTATCTCGATTTTGGAAACTTAAATTCTGACCTTGATTATAACCTTGATTTTGAAAATTTCCTTGTTGATTATTTCCTTGAAAATTGTTTCGGTTTTGGTTCGAAAATTTGTTGCCTTGGTTATAATTGCCTTGTGATGGACCCGCGTTGTTTTGATTTTGAAAATTGTTATTTAACGGGTTAACACTCGACGTTTGGCCATCCGTAGCCACACACTCGTAATAATTATGTGGTCCATCACACAACGTACACGAAGCCTCAACCGCTTTCACCGTAGCGGGAGCGTCTTTATTTTGCATTTCGATGAGAAAAGACGTAAACACATTCGTCAACTTATCGACTTTCGCATCAACCCTCTTAATGTCGCGTTTAGAATTACTAACATTGGCGACATTGGCAACACTCGATGTGTTACGGAGTTGGTAAACCTTGGATCTATTCTCGATAATCATTAATGCATCTTTCGGCATTTTACACAAAAAATTGCCACCGGCGGCGGAATTTAACGAATCTTGTTCTTGAAAACTAAGACCGTTATAAAATGCGTCGATTTGGTGCAACTCGGAAAATCTATGGTGAGGACATTGCCTAAGCAATTCCTTAAAACGATCCCATGCGTCTCTAAATGATTCATTCTTGTAGCCTCAAAATATTGAGTCAAACAAGAATGCTCGGTCATAGTTTATTATTGTAATATTTATTAGAACGTTGTAATAGATAGTTAAATAGTGTGGTTCACGGGCTTGGATTTAAGCTACTTAAAGCCCAAAAGACAAGCCCGGTCCAAACAATATAGCCCATTATGGTTACATGTAAGCCCGACTATATAAGGCCCTTCCTAGCATGTTAGGAAGGGTGGATTGTTCAATTGTATTTTTCACTCTTCTAAATCTAATATCACCTAGTTTCTCCATCTTCTCACTACTTTCTCTCTCTAGAAATTCATATCTTTTCATCTATATTCTATCATTAATCATCTAATAATATGGGACAACATTTGGTATCAATCGCCACGGGGTAGATTTGTGATTGGTTGTTGCTATTGTATTTGATTCGAATGATTTAATCCATAAATCATCTCGGATTCAATTTTTTTTTTGTGTTTTTCGTGTTTTTCGTGTTCTAAATCGTGTTACAAATCTTCTATATACTTGTGGTAGAAATTTGGTTGTTTTGGTGTGGTTAAAAACACGGATTTCGTGTCAAAAAATCTCAAGTTCTTGCCTAAAGTTACGAAATTTATTCTTCCATTGTGACAGAGTTTCCATCGGAAAGTAGAAGAAAGGGCAGTTTGATCGCAATAACCCTATGGTTTTACTTTGCGATCAGTTATTGCGATACCCCTTATTCCGACGTGGATTGCGATCGTACATTGCGATCGTGGATTGCGATGGAATTAAGGCAAAGTGAAACGTTACTCTATCAAAATTTCAATTGGCACATTGCGATAGACTTCATATTTCGACAGTGGACACAATGCGATAGTAAGGTTATTCCGATACAGGCATATTGTCATAGATGGGATATTGCGATAGAGTGAACATTCCGATAGAACATTGCGATAGAAGGGATATTGCGATAGAAGGAACATTGCGATAGAACAGACATTGCGATAGAGGGGACATTGCGATGGGTTGTATTGCGATGAGTGACATTGCGATGCTAAAGTTTGTTTGAGCAATTTTTAGACTTAGCCACTATCTAGACTAGTCTTGGAACATAGTTTACACGAAGATTAAAAAAAAGAGTTAAAATTTTTAGGTCAAGTAAAATCAAATTATTTCCCTACTAGTTTTTGGCTATTTCTAACTCAATTTCAAAATTTGGCGATACAAATTTTTTAAGCCTACCGTTTTGTCGGATTGAGGAATTTATTGTCGGACTGAGAAAAAATCGGAATTTTCGGAATTTCAACAACAACTCAATCACTATAACATCTACATAAGATCCATATTCACTTCATCATTTCTGAGAATATTGAGATGGATTCTACTGCAGAATATCGTGTGACGAACAACAACATAATGGTGGCGGGTAACAAAGAGAGACCACCAATGCTTGTGTCAGGTCGATATGATCAATGGCAATCCCGTTTTCTGCGTTATCTTGACACAAAACCTAACGGTGATGCTTTAAGGCAATGTATTTTGGAAGGACCCTATAAACTCTCAAGGATTCAAGTTCCTAGAGTACCAGCCACATACACTACTGAAGAACAACCAGCTTATGAACATAATGAAAAGAGGAACGACCTCACACCAGAGAACCGTGCTTAGTTTGATGCAGAAAAGGAAGCAATCTACTTAATTCTCAGTGGAATTGGAGATGATATTTATTCCACGGTTGATGCATGCCCTACTGCTCAAGAAATGTGGACGGCTATTGAAAGATTGCAACAAGGTGAATCACTTAACAAACAAGATGTGAAAACTAAGATGTTTTGGAACTTTGGCAAGTTTACATCAAAGGATGGGGAATCAATTGATTCTTATTAATCCTGATTCTACAAGATGATGAATGATATGACCCGAAACAACTTGCAAGTTTCCACCATGCAAGTCAATATCCAATTTCTACATCAACTTCAACCAGAGTGGACACGGTTTGTCACCTTGGTGAAACAACAACAAATGTTAGACGAAGTTTCATATCACAAGCTCTTTGACATTTTGAAACAATTTCAAAATGAGGCAAATGAACTTCGAGCTGAACGAGTTGCAAAGGTTTCCAATCCACTTGCTTTGGTGTCTACCACTCAACATTACCCAGATTATCACTCTCGTACTTCAAAGACCTACTCTACTCAATCATCACCACGATCATCCACTGTCTCCAAGTCACATGCTCCAACACGATCCCGTGGCAAAGAAGTTGCAAGAGCGCCATCACCCACACCTGAGCAATCATCTGAAGAAGACAATGATGAAGAAGTAGCACAAAAGGATAGGGAATTCAAGCAAAAAATGGATTTCATTATGAAGCAATACAAGAAAATCTACAAACCCACCAATAACAACCTTCGAACATCTTCAAACCCGAGGAACACCTATGCACAGAGTCCTTCAAGGTATGACACACGAAGACGTGCTGAGAGTCCTCCAAAGTATGATCGACAACCTAAGTATGATAATCAGAGGGTGGCTACTGTTGTTGGAAATAGGGAAACTGTTGGTACTCAAGTTGTGCAACAAAGTGGGATTCAGTGTTTTAACTACAGAGGTTTTGGGCATTTGGCTAGGGAATGCAGGCAGCCAAAGAGGGTTAAAGATTATGGTTATCATAAGGAAAAGATGCTGCTGTGCAAGAAACTGGAAGCTGGGATCAAGTTATCAGCCGAGGAAGGAGAAATGCTTGACGACACAGATGATGAACTCTCCAACCAAGAACATGAGGCACATTATTCGTACATGGCAAAGATTCACGAGGTCCTTAACGTCACTGAAGATGACAATGGTACTATCTTTGGTACCGAGCCAATTGATAAGGTACAACATGATGATGAATATAATGTGTTTGGTGATACACATGAGCATAGTGATCTCCCAACAACAATTACTGACACGTGTATGATGGAAACAGTTGATAGCAATACCACACCCGATTCATCAGACATGTGCAATAATGAGTTTGAGGATGATCAACATGTAAATGAGTATGATGACGAGGAGCGTGTCACGCTTGCTAATTTGATTGCTAGTTTACAAAAAGATGTCAATGAAAATAGAAAGAGTCAAAAGCAATTAGAGAAGGAAAACGAAGCGCTCACTCAAAACTTTGAAGAAAGCAAAGCCGCTCTTATAAAATCTAGTGAGACAATTGATAGTTATAGGGCTGAGCTGCTTCGAAAGACCAAAGATCTTGAGGGGTACAAAAGTCGTGTCATCAACGTTAAAAAGGACGATTTTGAAAATAAATACAACGAAGCTCTAGCTTTATTAACTAAATAAAAACGTCCATTTAATGTCTTATTAAGTGATGAACGTCAAAAAACGTACCTTGCCACAACAAAAGTTAATGAACTTGAACAAAGGCTTTCTATGAATACCACCGATTCTGCTAAAATTCTTGATGAAAAGAAACAAGAGGTTGAAACATTAAAACAAGATTTCAAAAATAAACAAAGCAAAGATACTGAAAAAGTAAAGGATCTCGAAGAACAAGTCGATTTTTTAAAAAAAAGTTGTTTATAAAACACATGACTCTATTCAAACCGTCAGAATGATAGCACCTCGGTCGTTTTTCAAGGGTCAGCCTAGTTTTGCAAGTCCAAAGTACCTCGAACAAGCTCAAGCTGCGAACCCTCATTTATATCTTGATGAGTCCGAATGGACCGATCATGATTGCCCTGTAGCTAACCTCGATAGTGAAGAGACGTCCCTTTGGGATGAGGAGAGTAGATCACCGGTCAATAAAGATTTTGTGAAACCATATAACTATGGTTATCTAAATAGTCTTTATGGTCTTTTCACTCCACAAAAACAGAAGTCTCGTGAGGAATTGTTTTTAGAATGCAAACAAAGAAGAATTCAATGGGAAAAAGCTTTTGCCACGGGAAAACTAATGTTTTTAAATATATTAACTATTTGCCTCTAGATGCTTCTAAAAGCAAAAGTAGAAAAACACTTGGTTTTCTTAAACACCACGTTGATAATGTTCAATCAATTGTTGAAAGCGATTGGGAAAAACGTCAAAAGGATAAGTGGAAAACCGAGATTCCTCACGACATAACTGTGCTTGTGAAAGAACTTTTAATACCAAATACGAAGATAATAAAAGAACATGTTCTTGAGTTTGAAAATTTGATTCGGTCTGAAATGTTTGATGATTTGAAATATGTTGAGTCTCTTGAAAAAGAAATTGATGAACTTCAAAATGACAAATCAGAATTTTCAAACAAATATGATCTACTCTTAGAAGAATGTCTCTCCAAAGATATTTTGTGTGTTACTCTTCAATCTTGTGCTGATATCGATGAATATTCTGATGTTGCATGCAAATATCTTGATAAAATCAAAGAATGTGAGCGTCTTGAACTTGAGCTTTCGAAACGTAAAGAAAATGTTGATAAAAAGGCTTTTGAGTTACTTCAACACAAAACTGATTTCCTTCAAAAACATTGTCATTCTCTTGAACTTGCTTTGCAAAAAGATGTTGGTAACTTGCAAGAAAAACTTTCCAAAACGTTTCGAGAAATGAATGAACAGAGTTTGTAAATTAAAGGGTTGAAAGCTCAGTTACAAGACAGGGAAATAGCGATAACAGATTGAAGAAACTCGTTGCTAAGATGGGTAGGAAAATTGTGGAACCTAGCGTTAAGAAACCTGTTGTAAGACAACTCAATGCGCAAAAAGTGACTAGACCCTCTGTCTTGGTAAAACCATCTATTTTCTCTAATTCTGCATTTGCAAAACCTACGTTTGCCCCCAAGACGGATGGGAAGGATAGGTTACCACAAAACACTCCCAGAACACATATTCGATCACAAAGCATTAAGAACTCAAATGTAGTTAAACCAGGGATGTATAGATTGGACACTAAACCCACACACAACAAATAAAGTCAATCACCTCAGACTTCTAGAAACACTAATAGACGTGTGTCTTTTACTACATGAGTAGTCCCCACTGATAGTGTTACCCGGCCTCAGCTTAAGAGCACTCGCATGAATGAAAAGGTTTGGCAAAACAAAAGTCAAGGGAAGATGAAGACAGTAGAAGACCACCATAGGATTTTCAATGTTTCTAAGAATAAAACGTCTGTAATCGCATGTAATGACAATTTGAATGATTCGACTTTGAATGCTTTGAATGTTAAGTTTGTTTGTGTGAAATGTGGAAAGTGTGCTAATGCTAATCATGCTATGTGTGTTTCGAATAATGTCAAAGGCGTAGATACTAGAACTAAAAAGCAAACTGCGATGCCTATTAGTGCTAGAAAACCCAAATGCAAAGTGAACCATTCTGGTGCACCCCCCCCCCCCCCCCCCCCTAAGAAAGGTATTGCATCAAACTCCACCACTAAGAACCCTAGAAGCAGAATTAGGGAATTATATGAGTCTGCTAGCAAGCCTTGGAAATGGTGGTTTTCTAATCAATGTCCTCCAGGATATAAATGGATGCCTAAGGTTAGGACATAAAATGTGACTACGTGCGTTAGTGTGCCTCTAAGTGATGAAACTAGGGAAACTAATGAATCGGAAATCACAACTAACATGGAATCCAATTTAGAAAATGCTCCATCGTGTTCTAATTCTTCTGCAGGTGATAAAAATAATTATCTTCACACTGGACTCCGGATGCACGAAGCACATGCCGGGAAATCTCAAGCTTCTAATTAACTTCGTGGAGAAGTTCCTGGGTACGGTCTGATTCGGAATGATCAATTTGCACCAATCCTAGGATATGAAGACTTGGTTCAGGGGAATATCACTATCAAAAGGGTTTACTACGTCGAAGGGATCAATCACAATCTTTTCTCGTTGGTCACATCTGTGATGCGGATTTAGAGGTTGCTTTTAGAAAGAAGACATGTTTTGTTCGTGATTATGCTGGGAATGACTTACTTACCGAAACACGGGGTACTGATCTCTACACTATTTCACTACAAGACTCGACATCTTCGACTCCAATCTGTTTCATGGCTAAAGCTTCAACGACTCAAGCTTGGTTATGGCATCAACGTTTATCTCATCTTAACTTTGATACCATCAACTTGATTTCCAAGAAAGATATTGTGCGAGGCCTCCTAGGCTTGAAATTCATCAAAGATCATCTTTGTTCTTCTTATGAGCTTTGTAAAGCTAAACGAAGTAGTTTCAAAACAAAGACCACACCAAGCTCTAAAGGACGGTTAGATCTTCTCTATATGGATCTGTGGAGTCCAATCCGTGTTCATAGTATCAATGGGAAGAAATATATTATGTTAATTGTCGATGATTACTCAAGGTACACATGGACTCATTTCTTGAGGTCCAAGGATGAAACACCCGAAGTTCTCATCAGCTTCCTTAAACTGATACAACGTGGTCTTCAAGCTCAAGTTAAAGTGGTTCGTACTGACAGAGGTACAAAATTTTTGAATTCAAATCTGAGAAACTATTTTGAAGCCGAAGGAATTGAACATGAAACATCTATTGCTCGAACACCCCAACAAAACGGCGTTGTTGAAAGACGAAACCGTACTTTAGTTGAGGCTGCTCGAACATTATTATCCGCTTCAAAACTTCCACTATACTTTTGGGCTGAAGCCGTGTCAACTGCATGCTACACACAAAACCGCTCCTTAATTATCCCACGACACAAAAAGACACCATATCACATAATTCATGATCGAAAACCTTCACTCAAACACCTTCATGTTTTTGGATGTACTTGTTACATAATACGAGATGGTGAAAATTTGGATAAGATGAAAGAGAAAGGTGATGCATGTATTCTTGTGGGATATGCAACTCAATCTAAGGGATATAGAGTATACAACAAGAGAACAAAATTGATAGTCGAGACTATTCACATCCGATTTGATGAATTACAAGAAATGGCACTTGAACAAAACATTTTAAGTCCCGATCCACAACGACAAACGACTTCCGTTCACAACCGCACGGAACTCGAAACTCAAGACCACAACAATGAACCGTCAAGTTCAATGCTGGTTCAAGGAAATGTTCCAAGAGCGGATATGACAGTAAACATGACAATTGAAGAGTTGGAAATGTTATATGGACCAATGTATGATGAATATTTCACGGGGGAGAAATATGTTGTATCGAAGTCTTTCGTTGTCACTCATGATAAGAATGATGATACCAATCATCGTCAACAAAAGGATACAACTTCATCTACTTCAACACCGGTTGCTGCAAAGTTACTTCCTCAGAATATCACTTCAACAATCGATCCTACAACATCCACAACTACTGTCATTGCTCCAGAGAACACAAATCAAGCAGACAGTGCATTATCAGACAAAGACGAATTTATCAACCCATTCGGTACACCGGTACACGAAACTGGAGAGTCTTCTACTCGCCATGTTGATCCGTCAAATATGCATACGTTCTACCAACGACATCCTTCAACACATCATTTGACCCGAGAACATCCTTTGGTTCAGAAATTGGAAACCCTTCACAGCCTGTTCGTACAAGACGACAACCAGACACCGTTGGAGATGTTTGTATGTTCGCACTCGCCGTGAGTACATCTGAACCGAAAAACATCAAAGAAGTCATGGCTGATCATGCTTGGATTGAATCGATGATGGATGAACTTCAACAATTTGAAAGACTTAAAGTCTGGGAACTTGTTGACAGACCATACGATGTAATACCATTAAATCTTCGATGGATTTGGAAAAACAAGATGGATGAAGATAACACGATCATCAAGAATAAATCTAGGCTAGTGGCTAAAGGGTATGGACAGAAAGAGGGTATTGAATTTGAAGAATCATTTGCACCAGTTGCTCGAATGGAAGCGGTCAGGATTTTTCTTGCTTATGTTGCACATAAGGGATTCATCGTTTATCAAATGGACGTAAAGACGACGTTTCTTAACGGTCCTTTGAAAGAAGAATTCTATGTCACACAGTCAGAAGGATTCGTCAATCCTCATTATCCTAACAAGGTGTATCGTCTCCACAAAGCACTTTATGGACTCAAGCAAGCTCCAAGGGCGTGGTACGACGAGCTCTCGAAATTCCTGGTCTCCAAAGGTTTCTTAAAAGGTTCCATTGATCTAACTTTGTTCACTTATAAATATGGGGATAACATTTTGCTTGTGTAGATTTATGTTGATGACATTATTTTCGGGTCTACAAACCCAAAACTTTCAAAATGGTTTGAAAAAGTAATGCACAACAAATTTGAAATGTCTATGATGGGCGAACTAAAATTCTTTCTAGGAATTCAAGTTCACCAATTCCCAAGTGGTATCTCTATAAACCAAGCTAAGTATTTTCAAGAGATAATCAAAAAGCATGGTATGACATCATGTGACCCAGTTGGGACACCATTATTGTTAGCCCTAAAATGTGAGCGCCATTTATGGAATTACATTAGTTTGATATAGCCACACACGCAGGGACTAGTTTGTTAAGTTAGAATAGTTCGTGTGTGACAAGGCTATATATACCCCTCCATACTTCCATGGAGGGGTGAGGCTTTTCATTCTTTGTGTATTTCACTTTCTCTCTCTAAATACACACACTACATTCAAGCTTTATCTTTCTCTCTCTAAAAATGTCTAAATACTTCTTTTATCCTCCCCGACCTCCGGATCACCTCTTGTTAGCTTGAATCTTTTATGTTTAACAATTATCAACCACATCCCTAGATACTGATTTGGAGGGAGATGCAATAGATCAAACGAGATATCATTTCATGATCGGCTCCCTCATGTACTTAACAATAAGCCGACCAGATATATCACATGCTACGTGTTATTGTGCACGATATCAAGCACGACCCACTAAAAAGCACCTCAAGGAGGTTAAACGGATCTTTCGGTACCTTAAGAATACCATTCACATGGGACTCTGGTATCCGAGGGAAACCGGTTTCTTTTAACGGCCTATTCAGATTCTGATCATGCAGGGTGTCTTGATACACGAAAAAGTACTTCTGGTGGTACATAATTTCTAGGTCAAGATAAGCTTGTGGGATGGTCTTCCAAGAAGCAGGATTTCACATCATTATCATCAGCCAAAGCGAAGTATGTGTCTCTATCTGCGTGTTGTGCTCAAGTTCTTTGGATGAGAACACAACTCATGGATTATGGCTTCCACTTTGATAAAGTACCTATGTACTGTGACTCAAAGTCCGCCATAGCCATCTCCTGCAATCCGGTACAACATTCCCACACGAAGCACATTGATGTCAGATATCACTTCATTAAGGAACAAGTTGAAAGGGGTATTGTTGAATTATACTTTGTTGGAAATGATTACCAAGTAGTTGACTTGTTTACAAAAGATCTTTCAAAAGAGAGGTTTGCGTATCTTGTTAGGCAAATTGGTATGAGATGTTTGACTCCAGCAGAACTGGAGATTCTGGCAAAGAAGCCTGCTTGATTCATCTATCAAACGTCTACCTATAAATATCTTTGAAAAAGCAAAATTCAAAAACATAAAACATATAAAAACAAAACACAAAACTAAAAATATTTTAAAATCAAAAAATATTCTTCTCGACATGTCTTTCAGTATCGATAATATGGACGTGCCTAGAAATGTCGCTCAAAAACGACACGGGTGTGTACATAAAGCTCGAATGAAAGTTGTAAATATTTTTCAAAACATGTCATTTCTATCTATTATAAAGGAAATTGTCTCTTTTGGACAATATGTCCTACAACGAGTAGAGCAATCTATCTTGGGTTGATCATGTCACAAAACATTCAACGTTTGGAGCTCTACACAATGGCTTGTAATCACTTCCAGATTGCAACCCAGATCTAAATTCACGGGGGAGTCTACGATTTCGTGCTCTTACGCTCAACAAAAGAAGGTAAATCTTCTTACACTTGAGTGGATTTGTCAAGACATTCAAAGTCTATGAACTCAAGTTTATGCTTTAGAAAAACCTTTTCGTCAAAAAGAATTGATTTTTCAAAAAGCGGTGAACACAATTTTTTCAAGAATTTCTCAATGATTATCCAATATCTTTCAAAAATTGTGTGTTCAACAACTCCTATCCTCAAAAGTTTAATGTGGATCATATCCTCGTAATGACAATTCCATTGGATAAATTTTTGAGGGGGAGCATTCCAAATTCATGCTAAGTTTGACAAATTTTTCTCCCGAAAAGTTTCAAGACTATTTTTCAAAAACATATTTTAATCAAATTTGGTATCTCTAATATCAAACGATTTTATATATTAGAGATAGGGGAGAAAATTTGATTAAAATGTGATCTAAAGACTCAAGCACTCATGGTTACGATCAAATACCCACAACATCTTTAATTCATGACGTTATTGGTGTCAAAAGGGTGGTTAGGTTTAAGTCCTATGATCCAACCAGAACCGGAGGGATCTACCCAGGGACAATCCAATAGATTATTAGAAGTCCTTAGAAAAGATGGAGTATGATGTGAACGTAGCTGAATGCCGACTAAGTACTGATGCTAACACTGGAACAATCACAACAAGGCGCTAGTAATGATGTCTTGGTAAGCATTGAAGGGGTTGAAGAATGAAAAAGAAATGTAAGGATAAAGGGTGTAAAGAAAGAAGCCCTTCATACAACTTAGGCAGAAACCGGGTCAACTCATCATGAAGACAAACTCATCATGGAACCAGTGATGTATGCACAACCCTTTCCTAGCTACTCATGCTTCTCTCAAAAGAAGTTTGTTTTATTGTCACGGAGATCAACATGACTTCTATTGACTTTCTCATTCCGAGATAGTTGATATTGAATAGGTGGCATCTGCTCCAGCCTCCGACCACTAAAAGTGCACAAATCGAGTCTAGAGCCCAGAGATCAAACAAATCTCGTTAGGACACACGGATGACGAACAAGAGAGTCCTACGCTATATCCTTGTGATATTTCTAGAACACTCAGAGTGATACTACTTAGTATTCATAATGATGAGTGGAAATCCTGCCAGTGTTAACATCAAACAGCACTGCGGTAGGTCATATGTAAGATTCTTTATGAATTGAACATGTGTAAAAATGAAAAGCAACAGTGGTTTGATTCTGAATTGATTCAAAATCGTTTCAGGTTTCTACGCAATATCTTTATGGTCTTGCCAGAACATTCAGAGTGATAATTATTAATATTCAAAGTGATGAATGGAAATCCTTCTAGCGTCAACATCAAACAGCGCTATGGTAGGTAACTTGCGAGATTCTTATGAATCAAGCTTGTGTCAACTGGAAAGCAACAATGGTAAGATTCTTAATGAATCAAACTTGTTTCAGGATTTTGAATTGACGACTTTAATCAAGCGGATATTTATCCAACTGATTCACTCTTTACGTTCGCAGTCTTGCTTTAAGACGGTCGAGTAAAGAGAACGGCTAGTACATCCGCGAAACCCTATCAAGGAGATTCTTAATTGAATCTACCTAATCACAGGTACGGTATTTAATATCATATAACCGTCTTCACCGACCGGAGGTAAAACGCTACCGATTTAGGAAGAATGTCAAAGCCATTCAGTCCGTGTCTATGTTTTGTCTCAAGAAGGTGGCGTCACGGTGTACTCAGCAAAGTCAAAGATTCAAAACCACATACTCATGCCTGAAGACATATTCAACAATTAATAGTGTGAGCATGTGGATGAAGACACAAGATCGCAAGATGGCAAAGACTAGTCAAGGATGATTTGAAGATCTCAAGATTTAAAGACAAAGTCGAAAGACAACGACTAAGGCTCAAAGATCACAGCATGAAGGAACAACACTACTATTACACGTTCAAGACTCATTTATGACGAGATTCATAATCTCCATTGATCTCCAAACATCGAAGGGGAATGACCTTACATTGGGGGAGATTGTTAGCCTCAAAATATTGAGTCAAACAAGAATGCTCGGTCATAGTTTATTATTGTAATATTTATTAGAACGTTGTAATAGATAGTTAAATAGTCGTGGTTCACGAGCTTAGATTTAAGCTACTTAATGCCCAAAAGACAAGCCCGGTCCAAACAATATAGCCCATTATGGTTACATGTAAGCCCGGCTATATAAGGCCCTTCCTAGCATGTTAGGAAGGGTGGATTGTTCAATTGTATTTTTCACTCTTCTAAATCTAATATCACCTAGTTTCTCCATCTTCTCTCTACTTTCTCACTACTTTCTCTCTCTAGAAATTTACATCTTTTCATCTATATTCTATCATTAATCATCTAATAATATGGACAACACATTCGGTATTTTCTAAAATCTCGTAATCTCGTTTTTGAAAAACGTCGTCTTAGACGGTGGGAAAAAATGATTAACGAACTTGGAAACTAGATCCTTCCACGTAATTATGGAATTAGGTGGCTCTTTCTCGTACCAATCCTTGGCGGCACCATCGAGCGAGTACGGAAAAAGCATAAGCTTGACGACATCGGTGTTGACGTTCTTAAACTTGCTCGTGGCTAAAAGATGATCAAAATTTTGAATGTGATCGTGAGGATTATCCGCCTCACGACCTTGAAACTTCGTAGCTTGAATCAACGAAAGCATTCTGCTCTTAATCTCAAAATTCTCCGCTTCAATAGCACGAATTACGATCGCGTCTCCATAACCCTTGGTGGGCGCTTGGAGCAATTCCATCATCGAACGATTGTCGGCCATCTCGTCTACGGTCTCTTTCAACAACGATATTAGGAACGTCGATTTCTAATTCTCGTCTACGTTGTCGATTCCTTCTATTTCGATTGCGTCAATTCAAAGTGTCGCTAGAATTAGAATAATCCTTCCATCGAGGGCGCATGCACTAACGTAGAGAATGGGGGTAGCAAAGAAGATTCTTTTTGGGGTTTTTTTTATTTTCCAAATTTTTTTTATTTTTTACTGTTTTTTAATTTTTTTGGATTTTTAGTGTATTACGTAGACTCAGATATACAAATCTCTCCTCGAATCAATTTATCGATCAAAGGAGCCTCAAGGAATAAAAACGATCACGTGGAGTGAACGCCTTCGATGACTTTAGAACGTTGGTGGAACACCAAAACGTTCAAGAGGGTTTAATATTGAAAAACAAGCAAATACATATACGTAGATAATACTTTGGTTGGCAAACCCTTGATTATCCCTCTTTCTCAAAACATGCACAAGCAAGCGGGGGAAACGAGGCAGCGCTAAACACTTAAGAGCCTTTTTCCCTTAGGTCGTGAAATACAACCGCCTTATACCCACCTTATAGTTTGTGTTAATCAAAATTAAGCCTCACGAAAGTGTTTATCTATTTTGCCTTTTGATTTTTGCTTTGGATTCATATACAATAATTGAGTGATGAAATCCCAATTAAGGTTGTGTTTTCACGCTTTTGGAGATATTGTAAATTTATTGTGATACGTTTACAATATATTAATAATAATCACAAGAAAAACGAAAAAGATTATATCTACAATATAGTAAAAAGATTGTTTATGTTTAATTTAGGAAAACTAAACACGATTTATTTGGATATTATAATATAATAGAGAAAATTAACAAAAATGAGTATGTACGATATTTACGCTTTCCAAAAATTGAAAAGCAAAGACGCACTACTCACACAAACACGATAAGTATAATGGCACTACAAACACCTCCCCGGAAGCGGCGCCAAAAATGATGTATGTATAATCGTACACGTTTTAGGAAAAACGCGTATTTGGCAAGTATTAAGTTATATGATTTAGGAAACCATAAAACCGATAAATGCGAGTTCGTTCTCGGCAGAGGTGTATGTGAATTAGATGCCAATATAATAAAATCAAGTTTGGATTAGTGTCGTTTTTAGTTTTGAGAAGAGAAAATTAAAGACGAGTTACACTACGATTACACTACGACGTAAAACGTAAAAACATGAACGGAAATACGTAAAACGCGACGAAATTAAAAATTTAATCTAAAAATTAATTAAAAATTAAAACTAAGTCTAAAATAATATAAATAAGAATAAAAATTCAATAAATAAATTCTAAAACCTTTTATTAATTAAATATTCAATTTTAAATGCTAATTAAAGCCGTAAAATTAAATATAATTAACAAAAAGCACAAAATATTATTTAATCAAACTAATATCTTAATTATATTAATTAGACACTAAAAGTATTTTTCCTAATTTTTTTAAAACTATTTTTCTATTTTTTTAAATGCTAAAAACACTTTTTAAACTAAAATAATGATAAAAAAAATAATGATAAAAATAAATTTACTTTTTCAAAAATCCTATTTTACTTATCTAAACATAAGAAAAATGAAAAAGTTTGAAAAAAAATTTACTTTTAAGTCTAATAGGACAAAATAGTTTAATTAGAATCCTATTTAAACTTAAATTAATTCTAAAAATTAATAAAATAAAGTGAATGATATGAGTGTTTTTACTCATATCATTAGTAGCTTAAAACAATGAAATAATGCATTAAATATATCAAATATGCCTTGGATATGTTGTTTTCTTGTTTGAATGTGTGTAGGTACCAAGTTCACGAAAACCGACGAAAACCGACACGAGATTGATGAAAAAGATCGAGGAAGCCAAAATCGAGCTCGACATGAGTGGATTTAATAATTATGCAAGTTTGACGACAAGTGGGCCCCACAATTGGGTAAATGGGCCCAAAAGCCCATTTGAGGAAGTTTACTTTTCACATTTATGGAATAAAGCCCAAATCAAAGCTTTGTGCAATAATTGGGTCCAAATGCATTTAAGGACCAAATATTGGAAAGTTTAAAAGACGAATGGAGTTTTCTTTTGGGCTTCAAGCCCAAAGTGTCTTCACAAGTAAAGTAAATAAGGGGCGTTTTTTATTTTTTTTCAAAAGCCCAAGCCAAAATTGAACAACAAAAAGTTATTCAGTCAAATGTGTCTTCACACTCCCAACTCATATACACGTTTTTTCTCCCACTTACCAAAATTCAATAAATAGATGATTTATTATCACACGTTTGTAACCTACCTCATTTCATCTCACCACACAATAAAATAACCCTTCGTTACTTCCTATGTAAACTCTCTTCATCTTTTTACCCATAAACCTGCAAACTCACTTTTCCCATTCCAAACCCTAGTAAATTAATTTTACAAATAAATTGGGGCTTTGTGATGCATTCCACTCGTGTGATTCACACGAGTTGGAAATTAAATCCCCTTAATTTCGAAAGGTTGGAGTGGAAGAGTAATGAAACGTGGCAGCTTATTACTGGCAGTGATACATCATCCCCATCAAAGAGCCAATCATTACCTGCCAAGTCATCACCAAAGAAGCACAAAGCAGTCCACCGTGGCGATCCGAGTGAACAAGGGCGTGTTTTAGCCGTATGATCAAAACAGAAAAGAAAGAGAAAGAAAAAATAAAGATCTAAGGGCTATTATTGAAGAGGTATATTCCTTTGAAGATCCGATATTCTTCCCCTCAACAGCCTGGGATGGCTATAAAAACCCACCTCATTATTGTAATATTGATCCCTTTCTTTACTTAGATCGTTATAATGAAAATTTGTAGGTAGGAATTGTAATTTTTCACTTTTATTAATACTGTATTGTTGATTTGATTCAATGAAATTAATTTTCAGTTTTATAAATTCATTGTCCACGTTTTATTTTACTTAACTGCTATAAATTTTCTTGCATTTTCTACTCTTGCAAATTTGATATAATAACTGTTGATTGTTTGGTTAAGCTTAAGTTATAGCTTAATTGAATGATTTGAGTGAGATTGGGAATTAAGTTTAACCACTGTTAAACTTAGAATTAATGTTTGGATTGAGATTAGCTATTGATTCGTGGAGTTTGGATCAGCTTATTATATAAGCTGATTTTGTTTATCGATAAAATCTGGTCCGAGTAATGTTGTCGTTTATTGGTGATTCGGTGTTTTATGGTGGTCTCGATCTAGTGAGTTAGACGGCTCAGCGCCGCTTCTACATCTCAACGGATTCGTCATCAAATGGTCAAGCTCATTTCATACTTTTATGAATATTTAGGATTAATTGATTTTTGTTTTATGAATCTGCTTAATGGTTTTAGACTGCTGTGATTTTATATAAATGTTATGACCTGTTAGTTTAATTAGGTAAGAATGTTCTTGAAGTGACTTTAAAGTTACTGTAATTGATTGCTATTTAATGTTTATCTGTGAGATGAGTAAATCTTGACTGAATTCTTGGAATAATTTGTGTGGATTTACTCGAACTGTTATTTGAATTGAAATGTTATTCATCTGAGTTAGGAAACTTGTTTGGTTAATTAAGTTCACACTTCTGTTAAGCCGAGTCGTTGATAGGTCTGATTGACTGCATAGGACTGTTGCTTATCTGTTTTTTTTTTGATGTTGATTTTCGCTTTACTAATGCTTGTTGATGCGTTTTATGTGTTATAGTACAGTAATTCGTTTGTCACTAAATTTCTATTTTTATCCCGTCGATTGCCGCATAATTTAGTAAAGCAGAGCCGACTTGATTTATAACTGTTTTGATTGGTTTGCTGAATTTATATAGTAGTAGAAATCGTGCCGTAAGTGTTGCCTTATTTCTGACTTTCTCTTTGCTGCTAAGTTTAGTCGCTGAATAATTTAGTGTTTCTGTTTTGTTATTGCTGGAATTTAGTTGTCTTGTTAATTTTTCGCTGTAGTCCTATGATTTGCTATTGTTTGAGTGTATATGCTATGTCCAGTTAGAGCGTTGAGTCATTTTCTGATTTTGGAATCGATGCATAGCTTGAGTTAATATGAGTGTTATTCTGAGATTTCTTTTTAATCTGTCGAGTTTTTTTTATCTGATTTGATGATTTAGTTTTGATGACTGAAATTATCTGCTGAGTTTGTTTACCTGCTGATATTACTGGGTTTGGACGTTAAGTTTTGAGGTTTGGAATTTGACATATATAATTGAGGTTTTGAATCTGCTAAGACGTATTTTAGTAGAGTATAATAGCATATTTTTGGTTTATTTTAGCTACTGTAATGTTCACTCTGAACTATTGTTTACTTATGAATTTTCTTTACTGTTGATTATTGCTAAATTGAGTTACTGTAAGTCTGTAACTATGTAAAAAATAATAATATCAAAAACGTGCCACCAGTAGGTCTCGAACTCGAGACCTGCCCTTCATAGGCCTTACGCACTAACCAACTGAGCTGAGAGCTTTCTTGTGTTTTTCTTTCTGTTAATTAATTAATGTAGTAAGAATTTATTTGGCAGATTTTGTTTAAGTAACATTTAATTTACTTTAAATCCGTTTTTTAATAAACTTTTAATTAATGTTTTGTTTTTAAAAAAGTATATTTTAGTTTAAAAATAATAAAATAAAATATATAAAATATATAAAAAGTAAAGAATGTTTTTATTAAAAGTAGATTTAAATAAAAAAAATAGTTTTTTTTTAGATTTGTTTAAAGTTATTTTTAATAAAGTTTAATTAGTTTAAAAAGTTTATTTAGATTTTTAAATAGATTAAAAGTTTTATTAAATAGTTTTATTTTAAAATTATTAAGTGTTTGTAGATTTTTAAAATAGGCGGGTTTACGATTCATGCACTTTAGGTTTAGTTTAAATAGTTTTAAATTGGTAGAATTTAATTATAGTTTAAAAACCGAAAAACAATTTAAATCAATTGTCCAAAACGAAACAAAACGTCTCAAATTCATAAGATCTTCGTGTACAACGAACTTGAGTCACCAACGTGTTTAATTGAATTCGTCATTGGTATTATTAGTCTATTACTTTTTTCTAAAGGTAATTTTCTAATTTACCCTATAACGTATCTAATTATCACTATACTATCCACGGCACATCAAAAATTTTGGCGCCGTTGCCGGGGATCTTGTGTACGATTCGTCTTTGTGGAGATTTGTTGATCGTGGATTTGAAGACCCTTTCCATCCTCGGGAAGTTTTGTTATTTTCTTATTATATAGTATGTATCGTTTTTATGAAAAATACCAAAAATAATCTTCTTAATCCTCTATCATGTTTAATTCTTTTTCTCCTCACCCTCTAAATTTTAATTCTTCCTTCGTCAATTGTGAAGGGTGTGGAGAACCGTTAAATGGTTTTTCACCATGTCGGTGGTGCACGTGTGAGCGTTGTGGAAATGACTTACGAAACGATATACGTGTTGGATTTTGTCCTTATTGTAATGAGATTACTTCATGTGGAAATCCGAATTTTTCGAATAATTCTCTCGATTTTAATCCACCTCCACACCCTACATACGAGACACCCTCGAGTGAGTTTTGTGGAAACGATTCTCATTTTGGTGATGATTGTTCGCATCGATTCTCGCTTAATTACGAGCAAGAACCGAGCTACAATCAAAACTTTAATGATAATTGTTATCCACAAGATTTACCGAGTTTATCACAACAATATCTTTGTTGTGAGTATTGTGGAGGTCCTCACGAGAGTTATTGTTGTCAACTGAGAGATCAAAATTTTTATGAGCCTAATCCTTGCTATAATTCGATTCCTTTCGGTTTTGACCAATCTCCACAATATTCTTTCGATATTGAACGATTTGAAACAATGAACCAAAGAAATGTCGAAATTGTTGAAAAAAGTATTGAAGATTTGTTGCTTGAAAAGAGACAAATTAATCAAGAGATTAATGACATTACAAATGAATTAGGAAGTCGACGATTTCATGGAGAAATAATTGATGAGGGATTTAGACGAGATTGTGAACTTAAGATTCGACAACTTTCGCAAGATTATAATGGTTTAAGCATTGAGACTCGAAAGAAAGAAAAAATTCAAGAGGAAGAAAGATATCTTGCTAATCGTGAACTCGAGCGTTCTCTTCTTTTGGATGATGACGAGGATAGTTCTATTTCTTTGAGAGATCTTATTGCTCTTCATCCTTCGTCTAGTGCTATCGTGTGTCCTATTCGTATCTTGCCGGCTATTGAGCCCGAGGATTCTCCCATCCTAGATGATGAGGAAATCTCTCATGACGTCACCACTCCTATTCATGATTCTTCCATCGTGGAATTCGAAAATTCTCTAAGCAAGGGGGACGAGCATATTAGCACTATTCTTGTCCAAAACCCAAGAGAGTTTGACGATATTTCTAATGAGATGTGTGATTTGCCACATTGTGATGACTCGACTTCTTCTATTCACTTTGAGATTTTATCCAAATCTAATTCTAAAAATTGTGATGGAAATGAAGATTTCGAGGATGATTCTACTTCTAGTGAATTTTCTAATGAGGATTTCTCCGATGAACTTTCTTACAAAGATGATATTCACGACTCGGATTTTGAGGGGTTCACCGATGAACCTACTCTTCTTCACCCATTTCCACCGGGAAATGAGGATGATAGTGATCCGTTTTATGAGAGGTTCACTTTTGAACTTGCTCCTTTAGACCCATTTCCACCGGGAAATGAGGTTGATTTGACTATTCCGATCCTTGAGAAGTTCTCCGATGAACTTACTCATTTAGATGTGGAAGACGTGGTTCTTCGTGAGAAATTATCCAACGTCTATCTTCTCATTTCTAGGATCGAGGCTTTGAATTACAAGCCTATTAGAAAGTCTTTCTCTCTATCTCCTATTCCCGTTGAGGATAGTGATCCGCTTATGGAGCAGATTGATACTTTTCTTGCTTCTCATGATTCGATACCACCGGGTGTTGATGATATCGACCCGGAGGGGGACACTCTCTTTTTAGAGAATTTACTTGATGATGATTTTGTCCCTAGTCCTCCTCCCACCCACTTTGACCTTAATGTGCGGGTTTTTCATGTGTCTCATATTGAGTACCATGATCCGATTGATCACATTTCTAAGGGTGAAATGGTCGTTAAAGCAAAGAATGTTGATTCCACTATGGATGAGACTTTTATACTACCATTACCATGTGCTTCATATGATATTGGATTAGCATGGGGGGACGACACCGTGTTATTCTTTCCTTTCTCTACCGAGGACGAGGTATTTGATCCCGTAATCGTATATTTTGGGAAATCTCGGCCTTTCACCGATGCAATAATTGAAAGATTTTTCTATCATCTTGGTGCGAGTTTATCTCGGGGAGCATGCTTTATCCATACCATTATTTGTGACTTCCATCTCTTTTTAGAGATTTGTGTTGGAGTTTTATCCTTTCGTTTGTCATCGGACAACGAGGATGAAATCTTTGACCCCGGCATCGTGCTTCATGTTGGTTTCTATTCCAATATGCCGGTTTTCACCACTTTCCCTAAGGACCAATGAATGCGGGGATCGAGTCGAGCTCATGACTCGGTGAACAAAAACGAGGTGCCTTGTGGGGGAGTCCCATACATTCTATCTTCTTTCTATTTTCTAACACTTAATAAGGCTTGATCTTTCAAGCTCGTGCTCATGATTTGTTGTGTTGTGATCTTAGGTATGACCCTAATATTTGAAGACTCTCGTGTTCGGTTTTTGCCGGTCCACTTGATCTTCCATTCTTTGAATGCCAAAAAGGGGCACACTTTCTTACCCTTGATTTTTATCGACTAACGTTTTTCTTGTGGCATAATTAATAAACGGCTTATAGATTTGCGTGCTCTTTCCATGCTAGGAGTTTCCATTAGACTCTTCGTGTTTTAGCAAGGGGGTGTTACTCTTGAGCTAAGAAACATTGAGGACAATGTTTGGTTTTAGCATGGGGGAGTCAATCGATATAATCGCTTGCAATTGCTTTTGTCGTGTCCAAACGTATTGTTTTTCTCATTTTTCAATAAAATTTTAAATTTTTTGTGTAATTTTTAAGTTTTAATAAATAAAATAAGTGTTTTTGACACAAATGTAAGCTTTCAATAAGAATAGTTTTTGACTCGACTCGGTTTTTAACCTTATCTTTTCCTTAACGTATTTGAATTAAGTTTTGCTAGGCTATTATATAGGGAGCTTTAAAACGCGAAAGTCTTAATTCATACGAGTTAAGAACAAGAACTTTTCGCAAGCTCCTATAATTGATCCTAGAAAGTCGTTTATCAAGGGAACTTTAAAACACAAATTCTAAAACTTGCAAAAGTATAAGAAGTTGCAAGATCCTATAGATGACTTGAAAACCCAAGACTTTGATTTAATAGGCTAAGTATCCATCAATATGGAGAACAAGAGATGATAGAGCCAATTATAAGTTTGGTATTCTTTTAGGAATTTATGTGAGTTAATTATGAGCCTATTCTCCCATCACTTGTTAATAAATTTTAATTGCAATAAATAATGTTGAACGATTTGAAAAGTTACTTAGCTTCTAGCCCAAGATAGTTTAAAAGTCGCTCGGTATGGATTAGAGTTCATAGCCAAGGCATAACTTATTGAAGCGGGATGCGAAGATTGGCGAGTCCAAAAAGGTCCTAACAAGACATGAGGGCTATGTTTTATTGCTAAAGATCTCAAGTGATGTGAAGACTCATTTATCAAAAATCAATATGAAGGATCGAGACACACGACGAAAAGCAAAATACTCCCCAAAAGTCATGGAGAAGTCTATCCAAAAAGACCAAAATAAGGTATGAGGATAAATGAAGCCAAGTCCAAAAAGGAGGGGGATCGTTGTTAATCAAAATCCCAAATAAAGATTGGAGAAAAATGAAGAAGTCGTGGTCCAAGTATGAATCTCTCAAAACTTCAAGTGAAGAAATATTATGAAGAGAAGACCATTATTTCATGAACGTCTCTCAAGGTTTGAAGTATAAAGTCGCTGCCAAATATCGGTCCGAGAAAGGTCTCAAATCGCGAAGCAAGTTATGCCAAGATATGAACTTTATGAAATCCCGAGAAGCAGTTTTAAAAGATTTTGTCCTTTAGCTAACTATGGATTAAATCGTTCACTTTATTTTCGGCTTAATAAATTATCGAAATAAGTCAACAATGCATCCTCGTGATCATTCAAGACAACAATAAAATATAAGAGAAACAATTAGGAATAAGGGAGTCTAAGTGATTAATTGGCGCACATGAGTTCGTGTTAGTCTACCAACTTATAATAACAATGATCTTGTTTTTGCACTTGGCATGGAAAAGTGAAAAGTCGAGGACGATGAATCTATTTGAGTTTTATGATCCTTAAAGTTATTTTATGTCTTTGCATAATAAAATGTCAAAAGTTGAATAATGATGTAGCTATAGTTTTATTTTATCATTGCGTGAGGACACGGCAATTGCTTAGCATGGGGGAATTTGATATGAGTGTTTTTACTCATATCATTAGTAGCTTAAAACAATGAAATAATGCATTAAATATATCAAATATGCCTTGGATATGTGGTTTTCTTGTTTGAATGTGTGTAGGTACCAAGTTCACGAAAACCGACGAAAACCGACACGAGATTGATGAAAAAGATTGAGGAAGCCAAAATCAAGCTCGATATGAGTGGATTTAATAATTATGCAAGTTTGACGACAAGTGGGCCCCACAATTGGGTAAATGGGCCCAAAAGCCCATTTGAGGAAGTTTACTTTTCAAATTTATGGAATAAAGCCCAAATCAAAGCTTTGTGCAATAATTGGGTCCAAATGCATTTAAAGACCAAATATTGGAAAGTTTAAAAGACGAATGGAGTTTTCTTTTGGGCTTCAAGCCCAAAGTGTCTTCACAAGTAAAGTAAATAAGGGGCGTTTTTTATTTCTTTTCAAAAGCCCAAGCCAAAATTGAACAACAAAAAGTTATTCAGTCAAATGTGTCTTCACACTCCCAACTCATATACACGTTTTTTCTCCCACTTACCAAAATTCAATAAATAGATGATTTATTATCACACGTTTGTAACCTACCTCATTTCATCTCACCACACAATAAAATAACCCTTCGTTACTTCCTATGTCAACTCTCTTCATCTTTTTACCCATAAACCTGCAAACTCACTTTTCCCATTCCAAACCATAGTAAATTAATTTCACAAATAAATTGGGGCTTTGTGATGCATTCCACTCGTGTGATTCACACGAGTTGGAAATTAAATCCCCTTAATTTCGGAAGGTTGGAGTGGAAGAGTAATGAAACGTGGCAGCTTATTACTGGCAGTGATACATCATCCCCGTCAAAGAGCCAATCATTACCTGCCAAGTCATCACCAAAGAAGCACAAAGTAGTCCACCGTGGCGATCTGAGTGAACAAGGGCGTGTTTTAGCCGTATGATCAAAACAGAAAAGAAAGAGAAAGAAAAAATGAAGATCTAAGGGCTATTATTGAAGAGGTATATTCCTTTGAAGATCCGATATTCTTCCCCTCAACAGCCTGGGATGGCTATAAAAACCCACCTCATTATTGTAATATTGATCCCTTTCTTTACTTAGATCGTTATAATGAAAATTTGTAGGTAGGAATTGTCATTTTTCACTTTTATTAATAATGTATTGTTGATTTGATTCAATGAAATTAATTTTCAGTTTTATAAATTCATTGTCCACGTTTTATTTTACTTAACTGCTATAAATTTTCTTGCATTTTCTACTCTTGCAAATTTGATATAATAACTGTTGATTGTTTGGTTAAGCTTAAGTTATAGCTTAATTGAATGATTTGAGTGAGATTGGGAATTAAGTTTAACCACTGTTAAACTTAGAATTAATGTTTGGATTGAGATTAGCTATTGATTCGTTGAGTTTGGATCGGCTTATTATATAAGCTGATTTTGTTTGTCGATAAAAGCTGGTCCGAGTAATGTTGTCGTTTATTGGTGATTCGGTGTTTTATGGTGGTCTCGATCTAGTGAGTTAGACGGCTCAGTGCCGCTTCTACATCTCAACGGATTCGTCATCAGATGGTCAAGCTCATTTCATACTTTTATGAATACTTAGGATTAATTGATTTTTGTTTTATGAATCTGCTTAATGGTTTTAGACTACTGTGATTTTATATAAATGTTATGACCTGTTAGTTTAATTAGGTAAGAATGTTCTTGAAGTGACTTTAAAGTTACTGTAATTGATTGCTGTTTAATGTTTATCTGTGAGATGAGTAAATCTTGACTGAATTCTTGGAATAATTTGAGTGGATTTACTCGAACTGTTATTTGAATTGAAATGTTATTCATCTGAGTTAGGAAACTTGTTTGGTTAATTAAGTTCACTCTTCTGTTAAGCCGAGTCGTTGATAGGTCTGATTGACTGCATAGGACTGTTGCTTATCTGTTTTTTTGTTTGATGTTGATTTTCGCTTTACTAATGCTTGTTGATGCGTTTTATGTGTTATAGTACAGTAATTCGTTTGTCACTAAAGATCTGTTTTTATCCCGTCGATTGCCGCATAATTTAGTAAAGCAGAGCCGACTTGATTTATAATTGTTTTGATTGGTTTGCTGAATTTATATAGTAGTAGAAATCGTGTCGTAAGTGTTGCCTTATTTCTGACTTTCTCTTTGCTGCTAAGTTTAGTCGCTGAATAATTTAGTGTTTCTGTTTTGTTATTGCTGGAATTTAGTTGTCTTGTTAATTTTTCACTGTAGTCCTATGATTTGCTATTGTTTGAGTGTATATGCTATGTCCAGTTAGAGCGTTGAGTCATTTTCTGATTTTGGAATCGATGCATAGCTTGAGTTAATATGAGTGTTATTCTGAGATTTCTTTTTAATCTGTCGAGTTTTTTTATCTGATTTGATGATTTAGTTTTGATGACTGAAATTATCTGCTGAGTTTGTTTACCTGCTGATATTACTGGGTTTGGACGTTAAGTTTTGAGGTTTGGAATTTGACATATATAATTGAGGTTTTGAATCTGCTAAGACGTATTTTAGTAGAGTATAATAGCATATTTTTGGTTTATTTTAGCTACTGTAATGTTCACTCTGAACTATTGTTTACTTATGAATTTTCTTTACTGTTGATTATTGCTAAATTGAGTTACTGTAAGTCTGTAACTATGTAAAAAATAATAATATCAAAAACGTGCCACCAGCAGGTCTCGAACTCGAGACCTGCCCTTCATAGGCCTTACGCACTAACCAACTGAGCTGAGAGCTTTCTTGTGTTTTTCTTTCTGTTAATTAATTAATGTAGTAAGAATTTATTTGGCAGATTTTGTTTAAGTAACATTTAATTTACTTTAAATCCGTTTTTTAATAAACTTTTAATTAATGTTTTGTTTTTAAAAAAGTATATTTTAGTTTAAAAATAATAAAATAAAATATATAAAATATATAAAAAGTAAAGAATGTTTTTATTAAAAGTAGATTTAAATAAAAAAAATAGTTTTTTTTAGATTTGTTTAAAGTTATTTTTAATAAAGTTTAATTAGTTTAAAAAGTTTATTTAGATTTTTAAATAGATTAAAAGTTTTATTAAATAGTTTTATTTTAAAATTATTAAGTGTTTGTAGATTTTTAAAATAGGCGGGTTTACGATTCATGCACTTTAGGTTTAGTTTAAATAGTTTTAAATTGGTAGAATTTAATTATAGTTTAAAAACCGAAAAACAATTCAAATCAATTGTCCAAAACGAAACAAAACGTCTCAAATTCATAAGATCTTCGTGTACAACGAACTTGAGTCACCAACGTGTTTAATTGAATTCGTCATTGGTATTATTAGTCTATTACTTTTTCCTAAAGGTAATTTTCTAATTTACCCTATAACGTATCTAATTATCACTATACTATCCACGACACATCAATGAAAAATGAATTTTTCTTTCTTGAAATCTTAAACTAAATTACTTAAACTAGGAAAAATGGAAAAACAGAAAAATACTACTTTTGACACTAAAAGACAAAAACAATAGTAATTAAACTAATAAAATCTTAAATTAATTCTAGAAATAACAAATAATCAGAAAAATAAAAATAAACTTTTTGAAAAATCTTAAAATAATCTAACAAACAAAAGAAAATTAGAATGAATGAAAAATATTGGAAAACACCCACTAGAGACAAAAAAATCTGAAAAGTGAAAGGGACAAGTCTGGGAGATTGTCTCTTTCCTTAGCAGTGGGAAACTTGGTACAATTAGTGGGAACCTTGTTCCCACTGTTTGGTCACAGATACAATAATGAGACGATTTTCATTTGTTTACTTAATGTTTTTGGAAAGCAAAGGCACCCCCACACTCATGGAAGTGTGGGGAGTTAAGAGAGAGCAAAAAGCAAGCAGTTCCAAGCACAAAAGAGCACACAAATCAAAGAAATCACTTAATGATATACCAATAGGTCTGTGGGTATTTTTTGCTGATCTAGTTGCCACTTAAGTGAAACTCAAAGCTCAATATCTACCAAGCAAACAATCCAAACCATAAATAACCTACTAACAAACCTATATTACCACTTATACTAACTGCTAACCAAGATTGGAAACCAAAATACTAAAAAACACCCTTGTTTTAGGCCTACTGATTGTTTAACCAAGAAAAATGAAACAATCAGACTGATTTATGTGGTATTTTGACAAAACTAATTTTCAAAATTTCTTAAACTAACATATATAATCAATGAAGGCACAAACAAGTCTTATGTATGTGTCACTTATACCTACACTAGCATCTACCAAACACCAATTATACTAGCTGAAAGAAATCTTAACAAGGACTTTTTACTCAAATTACTTCCAAACTAATTTTTGATTATCCTAACATGCATCTACCAACTAATAAACTGAAACACAATAACAAAACACAGCAAATAACAAACTTCACAAAATACACCCAAGAATCACATACTTTAGCTAAATTAAGGGTTCAAGCCTGTTTACCTGCCTTGACCTACATCGAGGCCAAGGGGATGGTTGATGCCATCTTCCTTTAGCTGCTTATGAGGGCTTAGGGATTAAGGGAAAAGTTGTTAAAGGTTATGTAGAGAAAGGACTATAGCAGTCCACACCCAAGGGACTACAACAGTCCTACTTGGGTGTATGTTCTTGAACCTGGAATAATACACAACACCACAAAATAAAAAACTACAAGCTCATAAAAGATATCAATAAGCTGGATGTCACTCAGCTTATTGGAGTACTTATATGAACAGTGAAAGTCAATAGTAAACATACCAAAGAAAATTTAACTTTCTTAAAATCTTGGGAGAAAAGTGTTACACATGGACTAAACAGAAAATAAACCAAACCAAAAATCAGATTCTGGTGACTTGGGTGTCAACCACTTCACCAGCTTGATAAAGATTTGGGATCTCAAAAACGTTTTCTTGCCAAACTTTTGAACAAAATAAAGTTTTGATGAATGTAAAATAAACTTGTTGCTACCATTAACATTAAACTATGAAAAGCATTAAAATAAGGAACTCAACAATTTGCAAGATTAATAAAACTAAACTTTAAATATTCATAGATTTTAAAAATTACAAAGTGTTGGAACCAAATAGCATTCACAACCTGAATGTAGATTTATAATAAGGAAAAGAACTATCTAGAATTTAAAAAACTAGTAAACCCTAACTATCAATCTTCCAGAAATGCCCCTTGACTGAATTTGAATTTGTTGGTCAAATATTGTCTCATGTGATGCTTGATGAAGAAAGTGACATGGCAGTTGTATAGGAATGATCTGAGACGTTGGAGGAATACTTTGGCAACAAGAAAAAGCATTAGGGCTATTTATTTGCTGTAGCCTTGTTGTGGAGTGTTGCAGGGGAGCCATATGGGAGGGGACCAAGTGACGTGGACATTGTTTGGGGAGTGGGGATATAGTGAGAAAGGGTTTAATCACTATTCTGGAAAGTTATAACAATTTTCCCTTTGATTTGTTGTTAATGGGGATTAGGGTTCGTCTGGATTAAGAGGGGTGGATTTGGGTGATGATGTGAATAGTACTTTTCCCACCCAAATTATATCTATTAAACAGATTTAAAATATGTTTAAATAATATTAATCAGGGTTAGTGGGAGTCTGAGCTGGCGAGGTGAAGTGGCATGGGGTGAGGGACGTGGCAGATGGTGAGTGGATGATGGAGGCTTGCTGTCTGGTCAACTTTGGTCCCTTGCTTCTCAAAACATTGTCAAACAAAGTTTTCAACATAATTTCCCCATTTCCTTTGTAAATCGGTTTGGCCTAATTACAATTTTGGCCCTTTCACTTGATAATTAATGGAACAAGGATTAAATATGTAATAAAGGCATTCTTCAAGGGATTTTCAAGGCATATTCTTGAAACTTAAGGACCCACTTGTAATATTAGAGATTTACAAGGGCCAAAAGTAACAAGTATTCATTACTTGAGGGACCATTCTTGTAAAATCATCAAACTTCAAGGACTTGATTGGAAATTCATGATTCGGGTCCGGTTCTTTGTGCGACTTCATTTCCCGTGTTTGTTTTTGCTTTATTCTTATGATCATTTGGTGAATTCACGATATCCGTACCTAAAATACACAATGAACAAACACAAGCATATTTTGGGGTATTTTAATGATATTTTAAGCGTTTTAAGCTCGATTTGGACGATGAGACTATATATAATCACAGTCTCATCATGTTCCAATTTGTTCGAGAAGATGGAAGGGTAAAGATGACAATCTAATTGTTATGATCTATCTTTTAGTTATCATTTTACTACTTTTAAGTTTTGAGGTTTATTTGGTCTTTTTTATTTCTGCAATGATGACGTATAGTCCCTAGTCGGGCTGGATAGTCTTACTCACGGGTACTACCTGTATCCATCAGGAGTGGATTGATATTTATGTGATGTGCGCGCAGCCCAGGAGGCCCGATAAGTCGTTGTCGCACATACGGTTCATTACTTAACCGTGTCCTCGTCGCACTACGACAGGATCAGACAAGAATATAATCTATCTTATGATTATATTCGCCTAAGGAAAGAGGATATACACTTACCCCAATTATGCGATAAGGATCAATTTATTTTGTGTCAGTATCTCTTCCTTAGGCCGCAAGAATAGGGAGCCCAGCTAGGACTCTCTCGAGTATAAAAGGAACCCCCACGGTTCCACAAAGGTACGATACACACAATACCCTAAACCCTAATATACTCAAATCGATTACTTACTCTCACGCCAGAGTCTAATCGTGGGTCACAAACCCACGGTAAGCCTAACGGTGTCTGTTTTTAGTGTGTATGGTCCTTAAACAAGTTTCACTTGGTGCAAGAGCCGGAGTCCACAAGACCTCGAATTAAGCCTAATTCGGGTCAAGCTCGGTCCATCCAACTTTTGTATCAACAAGTTGGCGCCATCCGTAGGACCCTACACTAAGCTCTAAACAATGACGAATAACGGTATGAACGAAGTCCATCGAAGATCCTCGATGGTAAATGCTCACATTGCATCCACTCCTGGATCCGCCAGCGAGGCAAACACTCGGGATGTAACAAATCCACCTTTCAGAGGAACAAGTATACTATTCTCAACCCCCTATCTATTGTTGACGAAAGAAACGTAGAACAGGAGTCAACTCAGCCTCCTCCTAATAAACACAAAAGAAGGATACCCCCCGCATCAGAAGAAAGCAGGGAAGTAATCGTTATTGAGGCACGCGCGATGGAAGAATATGTAGCGAATAATCTGCAAGCCCTCATCCTACTAGTCGCTAAACATAGGAAAAAATAGAAGGGCGAAAGGAATGGAGCGCGCAGAACACGGTTAATCCTCTAAAAGCGATCCATCAAGATTGGGTGATAACCACCCTGCAAAGCGCAGGTGTGAATATTACTCTTCAGATGACTAAGGCTTCTCACAACCTTGGAGAAGAGCTAGAAAAAATGCTTTCACGAGACGCATACATTATTACTCGGATATAAGAAAGCGTCGCGTGCCAACAAATGTAAAAACATACGATGGCACCTCAGATCCAGGAGACCACCTGAAAGTGTTTGAATCCCAAGCAGGCATTGAGCAATGGCCGGAACCTGTATGGTGCAATATGTTCAATTATACACTTGTAGGAAACGCGTAGATTTGGTTTGACAGACTTCCACCACGAACAATCAATGGGTCTGAAGCATTTCGAAAAGCATTTAAAAGAAACTATGTGCAACAGAAAAGACATGACAAGAGTGTTGTATCACTCGCCAGAGTTAAGCAAAACCAGGGCGAATACTTGGAGGACTTTCTAGAACGTTTCAATAGCGAATATCTTCAAATAAAGGAATGCCCAGAGATCTTAAAAGTATCTTGCTTCATGGCAAGTATACGCAACAGTGATCTAATAAAAAAATTGAATGAAAAAACCCTAGAAACCTTTGACGGAGTACTACATCGAGTAAGATCTTTCATACAGGGGGAATCAGCTGCCTCAGAAGTCATACAGAACGTCTATGGGTATAGACCCCATGACGCGCCTAATAAAGGGTCTAGTAGGCAAAGAAGGTCGGGAGGTCTCGATTACCAAGGAAATAGAAGAGAGGGGCGAGCCAGTAACTTCAGGTTTACTCCCCTCAAGTTAACCCCAAGGGAAATACTTGTATCAGAAGGCGCGAACATCCCAAGACCATTACCAATTACCACTCCGGTAGAAAGGCGCATTGGTAACAGACATTGTGAATATCATGGCGAGAAGGGGCACACTACGAATGAATGCATTCAGCTACATAAGCATATCGAGAATATGGTAAAAGAAGGAAAGCTGAAACACCTTGTCAAAGAAGCAGCATCGGATGAAAAACCAAAAACTACTAATGTTTACATGGTGCGAAGTGGCAACGAAGGACAAAGCAAAAGGTGAGCCAAAAATTCTCAAAAGGGAGAGACATCTCTTTCCCACCCCTCAACGCGAACAATGTGGCAGAAGGCCCGCTGGTAATAGAAGTAAACAGCGGTGAACACATTATACGCCGTATGTATGTCGATGGAGGCTCATCAACAGAAATAATGTACGAACAATATTTCCTAAAACTTAGCGCAGAAGTAAGGAGCTAGATGGTACCTGCAACCTTACCGCTCATCGGAATCAGTGGAGAAGCGGTGTGGCCTCTGGGCCAACTAAAGCTAGTAGTAAAAGTGGGAAGCGACGAACATTTGACAAAGGTCTCAATGAACTTCTTGATAATACGATCGCCATCGTAGTATATAAGAATCATTGGGCGACCTACCATACTAGCAATGCGAGCAGTACCTTCCACGGCCGATGACATGATGAAGTTCCTAGTTGAGGGAGGAATCATAACAATCTTCAACACAGCCATGGCACTCCCAGAGTGCAACGCAATCGCGAAACCCCCTCGGGTTACAAAGAAACCTAAGATAGACTCGCTGCCGAACCAAAAAGTGGCAGTCCATCCACAATATCCAGATCAAGAGATAACAATTGGGGGGACATTATCCGACAAAGGAAAGGATGAAATGTGCCGCCTCTTAAAGGATAACCTAGACATCTTCACGTGGGAACCTAAAGACATGACGGGGGTACCAAGGTCAATAGCAGAACACAAGCTACAAATCCGCGAAGGATATCCCCCAGTCAGGCAAAAGAAAAGAGGACAGACCCTAGAGCGCAACAAGGTGATACTTGAGGAAGTGAAGAAGCTGGTGGATGCAGGAATCATGCGAGAGGTTTACTACCATGATTGGCTCGCTAACCCAGTAATGGTTAAAAAACATGATAAGCTGCAATGAATTGAATGAAACTTCTTATACAAACTTACACTAAACAAGGAAGAACATAACACGAGTAAAGTATAACAAAGGAGAACAAGCAGACAAATTGCAATGAAAATTAAACTCATACTACTACTGCTAAGAATCACATAAACATAAAAAAGAAAGTGACCTTTCGTCCGAGGCCAGTCCTTTGATGTCGAGAAACGCGGCGCTGAGCCGGTTTAAAACCAAACACGCCTGATCTCTAACCTTCTGATATTGACATACTGAGTCTTCTAAACTACCAATCAAGAAATCCGCATAAACTTCAACTTATTCCTGCAAAATCAAATCGAAAACGAACAAAGAAAAACAAAAACAAGACTTGTCGATTCTGAAACCTGCATAAGCTTGGAAAAACAATTGGATTGAACTCGCTACCGAACTAGATATCGAACTGAAAAGTTAATCAAATGATTATAACAGTAAAATAATTTGTTTCAACAGTTTGGTAACTAACTGACTGCAAACGAAATTCTGTAATCTTGGAAACAAAATCAAACTTTAAAAGTAGAAAATCTGATAAGTTTTTTTACTGAATGAATTCTAACTGAAAAATCAACAAGATCAATTCTTTTTAAAAACTAAACTCAGTTCACTAGCTTTTAGAATAACGAACTTAAATGTAAACTTCTCATAAACTCAATCCGAATCCCAAACTAACCACTATTTACCTCGTGAACAGTAACAGTAACAAACTTAACAAATATTACTTCTAAAATCAAGTAAACAGTAAATGCAAAGGAGAAAAATGAAATCTTTAATGACAAGGATGGCGATAAGCAGATTCACGAAGAAATAGATGAAAGCTTTTAAAGGAACAAGAATATTTCATTAATGGAAGAAAAACGGTTACAAGATTAACAGAACTAGTAACTGAACTAACTACTAACTGACTTAACTGAAAAGCTTAGCTACTCCTAATCTACACCTACTACTATGTGTAACTACTCCTATGATAACCGATGAAAAATGAGCTCTTCGTCTTCCTTTTATAGGCGTCGAAAGGAGGTGTTATGACGTGGCTTCACCAATGAGGATTGGACACGTGTTTAATACGAGGTTAAATTCATCCATCTTCATCTTCATCACAATTGGGCGTTTCTTCGTCTTTGACTTTTGATCTAATTGAGTGATGTCTTCATGTAAAGGAGATCATAAGGAGCATTTTTGTAGTTAAACTCTTTGCTTGAATCGTCGTGGATCGTTCTTGATAAGGATTTGCAGGTTTGGTGGATGAAATAAGAAAACTGTTATCTCCTTTCTCTCTCTCTTCTCGTTTGGAGAAGACGTAGCTTGTTTTGTGTGTTTTGACCGAAACTGGTCAACTTGACCAAGTATAAATGAAAAGTTTAATAAACTTTCATCTTATTTCTTTTTGGTCCTTCTTTTTTCATCTTTCATCAAATAGTTATAAAACTTTTAAGTCAAATCTACTTTTCATCCTTTGTTTTGTTGAAAGTACAACTTAAGCCCTCGATCTTTGGAGTAGTGGCAAATAAGGTCCTTGAAAGCTCTTTCGTCTTTTTCTTCTTCTTTTTATCAAATAAATCCATGAAAACGCGTCTTTGCTCCAAAATTGTATCTTGTTACCTAAAAACACATAAAACACAAATACACGCATAATTTTGATATTTTATAGTTAAAATAATGTATTTGACTGTGTTTTGAGTGGTATTTGGATCATTATTGATGAGTGTTTTCACACTTATCACTACCCACTAATCACAGTTCATATTTTGAGAGCCTACAGGTCGAAGCCTTGGCTCTGATACCATAATTGTAACACCCCATTTTGATAATGGAAATGCCACATGCAATTATGGCGTGTCATCAAAGCATACAAGGAAAAATGTCTAAACATTACATGACCATAAAAGGAAAATACCGGAATCAAACATCGGTAGTCCAAAAGTAAAGCTCATTACACACAAACATAAGTATAGTAAAGGAAAGGACTAAACAATGTCCATAGCAATGTATCAAAAGAAAGGAAATGCATAAAGTAAAGAAAGGCTAGAAAGCTTCCAGTCCATATGCACGTACTCTTAAAGTCTACGAGCGTCCTTGAGTACCTGTCGTTTTGGGAACATAGAAAAGGAAAACGGCTGAGCAATACGCTCAGTGCACGGATGTACAATAAAGCATGAATAGGATAAGCATATAACATATAACAGCGGAAGAAACTAAGTCCCGAGTAACCTAGTTAAGTCTTGATAAAACTGATTTTATAGTTTGAAAAGCCTTATGTTTATCTTGTAAAAACTGTTTATCATATTTTACCATTAGCCAATATAGGTCATGAAAATCCACCGTGCATGAATACTTGGAGGGGTGACCTCATCATGAAAATTAGAGGGGCTGCCTCTAATTTAATATACTGTTTTTTGGGTAGGAGGGATCAGCTCCGTGTGAAGGATGCAAGGCACACACCACATTCACCATGAAATCCTGACTGAAAACATGTAACTAGGATGCACCCATACGCCCCACATGATAAATATAATAAAAATGGCCAAAAGCTGAAGGGACGCCACGAGCAATCACTCCGCCGTGGTGAAGTCATAACATCAGTGCCTCTAATGTTATGGTTATGTTACCTCCATAACTAGGTGAAACTGGTCATGCATGTATATGGCTATAGGTATTCTAAAATAAACATAAGCAATTCAAACACGTACTTATACTAAGGGAAAACATTTGGCTGCATACGGGGAAATCCTAATAAGGAAAGAATGTCCATACTGAATGGACGGGAATCCGTACCTTATGTCCAGTGAACGAAGAAGACGAACTGAGAGGAATCCTACTTATGTATCACTAATGCTACATAAATATATACATGAATAAGTATCTGCTTACTAAATACGTAACTGGTTTTATGTCATGTCTTAGCTTATTTTATATGTTCATATCATGTTTTACTGTTTAAAGCCTTAAACTGTGTTTATCTTATATTCTGTTTACTCTGATTAAGTATTTCTGGTATATCATGTATTATTATACTTACTGTGTAATAATAAGTAACTTTCCAAAAATAGCAGGTTTCCTAAAATAGAAAGTTTCCAAAAATAGAAAGTTTCCAAAATTAGAAAGTTACCAAAAATAGAAAGTTTCCAAAAATAGAAAGTTTCGAAAAATAGAAAGTTTCCAAAAATAGAAAGTTTCCAAAAATAGAAAGTTTCCAAAAATAGAAAGTTCCCAAAAATAGAATTACTGCTTAAAATAGATAAGTTTCTAAAAATAGAAAGTTTCCATAAATAGATTAGTTGCCTTATTTAAATAAGTTTCCATAATTAGATTAGCTGCCTGAAATAAATAAGTTTCTAAAAATAGAAAGTTTCCATAAATAGATTAGCTGCCTTATTTAAATAAGTTTCTAAAAATAGAACGTTTCCATAATTAGATATAAGCTGGTTAAATAAGCTAAGTATATAAGCCTAAGTGTTTTCATGTTTATTTTCTAAGTCATATGATATAGTGTATAGTTTATTAATTATTTCATGTAATTAAAATAAACTATAGGTTAAAATATTTAATTAAAGTATATCATGTTTTTAATTAAATAAAGTTAAATACTTAGGTTAAAACATGTATTATTATTTACTAATAATATAACCTAAGTCATGTTAATTAATTAATTATAACCATGTTTTTTAAATAATTAATTAATTTATAAGTCTAAAAATATAAAATACTTAGGTTAATAATTTCATGATTTTAATAATTAAAATAACCTAAGTCATGTTATTAAATTAATCATGTCATGTTATTAATTTAATTTTAACATAAGATTATAAAAAATAATAATCTTAACATACACAGTGAACCGAATCTTGACTAAGAACCATGAACCGGACATGAAATCGACACCATACCCCGAACCAAATTGGGGTTACCCTTGTCTTGTTGCTGCCGTGGGACCCACACCAACCAACCGGGACCATATGGTCTCGCTGGTGGTCATGTAGCCAAACTGAGACCCTCTCGGGTTCGGTTTCGGCGGCGGCCAAGAACAAACACCCCTAAAACATCCCTTTTGATTTATTCCAAAACAAATTCCATGTTAGATCTATGATTTAATTAGTTTTTTAAGAAAAACATATCATGTTCTTAATTATTTAAAAGATTAAATCAAAAGAAAAGGGTTTAAAAGAATTACCGAATGCGTGGATCTAAACAAGGATGAACAAACAAGAACACTAGCAACAAATCCAAGATCAAAGATCAAATAAACACCCCTTTGGTGTGATTGAGGGTGGCGGCCAAAAGAAAATAAGAGGAGGAGGAAGAACTTTTAGGTTTTTGTAAAATCTTCTGTAAAAGTAAAAAATCAGTAGTGGTTTTTTCCTTTTACCCTCCTTAGTAAAAATTGAGATGGGCTTGGCCCATCCTTCCCTTGTAGCCACGGGTAGGGGCCCCATATGGGGTACCCGTACCATTTTCCGTGTCTCGTTGATTATACTCGTTCGTGATTACTTGTGTTCGCGTTTAATGTGTTCTCGTTAAGTAATTATCGTGACCTAATATATTTATTTACGCTCGTAATAAATATATATACGTAATTAATAATAGTTCGTGATTTAATTACGTTCATGATTTCATGATTGCATGTTCGTGATTAATTATTGTCAAATAATTATTGCGTGCTCGTGCGTAGTAAATACTTATCGTGTTCTAACACGTACGTAATACGAAAAATCCTAACACGTAATCGTAATCATGCTATAATAGGAAAGTTTTAATCTAGTACGTACGATCATAAGGGTACTATTCATGGTAAAAGCAAGCGGGTTTTACTAGGTATATTCCTAGGATACATGATCGACCCCAATAGCATCAAACCCTGCCCAAAAAAGACAAACGCAGTCATTCAGCTTCAAAGCCCAAAGACAAAAAAGGAAGTGCAACCGCTAAATGGGAAGCTCGCAGGGTTGAATAGGTTCTTGTCCAAATCCGCAGAGAAATCGCTCCCTTTATATAAAACACTCAAGAAGTGTATCAAAAAAGGAGACTTCAATTGGACAAAGAAAGCTGAGAAAGCCTTTGAGGAACTAAAAACACATTTAGCTTCGCTCCCTATGTTAGTCGCACCACGCTCAAAAGAAGAGCTGATAATGAATTTATCAGCTACACATGGAGCGATCAGCACGGTGCTAATGACGGATAGAGAAAATGTGAAAACACCAATATATTTCATAAGCAGCGTATTTACAAAGCTCGAAACTGAATTATACCCCAATGGAGAAATTGGTACTCGCACTAGTATTTGCGGCAAAAAGGTTGCGCAGATACTTCCAAGCACATCCCATAGTGGTGATCAAAGACTAACCCATAAAACAGATAATATCAAAACCGGACGTCGCGAGTAGATTACAAAATTGGAGTGTTCTACTTGGGGAACACAACATTACGTACAGACCACGCAATGCCGTAAAAGGACAAATTCCGGCAGACTTCATCATCGAAAAGCCAGAAGAAGGTGATCAGGAACCACAACAGGAGAAAGAAGACCAAGACCCATGGATCTTATTCACTAATGGATCATCTTACAGTGATGGATCTGGCGCAGAACTCATACTCACCAATCCTGAAGGAATGGAATTTACATACGCGCTGCATTTTGAATTCACAGCTACAAATAATGAGGCAGAGTATGAGGTGCCTATAGCAGGACTAAGAATTGCAGCCCGAATGGGCGTGCGCAATCTTGAAGCAAATGTAGATTCTCTCCTGGTAGCAAACCACATACTTGGTGAATATGAGGCAAAAGAAGAGAATATGATACAATACTTGCAAAAAGCCAAGTCATTGATTGAAGGATTTGAAAAGTTCTTAATACGCCAAGTACCTAGAGGGGAGAACAATAAAGAAGACGCGCTCAGCAAAATAACATCCACAAGCTTTGCACACCTATCGAAGCAGGTCCTGGTATAGATCCTTAAAGACAAATCCATAAAAGAGCAAGAAGTCACATGGATGACACTGATCTTAGACTATTTAACGAAGCACTCACTCCCGCATGACGAAACTGAAGTGCGACGAATATGAAGGCGCTCAAGACAGTTTGAAGTCAGGGACGGGATTCTTTACAAATTCTCATTCCTTCAACCATGGCTAAGGTGCGTGGGCCTGCAGCAAGCACAATACGTCATTAGTGAAATACACGAAGGATCCTGCGGCATGCATGCAGGACCAAGGTCAGTGGTGGCGACAACATTCCGCAGCGGGTATTATTGTCCAACCATGCACGTGGACGCACGTACACTCATCCTCAAATGCAATGACTGTCAGGTACACAGGCCGGTACCACGCCAACCCAAGAGGAACTGGCACCTATCACTTCCTCTTGGCCATTCTTCAAGTGGGGAATAGACATCGCAGGACCTTTTACCCGTAGCCGCAGGTGGAATTAAGTTCCTAATAGTCGCGATGGATTACTTCACGAGGTGGATTGAGGCAAAGGCAGTCGCAACAATCACAGGAAACTAAGTAAAAAGGTTCGTATAGGACAATATAGTGTGTCACTTCGAGCTACCTGGAGAGATCGTTTATGATAATGGGAAACAATTCGCGGAGAACCTATTCAAAGATTGGTGCGCGAAAAAAAACATCAACCAAAGGTTCTCATCGGTATCCCATCCACAAACAAATGGGCTTGTGGAAAGAGCAAATAGTAGTCTGGGAGACGGCATAAAGGCGCGATTAGGGGAACACAACAAAAAATTGGTCGACGAGTTATCACATGTCTTGTGGGCACAACACACAATGATAAAAACAGCTACTGGCAATACCCCTTTCGCCCTAACGTACGGAACAGAGGTAGTTATCCCAGTTGAGATTGGATTACAAATGTTCCGCACAGCAGAAGTAGACATGGTCATAAATGATGACGAATTACGGTTGAACCTGGACATAATCGATGAGCGAAGAGAATTAACAGCTATCAATGAGGCCAAGTCAAAATAAAAAATGAAGGGTTACTACGATGCTAGGGCACGAAAGACTTCCTTTAGGCCAGGTGACTTTGTGTATCGCGCAAATGCGGCCAATCGCGCTGAAAATACAAGAATACTTGGGCCTAAGTGGGAGGGACCTTACATGGTGATAGATGCATTGGGGAATGGCGCATATCGACTACGCGACATGGATGGTCGCGACCTACAGAGGCCTTGGAACATATGCCACCTAAAGAAGTGCTACCTTTAGCAGAGAACTTCTGAAACCAATGTATTATTTTACTTTTATTTCATGTATTATCTTGCAAGTATTAATAAAACTTTCGTGGTCCCTAGCTAGTTCCACGACGCATTTTAAAAACATTTATTTTTATCATACGTACACTTTGTCTATGTTATATATTGCCTACTGGCGCACGCGTGAATAACGTTTCCAGGAGAAATAAGAGGAATGGGTCTACCCTACTAATTAGACTCGTCGAGTAAGAGGGATGCAACCTCATCGACCACGAATAATGTATCCTTGTTAGGCTCCTTGCTATTAATGACGTCGTAGCAAGTTATACAGCCAGTACATTTTGAGACTGATAAGACACAATCGTGCACACCTAACAACTGGTCAGCCTCACATGGCCGTCCTTATGGTAGTAGCGGTATACCGCACGTAATGAGTCTGCCTCACCCATAAGGAACATTTATGAGTTTACATTAATTCATAAAATAGATCTACACTATAAACATTGAAGTATAGAAACATATTTTTCATAATAGTAAATGGAAAGTGTTCATTACAAAATAACGGGCGAACATTCGCACATACAAAGTACACAAATATTTACAAATCAGCTAAACTATTGGAAAGTAAATTGGTGTCAGAAGAGGACCTCTACAACTTCAACAGGGGGGGGGGGGGGGACAGTATGCCGTGGCGCGGTGCTCTTTCATGTCCTTCTCCATTAGGTCCATCACGCACTCTTCTCTTTGTAGAAGCGACAAAGGCAACACAAGGATGGAGGAAGAAAGGTGGGCAACACCAACAAAAGGCGCAACCTCTATATTCAGCGTAGTCTTCTTGGCAGCAGCACGACTATCATGCGCCGCGAGCACTTCGGATAAGGGAACCTCCTTCTCAACCCTAAAAGGGTCGAGCACGTCCCTAGGGGGAGCAAATATTGGTACCATCAGCTGCTCTAAGGCAGGCTTCAAGTGAAAGTCCGCCTGTGTCTCCGCGCCCTCTGCCTTATGGCGCGCCAGAGTTAGGCCTTCCATAACGACCTCAATTGGCAGCTCATGATCCTTGTCGCCAAGACCGAAAGATGGAAAAGGGCAAACACTCATATCCTTCAGGGCGGCCGTGAGCTTGGACTCAGCAGTAGGATCATAGAAGGACACCTCTACCAAGTCCTTCTTCAACAATTCAGCTTTGTGCGCCTTCACTAGGCCCTTGGAGGTACCCTCATTTACTACAGCAATAACGGACTGGGCAAAGGCAGCCCGTAGAGTAGGGTCTTCCAAAGCATGCATGGCGGCTAGGCGCAAGCCATGGCGCACCAACAAGCGCTTCTCAGCTATCTCCTTCATCAAACGTGGATACAAATTGGTGTCCAGCTCAATACTTAGTCTTTCAGCTGGCTGCTAAGGTCCTTCACATCACCACTTAGCCTTGCACCCAACGCATTCACACCGGCCACAAACTGGTCCTTCCCTTGCTCAAAGGTTTTCATTGCCTCTTCATTTGAAGCCTTGAGTTGGGTGAGCTGTGCACGCTCATCTGCAAGAGCGGCAGTCAAGTCATCTTTTTCTTTAGTGAGCGAGTGGATGAGATTGGTATCTTGGCGTCCTATTTCAGCTTCTTGGTCAATTTTTGCCTGCATCTCCTTCAAGGCGAGAGTCTTCTCATCGACAATTCGCCCAAGTCTCTCTTCTGTGGATTGGACTTGGGCGGACAACTCTAAAAACCTCTTCTTGATGCGTGAAATTAGCGTCACGTTCTGCGACGAGATATAACTTACCTCGTCCGCAAGAACTGCATCATTCATCTCTTCTAGCACGGCAGCTCGGCCAGGAGGCACAATGTTGTCCAAGAAGCTGGAACAGTAAAAGGCGTCGGTCAGCTCTGAAGACAAGGGCAGATCCCAGTTTGGGAGAAATGGGGGATCATAGGCGAACACGCTTCCCCCTGCTGTTGCGGTATCCTTTGAAGGGGAAGGCACGTTTGTCCCATTGGGGGATAAGTCTTCTGGATCATCACTGTTACAAGGAAATGAGAGACTAGAGGAATAATACAGAAAACATAAGTGTGGTAATACTAAGCAGCAACAAGTGTGTTTACCTTAGGGTGATGGTGGCAGGAGGAGTTCGTGGAGGGGTATTTGCAACATCCTCCTCGATGTCTTCTTCGGTCTAGCACACGCTTGAGGTTTCCTCCTGGTGGCCACGCGCCTCTGCAGACGAGGGCCCAGCCCCCGTGCAAGCGGACTTACGAGAGGTCGGTGGGGAGCCTTTGTGCCTCTTCCCTAGAAGCGAAGAGTTCGCCTCCTCATCCTTTTCATATTGTTGCGAGGCGTACTCAGCATCGTCAGTATAATTGTCCTCGGATAAGGAGGAAGTCAGTCCGAGGTATTGACGTGGTGGTGGTTGTTCTTGTAGTGGTGGTTACTGTTGTTGTGCTTGTTATGGTTGTGGTTGCTCTACACTGGTGTCTTCTTGCTCCTGCGTTGCAGACGCTTCTCCTACTTCTAGGTCCATAGTGTTCTTTTGAGCGCGTTCCTGAATTGACTCCTCATTCTCATTCTCAGGGCGGGAGTAGACTATCAAATCCTCGGGGAAGGCACCACGAACAAGGTCAAGAACATCCATTGCTGCGTAACAGAAGAACAGACAAACAAGAGAACAAATTTTAGTTTTTAGAACAAGATGGTACTTACCGGATGCTATGAAGAACGCGGGAAGAACCACTAACCTTGGCCACTCTGGCTGCAGAAGACAGGTATCTGCTGTGCGCCACAGATGACTGTAAGACTCAGTCCAAGAATAACTAACAGAGCCTCCGGATACGGTTGTACGGGAATGCGGTTGATATTCAAAGTCTCCGCGTCCCCAGTATTATAGGAATTAGGGCCAGGTGCTGGGTCCTTCCTCACCGTTCCAGGGGTAAAAAAAGGGAAGTGAAAGGGAAAGGCAGCTTCATCAACCCAGAAGAATTTGTGATTCCAGTCCCTTAGGGAATCTATTCTCCCATCATAACATTGCATCCCGCTCTTTCGCTTAGCGAAGGAAACCCAACCATTGGCTAGTTGCCTTTGGTAGAATGCACGAAATAAATCTACAGTCGGTTATATGTCTAGGGTACGATAATTAATTTCGAAATTCGATATTTTGGCTGCCCCTATACAACGAAATTGAGATACGTGGATCTCATAATGCATTAACACGGTGATAAGGAAGCGCGACATAGGAATACGCTGATTAGAGTAATTAAAAAAGCGGGTGTATACTCCTATTTTTCCCTCGGGCGCCTGACTTATATTGTGTCGAGGGTTAGGAATTTCTGGGTGCAAATAATTCGGTATGTAGTAGTCTGTCGTGAACTGGTCAGGCTCCCCTATGGTCAGGATCAAAGTGACATCAGATAGTTGTCTAACCATGATTACGTGTATAAAGTAAGGTGGTCGCAAAGGTTACCTTGGAAGAGATCTGACAAAGATGGAGTTTTTAGAAGACGTTAATGGAAGTTTGAGAGTTTCGAAGTGATTAAACAGTCAAAGGGGGCGTCAGGGGTATATATATATATATATATATATATATATATATATATATATATATATATATATATATATATATATATATATATATATATATATATATATATATATATATATATATATATATATATATATATATATATATATATATATATATATATATATATATATATATATATATATATATATATATATATATATATATATATATATATATATATATATAGCCTTCCTAAGTTACTGTTCAAATGCTTAGATCTTCGCCACGTGTTACCCACTTGTTCAATCTAATGGTGGAAGATGAAGGGGTAACTATGACGTGGCAGACGCTTTTCCCGGGTTTCGAAGAAGTTAGGTAAAAGGGGGGATGAATGTCTTCTTGGTGGGAATGTTTGAATTGGTTGCTCATGTGTGGTCTATACGCATACTGGTTTTTGAGCACTTAGAAGATTGTAATCTAGTAGCCGCAGTTAGAACATGCGACCACTAGACTGGAGGGACATGACGTATAGTCCCTAGTCGGGCTGGATAGTCCGACTCACGCGTACTACCCGTATCCATCAAGAGTGGATTGATATTTATGTGATGTGCGCGCAGCCAGGAGGCCCGGTAAGTCGTTGTCGCACATACGGTTCATTACTTAACCGTGTCCTCGTCGCACTACGACAGAATCAGACATGAATATAATCCATCTTATGATTATATTCGCCTAAGGAAAGAGGATATACACTTACCCCAGTTATGCGATAAGGATCATTCTATTTTGTGTCATTATCTCTTCCTTAGGCCGCAAGAATAAGGAGCCCAACTAGGACTCTCTCGAGTATAAAAGGAACCCCCACGGTTCCACAAAGGAACGATACACACAATACCCTAAACCCGAATATACTCAAATCGATTACTTACTCTCACGCCGGAGTCTAATCGTGGGTCACAAACCCACGGTAAGCCTAACGGTGTCTGTTTTTAGTGCGCAGGGTCCTTAAACAAGTTTCACTTGGTGCAAGAGCCGGAGTCCACAAGACCCCGAATTAAGCCTAATTAGGGTCAAGCTCGATCCATCCAAATTTTGTATCAACATGCAAGCTTTTAGTTTGATGTTTAAGTTTTATTAGCTTTCTTTCCAAGCTAATAAATTAGTTTAAATAGTTACATTTGTTTAGGGTTTAGACAGATTATGAGTTACTAAGAAAATAAGAGCGTGTCTCTTGAAGTCCCGGTTGGGCACCCTTTTGAGGGTTTATCAAATCCTTTGTTCTTTGTGCTTGTGTGGTTTCTTACATTCACATCGAACCCGTCATCATTTGGTATCATAGCCTAGGTTTAGAGAAGAAATCACATATCGCGATAAACAAATGTTTTTGTTTCCGTTCGTCATTTTGTGCGCAGTTGTGATAAAACTGATGACACACATTCTTTAACCGTTGGATATCTATGATTTTTTGGCAGGATGTTTAAGACACAGAGATCTACGATCTCACCGTTCAGATTTGCGATTAGAGTTCACTATTGGGAGATATACCTGTTTTAAGATGCTAGTTTTTCTAGCATAATTGTTTTTGATATAAGTGGCTATAGTTGCCCACAAATATGTGGACGTGGAAAACCATTTGGTTATATAGCTTGTAGATTCGCTGAACGAGGCAACAAAACAATTAACCAAGTACCATGTGTTATAAAGAATGAATACCTCCTTAAACAAGTGAAGGAACTTCAAGACAGATTCTAAAATCAAGTTAACCGTAGAATCGCCGACTGAGGCAACGGTCATGTGAGTATGGATGATGTCACTACACCTGGATGATATCACCGATTGGTTGACATGATGGAATGTGATTCTCAATAGAGAAGTCTTGTTAAGGAAACTAAGATGGGTTAGAAAGTTGTAAGATTTATAAAAAGTTAATTCTTGGCCTTTGTTTGCCAAGAATTTACCCGAATAATCGGTATTCTGTCGAATCAATGATTGTGGGAAGAATTGTTTCTGGTATTCATTATTGGAATCAACAGATTCAGTTTATTTTTTATAGTCTACATTGGAAAGACAAGACTCGAGGACGAGTCTTTTTCAAGAGGAGGAGAATGATGCAGGGTGTGTTTGAGGTTCATCTCCCCTGGCTTAGCCGCTGGTTCTTCGGTCAACATGTAAAGTCGTGTTCCAATTTGTTTGAGAATATGGAAGGGTAAATATGACAATCTGATTGTTATGATCTAATTTTTAGTTATCATTTTACTACTTTTAAGTTTTAAGGTTTATTTGGTCATTTTTTATTTCTACAAGGTTTTAGTTTGATGTTTAAGTTTTATTAGCTTTCTTTCCACGCAAATAAATTAGTTTAAACAGTTACATTTGTTTAGGGTTTAGACATATTATGAGTGATTAAAAAATAAGAGTGTGTTCTCTTGAAGTCCCGGTTGAGCACTCTTTTGAGGGTTTATCAAATCCTTTGTTCTTTGTGTTTGTGTGGTTTCTTACATTCACAACGGACCCGCCATCAGTGCCCACAAAAATTTCGAGCACATAAAGAAAACCTAAAATATGTCATTTATGCAAATTTGGTGATTTTTTGGTTTTCTGATTATTTGTTTCATATTATGCATATTTAATTATTAGCAACTATATATTCTGCAAATTTGTTATACTAATGTGGTTCAATTTACCATCTAACTTCGTATTAACCAAGTCGAAAACTATTTTTTAGCGTCTCATTAAAAATACCCGTAAATTTCACGGGTCTTTTAGCTAGTATCTAGATATAGTACTGTATATAAGTAGCAAAATCAATTCTAACTTTAAATCGCAATTTATATCTAGATATACATGATATATATATCTAGATATACTCTATATATATATATATATATATATATATATATATATATATATATATATATATATATATATATATATATATATATATATATATATATATATATATATATATATATATATATATCTGGATATAAATAGGGATTTATATCTAGATATATTTTATATCTACATATATAAAGTGTGTATCAATTGTATATTAATACAAACTTTAAAAATACAAATCAGTAATCAGAAATATGTATAATAAATCCCAAATTTTAATGTATTTTAGTATATCTAGATATAAAACTGTTTATAAGTAGCAAAATCAATTCTAACTTTAAATAATAATTTATATCCGGATATACATTATATATATCTAGAGATACTTTATATATCTCTGGATATACTTTATATATATCTAGATATATGGCTCAACCTTATTTTAAGCTATGAAAGTAACAACTTGTGTTTTGTGTTATAATCAGACCCTGCTTGTAGCAAAATCATAGGTTGCAAGGATGTAAGTGTAAAGTGTTTGTACTGAACTTTGTAGATTCTAAAATACAGCTTATTTATCTATACATATTATGATATAGGGTAATCTTAGAGTGATATTTGACGGTCGAAGTAGCACCATATGTCTTCAACAATTTGCATATCAATAGGCATGTTATCACTATATGGCATTATGTTTTTTTATAAAATGTTATCTTATTACTTATGAATATTTAAAGACTAATGCAACAATTTCTTATGCATATTTCGTTTCAGTGAAAAAAAACAAAAAAAAGAAGATAAAAAGATACAAGAAGACACTTCTGAATCAAAAGAGATAGAATAAGATGGAGATGAACGTCTTGATGAACTTATTGGAACATCGGATTTTTGTAACATGTCCGCACCAAAAGGAAAAACTAAAGGTAAATTTTATGATATACACATGTTTCATTTTAAAAATATAGCTTTAAATTTTGATTTATATCTAGATATAGAGCAACTAACAGCTTTAATATCAAAACTTTTGAGAATTTGTTACTTTATATCTGGATATAAAGTAACCCATTTTTTTTAAATTGTGATATATCTCCGGATATAATGTAAGTACTGTAATAATTTCTAAATTGCCATTTATATCTAGATATAAAGTAAATCGGTCATAAATTTTGATTTATATCTAGATATAAAGCAACTCACAGCTTTGATGTCAAGGTTTTGAGAATTTTCTTAATTTATATCTAGATATAAAGTAAACAAGTTGTTTTAGATTCTGATATATATTCAGATATAAAGTAAATCATAGTTTCTAAATTTCCTTTCATACTTGAATATAAAGTAACTCAACCATAAATTATGATTTATATCTAGATATAAAGCAACTCACATTTTTATATCATTTACTTATGCAGTTTTCGGACATGTTGAATTCAAAAAAAGAAAAAAGATAGTAGGCAAAGAACGAAAAAAAACAAAAACATGAAGTGAGAGAAGAAGATGAAGAAGACAAAGACGACGAAACAAATAAAGAATCAGAGGAAGATGACGAAGAAATGTATGGTGAAGTCATGGAAGAAACTGATGAGGAAAAAAAATCAAGAAAAGCTTCTTAAAAAACCAAAGAAAATGAAGTCGGATAAGAGCAACAATAAACCAGCTGAGGAGAAAATAAGAAAGAGAAAGAGTGGTGATAAAGAGAAACCAGCTGAAGAAGAAGAAAATGAAGAAGAAGAAAAACAAGTGAAGAAGAAGAGAGGAAGAAAACAAAAGGAAAAAGACCCATTCAAGAAACTGAGGACAAGAACAACGATGCAATCATTCTATTATGCTCAAGCATCCTTATCCCCAGCATAGAGAATAGCCATTAGGGAGATGGGATTTGGAAGTTTGTTGAGCATAAAATTCGTTTCATTTCGTGGGAAATTATCATACTTTCCCTTTAAAAACTTGGATATGGAGACAATGGAAATAAAACTTCTAAATGGAAAAAGAATAAAAATAACTCCAAGAAGAATAAGGGAGGTATTGGGTATACCGATGGGAAAAAAGAGATAAAATCTGAAGAACTAAGAAAGGTTGGAGATGAATTTGTGCAAGTGTTTAAGGCCCAGTTTAAGGAGGCTAGGTACCTGACGACAACAAATTTGTCTAAAGTGTGTCAAGAAACGAGGTGACCTGATTTTTTGTTCAAAATCAATTACCTTATTCTATTTTCAAATTGCATGGTACATTGTGAAAATTCACAAAGTCTGAACTACTTTGTTTTACGTAGCATAAAGGATGAAGACATCATCAAGGATTTTGATTGGTATTTAAAGTTAGAATTGTATAACAAAGTAGTTCTATTCGTACATTGTGAAAATTCACAAAGGCTAAACTACTTTGTTATACAATTCTAACTTTAGATACCAATAAAAATCCTTGATGACGTATTCATCCTTTATGTTGTGCAAAATAATGTAGTTCAGCCTCTGTGAATTTTCATAATGTGCCATGCAATTTGAAAGTAGCATAAGGTAACTGGTTTTGAACAAAAAAATCAGTCCGCCTCGTTTCCTGAATCACTTTCGACAAATTTTGTTGTCGTCAGGTACTTAGCCTCCTTAAACCGGGCCTTCAACACTTGCATAAATTGATCACCAACCTTTCTTGGTTCTTCAGATTTTATCTCTTTTTTCTCTATCAGTATACCCAATACCTCCCTTATTCTTCTTGGAGTTACTTTTATTCTTTTTCTATTTGGAAGTTTAATTTCCATTGTCTCCGTATCCAAATATTTAAGGTGAAAGTATTATAGTTTCCCAGGAAATGAATCGAATTTTATGCTCAACAAACTTCTAAATATCATCTCCCTAATGGCTATTCTCTGGGGATAAGGATGCTTGAGCATAATAGAATGATTGCATCCTTGTTCTTTTCCTCAGTTTATTAAATGATCTTTTTCCTTTTGTTTTCTTCCTCTATTCTTCTTCACTTGTTTTTTTTCTTCTTCTTTTTCATTTTCTTCTTCTTCAGCTGGTTTCTCTTTATCACCTCTCTTTCTCTTCTTTTTATTTTCTCATCAGCTGGTTTCTTGTTTCTTGTTTCTCTTATCAGACTTCATTTTCTTTGGTTTTTTAAACAAGTTTTTCTTGATTTTTTTTCCTCATCAGTTTCTTCCATGACTTCATCATACATTTCTTCGTCATCTTCCTTTGATTCTTTATTTGTTTCATCGTCTTCGTCTACATCATCTTCTTCTCTCACTTCATGTTTTTGTTTTTTTTCGTTCTTTGCCAAGTGTCTTTTTTTTTTTTAAATTCAAATTTGTCCGAAAACTGCATAAGTAAATGATATAAAAATGAAGTTGCTTTATATCTCGATATAAATCACAATTTATGGGTGAGTTACTTTATATCCAAATATACAAGGAAATTTAGAAACTATGATTTACTTTATATCCGGATATACATCACAATCTAAAAGAACTTGGTTACTTTATATCTATATATAAATTAAGAAACTCTCAAAACCTTGATATTAAAACTGTGAGTTGCTTTATATCTAGATATAAATCAAAATTTATGGTTGAGTTACTTTATATTTAGACATAAAGGCAATTTATAAATTATTACAGTACTTACTTTATATCTGGATATATATCACAATTTTAAGAAATAGGTTACTTTATATCTAGATATAAAGTAACAAATTTCAAAAGTTTTGATATTAAAGTTGTTAGTTGCTCTATATTTGGATATAAATCAAAATATAAAGCAATATTTTTAAAATGAAACATAGGTATATCTTAAAATTTACCTTTAGTTTTTCCTTTTAATGCGGTCAGGTTACAAAAATCCGATGTTCCAGTAAGTTCATCAAGACGTTCCATCTCCATCTTCTTCTATCTCTTCAGATTCAGAAGGGTCTTCTTGTATCTTCTTATATTTTTATTTTGTTTTCATTTTTCACTGAAACGAAATCTGCATAAGAAAATGTTACAGGGTTTGATTATAACACAAAACACAAGCTGTTACTTTCATAGCTTAAAATAAGGTTGAGCACTATATCTAGATATATATATATATAAAGTATATCTAGATATATATAATGTATATCCATATAAATTATATCAAGATATATATAGTGTAGTGTAAGGTTCTTTTCAGAACCAATAAAATGTACAAAACTGCGAGAACCACCTTTTATTCTTAATAATTCATATGTATTTTCCTCGTAATATTTAAATTATACGTTTAATAATTGTTTTATTGGTTATAAATCTGAGTATAATGAGCGATATGAAGAGTGCACATGTGTTTTTATATTATCCATCGAGAAGGTACTTATGATACAGACGAAACAAAATACGTGTGCATGGTCCTTAAATACATGTATCTAATGACCTAACATGATGAGAATCCATGCACGTCTACATTATGAACTAACACGATAAAAATACATGTGAATTTTAATAGTAAAAAGGCGGTTCTCGTAGTTCTATACATTTATTTGGTTCTGAAAAGAACCTCACTCATGTAATGTATATCTAGATATAATAATGTATATCCGGATATAAATTGCAATTTAAAGTTATAACTGATTTTGCTACTTATATGTCGTTCTATATCTAGATATACTAAAAGACATTAAAATTTAAGATTGATTATACATATTACTGATTTGCATTTTTAAAGTTTGTATTTAATATACAACTGATACACACTTTATATATGTAGATATAAAGTATATCTAGATATAAATTCCTATCTATATCCAAATATATATAAAGTATATCTAGATATATATCATGTATATCTGGATATAAATTGCTATTTAAAGTTAGAGTTGATTTTACTGCTTATATACAATTCTATATCTAAATATACTAGAAGACATTTTCGATGTATGAAATAGCTAAGAACATTCAAAACTTTATGGTTTATTTTCCCTCTTCGTCTATGTAATCACCACGGGCGTATACAACTTAACCTCCTCACCTTACCAGCCATAGTTTATGCAGAGGAGAGCATCAGGCGTCAACCATGGTTTTCTCCTAGTATGATATACTTCATTTATGAAGCTACCATGCAAATCAGTGATACTAATCAATTTGCTCTTCATCAAGAATAAACTTGCAAATGCATGCTACTTATCAATTTTTCTTGTTTTATTTTCTCTTGTCACGACAAGTTTGCCTTCTTTTGTCTTTGCTTGTTTTCGCATGACAACTTGACCAAAACGGTAATTTTGTCATGTTAAAACGAAAAAAAAAAACATAATAAGGTAAACTTGACGTTGTACAAAATTTTAATCTCAAATAGGCTATTAATACTGTTTTCAAATCCAACCTCTCACTTCTTTATATACTATATCTAGATATAAATGACTATAAATAACATAATTACGAAAGCATAACCGTAAGTACTATCCATTATCCAGACTACTTCTTTATACTATATCTAGATAGAAAATTGGTTCAAACATTTCATCAAACAACTTATATAGATCATAAAATTAAATCAGTTTATTGCAATGATATTTATAACATCAACAATAATAATCTTTATATCAATAGAATCCATATTATACATAATAATAACTAATTATTAGATCAATTATAAGTAGCAAAATCAATTATAACAAAAATTATACACAAATATCATACCATCATTCGGATCTTCAATTGCATTAACATTGGGTGTTTTCGTTCTCGCAATTTCTTTTTGTTATAGTTTTAGGGTTTGAATTTTGATTAGAGAGATGAAACTGTGTGTTTTAGAGAGAATTTATTTGAGGGAAATGAGTATCTACTGGTTTTTGTTTAATTTAATAATGTTTACACTTCAGTCCCTCGTTTTACTTTTTGTTATTTGCAAAATTAGTTTCTTCGCTTTTTTTATCTTAAGATCTCGTCTCATTTTATCAATGGCCAAAATGAATCCCTTAGTTTCTAGGTAAATACAAGTTTCTACAATAACTCAACTCATATATAAATTGTTTATGGTTTTTAGCTTTTTACAAAAGTCTAGAGTTGATCAAATTTTTTGTAAAAAACCTTTCAAAACCTCATGCCACAATAGTAAAAGGCTAATGATTTACACACTATAAAATTTGATTTGAACCCTCAAAGGTACATTTGAGTTGTTCGAATAAAAAATTTAAATGTGCCAATCAGTGTCTTTCAAATTTTTTTCCAAAATTGTAAAAGGTCTTGTTAGTGTAAGTGTTGCTTGTTCAATTACATGTGATTAAGTAGAATTAATGAGTCCTGCCGTACTCGATTACCAGGTGCTGCAACATTCTAACAGATTAAAAACTGCATACCTAAGCGAAAATTGACTACTATAAAGATGCTTTAAGAAAGTCTTACCAGTTGACAAAATAGAGCCAACTACTAATGTAGTGAAAATGACTAGCAAAAATTGGTCAAATTAAACAAGCTAGAAAAATCTGAATAAAACCCAAAGACGAGTCTTGGTTGCTAAAAATATACTATTTTGAGCCAATGACAGATACAAAAACCGAACCAGAAAAGAACCAACATTTGCTCTCAAAGTCTTCATGGATAGTAGTAGCCAATGGATGGACACACTAAATAGCTTACCGTATTACATCATACATACACTATAAGCTATAACTCTATAAGTAGTACTTGCATAAAGGGGCTTATTTAAACCTCGGTTACTACAGTACGTCAAACCAAAATTAAATGAACATACTCGAATAAATTTTTCATAGTCCAACGCAACCGTGTCACACAATACACCGTGTCCTGAGCTCTCAGCTGTTGTTATTAACTTCTTTACATTAACAAATTTTAAGGCAATACTAGAAAGTGATCTTTTTCATGTGTTCAAGCTATGCAAACTCGATTTAGATGCAGATTAAGGAGGTAAACTACCATAATCCACCTAGAATGTGAGCCATTTATAACAGGTTAAAAGCAACAATTCTTAGTATCACAAATTTTGACGAGTCAGGGTAATCCCTTTTGTAGAAATTATGTTTTGAGAAGCTTAAACATGCAACTAGTTAACACAATTAAGCGACAAATAGCATGCCGTTTTTCTTTTTGAGAACACTTGACACTAACATTGCCAATATGATATATCATTTGAATAATGTTCAGACTAAATACAAGACTTGAAACAAAAAAAATTGACCCACAGGAATAATAAAGAAACTACCTCAGAAGAGATCAAACGAGAGAAGGCAATTTTGATTTTGTCGTATGCGCTTGACTTTGATTTTTGTATCCATTCATGATTCATAAATTTTTGATGTTGAAATTGTTAGCTGGATCAATTCGGTCAACTTTTCTTCTTGTTGAAATTCATAAGCTTTTTACCTGCTTTTCATTCAACTTTTTCAATTAATCTTGTTTGCATTTAAGCATTCAGAAACAAGTACTTCTGTAATACAATTCTCATAATATTTATATAGGGGAAATGACTTACTCCAATGTAACATAATTTCACCTATTTACTAGTCAATTCAACAAGTCAACTAAATAGAAGTTCATGAAACTATTGTGTAAATTTACCTCGACAAAAGCATGCAGGTCACCTTCTGCACATGTGTCATTAATCTGCCTTTGAAGTATAAAGATCCACATGAGCCCATATGCTCAGTAAATTCCGTCAGTTTCACGCTCTGTACGATGATGCATATTTGAAGTAAATCCGCAAACAAAAAAAAAAAAAAACAAAAACGCCGCATTATGATTTGTATGTCAGATAACTTCTTGTCTCGACACCTAGCCTATCATATTCTAGTGTATCGAATTTGTCATACATAAATATGTGAAATTCTAGTTTTTGTGTCCTTTGTGTTCCTTTTCAATTGCATGTGCTTATGTCGAAATGACATGAGTCTTGCAGTACTCGCTTACTAAATGCTGCAACATTCTAACAGATCAAAAGCTGTGCACGTACGTAAATATTTTGATCGGTTTGATCCCTTGTTATAGTCCACTTCCTTTCAAAACCTATTATAAGCTTGAGATGTTATGTTAGTATACACAAATATCTTGTGTTATCAATTGATACAAAGTAAAGACATTTTGTAAAAAATTACTCAGACAGAGTCAACTACTGATGTAGTGAAAATGACTACCAACGTAACCCCGAAATTGGTCAAAATAAAAAAGCTAAAATAATCTGAATAAAGCCCAAAGATGAGTCTTAATTGCTAAACTATTATTTTTTAGCCAATGACAAAACTATACATAGAAAAATTCATACTTTTGCTCTCAAAGTCTTATGTACAGAAAGAAATAATACCCCATATAGTCTCCTTGGATAGTAAACGATGGATGGACACGCCAAAGGGGTGTTTGGGTAAACTTATTTATACAACTTATAAGGTTAGTGTGTTATCATACACCACAAGCTCATATAAATACTTGCATAAGGGAGCTTACTGAACCATACACCAGAAATTACGAACAACCTTAAAAAATCTAAGCTTTTTGAAATAGGAACGCCCTTACCAAACATCCCAAGTGGGCGAGGCAACACCTCAACTTTCCATATATAGAATCTTTTGACTTATTTATTTAAGCCGACTATTCAAACTTCTGATAAAAATGTCAACCTCAAGATCTTATTGACACAGTTTCTTCAACGTAATCACGTGTCATCCTTTATACACCGCGTTCCACACTAAAATAAACACTTGACACCAATATTGCAAATATTTTATATCATTTGAAAATGTTCAGACTAACTACAAACTAACAAAACACTAGAACTAATCCGTTTTCTTCTACATTCTATAAAAGCAGTAAAATTGCGTCACAAGAATAATAAAGAAACATACCAGAAGATTTTAAAAGAGAGTAAGCGATTTTGATTTTGTTGTATGCGCTTGACTTTGACTTTTTTTTAATCCATACATCAATTCTTGATGTTGAAATTGTTTGTTGGATCGATATTGTCAACTTTTCTTCTTGTTGAAATTCAGAAACGTTGCATCTTACCTACTTTTCATTCAACGTTATCAATAAATGCTGTTTGCATTCAAGCATTCAGGAACAAGTACTTTGGTATAGGTGGTGTTAAACTGTTAATGATTTACCAAAAATATATTCAGGAAATCTCCCGTACTAATATGAGTATCACTACATTAAACAGTTGATAAGCTCAAGCACAAGGTATCAAGTAGAGTAATAACATTAGCATTGCATGAAGGATAACATAAATTTTACACATTTTCACATCATATCTTCATATGTAATATGAGCAATGATAATTCGATAGTTGCAACTGCAATTAATGGAAAACTTGAAAATTGGTGATCTAATGGAAGAACTTGTTAGTAAAATGGATAAATGATTGCAAATTTGCATCAGTGGCTATGCATTGATCCTAGAACATGCAGCAAGCATAGATATCGCCATAAGAATTAATCATTTATTACCACACAATGTAATTTCACAGTGATGTTGTAGAACTGACTATATTTACATATTATACAACACTGTTATACTTGCTATCATAAACTTACAAAGTTGACTCAGTTCCATGCACAAGAAGACACCAAATTTCGATTCATCCATCCAAGAAACAAAGCCCCATCTCGTTCTTCAAGTCTATACTTGTCACAATAGTTCTCAAGCAGAGTCTTTATAGTACCATTCACATACGAGCTCAAAGGGTATGGAGTAAATCCTGCCATTGTAAAACGTGACCTCCATTTTCCATGAAGCTCATGCCTCTCCTCCCTCTCGGCCCCTTCACATGCTAATATATTAACTATTTCACCAGCAAGACAATGTTGTTCTACGTTGATTCGTTCTTTATGATCCCTTTCTAGAGTTGCATCAATTGATTCAAACATAGCTGAATAGCAACTGAAGGCTTCTTCAAACCTATTCAAGAATTTAGCAGTGTTGACATTGGCTTCTTGCTCGACAAGAGTTACAACTTTCGGAGATAAACTCTTTATAAGCCTTAGCAATCTGTCCCTATGATTCTGAGGATCCACACTCTCGTCTGGTACATGGTGCAGCACAAATGCACAATTAACCGCTAATGCCTCACCAGGATGAACCTTAAAATGGTGAAGCTCAATATCCGAACCAGAAACTGGCACAGCATGAAACTCAAGTGGCACTTTACACGATTCTGCAAGTTTCATGAGTCTCTGCCCAACAATGTTAAGTCCTCCACCCCTAGCGAACGAATTTCTAGCATCATCGATACCAGTGATCCTTAGCTTTGGTGGACCACCGGGTCGAGCCGCTAGAGCCTGGATAAGAGTCACCCACTGACCACCCTGTGCAATCTGAAAATCGATTATATGGATTTTGTCTTCATTCTTGGTGGCTTCGGCAATCGCTCCGTTTGCAGACAGGTATCCAAATTTGAAATAAGGACAGGCTTCATAGAGTAAGAGCATATACGAAAAGAGTTCACCACCAGTTGGCTCTTTACACTTTAAAGCTTTGTAGATAAAGCTACCTGAAGACGACATTTTAGCCACAAGCCCTTCCAACATGTAAGCTCCTAATCTTTGTGCAGGCTCACCAGAAACAGAAACCAATGGGCGTAACATTGATATTAGCCATTGAGCAGTTACTGCATCGTTCTCAGCAACTGCTTTAGCACAAGCAAAAAGCCCTTCTTTCAAATCTCCTCTAGCAATAATCTGTTTCATCATTCTGTATTGATCGTTTACTGGATTTAGATTATCAAAATCAGACTCGGCCCAAGAAGACGAAACATCGAATGACTCTGCAAACTCTTGATCAGTATCCAGTATAGTTTGTATCTCACTAAGCCTGAGCTGAAAATCATTGACGTTCTCATTAAAACCAGCCTTACTTACATGAGAGGTGTAAGTATAGTCAGGTGAATGATACGGGTCAGGTTGAAAGGAGTGAGAATCTTGCAATGATATCGGGCTGCCATTTGGGGAGAAGCTAACAGAAGAAGAAGAATTGTTGGCGAGTTCCTGCATCTGATCAGAAAAGTGGCTTACATGGCTTACATCACCCGAGTATGGATTCTGATTTATGTGCTGTTGCGTAGGTGTCGTCCAGTAATACTGCTGGTTAGATGCCTGCATTCTCGTACTATAAGACAAGTTTCAGAGTTCAGCTCAATAGTTATTCAGACCCGGATTGATTTCTAACTGCATACAAGTTGAAAACATAATTGCTGTGAGTGAATAGACAACAAATCGGCATAATTACCCTGTAAACATAGCTATGCTCATCTACAAAAATAGCTTATTTATACAAACTTGTTAGCTTATGCATATCTATAAAAACAGCTTATTAGCTTATGCACATAAAAAAACACAATGCATGAGATAGTGTTTGGATCAGCTTCTCCTTATATTTCAAAAGTTTGACCAATAACAGCTTATATAAACTATTTCTCTCCATCAAACACACAAAAGTGCTAGTTATTATTATTTATTAGTATAGTCAAAACTCAAAAAGCTAATCGAGCAGTTTTATTTAAGCCTTACCCAAACATCCGATAACTGGTAATCAAAGAGATTAATGCCCAACCAAATAGTGATGTCAACTGAATGAGGATCAACCATAGCATAAACAAATTTGCAGCAACTTAACTTACTATTAATAGCCAATCATACACAAATATGAAAACAGCTTATCTTACTATTATTAGCCAACACTACTAACTGATGAAGCAAACAATCATAGCCCAACCAAAATTATACTGTACAAGATTGCATAAAAACATGGGATACTAACAGAAAAAATGCATCTAACTTATCCATTTATGTTCGTCAGCCTTCTATTTTTCTTTTATATTTTTTTTTGCATTCGAAACAAACCTTTCAAATTTCGACATTTGTGTCCATTTTGTAACCATTTCACCCATACGTTTTTTAACCACCTTGTTAACATCAAACGGTATAATACTCATCGTAAATGAACAAAATACACAAAGGTAAATTTGAAAATTGAAAAGTGCGTTTTTTTATAAAAAAAATTTAAAAAGACTACACCTAAGAACAAAAATAGACAGGTTACACACAATTTTTATATTTTTTTGTTACTATCCCTAAATATAAACCAATACAGGAAAGGGCGTGGGCGTAGTCGCTTGCCCTCCATAAGTGAATAATATTCCCTCCGTCCCAAAATTATAGTCCAGATCGGACGTCCCAAATTAATAGTCCATGTTAAAAAATAAATAAGAAATATATATTAAGTTTACCATATCACAAAGTAAAGAAGTTGTAAATTAAATGATTAAAAGTAAAATAGTCATAGTAAATGAGAAAAAACCGAAAAAGTAATATTTTTATTAAATTGGTTGTTCTTTTTTTTTCAGCGGACTATACTTATAGGACGGAAAGAGTAACTTAGGGGGTGTTTGTTTTAGCTTATGTAATGGGCTTATATAAGCCATTTATGGCTTATATAAGCCTATGTCTAATAAGCTTATAAGCTCATGGCTTATATAAGCTTAAGTTAACATAAGGATAAAATAGTAAATATGTTATATAAGCCCAAACCTTCATAAAAAAGCCACATTTTTTCTTATCAAAACACCCATATATAAGCTTATAAGCCCACTTATATAAGCTTTATAAGCTTATATAAGCTAATAAGCTTATAAACCCATTATATAAGCTAAAACAAACACCCCCTTACTACTACAATATCAGATAAACAGAAAAGTTTGAGAATACAAGAAATTATAATATGCAAAAGATTATCCTTAAAAATCCAAAATTTTCAGTTAGAAATAAAAATCTTGAGAGACCCTAATCAAGATTAAAAAGACATGTTTGTTAAGATTGATTAATACAAAGATGGAATCTTGAAATGAGAAAGATAAGAATTGAATAGGAAAGTTGATACCTTTTTTGTTGTTGAAAGTACTAGTGTTCAAGAAGCTAGAGATAATGAAGCCAATTGTGACTTGTATTTATAGGCAGAAAATCAGAGTGTGAGTTTAAAGCTACATGGAACAAGGAAAGTTCTGATTTTTTTCTGTTGTGTCCGTGGCCCACGCAGTTAAAAGCAATAGAGAGAGACAACACTTTTTTTATATGAATGGTTTGATAACACACACTTAGAGCAAAAGGTGTTACGAGGGGATTCCCCTCTTTACTTGTGTCACCTCAATGCTACATTATCTTAACTAATCAAAACAAAAAACCAACTAAAGACCCCTTCACTCACAACTAGTCTCTCTCCTCTTCACTTGGGTCCCAGCAACTAAACACCCCCTCACAAAAAACCATGTGGGGCCCACTTTTTCTCTTTTTCATCTCGTCGAAGTTTGGCCAATGGGGAGCGGCGAAAGCTGGGGCGGTGTCACGGCGAGCCCCGACGAAGGTGCCACGTCGGAGCGGCGAGGGTGCCTCGCCGTGACACCGTTTGCTCTTAGAGCAAAAGGTGTCACAACTAGCCTTTTCCTCTTCACTTGTGCCACATCAACGTCACATCATCTCAACTAACCAAAACAAAAAACCAACTAAACACCCCCTCACTCATAACTAGTCTATCTCCTCTTCACTTGGGTCCCACCACTCACCATTTTATTTTATTTTTCATTTTTCACACAAACTAAAAATTCATTTCATAAAAATAAAAATTACAAATAATTCAAATAAAAATACAAATAATTAAAAAAATACAAATACGAAAAAAAAGCACAATACGAAAAAAAATACGATATAAAATACGGTTGATTATTCATGGTTGCTCTTGTGCTCAGAGATGCTCAATGAGGTTCCGTTGAAGGCTTGAATGTACTTCTCTATCTCGGAGTTCTCTTTGTTTCCTGCGACGGGTTGCACATCGCTCGACCCATGACCGTAACAAATGGTTCCCATGAGGGATGTACATTTCAGCTGCTTCGGATATCGCAAACCTTTGATTCTTCAAAATCATGTTATGCAAAATGATACACGTGTACATGATTCTGCGTAGCTTGTTCAAAGTCCAAGCACGCGCCGATTGAGCAATTATACGTCATCGTCCTTGTAGGACACCAAATGCCCTTTCAATATCTTTTCGGGCACTTTCCTGACGCTATTTAAATAGAGCGATTTTGTCATCGCGTGCTTGGCTGAATGACTTAACAAAACATGACCATTGAGGGTAAATACCATCTGTAAGGTAGTACCCTCTTTCAAATTGCTGCCCGTTTACAATATACGGTGCCACTGGTTCGTTGTCAGCCAAAAGGTCGTCGAACAATGGTGAATGATGCAGCACGGTAATATCATTATTCGCACCTGCAACACCGAAAAATGCATGCCAAATCCATAAATCGTATGATGCAACAGCTTCTAGAATGATGGTTGGGTGTTTTTTATCACCTTTCCCAAATTTCCCGTGCCACCCTTTGGGACAATTCACCCATTCCCAATGCATACAATCAAGGCTACCTATCATCCCCAGAAACCCATGAATCGTATTATGTGCGTTGTACAACCTTTGAACGTCAGTTGGGTTAGGCTTTCTTAAAAACTCGGGCTGATACAAATCTATAACACACATACAAAAAAAGTCCAGACAATCGCGCCCACAATGTTCCCACATTTGCAAGTACTCATCTAACCCATCCGCCACTGTGGCGTTTGCCAATTGGCGAAGGGCGGATGTGCATTTCAAGATGACACTCATATTTTTCATACCCGTAGCATCATATCGAATAGTAAAAAGGTGAAAATGCTTGGGTAAAGGATTATGTGTTGCATAAAAAGTTTCAATACCTTCAACTATTTCCAAAAATAGTTCCCGTCTCATGCAATATCGTTTTCTGAACGTTTCCGCCGTATATTTCGGATTTTGACCAAAATAATCCTCCATTAAACGTTGTTCGGTGACTTCACGTTCACGCCAAATGTATCTACGATGCTGCTGAAATTCATCTTCTTCATCTTCGTTAATCTGCATAACCATTTCGTATTCTTCCATATCTTCGAGATCGGACGGATTGGAATAATCAGACGAGTTACTCAATTTTTTGAAAGTTCGATAGAAATTTTTTGTGAAAAGATTTGATTGAAAGTGTTTGTTGTGTATGTGTGTTTTAAGATAACAATAAGTATTTATAAAAAAAAAGTTATAAAAAAAATTAATTTTTTTTTATTACCATTTGGCAACGGTTTGAAATATGTTGGGCCTGTTTTTTCTCCTTTTCCTATCGTTGAAGACTGGCGAAGGTGGAGCGGCGGCGGGGGGGGGGGGGGGGGGGGGTGTCGGTCTGACGGCGAGCATCGACGAGGGCGCCACGTCGGACCGACGAGCACCCTCCGTCGTGACACCTTTTGCTCTTAGAGCATCAACAATTTCAAGTTTTTGAAAGACTTGGAACTTTAAATGCATTCAATGCATAACAATTTAATGACTAGAACTTTGAGGAAAAGCTTGAGCTTTACCAAGTCTTTGGCAAAAAGCTTTTCAAAAAGTCATTCGTATAATGCAAAAAAAGCTATTGAAAAACTTTTTGAGAATTGAAAAAGCTTTTGCCAACTTGACCAATTGTGGGTGCTCTTAGTAAAGTTTGTCAAAAAGTTTAATTATAGATTTAAATACATTTGAATATTAAAAGATTAATTTTTATTTTTTTTAATATATTTTAATCTAATGTACTGTATAAGATTAAATATAAAAATTTAAGTTGATCTGGATACTAAATTTTATTTGGATACTAAAGGACTAGAGTTAAGATTTATATAGACCCTTAAATTAGCATAAACTCATTCAACCAATTATAATCACTCATTTTTTAAAAAACCCACTTCCCACCACTTTTTAAAAAATTAAATATCTCACAAACGGTAAATCGTCAAATGAAAAAAAATATACCATTGCAACGAGAATTAAATCATCTATCTATCGAGGGGCACATGTATATACTCTCGACGAACTTTTTTCGACTTTTTTTCTTAAGTCACGTTTGAGAGGAATCATGTATGATTCGTCACGAATCATATATGATTTTCAGAAAATCATATATGATTCGTGATATGAATCATATATGATTTTCTGAAAATCATATATGTTTCGTGACGAATCATACATGATTCCTCTCAGACGTGATTTAAGAAAAAATTCAAAAAAATTCTAAAAACTTGCAAACTACTTTATTTTAACCTAAATAATCAGAAAATGAAAGTGAAATTACCAAAATACCCCTAATGGGCTAAAAACTAAAACATATTACTTAAATGGGCCCAAAAAGTTCAACAAGGCCCAAATGACCAGAAAAAGCCCTATCTGACTCAAAGTTTTATTCTGAACACAAAAGTCTGAAGGCCCAAAAGTTGGTTTTGAGCTTATCACAGCTTATTGGTATGACAACTTATTCTTATTGGGCCAATAAGCCCATTAAGCAATAAACCAATGCCATAAGCTCAGATTAGACACACAACCTTCTTTTGAGATGCCTAAGAGATCTGTGAAAAGAAATTTTGAAAAAGCAAACCCAATAAGCCAGAAATAAGCAAGGTAGAATTTCACTAAAAGACAAAATAGTCGACTTAGAGTTCCAGACCACCTCAGACCTTGAAATAAGTTGTAAAAGACTCTAAATGACTTAATTAAGACAAATCAACAAAGAAAAGTTCAATAAGCCAAGCCAAATAAGCAGACTAAGCTGATAAGCACTTATGTTAAAGTCAAAGTTATTGGTTTTCTAGTCAAACCTCAAAGTCAACCCTCAAATGCTCCAGAATGAACAAATGGGTCAAATAAGTGACACCTATTACAAATTCAAAGTTGTTGCAGGTTTGAATAAGCTAGAACAGCTTATTGATAAGCACCAGTTGAAATAACACTAGCAGTGGCTAGCAGCAGGGGAAAGGAGTTCCCACTGCTTTAACTATTTGACTTGCTTTTTTAGAGAGATCCAGTTGGATTCAAATGGAAACAAGGGCACCCTTGTAATCAGTGGATCACAAGGAGTCAATATCAACAAAGATATCACAATTGGTTCACTCAATAAGCACAGAATAAGCAAACAGTTCACAGATATGCCACAGACCTTGAAAATAAGCAGTTATGAACAAATAAGCAGATTAAGCATGAATAAGCCAGCCAAATTGAACCATATGCATACAAAAGCTATAATAAAGTCCAATAAGCACAAATAAACTTGTTTCAAGCACTGGATCAAAGTAAATAAGCAGGTTCAAGCACAAAAAGTTACTGATTAGCAAAGGTGCTTATCAAAAATCCTTTTGCTGATCTATTTGACCACCAATAAATTTTCAAGCCCTAAAATCCCTTTCCCTGGTGTTGTTAACCAAAATTTAACACTTGTTAACCATAGTCTACCCTTAGATCTAGGTGTCCCCAAAATTTTAGCCAATATTACCAAGTAAAACTGATTTTATGAACCCTTGATTGATTTAGGTGTTTAAACCCTCAAAACTTGCAGATAACCAACCCCTTACACCAGATAAACAGATAACAACACAAAGCAATAACAAACACCTACTACAATCACCTCAAAACCTGGTATAACAGTTAACCCAAACACCCCTTAATAACCTGTTTTCACAAATTTTCAAAGGACTAGCATGAATTAAACCATAAAACCAGTTCACATCAACTCAATAACAACCAAGTACCTCAGATAAACAAGATTAAACCACAAAATCACACAATCCAACAATAAATCTCAGATTCACCAATATTTCATACAAAATACAGAAAAATGAAAAGGATTAGAGATGCAAACCTCCAAGATGTACATCCACACCTTGGATTGTTTGAGCTTAGGTGCTAGCAAAACAAGGAACAGCTTCCTTGTACCTGCTAAGAACAACAAACACCAAAGATGAACAATAAACTATGAAATCTGATTTTTTTGAAAAAAAGAGTTTTAATCCATAAAACCTTTCCTCAAAAACCAACAAATGATAAAATGGAACTCAGATCTTAGCTATTCAGACACCAAACTTTTATAAATAACAAAAGAGAATTCAAAATTTTCAGAAATTCATATTTTTATTTCATAAAAAGGAATTACAAAGAAGATAGCTAAAATCTGGAACAAAAGCTCTCTCACATGTTGAGGAGTCTTTATATAGACGATTACAAGGTAGAAAAATGCAAAACCCTAGGCTATGAAGTCTCCAAAATACCCTTGAAATCTTCTAGATGTTTGTTGTTGTTGAGCTGTCCAAAATGATCCTGAGTGTTCATTTTAGCTTTGTGATTAAGCAATGAGCCTAAAGCGTCGATCTTTCCATGTCAGCTTACTTGGAGAGGAAGTTGTGTTTTGATTGGTTGACGTGTTGAATGGTGGGGTCTTTTGGTGAGTGAGATTGAGGGTTTTTGGTGTGGGATGGGATTCTGGGCATGTGAATCAAGCATGTACCTGGGTAATTGAAATTAACCCCTTGTTTTAAGTGGAGGTAATTCTGGGTTCATGTGGGTAGACAGTAATTCGTTTGATCTAAAAAAGGGGGTGGTAAGTTGTTTGGCGCGTGTTTGTTTGTTTGAAGTTTGGGAATTGATAATAAGAGTCCTTGTGTTTTGGAAAAATGTGTATAACAAGTATTTCAGCCTTAATGAACGCATTCCTTTGTTATTAAACTTCTAAACTTTACACTTTTGCCCCAAAACTTTGGCAAAAGGTTTTCAAGGGTTATTTTTGCCATTTTTGAATACTTCAAGGGCTGATCTTAGACAATTCTCATCTTTGAAGGTCTTCATTGGATCTTTGACTTCATGAGGGACCATTGTTGACAATTTAGAATTGTTGAGGGACTAAACTTGCCAAATCTTCAAAGTTGAAGGACCTTTTTGTAATTTTGACAAACTTAAGGGACCAAACTTGTAATTATTAATATACAAGGGTATTAAGTATCATTTCTTCATAGATGAATGATCAATATTGTACATCTTCAAGTCTTCAAGGGTTTTTCTTTGATAAATCCATAACTAGGGCCCAGTTCATTATGCGGCTTCGTTTCTCGTGTTCGTTTTTCCTTGTTTCTTGTGATCTTTTGTCTTTTTCACGATATCCATACCTAAAATACACAAGTAAACAAACACAAGCATATATATGGTATATTTATGACATTTTATGCATTTAAAGCCCGAAAAGAACGATGAGATCATGTATAAATGCCATCTCAGCACTCCCCCATACTAAGCCATTGTCGTGCCCTCACGCAATGCTAGAATAAAGTGTCTAAGCATCACCAAAATTTAATTTTATTACCCTTTATTGAAAAGTAAAAGACTTGCAATAATACTACGAAGATGTGTAAAGACATAATGTATGATTTTCATCACGTGTGTGACTTTTAGGGTCAATGAATAGAAACAAGTGAATGTATCATAGAGTAAAGTCCGTCATCCTTGATTGTCATACATTCCATGCTAAGTGAAAAAACGAGATCATTGTTGGTACAATTCACAATGCTAACACTACTCATACGTCCAAATTGTGTAATACTTTTTCTCCCCGCAATCCTAGTTATTATGAAAGAAAATAGGTTTCTAGAACTTTTTAACTATTTGTCATGGATCACAAGTGATTCATATTGACTTATTTGAGTATTTATTAGTCCGAAAGTAAAGTAGCACGATTTAATTGATAGTTAGCCGAAGGACAAAATCTTTTAAAACGGCTTCTCGTGTATCTCCTTAAGTTCATATCTTGACATAACTCGTTTCACGATTTGAGACCTTTCTCGGACCGATATTTGGCATGTACTTCATAATTCAAATCTTGGGAAGACGTTCTTGAAATTATGGTCTTCTCTTCATATTTTTGAATTTCTTCACTTGACGTTTTTGAGAGATTCTTCATATTTGGACCACGACTTCACCATTTTTCTTCAATCTTTATTTTGGATTTTGATATACAACGATCCGCCTCCTTTTAGGACTTGTATATATTTATCCTCATACCTTGTTAGGGTCTTTTTGGATAGAATTTCTCCATGATCTTTAGGAGAGTAATTGGTTTTCATCGTGTGTCTCGACCCTTCATATTGATTTAGGAACAATGATACTTCACATCATCTTGGATCTTTAGCAACAAAATAGAGCCCCTCACACCTTGTTAGGGCCTTTTTGGATCTTCACCAATCTTCGCATCCCGCTTCAATAAGTTATGCCTCGGCTATGAACTCTATTCAACCCCGAGCAACTTTTAAACGATCTTGTGCTAGAAGCTAAGTAACCTTTTAAATCGTACGACCTTACTTATTGCAATTACATTTTATTCCTAATGCATTGATCTTATGGGAGAAAAAACCACAATTAAAAACATTTGAGTTTTTGAAAGAACATTTTCATGTTCTACGTTTAGCATGATCACTTGTCTAACTCTATCATCTCTCGTTCTTCACTATATAAAGACCTCTAATTAAAGAGACTCGTGAATACTTAGCCATGCAAGTCAAAAGTAAGCCAAATTAGGATTAGCTTTCATTAAGACTATATCAAATCGAAGTTTTGGGTTTTCAAGCCACCTATAGGATCTTGCACTTTCTTGGACTTTTTCAGGTTTAGAGAATGCTTTTTATAGTTCCCTTAATAAGTGACTTTCTAGGATCAATTATAGGAACTTGCGAAAAGTTATTGTTCTTAACCTGAATGAGCTAAGAATTTCGCGTTTTAAAGTTCCCTATATAAAAGTCTAGCAAAACTTGATTCGAGCGGGTTAAGTAATGTAAAGGGCTCCAAATGCCCATCAAGTCAAAAATTAGCTCTTATTCTACCCATCAGAAAATATACATTCGTGTCTTAAAAACACTTATGAAAACTAAGAAAATTTTTAAAATTTGGCCATTTTTAGCCTTATTAGCAACAAAATTAAACAAAACGTTGAAAGTTGGAAAACGTGAGGGCGTAGCAAAGCAAGTATCTATTCACCCCCATACTAAAATTAAACATTGTCCTCAATGTTTCGAGTCTAAAGGTGGAGCACCCCCATACTAGAGACGAATAGGCGAATGCTTAGGATCTAGCATGGAAAGGGTGATCAACAATATATCTAAAGCCGTTTATTAATTATGCTAAAAGATAATTGTTAGAATAATAAAGTATATGTCATGGATTCGTGAAAAACTTCTTCAAGCAAACGACCGAGGCTCACGTAAACGAACACGAGAGTCTTCAATCATAGCGATGATGATGATCTAGATAACACATTCACAAACAACCACGAGACAACGAGTTGGAAGGGCACAAATCCCCTCTCATTATTTATTAGAAAGCATAAAAGGATAAGCATGGGATTTCCCCCACGAGGCACCTCGTTTTTTATTATCGAGTCATGAGCTCGACTCGATCCCCTCAATGCTAATTATCATTGGGGAAGGTGACTTGGTCGAGGTCATCCAATGAAGGAACTTCCCCACCAAAGTAGTGCTTAAGCCTATGTTCATTCACCTTGAAGTTAGGACCATCATTTTGAGCTAGCTCGATGGTCCCATAAGGAAACACTTGTTTTATGGTGAAAGGACCCGACCAACGAGATTTCAATTTCCCGGAAAATATCTTTAATCGAGAGTTAAAAAGTAACACTTGATCACCAACGTTAAAACCCCGGTTTTTAATCTTTGCATCATGAAGCTTTTTAGTCTTTTCTTTAAAAATCAATGAATTCTCATAAGCATTATCTCTTAATTCATCCAATTCATTCAATTGTATTTTCTGGTGATCTCCCGCGGTCTTTAAATCAAAATTTGCATGCTTAAGGGCCCAATATGCCTTATGCTCCATTTCAATGGGCAAATGACAATTCTTTCCATAAACCAACTTATATGGAGTACAACCGATAGGTGTCTTATAAGCGGTTCTAAAGGCCCATAAAGCGTCATCGAGTTTGTCGGACCATGAAGCATGGTTTTCTCCAATCGACCTCTCTAAAATCCTCTTCAAAGCTCGGTTTGAAACCTCGACTCGCCCACTCGTTTGCGGGTGATAAGCCGTAGAAAGACGACGAGTAACTCCATATTTCTTTAAGACCTTCTCGAATTGGTCATTACAAAAATGGGTTCCACGATCGCTTATAATAGCACGAGGGGTTCCAAACCGAGAGAATAGTTTCTTCAAAAACTTCACTACCACACGAGCATCATTAGTAGGTAAAGCCTTAGCTTCCACGCACTTAGAAAGGTAGTCGACGGCGACGAGGATATACTTGTTACCATGAGACGATGGGAACGGCCCCATAAAGTCTATGCCCCAAATGTCGAAAATCTTACACACTTGAATTACATTTTGCGGCATTTCATCACGTTGAGAAGATTTTCCTTGACGTTAGCATGAATCACACGACTTCACAAGTGCGTGTGCATCACGATAGATAGTAGGCCAAAAGAAGCCGGCATCGAACACTTTCTTAGCCGTGAGATTAGCACCGTGGTGACCACCCGTGGGTCCCTCGTGACAAGCTCTAAGGATGTTAGAAGCTTCGGCACCAAAAACACAACGTCTAATGAGTTGATCCGCACAAACCCGAATTAGATAAGGGTCATCCCAAAAATAGAACTTGACGTCACGAAAGAATTTTCTCTTTTGTTGTGTCGTCATACCCTTGATTATGAAATTGCCCGCATGGTAATTTGAATTGTCGGCAAACCATGGGGTGGTGTCTTTAGATTTCACTACACCCAGAGTCTCGAGAGGAAATGCTTCGGTAATTTCCTTGTTTTTGAAAACGTCTTTGTGAGGATCTTCTAGACGAGAGAGATGATCGTCCGCTAGATTCTCGGCTCCTTTTTTGTCAAGCACGGTGACATCAATTTCTTGGAGGAGGAGCATCCAACGAAGCAATCTCGGCTTAGCATCTTGCTTAGCTAAGAGATACTTGATAGCCGAATGGTCGGTATACACGATGCTTTTAGTCAAGACGAGATAAGGTCGGAATTTCTCAAAAGCATAGACCACGGAAAGGAATTCCTTTTCCGTTGTGGTGTACTTTAATTGAGCCTCGGTCATCGTCTTACTAGCATAATGGATAGGACGGAAATGCTTTTCATAACGTTGCCCTAAGACGTCCCCTATAGCATAATCACTTGCATCGCACATGATTTCAAAGGGTAATTCCCAATTAGTAGCAACAAGAAAGGGAGCTTCGGTATGTTTCCTTTTAAGAGTTTCGAAAGCTCTAACACAATCCTCATTTAAATTAAAAGGAGCATCCTTCTCGAGAAGGTGTGTCATTGGTCGAGAGATTTTCGAAAAGTCTTTGATGAAAGGACGATAAAAGCCCGCGTGGCCTAGGAAACTCCTAACCCCCTTAAAGGTTTTGGGATGAGGTAATGATGTAGTATATTTTTGTATATACTTTATTTTAGGAAAAACAAAGCAACACAAAAGTCGTGGTAAGTATTAATCGATACGTTTTAGGAAAAACGTAAAGACGAATAATCGAGTTCGTTCTCGGTGGAGGTATGGTGTTTAGCCAACAATATAATACGTTATTTTATTTGAGTGATTACGCTTTTGAAAAGAAGGAAAGAAAAGAAAACGAAAACGGACTACGCTAAAAACGGATTACGACGAAAAACGCGTAAATGCGAAACGTAACGTAAAATCGACAAAAATTAAAAAAAAAATTCGAAAACTTAACTAAAAAAAAAAAATCTTATTAAACTTAAAAGGAAAAATAAAAACTAATGTCAAAACATAAGTGGACTAAAAAATTCATTTAACGAAAACACGAAATAAATAACGAAAGTAAAAAACGCGACATTTAAAGAAAATTATCAAATTAAAACTCTACAAAAGCAAATTTATTTTTTTCCTAAGTCCTAACTTGTAAAATAAAATTTTTGAAAAAAGAATTATATTTTTTTAACTTTTAAATATTTTTTTTATGAATTAAATACTATTTAAACTAAATAAATGATTTAAAAATATTAAATTATTTTTCTAAAATTCCGAAAATTTATAAAATGTTTTCAACACTTTTTAAATCCTAGGAAAAATAAAAGGAGAGAAAAAGGAACTAAAATAAGCTACGAAATAAGCTGTATAGGCTTATAAGCTTAAAACATACCAAACCAAAAGACAATATAAAACAAATAAAGAAGGAAGGAGTAACAAAAAATCTACACAGAGCAGATGGTCATTGTTGGGGCTGCTACGTCTGTATGGTTGTTGAGGTTAGGAGTTCGAAACCCTGCAGCAGCCTTTTTGTTTTTTTCTTTTATCAGCTTATACACAAAAAAGGTATTATAGAAAAATGAAAGAAAGATTAAACAAAATGTGCTAATGAGCACAGATGGTTAAATGGTGTGGTTATGCTGCGTCTGTTGTGCAGAGGGGGTCATGCGTTCGAATCCCCACTGCTACTTATTTTTAGCAGTTATTTTTATTATCAGCTTATAAGTTGTGTACAGGAAATAAATAAAAAGATAAAGGAAACGTTGTAAGCAGATATAAACAAAATGGGGTGTAGATAAGTTGGTTAAGTGTAGGCTGTTACTTCTGCTCTCGCAGCATGGTCAGGGGTTCAAATCCCTTCCCTCCCAATTTCTACTTTTTTGCAATTCAGTTTTGGACTCACAGCTTTGCAGCTTAATTTGATTCAGCAACAAACTGAATACTAGCAGTTGGCTAGTGGTTTGGTAGATAGCAAATGCAAAAAAAAACATATATAGCAAATACCAAGCACAGAATCACACACCAATTCGAACACATACAACATATGCAACACAGAAAATGCACAATGATTTAAAATTAAACACGCTGGCACCACTTTTTACTTGGTTTGATACTTTCTTTAGTACCCTATTGTTTGCTGTTAATTTGGTAAGTTGCAGGGGTATCACAAGGCGCAAAATAAATGAACATACCACAAATACACGATCTAATACACAAACTACGAGCCTGAAAACACACAGACTCACACCTTCTTCTTCTTTTTTCCTATGGTTTCTACTTTACCTTTTTTATACGTTGGTTAGCTTGGTTTGATTGTTTCAGAACTTGTTGCTGGTGGTATCACGAGATACAAAATCAACTCATAACACAAACTCAACCACGAATGAAGCAGAATGAGCAAACAATGTTGCAAGTAACTACAATGGGCACTAAAAATACAGCAAGCCGACACCCCTTATATTACTCCTTAACGTAAATCAAACAGTGGGCACCAAATAAACTCAAAACGGACAATGGGCGTAGGGCTAACTGTCACCACTATCTTTTTTTTTTTTTTTTTTTTTTTTTTTTAAAACAAAACCTGAAATCTACTTCTACTAATCCTCAATACTTGATGCAATCACAACCTAACATTAATCCTAAGCCTAGAGCACATCTAATACTTCTACCAAACGCCAATTTAAGTCAGAAATTGGAAAATTAACTACAGGGCTAAGTAGATAAAGAACAAAAGACTACGTAAACACACAAGCAAATTAACAAAAGGAACATACGCATAAATTGGAACCAAGTAGCACAATAAGTCACAGAGATAAGCTAATCATAAACTCGTAGAAAAATAAGCTACAAAGAGGGGGAAATCACTTACTCGGGGTCCAAAGCTATACGGCTTCTAACACACTTCAAACAAGCATCTCTACCACTTCCTTTTTGTAGCTTATCAAGATCCCAAGATACAAGAGCTTATATCCCACAGCTTAGTAGGCCCAAGAGATGAATCATCAAGAACATCTAAAAGTATCTTCAAACTCCACAACTTAAATCTCGAAGCTCCTTCTTGATATGAACCTGAAACAATCACAAACAACAAGCACACGAGGACAACAGAACTAGTAAGCTTAATAATCACAGCTTATTATCAATAAGCTGTGGTTATTTAAGGCTTAAGCTACAGTAAAAAGGATAACTTTCTTGAAAAATCTTTGACAAACTTTCTGAAAACTTGAAACTAGCTGATAAATTTAAACAAATCTTTTCAAATCCACTTCAAATCCTTACATGGATTCACATGAACAGGAAACCTTAAATTAAAATAAAAACACCACTTGAATCATAAAACACTAATAAAAATGGTACTCGGATATTTAAAAACTACAATCTTTCATTTCATTAAAAAAAAGAATTACACTTTAAAAAAAATCCGAGACAAGAAAAAAAGGGATACCACAAGTTGGTCCTCAATTTATAGTCGAGCTCGGATTGTTCTGGAATGACAAAAAATACAAACCCTAAGGTAGTGAGTTTCCAGGATTACCCCTCTTGAAGATTCGGATATAAGAGGAATATGCTAATTTTTGAAAATGGGTCTTCAAGTGCCATGTGATCCTGCTGTCTTGTTGAGATCTTGGCCATTCAATTTTTTCTTTGCCAGGAAGAAATGATGTGAATCGTTGATGTTCTGTCAATTTTTGTTTTCTTCTTCATATGGGAGCAGGGGACCAATTCGCGTGGGGTAGGGCGAGGGATAGTGATGGGATTTGGGATTAGATTAAGGTTTGAGGTTATGGTGGATTAATATGGTGGATGAAAATAAGCTGATGAACCCTAATTCCAATTGTTAATATCGTTTCCTGAACCGTACCCCTTTTTTCTTCTTCTTTTTTTTTTTTATTTTTATCACACGTTTAATAAAACAAAAGGGCCAGTGGTTGTATTTTAGCTTTGGGCCCGAATATGGGATGAAAGTTAATCAAATGGGCCAGGGTTTTGTTTGGTTTGTAAAAGAAAAGAAACGAATTTCACAATATTCGAGCTGGCTATTAATATTAAACGGGCTGACCCGACCCGTTAAACGGGTGCGGGTAGGCCCGTTAAATAAAATTTAGAGTTTTGAGATCGGTTTTTCGTGCTCATATTATTGTCGGGTTTTGGGTTGACTTTAACTTCGTATAAAATCTTCAAGCTTTATCGAGTCGCTCCAAAAATGGTCGTTTTTGCTTCTTGGCTACGGACTTATACAACTTGATTCTTCAAAGACCAAATATGTAAACTCTTTACATTTTAGGGACCACAATGTAATTTTAGATTCTTACAAGGGTATAAAATGACAAGTCTTCAAACTTGGAGGACCATTCTTGCCAATCTTCAATTCTTAAAGGGTTTTTTGGAAATCCAACACTCGGGTCCGGTTCATTGTGCGGCTTCTTTTCCCGTGTTCGTTTTTGAATGATTCTTGTGATCTTTTTGTCATTTCCTCAATATCCGTACCTAAAATACACAAGCAACAAACACGAGCATATATTTGGCAGTTTTAATGATATTTTATGCATTTTAAGCCCGATTTGGACGATGAGACTATGTATAATTGCAGTCTCATCACTCCCCCATACTAAACCATTGCCGTGCCCTCACGCAATGCTAGAATTAAGTATCATAGCACTTCCAAAATTCATTTAATGATGACATTTATTGAAAACGTAAACTTAATTAAACTACTACACGTGATTTAGACATAATGTATGATTTTCATCACGAGAATGTGACTTTTAGGATCATAGAACAAGAACACATGAATGCTTCGTTATAAATAATTTCGTCGTCCTCGATTTTCACTCAATTCCATGCTAAGCATGTAACGAGATCATTGTTATTATAAGTTAGCAACACGAACACATCTCATGAGTGTTAATTACGAACCTAAACTCCCTTATTCCTACTTGGTATCTCTTATATTTTATTTTTGTCTTAATGATCACGAGGATACATCATTGACTTATGCGTGAATAGAGATTAGGTCTAAAAATAGAGTTTTAACGGTGTAACCAAAATCATTAAATCAATAATTCATCCTAATAGACAACAATGTCAAGAAATTAAGTCAACAAGAAGGATCGATAAACACGGTTTTATAACGGTTTTGAACATGAGACTTATTACCAAGACTTTTATATGCCCCCTAACGGAAGGGCCTTATTATCTTTGGTTTACCTCCATCTTTTATTCAACTTCGCCATGAAGCTTTTATTATGACTTCGGTCTTGCCTTGCCTTTTATTATCCGCCATCATCGGTGGTTTTATTAGCCAAAGACGTATATCCTCACGCTAAAGCGAATTTTGGATCTTTAAAGCTTCGAAGATTAAGGCATAATTCACTTTCAATTTTGCATAGATTTTAGGCCTTGTGGGGCTTCAAATTGTTTGCTAGATTTAGGTGAGCACTTGAAATCTTATTATTGGGTGAAACTTTCGATTATTAGGGTGCCAATACTTCAAAACCGTGACGCTGGCGATACCTTAATGTTTTCCCAATTTAATTACATGGAAGCTACTAAAACAAATTAGAAACCAACAATAGTGACTAAACCACCAAATCAATATTTATTAACAATTTATTATGCAAAAGCGTGGGGAGAATAAGCTAATAATTACTACACATGAGATCGTGACGATTACGAGACTTATAAATAACTCTATCATTTCTCGTCCTCATTTAAGAGACTTAGCCTAAAAAGTTAAGGAATCGAGCTAAGTGCTCAACACGCACGGTCGAGTCAAAAATTACTCTTATTCTCACCATCGGAAAACCTACATTCGTGTCTTAAACACTTATGAAAAATGAGAAAAAATTTTAAAATTTGGCTATTTTTAGCCTTATTTGCAACAAAATGAGAGACAAAAACAAAAATTTTGGAGTGCACGAGGGCGTAAGCAAGGCAAGTATCTATTCACTCCCCCATACTAAAGTTAAACATTGTCCTCAATGTTTCGAGTCTAAGGGTAGGATACCCCCATACTAGAGACGTAGTCGAATGCTTAATCTAGCATGGAAAAGGTATAACCATTAAATTTAAAGCCGTTTATGAAGTGTGCTAAAAACCTAAGGTTAGAACAATAAAGGATATATCATGGATATTGAGAAATGTCTCCAAAGCAAACGATCGAGTGCTCCCATAAAACGAACACGAGAGGCTCCAATCGTGAAGATCATGATCTAAAAACCACATATCACAAACAACCACGAAACAAAGGTTGGAAGGGCACAAATCCCCACACGTAAGCTACATTAGACTAAGAAAGCGATAATATGTACATAGGATAAGCATGGGACTCCCCCACGAGGCACCTTGTTTTTGATAACCGAGTCAAAAGCTCGACTCGAATCCCCATAAATGTGATCATTTAGGGATAATCATGGTTCGGTCATTTTTGGTGGGACTTACATGTAATCAAGGCCCAAAAGCAACCGTGTATAAAGGCAAAACCTCTATACCGGGATCAAAGATCGTGTCTTCGTTTTCGGATGATAAACGAAACAACACGACTTTCAACATCATCGTCCCAAAGGGACACAAGAAAATGGCATAAGAAGAGAAGGGTGGGACATTGGTTGGGCATAAAAATTGAGTCACTCGAGGTAAACTCTCACCGTAAGTGTAGAAAGAATTTCTAGTGACTACTTCGGTAAAAGACCGAGATTTTATCTTAAACGTGATACCGGGGTCAAAAATCTCGTCCTCGGTGGAGAAGTGTGAGGGAACAAATGGGGCTTCCCCCATACTAGATCCACACAAAACGTCGTCAAAAGAAGTAGACGCGTTTGTAGCAAGCTCAATTAAGCGAGGTGATGACGGAGTTAGCATTGGAGAAATTTTCAAATCAATTGTAAAATCTTTTCCTTTTTCATTTTTAAACTCATTGTTACGAAAACCCAAGTTGATTAAATTGAAAATATTTGGTGTTTCTAAAACAATTCTAGGCACACTTAAAATTTTCACATTTATCTTGAAGGCGGGAGGAGGATTTGAATTTTTAAAATGTGAATCGATTAATAAAACATCCCCCTCCGGGCTAACGCAACGGTCCTCATCAAACTCGAAAATAGAAGGCGGATCATCAAGTATACGTTTGATCTCGGAAAAATCACCGTCGGGATCAAAAACATCTTCTCTTCCTCGTGGAAGAGGTTGGGAAATCAAGTCGTCGATAATCGAGTCGCTAGCTTCAACCGTCGTGAAACTAGGAATAGAAGGCTCTTCGATTGAAGATTTTGCCTTTGTCGTTTCGACCTCGACATCGAAAAACGTATCGATGTGAGGAAGACCATCGGCGGACTTCTCACATGATAAATCCAAAATCTCACTCGGTGTGGGATTAGGAGTAAAAGGCTCGTCTCGTGACGATTTTGCCTTGACGGTTTCAACTTTGTCCTTCGAAGGGATCGAACGTGGGTTTTCAAACTTTTTAGCAAAACTACTAACACGTCCTTTCGGAATTAATTTTCGTTCATCTTGTAAAAACGAGGGTTCAATGCTTTCCTTAAAAACCTTTTCACATTTTTCTTTTTTAAAATCATTTAATGGAATTTCTTTGTCAAAATTAAGTGTATATTGATTTAGAAAATCCTCAATAATTTCATCCTCATTAGAAAAATTAGGTTTAGAAGGTACAAGATTTAAATATCCCAAGTATCCTACGAGTTTTTCCTTTGGTTTACTTTCAAAAACATTTTTCAAAACTTCGTTGGATGACGTTTTTGTTTCCTCAACGTTTTTGCAAGACGACGAAGGTTGCACGACTCTAAAATTCGAGAGATTGGGATCAATACGAGACGTACGAGTCTTAGGAGTCGAAATAACTTGAACCTCTCCCTCGAGATTAGGATTGGTGACGTTCGATGAAGAACTCGACTCGTATGAAGCTATTTTTTTCTCTAAGGTCTCAATCGTTGAAAGAAGTTCATTTTGCTTAATAGTGTAAGCCTCCACAATTTTGTCAACAATTTTATCCCATCTCTCGACATTTTGGTCAGATAAACGTTCATGTTCTTTAAAAGCGGCATCATATTCGTTTTCCAACTCGGTTATCATGGAGGCCATTTCCTTTAAGTAAAATTCCTTTTGAGTTTCCAATTGTTTTTCGTGATGTTCCTTAAGGTTCCTAACTTGTTCTTGAATCATCATTAAGTTTGCATTATTGCGTCTCACATAGTCATAAAAAGCGTTTTGATTCATCTCATCATTTTGATTTTGATCACAATTAAAAGACGTATCATGTGACGAGTAGAACGAAGACGATGAGTGATCTTGGTCGTAAGATTGAAAATTGTCACCAAGACCACGTGGAGCGGAGTTATAGATATAACCCTCTCGACCTCCAATAACCTTACAATTAAAACAATTGGCACCATCGGGCGGGCCTCCACAATATGGACACGAATAATATCCACTATCATTTGACATGATGCAATGAGAACGGTGTTACGAGAATTAAACGTTATAGAGGTTGAAAGAACAGAATTATGAAAATAGAGGAAAAAATCGAAGAATCTTTTTGTGTTTTTGGTTTTTTAAATTTTTTTTTTTTTTGGAATTTTGGTGTATTACGTAGAAATTAATCTACAAACATTATCCACTAATCAAAGGTCTCGATTAATGAATCCAAGAAGAATGAAGGTAATTACGTGAAGTAAAAACCCTCGTCGACTTTGAAACGTTGGCGGAACGCCAAAACGTTTCGAGGTTCAATAATTAAAACTCACAAAAATAGATTAATAATACTTGATTTGGCAAACCCCTAATTAATCGTCACTTTCAAAATACGCACAAGCGAGCGGAGAAAACGAGGCGGCGCGAAGCACTTAAGAGCCTTTTTTCCTTAGGTCGTGAAATACAACCGCCTTATACCCACCTTATAGTTTGTATTTATCGAGATTAAACCAATTAAGAGTATTTATCTATTTTGCCTTTGATTTCGTTTGAATTCGATACAACAATAGTGACCGGAACGCTCAACTATTGAGGTGCGATTTCTCGCGTATTTGGATAATTATTGTGTGTTAATTGTTCTACGTAAATATAATATATTATGCACAATAAAAACAAGAAAACGATTTTGTGTTAATAGAGTTCTATTTAACACTATTTATTTGTATGGCTAATAGTATAGAAAAATAAAAGGAAGTATTTACGATAAAACGTAAACACTCAAACAAACACGATAAATAAGTATGGCTAAACACACCTCCCCGGCAGCGGCGCCATTTTTGATGTAGTATATTTTTGTATATACTTTATTTTAGGAAAAACAAAGCAACACAAAAGTCGTGGTAAGTATTAATCGATACGTTTTAGGAAAAACGTAAAGACGAATAATCGAGTTCGTTCTCGGTGGAGGTATGGTGTTTAGCCAACAATATAATACGTTATTTTATTTGAGTGATTACGCTTTTGAAAAGAAGGAAAGAAAAGAAAACGAAAACGGACTACGCTAAAAACGGATTACGACGAAAAACGCGTAAATGCGAAACGTAACGTAAAATCGACAAAAATTAAAAAAAAAATTCGAAAACTTAACTAAAAAAAAAAAATCTTATTAAACTTAAAAGGAAAAATAAAAACTAATGTCAAAACATAAGTGGACTAAAAAATTCATTTAACGAAAACACGAAATAAATAACGAAAGTAAAAAACGCGACATTTAAAGAAAATTATCAAATTAAAACTCTACAAAAGCAAATTTATTTTTTTCCTAAGTCCTAACTTGTAAAATAAAATTTTTGAAAAAAGAATTATATTTTTTTAACTTTTAAATATTTTTTTTATGAATTAAATACTATTTAAACTAAATAAATGATTTAAAAATATTAAATTATTTTTCTAAAATTCCGAAAATTTATAAAATGTTTTCAACACTTTTTAAATCCTAGGAAAAATAAAAGGAGAGAAAAAGGAACTAAAATAAGCTACGAAATAAGCTGTATAGGCTTATAAGCTTAAAACATACCAAACCAAAAGACAATATAAAACAAATAAAGAAGGAAGGAGTAACAAAAAATCTACACAGAGCAGATGGTCATTGTTGGGTCTGCTACGTCTGTATGGTTGTTGAGGTTAGGAGTTCGAAACCCTGCAGCAGCCTTTTTGTTTTTTTCTTTTATCAGCTTATACACAAAAAAGGTATTATAGAAAAATGAAAGAAAGATTAAACAAAATGTGCTAATGAGCACAGATGGTTAAATGGTGTGGTTATGCTGCGTCTGTTGTGCAGAGGGGGTCATGCGTTCGAATCCCCACTGCTACTTATTTTTAGCAGTTATTTTTATTATCAGCTTATAAGTTGTGTACAGGAAATAAATAAAAAGATAAAGGAAACGTTGTAAGCAGATATAAACAAAATGGGGTGTAGATAAGTTGGTTAAGTGTAGGCTGTTACTTCTGCTCTCGCAGCATGGTCAGGGGTTCAAATCCCTTCCCTCCCAATTTCTACTTTTTTGCAATTCAGTTTTGGACTCACAGCTTTGCAGCTTAATTTGATTCAGCAACAAACTGAATACTAGCAGTTGGCTAGTGGTTTGGTAGATAGCAAATGCAAAAAAAAACATATATAGCAAATACCAAGCACAGAATCACACACCAATTCGAACACATACAACATATGCAACACAGAAAATGCACAATGATTTAAAATTAAACACGCTGGCACCACTTTTTACTTGGTTTGATACTTTCTTTAGTACCCTATTGTTTGCTGTTAATTTGGTAAGTTGCAGGGGTATCACAAGGCGCAAAATAAATGAACATACCACAAATACACGATCTAATACACAAACTACGAGCCTGAAAACACACAGACTCACACCTTCTTCTTCTTTTTTCCTATGGTTTCTACTTTACCTTTTTTATACGTTGGTTAGCTTGGTTTGATTGTTTCAGAACTTGTTGCTGGTGGTATCACGAGATACAAAATCAACTCATAACACAAACTCAACCACGAATGAAGCAGAATGAGCAAACAATGTTGCAAGTAACTACAATGGGCACTAAAAATACAGCAAGCCGACACCCCTTATATTACTCCTTAACGTAAATCAAACAGTGGGCACCAAATAAACTCAAAACGGACAATGGGCGTAGGGCTAACTGTCACCACTATCTTTTTTTTTTTTTTTTTTTTTTTTTTTTAAAACAAAACCTGAAATCTACTTCTACTAATCCTCAATACTTGATGCAATCACAACCTAACATTAATCCTAAGCCTAGAGCACATCTAATACTTCTACCAAACGCCAATTTAAGTCAGAAATTGGAAAATTAACTACAGGGCTAAGTAGATAAAGAACAAAAGACTACGTAAACACACAAGCAAATTAACAAAAGGAACATACGCATAAATTGGAACCAAGTAGCACAATAAGTCACAGAGATAAGCTAATCATAAACTCGTAGAAAAATAAGCTACAAAGAGGGGGAAATCACTTACTCGGGGTCCAAAGCTATACGGCTTCTAACACACTTCAAACAAGCATCTCTACCACTTCCTTTTTGTAGCTTATCAAGATCCCAAGATACAAGAGCTTATATCCCACAGCTTAGTAGGCCCAAGAGATGAATCATCAAGAACATCTAAAAGTATCTTCAAACTCCACAACTTAAATCTCGAAGCTCCTTCTTGATATGAACCTGAAACAATCACAAACAACAAGCACACGAGGACAACAGAACTAGTAAGCTTAATAATCACAGCTTATTATCAATAAGCTGTGGTTATTTAAGGCTTAAGCTACAGTAAAAAGGATAACTTTCTTGAAAAATCTTTGACAAACTTTCTGAAAACTTGAAACTAGCTGATAAATTTAAACAAATCTTTTCAAATCCACTTCAAATCCTTACATGGATTCACATGAACAGGAAACCTTAAATTAAAATAAAAACACCACTTGAATCATAAAACACTAATAAAAATGGTACTCGGATATTTAAAAACTACAATCTTTCATTTCATTAAAAAAAAGAATTACACTTTAAAAAAAATCCGAGACAAGAAAAAAAGGGATACCACAAGTTGGTCCTCAATTTATAGTCGAGCTCGGATTGTTCTGGAATGACAAAAAATACAAACCCTAAGGTAGTGAGTTTCCAGGATTACCCCTCTTGAAGATTCGGATATAAGAGGAATATGCTAATTTTTGAAAATGGGTCTTCAAGTGCCATGTGATCCTGCTGTCTTGTTGAGATCTTGGCCATTCAATTTTTTCTTTGCCAGGAAGAAATGATGTGAATCGTTGATGTTCTGTCAATTTTTGTTTTCTTCTTCATATGGGAGCAGGGGATCAATTCGCGTGGGGTAGGGCGAGGGATAGTGATGGGATTTGGGATTAGATTAAGGTTTGAGGTTATGGTGGATTAATATGGTGGATGAAAATAAGCTGATGAACCCTAATTCCAATTGTTAATATCGTTTCCTGAACCGTACCCCTTTTTTCTTCTTCTTTTTTTTTTTTATTTTTATCACACGTTTAATAAAACAAAAGGGCCAGTGGTTGTATTTTAGCTTTGGGCCCGAATATGGGATGAAAGTTAATCAAATGGGCCAGGGTTTTGTTTGGTTTGTAAAAGAAAAGAAACGAATTTCACAATATTCGAGCTGGCTATTAATATTAAACGGGCTGACCCGACCCGTTAAACGGGTGCGGGTAGGCCCGTTAAATAAAATTTAGAGTTTTGAGATCGGTTTTTCGTGCTCATATTATTGTCGGGTTTTGGGTTGACTTTAACTTCGTATAAAATCTTCAAGCTTTATCGAGTCGCTCCAAAAATGGTCGTTTTTGCTTCTTGGCTACGGACTTATACAACTTGATTCTTCAAAGACCAAATATGTAAACTCTTTACATTTTAGGGACCACAATGTAATTTTAGATTCTTACAAGGGTATAAAATGACAAGTCTTCAAACTTGGAGGACCATTCTTGCCAATCTTCAATTCTTAAAGGGTTTTTTGGAAATCCAACACTCGGGTCCGGTTCATTGTGCGGCTTCTTTTCCCGTGTTCGTTTTTGAATGATTCTTGTGATCTTTTTGTCATTTCCTCAATATCCGTACCTAAAATACACAAGCAACAAACACGAGCATATATTTGGCAGTTTTAATGATATTTTATGCATTTTAAGCCCGATTTGGACGATGAGACTATGTATAATTGCAGTCTCATCAGGTAACTTGGCGATGACGTCTACCTTAGCTTTATCGACCTCAATCCCCGCTTTCGAGACCTTATGTGCTAAGACAATTCCTTGTTTACACATAAAATGACATTTTTCCCAATTAAGCACAAGATTGGTTTCTTCACAACGTTTTAACATTTGCTCGAGATTAGATAAACATGACGTGAATGAATTGCCAAACACCGAAAAGTCACCCATAAACACTTCCATCGACTTCTCGATCATATCATGAAAAATAGCCATCATACACCGTTGAAACGTACCCGGTGCATTGCAAAGTCTGAAAGGCATCCTACGATAAGCAAACGTTCCATAAGCACACGTGAACGTAGTTTTCTCTTGATCACAAGGGTCGATAGGGATTTGAAAGTAACCGGAAAAACCATATAAAAATAAATAGAATTCATTTCCCGCGAGTCGCTCCAACATTTGATCCATGAAGGGCAAAGGAAAGTGGTCTTTACGAGTGGCGTCATTTAACTTTCGGTAGTCAATACACACCCTCCAACTGGTCACAACACGAGTGGGAATTAACTCGTTGTTTTCATTGGGCACAACGGTCATTCTTCCCTTTTTAGGGACACAATGGATTGGGCTCACCCATGGGCTAGCGGAGATAGGATAAATCATTCCCGCGTCAAGGAGTTTTAAAACTTCCTTTTTGATGACATCGTGAATTTTGGGGTTTACCCTTCTTTGACTTTGAATTGCGGGTTTGTAGAGCTCCTCCATTAAAATCTTGTGAGTACAAAATTTTGGGTCAATACCCTTAATGTCGGAAATTTTCCACGCAATTACCCCTTTATGAGCTTTAAGAACTTTTAAGAGCGCGGTTTTTCATCATTAGCAAGACCTTTTGCAATAATAACCGGCAACTTGTCATCACCTTCCAAGAATGCGTATTCAAGGTGAGATGGCAGATCTTTCAATTCAAGGATAGGTGGTTCCTCGATTGAAGATTTTTGCTCAATACTCATAATTTCCATCGGCGGAAGAAATGGTAGAATAGGAGTATCATTACCAATTATCACCTCATCTTCATTGTCGATTTCATTTGGAGTAAAATCGCCTCCTTGGAATGGAGTGAGATTTGGTGTGGAATTAGCAAGAATCAGATCCAAAATAGTTGGATTGCCACTTGATGAGCTATCAGAAAAACCTAACACTTCTTGTGAAAACTCATCGCAAACCACATCCAATAAGTCGATGTGATTGATGGTAGCGATTTCATAAACATGAGAAGGTTTTGAGTTTTGAGTAGCGTTTATAACAAGTTCCTCTTCGTTGAATCTCAAAGTAATAGTTCTTGCATGAACGTCGATAAGCGATCTCGAGGTGTCTAAAAATGGACGACCTAAAATTAGAGGAACTTGAGGATCCGCGGGGTCAACTACTATAAAATCAACGGGATAGTAGAACTTCCCCACTTTCATGAAAACATCCTCGGCTACTCCACATGCTAAAATCGTAGAATGATCAGCCATCTCGATAGACATGTTCGAAGGAGTAAGAGCTGGAAGCGAAAAAATGGCATCAAATTAATGCTCGTACCAAGATCGGCCAAGGCGAGGCATTCTTTCATATCTTGTATACCACAAGGAATGAGAAACTTTCCGGGGTCACCAACTTTTTCCGGTTCGCGGTTAAGATAAACCGAAGAACAATTAGCAAGCTTTGAAAGCTTTTCCTTATCGTTCATCATACTTTTGAAAGTGGAAGCGAAACGAGGCATATATAACAACGCGTCGGCTAGACTTACATCAAAATGAACTTGTTGAAACATTTTTATAAAAAGATCGATTTGTTGTTTGTTACGTTCTTTCAATTTCTCTTTGTTTTGTCTCGAAGGGTAAGGTAAAGGTGGTGTGGGTTGGACATTAGGCAACGGCCTTGGAATCTCGGGTTCCATGATTGGTATTGGTTTAACCGTAGGTGTGGTATGAGCGGTACTTCGTGGGCTTGTGATATGCTCCTTTTCGACCATCACCTCGGCTCTTTCTCGATTTCCTTCTCCGTAGAAGTACTTGGACGAGAGATTGGTTCCTTGAAAGTTTTACCACTACGTGTAGTAATAACCTTCATTTCTCCCTTCGGGTTTGCAATGGCATCACTAGGAAGACCACCCGAGGAAGAGGGTTTACACATGATTGCTTCAAACATTTTTGCCATTCGGTCTTCAAAATTTGATTGCCTAGCATCCGCTTTTAACAATTCTTGCTTAATCTCATGTTGTCCTTGTTCCATCTTTTGTTGATTTTGTTAAAGACGTTGAACGTTTCCTTCCATTTTATTAGCATGAGTCTTAAGTTCATTAGCAAGTTCGTTTTAAGCTCGTTTTTCAACTCGGATCTTATGCTAATCATCTCACGTTGCATATTATCAAACTTAGCATCGTTTGCTTTAGCATAATTCAAAAATTCTCCTTGAAGATTTTTGGTGTGATCATTTTGAAAACCTTGTGTAGTAGTTTAAAAATCACGGTTTTGGTTTTGATTTGAAACTTGTCCATTCCCACTTTGATAATTCCCTTTGTTGTAATTACGTGAATTGCCTTAATAACCACCAGTTTGATTGTTGTTTCGATACTTGTTAGCATTTTGATTTGGTGGAGCTTGATTTGGGCGGGAACCTTGGTCGTTTTGGTTGTAAGTTCCCGTTGCTACATAAGCACTTGAAGTGTTACCACCGGCGGTAATGCACTCGGAAAGATCATGAGATCCACCACAAGATAAACAAATCTTTTCAACTGCTTTAACCGATGCGGAAGTCAAAGCATCTTGTGCTTTCCAATGTGTCATAAGCGTCGAAAACCTATCGAAAAACCGATTTTCATCATTTGCTTCATCATGTAAGGCATTAATGTGACGAGACGATGACGATGATGACGAACCCATATTGGCAACACTCGGTGTGTTACGAGGGTTATAAACCTTATATCTATTCTCGATAATCTTTAAAGCTTCATCGGTTGTTTTGCATAAAAAATTACCACCCGCGGAGGCATTCAAATAATCTCGTTCATGATCATTAAGCCCATTGTAAAAAGTATCTATTTGATGCAATTCTGAAAAATCATGGTGTGGACATTCATGTAACATTTCCTTAAATCGTTCCCTTGCCATTGAAAAACTTTCATTATTACGTTGTGTAAACCTTGAAATCTCATTTTTCAAATGTGTTGTTTTAGATGGTGGAAAAAATTGGTTCACAAACTTAGAAACGAGATCACCCCATGTCAAAATCGAATTTGGCGGTTCTTTCTCGGGCCAAATTTTAGCGGGTCCATCTAACGAGTATGGAAACAACATCATCTTAATGGCGTCATGTGGAACATCCTTAAACTTGCTTGTTGCGGTGAGATGATTAAAATTCCTTATGTGGTAATGCGGGTTGTCTTTTTCATGACCTCTAAACTTATTTGATTGCAACATCGACATTAAACCCGTCTTAATCTCAAAATTCTCCGCAAGGATGGCGGGAATCACAATAGCTTCTCCAAAACCCTCGGTGGGTGCTTGAAGCAACTCCATCATAGTACGATTAGCCATGGCGACTATTGGTTCTACAACGGGTTCGACAATTGGAGTTTGTTCTTCAATCAAAGGCTCTTGATTTCCTTGACTTTGACGACGTTTCGAGCTCGTTTTGCATGATTACGAGTTAGCATAAACTTGATGTAGAATGGGAGGTGAGCAAACTTTTTGGGTGTTTTGTGGATTTTCAATTTTTTGTGTTTTTGATTGTTTTTAATTTTTTGGATTTTGTGTATCTTCGTAGACAAAAATCTACCAAATCTCTCCTCGAATCAAACTCTTGATTAAAGAAGCCTCAAAAGAATGAAAACAATCACGTGGAGTGAACGCCTTCAAAGACTTTGGTGAAAACCAAATTGTTCAAGAGGGTTTAATCACAAAGAAACCAAGCAAATATATATGATACGTAATAATACTTTGGGCGGCAAAACCCTCGATTAGCTTTTAATCTCAAAATAATCACATGCAAGCGGGGAAACGAGGCGGCGCGAAGCACTTAAGAGTCTTTTTCCTTAGGGTATATTTTATAATACCCGCCTTATACCCACCTAATAGTTTGAATTTTTCAAAATCGAGCTTCACGAAAGTATTTATCTATTTTTGCCTTTTTCTTTTTGTTTGAGATTCGAATACAATAATTAGGAGATCAAATCCCAATTAAGGTTGTGTTTTCACACTTTTGGAGATATTTTGATTTTTTTGTGATACTTAATACAATACAATAATAATAATTTCACAAGAAAAACGAAAAAACCGATAATACGTATTAGTAGAGTTCTGCTAATACAAATACTTTTTATGGTTAATATTAAAAACAAAATGACAAATTAATCACGACACACCTCCCCGGCAGCGGCGCCAAAATGATTGTGGTAAATTACACCTCTTGTTAGGAAAACAAAAGAGCGTAAATGAGCGGTAAGTATTAAGTGATGATTTAGGAAAATCAAACACTAATGACCCGATTAAGTTCGTTTCCCAAGGAGGTATATGTGTGTGACTAAAATGTAATGATATTTGAGATTAATATTGAGAAAGAAGGGGATGAGAAAATAGAACGACGGATACGTGAAAATTATTACTACGACGACTAAAATTAAAGAACGTAAAAAATGCCAAAATAAAAATAAATTCTGAAAATTCCCAAAAAATTACCAAAAATCAAATTAAATAAACTAAGAGTTTACTAATGATCAAAACTTTTTCAAACCTTTTAATTAATTAAATATTAATTTTAAAATGCTAATTAAAGACCTAAAAATCAAAATAATTACTAAAAAGCCCAAATAAAGATTTTTCACTTTGTAAACCTCTAAAATGACTAAAAAAGAATAAAAACTATTTTTATAAATTTTTAAACTAATTAAAACTATTTAAATGATTAAAAACTATTAAAAACTTAAAATAATTCTAGAAATTAAGAAAATGATGATAAAATTAATCTAAGAGTTGCAAAAATCCTATTTTAATGTATTAAACCTAAGAAAAATATAAAAGTGCTAAAATGTGAAAATTGAAATTTAATAATAAAATAATATTAAAATAATATTAAAAATCCAAAAATTATAAAAAAATTCTAAAAACTTGCAAACTAGTTTATTTTAACCTAAATAATCAGGAAAAGAAAGTGAAATTACCAAAATACCCCTAATAGGCCCCCAAATGGGCCCCCAAATGGGCTAAATACTAAAACAGATTACATAAATGGGCTAAATGGGCCCAAAAAGTTCAACAAGGCCCAAATGACCAGAAAAAGCCCTATCTGACTCAAAATTTTATTATGAACACAAAAGTCTGAAGGCCCAAAAGCTGGTTCTGAGCTTATCACAGCTTATTGGTATGACAACTTATTATTATTGGGCCAATAAGCCCATTAAGCAATAAGCTAATGCCATAAGCTCAGATTAGACACATAACCTTCTTTTGAGATGCCTAAGAGATCTGTGAAAAGAAATTTTGAAAAAGCAAACCCAATAAGCCAGAAATAAGCAAGGTAGAATTTCACTAAAAGAAAAAATAGTCGACTTAGAGTTCTAGACCACCTAAGACCTTGAAATAAGTTGCAAAAGACTCTAAATGACTTAATTAAGACAAATCAACAAAGAAAAGTTAAATAAGCCAAGCCAAATAAGCAGAGTAAGCTGATAAGCACTTATGTTAAAGTCAAAGTTATTGGTTTTCTAGTCAAACCACAAAGTCAACCCCTCAAATGCTCCAGAATGAACAAATGGGTCAAATAAGTGACACCTATTACAAATTCAAAGTTGTTGCAGGTTTAAATAATCTAGAACAACTTATTGATAAGCACTAGTTGAAATAACACTAGCAGTGGCTAGCAGCAGGGGAAAGGAGTTCCCAGTTCTTTGACTATTTGACTTGCTTTTTTAGAGAGATCCAGTTGGATTCAAATGGAAACAAGGGCACCCTTGCAACCAGTGGATCACAAGGAGTCAATATCAACAAAGAAATCACAATTTGGTTCACTCAATAAGCACAGAATAAGCAAACAGTTCACATATATGCCACATACCTTGAAAATAAGCAATTATGAACAAATAAGCAGATTAAGCATGAATAAGCCAGCCAAATTGAACCATATGCATACACAAGATATTACAAAGTCCAATAAGTACAAATAAACTTATTTCAAGCATTGGATCAAAGTATATAAGTAGATTTAAGCACAAAAAGTTACTGATTAGCAAAGGTGATTATCCAAAATCCTTTTGCTGATCTATTTGACCACCAATCCAATTTCAAGCCCTAAAATCCCTTTCCCTGGTGTTGTTAACCAAAATTTAACACTTGTTACCCCTAGTCTACCCTTAGATCTAGGTGTCCCCAAAATTTAGCCAATATTACCAAGTAAAACTGATTTTATGAACCCTTGATTTATTTAGGTGTTTAAACCCTCAAAACCTGTAGATAACCAACCCTTTACACCAGATAAACAGATAACAACACAAACAAGAACAAACACCTACTACAATCACCTCAAAACCTAGTATAACAGTTAACCCAAACACCACTTAATAACCTGTTTCCACAAATTTTCAAAGGACTAGCATGAATTAAACGATACAACTAGTTCACATCAACTAAATAACAACCAATTACCTCAGATAAACAAGATTAAACCATAAAATCACACAATCCAACAATAAATCTCAGATTCACCAAAATTTCATGCAAAATACAGAAAAATGAAAAGGATTAGAGATGCAAACCTCCAAGATGTACATCCACACCTTGGATTGTTTGAGCTTAGGTGCTAGCAAAACAAGCACCAGCTTCCTTGTACCTGCTAAGAACAACAAACACCAAAGATGACCAATAAACTATGTAATCTGATTTTTTTGAAAACAAGAGTTTTAATCCATAAAACCTTTCCTCAAAAACCAACAAATGATAAAATGGAACTCAGACCTTAGCTATTCAGACACCAAACATTTATAAATAACAAAAGAGAATTCAAAATTTTCAGAAATTCATATTTTTATTTCATAAAAAGGAATTACAAAGAAGATAGCTAAAATCTGGAACAAAAGCTCTCTCACATGTTGAGGAGTCTTTATATAGACGATTACAAGGTAGAAAAATGCAAAACCCTAGGCTATGAAGTCTTCGAAATACCCTTGAAATCTTCTAGACGTTTGTTGTTATTGAGCTATCCAAAATGATCCTGAGTGTTCATTTTAGCTTTGTGATTAAGCAATGAGCCTAAAGCGTTGATCTTGTCATGTCAGCTTACTTGGAGAGGAAGTTGTGTTTTGATTGGTTGACGTGTTGAATGGTGGGGCCTTTTGGTGAGTGGGATTGAGGGTTTTTGGTGTGGGATGGGTTTCTGGGCGTGTGAATCAAGCATGTGCCTGGGTAATTGAAATTAACCCCTTGTTTTAAGTGGAGGTAATTCTAGGTTCATGTGGGTAAACAGTAATTCATTTGATCCGAAAAAGGGGGTGGTAAGTTGTTTGGCGCGTGTTTGTTTGTTTGAAGTTTGGGAATTGACAATAAGAGTCCTTGTGTTTTGGAAAAATGTGTATAACAAGTATTTCAGCCTTAATAAATGCATTCCTTTGTTATTAAACTTCTAAATTTACACTTTTGCCCTAAAACTTTAGCAAAAGGTTTTCAAGGGTTATTTTTGCCATTTTTGAATACTTCAAGGGCTGATCTTGGACAATTCTCATCTTTGAAGGTCTTCACTGGATATTTGACTTCATGAGGGACCATTGTTGAAAATTTAGAATTGTTGAGGGACTAAACTTGCCAAATCTTCAAAGTTGAAGGACCTTTTCGTAATTTTGACAAACTTAAGGGACCAAACTTGTAATTATTAATATACAAGGGTATTAAGTCATTTCTTCATAGATGAAGGATCAATCTTGTACATCTTCAAGTCATCAAGGGTTTTTCTTTGATAAATCCATAACTAGGGCCCGGTTCATTGTGCGGCTTCGTTTCTCGTGTTCGTTTTTCCTTGTTTCTTGTGATCTTTTGTCTTTTTCACGATATCTATACCTAAAATACACAAGTAAACAAAACACAAGCATATATATGGTATATTTATGACATTTTATGCTTTTAAAGCCCGAAAAGAACGATGAGATCATGTATAAATGCCATCTCATCATAGGGTTTCTGCCCTTTCATCTTCAGTCACTTACTGGACACAAGGTACGGATTTCTCGTCCTTCAGTAAGGATTTACTTCTATGCATGATTAGGATTTCCCCGTCTGCAGTCGAATGTTTTCCCCAGTATATGGTTTAAGCTTATCAGTAATCATTTAAATAACTAAATAAATTGCTTGAGCTTTATATACAAGCATGACCAGTTTATGTACTAGTTACGAAGGTACCGTACCCATGACACTAGAGGCACCTGTGTCATGACTCTTCTGCGAGGGAGTGATTTCTCACAGCGTCTCATTTATTTTAGCTTGGCCATTTATCAGTGTTATCAGCGAGGCGTATGGGTGCATCCTAGGCTATCAGTTACAGTTATTAGTTGAATTTGGTGTGTGCTCTACATTCTTCACATTGGATTTGATCCCTCCACCCAACACATTATTTAGAGGTCGCCCCTCTACAGCATGACGAGGTCACCCCTCCATTTATTCAAGCAACAGTTTTTACAACACATGACCTATATAAGCTTTCGGCAATTAAAATACAATAAATGCATGTTTTCAGATTTAACAGATAACAGTTCAGCTTTATTATTTATAAATCAGACTTTTCAGATTATACACAGATTTCTGCTGCAACTATAATTATCAGTCTTACAGCTTCAGTATTTTATCATCTGCTTCATTTTAGTATTTCTTGTCATGCTTTATATCTGTTCACTGGGCGTTATGCTCAGCCGTAGTTCCTTTCATGTTCTAACGGCAGGTATACTGGGACGCTCTTAGGATTCTGAGAGCATGTGCATTGGGAAGGAAGCTATCCAGACTTCTTATTTTATGAACTTCTTACATTACTTTGCTTATTTGGACATTGTTTAGTCCTTTCCTTCAATATTTACTTTTCATGTTTTGAGCTTATGTTGGGATTACTGATGTTTGATGCCGGTATTTCCTTTATGGTTAGTTAATGTTTTAGGAGTTTTACCTTATGCTTTGATGACACGCCATAAATACTAGTAATGGTCCACTTATCCAAGTAGGGCGTTACAATTATGGTATCAGAGCTATAGGTTCAACCTGTAGGCTCTAAAACTTGACCTGTGACTAGTGGGTAGTCACCAGGAACTTCCCAGATTTTGGCGCCGTAATCTTTCATGTTTCTCATGCATTTATCAGTCAGTTTTCTTCATTTATCAGTCAGTTTTCTTAAAATTTTGTCTAAGTAAAGGTTGGTACATGACTGGCCATATTTAGTCACATGTGCTTTTCTATGAATTCTGTTTTGGTGAACCGACCCATAGGCGTTCACCCTTTCCCGTTCAGATTTTGTATTGGTGAACCGACCCATAGGAGTTCATCCTTACTCATGGCAGATTCATGTTTTCAGTTGAATATTACTTGGTGAACCGGGCCATATGCGTTAACTATTTCTCAAGTCAAATTTCATGCTTTTTAGTCGAATGATGTTTTGTGAACCGATCCACAGTTGTTCACCTTTGTCATATCATGACATTTCATAAACTTTTACAAGTATGGATTGGAATACAGCCAACCACACTTAGTCTCAAATTATAAATTTCTATACATGACAATTCTCATAAAATTTTGACAAATATGGATCGAACCAGAATCACCCATACTTAGTCACATGTTTTATTCCTTGGATTATGTGGATTTAACCATAGCTATCCACATCAGTTGATATTAAACCTCAGTTGATTAGACTTTTTATGTTCTTTGTAGCAGTCAAATTTTCATACCCTTACGATGATGTCGTCTTCATGCTGATTCAGCTTCATGTCTCCTTATGAGGATTACGTTTTCAGCAAGGTGATGATGTTTTCATGCTAAGAATAAATCATGTTTGGTCTTCATCAATCATGTCTTCATGATGACCATTGTTGAAATTCCGTTTAACCATATCCTTGAACCTCTATACCATCAGCATTAAGTCCATGCAAGAATTACCAGGCTATCATGTTACTCATTTCAATTCAGTTTACTACAGTTTAAATCAATTTATTTATTTTATCATGTCAGACAATTGACACCAGTATCGATTATCCCATAAAAATTTCCACCAGTGCCATGTACATTATTTCATGTGTACTCCACATACAGTGTCTCAGATATGCTCCATGTACAGTATTCATTTTGTACTTCATGTACAGTAGTCCAGGTGTACTTCATGTACCCTACTCCATGGATATTGCTAATCGATCCTCAATCATCTCAAGCATTTCCACTTGTCGATATTCTACCAGATGCTGATGTTGCTCGTGAGTTGAAGATTTTACCATATACTGATGCTGCTAACAATTTGAAGACCTCACAAATGCGTATGATGTTGATACTTTGTAGATTTCGCAAGATGTTGATGCTGTTTATACTATGAAGACTCTACACAACAAGGACAAAAAAAACTATAAATTTGAAATTTCTGACAAGAATAAACTTCAACCATCAGACACTACCATTCCATTCCATGATTTTATTTTCTCAGCTAGATGTCACACTTCACTCAGCTAACCTGTTATTCAACAGAGTAAGAACCGGTAACCAGCCGACCACTCAGCAGAAATAGTTACATGAATCACGGTCATGATAACGATCACCAAAAAACTGACAGAGAAGGCGGTAATGACAACCACCGTACTAATAATTAATCAGTCAGTAACCATCAGAACTCTGGAACGGAAGTGACCAAAAATACAGAGATCAACAGTCTAACCGGTCCGCCAACCCTAGCAGTTACCAAAATTTTTCAGCCTTGTTCAGATTTATCTACTAAAACATATGTCAAGACATCAGTCAAGACACAAGTCTCAAGTATTATTTCGGAAGACACATGTCAGGACACCAGTCATGATACACGTCATACCAATATCTTCTCAAAATACGAGTCAGAACTCATAACTCCTTATGTTTTCTAAACCAGACCCTCAGAAAATCAGGGTACCCTCCAAGGGGGTATACCTGTTCTTTTATGCCACGCGTAAAACAGACCATTAAAAATTCAGTTACCACCACAGGAGTATTGCCCAGGTTAGACACGCGGTATTCATTCGGTGAGGTTACAGACGAACACATTCAGTGAAAGTCACCACGTTTACTTCACGAGTTCATATGACAGTTTTATTTAAATCATGTATCTACCTACCTCCCAGCCAGAAGAGACTCCACAGTATCACCTATACTTATTAAAGTTTTCCTTTCAGTTAACGACAAAATCTGTCTTACTAACTCCTGAGCATATTCATTATATTTCTTCCAGAAAAATCAGTACATATTGTTTCAGCTTTACAAGCACGCGAATTATTATCTTATAGCTGCGAAGACTTCTAGTCACCATTCATGATGCGACTTCTGAAATTCCTTTAAATTCATGATCAACAGATTATCACAAAGTTTCCATAGGTCATTCCAGAAAGTTTTCCAGACATTCCTTCCTAACCACGAGACAAAGTTTAACATCGAGCTTGTTTCAAGAACAGAACCTATTTTTAAAATCCTTATCGCAGGGCTCCAACTAAGCTAAAAGAGTTGTAGAAATTGTTGCAGGAGTTACCGGAATGAAGCTTATTCGCCCTAGCGCACCACCAGGAGGTGCACCGTTTTTCTGTCTATCTAGAAAAGGCCGGTATCATGAGATCATGTATCGACCACCGAAATTTTCAAAAGATCACCATTCTTAATCGATGTTCATTCCACGTATAGAAGATTAACTAATCTGCTACGGTGTCTTAAATATTTTCCAGAATAATTCACGACCATGTCACCATCAATGGTGAGAGAAAGAACATGATGTTTTCCAGACTGCTGTTGCACACGTCATAGTCTCCTAAAAATTAATAAAAAATTAATTTTATTTATACTTCTGAGTTTCTTAATGCTCCAGCTATAGTATGAAATTTATGAATAAAATTTTCCATGAATTCTCAGACAAAATCGTCAGTATATTCATTGATAATATTCTGATCTCCTAAATTCTAGAGAAGAACATGAGAATCATCTTTTCACGATCCTGCAGGTTCTTCGATATGAGAAAATTATATACGCAGCTTTCCAGATGTGAGTTCCGGATGAACAAGGTGGCATTTCTGAGCCACCCTATTTCAGCAGAAAGAAATTTCATACAGTCCTACGAAGATGAAGGCCATTACCAGATGGTCAAGATCGACGCCTGTGACTAAGTACAAAATTTTCTAGAACTCAGTTGACTATACCGCAAAAAATGCGGACAGTTCTCACGATTAGCTTTCCATGACTAAGCTTACGCATAAAGGAGATGATCTACACTAAAATTTTGTATTCCATCAGATCCTACGCTAGGAGAGATCTAATTTACGGAGACTCAAAATTCTTTCATGACTATTCATCCAGATTCTACCAGAATGTACCATAATCCCATACAAAATTTTGATAGAGGCAGTATAACACAAGGATGCAGCTATGTTCATATTTTGATGCCTGACATGCCAGTAGGTTCAAGATAGAACACCAATATGCTAGTGAGCTATTACCACCATTAGAAAATTCTGAACAGAAATGAGATAGGATTCCATGGAAGTTATTACCAGTTACTACAGACTCAAGAGAAGTATGATACTACCTAAGTCTTGGTCGACTATTTAACCTAACTTACACGTTTCCTTCATCCGAAAGGATTACGCAGTAGTGGATCTGCAGGAAATTCAACAATAGATCGTACGATTTCTCGATATTAATTTCACTCACGTTTGTGTTCATCTTCACGTTACGCTTAATTTCACATTTACGTCTCACGTACACAGTTATGATTTTTGTTCATATGATGTCTATCTCATGATTCGCGCCTACATTCGCGTTCATGACTTTGTTCACGTTCAGGTTCGTGTTCCATCTCACGATACATCTTTCACAGCTTGTTACTGTATATGGTCACAGAAATCTTAAGAAACCAGACTCAAGTTTAGTACAGGTTTTCCATATCCAGGCAGACGTTCGTGTCTCAGGTCGTATCGTTTAGCATTCCTCCCTCAGTCGGCATATGTTCACGATATATTCCATGCACAGCATTCCTCATATGATCGCGAACCACGTTGATAATTGCTCACGTAGCACGTTCACAATTGTTCATGTAGTTCGTCCCAATATGTTTTCAGCAGCTTGCTCAGAGACATAAAGGTTACCGTTTGATGTTATTCGTACGAATCGTTTCATGTATCCTACATGTTATATCTTATTCATTCGATCAGATTAAAAAAATCCATCTCAAGTATGGAACCAAAAACTATTCAACATCGTCAGGACATGGTCATTAAGACCAAGATTGTTCATTGTGTCAAGATCTTTGAAGGAACCGTTCCGAGTTGGAAGCCACTTGAAACGAAGGAGTACATCCGAACTTCTCATTCTTTTTTCCTTCCATAATTTAGTTATGTTCTTGCAGTTAGGGTACGTTCCATATTCTCTTCAGTCATGTCACGTTCATATCCCTTCAGCTTACATGTCTTTTCAGTTTACGTGTTCTTTCAGTTCTTATAACCAACAACTTTACTACCTTTAATTCGAGGACAAATTTTCCTTTTTATAGGGGAAGAATTATAAAACCCCAACATTCTCGTGTCTCTAATTCGAGGACGAATTATTTTTAGAGGGGAAGAGTTGTAAAACCCGCATGAAAAATCTATGAAAATATTATTTACATGAAATTACAGATTAATCAAAAGTTATTTAATTAATTCACGACAAGCATTCTAGTAAAATATATGTTACCGTAAAGTGATCACTAATTTAAGAAACTGAATTTTTGGATTGGACTTTTGGTACAAGAAATCATTTAATAATAGTAAGCAATAAGCAAATATATGCCATTACTATCATTCTTCATTAGTGTCTCCCTACTTGAAAATCGCATTCAAACATATCAAAATCGTTGACTACTATTAAAAGCGTTAAACGATTTACTCACAATTCATAAGTTTCTTGCAAAAGTTTCGGTACAACTTACTCTTTATAGTAACAATTTCTCTACATAGCTCTCGTCTGATTTGCTTTTGGTTTAAATACATCTTCGACGTCCACAAATACATCATAAACCTCAATCTCATTAAAACTAAAATGAGAAAGAATCTATAATACATATCTCACTTTACGAGTTCTTAACATGTGTTATTGGTTGAATGGAGTTTTGTAGTCGTTCGTGATCACGTCGGGGCTGCGTTTCTGTAAGATCTTTATCACACGAACCAGACACGTAAAGTCTTGAACTTTATGTATCGAAATGAAGAGATAACGAAATCGAATCAAGAACTATTATGGAGATGATGAAGAACTAATAAATATGATAAAGTAGATGAAGATTAAGCAAAGATTAAACTAAAAAACAAAGATTAGATTAAAGAAAGAAAGAAAAGAAAACAAAGATGGTGATTTTCCTAGTGAGAGAAACAAACACTCATTCTCTCTCTAAGATCAAACAAATAGAAAACACACACACACAAATGAGTAGGAGAGGCCTTTTATACTATGACTAACAAGTTTAGGAGGCCTTCCTCATTTGTATGTTCGGGACTAATTCCTGTTACATAAACAATAATAACTAAGAACTCTTGACATCGTTGAATAGCATTTTCCACGAGCTTCGCAACGGTATATTATATGACCATCACTTTAAATACGGCTAACAATCTCCCCCTAAGGGGTGGTCATGTAATATGTGACTTCACTTCTTTGATGTTGCAGACTTTGAAGCTCGTTGTCTTGAGAGATCTTTCATAGTTCCTTTCATGACTTGTGATCTTGGATCTTTGATCTTTGCCTTGCCTTGATCTTGAAACATTGCCAACTTGTGTTCTTGTGTCTTTCCCCACATACTCATATTTGGTTTTGTCTTGAAAGCTTGTTAACAATCTCCCTTGATTATCAGAGCAGTGAAAGTCTTTGTCTTTAGATGTCCTTAAGCTTTCTTCAATTACTTGAGTATGTGGCCTTGAATTGCGACTCTTGAGATAACTCCACCGTTTGCATTCCACCGGTTTCCCATTATACAGTACAAATACTGTACCTGTGATTAGGTGGTAAGTTCAAAGAACTTCCTTGACAGGGTTTCCGGTTGTGGTAGCCGTTCTCAATACTTGACTATATTGAAAGATAATTCATAGTAAGGAGTGAATCATGCAGTTCCATTCTGCTAATTGAGTCGTCAATTTGCTTCCTGGAACAAGTTTGACTCAATTAAGAATCAAACCATTGTTTCTTTCCAGTTGACACAAGTTTGATTCATATAGAATCTCACAAGTTACCTACCGCAGTGCTGTTTGATGATGACACTGGAAGGATTTCCATTCGTCACTGTAAGTACTAATAAGTATTACTCTGAATGTTCTAGCAAGATCATAAAGATATTGCATAGAGACCTAGAACGAGTTTGAATCAATTAAGAATCAAACCACTGTTGCTTTCCAGTTAGCATATGTATAATTCAAGTGAATCTTACATATGACCTACCGCAATGCTGTTTGATGTAAACACTGGAAGGATTTCCATTCATCACTGTGAATACTAGAGAGTATCACTCTGAATGTTCTAGCAATACCACAAGGATAGAGCATAGGACTCTTTGTATTATCGCTTATGTTCTAATGATGAACAACAATTGATATATGGAATAAGTGTCCTAATGAGATTTTTGATGAATTTCGTTGGCTCTAGACTCTATAAGTGCATGATTATTTGGTGATCGGAGGCTGGAGCAGACTGCCACCTATTCAATATCTACTATCTCGGAGTGAGAAAGTTGATAGAAATGAGTTGAACTCCATGACAATAAAACAAACTTCTTTTGAGAGAAGCTTGAGTAGGCTGGGAAGGGTTGTGCATTGCATCACTAGGTCCATGATGCTTTGTCTTCAGTATCAGAAATCATCAAAGTGATAATGATAATAGATGTATTGACTCGGTTTCTGCCTAAGTTGTATGGAGGGCTTCTTTCTTTACACCCTTTATCCTTACATTTCTTTTTCATTCTTCAACCCCTTCAATGCTTACCAAGACGTCATAACTAGCACATTGTTGTGATTGTTCCAGTGCTAGCTTAAGTCATTAGTCGGAATTTTTCCCGTACACTTAACTACTCCATCTTTCCTAAGAACATCTAAATTCTAGTGGATTGTCCCTGGGAAGATCCCTCCGGTTCTGGTTGGATCATAGGACGAATACCTAACCACCTTTTGACACCAATACCGTCGTGAATTAATGTGTTGAAGGTTATAGATATTGTAACCTGAAAAACCTGTTGAAAAAGCAATCAAGGTGTTGATGAAATCAGTTTTTACACCTTGAAGATTTTTTGTATCACCAACACGCTCCCCCTACATATGTGCATCATAAAAGGAAAGGTTTTTGCACATATTAGGAAGAGAAAGCACTTATATCAAAGATCTTATCCAAGGTAACACATTTTAATCACTATTCTCCCCCTCAAAAATTGCATGACATTGAAATTTTTGTGAAACTAGTAATGGAACATGGAAAGAATAATGTTGCATGAAAGTTTGTACTCCCCTCGAAAAGAAATTCTAATTAAAAATAAGGGAGTATATGAGCACACAGTTTTGAAATACTTTGAAAAATTATGCTAAAAAAACCCGAGAAAACTTACTTTCCCGTTGTTAAGGAATATGTACATAAATGAACATTTTCCTTGTGTTCATGAGCTTAAAACTTTGAATGTTTTGATATAAGCCCATGACCGAGAAAAATTAATTTCTCGTTGTTGAGGATAAGTCAAAGACTTTCCTTTCTTTGGGGACCGGGTTATAATATGACATGTGACTATAAGCCATACTGAGAAGAAAGTAGAAAAGACATGTTTTGAACACTTTTGAACTCTCATTCAAACTTTATGTACGTACCCGTGTCGTTATTGAAAGACATTTCTAAGTACGTCCATATTATCGATGCTGAGAGACATGTCGGAGAAGAATATTTTTGGTATTTTTGAAAGATTTTCTCATTTTTTATTTTGTTTTTATAGGTTTTATATTTTTGTATTTTGATTTTCTAAAAAATATATACAAGATTACTGCGAATGTGCAAGACGTTCAAGTTCATCTGGAGTGAAACTACGCATACCAAGTCGATGAACCAAGAATTCAAATCTGTCTTGAGAAAGAGCTTTGATGAAGATGTCGGCTAGTTGGTAGTCCGTCTTGACAAAAAACAGTTCGATCGTTCCTCTTTCCACATGCTCCTTTATGAAATGGAATCGGACAACAATGTGCTTGGTCTTGGAGTGTTGGACCTGGTTGCAGGATATGGCTATGGCGGATTGTGAATCACAATAAATAGGAACTTTGTTAAAATGAAAGCCATAATCCGTGAGTTGTGTTCTCATCCAAAGGACTTGAGCACTACACACGGATAGAGACACATATTCTGCTATCGCGGTGGATAACGCCGTACAATCTTGTTTTCTTGATGACCAGCTTACTAGCTTCTCGCCTAAGAATTGTGCTCCACCGGAAGTGCTCTTGAATGTGTCATGACACCCTTCATGGTCGGCATCTGAAAAACCAGTGAGATTAAAACCAGAATCCTTCGTATACCAGAGACCCATGTTAATGTTTCCCCGGAGATAACGAAAGATCCTTTTAACCTCTTTGAGGTGCTTCTCGGTTGGCTTCGCCTGGTACCGAGCACATAAACAAGTAGCATGCACAATGTCCGGTCTGCTTGAGGTTAATTACATAAGGGACCCGATCATGTGAAATTGAGTATAATGCAGTTCGTTTTTCTCAGTTCTTGCTAATAGAAAGTCCAACCAATATCGGGTTTTTAATTGTTCTTGGTTGTTAAGCTTGCTTGGTAATCTATTGCTAATTCAACAAATGCTTGCAAAACGGAAAAATATTACCTACGTATATGTAAAACAAATTGCAAATACCACGTTTTTATTCAAGTAAAAATTCAAAATGCAAAATGTGAAACTTAAAGGACTGAAATTGTAATTTCTATGAAAAGTAAATGCTTGAAATGTAAACTCTAACAATTATAGGGACTAAAAATGTAAATCTGTTAACTAAAAGGATCAAAAATGCAACAACTATAACAAACTTGCCAAAAATGTAACAAACTAACAAATATCTAACTGAATTTTAACAACTTCCAAAATCCAGGGACTAAAACAATGCAAACCCTAAAAACATGAAGATTAGGCCAATTTTAAACGCTGACAGAACTTCAGGGACCAAAGTGCAATTACAAGAACTATTTAAGCAAAAACGGGACAAGATAAAAAATAAGCTCGTTTGAGCTTAATACTCAACCAAATTTGATGAGACAAATTGCAAAACGTTTCAAATCTCAATTAAGCTATGTGTGTTCAAGGAAATTTGCTAAAAATCAGAAATAAGCAAATGAGTGCTTATTAATAAGCACAAAATAAGCTCTAGCCAAATCTGATCAACCACATCTTGATTTTTCTATTAAAACTGATTAAGCAACTGATTTTAAGAATGGGAAATCAAACCAGAACGAATTTCATCAAGTAGTAAGCTCTAAATCTGAATTAAGCTAAAAAGAGCTTATGTTGACCAAGCGTTGACCAACTTTTTTCAAATAAAACTAATTTTCTCAAAAATCAAGTAACTCAACTATCTAAATGGATTTGTGAAGAAAAAATGCTAAGTTTATGAAGAGGAAAATGAGATACAGATTTTCAGTTGTCAAGTTACAGAAACTTGCATTAAGTCTCCATTTCTGATTTTGGCTTATTACTAAGTGCTTATGGAATACTGTATTAAATCCTTCTAGACTCTAAAACTATATGATATAAGCTACAAATAGAAACAAATTTGATCCAAATACATCCAGTTTTGAGTGAGTTCTAGCAAATTGAAAATGGTAAGTTTCTGAATGATTCAAATGCATAAGACTGACCCAAACTTTTTAGATGCCATTTGCCTGTTTGACCTTGTATTTGACTTGTAAAAGACTTAAAACAACTTGTTATCACTCAGTGACTGTAAATGATCTTTAAAAATCCAATTCTCAATGCTTGAAAACTATTTTTGAGCTATTCCCAAACACTCCTTTACTGATTTTTACAAACTTTTACAAATGCTTTTTAAACACTAGCTTAAACTGAATCAAATGCTATAGCAAACTAAATTCAATGATCAAAATGAAAGGTTTGAAAGAAGTGAACAAGTACTTATCACTACTAGAACTACAATCAAGGTAAAAGGCCAAAAATTACTGAATTAATGCAGTAAACTAGAACTTAACCCAAATCAAAGCACAAGTAAGCAGAATTAAGCTCCTAACACTCTAAAATCTAGCAAACATCAACAACAAGCAACTATTATCAAGCAGCCATCAAGTTTATTCTAAGAAAGAAAGCATGCTATTAACTGTTGAGTGGAACAAAAATCAAGAAGCTTAAAACCTATTGTAGAATTCCTTTGAGAAGAAGAGGAGCGCTGAGCTCTCTTGCCCTAGTGATAACCACCACCTTATCACTAGGAATCAATCAATCAACAATAACTGCTATCTAATCAACAAGAAACCATCATTCTGCTTGAAAACTCCATTGGAACTATGCAATGACTGAATTGTGATCAAACAGCTAGCAAACTTCACCAATGTCAGTTATGATCAATGATTGATCATAACAAACATTCAACAGCAACAATAATATCCAATAGCAGCAAGAAATGAACTGGAATGATAAGAACAGTTTTGGCGGGAAAGAGTGAATTTGAATTTTATTAATGAAAAACGGTTACAAAGTTGTTACAAGGGTAGTAACTAACTAACTAACTCAAGAGTTTGTCAGACTCTTGAGTAGCTAGGGGAAAATTGAGGGAAAAAGGAAAGGAAATGAAGAACTATGTGTTTTTACAAAATTAAGCTACAAATGAAAATGAAGTACATTCCAGCTATTTATAGACATGAAGGAAGAGTTTGTTGGGGTTGGTGACGTGTCAGAACCAATCCCAGCTTGCCACGTGGAGAGTTCTGCATATTGCACTTTGAAGGTATGAACAAGGATTTGGGTTTTCTTGATTGGATGGATGAAATGTTAATTGAGTTGCACCATTATGTTCGTCTCTTCAAATTGATCAACTTTGATGTTTAAATCTCTCCATGAAATGGCTTCTATCTCAAACGCGATTCTGGGAAAATTTTCCTTTGAAGAAGATGACACGTGTAAGCATTTTATTGGTTGAAAATCAGTCACACGGATTGCACTGTTGGGATTGGGTAATAAATGTGAGGCGCTGAGTGGATATTAAATGCTTGATCCGTGTGACTCCTTTTCTTTCTTCTCATTGGTTGAACTCCTTGACACATGGATTAAACTTAGATAACTTTCCAATCTTGGCAGAATTAGCCCCTTAACTTGGCAGAATGTAAATTTGAGCTTGTAGCTTCATTCCTTTGACATAATTGGTCCTTCAACTTTGATTCTTGAACAAAATAATCCCTTGACTGAGTTGACTTGATAGTTGACCAAGTTTGACTTGAATCTTGACTTTACAATATTTGCACTTTTAGTCCTTCAACTTTCATAACTTGTCAAGATAGGTCCTTATACTTCAAAGTCTTGTCACTTTTGATCCTCCTTTGTCTTTTTCATCCATTTGAGCTTGATTTTTCCTTGTTTGCTTGAAAATGTATCTTTTTACCTACACAAGTGCACACAAACACAAACATACCACATAACACTGTTTTTGCCAAATAAATTGGTATTTTGCTTCATGTTTTAGGGTTATTTGTTGATAAAAGGATATGAGTTTAAGCTCATATCAAATTCCCCTACACTTGAGCATTGTCATGTCCTCATGCAATATTATATTTTAAGGCTCAAAATTTTACATTTCCCTCATAATTAATCCACCTTGGCCATATGAGATGCATCTATGCTATTCTAAACTAAATGATGCATGATTTTGACTTTTAATAATGCAATGAACAAAATTCAATTCTATCTATATCTTTTTGATTTTCTTGAAATGGTTTTGATGGAAATAACTCATAAAGAATTCAATGACTTAGATTAGGGCTTGGGTACCATGGACATTTATCACCCTCAAGTTTCACTTTCCCCATACCAAGCTTAAAAATGGGATCATTGCATTCACAAGTAAAAAGTGCATCAACTTATTCATGACAATTAAATGTGGAACCGGTTATTAATTGAGCAAATTGCTTGTGGGAAAATTTGTTATTATTCAAGTGTGAAGTATAAGAAGTGTAAAATCCAAAAATAAGGAAGCACGGTTTTAATCCTAAGTAATCATCTCATCCATTACTTGAAAAACCGCTCACAATTAATACAAGTCCGTATTAAGAATAATAAGTCATTCGCCTTATGTGTAAAATCCTCATGTCATGCTTTCATAAGTAGCTACACACTCGCTAAGGAAAGGAAAATAAAACTCACGCAATAATTTACATCCGCCATCTTTTTGAGACTTTGGATCTTCAACCCCGCAACCCGTCAAGGTAATATTGGATTGGAGCAATCTATTGAATCCCCGCAACCCGTAAAGGTAATATTGGAACTCAATAGTCACTATAATTAACACCACACTGCCCCTCTTGGGAGTCTTGCATTATTATTTTTTTTTCTTTTTCTTTTTCTTTTCTTTTTTTTTTCTAGCCACTCATTTTTTTTCATAAGCCGCTCTTATTTTTCTTTATTCCTCACTAAGAAATTTGAAAAGAAGAAAAGGAAAAACACCCGCTAAGTATGGAGCATGACATAAGTCTAGTACACATAAAACGTGCTAACTTAGAATCTTAAGACGTACTCATATCTACCATAAATGATTAACCAAAAATGCATAAAAGATTACAAACCAATTAAAACCGTACTTGATTATTTATTAACAATTATATACATGCGAAGAAAGTAGAGATAAAGAAGAGAAGGGTTTAGCCACAAGTAATTGCCATGAAGTCTATCTAGCCCTTTTACACTTGCTTCAACTCTATCATTTCCCATTCTCCACAAATTTAAAATTTCAAATAATGAAATTGGTGGATGCTTAGCCTAATAGACCAATGAAGGACTACATGGTTAAGGATACTAGCTAGAGAATGCTAAGATAAGCAAACTCGGGTTGAGTCAAAATATCCATGGCGGCCTAATATGTCAAAGAAATCTAAATTTGTTAAAACCATGTTTTATTATATTTTTTTTCTTTTTATATATTTTTGATGAAAAACAAAAGAAGAAATATATATAATGCAAATGTGTTATGCAAATGAAAAATGATTGATGCAAAAATTATGAATGCATATTTTTGTTGGCCAAAGTAGATCAAAAATTTGAAAAATGTTGAAAATTCATTTTTTCCATGTTATCATGCAAGACAATGACAAGTTCTAGGTAAGGTCACTTCGATAGAAGACCCCCTACACTTAAGCTAAACATTGTCCTCAATGTTTAAGAGCATAGAAGTATAAAAACTTCCCCTACACTTATGACAATGAATAGACTTTGCTTAACCCAAGTTAAGGAAAGGACAACTATTAGTGAAATCATGTTTAAGCACAAGGTGTCAATGAAAATTCACTAAAGTAACGAAGTGAACCGGATACAAGGGCCTCCTCCATAAGCTCCAAAGCATGAGATGAGTGAGCAACCCTACAAACAAGCATGAAGACAAAAGAAGGTCTCCCCTACACTTATCTCCAAGTCTATGCCTTTATTTCTAACCTACAACACTCTAAACCTAGTTATACGATGCTTGAGTTAATGAGTCTCTAGCTCGACTCGTCCCTCAATGAATTAATTCATGGGGAAAATGGGGACCTCTTGGACCATTTCAACGGAAATGTCCTCCCCAAAGTAGTGTTTAACACGGTGACCATTCACTTTAAAATTTGGACCATCGGGTTGGGACAACTCAAGAGTTCCATATGGAAACACTTGAGCAATAGTGAATGGACCGGACCATCTCGACTTAAGCTTGCCCGCAAAAAGCTTCAATCTTGAGTTAAAGAGGAGAACCGACTCTCCAACTTTGAACTCACGATTCTTGATCTTAGCATCATGCAATTTCTTAGTCTTTTCCTTGTAAAGCAAAGAATTCTCATAGGCATTGGCTCTCAACTCATCCATCTCATTGATTTGATCTTTCCTATGTGAACCGGCTTGGTTTAAATCAAAGTTAGCCCACTTGAGAGCCCAAGATGCCTTATGTTCTAACTCAAATGGGAGGTGGCACGCTTTTCCATAGACAAGCCTATAAGGAGTACAACCAATTGGTGTTTTAAAAGCCGTCCTAAACGCCCACAAAGCATCATCAAGCTTATCCGACCAAGAAGCTCTATGCTCTCCCACCGTTCTCTCTAAAATTCTCTTTAAACCACGATTTGTGACCTCGGTTTGACCATTTGTTTGAGGGTGATACGCGGTAGAAAGTCTATGATTCACTCCATATTTCTTCATAACTCTCGTGAATTGATCATTACAAAAGTGCGTACCACGATCACTTATGATGGCCCGAGGTACACCAAATCTAGCAAACAATTGTTTCAAAAACTTTACAACCACTCTAGCATCATTAGTAGGTAAGGCTTTAGCCTCCACCCACTTGGACACATAATCCACCGCCACAAGTATATACTTGTTTCCCTTAGATGATGGAAAAGGTCCCATGAAATCTATTCCCCATACGTCAAATATCTCACACTCTTGGATAAAATTTTGTGGCATCTCATCACGTTGTGTAATTTTTCCTTGTCTTTGACAAACATCACAAAATTTCACCATCTCTTGGGCATCCTTGTAAATGGAAGGCCAATAGTAACCCGAATCAAAGATTTTCTTGGCGGTGTAGTTAGGCCCAAAATGTCCACCCGTAGGTCCTTTATGACATGCCTCTAAGATTTTAAATGCCTCGGGCCCATCTACACACCGTCTAATGATTTGGTCCGCACATTGCCTAAAAAGATATGGATCATCCCAAAAGTAATACTTAACTTCCTTAAGAAACTTTTTCTTTTGTTGATAAGTAAGACCCTCAATAAGCACATTGCCCACAAGATAGTTTGCTATATCCGCAAACCAAGGTGTGGCATCCTCTTGGGAAGAGATAGACATGAGCTCCTCTAGTGGAAAGGATTCATTGATTTCTTGATGTGGGAAATCTCCTTGAAAAGGATGCTCAAGTCTACTCAAATGATCCGCCGCTAAATTCTCGGCCCCTTTCTTATCACGAATCTCTATCTTAAACTCTTGAAGCAACAAAACCCATCTCAAAAGCCTAGGCTTAGCATCTTGTTTTGTCATAAGATACTTGAGAGCGGAATGATCCGTATACACTATGGTCTTGGAAAGCACAAGATATGGTCTAAACTTCTCAAAAGCATATACTATAGCAAGCAACTCTTTTTCCGTGGTAGTGTAATGAAGTTGTGCACCGGTCATGGTTTTACTCGCATAGTGTATAGGTTGAAAATGCTTATTAACTCTTTGTCCTAAGACGGCCCCCACCGCATAATCACTAGCGTCACACATAAGCTCAAAAGGTAATTCCCAATTTGGAGAAACCAAAACGGGAGCCTTAGTTAATTTTTCCTTAAGGGTCTCAAAAGAGTCTAAACAAGCTTGGTCAAAAATGAAAGGAGCCTCTTTCTCCAAGAGGTGAGTCATCGGTCTAGCTATCTTAGAAAAATCTTGTATAAAGCGCCTATAAAATCCCGCATGACCTAAGAAACTCCTCACACCTTTAACCGAGGTGGGTGGGGGAAGCTTAGCAATCACATCAATTTTGGCTCGATCAACTTCTAATCCTTTATTGGATATCTTGTGTCCTAAAACAATCCCCTCTTTCACCATAAAGTGACATTTCTCCCAATTAAGCACCAAACGTGTGTCCTCACAACGCTCAAGCATTTTCTCAAGATTGGTGAGACATGAGCTAAAGGAGTTTCCAAATACGGAAAAGTCATCCATAAAAACCTCCATGGTTTGCTCTATCATGTCATGGAAAATCGCCATCATGCACCTTTGAAACGTCCCCGGTGCATTACATAGGCCAAAAGGCATCCTCTTATAAGCAAATGTACCGTAGGGACAAGTGAATGTGGTCTTTTCTTGATCCTTAGGGTCAATGGGTATTTGAAAATAACCCGAAAAGCCATCAAGAAAACAATAGTACTCATTTCCCGCTAATCGTTCAAGCATTTGATCCATAAAGGGAAGCGGGAAATGGTCTTTCCTAGTTGCCTCATTGAGTTTTCTATAATCAATGCAAAATCTCCAACCGGTCACAAGTCTCGTGGGAATAAGCTCATTGTTCTCATTAGGCACCACGGTGATTCCACCCTTCTTTGGAACACAATGAACCGGGCTAACCCATGGAGAGTCGAAAATGGGGTAAATCATACCCGCATCTAAGAGTTTAATCACTTCCTTCTTAATAACCTCATGGATTTTTGGGTTAACTCTCCTTTGGTTTTGAATGGCGGGTTTATAGTCATCCTCCATAAGGATTTTGTGAGTACAAAAATGTGGATCAATTCCCCTTATGTCGGATATTTTCCATGCTAAAGCTTTCTTATGTTTCTTAAGGACTTCAATAAGTTGCTCCTTCTCATCCTCTTTCAACTCTTTAGCAATAATCACCGGTAATTGGTCTTTTCCTTCTAAGAAAGCATATTCTAAGTGGGATGGAAGTTCCTTAAGTTCAATGGGAGGTGGACTCTCTATGGAAGGTTTTACTATGGAAGGTTCCTTAATGGTAATCTCTTGTGGAATAGAAGAAGGAATAGGGTCCTCATTGAGCAACTTTTGGATTGTAAGAATATCTTCTTCCCAATTAATGGGAGAATCATCATCACCAAGAAAGTTAGACTCAAATTCCTCCAAGAGGAAATCACTCTCTCCAAAAGGTGTTAAAGAGGGAGCAATTGAGGCCACGGTTTCAACATGGGGAATCTCATCACTAGCACTCTTACAAGCATCATGAAAATGTTCATTACACACTTCATCTAGCACATCCACAATGTTAATAGTCTCACAAGGTCTAGACTCCTTAACCTCTTTTCTATCACAAACTTTGCCTAACTTAAACACCACTCTCTCATCTTCTACTCTCATAATTAATTCTCCTTCCGCCACATCTATCAAGGTACGACCCGTTCTCAAAAACGGTCTACCAACAATCAAAGGCACTATAGGATCCATGTCATAATCGACCACTACAAAATCGGCCGGAAAGGTAAACTTATCCACACCTACAAACACATCTTCCGCTATACCTATGGGGTGAGCTATGGTTCGGTTGGCTAGTTCAAGAGTCATCCTAGTGGGAGTGAGCTCGGGAAGAGATAGTTGTTTCCAAACCGATAAAGGCATGAGATTTATGCTTGCCCCTAAATCCGCCCAAGCCATGCAATTTTCAACACCGGGAAAATTACAAGGTATCAAGAAGCGCCCCGGATCTCCAAGTTTTGTTGGTAAGGTTTTAAGTAACACCGCGGAACAATTTTCATTAAGTGATGTGTTGGGCAAATCAACCAATTTTTCTTTGTTTGAGAGCAAATCCTTGAACATCTTAGCAAACTTTGGCATATAAGCAAGAGCTTCCGCAAAGGATATGTTGATATTGAGTTGCTTGAACATCCTTAAGAAATTGGAGACTTGGATGTCATCTTTGTTCTTTAACTTGTCCTTTTTCAACCTTGAAGGGTATGGAAGAGTAGGTTTTGGTGTAGGTGGAATAGGTATTGTGGTGGAAGATTTGTCTTTGTTAGCTTCTTCATTGGGAAGTGTGGAAGGTAAAGGAGAAGTATGAGGTGGTTGAGAAGGTGTGTTTGAGTGAATAGGAGCATTTTGAGGAGGTGGAGTAGAAGTAGAAGGGTTGTCACAAGTAGGAACACAAGTGGGTTGAACAAGAGTAGGTTTAGGAGGTGAAGGATCCTTTGTTGTTGTTCCACTCCTTGTTGTAATAGCATTGACATTGGCCCTAGGGTTTGTTTGTGTGTTATAAGGTAAAGCCCCTTGTGGTCTTTGAGTTACCGCCACTAAAACCCTATTGATTTGTTCCTCCATTGTACGTTTCATTTGGTCATTCATTCTCTTCTCAATTTCACGCATTTTCTTGTCAACATACTCTTGAGTCTCTTGCATCCCATATCCTTGATTTGGATTTTGAGGGTAAGCTTGATTTGGTATTGGAGCATATGCTTGATTGGGAATAAATGGAAGTGGTTGATTAAATCCTTGTTGTGGTGGATAAAAGGTATTTGCTTGAGGTTGAAATTGATTGGGTGCCTTGTAGTTATTTCCTTGGTATGGTGGTCTTTGCCCTTGATTCCTTGCTAAAATTTGAGGAGGATTTTGTGGAATTTGGGTGGGTGGTTGGGGTGGGAAACCGGGTGGAGTAAGGTAATTTTGGGATTTGTAAGAAAGGTTATTTGGATTGATATTAGGTTTGAAGTGTTCACGATGTTCCTCTTGATAAGCATAGCATTCCCCTTGATACCCTTGCACCTTATCACATTGTTCATAAGAATGGGGACCTCCACAAGTAACACAAGAAATGGTGATGGCATTCACATTATTTGAGGAATTGTTCAATGAAACGGTCTTAAAAGCTTGAACTATTTCATGAGTCATTTCTTGCCCTTGTTTGACTTGTTGAAGGATCTCTTTAAGAAGTTGGGTGTCACAAGGAGTTTGAGAAGTGTTTTGGATAACATGAACCCTTTCTTCAAATGGATTGTTTGTTTGAACCATTGCCTTAGTCTCAATGATGTCCAAAGCCTCTTGGTAGGTCTTAAGAAGAATACTCCCTCCCGCGGAAGCATTGAGTGAATCTTGGTGGTGAGCTTTAAGGCCATCATAAAAGAGACTTATTTGGTGAACTTGATCCAATCCATGATTAGGGCATCGCCTCAACAACTCACTATACTCTTCCCAAGCATCACTAAAGGATTGACTAGGTTTTTGTTGAAAGCCCATAATTAAATTTCTCAAAGCCATAGTCTTTTGTGGAGGAAAGAACTTGTTCAAAAACTTAGTGGTAAAACCCTCCCATGTGGTGATACTATCGGGTGGTTGGGTGTCTAACCAATGCTTAGCACTCCCCTCTAAGGAAAATGACACTAACATCAATCTAATGACCTCATGTGGAACCCCATTATGCTTAATGGTATTGCAAAGTGAAAGGAATCTCTTAAGGTGAGCATGAGGATCCTCATTTTGTTTTCCCAAGAAAGGTGATAAAGCAACCATATTGATCATAGATGTATGTAGCTCAAATGTGTTAGCGGGAAAGTCGGGAATCTTAATGGCACTAGAATATCCATGAATGTTGCATTGCATACGTTCATACAAAGTACGATTATCAATAGCCATGGCTTCTTGTGGTGGAGTCAAAGCACGATTCTCGTGATCGGCTTGGTGGACGGTGGTAGTCTTACTCTTTCTCTTTTTCTTCCTTTTCGGAGGAAGAGGTTGTACACCAATCGGTATTTGTGCACGCCCGCGAGTGAGCATGCAACTCAATACGAGGAATGAGAGAGAAGCTCTCGTGTGACTTTGAAGAGAAATGGATTATCCTCTTCGAGTTTCAATATTAAATATCCACAAGAAAATAACAATATATGTATTTACTACTTTGGGTGCAAGACCCTCAATGAAGCCTTCCTTCTTAGAATACTCCCAAGTGAACGGGGGGGTTAGGTGGCGCGAAGCACTTAAGTACCTATTGACCCTTAGATGGCATTTTATAGCACATCGCCTTTCTATTCACTTAAATGTTCGTATTCTTCGAATTGTTGCTTATTGAGAGTATTTATCTATTCTTGCTTTATTTTGTTTGATCGATACACGTGTCAAGGACCGGAGCGCCCCTCAACACGGTGTATTGCCTCGGCAATACTTATGGAAGATATGTAAATTGATTGTTCTTATACGTATACGTATTTACTTATAATAATATATGGAAAATATTTTTGTATTTATGAGTTTTTTTTAAGGGAAAATACTATATGTACATAAAAACCGAGAGAATCCAATAATATATATTTTTGGTTGCAATCTCTTAGGAAAAAGATTGCTTTTTGGATTTTTTATTTTTTTGGTCAATTCTTTAGGAAAAGAATTGTTTTGTTAATTTTTTAGTTTTTATATATTTTTATATTTTTGATTTTTATTTGTTTTTGATTTATGATACGTAAAAATAACGTTCACAAAATGAACGGATCCCAAAAGCCAATGAAAACCGTCAATCGATAGTCTCTCGTGTAGTCAAAGAACCGGCAGCGGCGCCATTTGAAATTGAGTATAATGCAGTTCGTTTTTCTCAGTTCTTGCTAATAGAAAGTCCAACCAATATCGGGTTTTTAATTGTTCTTGGTTGTTAAGCTTGCTTGGTAATCTATTGCTAATTCAACAAATGCTTGCAAAACGGAAAAATATTACCTACGTATATGTAAAACAAATTGCAAATACCACGTTTTTATTCAAGTAAAAATTCAAAATGCAAAATGTGAAACTTAAAGGACTGAAATTGTAATTTCTATGAAAAGTAAATGCTTGAAATGTAAACTCTAACAATTATAGGGACTAAAAATGTAAATCTGTTAACTAAAAGGATCAAAAATGCAACAACTATAACAAACTTGCCAAAAATGTAACAAACTAACAAATATCTAACTGAATTTTAACAACTTCCAAAATCCAGGGACTAAAACAATGCAAACCCTAAAAACATGAAGATTAGGCCAATTTTAAACGCTGACAGAACTTCAGGGACCAAAGTGCAATTACAAGAACTATTTAAGCAAAAACGGGACAAGATAAAAAATAAGCTCGTTTGAGCTTAATACTCAACCAAATTTGATGAGACAAATTGCAAAACGTTTCAAATCTCAATTAAGCTATGTGTGTTCAAGGAAATTTGCTAAAAATCAGAAATAAGAAATTAGTGCTTATTAATAAGCACAAAATAAGCTCTAGCCAAATCTGATCAACCACAACTTGATTTTTCTATTAAAACTGATTAAGCAACTGATTTTAAGAATGGGAAATCAAACCAGAACGAATTTCATCAAGTAGTAAGCTCTAAATCTGAATTAAGCTAAAAAGAGCTTATGTTGACCAAGCGTTGACCAGCTTTTTTCAAAAAAAACTAATTTTCTCAAAAATCAAGTAACTCAACTATCTAAATGGATTTGTGAAGAAAAAATGCTAAGTTTATGAAGAGGAAAATGAGATACAGATTTTCAGTTGTCAAGTTACAGAAACTTGCATTAAGTCTCCATTTCTGATTTTGGCTTATTACTAAGTGCTTATGGAATACTGTATTAAATCCTTCTAGACTCTAAAACTATATGATATAAGCTACAAATAGAAACAAATTTGATCCAAATACATCCAGTTTTGAGTGAGTTCTAGCAAATTGAAAATGGTAAGTTTTTGAATGATTCAAATGCATAAGACTGACCCAAACTTTTTAGATGCCATTTGCCTGTTTGACCTTGTATTTGACTTGTAAAAGACTTAAAACAACTTGTTATCACTCAGTGACTGTAAATGATCTTTAAAAATCCAATTCTCAATGCTTGAAAACTATTTTTGAGCTATTCCCAAACACTCCTTTACTGATTTTTACAAACTTTTACAAATGCTTTTTAAACACTAGCTTAAACTGAATCAAATGCTATAGCAAACTAAATTCAATGATCAAAATGAAAGGTTTGAAAGAAGTGAACAAGTACTTATCACTACTAGAACTACAATCAAGGTAAAAGGCCAAAAATTACTGAATTAATGCAGTAAACTAGAACTTAACCCAAATCAAAGCACAAGTAAGCAGAATTAAGCTCCTAACACTCTAAAATCTAGCAAACATCAACAACAAGCAACTATTATCAAGCAGCCATCAAGTTTATTCTAAGAAAGAAAGCATGCTATTAACTATTGAGTGGAACAAAAATCAAGAAGCTTAAAACCTATTGTAGAATTCCTTTGAGAAGAAGAGGAGCGCTGAGCTCTCTTGCCCTAGTGATAACCACCACCTTATCACTAGGAATCAATCAATCAACAATAACTGCTATCTAATCAACAAGAAACCATCATTCTGCTTGAAAACTCCATTGGAACTATGCAATGACTGAATTGTGATCAAACAGCTAGCAAACTTCACCAATGTCAGTTATGATCAATGATTGATCATAACAAACATTCAACAGCAACAATAATATCCAATAGCAGCAAGAAATGAACTGGAATGATAAGAACAGTTTTGGCGGGAAAGAGTGAATTTGAATTTTATTAATGAAAAACGGTTACAAAGTTGTTACAAGGGTAGTAACTAACTAACTAACTCAAGAGTTTGTCAGACTCTTGAGTAGCTAGGGGAAAATTGAGGGAAAAAGGAAAGGAAATGAAGAACTATGTGTTTTTACAAAATTAAGCTACAAATGAAAATGAAGTACATTCCAGCTATTTATAGACATGAAGGAAGAGTTTGTTGGGGTTGGTGACGTGTCAGAACCAATCCCAGCTTGCCACGTGGAGAGTTCTGCATATTGCACTTTGAAGGTATGAACAAGGATTTGGGTTTTCTTGATTGGATGGATGAAATGTTAATTGAGTTGCACCATTATGTTCGTCTCTTCAAATTGATCAACTTTGATGTTTAAATCTCTCCATGAAATGGCTTCTATCTCAAACGCGATTCTGGGAAAATTTTCCTTTGAAGAAGATGACACGTGTAAGCATTTTATTGGTTGAAAATCAGTCACACGGATTGCACTGTTGGGATTGGGTAATAAATGTGAGGCGCTGAGTGGATATTAAATGCTTGATCCGTGTGACTCCTTTTCTTTCTTCTCATTGGTTGAACTCCTTGACACATGGATTAAACTTAGATAACTTTCCAATCTTGGCAGAATTAGCCCCTTAACTTGGCAGAATGTAAATTTGAGCTTGTAGCTTCATTCCTTTGACATAATTGGTCCTTCAACTTTGATTCTTGAACAAAATAATCCCTTGACTGAGTTGACTTGATAGTTGACCAAGTTTGACTTGAATCTTGACTTTACAATATTTGCACTTTTAGTCCTTCAACTTTCATAACTTGTCAAGATAGGTCCTTATACTTCAAAGTCTTGTCACTTTTGATCCTCCTTTGTATTTTTCATCCATTTGAGCTTGATTTTTCCTTGTTTGCTTGAAAATGTATCTTTTTACCTACACAAGTGCACACAAACACAAACATACCACATAACACTGTTTTTGCCAAATAAATTGGTATTTTGCTTCATGTTTTAGGGTTATTTGTTGATAAAAGGATATGAGTTTAAGCTCATATCATCATGCTTCGATATTTTGTAGCATCTACAAATGTCCCTTTCTTATCCAAATCAAGCTTGTATTTAGTGTCCATTGGAGTACCAATAGGATCACAGTTTTCCATGCCAAATTTCGTTTGAATCTCAAGCACATACTTGGACTGATTTATGAAAATACCACGGGGGGATTGGTGAACTTGGAGACCAAGAAAGAACGTCATTTCCCCCATCATGGACATTTCGAATCGACTTTTCATAAGGTCGGCAAATAATATGGAATATTTTGCGTTAGTAGAACCAAATATAATATCATCTACATAGACCTGAGCCACCAAGATGTCGTTGCCCTAGTGCTTGATAAATAACGTTGGATCAATGGTTCCTTTGCTGAAGTGATTTTGTATAAGAAATGATGATAATTCGTCGTACCATGCCCTCGGTGCTTGCTTCAAACCATAAATTGCCTTTTCAACTTGTAGACATGGCTTGGATGTTCGATATTGATGAAACCTTCAGGTTGACATACATACACATCTTCTTTTAACGACCCATGCAAGAAAGCCGTCTTTACGTCCATTTGATACACAGTGAATGATTTGTGTGCGCGTATGCCAAGAAAATCCTAATAGCTTCCATTCGAGCAACCGTGGCAAAGGATTCTGCGAAATCAATTCCCTCCTGTTGTTTATAACCTCTCACGACTAACCGAGTCTTGTTCTTAAGAATAACCATTTTAGAGTAAGGGGATCGATATTGTCCGGTCAAGGTACTAACTCCCATACATTGAGCCAGATGAACTGATTGAGTTCTTCTTGCATAGACTCAATCCAAGATGCATCAGTCATTGCTTCTTTCACACTTGCTGATTCCATTGTGCTGACAGATAGTGCATAGATAAACATATCACCGTCGGTACGCAGCTGATTTCGTGTTGAGACTGGTCGTGAGAGATTGCCAATCACTTGAGCCAAAGGATGATTCTTAGTCCATTTTTGTTCATGTGGAAGTGTATGAGAAACTTGATGCGAGCCCGACGGATCCACATATGGTGTTGAATTCTGAGTAGTACTTGTGGAAGCCGCAAATGGATTGACAAACTCTTGTTTGTTGAGCATCGCATTGTTTACATTTTCAGCAACTATTTCATTCTGAAGATGAACATGATTAGGAATTTGCTGAGAATGTTGTTGAGTTGCATCAACAATCGGAGAAGTGGTTGGAATGTTTGGAGTCAATATGGTTGAGGTTGACGTAGATGGTGCAAAAACGGATGTTGTTGGTGTAGATGTAATTGGTGGTTCTGGAACTACCGTAGTAGGTGCAGCCGGGGCATTTTGAGGAACACCAAATAACGAAGGACCCTCCATATATTCATCATAGATTGGCCCAAATAAAACTTCCAAGTCACGTTCCGATGGTTGTAACGATGAGATTGCTGACGGTGCAAATTGAAGCGCGAGTCCTGAACTTACGTGTCCAGAAGTCTGACCTTGAAGCTCGGGATGTGAACTTCTATGCTGAGAGGCCATACCCGAGAGTTCATTAACAGTAACGTTCATAGTCTCCATTACCTTTCTTTTCCTTCGATTATAAACCCTGTAAGCACAAGCAGTTGAAGAATAACCAATGAAAAAGCCAATATCACCTTTAGGTTCAAGTTTACCGATATCTTCACGATCATTCTTGGGATAACATAATGCACCGAAGACATGTAAAAATGAAATATCCGGTTTTCTTCCATTAATGATCTCATAAGATGTTTTGTTGAAACGGGTGTGAATAATGGACCAGTTTTGAGTATAACATGTAGTTGCTATAACACCAGTCCAAAGAAATAACGATGCACTGAGGAGAGAAGCATCGTTCGCGCAGCTTCAACTAACGTACGATTCCTCCGTTCCACAACTCCATTTTGCTCTGGAGTTCTTACAGCCAAAGTTTGATGAGAAATCCCAACTTCGTCAAAATAAGCTTTCAATTTCTGATTGGTGAATTCTGTGCCGTTATCCGTTCTCACAATAATGACAGGGGCTTGCAGTAGTACTGATGTTTTCTTCAGGAAATTAATAATTACATCAGGGGCTTCATCTTTCGAAGCAAGAAAATGAACCCATGTCTAACGAGAATAATCATCCACAATCACAAGGACATACCGCTTTCCATTAATGCTTTTGATTCTCATTGGGCCACACAAATCCATATGTAGGAGATGTAACCTATTCGTTGAGTTGGGAACCGGTTTGGGTTTGTGAGGTTTCTTCTTACTTTTACCTTGCTCACATGAAGGACAAAGATGGTCTTTTGTATATTTGAACTTTGGAAGACCGGTAACGAGATCATCTTTCACAAGTTGGGTGATGGCATCGAAATTGAGGTGAGATAACCTTTGATGCCATAACCATGACTTTGTTGATGTGGCTCGGGCCATAAGAAAAATTGGAGAAGCAGCAGACATTTGAAAAAGATCAATGGTGTAAAGGTTGGTGGTACGATTTCCTTTCAACAAATCAATTCCTTCAAACTCTCTTACAAAACATGTATGACTTCTAAAAGCAACCTCCAAGCCTAAATCACAAAATTGCCAAATCGAGAATAAATTGTGTCCCAAGCCATCAACGAAAGAGACTCTTGTGATGATTATATTTCCCCAATGAAGATCACCATAGCCTAGAATTACAGCAACATGATCATTTCTAAATTGGACAGTTCCCATGAATCGCCAAACAAAGTTCTTGAGAAGGCTTCGATTCCCAGTCATATGTTTGGAACAGCCCGAGTCCACGCACCAGAGACAAATTTCAACAGCCTGCCAATGATAAGAGAAGAAATATTTTTTGGCCACCGTTGAAATAGGTTCCTGTAGGGTTAGATGATAATTAAGCCTTATCACATACCGTCATTTCATTGTCATTATGAGATCTACTAGTGTCGATAATTTTGCCACTACAGTCAAAATTTCTATCAGTAGGCAACCATTTAGAAGTGATTCTAGGGCTACTAGGCTTAGAAAGACTTTTTGTGGTTCCTACGTGCATACTTTTAGGAACATACACCTTAGCCTTAGGAGTGCTATTTCTTTCACTGATTGACAGCTTGTCAATTCTAGTGTAACCACCATAATTCAACCCATTCATAGTTAAACCACAAGCATCATGACTAAAAGTAAAGAAATATTTATTACATTTAGCACAAATAACTTCAGATTTTTCATTCGGAATTTCAAGCTTAAAGTCATTACATTTAGAAGAATTAAGATTCTAATTATGATTAAAAAAGGGTAAATTCCTAGGGTGTTCTTCTACTTCCACATTATTGATCTTGGGGTGACTACTTCTAGAGGCAAAAGGGACCCTATCATTCCTTGTATTGCTCGTAGGCTGTGGCCTTCTGCTCTTAGTGTAATTGTTTATTCCTGTAGAAGAAGACACGCGTCTATTAGAATTAGCACTTTTTAAATCAATAACTTGTGGTTGAGTTATAGTGATCGGTTTTGTCCTAACGCTAGCTTTACGTTGTTTGCTAGGCATAGAGGGAGAACTAACACGAAACATTCCTGGGGCAATCACAACAGTTTTCATTCCAGCAACCTTGGGAAAAGGTGTCACAGCAATACGAGTGGGTCCCGAGGTTGTTGGTTTTTGGATCATCGTATCCACAATCGAGCTAGGTTCAGAAGTCTTATCTTTTAACAAGGCCTTTAACTTACAGTTCTCACAGATTTTATCAATAACTTTTTGATAGACAGACTTACTTTGTTCAACAACCCGCTTATATGAAACAACAACAGATTCTAAATCTGAATTCTTAGCCTTAAGCTTCTGAACATTACCATCACTAGCACTCTCTAACCCTGAAGAGGCCAAATCCGTTTCCGTAACGCCTGCTAACTGAGCCTGCAACCGTGCGATAGTTTGTTGCATTTCATTGTAAGCTTTTTCATACGAAATCTTGTCATATTTGCATTAATTACATTTTTTGGAAAATTTATTCCAAAGATCGGTGAAATCTTTATCCTTTTTAATGACATAAGATTCCATTTTCTCTTTCATAAGATCAAGCTCAGTTTGAAGGTTTTTATTATGCAACACAGAGGTACTTAACTCAACAGGTCTACTATCAACATTATCACGTGCATTAGAGAGACGTTCAAGATCGATTTCCAAAACTTTGATTTTATCAAGAGATTCATCAGCCTCCTTCATCAAAGATTTAAAGTCTTCAACAAAGTTGGCTAATTCTTTTAGAAAGGCGTTTTCCAGATTGCCTAACCGAGCATCGACTTGATTAATAATCGGATTAATATCGTTTTGAAGAATTTTATGAACCTCAATCTGAACAGGTGATGTTAAATTCCCTCTAGTGATTTTGAATTTAACAACACGTTTAAGGATGACAAAGTTATCTTTAAGCTCGTTTAGAAATCGGCGTGTGATACTCGGTTTAGGAGGGTCATCAGTCAATTCCTCACTTGGGAGCAAAAGCATTTCAGTACTCGTTTTAGACCGAACAAACACAGTTGGAGGATTAACTTTCGGGTAATAAACGGGTGTCACTTCTCTATCAAACTTTTTCATTCTTAAACGAGTCTCTACTGCAAGATCAATAGTTTCCTCAGAATCATGCACACTAGGAGGATCATGCTCATCAGACAAGAGCACACTACCATTATATAAAGTTTCATTAGTGGCATGAACTTGCTTAAGGTATCCGGGATTAGGAGGAAGAGGACAACCTAAAGCCAATTTGTATCTAGTGTAATTTATCTCATTCACTTTTGGTGCGAGCACATTTATCGTCTGCATAGTTTGGCCACGTTTTACTAAAAGGTTGTCTAATTCTCTAATCATATCCTGCGCTTTGCAAAAATCCTCAAGAAGCCCATCTTCTCGAATTTTGAAATCATGTTCAACTTTTTCCTTTCTTCTTTTAAATCAGAAACAATTGATTTTTCAGTTGAAAGCTGGTTATTAAGAGAGGTGATTTCATCATTCAATTCGCTTATCTTTTTAGCACTACTTAAATGTAAGTCATTTAATTTTTTAGTGGTGCATTTTTCTTGATAAACCGATATAGCATGAGCTTGTTCAAGTTCTTTAATTTTAGTCTGATGAATTTCAAAACATTTTTCCCGTTTCTTATATCCCACAAGCTCAGTGGTCAACTTGGCATTAGTTTCTCTAAACTTATTATTAACCACCGTAGCATGGTCAACATCCTTAGCAAGCTTATCAAATAGAGATTTATAATACACATGAGTCGCATCAGGAAGGTTTGTAGGCTGGGCAACTTGATCCACACTGAGGTCCACACTTGGCTCATTCGTACTAATATTACTATTATTTGTTTGATCCCCGTGTGTCTCAATGTAGGGCTCAAGCATCTCAGTATACTCCTCCTACTGATTAGACGTACTATATATATCATTATCATCAAAGCATGGATGTACCTCAAAGGGACCGTCTGAATCATAGACGGGAGCAGTATCATCATGCATTCCTGAGGTAGATGCTTGCTGTAAGTTTTCCATCAAGATGTAGTTGGCATTCACCTCTTCTTCCTCGTCATATTCTGCAGCAGAAGCCATAAGATCAAATTCCTCCGCTTGAAGTGGAATCCCTGCCTCTTCTTTTTGTGCTATGAGAAGCTGAGTCTGAAGATAAGCAGCATCCCTCTTCTTTTTGGCTGTGCAATCTCGAGCATAATGACCAAATCCCTTGTAGTTGTAGCACTGAACCTGACGATTGTTGTTTCCATTTCTCGTACCAGTATTCTCAGCCCTTGCATCCATAATGTTTCCCATCTGATTACCAACCGCTGGCATAACTATTAACCCATTCTGATTACCCATATTTTGAACATTCGGATTCTGACCACGGATTTGTCCATACTGATTTGCTGCATTCCCAACATTTTGACCATATTGTGTCCCCGTTTTCCCAGCAGCTACCAATTGGCGATCTTGATTCGCATTCATGAAAGGTTAAGCAATCTGCCTATTTCTAGTGTTCGAGGAGATTCTCTGATTTTTGTTGGTGGGGTTAATGGTAAATTTGAATGCCTTTGTGAGAAGTGCAAGACCAGTATTAATCGCATGAGTAGGATCAGTGATGTCATCAAAACAGGCAATGGGTTGTTGTAAGTAGTTCACAACAGCAGGAGGTTGATATCGATAAGATGTGAGTTGTTGTTGTTGTTGTTGTGGCAGGAAGTTACTTGATGAGGGTTGATGGTAGGGTACCATGGGGTATGACATAGATGATGGAGAGTTTGCCATAAAAGCCAATGGGTCTTGTGTCTTGGCACGTCTTTCTGTCCTAACTTTGTTAGCTTCATCTTAATTCATCTTCAAATAGTCATATACTTGAGTGTAGTCCACGACATGAAGATCCTTGGTTTGATTGACAAGAGTGACATATCGTGACCATTCAAAAGGAAGATTATCAAGAAATTTGATGTTGGCAGCAATTTGTGCAGGTTCATGTTTGTTTCTTCTAAGATGATTCATGAGGGTTGAAAACCGATGATAATAAGGTTCAATTTGTTCCCCTTCAGTAGACGTAAATTTCTCCCATTCACGGAGCAACTTAGTTTCCTTTTCTTGTAAACCGATTTCACTGCCCTACATCATTTTCTGAATCCTAAGCCACATCTCGTGTGCGGTTTCACAACTATCGACAACCGCATAAACATCTTCAGGAAGTCCCATAAGGATGACTTGAATTGCTTGATCATCAGCGTCGAGTTGTTTGGATTCAGCTTCAGTTAATTCTTCATCCGTTTGCTCATGACTAGAGTCAGCCACTGGGTTAGCATTCGTAGGATCCCCAGGAACAATAATTGTTCTTCTAACATACGGACCCTTTTGACTCGAGTTGAAAATCAACTTTCCCATGGGTTTACATTTTGCATAACGAAGGAGACGACTAGCCCATGTAGTGTAGTTCTCCTTGGTAAGCATGGGTGGACGATTCTCAGTACCCGCAACATAAATATCTTGTTGGGATGTCATCGTAAGGGTCGTGTGTAAATCAGGATCTCAATTCATAGAAAGCGGAGTGAAAGGTGTATTGGTTACAATCCCCTAAAGATGTAAGATCAAGAAACCAAAAAAAACTTTAATGCAAAATTGCACACGATTTGTTAAAAAAAAAATCCAAAATCACATTTTTCGAAAATCTTGAAAAAAATTCCAAAGATTTCGCAATATGAAGATTTCTCAATTATGTGCAATGATTTCGCAATCGTAGAATTGATTCAAATTCGCAATTCTAATAAATCAACAAATCCGCAATCCTAAAGACCAAATAATTCCGTAATTGATTTAATTCCGCAATTAAGAAATCATTCCGGAATAGGCACAAAATCCGCAATTAAGCACAATTCGCAATTAAGCAATGATTTCGCAATTGGCAGAATCCACAATCATTGAAAGATTTCGCAATAGGCAGAATCCGCAATCATTGAAAGATTTCGCAATAGTCACGGATTTCGCAATAGGCACAGATTTCACAATAGAACAAATCCGCAATGTTAACCAATTTCGCAATCCAACAATTCCATAATACCCAGTAATTCCGCAATACCAAAGATTCCGCAATCTTTCAGAATGACCAAATCCGCAATACACAGAAACAATAATTCCGCAATATTCAAGACATTGTGGAATTAGGCAGTTTTTTTCCGAAACTTAAGGAACTCGGGAAAGGACGAATGTTTTCACTCTTTTTCGGAATTTTGAAGGATTTTAAGCCACTAAAACCACCAAAACGCTAACTACGAATCCCTTGGCGAATGATACCACTTGTAAGATCTTTATCACACGAACCAAACACGTAAAGTCTTGAACTTTATGTATCGAAATGAAGAGATGACGAACTCGGATCAAGAATTATTATGCAGATGATGAAGAACTAATAAATATGATAAAGTAGATGAAGATTAAGCAAAGATTAAACTAAAAAAGAAAGATTAGATTAAAGAAAGAAAGAAAAGAAAACAAAGATAGTGATTTTCCTAGTGAGAGAAACAAACACTCATTCTCTCTCTAAGATCAAACAAATGGAAAACACACACACACAAATGAGTAGGAGAGGCCTTTTATACTATGACTAACAAGTTTAGGAGGCCTTCCTCATTTGTGTGTTCGGGACTAATTCCCGTTACATAAACAACAATAACCAAGAACTCTCGATACCGTTGAATAGCATTTCCACGAGCTTCGCAACGGTATATTATATGACCATCACTTTAAATACGGCTAACAGTTTCATTTGTTATGGCTTTGGAGCTGTGTGTGTTCTAATTTTGAGCTAACTCATGTTCATGGTTTGTGGTTTTGATTGTATTATGGCCTTATCGATAGTAGCGATGAACGATCATTTGTGTCGAATATGATAAGTCATCTGGGCAGGGTTCCTTTATAGTTGGTGACAGATGTAGAGTTGAGTTGAGTTTGTGGTTAGGGGTCTGCTCATGTTATGGTCGATTGTGCCATGCTCGGGAAGACGGTTCGAGTTTGTTTACTGTGGACTAATTTTGTGGGTTCATCTAATCATTTACGTGTGAGTGTGGGGTTTCAAGTGTTCGACTCGTGTTGAACGTGTCTCGCGGAATCTAAGTTTTTTTCGGTTTCAATCTTGATCTGTCCTTATTTTACAAGAGGTAAACTCTATAAACTCCTACACATTCAAACTTCTGATCATACGTAGTCCACACAGTCGATATGTATATAATCATCATTAATGAATTCAAACCGAACTTTATGCCTTCTAATAGTTACCGACTACAAACCAAGTTATAAACATGGAACTGAAGAAGAAGACATGTCCATTTTATGGTTTACAAATGCTAATTTACATGTTTGGTCCTTGTACCATGATGAGATGGCATTTATACATGATCTCATCGTTCTTTTCGGGCTTTAAATGCATAAAAATGTCATAAAATACCATATATATGCTTGTGTTTGTTTACTTGTGTATTTTAGGTATGGATATCGTGAAAAAGACAAAAGATCACAAGTTACAAGGAAAAACGGACACGAGAAACGAAGCCGTACAAAGAACCGGGCCCTAATCATGGAATTCTCAACAAATACCTTTGAAGACTTGAAAACAAGCAAGATTGATCCTCCATTTATGAAGAAATGACACTTAAAACCCTTGGATATTAATAATTACAAGTTTGGTCCCTTAAGTTTGTCAAAATTGCAAAAAGGTCCTTCAACTTTGAAGAAATGACAAGATTGGTCCCTCAACAAAATCAATTTGTCAAATATGGTCCCTCATGAAGATTAAGAAGCATTGAAGACCTTTGAAGATCAACAAAGTCCAAAATCAGCCCTTGCAATATTCAAAAATGTCAATTATAACCCTTGAAACACTTTTTTCCAAAGTTTGTGCCAAAATTGACAATTGGTGAAAGTTATTTGCAAAGGGATGCGTTTTTTAGGGCTAAAAACTTGATATGCCAAAAAACTCAAACCACAAGGACCAAAGATGCCACCATAAAACATTCAAAAAGAAAAACGCGCCTAACACTTACCTTTCCCCTAAATTCGGATCAAAGGAGTTACTGTGCTCCTTTTACACCTCCAGTTTTCACATCAACTTAACCTTGGGTAAAATCCAATTAAACTTGCCCACGTGTGATTCACACACGCAGGAACCCATCCCACACCTAAAAACCCCAATCCCACCACTGTGGACCCTACCCCCAATTCCCCATTCAACCAATCAGCATACACCTTGGTCCCCAAGTTAAATGACGTGTCCTAAATCAACAACTGAGGTTCATTGCTTACTTCCAACGCATGAATAAACGTCCAGGATCCATTTTGACAACTCATCACTCAAAAACGTCAAGGGCATATTTGGGATTTTCTAGTGATTAGGGTTTTGATTTTAAGATTCTAGATTGTTCATTTGAGTAGTATAAATAGAGGCATCAACCTGTGATGACCCTTTGTTCCAGTTTTAAAGCTTTGCACATGTAATTCCTTTTTTATGAAATAAAAGTTTGGTTTTTGTTTTAAAACAAGTATAATTCCTTTTTAGGTTTATAAAAAGTTGTGTGTTGTGTATAAGCTTGATTCTGAGTTCCATTTTCTATTTGGTCAAGTAATTTTGATTTTCAAAATTGTTTGAAGGTTTCTGAAATTAAGGTTATTTGGTGTAATCTGTTTCAGGGTTTAAGTGTTAAGAGGTTAAGTTTAATTGGTTATCTAGGGTTTTTGAAACGTGTTAAGAAGGTTTAAAAGTTTTTTGGAAAGGTTTAAGAAAGAAGAAAAAAAATCAGATATATATATTATTGCTTGTGTTTGTGTGTTCTTCTTTTGTTTTGATTTAAGCAGGTGTTGATTGTTTGTTGATCCAAGGATCTGCATGCACCCGGGTGCATAAGGAAGTGGATTTTCATCCACCAAGGGCTTGGATGTAAGCCCTTGAGGTAAAATCCTTTTACCTTTGAAAAATCTCAGAAAGTTGAAGTTTGTATGATCTTATTTGATTTGGTGCCATTGTGTGTTTAAGGAGTTTGATTGTTGTTCTTATGTGTTATAATACATGTTAGATGCTATTGGTTGCAGATTGATTAAGTTGTTAAGTGTTTTGGTTTGATAAAAAGTTGAAAACAATTTTTAAAAGGGTGTTTGGAAACAGGTTTTAGCAGGGTATTTGATTTAATCTTGTGTTTAAAAAGGTGTTAGCTAGGTAGAAAAAGATTGATTAAGGTTGCTAGTTAGTTAGTAGTGAGTTTGGAACAAGTTTTGAGTAGTTTGTGTGCTTGAAAAGTGAAAATCATAGGTAGAAACCTGCATATCATCTTTCTGCCTGTTTTTCTTCATTTTTGGTGATTGATTTTGTGAAATCTGCTAAGTGTTAGGATATAAGAGTTATTGGAATTGATTTTGTGTTATTTGAAGTTTGTGTGTGCCAAATATTGGCCTCTAAAGTTCACTTGAGTACAAGAAATAAGCTCATAAGTCCCCAGACCTGCATAAGTTGCATCAGCAACTTGATATTGACAAGTGTGTGCTTTGGGTTGCTTAATTGGTGTGCTAGTGTGTTGTTTCCTTGCTTGTATTGACTCCTTGTGCTTCTATGAGCACAAGGGTGCCCCCTCTTGTCCAATATCCCCACCAAATAAGCTCACAGCCAAGACCTCTTGGCTAAATTCCTTGTGAAAAAATCAGAAAACACAAGCTTAAACTGCTTGTGTTCATTGTTAAAACTGCATACATTTTGGATCATCACTTGTTGAATCTGGCATAAAATAGAGGATTGGAGAGTGTTTATTAGCTTATAAGAGGTCACTGATTTGTTGGAAAAAGAAAAAAATAAAAAAGAAAATAAAAGCAAAAAGGTAGCCCGCAACGGACTCGAACCCTAGACCTCTCGCTGGAGGGTTAAGGGAACTACCATTGATCTAGACTCCTTTTTACGTTTATGTTTGTTTTCATTACTTATTTAACCCATTTTCTTTCTAGCTTATTTATATAAAAGCCGTAGCTTAATTCCTTATTTTCAGCTTATTTGATAAGCCATTTTGCTTCTTTTGAATTTTCCTAGGATTTTAATAGGCTTGTTGATTTTTCTAGCTAGGTTTCATAATTTTCCCTTTATTTTATTATTTTCTAGAATTTATTTAATACCCGTACTTTATTAAATCATTAAAAAATAGTAAAAAGAATTTTTATTTTTAGGAAAAATAATTTTTAGCTTTTAAAATAACATTTTGAGGTTTACAGCTTATTAGGTTTTCATTTTGGCTTATTTTTAATTTTATAAGATTTTAGGATTTTTAGCAACTTTAATAATTAATATAAAATTAATTAAAAGGTTTTAGGAGCTCTAATTTGTGTTTTTCTCTTAGTTAGAATATTTAGGATTTTTGAGAATTTTTTAGAATTTATTTGAGAACTTTTTATTTTTTGGATTATTTTAATATTATTTTATTATTAAAAAATCAAAATTTTATTTTTATTTCTTTTTCATTTTTCTTAAGATCTTTATCATTAATTAGGACCTTTTCCATTTTTAGAATATTTTTATAGCTTTTAGATTTATTTTTATAATTATTTTAAGTTTAATTAGTTTTTAGTCATTTTTAATCATTTTTAGAGTTTTAAAAATAGTTTTAATAGGTTTTAATTTTTAGAAAAATACTTTTTAGTCTTCTAATAATATAAGTTAAGTATTAGTTCAATAAAATCATATTTTAGACATTTGAATTAGTTATATTTAATTTTAGGGCTTTAATTAGCATTTAAAATTAAATATTTAATTAGTAAAAGGTCTTAAAATATCTTTGTTGGATTTTTATCTTTATTTATATTATTTTAGACTTGTTTTTAGCCTTTTAATCTTTTATTGGTTTTGTTTTTGGTCTTAGTATAATTTTTAATTTGGGTAGTTTTTCACGACTTTACGTCTTTTACGTCGTAGTTTAATTTTAGCATATCCGTCTTTTCATCCTCTCATCCCCATTCTTCTCAATATTAATCTCAAATAACTACAAGTTAATTCACACACATATACCTCCTTGGGAAACGAACTTTCTCTCATTTTAAGTGATTGGGTCATTAGTGTTTGATTTTTCCTAAAATCATCACTCGATACTTACCGCTCATATACGTTCTTTTGTTTTCCTAAACAAGAGTCGTATTTTACCACAATCATTTTGGCGCCGCTGCCGGGGAGGTGTGTTGTGCTTTAATTTGGAAACTTTTGTTTTTGATATTATCCATAATAAGTATTTGTGTTAAGTGGAACTCCCTTAACACGTATTATCGGTTTTCTTGGTTTTTCTTGTACAAATATTATTAATATATTGTATTAAGTATCACAATCAATATACAATATCTCCAAAAGTGTGAAAACACAACCTTAATTGGGATTTGATCTCCTAATTATTGTATTCGAATCTCAAACCAAAAGAAAAGGCAAAAATAGATAAATACTTTCGTGAAGCTCGATTTTGAAAAATACAAACTATAAGGTGGGTATAAGGCGGGTATTATAAAATATACCCTAAGGAAAAAGGCTCTTAAGTGCTTCGCGCCGCCTCGTTTCCCCGCTTGCTTGTGAGTATTTTGACATTGAAGGCTAATCGAGGGTTTTGCCGCCCAAAGTATTAATACGTATACTATATTTGCTTGGTTTTCTTTGTGATTAAACCCTCGTGAACAATTTGGTTTTCACCAAAGTTCTAAAGTCATTCGAAGGCGTTCACTCCACGTGATCGTTTTCATTCCTTTGAGGCTTCTTTAATCAAGAGTTTGATTCGAGGAGAGATTTTGTAGATTGTTGTCTACGAAGATACACCAAAATCCAAAAAAATTAAATATCATCAAAAACACAAAAAAATTGAAAATCCACAAAACAACCAAAAAGAATCTTCTTTGCTCACCTCCCATTCTTCGTGAAGTTTATGATCACTCGTAATCAAGCTAAACGAGCTCGTAAACGTCTTCAAAAGCAAGCAAATCAAGGATCGTTGATTGTTGAAGAACCTCCAATTGTTGAACCTATTGTAGAACAAGAAGTCGTCATGGCTAATCGTACTATGATGGAGTTGCTACAAGCACCCACCGAGGGTTTTGGAGAGGCTATTGTGATTCCCGCCATCCTTGCGGAGAATTTCGAGATTAAGACGGGTTTAATGTCTATGTTGCAAGCAAACAAGTTTAGAGGTCACGAGAAAGACAACCCGCATTACCACATTAGGAATTTCAACCGTCTCACCGCTACTAGCAAATTTAAGGATGTTCCACATGACGCCATTAAGATGATGTTGTTTCCATATTCGTTGGATGGACCCGCAAAAATTTGGCTCGAGAAAGAACCGCCAAATTCGATTTTGACATGGGCCGATCTCGTTTCTAAGTTTGTGAACAAGTTTTTTCCACCATCTAAAACAACACACTTAAAAAATGAGATTTCACGATTTGTGCAACGTAACAATGAAAGTTTTTCAATGGCATGGGAACGATTTAAAGAGATGTTACATGAATGTCCACACCATGATTTTTCGGAATTGGATCAAATTGATACCTTTTATAATGGGCTTAATGATCATGAACGAGATTATTTGAATGCCGCCGCGGGTGGTAATTTTTTGTGCAAGACGACAAATGAGGCTTTACAAATCATTGAAAATCGATCTAAGGTTTATAGCCCTCGTAACACACCGAGTGTTGCCAATATGGGTTCGTCATCTTCGTCACAATCGTCTCGTAGCATTAACGCCTTACATGATGAAGCTAATGAGGAAAATCGGTTTTTTGATAGATTTGCTAATCTTATGTCCCATTGGAAGGCTCAAGAAGCTTCCAATTCCGCTTCGGTTAAAGCGGTTGCTAAGAGTTGTTTATCTTGTGGGGGAGCTCATGATCTTTCCGAGTGCATTACCGCGGATGGTAACACTTCGAGTGCTTATGTAGCAACGGGAACTTATAACCAAAACGGCCAAGGTTCTCGTCCAAATCAAGCTCCACCAAACCAAAATGTTAACAATTATCGAAACAACAACCAAGGTAATTACCAAGGCAACACACGCAATTACAACAAAGGGAATTATCAAAGTGGGAATGGACAAATCTCTAATCAAAATCAAAACCGTGATTTTCAAAACACTACACAAGGTTTTCAAAATGCTCACACGAAAAATTTGCAAGGAGAATTTTTGGATTATGCAAAAGCAAATGATGCTAAATTTGATAATATGCAACGTGAGATGATTAGCTTAAGATCCGAGTTGAAAAACGAGCTTAAAAATGAACTTGCTAATGAACTTAAAACTCATGCAAACAAAATGGAAGGAAATGTCCAACGTCTTCAACAAAACCAACAAAAGATGGAATTAGGACAACATGAGATTAAGCAAGATTTATTAAAAGCGGATGCTAGGCAATCAAAATTTGAGGACCGAATGGCTAAGATGTTTGAAGCAATCATGTGTAAGCCCTCTTCTTCGGGTGGTCTTCCTAGTGATACCATTAACAACCCGAGGGGAGAATTGAAGGTTGTTGCTACACGAAGTGGTAAAACTTTCAAGGAACCAATCTCTCGTCCAAGTACTTCTAAGGAGAAGGAAATCGAGAAAGAACCCGAGGTGATGGTCGAAAAGGAGCACATTACAAGCCCACGAAGTACCGCTCAAACCACACCTACGGTTGAACCAACACCAATTGTGGAACCTGAGTTTCCAAGGCCGTTGCCTAATGACCAACCCACACCACCTTTACCCTACCCTTCAAGACGTAACAAAGAGAAAGCACAAGAAAGGAACAATTATCAATTTGAGCTATTTATGAAAATGTTTCGTGATTTGCACTTTAACATAAGTTTTGCCGATGCTTTAATCATGATGCCTCGATTCGCCGCAAACTTCAAAAGTATGCTTAACAACAAAGAGAAGTTACAACAATCGTCTAGTTGTTCATCGGTTTTTCTAAGCCGCATACCACAAAAAGTCGGTGATCCCGGTAAATTTTTGATTCCGTGTGCTATTCAAGATATGGAGGAATGCTACGCCTTGGCCGATCTTGGTGCTAGTATTAATTTAATGCCTCTCGAGATTTTCAAATCGCTTTCGCTTCCGGCTCTTACTCCTTCGAACATGTCTATCGAGATGGCCGATCATTCTACGATTATGGCATGTGGAGTAGCCGAGGACGTTTTCGTTAAAGTCGGAAAGTTTTACTATCCCGTTGACTTTATCGTTGTAGACATTCCCATCGATCGAAAAGTTCCTCTCATTTTGGGTCGTTCATTTTTGGATACATCAAGAGCACTTATCGATGTTCATGCTCGAAAAATCACCCTTCGTTTCAATGAAGAAGAACTTGTCATCAATGCAACACAAAACTCCAATCTTTCTCATGTCTATTCTATTACAACTTTAAACCATGGTGACTCGACCAATGTCATTTGCAAAGAATTTTCACCAAGAGTTTTAGGGAATGTCGCCAAAAACAATTTACCATTTCCTCCGCCGGTGGAGGTTATGAGTGTAAAGCCTACAAAGAAGAAACCATCAATACTTGAATCGAAAAATCCTTCGCCTCATCTCGAACATTCATTCTTGAAAAGTGTTGATAAGTTGCGGTTTCTACGAAAGATCTTTCGGATGATGAATATGTAGGCCCCGATGGGGAGGTTTTCTTCGTCGATAAACGTTTTGAGAACTTGCCACCACCAAAACCAAAACGGTTTCAAAATGTGAGAATTTTTAGTGTGACTAACATCGTCTTAGAAACACCGAATATTTTCGACATAATCAAAAAGGGTTTTCATAAGGAGAGTTTAAAAGATAACAAAGGAAAATATCTTAAATGTGATTTAATTGATTTTTCTACAAATCTAACTCCGTCATCACCACGTGATTTGAGTGCTACAAACTCGTCTACCCCTTTTGACGATGTTTTGTGTGGTCTTAGTATGGGGGAAGCCCCTTATGTTCCCTCATCCTTGTCCACCGAGGACGAGATATTCGATCCCGGAATTTCATGTAAAGGGAAATCTCGGTCTTCCACCGATGCAATAAATGGAAAATCTTTCTATTTGATTGGTGCGAGTCTACCTCGAGTAGCTCAAACGTTTGTCTTACCAATTGTCTCACCCTTCTATTTCTCATCTATTTTCTTCAAACTCTTTGAGTTTATGGCACATGTTGAAGTGGCGTTGAATTATTTTTCCAATGGAAACGAGAACGCCATCTTCGACCCCGGTATTTTGCATCATCTAAGGACTTAGTCCTTTATACCGGTTGCTTTTTGGGCCTTGTTTATCATGTAAGCCCCATCAAAAATTGACCACACCATGATATCCCTAAATGTTCACATTTTGAGGGGATCGAGTCGAGCTCATGACTCGGTAATCAAAAACGAGGTGCCTCGTGGGGGAAATCCCATGCTTATCATTTAGGCTTATTATTCACTAATAAGGGGACTTGTACCCTTCCAACTCGTTGTCTCGTGGTTGTTTGTGATTGTGTTATCTAGATCATCATCATCATCTACGATTGAAGACTCTCGTGTTCGTTTACGTGAGCCTCCATCGTTCGTTTGAAGAAGTTTTTCACGAATCCATGACATATCCTTTATTGTTCTAACAATTATCTTTTAGCATACTTAATAAACGGCTTTAGATATATTGTTGATCACCCTTTCCATGCTAGATCCTAAGCATTCGACTCTTCGTCTCTAGTATGGGGGTGCTCCACCTCTAGACTCGAAACATTGAGGACAATGTTTACTTTTAGTATGGGGGGGGGGTGAATAGGTACTTGCTTTGCTACGCCCTCACGTTTTCCAACTTTCAATGTTTTGCTAATAAGGCTAAAAATGGCCAAATTTTAAAATTTTTCTTAGTTTTCATAAGTGTTTTTAAGACACGAATGTATATTTTCCGATGAGTAGAATAAGAGTTAATTTTTGACTTGATGGGCATTTGGAGCCATTTACATTCCTTAACCCGCTCAATTCAAGTTTTGCTAGAGTTTTATATAGGGAGCTTTAAAACGCGAAAGTCTTAATTCATTCGGGTTAAGAACAAGAACTTTTCGCAAGTTCCTATAATTGATTCTAGAAAGTCACTTATCAAGGGAACTTTAAAACGCATTCTCTAAACTTGAAAAAGTCCAAGAAAGTGCAAGATCCTATAGGTGGCTTGAAAACCCAAAACTTTGATTTGATATAGTCTTAATGAAAGCTAATCCAAATTTGGCTTAATTTTGACTTGCATGGCTAAGTATTCACGAGTCTCTTTAATTAGAGGTCTTTATATAGTGAAGAACGAGAAATGATAGAGTTAGACAAGTGATCATGCTAAACGTAGAACATGAAAGTGTTCTTTCAAAAACTCATATGTCTTTAATTGTGGCTTTTTCTTCCTATAAGATCAATGCATTAGGAATAAATCATAATTGCAATAAGTAAGGTCGTACGATTTGAAAGGTTACTTAGCCTCTAGCGCAAGATCGTTTAAAAGTTGCTCGGGGTTGAATAGAGTTCATAGCCAAGGCATAACTTATTGAAGCGGGACGCGAAGATTGGCGATTATCCAAAAAGGCCCTAACAAGGCATGAGGAGCTCTATTTTTGCTAAAGATCCAAAGATGATGTGAAGTATCATTATTCCAAAATCAATATGAAGGATCGAGACACACGACGAGAAGCTATTACTCCCCTAAAGAATGGAGAAAGTCTATCCAAAAAGACCCTAACAAGGTATGAGGATAAATATATCCAAGTCCGAAAAGGAGGCGGATCGTTGTATATCAAAATCCAAAGTAAAGATTGAAGAAAAATGATGAAGTCGTGGTCCTATATGAAGAATCTCTCAAAAACGTCAAGTGAAGAAATTCCAAAATATGAAGAGAAGACCATAATTTCAAGAACGTCTTCCCAAGATTTGAAGTATGAAGTACATGCCAAATATCGGTCCGAGAAAGGTCTCAAATCGTGAAACGAGTTATGCCAAGATATGAACTTAAGGAGATACACGAGAAGCCGTTTTAAAAGATTTTGTCCTTCGGCTAACTATTGATCAAATCGTGCTACTTTGCTTTCGGACTAATAACTACTTAAATAAGTCAATATGAATCACTTGTGATCCATGACAAATAGATAAAAAATGCTAGTAACCCATTTCCTTTTATAATAACTAGGATTGCGGGGAGAAAAAGTATTACACAATTTGGACGTATGAGTAGTGTTAGCATTGTGACTTGTACCAACAATGATCTTGTTTTTGCACTTAGCATGGAATGTATGACAATCAAGGATGACGAAGTTTACTCTAAGGGACATTAACTTGTTTCTATTCTTTGACCCTAAAAGTCACATTTTGGTGATGAAAATCATACATTATGTCTTTACACATCATCGTAGTATGTTGCAAGTCTTTTACTCTTCAATAAAGGTTAATAAAATTGAACTTTGGTGATGCTTAGATACTTTATTCTAGCATTGCGTGAGGGCACGGCAATGGCTTAGTATGGGGGAGTGATGAGATGGCATTTATACATGATCTCATCGTTCTTTTCGGGCTTTAAATGCATAAAAATGTCATAAAATACCATATATATGCTTGTGTTTGTTTACTTGTGTATTTTAGGTATGGATATCGTGAAAAAGACAAAAGATCACAAGTTACAAGGAAAAACGGACACGAGAAACGAAGCCGTACAAAGAACCGGGCCCTAATCATGGAATTCTCAACAAATACCTTTGAAGACTTGAAAACAAGCAAGATTGATCCTCCATTTATGAAGAAATGACACTTAAAACCCTTGTATATTAATAATTACAAGTTTGGTCCCTTAAGTTTGTCAAAATTGCAAAAAGGTCCTTCAACTTTGAAGAAATGACAAGATTGGTCCCTCAACAAAATCAATTTGTCAAATATGGTCCCTCATGAAGATTAAGAAGCATTGAAGACCTTTGAAGATCAACAAAGTCCAAAATCAGCCCTTGCAATATTCAAAAATGTCAATTATAACCCTTGAAACACTTTTTTCCAAAGTTTGTGCCAAAATTGACAATTGGTGAAAGTTATTTGCAAAGGGATGCGTTTTTAGGGCTAAAAACTTGATATGCCAAAAAACTCAAACCACAAGGACCAAAGATGCCACCATAAAACATTCAAAAAGAAAAACGCGCCTAACACTTACCTTTCCCCTAAATTCGGATCAAAGGAGTTACTGTGCTCCTTTTACACCTCCAATTTTCACATCAACTTAACCTTGGGTAAAATCCAATTAAACTTGCCCACGTGTGATTCACACACGCAGGAACCCATCCCACACCTAAAAACCCCAATCCCACCACTGTGGACCCTACCCCCAATTCCCCATTCAACCAATCAGCATACACCTTGGTCCCCAAGTTAAATGACGTGTCCTAAATCAACAACTGAGGTTCATTGCTTACTTCCAACGCATGAATAAACGTCCAGGATCCATTTTGACAACTCATCACTCAAAAACGTCAAGGGCATATTTGGGATTTTCTAGTGATTAGGGTTTTGATTTTAAGATTCTAGATTGTTCATTTGAGTAGTATAAATAGAGGCATCAACCTGTGATGACCCTTTGTTCCAGTTTTAAAGCTTTGCACATGTAATTCCTTTTTTTATGAAATAAAAGTTTGGTTTTTGTTTTAAAACAAGTATAATTCCTTTTTAGGTTTATAAAAAGTTGTGTGTTGTGTATAAGCTTGATTCTGAGTTCCATTTTCTATTTGGTCAAGTAATTTTGATTTTCAAAATTGTTTGAAGGTTTCTGAAATTAAGGTTATTTGGTGTAATCTGTTTCAGGGTTTAACTGTTAAGAGGTTAAGTTTAATTGGTTATCTAGGGTTTTTGAAACGTGTTAAGAAGGTTTAAAAGTTTTTTGGAAAGGTTTAAGAAAGAAGAAAAAAAATCAGATATATATATTATTGCTTGTGTTTGTGTGTTCTTCTTTTGTTTTGATTTAAGCAGGTGTTGATTGTTTGTTGATCCAAGGATCTGCATGCACCCGGGTGCATAAGGAAGTGGATTTTCATCCACCAAGGGCTTGGATGTAAGCCCTTGAGGTAAAATCCTTTTACCTTTGAAAAATCTCAGAAAGTTGAAGTTTGTATGATCTTATTTGATTTGGTGCCATTGTGTGTTTAAGGAGTTTGATTGTTGTTCTTATGTGTTATAATACATGTTAGATGCTATTGGTTGCAGATTGATTAAGTTGTTAAGTGTTTTGGTTTGATAAAAAGTTGAAAACAATTTTTAAAAGGGTGTTTGGAAACAGGTTTTAGCAGGGTATTTGATTTAATCTTGTGTTTAAAAAGGTGTTAGCTAGGTAGAAAAATATTGATTAAGGTTGCTAGTTAGTTAGTAGTGAGTTTGGAACAAGTTTTGAGTAGTTTGTGTGCTTGAAAAGTGAAAATCATAGGTAGAAACCTGCATATCATCTTTCTGCCTGTTTTTCTTCATTTTTGGTGATTGATTTTGTGAAATCTGCTAAGTGTTAGGATATAAGAGTTATTGGAATTGCTTTTGTGTTATTTGAAGTTTGTGTGTGCCAAATATTGGCCTCTAAAGTTCACTTGAGTACAAGAAATAAGCTCATAAGTCCCCAGACCTGCATAAGTTGCATCAGCAACTTGATATTGACAAGTGTGTGCTTTGGGTTGCTTAATTGGTGTGCTAGTGTGTTGTTTCCTTGCTTGTATTGACTCCTTGTGCTTCTATGAGCACAAGGGTGCCCCCTCTTGTCCAATATCCCCACCAAATAAGCTCACAGCCAAGACCTCTTGGCTAAATTCCTTGTGAAAAAATCAGAAAACACAAGCTTAAACTGCTTGTGTTCATTGTTAAAACTGCATACATTTTGGATCATCACTTGTTGAATCTGGCATAAAATAGAGGATTGGAGAGTGTTTATTAGCTTATAAGAGGTCACTGATTTGTTGGAAAAAGAAAAAAATAAAAAAGAAAATAAAAGCAAAAAGGTAGCCCGCAACGGACTCGAACCCTAGACCTCTCGCTGGAGGGTTAAGGGAACTACCATTGATCTAGACTCCTTTTTACGTTTATGTTTGTTTTCATTACTTATTTAACCCATTTTCTTTCTAGCTTATTTATATAAAAGCCGTAGCTTAATTCTTTATTTTCAGCTTATTTGATAAGCCATTTTGCTTCTTTTGAATTTTCCTAGGATTTTAATAGGCTTGTTGATTTTTCTAGCTAGGTTTCATAATTTTCCCTTTATTTTATTATTTTCTAGAATTTATTTAATACCCGTACTTTATTAAATCATTAAAAAATAGTAAAAAGAATTTTTATTTTTAGGAAAAATAATTTTTAGCTTTTAAAATAACATTTTGAGGTTTACAGCTTATTAGGTTTTCATTTTGGCTTATTTTTAATTTTATAAGATTTTAGGATTTTTTAGCAACTTTAATAATTAATATAAAATTAATTAAAAGGTTTTAGGAGCTCTAATTTGTGTTTTTCTCTTAGTTAGAATATTTAGGATTTTTGAGAATTTTTTAGAATTTATTTGAGAACTTTTTATTTTTTGGATTATTTTAATATTATTTTATTATTAAAAAATCAAAATTTTATTTTTATTTCTTTTTCATTTTTCTTAAGATCTTTATCATTAATTAGGACCTTTTCCATTTTTAGAATATTTTTATAGCTTTTAGATTTATTTTTATAATTATTTTAAGTTTAATTAGTTTTTAGTCATTTTTAATCATTTTTAGAGTTTTAAAAATAGTTTTAATAGGTTTTAATTTTTAGAAAAATACTTTTTAGTCTTCTAATAATATAAGTTAAGTATTAGTTCAATAAAATCATATTTTAGACATTTGAATTAGTTATATTTAATTTTAGGGCTTTAATTAGCATTTAAAATTAAATATTTAATTAGTAAAAGGTCTTAAAATATCTTTGTTGGATTTTTATCTTTATTTATATTATTTTAGACTTGTTTTTAGCCTTTTAATCTTTTATTGGTTTTGTTTTTGGTCTTAGTATAATTTTTAATTTGGGTAGTTTTTCACGACTTTACGTCTTTTACGTCGTAGTTTAATTTTAGCATATCCGTCTTTTCATCCTCTCATCCCCATTCTTCTCAATATTAATCTCAAATAACTACAAGTTAATTCACACACATATACCTCCTTGGGAAACGAACTTTCTCTCATTTTAAGTGATTGGGTCATTAGTGTTTGATTTTTCCTAAAATCATCACTCGATACTTACCGCTCATATACGTTCTTTTGTTTTCCTAAACAAGAGTCGTATTTTACCACAATCATACCATACAGTTATTTACAAATAAATATCATTACATTATGAAGTTTCACTCTTGGACCTTGTTTTTTCATACCTCTCAAAATTTGTTACAATCCTAATCAAATTATTTTGAATTTCTCGTAATAATACTTGTAACATTTAGGCATTTACACCTTAAACGTTATGATGCATCTAATCATATTAAATATAGATAATGTGTAACACTCTAAAATTTCGTATCGGTCAGCGGAAGGGTCTTTTAGAGTGTTACGGGATAGCACAATAACTCCAATCATAGACAACACATAAAAATATTTGTACAAGGTTTAACATACATTCATTCGATAAAAAGTTTTAAAGTGTACAACAGGTCCCAATTTATACAAGTCATTAAGTTTACAAAACATAGATCGAATGAACATTTTTATTATTATGTGGGCCATCAGAGTCGATCTCCATCCGGATTACCTTCAAGCACCTGAGATAAAAACATGCAAAAATCATATTAGCGAATGCCAAGTGAATTCATAGAGTTTAATAAAACCGTTATATAAAACAATCGTTGAAATCAGAACACAAGTATAATATCGGAAGTAAGTCCTCGTATTGCTAGTCAGGCAATATATAAATCAAAGCATACATCTTAAACCGTCCATGAGACCATAGCCTCAATATTACCATTATAGGTAATATTATTATCGTTATTAACATCGTTATCGTATTGTATTGAAATACCTTTGGTTCATTTTGGATTATTATTAGCCGCATGACATTGTTACCTTACTATTAAAATAACGGGCCGCGAACCCGACAAACAATTTGCCCATCTAAGTTAGTGTGTCGTCACAAAAATCATGCTATGTAAATCTTCTCATACATAAATTCGCTTACCAATCAATGTGGTACGACGGGGATCAACCGTCAAGGCGCGAACTGGGGTGATCATCCCCAAATAGTACTATCATATGCATACGCGTCTACCAAATCCCGGTAGTTCACAATTCATGCTAATGGGACTTTGAGTGACATAACCTAACTACTAATAATCCTTTTTATCTCTTTTATTGGGTCATAGCATCATTCGGGTCCATATCATTAAGCATACCATCGGGACTACTTGTGTTCTATTTTATCAAAAACTAGCATTTTATCTCCCTCGCGGGTTTACAAATCATTTTATAAAACATTTAAAAGAGTGCGAGGCTATGAACTCACGTTGATAATGAAAGGCGGATTATCGGCTACGGGCGTGCTTCGGTCACGGAAACCTATATAAATAATAATCGGTCTTAGACTTTTGTCCAATGACTTTATCAAAATAAAAAATATACATATGATGATTTTGTACATATGATGATGATCGAGTGGGTTTATATATTCTTATTTACTCATTTTAGTGTTTATGTATTGGTAACTTTTTACTAGTTTACTAGTTTTACCTATTTACATGTTTTAGGTCCAATAAGCCTATTATAAGTTCATTAACTTGTATTAATCTATTTTATACTTGTATTATCAGTATTTATACTTTACATGTTGGGCAAAAATGGGTTAAGCCCAATAAGTAATTTTTATAAGTGTTTAACTTATTTAGTTAAATTATTAGTCCAAATATGCTAACTTAGCTCGTTAATGTCCGTATGTCATATAGTTCGGGTTTTATTGGTTTTTACTTGTATTAGGTACTTATATATCAGTTATGACTTTTAAAAACTTTACATTAGACGGGTTTGATCGTCTAAGTTTTAATTGGCGAAAACGTTAATTTTACTGTAATAGCCGAAAAAGTCGTAAAAATCATGTTTATAGTTTTTATAACTTATAAATCTTATTCAACTACCATTTTTATAAAGTGTCCATTTATTAAACCTTATACATATTTATATAAATGAAATTTATAAGTTAGTGGGTTTTAATTCACATTTTATACTATATTAGTTTGAGTGCTTATATAATACTATTAATCATTAATTCTTTAAAATCTGATTTTTAGTTTCATCTTCACCATTTTTATCATATCTTGAGTTCTATAAGGAGATAGAAGCTCATTTTTGGATGGCATAAACTTCATATTATGTGCTACAAATAAGTTAGTTATAGCTACTTCTCATTCCATGTCTAACTATCCTTAACAGTCCCTACAAAACAGACTATTCAGATTGGTACACTCATCTTGTTTTGATCATATCTCACTCATTTTGATGATTCCATTGCATGGCCAACTCTCACATGTGTATGAAATCTAAAACTTACTGTAAATGGATTCCACCATGCAATTTTATAAGTTTATGACTTGGTTACTTACTATTTTTATACAGCCAACAATTTAAGCAAGATTTTAGCCTTGTTTCTTATGGTTTTTCATCTTTTTAATCATATTTATCAACACTTGATCCCCACACAACATTTTTATCATCATATATTCATCATATACATATACAATAAGAAAGAAAATACATTTGATCTTTACAAAAATAACAAGAGAAATGGAAAGGATGATCTTCTTTACCAACCAAGATTATATCTTGTTTTTGGATGATAATAACTTGATGAACACCAAATATATCTCCAAGATCATCAACCACCAAGATAGTTTGTTGAGAAATTAGCCCTAGGACACAAGCAAATCACCTTATTTGTTGTTAATATGGCCACCAATCAATCAAGGCTTCAAGGTTTCTCCATAATATGGCTAGATAACATATAACTTGTGGCTAGAAATGATCAAATGGTGGTGTTGGATGGTGAAGTAGGACGGCAATGGAGGGTGAGATGAGAGAGTTTTGAGTTGTTTTGCATGTGTTGGTATAAGCAAATGGTAAGTATGAGTGGTTTTGTTAGTTTAGTGGGATAAGTAGCTTACTTGTTAAGCTTATGCTTACAAGTGTAAGCTATTTTGTTACAAGGGTGCCACATCAAATGATGTGGTGTCCCTTTGGCCGTCCCTTTTAGTTAGTGGGGTGGGATAAACTTGTTTTGTCCCATCCCGCTAATTTACGGGTATTCCTCGATTCTAGTTTCCTCGATTTGCGTGCCCTCGGGTCGTTTTACGAAAAACGTTTTTATAAATTATGAATCAACGACACCAAACGAATCTAATAAAAATTGTCACATAAAAAACGGAGTTCAAAAACGTAAATACTTAATCCTAAGGTTTCCGGTTTAGTCATAAAGGACGCTAAATTATGCACGTAAGCCCAAATTTAAATCCGTAAATTGTGAGTTCATCAACCAACACAAAAATAAGTTTCAAAATATTATACGAGAAAATAATTCACTACCTGAAAATGTTAGATTGTCACAGCTTTTCCTCCTAAAAGGGATCAACGTCCTCGTGATCCATTTCATTTTGATGTGCGTTTCTTATTGAAATCAAAGAGGTGCAGATATTTCTTCCACATTTCATCCTCTCGTTCCCAAGTAAATTCCGGTCCATGCTTTGAATTCCATCGGATCTTGACAATAGGTATCCGACTTTGTTTCAGTTGCTTTACCTCACGATCCATAACCTCTACGGGTTCTTCGATAAAATGCAACTTCCCATCTATTCGAACCTTATCCAACGAAATTTTCTCATCACTCACTGCTAGACATTTCTTCAGATTAGATACATGGAATGTGTTGTGAACACCATGAAGTTCTGGGGTAACTCTAGTTTATAAGCCATCGGACCTACTCTAGATAAAATCTTAAAGGGTCCAATATAGCGGGGATTCAATTTTCCTCGCTTTCCAAATCTTATAACGCCTTTCCATGGCGATACTTTCAACATTACTCGGTCACCCACTTTAAACTCCATCGGCTTCCGCCTCACATCCGCGTAACTTTTCTGTCTACTACGGGCAGTCAACAACCTATTCTTAATCTGAACTATCATCTCCGTAGTCTCCCGGATCAATTCCGGTCCCGTGAGCTGGGTATCCCCAACTTCACTCCAACATACAGGAGATCTACACTTCCTACCATACAAAGCTTCAAACGGTGCAACCTTAATACTAGAATGGTAACTATTGTTATACGAAAACTCTGCTAAAGGCAAATGTTTATCCCAATTCTTACCAAAATCTAACACACAAGCTCTCAACATATCTTCTAGTGTTTGTATCGTTCTTTAACTCAGCCCATCAGTCTGGGGGTGATAAGCAGTGCTCATGTCGAGATTCGTTCCCAAAGATCTTTGGAGAGATTTCCAAAAATTCGATGCGAATCTAGGATCTCGATCTGAAATGATCGATACAGGCACTCCATGCTTGCATACAACATTCTCAAGATAAATACGAGTCAGCTTCTCCAGTGAGAACTGCTCTTTAACCGGAATGAAGTGTGCTGATTTGGTCAGTCTGTCGACAATAACCCAAATCGAGTTGTTTCCAGATGATGTTCTAGGAAGCTTGGTGATAAAGTCTATCGTAATTCGCTCCCACTTCCATTCAGGAATCTTTGGCTGTTGAAGTAGTCCTGATGGCTTTTGATGTTCAACTTTGACTCTAGCACAAGTCAAGCATTGAAGAACATACATAGCAATATCAGCTTTCATATTCGGCCACCAGTACAACTTCTTCAAATCATGGTACATCTTATCAGATCCCGGATGAATGGAATACTTAGATTTATGGGATTCTAACATAATCAAATCTCTTAAGCCTCCAAACTTAGGTATCCACATACGACCTCTTAAGCATTTCACTCCATCAGCTCTAACCTCTAAAGGATCTCCTTCTCCTCAGAACCCTTCATTAACAAAATTTTCTTTCTTACAAGCTTCTATTTGCACATTTCTAATTTGCTCAGGCAAATTATTATGCACGGTCAAGACTAGAGAACGTACCCTGATAGGCTCTCTATCTTTCCTGCTTAACGCATCGGCAACAACATTGGCTTTTCCTGGGTGATATTTTATATCACAATCATAATCACTTAACAACTCTATCCATCTTCGTTGCCTCATGTTCAATTCCTTTTGATCGAGAATATACTGTAGGCTTTTGTGATCGGTGAATACCGTACACTTGGTGCCATACAAATAATGTCTCCACAACCTAAGAGCAAAGACTACAACTCCTAACTCAAGATCATGAGTAGTATAATTCGCCTCATTCTTCCTTAATTGCCTAGAAGCATAAGCTATCACTTTTTCTAGCTGCATCAAAACAGCTCCATAGCCTCTAAGAGATGCATCACAATACACTACAAAATCTTCACTCCTGTCGGGTAATGATAAAATTGGCGCACTACATAATTTTTGCTTCAATGTCTGAAATGCTCCATCTTTATCACTTCCCCAAACGAAAGGTTTATTCTTCTGGGTAAGCTTAGTCAAGGGTTTAGCTATTAAATAAAATTCTTTAATGAATCGCCTATAATAGCCAGCCAATCCTAAGAACTGTCGCACTTCCGTTGGCGTTGTCGGTGCAGACCAATTCTTAATAGCTTCAACCTTTGCAGGATCAACATGAATTCCATCCTTGTTAATCACATGACCAAGAAATTGCACATAATCTAACCAAAAATCACATTTCGATAACTTAGCATACAACCTTTCATCCTTTAACAAATTTAAGATAATCCTTAAATGTTCTCTATGTTCATCTTCATTCTTAGAATAGATTAGAATATCGTTAATAAACACAATCACAAATTTGTCCAAGTAGGGCTTGCACACTCGATTCATTAAATCTATGAAAACCGCAGGTGCGTTGGTTAACCCAAATGGCATTACTTGAAATTCATAGTGTCCATAACGAGTTCTAAATGCAGTTATAGGAATATCTTCTTCACGGACGCAAAGTTGGTGATATCCTGACCGCAAATCTATCTTAGAATACACACTAGATCCTTGTAGTTGATCAAACAAATCATCAATCCTAGGTAAAGGATATCGATTTTTAATTGTCAACTTATTTAGTTCCCTATAGTCAATGCACATACGGAAAGATCCATCCTTCTTCTTAACGAACAAGACTGGAGCTCCCCAAGGCGACGAGCTCGGTCGAATAAAACCTTTATCAGACAACTCCTTAAGTTGCTCAGATAACTCCTTTATTTCATAAGGGGCTAATCGGTATGGCGCACGTGCCACCGGTGCAGCACCAGGAATTAAATCGATTCGAAACTCTACTTGCCTTATCGATGGAAGTCCGGGTAAATCTTTAGGAAATACCTTAGGAAATTCACAAATAATAGGTACATCTTCCAATCGTTTCTCCCTAGACTCATTCCCGGTCACTTGAGCTAAGAATAACTCACAACCGTTCCTGATGTACTTTTGGACTTAAATACATGAAACGATTTTCAAACGAGATTCACCTCGATTACCATCAATTACTAACGTCCTATTCCTAAGAGGAATCTTAACCTTCTTCTCTCCACATAAAATAGTAGCATTATTCAACGACAACCAATCCATACCAATAATAATATCAAAACTACCAAATTCTATCAACATCAAATCAATCGGAAAGGAATAGTTCAAGAGATTTAGAGAGCATACTTCTAATAGCTTATTAGTTTTCACTAATTTACCATCAGCCAATTCCACCTCGTAACTGGTATTTATCTCAACAGGTTCAATGTCAATAAGGGCACTAAATTTAGTGGATACAAAGCTCCTATCAGCACCCGAATCAAATAAAGCAACAGCATAATGATTGTTGAGTAAAAACGTACCAATAACGACATTCAGATCCTCTTTCTTCACCTCGACTGTTCCAAGTTGATAAACACCACCCTGGGGGTTTCTTCCAGGTACAATCGCTTTCAACTTGGGGCATTCCGATTTCCTATGACCTTCTTCATTACAGTTGAAGCAAATGGTTCCCTTCTTACACCTTTCAACCTTGTGTCCAAGCTTTCCGCAATTTTGGCACTTCCAGCAGTCGCCAGCATGCCTCTTGTTGCCACACTTAGGACATCTATCATCGTTGCGCGGTGTGTTGTTGGTAAGAGCATTTGCATTCCCCTTTCTCTGGTTCTGACGGCGATTGAAATTCTTCCTATTATCACCTCTATCTACATCACCCTTTCTTTTCCACCAACACGGGCTTCATCTTCCCTATCTTGAATTATCTGTCCAATGAGTTGGTAAGCCATTCGAACAGCATCATCAATGGTCAGTGGTTTAGATGATGTCACGTCCCCCTGGATATTCTTGGTCAACCCTTTAATATATTGCTCAATTCGGATCTCTTCGGGTTCCACCAATCGAGGACATAGCAAGGTCAACTCATGGAATCGGTTTGTATAACTATCAATGTCCACACCTTTCATTCTCAGATGAATCAACTTTTGTTCTAACCTAATGATCACACTACGGGGACAAAATTCCAAAGTCATCCACTTCTTAATTTCAGCCCAAGGAGTAGCATTAGCAACATCAATACCCATGAAAGCAATTCTCCCGTTCCACCAAGTCAACGCACGACCTTTAAGAGTATCCATAGCAAAAGTCACTTTATCTTCCTCCTTACACTTACTAATCCGAAACACCGACTCAATCTTCTCAATCCACTGGCTTAATCCTACAACACCTTCAGTTCCATTAAAAGGTAGAGGTTCACACTTCATGAACGTCACATAAGTACAGCCACCAACTTCAGGTGCATTAGTTCCAAGTCCTCCTATATTTCCTCCAGCATTAGCATTCACATTATTAGCATTCACATTCACATTAGTACCACCAATTCCACTACCGCCAGCTCCACTACCGCCAGCTCCATTACCGCCAGCTCCACTACCGCCAGCTCCACTACCGCCAGCTCCACTACCGCCAGCTTCATTTCTAGCTTTGCCATAAATTCAGTCATAGATGCGGTAACTTGCTCCGTAATAATCCTACGTACATCATCCTCAGTCACAACTTTCTTGGGCGGCATAGTTCTATAATTTCACAATTTCAAAGTATTAAGCATTCACCCAACAAAGGATTCATATAATATGGATTGAATTCATAATCAAGATACAAATAAGGCACAATATGGAATTTAAGACAAGATACATATTTCATTGGATTTGAAACAAAAGCATTGTCTTAATTACATCCCATATCAAAGTTCTAGCACTATACATACTCAAAATTTGTGCCAGGTCTACTACTAACAAGTCGGTTCAGTCAAAGTTACAAAGGTACAAAAGATACAAAGGTCACTACTAAACACAGACTGGTCTACTGAGAACCGCCAGATGGTCCATCATCCATCGTCTTCTGTATCTTTATCGGACGATCACTAGACACATCTTCAACTAGGCGCTTACGGATCACTCCTCTTTCAACCATGTCAACATAAAACTACTATTCCAACCCACAGATATATTCAACTCCTTCTCAGCTTTCTCACGCATCACACGAGCTACTTTCAACTGAATATCCATAGAATTCACCTCTTTCTTCATAGCAGCAAACTCACCACTTTCTAACACAGATAACCTCCTAAAAGCCTCATTCAAACCACGCTCCACATCAGTCAAATCCAAACTAATCATTTCCCGCTCTTTCTCACCAACCTTAGTCTTCGACTCCAAATAAGCAACATGAGTCTGAACAACACCTAATCCAATCTCTGTCATACTACTCTGAACACGGGAAGCATCTAAAGTCTCAAGGCCCATGGTGCAAGACCATCCATATGAGTAGCCTCTGGAACACTAGACGACTCTCCTATCACACGTCTACGAGTAGCAATACCATCAGTACCATCAGGTGCGTCATCATCCTCATCCTCCTCTGATTCAGAATCAGATTCAGACGATTCAGACATTTCATCTCTAGGTAGCTCAACCTCAGAATCAGACAAATAAACTGGAGGGGGTAAGGGCTCGCCCTCCGAAACATCATAAGGTTAAATAAGCTCAGCTTCCTCATCATCATCAACCTCATCATCTATACCTATATCCTCCTCGACATCCTCGTCGTCAATCTCATCATCTAAATTATCTAACCCAGTCTCATCATCATCAATCTCAATATCAACATTATCAATATCTTTCTCTACCATATCAACCTGAGGGGCAATCTGATCTCCTAGTCCTATCTCGGGCTCGGGATCCTCAAATGGTTCCTCCTCATCATCATCCATATCATAATCTACTAAGTCTAAATAAGGATCATCATCTACATTAGGTTCGGGAATAGCATGGTTCTCTACAGGAATATTAGGGTCAGCCATGACAATCTGCATTTATATATATATCTCGTATTAGGATAACATACTTATTAAACAATTACATACTGAAATCACGATATATACATATATATAAATTAAATTATATATATCAAAATATATATTTTCTCAATAGGGCTTGTTAGTAACGTCGGAGATCTTTGGCACCGTTATAGTCAAAAGATTTTTCAAATATTTTCTCAAATTTTCATAGTTAAAAGATTTTGAAAAGTTTTATTCAAAACCTTGGTTTTTGAAATATTTTGTTCTCTATAACGAGAGCTCTGGTAACAAACTGTAACACTCTCAAATTTCGTATCGGTACAGCGGAAGGGTCTTTTAGAGTGTTACAGGATAGCACAATAACTCCAATCATAGACAACACATAAAAATGGTTGTACAAGGTTTAACATACATTCATTCGATAAAAAGTTTTAAAGTGTACAACAGGTCCCAATTTATACAGGTCATTAAGTTTACACAACATAGATCGAATGAACATTTTTATTTTTATGTGGGCCATCAGAGTCGATCTCCATCCGGATTACCTTCAAGCACCTAAGATAAAAACATGCAAAAATCATATCAGCGATGCCGAATGAATTCATAGAGTTTAATAAAACCGTTATATAAAATAATCGTTGAAATCAGAAACAAGTATAATATCGGAAGTAAGTCCTCGTGTTGCTAGTCAGCCAATATATAAATCAAAGCATACATCTTAAACCGTCTATGAGACCGTAGCCTTATTACAATTATAGGTAATATTATTATCGTTATTAACATCGTTGACGTATTGTATTGAAATACATTTGGTTCATTTTGGATTATTATTAGCCGCATGACATTGTTACCTTACTATCAAAACAACGGGCCGCGAACCCGACAAACAATTTGCCCATCTAAGTTAGCGTGTCGTCACAAAAATCACGCTATGTAAATCTTCTCATACATAAGTTCGCTTACCAATCAATGTGGTACGACGGGTGTAACACCCCCAAATTTATACAACTCAATACAACGGAAGACTAGTTGGTGTTACGGGATAGCACATTACTCACGTCATAGACAACGCATAAAAATCGCGTCGTTTATTAATAAAGCATTTCCATTCATAAATATTAAAGTTACATAGGTCCCAAGTCATATTATTTCATACAAAGTTTTACAAAGTATTTGAATGGACAATATTGTTTAAGTGCGGGCCATGAATTCTTGTCGTCTTCCCGAGAATTACCTTCAAGTACCTGAGATAAAACATGTTAAAAGAAAAGGTCAGCGATAACGCCGAGTGAATTCATAGAGTTTAATAAATTCCATCAATATAACTTTGGTATAAAATTATTACCAAAAATCATTTCGTACAAATCTTTGTAATAGGCCATAAAATAGCCAAAGTCATTTTTATACAAATCCTTATCGATAATCATAATATAGGCATTTGCCTTAAAAATCATTATACGAGCCAATTTCGTAAAAACATCATACAATACGTCTTACGACGTTGTATAAAGTTAAATAAAAACCGTTATATGAATATGGTTATGAAAACCAAAACACGAACATAATATCAATAGTATGACCCCGTATTGCTAGTTAGGCAATACATCGTAATTCGGTGCGTATAGTAGTATTTCGTTAACTGGATTAATATAAGCCGCATGACATTGTTACCTTACTAAACGAAACAACGGGTAGTGATGAGATGGCATTTATACATGATCTCATCGTTCTTTTCGGGCTTTAAATGCACTAAAATGTCATAAAATACCAAATATATGCTTGTGTTTGTTTACTTGTGTATTTTAGGTATGGATATCGTGAAAAAGACAAAAGATCACAAGATACAAGGAAAAACGGACACGAGAAACGAAGCCGTACAAAGAACCGGGCCCTAATCATGGAATTTTCAACAAATACCCTTGAAGACTTGAAGACATACAAGATTGATCCTCCATTAATGAAGAAATGACACTTAAAACCCTTTTATATTAATAATTACAAGTTTGGTCCCTTAAGTTTGTCAAAATTGCAAAAAGGTCCTTCAACTTTGAAGAAATGGCAAGAATAGTCCCTCAACAAATTCAAAATTGCCAATTATGGTCCCTCATGAAGTGAAAGACACAAGGAAGACCTTTGAAGATCAAAGAAGTCCAAGATCAGCCCTTTAAAAATCAACAAATGGCAAAATTAATCCTTTGAAACTTTTTGGAAAAGTTTTGTGCCAAAAATATCAAAGTGGGAAACTTATTTGCAAAGGGAAATGAGTTTCTAGGGCTGAAAACGTGATATGCAACAAATCTCAAAATATGAGGGCCAATTATGTGCAAGTGAAACTTTCAAACTGAAAAAGGCGCCTAACAACCCCCTTTCCCCTAATATCGGATCAAAAGGGAATTACTGTTCCCTTTTCACTCCCAGAAATTACACCAACTTATCCTAGGGTAAAATTCAATTCCTTTTACCCACGTGTAATTCACACGCACCAAAACCAAACCCACACCTAAAAACCTTCATCCCACGCGTGTGGTCCCCACCCCCAAATTCCTCTTTAACCAATCAACGCATTCCTTGGTCTCCAAGCTTATGACGTGGCCATAATCAACAGTGGAGATGCAATGCTTCATCACAACGCAAAATTGAATGGATGAGATCAAGTTTGGACAGCTAAATCGTCTAGAAAGTTTTGAGGGCATTTTAGAGATTTTCTTGTATTAGGGTTTTATGATTCTAGATCATTCCTAGAGTAGTATAAAAGGCAATGAGCATGTTCATTCCTTTTTTGTTCCAGTTTCTTTAGCTAATTCATGTAATCCCTTTTTAATAAATAAAGTTGGTATTTTTTTTAAAAAAAGTGTAATTCCTTTTATTTTTAAAAGTTTGGTATTGATTAGCTAGTATTCTGAGTTCCATCTTTTGTTTGGTGAAAGAATTTTGATTTTCAAAATTTTATAAAGGTTTTGAAAAAGTTGAGTTTTTGGTAAGAATTTGATTCATATGTTTTGATGTTAAGAAGTTTGGAGTAGTTGGTGATATAGGAATTTAAAAACGTGTTTTAAAGGATTAAAAGTTTTTGGAAAGTTTTTAGAAGAAAGAAAAAAAAAGAAACAGATTAGAGTATTATTGCTTGTTCTTGTGTTTTTTTGTTTGATTTTCTTAAACAGGTGGAAGACCTGTTGTAGATCTTTGTCAGCACCAGCCCCAGCTGGTAAGGAGGAGGATTTTCATCCTCAAGGGCTTTGGATTGTAAAGCCCTAAGGTAAAACCCTTTACCTTGTTAAAATTTCAGAAAAAAGGAGGTTGTATGCTATTGTTTGATTGCTGTGCTATAAGTGTGTTATAGGTATTGGATTTATGTTCTCATGATATGTTATGCTTGTTAGATAGTATATGAATCAGTTTGAGTAGCTTTTTAAGTAGATTGGTTAGTTAAAATTCGTTTTTCAAAAATAAAAGGGTGTTTGGATAAGTGGATTAGCAGGGCACAAGTTTTGAGTAGAGCTTTTAAAAGGTGTTAGAGTAAGTAAGAAAGGTTTGGAAAGATTGTTTGCTTTGTGAGTTGTCATTTGGTGCAAGATTTGAGCAAGTTGCATGTGTTAAAAAAGGAAAAGTAAGGTAGAAATTGGCATAAGTCATATTCTGCTTGTTTTTGCTAGATTTTGGATCTTGTCATTTCAAATCTGTTAAGAATTAGATTATAAGGATTAATGAATTTACTCTTATGCTATATGGTGAGTATGTATGCTTAGTTTGGTTGTTTGAAGTTCACTTGAGTGCAAATTTTAATCCACTAAAACCACCAGACTTCATATTTTGTCACAGAAACTGATATTGACTTAGGGGTGCTTGATTTGATCATTTTGGTGTGCTAAGTGTTTATTTCAGCTTATAGCTTGACTCCTTGTGCTTCTATGAGCACAAGGGTGCCCTATTGTACCAATTCAACCACCAAATAAGCCTATGGTCAAGTCCTCTTGGCCAAATTCCTAAGCAAAACACAAAGGAAATTCTGCTTGTGTTCTAGTTTCAAGTCTGTCACGTTTTTGATTTAAAAGTTGGCTTAATCTTGCAATAAAAAGAAGTTGGATTCGTGTTAAAAGCCTAACAAGTGTGTCAGATTGGTTTGGATATAAAAAAAAAATAAAAAAGAAATAAAAAGCAAAAAGTCACCCGCAGTGGGCTCGAACACTTGACCTCTCGTTGGAGGGTTCAGTGAACTACCACTGATATAGATGCTTTTTCTCGTTTTGTTTTCATTTCAATATCTATTTAACCACGTTTTCATTCTTAGCTTATTTAAAAAGCCGTAGCACTTTATCCTTTTTCTAGCTTATTTATTAAGCTTATTTGGTTTGTCTTATTTTTCCTAGGACTCTTATTCAGTTTGTGATTTTTCTAGACTAGTTTCATTTTTTTCCCTTTATTATATTATTTTTTATCATTTATTTTATATCCGATTTTTAGAAAATCATTAAAAAATAAAAAAAATAGTTTTAATTTCTAGGAAAAATAATTTTTAGTTTTTAAAATACTATTTTGAGGTTTACATCTAATTTTGGTTTTATAAACTTTTATTTTTAATTTTATATTATTTTAAGGTTTTTTATAAACTTTAAAGATTTTTATAAAATTATTAAAAAGGGTTTAGGAGCTATAATTTGTGTTTTTCTCTTAATTATATTATTTAGGATTTTTATAAATTTTTTAGAATTAATTTTAGAAACTTTTTATTTTTAGCATTATTTTATTATTATTTTATTATTAAAAAAATCAAAATCTTATTTTTATTTCTTTTTCATTTTTCTTAAGTTCTTTAGCAATAATTAAGACCCTTTCCATTTTTAGAATATTTTTATAGCTTTTAGATTAATTTTTATAATTATTTTAAGTTTAATTAGGTGTTAATTATTTTTAATCATTTTTAGAGTTTTTAAAATAGTTTTAATAGGTTTTAATTTTTAGAAAAATACTTTTTAGTCTTATAATAATATAAGTTAAGTATTTGTTCAATAAAATCATATTTTAGACATTTGAATTAGTTATATTTAATTTTAGGGCTTTAATTAGCATTTAAAATTAAATATTTAATTAATAAAAGGTTTTAAAATATCTTTGTTGGATTTTTGTCTTTATTTATATTATTTAAGACTTGTTTTAGCCTTTTTAATCTTTTCTTGATTTTGTTTTTGGTTTTAGTTTAATTTTTAATTTGGTTGATTTTTCTACGGCTTTACGTTTACGTCTTTTTCGTCATAGTGTAATTTTCTCGAAACCGTCTTTCCATCTTCTCAATATTAATCTCAAATACATACAAGTTAATTCACAACACATATACCTCCTTGGGAAACGAACTTTCTTTCTCTCATTTTATTTGATTAAGGGTCATTACTTGTGGTTTTCCTAAATCACTCGTTAATACTTACCGCTCATATACGTTCTTTTGTTTTCCTAAACAAGAGTCGTATTTTACTACAATCATTTTGGCGCCGCTGCCGGGGAGGTGTGTCGTGTTTTAATTTGGAAGCTTTTGTTTTTGATATTATCCATAAATAGTATTTGTGTTAAGTGGAACTCCCTTAACACGTATTATCGGTTTTCTTGGTTTTTCTTGTGCAAATATTATTACTATATTGTATTAAGTATCACAACCAAAATACAATATCTCCAAAAGTTTGAAAACACAACCTTAATTGGGATTTGATCTCCTAATTATTGTATTCGAATCTCAAACAAAAAGAAAAGGCAAAAATAGATAAATACTTTCGAGAAGCTCGATTTTGAAAAATACAAACTATAAGGTGGGTATAAGGCGGGTATTATAAAATATACCCTAAGGAAAAAGGCTCTTAAGTGCTTCGCGCCGCCTCGTTTCCCCGCTTGCTTGTGAGTATTTTGAGATTGAAAGCTAATCGAGGGTTTTGCCGCCCAAAGTATTAATACGTATACTATATTTGCTTGGTTTTCTTTGTGATTAAACCCTCTTGAACAATTTGGTTTTCACCAAAGTTCTAAAGTCATTCGAAGGCGTTCACTCCACGTGATCGTTTTCATTCCTTTGAGGCTTCTTTAATCAAGAGTTTGATTCGAGGAGAGATTTTGTAGATTGTTGTCTACGAAGATACACCAAAATCCAAAAAATTAAATATCATCAAAAACACAAAAAAAAAAAAAAAAAAAAATTGAAAATTCACAAAACAACCAAAAAGAATCTTCTTTGCTCACCTCCCATTCTTCGTGAAGTTTATGATCACTCGTAATCAAGCGAAACGAGCTCGCAAACGTCTTCAAAAGCAAGCAAGTCAAGGATCGTTGATTGTTGAAGAACCTCCAATTGTTGAACCTATTGTAGAACAAGAAGTCGTCATGGCTAATCGTACTATGATGGAGTTGCTACAAGCACCCACCGAGGGTTTTGGAGAGGCCATTGTTATTCCCGCCATCCTTGCGGAGAATTTCGAGATTAAGACGGGTTTAATGTCGATGTTGCAAGCAAATAAGTTTAGAGGTCACGAAAAAGACAACCCGCATTACCACATTAGGAATTTCAACCGTCTCACCGCCACTAGCAAATTCAAAGATGTTCCACATGACGCCATTAAGATGATGTTGTTTCCATACTCGTTGGATGGACCCGCAAAAATTTGGCTCGAGAAAGAACCGCCAAATTCGATTTTGACATGGGCCGATCTCGTTTCTAAGTTTGTGAACAAGTTTTTTCCACCATCTAAAACAACACACTTAAAAAATGAGATTTCACGATTTGTGCAACGTAATAATGAAAGTTTTTCAATGGCATGGGAACGATTTAAAGAGATGTTACATGAATGTCCTCACCATGATTTTTTGGAATTGCATCAAATCGATACTTTTTATAATGGGCTTAATGATCATGAACGAGATTATTTGAATGCCGCCGCGGGTGGTAATTTTTTGTGCAAGACGACAAATGAGGCTTTACAAATCATTGAAAATCGATCTAAGGTTTATAGCCCTCGTAACACACCGAGTGTTGCCAATATGGGTTCGTCATCTTCGTCACAATCATCTCGTAGCATTAACGCCTTACATGATGAAGCTAATGAGGAAAATCGGTTTTTTGATAGATTTGCTAATCTAATGTCCCATTGGAAGGCTCAAGAAGCTTCCAATTCCGCTTCGGTTAAAGCGGTTGCTAAGAGTTGTTTATCTTGTGGGGGAGCTCATGATCTTTCCGAGTGCATTACCGCGGATGGTAACACTTCGAGTGCTTATGTAGCAACGGGAACTTATAACCAAAACGGCCAAGGTTCCCGCCCAAATCAAGCTCCACCAAATCAAAATGCTAATAATTATCGAAACAACAACCAAGGTAATTACCAAGGCAACACACGCAATTACAACAAAGGGAATTATCAAAGTGGGAATGGACAAATCTCTAATCAAAACCAAAACCGTGATTTTCAAAACACTACACAAGGTTTTCAAAATGCTCACACGAAAAATTTGCAAGGAGAATTTTTGGATTATGCAAAAGCAAATGATGCTAAATTTGATAATATGCAACGTGAGATGATTAGCTTAAGGTCCGAGTTGAAAAACGAGCTTAAAAATGAACTTGCTAATGAACTTAAAACTCATGAAAACAAAATGGAAGGAAATGTCCAACGTCTTCAACAAAACCAACAAAAGATGGAATTAGGACAACATGAGATTAAGCAAGAGTTATTGAAAGCGGATGCTAGGCAATCAAAATTTGAGGACCAAATGGCTAAGATGTTTGAAGCTATCATGTGTAAGCCCTCTTCTTCGGGTGGTCTTCCTAGTGATACCATTAACAACCCGAGGGGAGAATTGAAGGTTGTTGCTACACGAAGTGGCAAAACTTTCAAGGAACCAATCTCTCGTCCAAGTACTTCTACGGAGAAGGAAATCGAGAAAGAACCCGAGGTGATGGTCGAAAAGGAGCACATTACAAGCCCACGAAGTACCGCTCAAACCACACCTACGGTTGAACCAATACCCATCATGGAATCCGAGATTCCAAGGCCGATGCCTATGCCTAATTTGCCCCAACCCACACCACCTTTACCCTACCCATCAAGACGAGACAAAGAGAAGGCACAAGAAAGGAACAATTATCAATTTGAGCTATTTATGAAAATGTTTCGTGATTTGCATTTTAACATAAGTTTTGCCGATGCTTTAATCATGATGCCTCGATTCGCCGCAAACTTCAAAAGTATGCTTAACAACAAAGAAAAGTTACAACAAACGTCTAGTTGTTCATCAGTTTTTCTAAGCCGCATACCACAAAAAGTCGGTGATCCCGGTAAATTTTTGATTTCGTGTGCAATTCAAGATATGGAGGAATGCTACGCCTTGGCCGATCTTGGTTCTAGTATTAATTTAATGCCTCTCGAGATTTACAAATCGCTTTCGCTACCGGCTCTTACTCCTTCGAACATGTCCATCGAGATGGCCGATCATTCTACGATTATGGCATGTGGAGTAGCCGAGGACGTTTTTGTTAAAATCGGAAAGTTTTACTATCCCGTTGACTTTATCGTTGTAGACATTCCCATCGATCGAAAAGTTCCTCTCATTTTGGGTCGCTCATTTTTGGATACATCAAGAGCACTTATCGATGTTCATGCTCGAAAAATCACCCTTAGTTTCAATGAAGAAGAACTTGTCATCAATGCAACACAAAACTCCAATCTTTCTCATGTCTATTCTATTGCAACTTTAAACCATGGTGACTCGACCAATGTCATTTGCAAAGAATTTTCACCAAGAGTTTTAGGGAATGTCGCCAAAAACAATTTACCATTTCCTCCGCCGGTGGAGGTTATGAGTGCTAAGCCTACAAAGAAGAAACCATCAATACTTGAATCGAAAAATCCTTCACATTCATTCTTGAAAAGTGTTGATAAGTTGCCGGTTTCTACGGAAGATCTTTCGGATGATGAATATGTAGACCCCGATGGGGAGGTTTTCTTCGTCGATAAACGTTTTGAGAACTTGCCACCACCAAAACCAAAACGGTTTCAAAATGTGAGAATTTTTAGTGTGACTAACATCGTCTTAGAAACACCGAATATTTTCGACATAATCAAAAAGGGTTTTCATAAGGAGAGTTTAAAAGATAACAAAGAAAAAGATCTTAAATGTGATTTAATTGATTTTTCTACAAATCTAACTCCGTCATCACACCGTGTTTTGAGTACTACAAACTCGTCTACTCCTTTTGACGATGTTTTGTGTGGTTCTAGTATGAGGGAAGCCCCTTATGTTCCCTCATCCTTGTCCACCGAGGACGAGATATTCGATCCCGGAATTTCATGTAAAGGGAAATCTCGGTCTTCCACCGATGCAATAAATGGAAACTATATCTATTTGCTTGGTGCGAGTCTACCTCGAGTAGCTCAAACGTTTGTCTTACCAATTGTCTCACCCTTCTATTTCTCATCTATTTTCTTCAAACTCTTTGAGTTTATGGCACATGATGAAGTGGCGTTAATTTGTTTTTCCAATAGAAACGAGAACGCCATCTTCGACCCCGGTATCTTGCATCACTTAAGGGCTTAGTCCTTTATACCGGTTGCTTTTTGGGCCTTGTTTATCATGTAAGCCCCGCCAAAAATTGACCACACCATGATTTTCCCTAAATGTTCACATTTTGAGGGGATCGAGTCGAGCTCATGACTCGGTAATCAAAAACGAGGTGCCTCGTGGGGGAGATCCCATGCTTATCTTTTATTATTCACTAATAAGGGGACTTGTACCCTTCCAACTCGTTGTCTCGTGGTTGTTTGTGATTGTGTTATCTAGATCATCTACGATTGAAGACTCTCGTGTTCGTTTACGTGAGCCTCCATCGTTCGTTTGAAGAAGTTTTTCACGATTCCATGACATATCCTTTATTGTTCTAACAATTATCTTTTAGCATAATTAATAAACGGCTTTAGATATATTGTTGATCACCCTTTCCATGCTAGATCCTAAGCATTCGACTCTTCGTCTCTAGTATGGGGGTGCTCCACCTTTAGACTCGAAACATTGAGGACAATGTTTACTTTTAGTATGGGGGGGTGAATAGGTACTTGCTTTGCTACGCCCTCACGTTTTCCAACTTTCAATGTTTTGTTTTGCTAATAAGGCTAAAAATGGCCAAATTTTAAAATTTTTCTTAGTTTTCATAAGTGTTTTTAAGACACGAATGTATATTTTCCGATGGGTAGAATAAGAGTTAATTTTTGACTTGATGGGCATTTGGAGCCATTTACATTCCTTAACCCGCTCAATTCAAGTTTTGCTAGACTTTTATATAGGGAGCTTTAAAACGCGAAAGTCTTAATTCATTCGGGTTAAGAACAAGAACTTTTCGCAAGTTCCTATAATTGATTCTAGAAAGTCACTTATCAAGGGAACTATAAAACGCATTCTCTAAACTTGAAAAAGTCCAAGAAAGTGCAAGATCCTATAGGTGGCTTGAAAACCCAAAACTTTGATTTGATATAGTCTTAATGAAAGCTAATCCAAATTTGGCTTAATTTTGACTTGCATGGCTAAGTATTCACGAGTCTCTTTAATTAGAGGTCTTTATATAGTGAAGAACAAGAAATGATAGAGTTAGACAAGTGATCATGCTAAACGTAGAACATGAAAGTGTTCTTTCAAAAACTCATATGTTTTTAATTGTGACTTTTTCTTCCCATAAGATCAATGCATTAGGAATAAATCATAATTGCAATAAGTAAGGTCGTACGATTTGAAAGGTTACTTAGCCTCTAGCACAAGATCGTTTAAAAGTTGCTCGGGATTGAATAGAGTTCATAGCCAAGGCATAACTTATTGAAGCGGGACACGAAGATTGGCGATCATCCAAAAAGGCCCTAACAAGGCATGAGGAGCTCTATTTTTGCTAAAGATCCAAAGATGATGTGAAGTATCATTATTCCAAAATCAATATGAAGGATCGAGACACACGACGAGAAGCTATTACTCCCCTAAAGAATGGAGAAAGTCTATCCAAAAAGACCCTAACAAGGTATGAGGATAAATATATCCAAGTCCGAAAAGGAGGCGGATCGTTGTATATCAAAATCCAAAGTAAAGATTGAAGAAAAATGATGAAGTCGTGGTCCTATATGAAGAATCTCTCAAAAACGTCAAGTGAAGAAATTCCAATTATATGAAGAGAAGACCATAATTTCAAGAACGTCTTCCCAAGATTTGAAGTATGAAGTACATGCCAAATATCGGTCCGAGAAAGGTCTCAAATCGTGAAACGAGTTATGCCAAGATATGAACTTAAGGAGATACACGAGAAGCCGTTTTAAAAGATTTTGTCCTTCGGCTAACTATTGATCAAATCATGCTACTTTGCTTTCGGACTAATAACTACTCAAATAAGTCAATATGAATCACTTGTGATCCATGACAAATAGATAAAAAATGCTAGTAACCCATTTCCTTTTATAATAACTAGGATTGCGGGGAGAAAAAGTATTACACAATTTGGACGTATGAGTAGTGTTAGCATTGTGACTTGTACCAACAATGATCTTGTTTTTGCACTTAGCATGGAATGTATGACAATCAAGGATGACGAAGTTTACTCTAAGGGACATTAACTTGTTTCTATTCTTAGACCCTAAAAGTCACATTATGGTGATGAAAATCATACATTATGTCTTTACACATCATCGTAGTATGTTGCAAGTCTTTTACTCTTCAATAAAGGTTAATAAAATTGAACTTTGGTGATGCTTTGATACTTTATTCTAGCATTGCGTGAGGGCACGGCAATGGCTTAGTATGGGGGAGTGATGAGATGGCATTTATACATGATCTCATCGTTCTTTTCGGGCTTTAAATGCACTAAAATGTCATAAAATACCAAATATATGCTTGTGTTTGTTTACTTGTGTATTTTAGGTATGGATATCGTGAAAAAGACAAAAGATCACAAGATACAAGGAAAAACGGACACGAGAAACGAAGCCGTACAAAGAACCGGGCCCTAATCATGGAATTTTCAACAAATACCCTTGAAGACTTGAAGACATACAAGATTGATCCTCCATTAATGAAGAAATGACACTTAAAACCCTTGTATATTAATAATTACAAGTTTGGTCCCTTAAGTTTGTCAAAATTGCAAAAAGGTCCTTCAACTTTGAAGAAATGGCAAGAATAGTCCCTCAACAAATTCAAAATTGCCAATTATGGTCCCTCATGAAGTGAAAGACACAAGGAAGACCTTTGAAGATCAAAGAAGTCCAAGATCAGCCCTTTAAAAATCAACAAATGGCAAAATTAATCCTTTGAAACTTTTTGGAAAAGTTTTGTGCCAAAAATATCAAAGTGGGAAACTTATTTGCAAAGGGAAATGAGTTTATAGGGCTGAAAACGTGATATGCAACAAATCTCAAAATATGAGGGCCAATTATGTGCAAGTGAAACTTTCAAACTGAAAAAGGCGCCTAACAACCCCCTTTCCCCTAATATCGGATCAAAAGGGAATTACTGTTCCCTTTTCACTCCCAGAAATTACACCAACTTATCCTAGGGTAAAATTCAATTCCTTTTACCCACGTGTAATTCACACGCACCAAAACCAAACCCACACCTAAAAACCTTCATCCCACGCGTGTGGTCCCCACCCCCAAATTCCTCTTTAACCAATCAACGCATTCCTTGGTCTCCAAGCTTATGACGTGGCCATAATCAACAGTGGAGATGCAATGCTTCATCACAACGCAAAATTGAATGGATGAGATCAAGTTTGGACAGCTAAATCGTCTAGAAAGTTTTGAGGGCATTTTAGAGATTTTCTTGTATTAGGGTTTTATGATTCTAGATCATTCCTAGAGTAGTATAAAAGGCAATGAGCATGTTCATTCCTTTTTTGTTCCAGTTTCTTTAGCTAATTCATGTAATCCCTTTTTAATAAATAAAGTTGGTATTTTTTTTAAAAAAAGTGTAATTCCTTTTATTTTTAAAAGTTTGGTATTGATTAGCTAATATTCTGAGTTCCATCTTTTGTTTGGTGAAAGAATTTTGATTTTCAAAATTTTATAAAGGTTTTGAAAAAGTTGAGTTTTTGGTAAGAATTTGATTCATATGTTTTGATGTTAAGAAGTTTGGAGTAGTTGGTGATATAGGAATTTAAAAACGTGTTTTAAAGTATTAAAAGTTTTTGGAAAGTTTTTAGAAGAAAGAAAAAAAAAGAAACAGATTAGAGTATTATTGCTTGTTCTTGTGTTTTTTTGTTTGATTTTCTTAAACAGGTGGAAGACCTGTTGTAGATCTTTGTCAGCACCAGCCCCAGCTGGTAAGGAGGAGGATTTTCATCCTCAAGGGCTTTGGAATGTAAAGCCCTAAGGTAAAACCCTTTACCTTGTTAAAATTTCAGAAAAAAGGAGGTTGTATGCTATTGTTTGATTGCTGTGCTATAAGTGTGTTATAGGTATTGGATTTATGTTCTCATGATATGTTATGCTTGTTAGATAGTATATGAATCAGTTTGAGTAGCTTTTTAAGTAGATTGGTTAGTTAAAAATCGTTTTTCAAAAATAAAAGGGTGTTTGGATAAGTGGATTAGCAGGGCACAAGTTTTGAGTAGAGCTTTTAAAAGGTGTTAGAGTAAGTAAGAAAGGTTTGGAAAGATTGTTTGCTTTGTGAGTTGTCATTTGGTGCAAGATTTGAGCAAGTTGCATGTGTTAAAAAAGGAAAAGTAAGGTAGAAATTGGCATAAGTCATATTCTGCTTGTTTTTGCTAGATTTTGGATCTTGTCATTTCAAATCTGTTAAGAATTAGATTATAAGGATTAATGAATTTACTCTTATGCTATATGGTGAGTATGTATGCTTAGTTTGGTTGTTTGAAGTTCACTTGAGTGCAAATTTTAATCCACTAAAACCACCAGACTTCATATTTTGTCACAGAAACTGATATTGACTTAGGGGTGCTTGATTTGATCATTTTGGTGTGCTAAGTGTTTATTTCAGCTTATAGCTTGACTCCTTGTGCTTCTATGAGCACAAGGGTGCCCTATTGTACCAATTCAACCACCAAATAAGCCTATGGTCAAGTCCTCTTGGCCAAATTCCTAAGCAAAACACAAAGGAAATTCTGCTTGTGTTCTAGTTTCAAGTCTGTCACGTTTTTGATTTAAAAGTTGGCTTAATCTTGCAATAAAAAGAAGTTGGATTCGTGTTAAAAGCCTAACAAGTGTGTCAGATTGGTTTGGATATAAAAAAAAAAATAAAAAAGAAATAAAAAGCAAAAAGTCACCCGCAGTGGGCTCGAACACTTGACCTCTCGTTGGAGGGTTCAGTGAACTACCACTGATCTAGATGCTTTTTCTCGTTTTGTTTTCATTTCAATATCTATTTAACCACTTTTTCATTCTTAGCTTATTTAAAAAGCCGTAGCACTTTATCCTTTTTCTAGCTTATTTATTAAGCTTATTTGGTTTGTCTTATTTTTCCTAGGACTCTTATTCAGTTTGTGATTTTTCTAGACTAGTTTCATTTTTTTCCCTTTATTATATTATTTTTTATCATTTATTTTATATCCGGTTTTTAGAAAATCATTAAAAAATAAAAAAAATAGTTTTAATTTCTAGGAAAAATAATTTTTAGTTTTTAAAATATTATTTTGAGGTTTACATCTAATTTTGGTTTTATAAACTTTTATTTTTAATTTTATATTATTTTAAGGTTTTTTATAAACTTTAAAGATTTTTATAAAATTATTAAAAAGGGTTTAGGAGCTATAATTTGTGTTTTTCTCTTAATTATATTATTTAGGATTTTTATAAATTTTTTAGAATTAATTTTAGAAAATTTTTATTTTTAGCATTATTTTATTATTATTTTATTATTAAAAAAATCAAAATCTTATTTTTATTTCTTTTTCATTTTTCTTAAGTTCTTTAGCAATAATTAAGACCCTTTCCATTTTTAGAATATTTTTATAGCTTTTAGATTAATTTTTATAATTATTTTAAGTTTAATTAGGTGTTAAGTATTTTTAATCATTTTTAGAGTTTTTAAAATAGTTTTAATAGGTTTTAATTTTTAGAAAAATACTTTTTAGTCTTATAATAATATAAGTTAAGTATTTGTTCAATAAAATCATATTTTAGACATTTGAATTAGTTATATTTAATTTTAGGGCTTTAATTAGCATTAAAAATTAAATATTTAATTAATAAAAGGTTTTAAAATATCTTTGTTGGATTTTTGTCTTTATTTATATTATTTAAGACTTGTTTTAGCCTTTTTAATCTTTTCTTGATTTTGTTTTTGGTTTTAGTTTAATTTTTAATTTGGTTGATTTTTCTACGACTTTACGTTTACGTCTTTTTCGTCATAGTGTAATTTTCTCGAAACCGTCTTTCCATCTTCTCAATATTAATCTTAAATACATACAAGTTAATTCACAACACATATACCTCCTTGGGAAACGAACTTTCTTTCTCTCATTTTATTTGATTAAGGGTCATTACTTGTGGTTTTCCTAAATCACTCGTTAATACTTACCGCTCATATACGTTCTTTTGTTTTCCTAAACAAGAGTCGTATTTTACTACAATCAGGTAGCTAACCCGATACTCAATTTGCCCATCTAAAGTAGCGTCTCGTCACAAAGGTCACGCTATGGAAATCTTCTCATACATAAATTCGCTTACCAATCAATGTGGCACGACGGGGATCAACCGTCAAGGCGCGAACTGGGGTGATCGTCCCCAAATAGTACTATTATATGCATAAGTGTCTACCAAATCCCGGTAGTTCACAATTCATGCTAATGGGACTTTTAGTGACATAACCTAACTTTAATAATCCATTTTATTTCATCTATCGGGTCCTTTAATCATTTATCGTGTCATACAATCGGGTCATACAATCATTCGGGTCCAAATCAATAAACAAACAATCGGGACAAATGGTGTCCTATTTTATAAAAACTAACATGTTATCTCCCTCGCGGGTTTATAAAACATTTCATAAAAACATTTAAAAGAGTGCAAGGCTATGAACTCACGTTGATGTGGGAAAGCGGGTTATCGGTAATTCGGACGTACGGTACGTGCTTCAATCACGGAAACCTAGACAAATAATACTCGACTTAGACTCATGTCCAATGACTTTATAAAAATAACAATTATGTATACATATGATGATTATATATATATGATGATCAAGTGGGTTTATATATTCTCATTTACTTATTTTAGTGTTATGTGTTGGGAATTTTTCAAGACTAGTTATACTAGTTCAATCTTGTTTATATTTTGAATCCCAATGGGCCTATTACAAGCCCAATACTATTCATTAGTCCAATTATACTTTTATTATCAGTATTTATACTTTATATGTTGGGCCTAAATGGGTTAACCCCAATAAATAAGTTTATAAGTGTTTTAGTCCATTTTGTTGTATTATTAGTCCAATAACGTTAACTTATCCCGTTAATGTCCGTATGTTATATAGTTCGGGTTTTATCGGTTTTTACTTGTTATATATGTTTATATATCAGTATATGAGTTTTATAAAGTTTACATTAGACGGGTCCAACCATCTAAGTTTTATTTAACAAAGACGTTAATTTTACAGTAATAGCCAAAAAAGTCGTAAAAATCATGTTTATATTTTTATAACTTATAAAACTTAACAAGTTACCATTTTTATAAAATGTCCACTTATTTATCCTTATACATATTTATATAAATGTATTATATAAGTTAGTGGGTTTTTAATTTACATTTTATACTATTTTTATTTGAGTGCTTATATAATACTATTATACTTTAATTTGCAAAATTTGATTTTTATTTTCATCTTCACCAAAACTGCCATATCTAGAGTTCTATATGGAGATAGAAGCTCAAATTTTTATGACATAAACTACATGATATGTGATCTATTTAACTTTTATAGCTACTGTTGAATCATCCTCTAAGTATTTTCTAAAAATCGTCCAAAACAGTGAACTCAGATTTGTACTTTAAACTTGTTTTGACCATATCTCACTCATTACAATGATTCCATTGCATGGCCAACTCTCACATGTGTACAAGACACATAGCTTACTGTATATCAATCTATTCAAGTCATTTTACCAGTTTACCATATGATTCTTTACTGTTTTATACAGCCATCTAAATTAAGCAAGATTTTAACCTTGTTTCTTATAGTTTTTCATCTTTTTAAGCATGTTTATCAACACCTAATCCCCACACAATATTTTTAATCATCATTCATCATCATATACATATACATAAGTAAAAGAAATACAAGATTACATAATAAAAAATAACAAGAGGATGAGGAGGACAATCTTTATACCACCAAGTTGATGTAGGTTATGATTTGGACATGGATTTTGATGGAGAAACATGTGAATAACCAAGACCATCTTCAAGACCACCAATATTCATAAACTCCATATGGAAAATCAGCCCCATGACTCCATGTAAACTCCTCCTTGGATGTTATAATCACCACCAATCAATAGGGTTTCAAAAGGGCTTCAACATGTGTATGAACAATATGGGATTTCATGGTTAAATCAAGATCAAAATGGGGTGTTTATGTGCAGGATGGGACGGCACATTTGAGGTTAGAGAGAGAGATGAGAGTGTTTGCATGAGTGGAAAATGATACTAGTGGTTTGTGTTGGATGGTTTTGAGGTAAGTTAGCTTGATTTGTAAGCTTTAGGATTTAGGACATGTGTAGTGAATTTAGCTTATACTTGACACATAAGTGGTGTGGTGTAGCAAGTTGTGGCCGGTTATATGGGGGTGGGGCAAGTGTCCTACTTGTCTCATCCCCATTAAATTACAGGTACTCCTCGATTCTAGTTTCCTCGATTTGCGTGCCCTCGGTTCGTTTTACGAAAAACGTTTTTATAAATTATGAATCTACGGCACAAAACGAATCTAATAAAAAATGTCTCATCAAAAACGGAGTTCGAAAACGTAAATACGTAATCCTAGGGTTTCCGGTTTAGTCGTAAAGGACGTTAAGATAAAATCGTAAGTCCTAATCTCTTCTCGTAAATTTGTGAGTTTATGAACCAACACAAATTTAAACTCCAAAATAATATGCACGGATAAATTTTATTTTCTAAAATGTCGGACTGTCACCAAAAACGGTGTATGTAAACGTAAGCACGTAACGTAGAATCCTCCGGTTTAGACGTAGTCGATGCTACTTCAAGACGTAAATCCAAATTACTTCCCAAAAATAAGTGAGTTCATAATATAACATTAAAATAATATTTTCAAATAAATATTGAGAATAAAATATCAATCATAAATTAACGGATTGTCACAGCATTTACCCCTAAACAGGATCTTTGTCCTCAAAGATCATCTTACTACTCGCTTCTTATAGAGTCAAAGCCATGTGGGTATTTCCTCCACATTCGGTCTCTTCTCACAAGTGTAATTCATTACAATACGCGAGTTTCATCAAACATAACTACGGGAATAAGATCAGGCTTAATGTTGACTTACTTTCTCTATCCATGATGTTCACGGGTTTTTGATGAATGCAACTTTTCGCCGATCTAAACTCTACTAAGAAATAATCAGATTCTCACTTGATAGATATTCCATCAAGTTCGATATACGAAACATATTTCACGCAGCTCTTGAAGTCCTAGGGTAGATCCAGCTTATATGCCTTTCAATCCTAACTTTTACATCATCTCAATGGTCCCATACAACGGGGACTTATATCCCATGATTTTTCAGATCATCAATTCATTTTTCCATATTTAGAATTTTTGGCATAACTTCGCTACCCATCTGGCACTTCAAGATCTACATTTCATAACTTTCTGCCCACTACCGGCGGTCAATAATCAGATCCTAATTTCAACAATCATTTCAGGTCTCGCGGGTCGAGTATTTTGTAAGGTTAGGTTCGCCATCATAGGAAACCTTAAACCTAAAAGACATGTCCAACTCACAATGGGTGTATGTCGGGTGTCTTCATCTCAACTCTTGCTTACAGATGCTCTAATATTTAGATCCTAACAAGATTCGATCTCAATCCTAATACGATGATTATCAATGATAATCCTTCCAAAGGAAAACGATTATACGGTTCATTACCAAAGGTCAATCATTCAAACATAAAACAACACTTATAGTATTTTGTATCGTTACTTTACCTCGTCCCTTCGATTTGGGGTGGTAAAGAGTACTCTCATCAAGGTTTGTTCCCAATGACTTCTAAGCAAATTTCTAGAAATTCGATGTGAAGCGAGGATCTTGATAGAGATGATCGATACAGGCACACCATGTTTACATAACTCCTTTAAATACAAAAGAGTTAATTTCTTGATTAAGAGTTTATCATTAACGAGAATGATATTAGCAGATTTGGTCAATCTGTCGACGATGACCCAAATCGAATCAAATTCAGATGATGACCTTTGCGATAGCTAGACGTTTACTAATGTATGAGGCGATCTCTGCCTTCATAATTTGCCATTAGCTCAACTTCTTCTGATAATGATACATTAAATCAGAAATGACAAGAATAGTATACTTATACTTACAAGATCTCAATATGACTACATTTCTAAATCTCCATATTTAGGCAACCACAAGTGGACTTTTTAAAACATCTAACGCCATCGGCTTCTCAGTTCTAATGGTTCACATTAGCCGCGAACCCCTTTTTTTATCTATATCATCCTTTTTATAAACAGCAGCTATTTTTAAATTGTTCGGCAAATTTATTTTGTACCATCATTACTAAGGAACATATCCTAACTGGTTCTTTATATTTTCTACATAATGTGTCAGTAATTATATTCACCTTCCTGATGAAATAAATATCATGACCGTATTTATTCAGAAATTATTCCTTCATATTTTCTAAGTCTTAGTTCTATCCCAACTATTATTTTTACCAGTTTTGCTCAATCCGACGTTTAAAGCGTCGATAATTACTACAAGTAAATTAACATTAAATATTAAGTTTTTATGAAACGTAAACGTTAAAAGTTTAAATTTTCTCAGTTTGTCCAATTATATAAAAATGTTCAAAATAAATTTGAATTTAATTAACAAGATTTTTGTTGATTTATCGAAAATAATTAATAAGATTCGTAAATGTTCGAAAAAATTTTGGTTATACTGTGGTCAAAATTTTCTTAGTTTGAAAAGCAAAAATTGTCGTTTCAATTTTCAAGTCATGGTATAAATGGTTTCCTCAATCCTTCTTAAGTTGTCTTAAGGTATGCAAAAACATTTACCCCTAAACAGGAGTTTAGTTAAATGTTTTGGGTATAAGGGAATAATCCCTTTGAAATCCTTTGTTAAAACATTTGTCAAAACATATTTCCATTTTCTTTTTGGTAAAACCCAAAGTCTTAAAAGGGCTCTTAATTTGAAGAGTCAGTATAGATTCCATTATCTATTAATCACATAGTCAAATAATGTAAAGGTTTAAGTCTTTAATCTCATGTTAGTTATTCAAGGTACAAGTTTTCACTGTTCGGCCAATTCAGGGCAATCTATAAATAATTATTAACTCATTATTATTCTTATATACAAACAAATGGTCCTTAAAGATCTCAAGCATGAATTTATCAATTTACAACCTACACACGTGATTCACCAACTTTATGAATGCTACATGTGTATCGGTCAATCCAAACGACATCACGTGAAACTCATAATGTTCATTTCAAGTTCTGGATGTAGTGATTGGAACAGATAATCTTCCATTTCGACTCATGGATATCGTTTTCGAACAAATCTTTAAAACATACGCTAGAACCTTGTAAATGATAACCATGCCATGGATCAAATCTTTAAAACTCATAATGTTCATTTCAAGTTCTGGATGTAGTGATGATAACCATGCCATGGATCAAATCTTTAAAACATACGCTAGAACCTTGTAAATGATAGAACAAATCTTCCATTTCGAGTCATGGATATCGTTTTCGATTGTCAATTTACTCAGTTCACAGTAATCTATAAATATAAGGAATGATAACATCATAGCTCTTCATGATGACGAGCTCGGTAGAATAAAATCTTTCTCCGACAACTCTCTCAGTTGTACGGTAATTCCTTAAATTCAGATGGTGCTGACGTACAGTGCACAAGCCACAAGTGCAGCACCGGAAATATAATCAATACCAATTTCAACTTGCCTTAATGGCAAAAGTCTAGGTAATTCATTAACAAATACTTACTAAAGTTTCAAATAACAGAATTTATAACAACCCGAAAATTTTGACCAAAGTTTAAATTAATAATTTTCGAACATTTACGAAACTTGTTATTTATTCTCGATAATTTAACGAAGATCGTGTTAGCTAAAATTCAAATTTATGTTGAGTATTTTCTTTTAGTTTATGAACTGAGAGATTTAAAATTTTTTTCGTTTACACTTCGTAAAATTAAATATTTATTATTTAATTACCTGTAATATTTATCGACGTTTTAAACGACGGACTGAGCAGAACTGATAAAATAATAGTTGAAACGATTCAAAATTTAAAACTTAGAAAATATGAAGGAATAGTATTTTTATTATATCCTAAAATGTTGCTAATAACGTGAGTAAAAGAATTTACGTTTTATTTTTACGGCGAAATCTAACCAAAATATCTATAAATGATTAAACGAGCAATTACATAAATAATAGCAAATGTTTTCGAAACTCGACAAAGTAAAGACTCATATTTATTGGAAAAATGATTTTAAAAACGATGGCGCATGTCTCGTGTTTTGAATCGTCCGTTAAGTCATCCAAACGAGCCTCGAACGCTTATTGTACAAAAGTAAATAAAAGATTTACAAAATACACCCTATATTCTTACCTATTTGCTACTTTCATTTTATAAATCTTAGTATAAAAGGAAATCTATCCTTATTTCCCTTCATTTCAACATAGCAACAAAACACACTCAACCCAAAATTATATATACTCTCTCATCTCTCTCTAAATCCGGCCACCAGCCGCCGCTGTGCCGCCGCCGCCGGAAAATTTTCCGGCGAGTCTTAATCTTCTCCGATGGGTTTTCTTTCAAGCGAATCCGCACCTCTCCAACCCTAGAACCCTCCTCCTCGCTGTCATCCCCAAACCGCCACTGTGGTGGTGATATTCGCGCCGCCACCTTGTGGTGGTGTGTGGGTGACGGATTCACCATTTCAACATATGGATATACCTTAAAAACCACAAAAACCTTTTGATCTTATCCCAATCTATGCATGCAAGATGGTTACATCAAGACTACACAAGATGGGTTATTTATTATTTTTATATGTTGTTGTTGTTCTTGGCCGCGGTTTTGATCAGAAAAAGGGCAGTCCGCCGCCCAACCACCGTCGTGGTGGCGGCCGGATGTCGTCACAGCAGCCACAGCCGCACCATGGTGGTGTCGGGCTTGTGGTGGTGATGCTCCTGGACTTGTTTTTGTTGATTGTTTGTTATTTTGGGTATAAGATCTAGATGTATACTTGTATTTGTATTTTTATTATTATTTTTATTTAATAATGAAATGATAAATACAAAGTTTAATGAATAAGAAAATAAATAAAATTATAACCATTTATATAATAAGTTTATTTTTTATTTTTACTAGGTTAAAAGTGATATATAAAAGAAATAAATAAATAAATAAAGGAAATAACAATAGTGGGATGTATGAAAATACATATTTTGAGGATACAATAATAATAATTATTATTAATAATAATTGGGGTATAATAAAATATAGAATGTAAGATTCTGAAAATAATATAATAATAATAATAATAATTATTTGATAAAATGAGATATATAATTATTTAAGGACTTATAAGAAATTAATAAATAAGTACATATTTAAAAGAGTGTTGTTATCAATATTCTTATTAATAAATGGTATATTAAAATATAAAATTATTTAATGATATATGGAAAGTAGTTAAAATATTGATGGGGATAATTAATATATTAATTAAGGTATTGATTAAAAATGGAAAGTAATTAATTAAGGAGAAATGGAAAGTAATTAAAATATTAATTGGTGGGAATATATAATTAATATAATAATTATATTATTAAGAATATCTTAATTAGAATATTGATTGAGAAAAATATTAATTGGGTATTGATTGAGACAAAGTAGGAAAAATTATGTATTTTATATACATGAAAAATGTTATAAAAACGGCAAGGTCATGCCGGAATTTTCTAAAAATGTATACATTTATAAAAGGAAATTGATAACGAATAACTACGTTATATAATAACTTTCGAAAAGTATTATTTTAGTTAATATGACATTTAATGTTATATATGATAAATAAATTTTAATGAGTTATATAACGATTTTCTAACGAGTGTCGAATTATATAAAAATAACTTCGTATACACTATTATAACCGAAGGATATAGTATATAACTTAAGAAATACAATTTTAAATGTTTGTTCTAAATAATAACTTACGACATGAATTATGAGCGTCATGTTCACATATAAATTATATACCGAATATATTATATGATTTATTTTATCATTTTATTTTATTTGGCCAACCACCAAAGTTTTACGAGTTAAATTTTATTAATTATTTTGTGTCGAGTTGATGTAACCATCCATTGGGAAAACACCAAAACATAAACCTCACCAAACGATTGGAGCATACCTGTGGAATTATTTACAACCGCGGAAAGATATTTGTTGACGCTACATGATTATTTATTATGGTGTATTATGACTATTGGAATCAAGCCGTATATATTATGTGATGCTGTGTGGTGTGATACTTATATTCTGCTGATGTCTGCATTTAAGGTGAGTCTATAGCCTCGCTTTATACTAGTTATTAAATGATTTTTAAACCCGCGAGAGGGAATACATGTTTTATAAACTTAGAACACAAGATTTTTATGGTATGCTTTGTCCCTCTATGAATGGACCCGTGGTTGCCTTTAAATTGCATTAAGTGATTGCCTTTGTTAAAGCCTCAATTATGGACCGTTAACTAGCTTATGATGGGCTAGCCGCTAGTACAATTAATAGATCTATGGGGGAAGCCGCCCCGGTTCAGTTTGTGTGGACTTGTCATAGAAGCTTAGGCCCGACCTCCGCACTGTTTGGACATATTGTATTAAGAAGTCAGGTATACTGCAATGTACCAAAAATCTAGAGGTAACCGACAATTAATAAATCTCTCGTCTTATTAGACTGATATGGGAGTGTCTAAGGGCTCGGTTCCATGAGCTTATTGCAATTTACGCTATATACAATTATCATTGTTGATGCAAATTATTATTTGATGCTTATAAGCATGCCACAAACTTATAATCTTTGCTTGTGTTCAAATTGATTACATAAACCTATAGATTCACTCGGCATTTTTGCTGATTGTTTTACTCACATGTATTTCAGGTAATCAAGAAGTGGAAGCTTGGAGGTCACGGGAATGAAGTTGTGCACTGCTTTTGTTGTTCAAACTCTTTGATTTATTTATCGTTCCATTTTTAAAACAAACCACTATGTTGTTTTAACTTATCTTTTGGTAATGATTACTTGGGACTACGCTACTCTGACAAATGTTTTAGGAACGATAAATCTAAAACGTCTCTTTTCGAGTCGTTCTTTATAAATTATGTGTTGTTGTATCATTGTTTAGCACCCAAAGATGTATTCCGCTACGTGTAAATTTGGGGGTGTTAAAGATTGGTATCAGAGCCATGAGTTATAGAGAACTAGGTCTTTATTTTAAAAACCTAAACTATAACAGTCGGTTTTATTTTTCAAAGAGTCGGTGCACATGATTTCGCGTGACTTCAGGTTCAAGCTACTTCTGGGATTACAACTTTAGTATACATTATTATGTATGCCTTATTGCTAAGTATTTCTAAATAAATACTATAATCCTTTATCGATATATATTTATGTCGTTAAACTTTTCGATAAAAGTTTATCATTTATTAATGATTAACTTAAATAAATACAATGAATTTTCAAGATCTTTCTGTATTTATTTTTGAACTATTTAAATTGCTTTTATTGCAATTTTTTTTTATATTATGACCTTACATAACTTCATCTACGCGCGTTACTTTCATTGTTTAACCCTTTGTGATATCTATATAGATATCCAAATCGTCTTCCGACTGTTTGTGTTTAGACGTCTTGAAACGTAATTTCTAGACCATTGTGTAGCTCAATGCGTCCTTGGAATAGACTAACCGCTATTTATTGACATTTATATGTATCGACTCCGAAGTGTATTGTTCACTTATATCTCGGTAACGTCATCGTCATTGTATAAATCATCGTCTAGATTATGGCGCTAGAATTGGAATACAATTTTACTTATATAAAAATGTATCATTTGTTTTTCATTAACCTTCTCGCTCCCGGAGTGTAGCATGTTAATGTTCCATTCTTTTCTTGCTATGTTTTGTGTTTTTGACAATCGTGGCACCAAGGACATTTGCCTACATTGCATTTTGGAATCTAAATTACGAACGTCTTTCACCATCTTGCTTCCTAAATTTCGTGTTGAATACCTTGAAGCATTTTCTGTCGTTCATCATGCTATATTTTATTTGATGCTCATTACGAGATTTATTTTTCGTTGTTATAAAATCCACAAGACATGTGTGTATATATGTATATATTTTGAGACGTTAAGAAGTGCCGAAAAATACACTTTATGCAGAAACTGTAGGGGCAGTATAAACAGGTCAAAACTTAAAAGTAAAACCTGCGTTTTTAAAATAAAATAGTCAAACCTGCACAGAACTTGCAGGGATATTTTGGTCATTTTGTCTCGGGTAAAATTAGAAAGTCGTTTTGCATCAAAATGCTTTAGACTCTGAGTCTTGGAGATGTCGTTTATCGGGTCAATTAATCGGCTCATATTTAAAAGTTAATTCTGATAGAAAATTCAGAACATGAGTTTTAAATGTTTCTAAGTTGTTTTGATTTCATTTGAGATCGTAAAATTTTAACAAATATTATTTTACAACTAACGAATACTAGTTGCATGTGAAAATATTTAAAAATAAAAACAGTACAGGATTAGCAATTACCGGATTAATGGTGTAATTTAAAAACGAATAACATACTTTCTTAAAAGCATGTTGTGTCGAGTATCTTAGAAAGAATACACATGTGGACTGTTTTATTCTTTTCATATATATGACTCATTTGTCATTCGATGTTATTTTTTTTATTTTCTTCTAACCTTCCACTGATTTGGGTTGAGTTTTGAAGTTTTGTCTTCACATTCTTCGTCGATATTTTTATCACGTGTCTCATGGCGTTTTCGTCTAAACCTTATAAACTTTTGAAACCTTAACAACTTGTAACCATTTCATTGGTTGTTTTATGAGCTACTATTTGCCACTTTTTGCAAAACTTTGACTACTTTATACGTTGTCATAATGTCACCTTATAAATAAATCTGATATTGTTTTACGATTATTTTCACCAATTATTTTTACTTTGGTCTTATAAATACTTTTCGTAAGATTAAAAGTTGCTCATTAAGTATCTCACAAATTACTTGTATCCTATAAATTTATAAACTATTTTTAAATTCCATTTTACAAATGGCATGATTTATATATAAACATAAGAAACGTAATACTTTTCGACGAAACTGAGCACTGCATTGCTATTCCTAAATTATACATGGCCTGATCACCTATGTCTAATTTAGATGGAGCCATGCTAGGCTGAATAGTAGTCCACTTAAAAATCTTGATAATAACCAACTTTTTACTTGTATTTATGATAAAGATAAATAAAATGAAAAGTAGTTTTAAAAACCTTTATATTTCATGCAAGTAGCGCACTTTCTATGCATCCGCATATGTTTTCTTACCTTTTCTTGAACGAATTACGCGCTTACGAATACGTTTTTACTCGACAATCGTTTTCCACTTGTTACTTCATTTTGTCTTATAACTGATTTCTTTTGACCATTCGTCTAATTACTAACTGTTAATAAATGACTTGAAAGTCTCAATGTTTTATCCTTCCTTCTCGTCCAATCTTCTTTATGCGACTGGGTAGATCTTTGGAATGTCTCCGCACGTAAATAATGAATTATCACTAGAGTGATTTCCGCACGTAAATAATGAATTATCACTAGAGTGATTTCCGTATATCCGGGATGACGTCCGTCACTCTCGTTTGTCTCGAAACCCACTCTTGTGAACCGTGCTTTGACTTCTCTCTTTAAACACTAACATCGTTCATTTGATTTGTTTTAATTACAAGTGATTATTAGGAATTTTATTTTATTAAAATTTTTGTATGGGTCTTATTTCCGATCATGTATCGACCACTGCTAAGTTAACGAGCTGATGTTGGTGAACCATCGACCGCACTAACGAAATTGACAACTTGTTTAATCTATTATTTCTTATTGTCATACCATCAACGCCTTTATTTTATTATTCTCTTTATGAATTCATACGACATTTGCTTCGTCCTCTTTTGTACCGTTGATTTCGTATTAACTGTTGACCATTATTTCCATTCGTATTCGTTTATTATCTTGTCACATTTTGAAACCGAATATATCCCATATTTATTTTGAAATAATAAACACCTTTATGTATTTCTGCAAAGTATTATAAAATTTTTATGAAACTTGTCTACATTCTCTAATGATTTTCAATTATCGAAATAACCATCACAAGTAAAAGGTCAAATTTATACATTATATTTTGTATAACTAAAACTAATGTTTAAAATGAAATTATATCTATCTTTGAAGTAATTGACTTATCATACTTTACTTTTAATGTAATAAAATTACCGGTTTAATTTATATTTCTAATAATGATTTAATTTGGAAATTATATTTTCTAATTGTAACCATCAATATGAGTTTAATTAGTAAATTCATGTCATTCTTTCAAAGCTTCTCAAGACAACCAAAATAAATTATGAAGCTATTTAACTTCTATTTTTAATATATCATCTTTATCATGAAGGTACTTCAACTAAGTTTTAATGTAATACCAAATCCGGGACGGATAATTGTGACAAATGTTATTTTAATGATAATGTATAATTTATTCTTCGCTCTCATTTTCCTACTCAATGACAAACGACGGAAATCTGTATTTGATATTTATGTTTGACTTTTGCTTTTAGATACTTATGTGGCATGTGATCTAGTCGAATGATCATAAGTTGTGAGAACTTCAGACGGCATTGTCCAATGACGTCCGATCATGGAGAACGTGTACCATATAATATCTTTTGACTTTCTTTGGAACTTAGACGATGACTTGCCTTTCACTGTTAGATTGAAGACTATCGTATGCGAATTAAGCGCCGGGACGTCGCTTCCTAAAGGAGTGGATGATATAACAACCCGACAATTTTGACCAAAGTTTAAATTAATATTTTTCGAACATTTACGAAACTTGTTATTTATTCTCGATAATTTAACGAAGATCGTGTTAGCTAAAATTCAAATTTATGTTGAATATTTTCTTTTAGTTTATGAACTGAGAAATTTAATTTTTTTTTTCGTTTACACTTCGTAAAATTAAATATTTATTATTTAATTACTTGTAATATTTATCGACGTTTTAAACGACGGACTGAGCAGAACTGATAAAATAATAGTTGAAACGATTCAAAATTTAAAACTTAGAAAATATGAAGGAATAGTATTTTTATTATATCCTAAAACGTTGCTAATAACGTGAGTAAAAGAATTTACGTTTTGTTTTTACGGCGAAATCTAACCAAAATATCTATAAATGATTAAACGAGCAATAATTTCGTCTTCGATTTATGAAAGATCTCGACTTCAGCAAGCGTATGATAATGGAGTGCAAGAATCTATGATGCAGATGAAAGAGAATGGTCATACTGTTGATAACTTGGAGCCTAACAATGGCAAGAGCACGGAATCAGGAGGACAACATGATACCAGTGGCACGTCAGGGAATGTTCACGAGATATCTCTTGATGACACCTTACCCGTTTATGACGAAGAGCCTGTAAACATGGTACAATGTAATGTTGTTTATGATGTATATGCTGATGCAATGTCGCATATTGAGCATTCTGAACCTAATTATGACAAACATGGGATGGAAAAGAGTGATAGAAATACCACTTCTGATTCACCCGATGTGAGTCATAATGGGGGAGAAGGTGTTCAAAATGCTAAACATCATGATAATTGTTTTATAACTGCTTCGTTAACTGATTCTGATTCCAAGATTAAAGAGCTCGAAATGATCATAGCTCAGCAATCAAAAGATCTCGACGATGCCAAACTTGAATTTTCTAACAAAAAGGACAAATTTGAAGAATACTTTGAAAAACTTGAAAAGTCTAACGTTGTTCTTGAAAGAAAATTGGATCAAAAAGTTTTAGATTCTAAAGCCGAAAAGGATAATCTTTTGAAACAAATTCAGTTACTAGAGTCTAAATTGGCATCTCAAGATGAATTACTCAAAGAAAATGAGACCTTAGAAGCTCAAGTTCAGGAAAAGGTTTTTGCTATAGCTGCGTTGAAAATGAATTAAGGAAAAATAGAGGACCTAGTGTGGACACTAAGCTTGAAAAACCATCAATCTTGGGGAAACCGCCTACAAATCAGTTCGCCAGACAACCGATTGTCAGACAACCTACTGCATTTAGATCCGAGCGACCACAATCCTCGAGACCGCGACTTGCCTCCCAAGTTGATTTGGTTCATCTTTCTAGACCAGTCACTCCAGCAACTAGGCCCTATGTGATCACTCCAGCTTTAGCAAGACCAAATCATATGATTGCCTCTAGTTTCCCTAAAAATACCAAGACCATGTCTAGAACTAGTTCAAATGACGTTGGCCAAAAATCTGGTCTAAGGGAAGTTATGCAAAAGACACATGTAAGAGATAGCAATGTCAATCCTAGTCACATGCCTTCTAGATTACCCAACACTGCTAACCGTAGCATGTCATCTCCTAGGAGCATCGATCAATCATCTAGGAATTACTCGGACATTAAATATGCTACCTGTAAAACATGTAGAAAATGTGTCTTTAGAGCCAATCATGATTCCTGTATCAAAAAATTACTTGATGAGGTGAACTCCCGTGCTAGAATTAAGTCCCAGTGGATAGCTAAAATCAAACCCTTTGGTAAAGTTTGGCGCCCCACTGGTAGAACATTCACTCTTGTAGGAAACGAGTGCCCTTTAACTAGGATAGTCTCCGATTCCACTAAGACTACTAGGGAGGAAATTGATAAAGATGATACTTCACTTAAGCCTAAACTTAAGGTTTTCTATAAATGGAAACGTTTGCCAATTAAGACAAGTGAATCATCCACTCAGGTCGCCTCTGGCATAAGAAAAGCAAACCATGAACCCCCATGTGCTTCTAAAATAGATATCGCTAATCCATGCAATAGTATACAAACTCCTAATGAGAATGCAGGTACCAAAGTTGATGTTCCAAAAGAACGAAGCGGTCCAATCTTTGTATACCGTTCAACTAAGGATACTCTTAGAGTTTGGTTGCTGAAGAAGCAGACATCGGAGAAACAAGTGTCTCAGGGGATTCATGGCTAAGCTCATCAGGACTTACAGTCAGATAACAGACTGTAACTCGATTTCAAAAGACAGGAAAGTTCATCCCGATGATGACTTATCCTAAAAACGAGAAATTTATTTTTCTCGGGCATGAGCTTATGTTAAAAACATTCGACGTTTTTAAGCTCATGCACAAGGACTTATAGTCACATCACAGACTATAACTCGATCTTCAAAGAAAGGAAAGTTTATCGCCGATGGTAAACTTATCCTAACAACGAGAAATTCATTTTTCTCGGGCATGAGCTTATATTAAAACATTCCAAGTTTTTAAGCTCATGCACGTTGGCTCCTCGTTAAATGACAGACGATGACCCAGACTTCAGAGACAGGGAAGTTTATCTACGCAACGATAACTTACCCTCTTAACAAGAAATTAAGTTTTCTTGGACACGAGCTTATCCTAAAACCATTCAAAGGTTTTAAGCTCGTGTATAAGGCTCTTCATTAAATATCAGATGATGACCCGATCTTCAATTAAAAGGAAAGTTTATCGCCGATGATAAACTTATCCTTACAACGAGAAATTAATTTTTCTCGGGCATGAGCTAATATTAAAAACATTCGAAGTTTTTAAGCTCATGCACAATGACTTACAGTTAAATGTCAGACTGTAACTCGAACTTAAAATAAAGGAAAGTTTATCTTTTATGATAACTTATCCTCTTAACGAGAAATTCACCTTTCTCGGTCATGAGCTTGTATTAAAACATTCGAAGTTTTAAGCTCAGAAAGGAAAGTGTATCTTTTAAATAAGAGAACTTTTCCTCATAACGAGAAATTAACCTTTCTCGGTCATGAGCTTTCCGTTAAAACAGTCAAAGTTTTCAAGCTCATGAAAACGACTTCTAAGTAAATGTCAGCTTAGGACTCGTTCTTCAGATAAAAGGAAAGGTTATCGCCGATGGTAACTTATCCTTACAACAAGAAGTTTACAACTTCTCAGACTTGAGCTTTCCTAAGATATTCCAAATCTTAAGGTCAAGTAATTGGTTTTCAAAACTATGAACACAATTTTTCAAGAATTTTTCAAAAGGTTTTTCTAAATCTTTTAAAATTATGTGTTCAAAATGTTTTGATAAAAAGAGCATGTCTTCTGGAATCGATAATATTTACGAACCTAGAAATGTCATTCAATAATGACACGGGGTTGTAAATAAAGTTCGAGCAGAAGTTTAAAAGATTCAAAACATGCTCCATATGGTTTGCTATTATTTCCGATAGTAACCCGTTTTTCACTTTGAAGTCAAGCATTTCACCGGAAAGCTTTGACTTCAGAATCCGAAGTTATCAACTCCACAATCCGAAGTTCGTTGCAATTGATATCTACATACTAGACGATGCGACTGCTCAAACGATGACTACAGCTCTTTAAGTAGAACACGGGTCAACAATTGAGGGGGAGCAATCGTCCAGCATTCAGAATCTTTGATGCCGAAAGTGCCATAGTTCACAAGTTGGTGTCAAGACAACGATATCAATTGTCCATGTGGTGTAAAGGAGAAGATAATTTCAGAAGTTACGAGGAAGACCAACATTCGTGAACAAGAACCATGTGCCTCTTTCATATGATGTTCTTCATCATTCAGGTCCAACCTCGTAAATTGCTAATATTGTGAATACAGTATCATATATGATCTTTGCACGTGATAAATACCTTACACTTGTGTTTAAAATGTATTTAATTTACGTTTCAAGTACACCCTCATTAATTTGAGGGGGAGCTTGTTAAAATCATGAAGATAACTAGATTTGCATTTTTCTTCCCAAATTTTCTTAAAATACTATTAAATCAATTGATATTAAAAACATCGATTGGGTTAATATTTTTAATATGGGGGAGAAAATGTGATTTAATATGGGAAATGATTAATCAAAAATGGTTTGAATTAACGTGCTTGCTCATCCCAACATGTGCAAAATGTTTTCGGATATCGTGGCATATGTTAAGGGGAAGCAAAATGGATTTGCACTTCAAAATGGATTTCATGGTGACATACACTTACCCAAAACATCTCTATTCACGATGATGAAGATTGTGGTGACATAAGGATGGTAGGATAGGGTAAAGTCCAATGATTCCTCTTGAACCGGAGGAATCTTCCCAAGGACATTCCATAGCTAGAAATAGTAGTCCTTAGGAAAGATGGAGAAAGATTGTGAATGTAGCTGAATGCCGACCAAGTACTTAAGTTAGCACTGGAACAATCACAACAAGGTGCTAGTGATGACGTATTGGTAAGCATTGAAGTGGTTGAAGAATGAAAAAGAATTGTAAAGATAAAGGGTGTAAAGAAAGAAGCCCTCCTTACAACTTAGGCAGAAACCGGGTCAATACATATGCTATTAAGATCATTGTTTAATGATTCTTAATATTGAAGACAGACATCATGGACCCAGTGATGCAATGCACAACCCATCCCAACTAACTCAGATATCTCTCAAAAGATATTTGTTTTAATCATACGGAGACAACGCATTATTTATTGATTTATTCACTCCGAATAAATTGGTATTGAAAAGGTGGCACTCCTCTCAAGCCTCCGATCACTAAAAATCCAAAATGCACGATCGAGTCTAGAGCCATATGAGATCATCAAATATCTCATTAGGACACACTTTCATATTTCCTTGCTTCTTCACACACTGTGAAAAGTAAGAAAGATCTTAAGAGTCCTACGCAAAATCTTCATGATCTTGCCTGAACATCCGAGTAATACGAAAGTATTAACAATGAAGATGGAAATCCTTCTTGAGCGAATATCAAAAAGCTCATGGTAGGTGACTTGTGTGATTCTTTATGAATCAAACTTGTGATAACTGGAAAGCAACATTGGTTTAATTCTTAAATGAATTTAAACACGTTCCAGGCCTCTACGCAATATCTTAGTGATCTTGCCAGAACATTCAGAGTAATACTATTAAGTAGTTACAGTGACGAATGGAAATCCTTCTAGTGTTAACATCAAACAGCACTTGGTAGGTAACTTGCAAGATTCTATATGAATCAAGCTAGTGACAACTGGAAAGCAACGACGGTGCGGTTCTTAATTGAACTTCACTTGTTCCAGGAACATGAATTGACGGCTTCAAATCATGCGGATAAGATTATCCAAATGATTCACTCTTTACGTTCGCAGTCAGCTTTGGACGGTCGAGTAAAGAGAACGGGTTTACCCGCGAAATCTTGTCAAGGAGGTTCTTTATTGAAACTACCTGCCACAAGTACGATATTTAATATCGTCCAACGGTCTTCACCCACCGGAGGTAAAATGCTACCGAATTAGAATGAAATGTTCAAATCCATTTCATCCGTGTATATTGTTTGTTGCTAACTGTCTTATGCAGCGTAACAAGAAGGTGGCATTGCGGTGTACAATCCAGGAGAAGTCGTCACCACATGCTTATACTACATACAATTAGTACTTCAACAAATTCAAGAAAGCCCGAAGGTCAAGTCTTCCGCTGTATCAAACTCTGAAACTTTCAAGAATTTAAAAGTATAAGTATGTGGAACATGAAGTCACGAAGAGGCAAATATCACAAGTGAAGAATGCACAAGGTCAAGGCAAGGAAACATGCTCAAGACTAAAGTCAAAGATCACATCAAGCATATTCACAAGAACAAGATCGAAGACTCAAGCATAGATGCTAGGTTTAAGATTTTGTAAAAAGATGTGACCTCCCTTAGGGGGAGATTGTTGGAAATACGTTTTTCCCAATAAAGTCTCGGTCACATCTTAGTTAGCATAGATCACGAGATATAGACTATTTAGAACTTTGTCTCTTGGAGCGACCTCCCTTAGGGGGAGATTGTTGGAAATACGTTTTACGTATTTATGAAGGATCGGTCACTCCAACGATAATTATGTAGTGGGCTCGTGATCCATTTAGTAAATGTATAGTCCATATAGCCCACATGTAGGGTGGGCTATATATATCCCCTCCTAGCATGTTAGGAGGGGTTGGTGTTGTTCATTTTTCACATTTCACTAATTCATCTTTACTTTCTCTCTCTACTTTTCTCCCTTCTCTCCTTTCTCTCTCTACTCCATCATCTCCCTCCTTCATCTTTCTTATGTTTATCAATTAATCAACCATCTTTATCAACAAAATCCATCAAGTAGAATAGGCCAATAATTCCGTAGACCTTCAAAACTCGACGAAGTAAGGACTCATATTTATTGGAAAAATGATTTTAAAAACGATGGCGCAAGTCTCGTGTTTTGAATCGTCCGTTAAGTCGTCCAAACAAGCCTCGAACGCTTATTGTACAAAAGTAAATAAAAGATTTACAAAATACACCCTATATTCTTACCTATTTGCTACTTTCATTTTATAAATCTTAGTATAAAAGGAAATCTATCCTTATTTCCCTTCATTTCAACATAGCAACAAAACACACTTAACCCTAAATTATATATACTCTCTCATCTCTCTCTAAATCCGGCCACCAGCCGCCGGAAAATATTCCGGCGAGTCTTAATCTTCTCCGATGGGTTTTTTTCAAGCGAATCCGCACCTCTCCAACCCTAGAACCCTCCTCCTCGCTGTCATCCCCAAACCGCCACTGTGGTGGTGATATTCGCGCCGCCACCTTGTGGTGGTGTGTGGGTGACGGATTCACCATTTCAACATGTGGGTATACCATAAAAACCCCAAAAACCTTTTGATCTTATCCCGATCTATGCATGCAAGATGGTTACATCAAGATTAGTCAAGATGGGTTATTTATTATTTTTATATGTTGTTGTTGTTCTTGGCCGCGGTTTTGATCGGAAAAAGGGCAGTCCGCCGCCCAACCACCGTCGTGGTGGCGGCCGGACGTCGTCACAGCAGCCACAACCGCACCATGGTGGTGTCGGGCTTGTGGTGGTGATGCTCCTGGACTTGTTTTTGTTGATTGTTTGTTATTTTGGGTATAAGATCTAGATGTATACTTGTATTTGTATTTTTATTATTATTTTTATTTAATAATGAAATGATAAATACAAAGTTTAATGAATAAGAAAATAAATAAAATTATAACCATTTATATAATAAGTTTATTTTTTATTTTTACTATGTTAAAAGTGATATATAAAAGAAATAAATAAATAAATAAAGGAAATAACAATAGTGGGATGTATGAAAATACATATTTTGAGGGTACAATAATAATAATTATTATTAATAATAATTGGGGTATAATAAAATATAGAATGTAAGATTCTGAAAATATTATAATAATAATAATAATTATTATTTGATAAAATGAGATATATAATTATTTAAGGACTTATAAGAAAATAATAAATAAATACATATTTAAAAGAGTGTTGTTATCAATATTATTATTAATAAATGGTATATTAAAATATAAAATTATTTAATGATATATGGAAAGTAGTTAAAATATTGATGGGGATAATTAATATATTAATTAAGGTATTGATTAAAAATGGAAAGTAATTAATTAAGGAATGGAAAGTAATTAAAATATTAATGGTAGGAATATATAATTAATATAATAAGTATATTATTAAGAATACCTTAATTAGAATATTGATTGAGAAAAATATTAATTGGGTATTGATTGAGACAAAGTAGGAAAAATTATGTATTTTATATACATGGAAAATGTTATAAAAACGGCAAGGTCATGCCGGAATTTTCTAAAAATATATACATTTATAAAAGGAAATTGATAACGAATAACTACGTTTATAATAACTTTCGAAAAGTATTATTTCAGTTAATATGACATTTAACGTTATATATGATAAATAAATTTTAATGAGTTATATAACGATTTTCCAACGAGTGTCGAATTATATAAAAATGACTTGGTATACACTATTATAACCGAAGGATATAGTATATAACTTAAGAAATACATTTTTAAATGTTTGTTCTAAATAATAACTTACGACATGAATTATGAGCGTCATGTTCACATATAAATTATATACCGTATATATTATATGATTTATTTTATCATTTTATTTTATTTGGCCAACCACCAAAGTTTTACGAGTTAAATTTTATTAATTATTTTGTGTCGAGTTGATGTAACCATCCATCGGGAAAACACCAAAACATAAACCTCACCAAACGATTGGAGCATAGCTGTGGAATTATTTACAACCGCGGAAAGATATTTGTTGACGCTACATGATTATTTATTATGGTGTATTATGACTATTGAAATCAAGCCGTATATATTATGTGATGCTGTGTGGTGTGATACTTATATTCTACTGATGTCTGCATTTAAGGTGAGTCTATAGCCTCGCTTTATACTAGTTATTAAATGATTTTTAAATCCGCGAGGGGGAATATATGTTTTATAAACTTAGAACACAAGATTTTTATGGTATGCTTTGTCCCTCTATGAATGGACCCGTGGTTGCCTTTAAATTGCATTAAGTGATTGCCTTTGTTAAATCCTCAATTATGGACCGTTAACTAGCTTATGATGGGCTAGCCGCTAGTACAATTAATAGATCTATGGGGGAAGCCGCCCCGGTTCAGTTTGTGTGGACTTGTCATAGAAGCTTAGGCCCGACCTCCACACTGTTTGGACATATTGTATTAAGAAGTCAGGTATACGACAATGTACCAAAAATCTAGAGGTAACCGACAATTAATAAATCTCTCGTCTTATTAGACTGATATGGGAGTGTCTAAGGGCTCGGTTCCATGAGCTTATTGCAATTTACGCTATATACAATTATCATTGTTGATGCAAATTATTATTTGATGCTTATAAGCATGCCACAAACTTATAATCTTTGCTTGTGTTCAAATTGATTACATAAACCTATAGATTCACTCGGCATTTTTTCTGATTGTTTTACTCACATGTATTTTAGGTAATCAAGAAGTGGAAGCTTGGAGGTCACGGGAATGAAGTTGTGCACTGCTTTTGTTGTTCAAACTCTTTGATTTATTTATCGTTCCATTTTTAAAACAAACCAATATGTTGTTTTAACTTATCTTTTGGTAACGATTACTTGGGACTACGCTACTCTGACAAATGTTTTAGGAACGACAAATCTAAAACGTCTCTTTTCGAGTCGTTCTTTATAAATTATGTGTTGTTGTATCATTGTTTAGCACCCAAAGATGTATTCCGCTGCGTGTAAATTTGGGGGTGTTAAAGAATTATCTTTTCAATAAATTCATATTAACTTCTTTCTAGATTATAATATCTATGACTAATTCACAACAATTCACGGTAAAATATCAAGTCTAAATGCAGGATATTGTCATCTATCAAGAATTATTTAGATCACTTTTGATAATCAACATCTTATCATTTAGGGGAAATCAATTCGAGTTCCCATCAATTAAGACAATGTCGTCATGTCATAATCAATCAATCCATTCTACTGGCACTATCAACTTTCCAGTTTCATTGCCGTCGATAAGATGTGAACTTCTCAAAAGACTACTAATAACTCATAATCCTTCACAAGTTCAAGGATATCTGGAGACACAACTAGTATTAAAAGAGTAAGGTTAACGCATAATCTATGCGAGAGAATTTCAAATCAGATACAGACAAAAACATTTAACGAATATGAATGTATCCCATGTTTTCATAATTTGAGTACGCATTCGAAAGCTCCTCGGATCGTTACCCAGGTCATTCAAATGAAATCAAATAAAAAGAAATGATAAGAACGTCAATACATCCAGTCGGATATCAACACTCGGTAATCAAATACTTTTCCTAAGAATCTCACTACGAGAGAATTGGACAAGAAAGAATTGTCAATTGTTAAATAAGACAATTTCCACAGATGAGTAAATTCAACTCAGAAGAATAGATGCTACAGGAACATATGTAGGTGTCCCTAACACTATGTCCCTATTTTTCACTTCTTGCAGATCTCATAAAATTTAATCTTTCACAATCTTCAAAGAAAATGTAGTGTTTATTCATTAGTTTTATGGTGACTACTAATCAGTCTTGCATGGTCCATTCCAAATTGTATGTAGGCGCGCAACTATATACAATTTCAAGATTAACGATGCAATACTCAGTTCGTCCAAATTTTATCATCATGTTTATAATAAAAACATTTTCATGCTTAATTCTTAAATAAGAATCAAAAATAAATTTACAATGATTTTCTTTGTTATGAAAACAATTAAGTTTTCCAAAGTGTTTTATAAACAACTTCATTTCGATAACAGTCACTTATAAATCTTACTTTAAATAATCCTTATAGTGATGAAAATTCAATTTTTCTCAATGGATACTATTGTATCTTATAAAAACAATGAGTGATCTACAAAAGAGTGATGAAGAGTTGGTCACCAAGAACTAACTACAATATGATAGGAAATGAGCTTTAGCCAAATAATCATGAGGTTCATGATCTCGATGGCACTCAAAAAGAATAATCTACAATGTAACTCAAATCAAGATGAGTACTTGTTCAATGGTTGCATCACTAATGCGAACATTAGGATGAAGCAATAAAGGATAGATAACATCGATACATGTAGAATTTAGCAATCAAAGGTAGTCTTTTCGTTAATCACAAACAAGTCAAAATTGTACCGTAACACATTATGTGTCACTATGTCATACAATTCCAAGAACTCAACCTACCAACTGATGTCTCAGTTAAGTTAGGGATTATTTTTAAAAGATACCACAATGAATACTAATCTACAAGAGTCATTAGGTGTTCCACATGTCCCGGAAGATCCATCGGTCCCAATTCAAAAGAAGATTTCTTCAATTTATTTCCTGGATGCTGGGCATCCTCGTTATTGGACAATGGTCTAGGAACAACACTTAACACGAATCAACAATCAATTAAAACCTTATAATTCAATCACAGGACTTAATGACTTCCTCTTAACAATTTCATATTCCATATGTGTTAAACATTTACTTTATTCAAGTTTCAGTCAACTTATACTCAATGCGACATCCTACCCCATTCTCCAATACTTTCAACCTTATTTATAATCCTTAATAGGGCAATAAAAGCTCGATATGAACAACATTTAATTTCCAATCCTATATCTCCTCAATAGTTATCAAATGAGTCACTAGTATGAGATGACTCATACATTCAATTAGACTTCTCGGAAAGGTATTAGTGGCATGAGGCTTTTGGGTAATGGTTCCAATGACAGCCTCAAGTGCAACATTCACCCTTTCGATTTCAATTTAAAAATTGGATGACAACGAATCAGATGACATCTTTCTAGGTGGTAAAGTTTTGTCAAACTCCATTCTATAAGGAAAAATCGTCATGACATCGATATCAGATTTAATCTCGCCAATTCTTCTTCAATATCACAATCAAGTAATATCTACATTTCTACGAATATCAACCATTTTGTTGGGATCATAAATATCCACAACTTGGTTTAGATCTAGGATAGCTAGAATTCCTACGAGAATAGCTTCGATTAATTTTCTAGGGAAGTTAGGGTTTCTTGTGACAATCTACGTCGTATAAATACCTCGTAAAAATATAGAAATAATCATCAAACAATCATGTAATCAAATTACATCATATATATATATATATATATATATATATATATATATATATATATATATATATATATATATATATATATATATATATATATATATATATATATATATATATATATATATATAATCCAAGTTATATATATATATATATATATATATTAAAATAACACTTCTCAGTCTGGCCTTGTCGGTAACTCGGGAATTCTTCGGCACCGTTGTAGTCAAAAGATTTTTAGACATTTTTAGAAAAATGTTTATAGTTAAAAGATTTTGAAATGTTTTATTCAAAACCTTGGTTTTAAAAATCTTTCGTTCTCTATAACGAGAGCTCTCATACCAAACTGTAACACCCCCAAATTTATACAACTCAATACAGCGGAAGACTAGTTGGTGTTACGGGATAGCACATTACTCACATCATAGACAACGCATAAAAATCGCGTCGTTTATTAATAAAGCATTTCCATTCATAAATATCAAAGTTACATAGGTCCCAAGTCATATTATTTCATACAAAGTTTTACAAAGTATTTGAATGGAAAATATTGTTTAAGTGCGGGCCATGAATTCTTGTCGTCTTCCCAAGAATTACCTTCAAGTACCTGAGATAAAACATGTTAAAAGAAAAGGTCAGCGATAACACCGAGTGAATTCATAGAGTTTAATAAATTCCATCAATATAACTTTGGTATAAAATTATTACCAAAAATCATATCGTACAAATCATTGTAATAGGCCATAAAATAGCCAAAGTCATTTTTATACAAATCCTTATCGAAAATCATAATATAGGCATTTGCCTTAAAAATCATTATACGAGCCAATGTCGTAAAAACATCATACAATACGTCTTACGACGTTGTATAAAGTTAAATAAAAACCGTTATATGAAAACCAAAACACGAACATAATATCAATAGTATGACCCCGTATTGCTAGTCAGGCAATACATCGTAATTCGGTGCGTATAGTAGTATTTCGTTAACCGGATTATTATAAGCCGCATGACATTGTTACCTTACTAAACCAAACAACGGGTAGCTAACCCGATACTCAATTTTCCCATCTAAAGTAGCGTGTCGTCACAAAGGTCACGCTATGGAAATCTTCTCATACATAAATTCGCTTACCAATCAATGTGGCACGACGGGGATCAACCGTCAAGGCGCGAACTGGGGTGATCGTCCCCAAATAGTACTATTATATGCATAAGCGTCTAACAAATCCTGATAGTTCACAATTCATGCTAATGGGACTTTTAGTGACATAACCTAACTTTAATAATCCATTTTATTTCATCTATCGAGTCCTTTAATCATTTATCGGGTCATACAATCGGGTCATACAATCATTGGGTCCAAATCAATAAACAAACAATCGGGACAAATGGTGTCCTATTTTTTAAAAACTAACATGTTATCTCCCTCGCGGGTTTATAAAACATTTCATAAAAACATTTAAAAGAGTGCGAGGCTATGAACTCACGTTGATGTGGGAAAGCGGGTTATCGGCAATTCGGACGTACGGTACGTGCTTCAATCACGGAAACCTAGACACATAATACTCGTCTTAGACTCATGTCCAATGACTTTATAAAAATAACAATTATGTATACATATGATGATTATATATATATGATGATCAAGTGGGTTTATATATTCTCATTTACTTATTTTAGTGTTATGTGTTGGGAATTTTTCAAGACTAGTTATACTAGTTCAATCTTGTTTATATTTTGAAGTACAATGGGCCTATTACAAGCCCAATACTATTCCTTAGTCCAATTATACTTTAATTATCGGTATTTATACTTTATATGTTGGGCCTAAATGGGTTAAGCCCAATAAATAAGTTTATAAGTGTTTTAGTCCATTTTGTTGTATTATTAGTCCAATAACGTTAACTTATCCCGTTAATGTCCGTATGTTATATAGTTCGGGTTTTATCGGTTTTTACTTGTTATATATGTTTATATATCAGTATATGAGTTTTATAAAGTTTACATTAGACGGTTCCAACCATCTAAGTTTTATTTAACAAAAACGTTAATTTTACAGTAATAGCCGAAAAAGTCGTAAAAATCATGTTTATTGTTTTATAACTTATAAAACTTAACAAGTTACCATTTTTATAAAATGTCCACTTATTTATCCTTATACATATTTATATAAATGTATTATATAAGTTAGTGGGTTTTTAATTTACATTTAATACTATTTTTATTTGAGTGCTTATATAATACTATTATACTTTAATTTCCAAAATCTGATTTTTATTTTCATCTTCACCAAAACTGCCATATCTAGAGTTCTATATCGAGATAGAAGCTCAAATTTTTATGACATAAACTAAATGATATGTACTCCATTTAACTCTTCTATAGCTACTGTTGAATCATCCTCTAAGTATTTTCTAAAAATCGTCCAAAACAGTGAACTCAGATTTGTACTTTAAACTTGTTTTGACCATATCTCACTCATTACAATGATTCCATTGCATGGCTAACTCTCACATGTGTACAAGACCCATAGCTTACTGTATATAAATCTATTCAAGTCATTTTACCAGTTTACCATATGATTCTTTACTGTCTTATACAGCCATCTAAATTAAGCAATATTTTAACCTTGTTTCTTATAGTTTTTCATCTTTTTAAGCATGTTTATCAAAACCAAATTCCCACACAATATTTTTAATCATCATTCATCATCATATACATATATATAAGTAAAAGAAATACAAGATTACATAATCAAAAATAACAAGAGGATGAGGAGGACAATCTTTATACCACCAAGTTGATGTAGGTTATGATTTGGACATGGATTTTGATGGAGAAACTTGTGAATAACCAAGACCACCAATCTTCATAAACTCCTTGTGGAAATCAGCCCCAAGACTCCATGTAAACTCCTCCTTGGATGTTATAATCACCACCAATCAATAGGGTTTCAAAAGGGCTTCAACATGTGTATGAACAATATGGGATTTCATGGTTAAATCAAGATCAAAATGGGGTGTTTATGTGTAGGATGGGACGGCACATTTGAGGTTAGAGAGAGAGATGAGAGTGTTTGCATGAGTGGAAAATGATACTAGTGGTTTGTGTTGGATGGTTTTGAGATAAGTTAGCTTGATTTGTAAGCTTTAGGACATATGTAGTGAATTTAGCTTATACTTGACACATAAGTGGTGTGGTGTAGTAAGTTGTGGTCGATTATATGGGGGTAGGGCAAGTGTCCCACTTGTCTCATCCCCATTAAATTACTGGTACTCCTCGATTCTAGTTTCCTCGATTTGCGTGCCCTCGGGTCATTTTACGAAAAAAGTTTTTATAAGTTATGAATCAACGGCACAAAACGAATCTAATAAAAATTGTCTCATCAAAAACGGAGTTCGAAAACGTAAATACGTAATCCTAGGGTTTCCGGTTTAGTCGTAAAGGACGTTAAAATAAAATCGTAAGTCCTAATCTCTTCTCGTAAATTTGTGAGTTTATGAACCAACACAAATTTAAACTCAAAAAATATTCACGGATAAATTTTATTTTCTGAAATGTCGGACTGTCACCAAAAACGGTGTATGTAAACGTAAGCACGTAACGTAGAATCCTCCGGTTTAGACGTAGTCGATGCTACTTCAAGACGTAAATCCAAATTACTTCCCAAAAATAAGTGAGTTAATAATATAACATTAAAATAATATTTTCAAATAAATATTGAGAATAAAATATCAACCATAAATTGACGGATTGTCACAACAGGGATCAACCGTCAAGGCGCGAACTGGGGTGATCGTCCCCAAATAGTACTATCATATGCTTAAGCGTCTACCAAATCCCGGTAGTTCACAATTCATGCTAATGAGACTTTGAGTAACATAACCTAACTACTAATAATCCTTTTTATCTCTTTTATTGGGTCATAGCATCATTCGGGTCCATATCATTAAGCATACCATCGGGACTACTTGTGTTCTATTTTATCAAAAACTAGCATGTTATCTCCCTCGCAGGTTTACAAATCATTTTATAAAATATTTAAAAGAGTGCGAGGCTATGAACTCACGTTGATAATGAAAGGCGGATTATCGGCTACGGGCGTGCTTCGGTCACGGAAACCTATATAAATAATAATCGGTCTTAGACTTTTGTCCAATGACCTTATCAAAATGACAAATATACATATGATGATTTTGTACATATGATGATGTCAAGTGGGTTTATTTATTTTTATTTACTCATTTTAGTGTTTATGTATTGGTAACTTTTTACTAGTTTACTAGTTTTACCTATTTACATGTTTTAGGTCCAATAAGCCTATTATAAGTTCGTTAACTTGTATTAATCTATTTTATACTTGTATTATCAGTATTTATACTTTACATGTTGGGCTCAAATGGGTTAATCCTAATAAGTATTTTTTATAAGTGTTTAACTTATTTAGTTAAATTATTAGTCCAAACATGCTAACTTAGCTCGTTAATGTCCGTATGTCATATAGTTCGGGTTTTATCGGTTTTTACTTGTATTAGGTACTTATATATCAGTATATTACTTTTAAAAACTTTACATTAGACGGGTTTGATCGTCTAAGTTTTAATTGGCGAAAAACGTTAATTTTACGGTAATAGCGGAAAAAGTCGTAAAAATCATGTTTATAGTTTTTATTACTTATAAATCTTATTCAACTACCATTTTTATAAAATGTCCATTTATTTAACCTTATACATATTTATATAAATGAAATTTATAAGTTAGTGGGTTTTAATTCACATTTTATACTATATTAGTTTGAGTGCTTATATAATACTATTAAACATTAATTCTTCAAAATCTGATTTTTAGTTTCATCTTCACCATTTTTATCATATCTTGAGTTCTATAAGGAGATAGAAGCTCATTTTTGGATGTCATAAACTTCATATTATGTGCTACAAATAAGTTAGTTATAGCTACTGCTCATTCCATGTCTAACTATCCTTAACAGTCCCTACGAAACAGACTATTCAGATTGGTACACTCATCTTGTTTTGATCATATCTCACTCATTTTGATGATTCCATTGCATGGCCAACTCTCACATGTGTATGACATATAACACTTACTGTAAATGGATTTCACCATGCAATTTTATCAGTTTATGACTTGGTTACTTACTGTTTTTATATAGCCAACAATTTAAGCTTGATTTTAGCCTTGTTTCTTATGGTTTTTCATCTTTTTAATCATATTTATCAACACTTGATCCCCACAAAACATTTTTATCATCATATATTCATCATATATTCATCATATACATATACAATAAGAAATAAAATACATTTGATCTTTACAAAAATAACAAGAGAAATGGAAAGGATGATCTTCTTTACCAACCAAGATTATATCTTATTTTTGGATGATAATAACTTGATGAACACCAAATATATCTCCAAGATCATCAAACACGAAGATAGTTTGTTGAGAAATTAGCCCTAGGACACAAGCAAATCACCTTCTTTGTTATTAATATGGCCACCAATCAATCAAGGCTTCAAGGTTTCTCCATAATATGGCTAGATAACATATAACTTGTGGCTAGAAATGATCAAATGGTGGTGTTGGATGGTGAAGTGGGAAGGCAATGGAGGGTGAGATGAGAGAGTTTTGAGTTGTTTTGGATGTGTTGGTATAAGCAAATGGTAAGTATGAGTGGTTTTGTTAGTTTAGTGGGATAAGTAGCTTACTTGTTAAGCTTATGCTTACAAGTGTAAGCTATTTTGTTACAAGGGTGCCACATCAAATGATGTGGTGTCCCTTTGGCCGTCCCTTTTAGTTAGTGGGGTGGGATAAACTTGTTTTGTCCCATCCCGCTAATTTACGGGTATTTCTCGATTCTAGTTTCCTCGATTTGCGTACCCTCGGGTCGTTTTACGAAAAACGTTTTTATAAACTATGAATCAACGGCACAAAACGAATCTAATAAAAATTGTCTCATAAAAAACGGAGTTAAAAAACGTAAATACATAATCCTAAGGTTTCCGGTTTAGTCGTAAAGGATGCTAAATTATGCACGTAAGCCCAAATTTAAATCCGTAAATTGTGAGTTCATCAACCAACAAAAAAATAAGTTTCAAAATATTATACGAGAAAATAATTCACTACCTGAAAATGTTAGATTGTCACATAATGAATTATTAATACTTCACCATTATCCTTTAAGATTTATTATATAATAAGTAAAACAAGTCAAGAATCAGTAAATCCAGTCAACAACCAGTAATTCATGGCATGCACAAACAACTCATTCATGTCCCTTTATCATGTAGTGCACGTGAAGTTGGAGTAGGGGTTCTGTCCTTTCGTCTTCAGCCAGTTACGGGACACAAGGTACGGATTTCCCGTCCTTCAGTAAGGATTTCCTTCTATTTTAGGATTTCCCCATCTGCAGCCAAATGTTTTCCCCAGTATATGTTTTAAGCTTATCCGTAATCATTTCAATAACTAAATAAATTGCCTGAGCTTTATATACAAGCATGACCAGTTTATGTACTAGTTACGGAGGTACCGTAACCATGACACTAGAGGCACCAGTGTCATGACTCCTCTTCGAGGGAGTGATTTCTCACAGCGTCCCATTTATATCAGCTTGACCATTTATCAATATTATCAGCGGGGCGTATGGGTGCATCCTAGGCTATCAGTTTAAAGTTATCAGGTGAGTGTGGTGTGTGCTCTACATCCTTCACACTGGAGTTGATCCCTCCACCCAACACATTATTTAGAGGTCACCCCTCTACAGCATGACGAGGTCACCCCTCCATTTATTCATGCAGCAGTTGTTACAGCACATGACCTATATAAGATCTTGGCAATTAAAACATAGTAAATGCATGTTTTCAGATTTAACAGATAATAGTTCAACTTTATTATTTATAAATCAGACTTTTTAGATTATACACAGATTTCCGCTACAACTTTACTTATCAGTCTTACAACTTTAGTATTTTATCATCTGCTTCATTTCAGTATTTCTTGTCACGCTTTATATCCGTTCACTGGGCGTTATGCTCAGCCGTAGTTCCATTCATGTTCTAACGACAGGTACACTGGGACACTCTTAGGATTCTGAGAGCATGTGTATTGGGAAGGAAGCTGGATAAACTTCTTATTTTATGCACTTCTTACATTACTTCGCTTATTTGGACATTTTTTAGTTCTTTCCTTCAGTATCTACTTTTCATGTTTTGAGCTTATGTTGGGATTACCGATGTTTGATGCCGGTATTTCCTTTATGGTCAGATAATGTTTTAGGACATTTACCTTATGCTTTGATGACACACCATAATTACAAGTAACGGTCCACTTATCCAAGTGGGGCGTTACAAGTCTACACAGTCCTAAAGATCAGATTGTGTAATGCAAGCAATAAGTACACAAACGTATTATCACAACAATAATAAGATGTTTTAAATCAGTGGACAACATATTAGATTCATTAAAATTTCTATAACCTATAGCAGCAACACAACATTCAGTAACATCTAAAATCAACATCCACCACTCTAGCATCAATCTGAAACTACAATAGCAGTCCACATACACAAATGATTAAACAAAGATCCATTAAAGCAATTTTAAACACAGTTTTATTAACAGCTTAACACAAGAACAAATCAAGTAACTTAACTAGATACGCAATATCAGATGCACATTCAGATTCATTTATACATTAATAACAGAATAGCAAAATCATAAAATCAAGACCATCAGCAGATTCAAACATTATAACTCATAAACATTAAAATGTAAGTCAGATCCAAATATCAGTTAAGCAGAATCTATAAAAAATTTAGGGGAAAGTTTAAATGAGGGATTTACCATTGCGCTATTAGCCCACGTGTTGCGTCTTGGCCTTTACATAAAGGCCTGTATCTTCAAACCCAAATCTCATCTAACCATAAGCTCATATCAGATTATTAACAAGAGTACTAAATACCCATTGTTCACCACTCCTTTTGTGAGGCAGCCTTCAATAATTTTATATCAAACTTATTACTGAATAAGTCGATTTCCTTTTCTCAGCTTATATTATTCCATAGAAACTATCTAGAAGCTTATATGAACAATACATGTATTATAATGATTAAACAGTTTATAAAGCTTGCATATCAGACACAATTAAAATAAAACAAAGCTAAACGATATTGCTAAAAATGAACTTCAATTTTATTAAATCTGAAATCGATTACAATATTTAAAAATAAAAACAATACTAAAACTGTTTTAACATTATAACTTTAACTAAGAACAGGGACGATTCATACTAAAGAAAAATGGGGGTATTTATAGCTGAAGTGAGGGTGAGGGTGGTTGATGAAGAACGATTTCGGCCTTTAGATGAGCATCTCACACTTCTCTTTCCTGTTAGTTATGATCCAACGATTCATAATCATTCCCCATCATACAGATTGCCAGCGTGGCACGATTTGTGTTAGTCACAGCTTGGTACTCAACATCTTTGTGAAACACACGCTCCATTTCTTCCTTATTTCTCTAAAACTAAATCTAACACCCCCAATTTACATTGCACAGCGGAAAACACAATTGGGTGCTAGACACAAGCATCATCACACAAGGTATATTGAACGACTCAAAATGAGACGTTTACACATAAATATAAACAAGATTTTCATAATAGGTCTAAAACATAAATTTCATCCCATAATTGTACTAAAACGACACCAGAGTAAAGCGTTTAGTCCCCATGGATCTGGACCAACCACCAACAAGTTTAGTATAGTACATCAACATAAAATAAATTGTTCAACAATAAAAGATATAAATAGTTTTAGACCAACATTCTTCCAAAAGCCAAGCCATAACCTCCACAACAAAGCTCCATTCTCCATCACTTCCTATTACCTGAAACATATGGTAAAACGAGTCAACAATAATGTTGAGCGAGTCTATAGGTTTATCAAATCACATTTGAACACAAGAAGAAAATCAATCATAATTATTTATAAAATTGTCGTACACACAATCTATATTCAAGGAAATAATAAACATTGTATTTAAGCTCATGACACCGACCCCTTAACCAAATAGTCACCCATGCCAAATGCCGGCATGACTAGAATAAAACCATTGCCCCTCTAGGGTATCAGTTGCTAGAATACCACATTCTTATTCCCGTAAATTATCCTTCCCAGAGGTTACTCAACGTAATGCCCTGGTCTCAGATAGGGTGGTCAACCCAATAGTACTATCATTAGAATAAGCGGCTATTCCCGACTCACAACATCAAGTCAGAAGATAGTTAATGGCTCATGAATTTAGGGTCTTTAGCAACAAGGTACTCAATACATTGTAAACAACTTAGGCAACATTCGGGTCCAACAATTACTCATGACTTGTGTTCATTTATTTTCAAATAGCATGTATCCCCCTCGCGGGTATAAAAAATTTAGTAGCTAGCATAAAAAGCGAGGCTACAGACTCACCTTAGTATAAGAGATCTAGCGAGATGATCGTCGATGATAATGAATGCCTTTCAAACACGAGAACCGCTACCTATCAAATAAGGCTCGTTCATTGATAATGACTCGAGAAATAAATCATACATAACAACATCAAACTCAAACTCATAAAATCACGATAAACTCGAGAGAAAACGATATAAATAACTTCATTATACTCTACTACACATTTACTTTACCATTTTACACTTTTAACCAAGTTCGCTGGCACATACTACATGTACTAGCTTATTTACCCCTTTTAGACTTATCAAACGTTTATGAAACAACTCGATAAACTAACTTAGGGTTAATATACACAGAGGTTACTAAAGTTTGGCCAAAGTAACGATTCTGTTAATAAAGTTTATAACCTTACACTTAGGTTACTATTGTATACGGGTTTGATTTATTTGTTACTAAACGTTCAAAAAAACTATCCTGCCATTACTCATGAGATAGGTTACCGGTTAAGCAGGTTTTAGTGGACCCCGTTTCTATTTTTTTGCCAAACTTTAGTAACAAAATCGTTACTTTGGCCAAACTTTAGTAACTTGCGTGTATATTAACCCTTTACGTTTTGGACAGTTTTTTCCCGTTTTCGTTCGTACTTTTACGTTTTCGTCAATAATTTTACGTTTTCGGCAGTAAATTTACGTGTTCGTCAGTAATTTTACGATTTTGTCAGTAAATTTATGTTTTCGTCAATAAACTTACGTTTTCGTCAGTAAACATACGTTTTCGTCAATAAACTTACGTTTGACGAAAAATTAGATTTACTGAAGAAAACGTATATTTACTGACGAAACGTAAATTTATTGACGAAAATGAAAATTTACTGACGAAAACGTAAATGTACTAACGAAAACGTAAATTTACTGACGAACACGTAAAATTACTGACGGAAACGTAAAAATACTGAGAAAAATGTAAATATATTGACGAAAACGTAAATTTACTGAAGAAAACATATATTTACTGACGAAAACGTAAATTTACTGACGCAAATGTAAATTTACTGACGTAAACGTAAATTTACTGACGAAAACGTAAATTTACTGATGAAAACGTAAACTTACTGAGGAAAACGTAAAATTACGGATGAAAACGTATGTTTACTGACGAAAACGTAAGTTTACTGACAAAACGTAAGTTTATTGACAAAAACGTAAAATTACTGGCAAAAACGTAAATTTATTGACGAGAACGTAAAATTACTGACGAAACGTAAGTTTACAGACGAACACGTAAGTTTGCTGACAAAAACTTAAGTTTACTAACGAAAACGTAAGTTGAAGTCCACGCAGACATGCAACTTATAACTACGGGTAAAAACATTATGGGTAACTTGAAGTTCAGGTAAACAATACATAAGTAACCCAAGTGTTAAGTTTTAAACTTTAGTAACAAAATCATTACTTTGGCCAAACTTTAGTAACCTACGTGTATATTAACCCACTAACTTACTATATATAGGAAGTCCTCCTACAATTTTATCAAATGAAATTACTTTTAAAGTCCTTTACCCAACTCATCTTCAAACTACAAAATCCGGACAGATTTACGTTAATTTTTCATACAACCGTTTTAACTTCTTTAAACGACTCCGTTTACAATACCGACACTCGGGTTTTAAAATAAACTCACCCTCTAAGGTTAACACTTCATTATCAGTAGGTTACACATTTCAAAACTTCAATTTATAGTCCCCGAGATTCGATCCAAATATCGACAACAACTATATGTAGTGCCGATACTCGTCTCCCGGTACACGAATAATCAAAACATCATAACTTCGCGCTCGTTTGGAGCTAGAAGCTCTACTTTATATCAAATAGAAGCTAATCAAATTATATACAACCCTAGGCTATAAGTTAAGCCATTATCAAAACATAAAAATCCTAATTTACAGTTTACTTACTGTTATAAAATGACTATCAAAAACTTGTACAAAATCATATTTTTGACCAAAACCAACCATAGAAATGTTCATCCCAATACCCTAACATCAACATATATCAACCATAACATTCAAATCATCATAAAAATCAAAACCTTTAGATCAAAATCAAGTTTTTTGCAAAATTCTTGCAAGAATTACCATTGATCATGCTAAAAACACCATGCATGATCATGGCTTTCACCTACCAACATGAAAAAAATAAAAACCCTTGCATATATGAAATTCTTACACCAAAATGATCCTTGTTCAATTCTAAGATAGGGACTTTGATTAGTTTAGCTCAATTCATTGTTAAAATGGAGCAAAAATTGAAAATGTATGGGTTTTGTGTGGGTTGGGGAGGTCACGGCAACAAGAGAGAGAAGAAGGAGAGATGAGATGAAAATTTTGAGTGGGATTTGTGAAGTTTGTGTGAATTTTTAAGCTTATATATAGTGCTTGAGGGACCATTGTTGTAATTTTGCAATAGTTGTGGCTAAAAATGAAAATAGTTAGCTAAAAAGCGGGAAATAACTATTAGTCAATTTTGAAAATATTTACGGGGCTCGGGTTTCATAAAGATACTTTTAAAAATTTAAAACGTACCTCAAATATAATAATATCGACTCCCGACTCAACTTAACACGTCATTTAAAATAAAACATCAAAAATGACAAAAATCGAACAACCGACAATAAGACGTAAAATATTTGGCATCCATCGACATCACGCTTGCTAATACTACTTATTCTTATTAAATATTAAATATAAACCTTCCAACATCGGTTTAAACTTAAACCTTCAAAAATAAATATCATTCAAACTCATCTAAAATTTCAAAAATAATCGTAAAATAAGATTAAGCAATGACCTTGGTTTTGGGTTGTCACATCCCCCCTTCTTAAAAGAAGCGACATCCGTGGCGCTTAATCCTTCCTAAACAAATGAGGATACTTGTCCTTTGTAGAATATTGATAATCAATGAATCTATGAAGGGGTTTGTTGATTTATAGAGAGAGAAAGTTAGAGAGAGAAAGTGAGAGAAACTATGTGAATTTTATTAAGTGGAAAACAAGAAATGACAACAACCAACCCCTTTCCATGGTGGAAAGGGGTATTTATAGTTCCAAGTCATAAGTGGACTTGGGCCGGTCCATGACAAGCCCATGGACCGGTTCTTACTTAAGTTAATAAGCAAATAATAACTAATTACTAACTACGAGCTATTACAACATAAATCATATTGTGGAGTGACCGATACTTCTAATATACGTTAAAACGTATTTCTAACAATCTCCCCCTAAGGGAGGTCACTCCACGTTACAAAGTTCTAAACCTAGCATACTATACTAAGTCTTCGTTCTTTAGCTCGTAGTCTTTTCTTCTTTTCTTTCTTTTGTTGTGAATATGTTGATTTGATCTTTTTGGCTTTGACTTGAGAGCATTGTTCTTTGGCCTTTCACGTGCGATCTTTGCCTTTCTTGTGAACTTTGCCTCCTTGTGACTTCATGTTCCACACACTTACGTCTTTTTGTTGGATTCTTGAAAGCTTCAGAGTTTGGTACAGCGGAAGACTTCATCTTGTACTTTCTTGAATTTTTGTTGCAAAAGACATAAGCATGTGGGAACGACTTTTACAGGTACACCGCAACACCACCGTCTTCACTGGTACACAGCAACGCCACCGTCTTCAACAGGTACTCAGCAACGCCACCGTCTTTAGCAGGTACACAGCAACGACACGAATAAAATGGCTTTGAACATTTTATTCTAATTCGGTAGCATTTTACCTCCGGTCGGTGAAGACCGTTGGACGATATTAGATATCGTACCCGTGACGGATAGTTTCAATTAAGTAACTTCCTGACAGGATTTCGCGGGTAAACCCGTTCTCTTTATTCGACCGTCCAAAGCTGACTGCGAACATAAAGAGTGAATCACTTGGATAAATTATCCTTGTGATTAAAAGCCGTCAATTCATGAAACCTGGAACAAGTGAATTTCAATTAAGATTTTCACCATCGTTGCTTTCCAGTTGTCACGAGCTCGATTCATAAAGAATCTTGCACGTTACCTACCAAGTGCTGTTTGATGTTGACACTAGAAGGATTTCCACTCGTCACTGTGGTCAATAAAGAGTCACTCTGAGTGTTCTGGCAAGATCATATGATAATGCGAAGAGGCCTGGAACGAGTTTAAGTTCAATTAAGAATTAAACCACTGTTACCTTCCAGTTTTTCACAAGATTGGTTCTAAAAGAACCGCACGTGTAACCTACCATGAGCTTGTTTGATATTGGCTCAAGCAGGATTTCCATCTTCATTGTAATACTTGCGTATTACTCGGATGTTCTGGCAATATTACAGGAATACTGCGTAGGACTCATGAAAATCTCTTACTTTTCACAGTGTGTGAGAAAGCAAGGAATAAATGGAAAGTGTCCTAATGAGACTTTTGATGATCTCTTGGCTCTAGACTCGATTGTGCGTTTTGATTTAGTGAGCGATGGCTGGAGAGGAGTGCCACCTTTTCAATACCAGTTTATTCGGAGTGAATAAACCAATAGATAACGTGTTGATCTCCGTGTGATTAAAACAAATACCTTTTGAGAGATATTTGAGTTAGCTGGGGAAGGGTTGTGCATTGCATCACTGGGTCCATGATGTCTTTCTTCAATACCGAGAATCATTAACAAAAATGACCTCAATAGCATATGTATTGACCCGGTTTCTGCCTAAAGTTGTAAGGAGGGCTTCTTTCTTTACACCCTTTATCTTTACATTTCTTTTTCATTCTTCAACCCCTTCAATGCTTACCAATACGTCATCACTAGCACCTTGTTGTGATTGTTCCAGTGCTAGCTTAAGTACTTGGTCGGCATTCAGCTACGTTCACATTCTTTCTCCATCTTTCCTAGGACTTCTAATTCTATCTAGGGAATTGTCCTTGGGAAGATTCCATCGGCTCTGATGAATCATTGGACTAAACCTATTCCTACCACCCTTTTGTCACCACATCCGTCGTGAATTAAGCGTGTTTTGGGAAGGAATTGCCACCATGAAAAATCATTGAAAATCACCTAAAGTACTTGTGATATTGAAATCAAAAGTTTTGTACCTTAGGTGTTTTGTTCATCAAAAACGCTCCCCCTTAACACGTGCTTTACACATATTAAGTTGGATAATCTTTAAGTCTTTTTCATCTTTTAGCCAAGTATCACTTACGTCTCCTTAATCCCATTTTCTCCCCTTATCCAAAATGTTAACCATTAATATTTGGGATATTGAATGGATTAACCGGTCTTTGGGTAAAAATGAAATCGATGTTTTGGCCATAGAACAAGTTATTGCTCCCCCTTAAGTTAATAAGGGATAGTTGTAGTGCTTTGGTATGATATATTTTGAAAGATTTAGAATCTCGTGAGAAATTCTTGAAAAATTATCATACCTTAACACTACAGCAAGCCATACAAGCACATTATTCACAAATATACATATTCACAATTGAAAACCAATATAAAGTGACCTGAAATGTACAACCCATTAGATGGATCGTTGCAGTAGCTTGTGGTGCACTAAATACGGTCTTCCACCCACGAATCTTTCCAAGCTCCTCATCAATCTACGTTCACGGAGCTTTTGATCGATCTTTTTGATCACATACTTTGCCATCTGCCGGTAACCCGGATGCCAATCCTCCGTCATCTCTGGCAAAGTCCCACCCGAGTTCAGATGCTCCAACTTATCTCTGACTTGTATAAGAGTGCCATCGCTATACTTGTGGAGCTCCCCCACCCTCATAAACTTCATCAAACCTCGACTGTTCAAATAAAAAATGCCGTAATTCGGGACAGAGATTCCGGTATATGGACATCTTTCTACATGTTGAGGTAGCACTTGATTCATGGGACGGGTTAAATTGAGCCTCCTCTGATAGCTTTCGACTCCCAACTGAAGATCCTCAACTCGTGACTTGATGACAACGCTTCGTGTGAACATACGAAGTGCTGTATTCAAAGCAATCAGGTCTTCACGAGGAATGTGAGTAAGTTGATCTCGGGTCATCAGAAGCAACATATCTTCGATATCCTCAAGGCGAATGATGGAAAAGTCTCCTTGCTGGATTTTGTATTCCCTGTCATCCTCCCTTTTCAAACGAATCTCCGTCACATGATAGTAGCCGTTCTTGGCTTCAGTTTTCATTCCTAGGATGCTGGAGATGCGGATGTCGGATCTAACATTGCTTCCAGAATTGACCAAGCAGCAACCCCTGTACGCCCTTCGGACTCGTTCGTCCCAATGAGATGCACCTATGACAGCATACATATCATAATTACGATTCATTTTTGGGACCCAGAGTCGATTTACCTTTTCCTCGATGAAGGGTATTGTCCCCCAGTTGGCAGCTTTCAGCAAAGTCAGGGATGTTGCGTACTTTGATGACCCCTTCATGAGATACTCAAGATCATTGGTGACGAAGAAGTCAAGAGTAATCTGATTATCTTGAGCAGGATCCATTAGAGGTGGAGCTCTTTCTGATTCATGAAGTCCTGGCCGTTGAACGGTTTTCAAAGCCTTCAGGATCTCATCGGCATAGTACTCGAGCTCCATTCGGGGTAATCGGGTTTTGGCACGCAGTCTCTTATCTTTCAGTGCTTTCTTCACCAAGGATGGAGTAACCGAAGTCTTATACTCATGAGCAAGAAATGCACATAAGTCAATCGGACTTCGGATACGGAGATACAACACATCTTTGTCAGCATCTGTGATCGGATCATATTGTGCTGCTGCCGTGATCCAAGCTTGTGGTGGTGCAGACTCGTCTATCTCCAACGTGTCTTCCCAGGCACGAATGCTTGGTTCAGGAACCGTAGATTGTTGTGCTTGTTGTAGAGGAGTGGAAGTGCGAACATCTACTAGTTCAGTTTCAGGCATTTCGGCAGTGTCGTGAACTGGGGAGTGTAGTGCAGCTTCGGGTTCTGTCACTGACTCTGCAATCACAGGAGGAACAACAACAGAACTAATGGGGTTAGTGGTAGTAGGTAAAGATACAGCGATAGAGATACCGGGAGCCGAAGACGCTGTAGTGGCATTCACATCGTGGCGCCACTTAGTTCGTCTTGATTCCGAGGATGTCGATTTGTTCTTCTGTGCTGCATCTTTTGTGGACTTGGTTCCAGTCTTAGCAGCAGTTTTCTTGGAGCTGGTAACCTTGTCTCCTTCTTTCGGCTGTTCACCCCCATCATCATCCTGATTGTCATCCCCGTTACTATCCCTAACACTCTCCTGATTCTCATCACCACCATCGTCGCCATCATCATCATCATCCTCGTCATCATCCTCGTCATCCTCATCATCATCACCACCCTCGTCATCGTCTTTATCCTTTTCTCCTTCTTCTTCTTCTTCTTCCTCTTCTTCACCCGTACCCTCTTCTTCACTTTCTTCCCTTTCTTCCTCAGGTAAGATGTGATATGGTACCACACTTCCAAACGTCTTGAATAAGCTATCATCCTCCCTGATAGCATCATTCAGGGATTTATATAGAGCCCGTTGAATCCTCGACTTATCATACGACCCAAGTTCCACCATACGAGCCTTAAGGATCTTCTTCAATTCAAAATCCGTCAGGTCATAAGCAATCTTGTAGGCGGCTTCTGAAGGGTTGGATGATTTGACCATCAAGTTGTCAGCAGCAAGTGTCTTCAACTCATCGCGAAGTTTAGGCATTAGGGATTCAACGGATTCTTGCACTCTTTCTTTCACAGATGCTTCAAGTGCTTCTTTTTGTTCCTTATATTTATCCCTCATCGCTTGAAGTCTGGTAATACGTGCAGCATGCTTATCAGCCTCAGCCTGCTTAACCCGAGCAAGTTCTTCTGCATGTGCTTTTCTAGTCAACTCCATATCTGAAGCGAACCTAGCAATCATCTCCTCTTGGGCTTTCCTAGATTCTTCTTCCCTCTGAGCTCGTCTTTGCAACTCTTGGCGAAGTTCATCCATTTCGCGTTTGTTAGTATCAAACAGTTCGGCCATCACTAATGCAGCCATTGCAGATGTTGCAGAGCTGCTTTGGGTTGACTGGAGGGGCTCGGTTGTTACTGCTGTACTAAGGATGGGGATTATGGGTGGTGGAAGAAATGGTGTTGAAGCCGGTCGGGTTGGTAAAGGTTGTATGGGTGGAGGTTGAGTTGTTAAGGGTTGAGTTGTCACCATGATCGTAGGAGCAACAGGTTCCTTTTCCACACTTGCTGAAATAGGGATTGATGGCTCCTTCGAAGTGGAATAGTGTTCCGGTGACCCAAACTCATCAACATCATGCGGTTCCTCGTACTCATCCTCGATATCTACCCTCGCACCTGAACCACTACCGCCTGTATCTTTCCTACTCCTTTTAATAGCAATCTTCATCATTTGTTGCTCGGATTTATCAAGAGTAGGATCAACAATATCTTCTTCATCACGTAGACGCATCAAATCCTTACCCTTTCCCTTCTTACCCTCTGTCTTCTTCTTCTTGGGTTCGGGTTCAGGTAACGCAGCTGGTTGTTTGCGTTTACCTTTACTCTTAACCGTTGTGGATGAGTCTTCTCCAGTTTGAAGGTTTGCTTTCAGCCTCTGGATTTCTAATTGTAGTAGCTTGTAATCTGCAGAACCTTTGATTTTATCAGATAGAAGGTAATCAGGAACAGGACCCGGAATCACACCAATAGACGGTCCTTCATGCCTCAGATCTACAGTATCATCAGCTTCTTCAGTGTGATAGCGACCTGCTGTACGCCTATCAATAGTATTATCAAGCTTCATAAAATAATTAATGATTAGCTTAATAAACCGAGGATAAGGAAAGAAGTTTGTCTTCAGCTTCTTGTTGTAGAAGAGCTGAAATGTGAATTCTTCCCATATCAACAAAGCATAATCTGAATTTGCAGCTTTGTACATGCCATAGAAGAGGTTCATTATCGGACTGCGCAAAGCATCATGGCCACTCGTTTTTGGCGTAAGACATTTACTGAGAATACCCATCAATGCTCTCCAGGGTTGTCCTACCTTAGCAGTAGTAAACTCAGATGCAACTCGTATTTCCGGACATCCAAGTGCGTCAAATAACTCCGCGAGTTCATCTTTAGTAGGATCCCTTGAGAAAGACATGCCCTTGGGTGTATCCCGTATACCAAGAATCTTACGGAATTCTGAAACGGTGAGTGTCTGCTGCTTGTTGTCGATGGTGAAGGTGATCTTGTTCGAAGTGATTTCCTTGGTTGCCCAAAATTCAAACATATACTCATAAGGCACCGAGGCTGTGTTCCTAAGGGCGTTCTTGAAATGAGAGTTATCAAGGATGGCTATGGCGACCTTAAAACCATGGTGAGTGGATTTAGAGACTTGCTTCAACCGGTAGTTGTTGGGTATAAACTTAAGGGTTCGAGCTTTAGCAATATCGGCTTCTCTAGATTCTTGGATAGCTTGTACTGTTGGATTAGTCATTTTATCTGCTTAAGATAAGACATGAAAGGTTGATGCACAAAAACGGATAGATATATATCATTCTTACTTCTAAGCATAACACATTTCATAAGATAAAACAACAAGTACATAGATAGCATGCAAACAAGAATAATCAAACTCTTCATCCGGAACTTTTCCTTATTCGGAACATCTTCATCCGGAACATTTCCTCATTCGGAACTTCTCTTCATTCGGAACTTCTTCATCCGGAAGTTCTTCATTCGGAACTTCCTTCATCCGGAAGTTCTTCATTCGGAACTTCCTTCATCCGGAAGTTCTTCATTCAGAACTTCCTTCATCCGGAAGTTCTTCATTCGGAACTTCCTTCATCCGGAACATTCCTTCATTCGGAACTTCCTTCATCCGGAAGTTCTTCATTCGGAACTTCCTTCATTCGGAAGTTCTTCATTCGGAACTTCCTTCATTCGGAAGTTCTTCATTCGGAACTTCCTTCATCCGGAAGTTCTTCATTCGGAACTTCCTTCATCCGGAAGTTCTTCATTCGGAACTTCCTTCATTCGGAAGTTCTTCATTCGGAACTTCCTCATTCGGAAGTTCTTCATTCGGAACTTCCTCATTCGGAAGTTTTTCAGAAGAAATCCTTCATTCGGAAGTTCTAAACCATGTTCATCCGGAACTTTTACAAACGAATCTCAGATGTTTATTCTAGCGCGTTTGTGAGTTTCTAAGGCAAACTAAGGCATTTTAAACATCATAGCATACCAATCCGCATAAAACCCACCACAAATCCTTAGTTAATTAACCCTAATTTAATCATACACCCTAAATGGATTAATCTGATTAATTGAGCATGTTTAACAGAATAATATGATAAGAACTGTGGATTAGAAGTTAGCATGTTGATGTATATACCTTAATTAATCGAAAGAACAGGATCTTAGATGGATTAAGCAAAGGATTTGATTTCTTGTGTGTGTGTAACAATGGCGGCAAAGGTAAGGAGAAACAGTGAAAGGGAACAGTGAGGGGCGGGGGGGTTTTATTTGACTAGGTCAAATTTTTGACAAGTTTCAATACATGTCACTTTTAGCCCCTCTATTATCTATACTCTTTCCTTTTTGTTTCTAATGTTTCCATTTCACTTAACTCCTGTTTAACGTACACACAACTTAGCACACACAATCTATTAGCATATCCCCAAAATCTAAAAGCCATGCCTATCACTTAGAACGAACACTAGTCGTTTTCTAAAGCAAACCACTCAATTACCATGAAGCCCTTAATTTTCACAATCACTTTTGAAAATCAATTTTAATGACGAAGATGATTTTGCTATTTTCTCCCCCTTAAACAATGACCCGTTTTCTATTTAAAGAGCTGTAGTCATTGTTTAAAGAGTCAAATAGTGATGAAAGCATTTCCAATTTATATCTTGAAAAATTTGATTCGTGGTTTTAATAAGATTTCTCTTATTTTAACAAATTAATGCACTGAGACGTACACAAATTCGTGTTAGACCAAGTTATAAAGTAAACTTGATCCCTTTGCATGATTTGGCTTGTAAATCACGCCCGAGAAAATTAATTCCCGTTCTGAGCCAACGTTTTCCAAGGAAATACGTGACTTTAATATGAAAACCGGGTTGCAGTCTGAAATAACTACAAGCCATAATGGGCATGTTTTAAAAAATGTACAACTTTTATACGGACTCTATTTATGGCACCGTGTCAATATTGATCGACATTTCTAAGGCCGTAAATATTACCGTACTAAAAGACATGCCCGTTTTAAACGAAAAATATTTTTGGTTTTTCTTGATTTTATAATTTTTATGGTTTTTCTTGGTTTTATATTTTTTATGGTTTTTCTTGGTTTTATATTTTTGTATTTTTCTTTTGTGGTTTATATATTTACGATAATATACATGATCACAACCAAAGGATACTCTGAATAGTTTACCACGACTATTCAGCTGATTCTTCTGCCAACTCTTTGAGAGTCGCTGGAGTGAATGATTTCATACCAAGCTTGTCGATCAAAAACTCGATTCGTCCTCGATCTAAGGCTTTGGTGAACATATCCGCCAGCTGATACTCAGTAGTGACAAAATACAGCTCGATCACTCCGTTCTCCACCTGCTCCTTAATGAAATGGTAGCGAATGTCTATGTGCTTGGCCCGGGAGTGTTGAACATAGTTGCAGCAAAGGGCAATGGCGCTCTTGTTGTCACAATACATCGGGATTTTGTTAAATCCAAGACCGTAGTCAGTTAATTGTGATCTCATCCAAAGGACTTGAGCACAACAACCGGACATGGCGATGTATTCAGCCTCCGTGCTTGATATTGCAGCGCTTTTCTGCCTTTTTGAAGACCAACTGATCAATCTATCTCCTAGGAGTTGCACAGATCCAGAAGTGCTACGCCTCGTATCTTGACATCCAGCATGATCGGCATCTGCGTATGATATTAAAGCAATCGAGGAATCTTTCGGATACCATAGACCACGATGAAGTGTTCCTTTTAGATACCGAAAGATCCTTTTCACAACATGTAAGTGCTTTTCGGTAGGCCGAGCCTCATACCGGGCACACATGCATACAGCAAATTGCAAATCAGGCCTGCTAGCAGTCAGATAGAGAAGGGTGCCAATCATTCCACGGTAAAGTTTCGGATCAACAATAATCCCATCCCTATCTTCATCTAACTTGGATTTCTCCACCATTGGAGTGTCTACGGGGTCACAATTCTCAAAGTTATATTTCTTAAGAGATTCTAGAGCATATTTGGATTGATTAATAAAGATGCCTCTGGGATTCTGAGAAATCTGTAATCCTAAGAAAAATGAAATTTTTCCCATCATCGACATCTGAAAGCGTGTGGACATTATCTTCTCAAATTGTTTAGACAATTCTATGTTAGTGGCAGCAAAAATTATATCATCAACATAAATTTGTACCAGAAGCATGTCGTTGCCGTCCTTGAGAGTGAATAGAGTGGGGTCCACTTTGCCTTTGGAGAAGCCTTCCGACATGAGATATGTTGACAGGAGATCATACCACGCGCGTGGAGCTTGTTTCAACCCATAGAGAGCCTTCTTAAGCTTGTACACATGGTTAGGAGACTCCGTACTCACGAACCCATCCGGTTGACTAACATAAACCTCTTCCCGTAGTTCACCATTCAAAAATGCCGTCTTCACATCCATTTGATAGACGATCATGTTCATATGAGCAGTAAACGCAAGGAATAGTCTAATCGCCTCCAATCTAGCCACAGGAGCAAAAGATTCCTCAAAGTCTATACCCAAGGCTTGTTTATATCCTCTAGCGACCAATCTTGCTTTATTCTTCAATACCGAACCCATCTCATCAAGTTTAACCTTATAAACCCATAACAAAGTAAGAATGTTAACCTTGTCAGGGCGAGGAACCAATTCCCATACTTCTAGTCGTTTGAATTCATTGAGTTCCTCCTGCATAGCTTCAATCCAAGATGATTGGGTCATAGCCTGCTGCCAATTTTTGGGTTCAACTTCAGAGAGAAATGCATCAAAGTAACAATATAGTGCACTCTCTTGTAGTTGATGGCGTGTAGAGACTGGTCGATTTAGATCTCCAATAACATTCCTAATTGGGTGATCTTTTGTCCATTTAGTGCTATGGTTTTCAATCCTAGGTGGTCTGGAGTGAACAATAGATGGAGCTTCTTCTGAGGTAGACGCGGCTGAAGGGTTTTCAGGGATCGCTACACCAAAGAAAGGAAGCTCTTGCAAGTGAGCATATTCCAAGTCGTGATCAGTAGAATCCTCTTCTACATCATTAGGCACAAGTAGGGGTGATGATTCAGGTGTAGTTTGAGAATCACTTGGTGAAGGTGCATCTGGTTCAATGTGAATTGTAGATGCATTAGATAAAGATTCATTAACTTGAGCAACCACTTCAGGTATTGGAGCAATTACTACAGGTGTTGGAACTTCATCAGTCGGGGGATCGAAGAATTCATCAAACAACGGTTGAAACAGTTTATCCCACTCAGGCCTAGTTGGTGGTAAAAATGATGTAGAAGTAGGATTGTTGGGAACTAATCCGGAACTTATAGCACCGGGTCCCATCTCATGAAGCGCGGGTTCAGAGCTGTGTTGCTCAGAAGCCATCGCTGTCAGCTCGTCGAAATCTGCGTCCATAGTTTCTACAATCTTGCCAAGACGACGGTTATAGATTCGGTATGCTCTTTTGGACGGTGAGTAACCAATGAAAATACCTATATCGGCTTTTGGTTGAAGCTTACCCAAGTTTTCACTATTGATGTTTGGATAACACAGAGCACCAAACACATGGAAAAATGAAACATCGGGTTTGCGGTCATGTAGAAGCTCATAAGGTGTTTTTCCATGGCGTTTCCGAATGATAGAACGGTTTTGGGTGAAACATGCAGTAGAAATAGCCTCTGCCCACAAGAACAATGGAGCGTTCGCATAAATAAGCATGGTCCTAGCAGCTTCCATAAGTGTGCGATTTCGTCTTTCAACGACACCGTTTTGTTGTGGAGTGCGTGCAGCGGATGTTTCATGTGATATACCAACTCCTTCATAATAATCACGAAGAGTTTGGTTGACGAACTCTGTACCATTGTCTGTACGAATACGGCGGACAGTGGTATTCAAACGTACCTGAATGAACTTCAGAAAAGTGATGATAGCCTTCGGAGCTTCATCCTTTGTACGTAGAAATCTAACCCATGTAAACCTTGAGAAATCATCCACAATGACGAGAATGAATTTCTTACCGCTCACACTTTCAGTTCTCATCGGTCCACAAAGATCCATATGCAAAAGATGAAGTTTTTCTTGATTAGTGTCTTCAGCTTTGGGTTTGTAAGATTTCTTGGTGCTTTTCCCCCTTGAACACGCGGAACATAAATGGTCCTTGTGAAATTTAAGCTTGGGAAGACCACGAACTAACTCGTTTTTAGCCAGATGATTAATAACATCAAAATTAAGATGAGATAATCTACGATGCCATAACCATGACTTGGTCTTAGAAGCTTTAGAGAGAAGACATACTGGAGAAGCGGCCATCATGTCTTGTAAGGACAAAGTGTAAAGATTTGCACCACGAGATCCCTTCAACAAATCTTTTCCTTCCAAGTTGCGGATGAAACAAGTGTGTTGTCGAAAAGCAACCTCAAGGTTGGAATCACAAAACTGTCCTACTGAGAATAAGTTATGACCAAGACCTTCAACATAGTATACCCTAGAAATCGTCACGTTTCCAATCTGATATTCACCATACCCCATAATCTTTGCTATATGATCATTCCCAAATTTAACCGTACCAAGAAACTTGCTGACGAAATTTCGGAGCATCGAGCGATTTCCGGTCATATGTTTTGAACAACCGGAGTCCAAATACCACAGGATGATTTGGACCACCTGAAAATATCACCACACAAAGACAATGTAGAGGTATCGGAATCTGAGTGTTCCTTGTTATTAGCAGGTACAGATTTAATAATCTTAGATTTGCTAACTCTAGGTTTCTTAGATTTCCTAGCCTTTTTCTTCTTAATTGGTGGTGTAGATTCTAATTGGCTCAAATCCTGAGGTATTTCTGCACTGATAGGCACTATAGTGGGGGTTGACCTAATTAAAGGGCGCTGTTTCCATACTTGAGTGCGAGTGTTCCTAGCTAAAGGACGCTCAGACCTAACCTCAATGGATGCATTCCTAGTTAAAGGGCACATTTTACCATCTAGTGTAAAGGTCCTACCAGTGGGACGCCATTGCCAGCCAACTTGGGCACGAGTTCTACCCGTTGGCTTCCATTCAAGACCATTCTTAATAGCATTCATTTCATTAACGTGATCAATCAGACACAAATCATGACGCTGGGAAAACATACATTCATTACAATTCCAACAATTTAAATCAGAATTCACGAATGGTTTAGGCTGCTGCACAGGCGCAGAGCTTTTAGTCTTAACATGATTCGTTTTATTTAAAATTGAACTAGCATTCCTATTGTGGACTTCTACTTTCTTCTTTGTGGCACTACTAGTGGCGGGCTTGATCTTATCTTTCTTGAGTGGCGATCCTTTAGCCTTAGTAGTCGCTTTTAATCCTGTAGAAGGCAAATTGGGAACATTAGCAACAGATTTTAAAGGTGTCTTACTTGATTGTGCCAATGACGGTTTCGCTCCTGGAGTCTTATTAAATGGAGTGACAGCAATGGGCCTATTGTTAAGTAGTGCAGAACCTGGTGTACCTATGTATTGCAAATAAGCCAAGCAATATTGAACTCGCTTAACATATTCATGAGCCGAATAATAGTCGCTACTTAAGGGATCTAAGGCATAAAGATCGTCTACAATATCCCTAAGAAGATCGACATGCTTAATGGCATTCCTCATATAATCATCGTAGGTAACCTGGTTTCTCTTATGAAGCGGATTCTTATAAAGCACTACTGACTTGGTTGTTGGAGCACTAGTGGACGGTGCAGAGTCGGTAGCTAAGTTATCAACAACTTCTTGTCGGGTGAGAGGAAGTGTCTCCTTTAACTCAGCCAAAACCATATTTTTGTCTATGAGCAGGATGTTCAAGTCAGAGATTTCTTCGCACTTTTGGTTCAGTTGTTCAACATAATATTGTTGCTGTGTCGCATTAAAAGCGAATCGATCTTCTAGTGAACCATAAAGAGCGGATAGTCCCTGCCTTGTCCGATCCATCTCCCCTAGAACAGTTGATAGTCTAATTTCTAAGACCTGGTTTTTAGACTCTGCGGCCTCTAGTTCCATTCTTAATGTTTCCTTTGATGATATCTCTCTCTTCAATCTCATGATTTCTTCCTCTAATGTCTTAACAATTGCAATCATCTTGTCACTATTCTCAACACCGTTTTCACAAACATTTGATATCAAAAGATTTTCATTTTGAGCTTGTTGTTTTAATTCTAAAGATATACAATGTTGTTCTAGTTGATTAAAGCGTTTTGAGAGTAAATTGTAAGAATCTTGTAGCTTTAAAAACTCAGCGTTAGATTCGTGACAAGAATGATTATCTACCTCATTTACAGTTTCAGCAACATTTACAGAAAGATTACAAACATCATCACAAATATCCTCACAAATATTCACAGCATCACAGTTAATCACAGCAGATGTAAGCTCATTCGAATAATTAACATTGACAATAGTAAGCACATCACACGAGATTACTTCTGACAAGAATTGGTCATATTCGGTTAAAATCTTTTCCTTTTCAATTAGTTGCAGTTCGTAAGCGGTGTCCATTTCATAAAACACTTTTTGAACTTCACCAATTTCAAACTGAAGATTTTCCTTAAGAGATGCAAAACTTCTTTTTAGACTTTCGACAAACGGATTGATCTCAGTTTTAAACACCTCGTTCATGTGTTCGAAAGCCCATTCTCCGGCGTTTAAGCCATTTGAAGTCGTACATTCCAAAATGACCTTGTCAAAGTTAGTAAAGTATCGGTTAATCTCTTGCAAGTTTAACCATACAGTGCTAACAGGTGGAAGATTCTTTGGAATTTCCTTAGGACCTTCCATGTTGACAAGTGTAGGAAATGTACTAGGGCTTTCTTCCTCTATCATGTAGGTTGGTGCTGTGATGAGATCCTTATCCATATGAAAGCGAACTCTAAAATCAGTTTTTGCAAGCTCCTTATTCATCTTAAAATAATCACAATCGGGATATTTTGCTGAATTGTATGACCGATCCTCATCAACTAGAACCTTACTTGTTCGATCATTGGGAAAAACAATCGGGTCTAAAGCCAATCCTAATTGAGTTGCATTATAAAGTCTAGGACTATGTCTGAAAGCTTGTTTTGCATATCGTGGATTAGGTGGAAGGCCTTTTAGACGTGATAAGTTAAATTCTCTAAATGAAGCATCAAATAAGTGAACTAGTTGTGAAGCAGCGTATTGTCTTAACAGCAAGTAGTCTAGACTTCTAATCTTATTAGTAGCATTAATCTCCATTTCAGTCTTCTTAGATTCGAGTAATTCAAAATCAGTTTGAAGTTTTTGAAAATTAGTGACCACTAACTCCTTTTCTTTAAGTTCATTAGACAGATTTGCTCTTAAGTTTTCTATCTCTTGCAAGTGACCCATTTGTTTGTTTCTAAAGTGATCATATTCGAGATTTGTGAGAACACTGGACGAAGGCACTAGTTCCAAAGTTTGTACTTTCTCATTGCTTAAGGCAAGCTCATCAGACAAATTCTTATTCTTAGCTAAGGTTTCTAAGAGTGCAGCATTCATTTGGCTAAGTAATGTAGCAGGAACCATGACCAAATCTTGTTGAGCAGGAGTCGGCGTATGCGAAATGGATCCCGGTTGTGATTCACTCAAAATCTGGGGACTCACATTGATATTGCTATCATTGTTTGTCTCCTCATTTGAAAGACTCACCACCGAAGATTCATTCGAATCAGCACTCTCTTGCCCAACTTGATGTGGTTGAATACTAGCATCAGTGGCATTATCGGTGTTATTAATAAGTACCTCAGATCTCTTATCTGGCCCTAAGCTGGAGAAAGTTGCCATGAAAGCAGCCTTTGCAGTTTGAAAGTCATCACAGTCGGAGTCATATGCATCAAGATCATCGGCTTGGTAAGCTGCATTTTGCGTGGTGACAACGTCTTGTTCAGCAATCCCTGGGTCAGCAAGAAATGCAAGCTCTTCTTCATCAAGTTCCCTTCCTTGCGCCTGAGCATTTACCAGATAGATCTTTTCTGCAAACCACTGTCCATCCCTTCTCCTCTTGGGTTTCTTACAATCCCTTGACATATGACCCTCTTCCTTGCAGTTGTAGCATGTAATCATTCTCAACTTGCCTGTATTAGCCCGTGGAGGGTTGTTGACCATTGGAGCAGGAGCAGGATTGGCGGTGCGAACATTGGTTGATGTGGAAGTTCTCCCCTGATATGGTTGAATTGGCTGAACCATTACCCTGCCATTCTCAATTGTAGCTTGTTGGCGAGAATTGGATGAATTCCTCAACTGATTGTTGGTAGGAGCTGATCCTCTGAATCCTTGTTTGCTTAAAGTTCTTGTGAGATAAGCAGACATAGTAGTTAGCACTTCAACTGGGTCAGCTCCTTGTTGGAATACAGGAACGGGGACTTCTTCATCATCACAATACAGTGCTTGATCTGGATGAGCTGCATAATCAGTATAAGGAAGACTCATTTGATCAGGGTAGCTTGTTGGATATGCTGCATTCTCTTGATAAGAAGAATATGATGGCTGAGCATAAGGTGCAACATTTGCTGGATGAAGTTGTGAAGCATACTGTGGTGAGGGTGCATTGAACCGATATTGTTGCTGATGTGAGGTGGGTGGTTGTGGTAGAATCGAGTATTGGGGAAAGGCTGGTGTCAAGTAAGGTGATTGATGATAAGCTTGATGTCCCAAGATATAGGGTGTGTTGTTGTGGGACAAGCTTGGTTGATTCGCCATCAAAGCTAAGGAATCTGGGTGCATACCACGAGGAGAACGGTGCATAATCACATGCTTCTCATGTTGCTGAAGGAAGGCATAGATTTGATCTAAATTGCACTTATGCAAATCCCGGGTTAACTTCACATCGGTAATATACTCACCCCATTCAGCTTGAGGTAGAGTATTCAAGAATTTGGTGTTAACCTGGAATGGTGCAATCACAAGATTGTATACATTCAGATCATTCATAAGTGTGGTGAATCTGAAGTAATAATCGTGAAGCGTTTCCCCTGGGTTGTAGGTGAATCTATCAAACAGGTCATACAACTGACATTCCCTTTCCTGTTTGGTGAGAGACGTTCCTTGTAGCAACACCTTAAGTCGTTCCCATAGATCCTTTGCCACCGTATACTGACTCACCATCCTATAGATGTCATGGGGAAGAGCTTGGAGAATTGTTTGAAGAGCTTTTTCATCTGCATCTGCAACGAGTTGTTGGGCTGGAGTGAGTTCTTCAAATTCTCGTGGTCTAGTCACGTTGTCAACCGTAATGGTACCATAGTCGAGTGGACCATTCAAAATCGATTTGACCATAAGCCTTCCGTATGTCGGTTTCCCCTTTAGATATTGCATCATTCGACCTTGCCATGCCTCAAACACCTCTTTAATAAGCATCGGTGGACGGCTATCAGTTCCCGTTATGATTGATATATCCGTAAGAGATGTCATCTGAGGCATTACTGAATTTGGATTCATTTTGTTTTTCTTCAAAGAAACAGAGATTATCGGTTGATCGAGCAGTGAAGTAAAGCTTGTGAATTGTGTTGTGTTTTTGTTGTAAGAAACCAAGATTAAATCCTCTAAAAAATCGTCGAAAAAACAAGCAAAATAACCCTTGATTCGGAACTTTTTGTTGATTCGGAAGTTTGATTCGGAAGATTACCTTGATTCGGAACTTTTTGTTGATTCGGAAGATTACCTTGATTCGGAACTTTTGGGTTGATCCGGAACTTCTTGGTTCGGAAGTTCTTGATCCGGAACTTTGGCTTGATCCGGAACTTCTTGACTCGGAAGTTCTTGGTTCGGAACTTTGGCTTGATCCGGAACTTCTTGACTCGGAAGTTCTTGGTTCGGAAGTTTTGCTTGATCCGGAACTTCTTGACTCGGAAGTTTCTTGATCCGGAACTTCTTGGTTCAGAAGTTTCTTGATTCGGAACTTCTTGACTCGGAACTCCTTGATCCGGAACTCCTTGATCCGGAACTCCTTGATCCGGAACTTCTTGATCCGGAATTCCTTGATCCGGAACTTCTTGATCCGGAAGTTTTGCTGAATAAACAGAAACCCCCTCCGATGAACAGTCGAACAGTAAAAGTTAAGATTAAGCCCAGATTTTGACCAAATAACCCAAAAAGTTTTGTGCTTTCGACTAAAATAAGTAACAACTAATACTTATCCACTAATCCCAATCACAAAAACACCAAAAACACCAAGAATCAAGATGATTTTTCTTAAAGAACACTAATACAATCAAAAACTAAAAAACCACACAAATCACTACCTTAAATCACCCCATAGCTCTTGATACCAAATGTAGAATATTGATAATCAATGAATCTATGAAGGGGTTTGTTGATTTCTAGAGAGAGAAAGTTAGAGAGAGAAAGTGAGAGAAACTATGTGAATTTTATTAAGTGGAAAACAAGAAATGACAACAACCAACCCCTTTCCATGGTGGAAAGGGGTATTTATAGTTCCAAGTCATAAGTGGACTTGGGCCGGTCCATGACAAGCCCATGGACCGGTTCTTACTTAAGTTAATAAGCAAATAATAACTAATTACTAACTACGAGCTATTACAACATAAATCATATTGTGGAGTGACCGATACTTCTAATATACGTTAAAACGTATTTCTAACATCCTTAAAGAAATCCTCACGTTCCCACGTAAACCCTGGCCCACGTCTAGAGTTCCATCTCACTTTCACAATAGGAATTCTACTATGCTTCAACTTATTAACTTCCCTATCCATAATCTCTACAGGTTCCTCTATAAAATGCATCTTATCATCAAGTTGAATTTCCTCCAATGGAATCACCACATCCCTTTCAGCTAAACACTTCTTCAGATTAGATACATGAAAAGTATTATGAATAGCCTGAAGCTCATCAAGCAACTCTAACTTATAAGCCACCAATCCAATCCTTTGGATAATCTTAAATGGTCCAATATATCTCGGGCTCAACTTTCCTCTGTTTCCAAAACGTATCACTCCTTTCCATGGAGATAATTTCAACATAACCATGTCTCCTACTTCAAATTCCAATGGTATCCTTCTGTTATCAGCATAACTCTTTTATCTACTTCTGGCAGATAACAAACTCTTCTTAATTTGCACAATCTTTTCAGTCGTCTCAAATATCATTTCAGGCCCAGTCAATTGACTTTCTCCTACCTCACTCCAACACACTGGTGATCTACACTTACGTCCATACAAAGCTTCAAATGGAGCGACTTTAATACTAGCATGATAACTGTTATTGTACGAAAATTCAACCAATGGCAAATGCTTATCCCAACCATTTCCAAAGTCAATCACACATGCACGAAGCATATCCTCTAACGTTTGAATCGTTCTCTCACTTTGTCCATCAGTTACCGGATGATATGTTGTACTCAAACATAACTCCGTTCCCATTGCTTTCTGCAAAGATTTCCAAAATTCTGAAGTAAACCTACTATCACGATCATAAATTATCGACAAAGGCACACCATGTCGACAAAAAATCTCCTTCACATACACTGTTGTTAACCTCTCCATACTATCCGTCTTTTTCATTGGCAAAAAGTGAGCAGACTTAGTCAAACTATCTACAATCACCCATATCATATCACAACCATTTGCAGTCCTTGGCAAACCTATCACAAAATCCATTGTAATCTTCTCCCATTTCCACTCAGGAAATCTCAGGTTGCACTAATAATCCAGACGGTTTCTTATGTTCAGCCTTTACTTTCGCACAAGTTAAACACTTATTAACATACTTTGTTATACCTGCCTTCATATTCGGCCACCAATAAACTTTCTTAAGATCTTGATACATCTTGTCCGATCCAGGATGTATTGAATACTTCGACTTATGAGATTCATTCATCACCAAATCTCGCACTCCTAAAGAACCTTTCTCAGACGGACACAATGGTAACCAAATCCTATTCTCAAAATATCTCAATCCATTTGGCTTCACTTCAAACAATGGTTTCAACATTCTACCCAAATTTTCTGCCTCAACATTCTCTTCCTTCAAACCATTAACTTGGGCTTTCAATATCGATTCTGCCAAATCAACACTTTCCATCATTACCAAAGCTCTAACTCTTATAGACTTATCTCTTTCCTTTCTACTAAGTGCATCAACTACCACATTTGCTTTACCAGGATGGTAACGAATCTCGCAGTCATAATCACTCAGCAACTCAACCCATCTTCTTTGCCTCATATTCAATTCCTTTTGATCCAAAATATATTGCAAACTCTTATGATCAGTGAACACCACACACTTGGTTCCATACAAGTAGTGTCTCCACAGCTTCAAAGCAAAAATCACAGCCCCAAGTTCTAAATCATGCGTAGTGTAATTCTCTTCATGCTTCCTCAATTGTCTCGATGCATATGCTATTACTTTCTCCCTTTGCATCAACACAGCTCCAAATCCTTTATGAGACGCGTCACAGTACACTACAAAATCCCCAGATCCTTCTGGCAAAGACAATATCGGCGCAGAACACAACTTATCCTTCAACATACTAAATGCAGATTCCTCTTCCAATCCCCATTCAAACACTCGATTCTTTTCCGTAAGCTTAGTCAACGGCTTAGCATTAGTGAAAACTTCTCGATAAACTTTCTATAATACCCAGCTAAACCAAGAAATTGGCGAACTTCAGTCGGCGTCTTCGGTACTGACCAATCTTTAATTGCCTCAATCTTAGCAGGATCCACACGAACACCTTCACTATCAATCACGTGCCCCAGAAATTGCATTGATTTCAACCAAAATTCACACTTTGAGAATTTCGCATACAACTTCTCTTTCTTCAACAATTCCAAAATTGTTCTCAAATGCTTCTCATGTTCCTTTTCACTCTTGGAGTAAATGAGAATATCATCAATGAATACGATAAGAACTCATCCAAATACGGCTTGCATACACGATTCATCAAATCCATGAATACAACAGGCACATTCGTTAACCCGAAAGGCATCACTTGAAATTCAAAATGTCCATATCGAGTACGGAAAGCTGTTATAGGAATATCTTCTTCCCTAACTCTCAGTTGATGATACCCAGACCTCAAATTGATCTTCGAGTATACACTAGACACAGACCAGTTGCAAGGATCCAACAAATCATCAATCCTCGGCAATGGATACCGATTCTTGACAGTCAACTTGTTAAGCTCTCTATAATCAATACACATTCTAAAAGAACCATCTTTCTTCCTAACAAATAAAACAGGAGCACCCCATGGCGACGAACTCGGTCTAATAAATCCCTTATCCATTAATTCCTTCAATTGACCAGATAATTCTTTCATCTCAGATGGAGCTAAACGATATGGTGCACGAGCAACTGGCGTAGCTCCCTGCACTAAATCAATACGAAAATCCACTTCACGATGCGGCGGTAATCCTAACAAATCTTCAGGGAAAACCTCAGGATACTCTCTAATCACAGGCACATCCTCCAATTTCCTTTCATTCACACCATCATTACTTATTTGTGCAAGAAACACATCACAACCTGCTTCTATATACCTCATCATCTTTAAACAAGAAACAACTCTCAAACGAGAAGTACATTCATCTCCTTTCACAGTTAATACACTTTTCCTTAAATGTATCTAAACTAATCTTTCTCCACAAACAATTACTACACCATTACCAACTAACCAGTCCATTCCAATACTCACGTCAAAAGATCCTAATTCTATAGGCATCAAATCAATACTAAACACATAATTACCTAACTTCAAGGAACAACCTTTCAGTATAGAACTAGTGCTTACAACCTTACCATCAGCTAACTCCACCTTATAACTAGTTGTCAATCTCACTGGTTCTCTATCCAATAGCTGACTGAATCTAACATCTACGAAACTTCTATCGGATCCAGAATCAAATAACACACTAGCATAACAAGCATCAAGTAAGAACGTACCAGTTACCACATTCGGTCCTTGACGTTTGTCAACATCTCCCACGACATAGGCTGGAGCAGCAATCCCAACAACAACAACAGCAACATTGCCTCCCTGTCGTATGCCAACCCTCGGACAGTTCCCTTGCTTAGGTCCACGACCTCCACATCCAGAACAGTTAACTACCTTGACAACATTGGCTCCAGTGGCCACACCCTTGTTTCTACAATCTTCCATCTTATGTCCAGCCTTCCCACACTTGTTGCAAGAAGGTGGAGAATTCCCAACATGATATAGATTACACCGACCACACTTCGGATTCACTTTTTTACCTTGATTTCCAGTGGCAACACGAACACCATCATTCCTTCTCAAATTATATTGTTGATTCCTATTCGGTCCTTGGTTATTGTTATTACGATAACCACCTCGATTCTGCCCTTGGTTTGAGTGTGCAGCTTCCCACTTTCTCTTATTCCCTTCAGCAATACTATCCTTTCGATCCTGCAGCTTTACATCCATTAAAGCATGAGCCATTTGAACAGCTTCATCAAATGACTTGGGTTTCGACAATGTAGTCTCTCCCTTGATATTACTAGATAAACCTTTAATATACTGCTCCATCTTCTTACGGTTATCAACAAAAGCATCAGGACATAACAAACATAAATTAGAAAATCTCCTTGTATAAGCTACAATATCATTATTTCTCAGCACCAAATGCCTCAATTCATCCTCCAACTGGCCTAACTCTTCCTCAGGACAAAACTTAGCAGTTAACAGTCCCTTGGTCATAGTCTATGTTCTAGCATTAGCTTCAACCAGTCCTACAGTGGCTACCTGACTATTCCACCAACTTAATGCATCATCCTGAAAAGTAGCTGCAGCAAATTTCACCTTACTAGCTTCTGAACATCCACTGATTTCAAAAGTACTTTCAATCTTCTCAATCCACCTCCCTAATTCCAAAGCACCACCAGTACCACGAAATTGGGTAGGTCCACATTTCATGAAACTAGCATAAGAACATTCCTTCTGAACCTACTGGACAACATCATTACCTCCAACTTGTCCCGCAGCATTTCCTCCCGCTTGTTCATCAGCATTACCTAAAACTGGATTTTCAACATTCCCTCCAACCTGACCAGCAGCATTCCTATTCTCAGCCTCTTGGTTCCTCGCAGCATGTTCAGCTTCCAAAGCTCTAGCGATAACTTGCTCAATCATAGTATTAACAGTAGCAGTCGTCAATTTAGGCGGCATGTTTTTACGAAACTAACCAAACAACAATTTAGTAAAGTCAGAAAAATGCCTCACAACTCCTTCCTGTGTAACCATAAAAGAAAAAGAACAAGTAAGTATTCATATCAAGATAAGAAGAAGGATTTCGTTATCAAGATGTAACATGGATACTACATGCACCAACAACACAATTCACAATGAATCATTAACCAATTCACAAAAGAACTAATAAGACAAATCATAAGTCATGAAGGTAATTTGGATTGCATTGGAAAATTTCCTCAAAATTATGACAAGTAATGCCACTACAACCCTTCATCACGTCAAACTTAAAGTCATTAAGTTTCATCATAAACTATAGTACGAGTCTACATAAGTTCTATTACAACAAGGCTAATAAAAACAACATAAATAACTAAACATCAGATCCTCGCAGCTTCTTGTACATCAGCTCATCATCACTGCTGCTATCATCATCCTCAGAATCTTCTTCCATTTTTTCCTTCCCCTTTCGACTACTTCCTTCACTCCGCTTCACCAACACTTGAGCTTTAACCTGACTCGGCACATCACGAATCACTACACCTCGACTAGGAAAAGATCTCATAGGCAGACCCCATGCATCCAACCTTGCAATCCTTTCTTGCTCCTCACGTAACCTTTCAACCTGCCTACTCAAATTCAACATCATAGATCTTAATCTAAAACTTCATCCATTTCTCTTGCCCTAACAAACTCTGATCTCCTCACACTATTAACAAACCTGTTAAATTTTTCTCATTCTGCTCAAACCTCCTAATAACACGGGTTTCAACCAAATACCTTTCATTCAAGGACCTATCGAACTTCTTAAGAAACCAGAAAATATCATCATAAGCCCTAGGACCTAGAAAATAAACCTTAGATATGCCATCATGAATAGATTGAGCACTAGCAGCACTACTCGACTCAACAGGAACATCACCCTAGCAAATGCAATTCCAGGCAAACTGCTAATATAAGCATCACAAGTAGGCGTCAAAGAACGAACAACAGGTCGCTGACAATCTGGGACAGTCTGTGGCACAACATTAACCCTTGGAACATAACTACCTTGTATCAATTCTGGATCTGTCTGACCAACTGTAGTAAGTGGAATCCCATCATCCAAATACTCAAAAGGTAACTCATCGTCGCTAGCACCAAAGTTATCTACTTCCTCATCGTCCAATACATTAGTCATATCAATCCATCCATCCTCACGAGGTAAACCAACCATTTTCTACAATTATAAGGGTTCAAGGATACTTAAGGTCATTGTTAATAAAATAATATTTAGAATGCAATGCTTATGCAAATGTTATACATAATCCATGCTATGCAACACAATGTAAATGATGTTTATGCAATGCTCGCAAAAAATAATTATGATACTGACAAGCACTCAGCGTACTTTCAGTAATTCCAATACAATATCGTAGTATTTACTTAATAAATACTTGGGAAATCATTTCAGTTAAGAGGGATACATCTACAATGCAAAATAAAACTAAAAGTGACCTTACCGGAGCGTTGCAGAGGAGTTGTGTGCTTTTGAAGAATAAATACTTTCGACACCAAAGTTATAGTTTAGGACAATTTTCAAAATCGACCCAGTTCTCTATAACTTGTAGCTCTGATACCAATCTCTAACACCCCCAATTTACATTGCGCAGCAGAAATACACAATTGGGTGCTAGACACAAGCATCATCACAGAAGGTATATTGAACGACTCAAAATGAGACGTTTACACATAAATATAAACAAGATTTCCATAATAGGTCTAAAACATAAATTTCATCTCATAATTGTACTAAAACGACACCAGAGTAAAGAGTTTAGTCCCCATGGATGTCGACCAACAACCAACAAGTTTAGTACAGTACATCAACATAAAATAAATTGTTCAACAGTAAAGGATAGAAATAGTTTTTAGACCAACATTCTTCTTAAAGCTAAGCCACAACCTCCACAGCAAAGCTCCATTCTCCATCACTTACTATTACCCGAAACACATGCTAAAACGAGTCAACAATAATGTTGAGCGAGTCTATAGGTTTATCAAATCACATTTGAACACAAGAAGAAAAATAATCATAATGATTTATAGAATTGTCGTACACACAATCTATATTCAAGGAAATAATAGACATTGTATTTAAGCTCATGACACCGACCCCTTAACCAAATAGTCACCCACGCCAAATGCCGGCATGACTAGAATAAAACCATTGCCCCTCTAGGGTATCAGTTGCTAGAATACCACATTCTTATTCCCGTAAATGATCCTTCCCAGAGGTTACTCAACGTAATGCCCTAGTCTCAGATAGGGTGGTAAACCCAATAATACTATCATTAGAATAAGCGGCTATTCCCGACTCACAACATCAAGTCAGAAGATAGTTAACGGCTCATAAATTTAGGGTCTTTAGCAACAAGGTACTCAATACAATGTAAAAAACTTAGGAAACATTCGGGTCCAACAATTACTCATGACTTGTGTTCATTTATTTTCAAATAACATGTATCCCCCTCGCGGGTATAAAACATTTAGTAGCTAGCATAAAAAGCGAGGCTACAGACTCACCTTAGTATAAGAGATCTAGCGAGATAATCGTCGATGATAATGGATGCCTTTCAAACACGAGAACCACTACCTATCAAATAATGCGCATTCATTAATAATGACTCGAGAAATAAATCATACATAACAACATCAAACTCAAACTCATAAAATCACGATAAACTCAAGAGAAAACGATATAAATAACTTCATTATACTCTACTACACATTTACTTTACCATTTTACACTTTTAACAAAGTCCGCCGGCACATACTACATGTACTAGCTTATTTACCCCTTTTAGACTTATCAAACGTTTATGAAACGACTTGATAAACTAACTTACTATATATAGAAAGTCCTCCTACAAGTTTATCATATGAAATTACTTTTAAAGTCCTTTACCCGACTCATCTTCAAACTACAAAATCCGGACAGATTTACGTTAATTTTTCATATAACCGTTTTAACTTCTTTAAACAACTCCGTTTACAAAACCGACACTCGGGTTTTAAAATAAACTCACCCTTTAAGGTTAACACTTCATTATCAGTAGGTTACACATTTCAAAACTTCAATTTATAGTCCCCGAGATTCGATCCAAATATCGACAACAACTATATGTAGTGCCGATACTCGTCTCCCGGTACTCGTGCTTCGCGCTTGTTTGGAGCTAGAAGCTCTACTTTATATCAAATCGAAGCTAATCCAATTATCTACAACCCTAGGCTATAAGTTAAGCCATTATCAAAACACAAAAATCCCGAATTTACAGTTTACTTACTGTTATAAAATGACTATAAAAAACTTGTACAAAATCACATTTTTGACCAAAACCAACAATAGAAATGTTCATCCCAGTACCCTAACATCAACGTATATCAACCATAACATTCAAATCATCATAAAAATCAAAACTTTTATATCAAAATCAAGTTTTTAGCAAAATTCTTGCAAGAATTACCATTGATCATGCTAAAAACACCATGCATGATCATGGCTTTCACCTACCAACATGAAAAAAAATAAAAACCCTTGCATGTATGAAATTCTTGCACCAAAATGATCGTTGTTCAATTCTAAGATAGGGACTTTGATTAGTTTAGCTCGATTCATTGTTAAAATAGAGCAAAAATTAAAAATGTATGGGTTTTGTGTGGGTTGAGGAGTTCACAGCAACAAGGGAGAGAAGAAGGAGAGATGAGATGAAAATTTTGAGTGGGATTTGTGAGGTGTGTGTAAATTTTTAAGCTTATATATAGTGCTTGAGGGTCCATTGTTGTAATTTTTCAATAGTTGTGGCTATAAATGAGAATAGTTAGCTAAAAAGCGGGAAATAACTATTAGTCAATTTTGAAAATATTTACGGGGCTGGGGTTTCATAAAGATACTTTTAAAAATTTAAAACGTACCTCAAATATAATAATATCGACTCCCGACTCAACTTAACACGTCATTTAAAATAAAACATAAAAAATGACAAAAATCGAACAACCGACAATAAGACGTAAAATATTTGGCATCCATCGAAATCACGCTTGCTAATACTCCTTATACTTATTAAATATTAAATATAAACCTTCCAACATCGGTTTAAACTTAAACCTCCAAAAATAAATATCATTCAAACTCATCTAAAAATTTCAAAAATAATCGTAAAATAAGATTAAGCAATGACCTCGGTTTTGGGTTGTCACACTAAACACGTGGATTACAGTTTCTTTTGATTGGACCTCCAATTTGGACCTAGCAAAAGCTAGGGTTCATAGCTGCTAAGTTGTTCTTCCCTCTTTTCTTTCTTTCTCTCGTTTCTTTTCTTTTTTTCTCTTTTGTTTTGACCGAATGTTTTGACCATAGCAAATATATACAAAAAACGTAACTCATTAATCCTTTTCTTGTTGGGCTTGAACCGGATCTCTTGTCTTGGGCTTTGATTAATATTGGACCAAAATTGGTTGTCTTCATTTATCATAGTTAACTTTGCAATATAAATGGGCTTTCAAGTCCATTAATCTCAAGTGGGCTCCATTAAGGCCCATTAACTTTAATGCCTAAATAAAATGATCACGTCTTTTGGCTTTTGATAAATTCTTCAATCTCGTGCCGGTTGTTACCGGTTTGTGATCTTTGTACCTACACACATGAAACAAGAAAATAACGCATATACAAAAGGTTTTTAAAGCATTTTCTTGTTTATTGGTCGTTTTATTAGATAAATGATATGAGTATTTTCACTCATATTAAACTCTCCCTTGCTAAGCAATTGCCGTGTCCTCACACAATGTTAAAATAAGGCATCTAAAAACTTTATTTTTCAACTTTTGACACTTTATTTATACAAAGACATAATGTGTTGCTTTCATTATTGAGAAATAACTTTTAGGATCATAAAACTCGAATAGATTCATCGTCCTCGACTTTTCACTCTTTCCATGCCAAGCTTAAAAACAAGATCATTGTTAATCATAAGTTTTAATGTTAAGATCACTCATATAAGTAATTTGTGTAGAACTCAATCTCCCTTATTCCTAATTGTATCTCTAGATTTTAAAGATTCTCATTCACCCATAGGATCATTTGACTTATTCAATAATTATTAGTCCAAAAATGAAGGCAAAAACGGTGTAAACCCAACACTTTGAACCTAACCTTATCTTCAAAAACCGTTGTCACTAAAGAATGCCCACATAAAGGATAATGTAACGCAATTTTAGGAATGAATTCCTGGATCCGAAATTTGGCTTATTAGGACTACTTAAGCAACATTTATTCCTCCAAAGTCGTTTTGACTTTATAATGGAGTTAGCAACATTTACATCATATACCTTTAGGCACTTTAAGATGTAAAAGTGCTCCTCATCTATGATCCACACCCTAAGGCTCCTTGAACCATAGACAAGGGAATTGACATTCATTGTAACACCTCACTTTGATAAGTGGACAGTTACGCGTAATTATGGCGTGTCATCAAAGCATGCAAGGTAATATGTACTAAAACATACATGACCATAGGGAAAACAAGAATCAAACATCGGTTCCCAAAATAATCCAAAACATAATTAAAGCATAAGAAATGAGAAGGACAAAACAAGTGTCCAAATAAGTATAAGTATAAGAAGGCAAGAGGAGAAGAAGTCTAAGGCATCTTCCATCCTATGCACGTCCTCCATATGCTCAAGTCTGTCCTTGGGTACATGCCGTTTTGGGATATGGAAAGGAAAGTAACGGCTGAGCATAACGCTCAGTGCACGGATATACAATCATAACATGGAATAACATAAGCATAAAGACTAATAGCAGCGGAATAGTATAAGTTCTAAGAAATCTGGATTCATGTTCATAAAACTGGTTTTATAGTTTGAAAAGACTTATGTTTCTATGAAAATCTGTATTAATAAGCCAAATAGCCCATACAGGTCATGAGGTTCCATCGTGTATGAATACTTGGAGGGGATACCTCGTCATGTAATTAGAGGGGTTGCCTCTAATTAATTAGTCTGGGTAGGAGGGATCAGCTCCTAGTGAAGGATGCAAGGCACACATTGCATTCACTCTGATAATACTGGTAAACATGTAACTAGGGTGTACCCATACGCCCCACATGATAACATAATATAATGGCCAAAACTGAAAAGGGACGCCACGAGCAATCACTTTGCCATGGGGAAGTCATAACACTGGTGCCTCTAGTGTTATGGTTATGGTACCTCCATAACTAGGTGACACTGGTCATGCATGTATATCACTTAGGCTCTTATTCTAACATAAGTATCAAAATATAAAACAAATACTGGGAAAAGAGTTGGCTGCAAACGGGGATCCTAATGAGAAAAGAATGTCCATACTAAAAGGACGGGAAATCCATACCTTATGTCCAGTGAACAGAAAAGACGAACGAAAGGAAGTCCTACTCCGATCTCACTAATGCTACATAAAATGGTGTACATGTATAAGTATTCTGTTTACTGAGTACTTAGCTGATTTTATATCGTGTCTTATCTTGTTTTACATGTTCATGTCTTGTTTTACTGATTTTAAGGTTATGTTGTGTTTACCATGTATTCTACGTATTCTGATTAAGTATTACTTGTATTTCTTGTATTATTATACGTGTTGTGTAATAATAAGTAACTTTCTAAAAATAGCAGGTTTTCTAAAATAGAAAGTTTTCAAAAATAGAAAGTTTCCAAAAATAGATTAACTTCTTAAAATAGATCAGTTTCTAAAAATATAAAGTTTCCAAAAATAGTGAGTTTCCTGAATTAGAAAGTTTCCATATTTAAAATTAAGCTGGATTAATAAGCTAATAATATAAGCTTAAGTTTACTGATTAAATATCATAAGTCATGTAATTATTTGTATAGTTTATTAATAATATCATGTTAATTAAATAAACTATAGGTTCTATGATTTAGTTAAATATAAGCATGATTTAATTAAATTAAGGTGTATAAAATACTTAGGTTAAAACATGTATTAATACTTTATTAATTATAACCTAAGTCATGATGATTAATTAACTATATTTCATGTCTAAATAAATAATTAATACTATAGTCTAAATTAAATAAATAAATACTTAGGTTAAAGCATGTATTATTTAATAAATAATAATTAACCTAGGTCCATGATTAATTAAATTAATTATAAGTCATGTTTAATTAATTTAATATCTTGTTAAAAATAAATACTTGTAAAAATAAAATACTTGTAAAATTTTAGTCATGAACCGGACCCGTCTATTTAATTTAGACATGTCGTGGACCGGACTAAATAACCCTTGAACCAGACCGAACCAAACACCCCTTAACAGTGGTAAACCGGCTCGGCCGTTGCCACTGTTCTTGTTAAAACTACCACCGGCTTAAGCCGGTGGTCACCTCTCGGCTAGCCGCTGATCACAACGGTGTTCCCACCGACGGTGTGCCGGTGGTTACCCCTGTTGTAGCCGTTGTTCCCCCTGCTTGACCCAATCTGCCACCGGTTGTGTACCGGTGGTGTGGTTTACTAGCTGCCGAGATCCCAACCGAACCACAAGGACACCCCGACACGAGTGTGGGTTCCTTGTTCCTGCTGTCGAACGAACCAACACCACCGAGATCATAGATCTCGGTTGGTGGTGCGAACCGAGACCCGCCGAGAGCCTTGGGCTCTCAGTTTGAGTGTCGGCCGAGCAAACCGAACCCAAAACAACCCTTAATTTTTACCCCCATGATTACTTGACATGTTTTTAATTCTTATTTTTTACAAACTCATGATTACATGTTCATAGTTAAATAAAAGAAAAAAAAAGAAAAGGTTTATGAGGTTACCGAATGCGTGAATCAATTGAGGCTAAGAACACGAACACGTACACACCAAAATTTATGATCAAAACTTAATGAACACCCCCCCTTTGGTGTTGATCGCCGACGGCCAAAGAGAAAAGAAAGGGTAGGGTTTTTTATTTTTGTTGAAAAACTGTGTGAATGAAATAATGGTTCCCCATTTGTTTATTTACTAAAAACAAAGTGGGCTTGACCCTTGTCTCTTTGGTTGCCGCGACACATGGGCCCACAAGGGAAAAACCCGAAGTGTTCCCGTGTTTTAATTTAAGTGTTCGTATGTTCGTGTTTTCGTGTTTAAATGTTCGTGTTATAATTAAATACTTGTACGTAACGATATTAATCGTATTATATTAACTAAGTACGTAATTACGTGTTCGTGATTTTTACGTTCATGATTTCATGTTCGTGATTATAATTATTATTGTTAATAATTATCGTGTACTATCACGTACTTAATACTTATCGTGTAATAATACGTACATAACTTATGAAATTACTAATCGTGACACGTGTTCATGTTATAAAAGGAAAGTTTTAATATGTACGTACGTTTACTAAGTGTACTGTTCATGGTAAAAGCATGCGGGTTTTACATTCATCATCACTTCACACCCTAAGGCTCCTTGAAATAATGATGAAGCAATTTTTATTAAATACTTCACCATGTCATACACCCTAAGGCTCTAATGACAAGGCTAGTTCTACATGCCTCACACCCTAAGGCTCATTGAGAACATGTTTTTATTTATTCTTCTTTATTTATGATAAATATAGTAGGCCAAATTTTGCAATCCCATGTTCAAAAAGTCCATGACGCTGACACCCTCAATGTGTTCTTACTTTAATTACAAGGGAAATAAAAGAGTCGGTTAAGAGCTAAGATATTGAACCTAAACAGCTAAAAACTTCATTTATTAAACAAATTAAATTTTCAAGCGTAAAAAATAAATAAGAGGAGAAAGAGCCACAAAAACTTATATAAGGAAGACTTAGCCTCAAAACTTATGATGAACTCTATCATCTCTTGTTCTCCATATTGTAAAATCTCAAAGATGTGAGACTAATGGATACTTAGCCTTGCAAGTCAAAATTTAGAAACATGAAATTATCTAAATTAAGACTATATTAATTCGAAATTTTAGGTTTTCAAGTCATCTATTGGATCTTACATCTATTTAGACTTTTTTTCAAGTTTAGAATTTGCATTTTAAAGTTCCCTTGATAAATGACTTTCAAGGAACGATTATAGGAACTTGCGAAAAGTTCTTGTTCTTAAGCCCTTTCAAGTTAAGACTTTCGCGTTTTAAAGTCCCCTATATAAAAGTCTAGCAAAACTTAATTTAAGAATGTTAAGGAATGAGCTAAGGTAAAAACCAGTCGAGTCAAAAACTATTCTTATTTTCTCCAACGGAAAGCCTACATTTGTGTCAAAACACTTATTTTCTTTATTATTAAACATAAAATTGCACTAAAATTTTATTTTTTTTTATAATTTTGAGAAAAACGATTACATAAGAACACGACAAAAGCAAGTGCAAGCGATTATATCGATTGACCCCCATGCTAAAACCAAACATTGTCCTTAATGTTTCCTAGCATAAGAATAACACCCCCATGCTAGAACACGAAGAGTCGAATGCAATAGTCCTAACATGGTAAGAGTACGTAAATCTATAAGCTGTTTATTAATTTTGCTTTAAGATAAAACGTTAGTCGATAAAAATCAAAGGATATAGAATTCCCCATATAAAAATCAAAGAAAATGAAGCTCGAGTGGACCGGGAAAAACCGAACACCAGAGTCTTCAATGATTTAGGTCATTCCTAAGATTCACATCACAACAAAAACATGAGCATGAGCTTGAAAGAACAAGCCCTTTTTAGTGTTAGAAAATAGAAAGAAGATAGAATGTATGGAAATCCTCCATAAGGCACCTCGTTTTTGGTAACCGAGGCATGAGCTTGACTCGGTCCCCGCATTCATTGGTCCTTAGGGAAAGTTTGGAGATCTGGAACAACCTCCGTAGGTATGTCCCCTCTAAAATAGTGCTTAACTCGACGACCATTCACCTTAAAGTTAGGCCCGTCTTTTTAAGCAAGCTAAACGGTGCCATAAGGGAATACTTGTGAAATGGTGAATGGTCCAGACCAACGGGACTTAAGCTTGCCCGAGAAAATCTTAAGTCTAGAATTGAAAAGAGGACTTGATCACCAAGAATGAAATGCGGTTTTTGATCTTAGAGTCATGAATCCTCTTAGTCTTCTCTTTATAGATCACAGAGTTCTCATAAGCGTGATCCCTTAATTCACTTAGTTCATTCATTTGAACCTTGTGATGATCACCCATGATCCTTAAATCAAAGTTACAATGTTTTAGAGCCCAATACGCCTTATGTTCGAGTTCAATTGGCAAGTGGCATGCCTTTCCGTAGACCAACCGAAATGGTGTACAACCAATAGGAGTCTTATAGGCCGTACGGAAAGCCCACAATGCATCATCCAATTTATCCGACCATGAAGTGCGATTTTCTCCAATAGATCGCTCCAAAATTCGCTTAAGAGCTCGGTTTGAAATCTCCACTTGACCACTCGTTTGAGGGTGATAAGCCGTCGAAAGTCGAAAAGTGACACCATATTTCTTTAGAACTTCTTCAAATTGTTCATTACAAAAATGGGTCCCTCGATCACTTATTATAGCCCGCGGAGTTCCAAACCTAGCAAAAAGTTGTTTAAAATTTTTTACCACAACTCGAGCATCATTAGTAGGCAAAGCCTTAGTTTCAACCCATTTTGACAAATAGTTAACGGCTATGAGAATATACTTATTTCCTTTTGATGATGGAAATGGCCCCATAAAATCAATTCTCCATACGTCTAAGATTTCACAAACTTATATTATATTTTGGGGCATTTCATCCCTTTGTGAATTCTTTCCTTGACGTTGACAAGCATCGCAAGTCTTGATCAAGTCATGGTCATCTCGATATATGGAAGGCCAAAAGAAATCGACATCAAAGACTTTTTTCTCAGTGTAGTTGGCACCATGATGTCCCCTGGTGGGTCCTTCATGACAAGCTTTAAGAATATCTTTAGCTTCTTTGCCAAACACACACCTACGAATCACTTGATCCGCGCACACTCGAAACAAATAGGGTTCGTCCCGAAAATAGTAAGATATGTCCTTGAAAACTTTCTGTTTTTGTTGGGACGACATAACCTTAATCAAGAAATTCCCCGCATGGTAATTTGCAATGTCCGCAAACCATGGGTTACTATCATCACCACAAAAAAGAAATCATACCAAGCGCTCTGAATCGCTATGGTGAGGATTCTCAAGTCTAGATAGATGATCGGCCACGAGATTCTCGGCTCCTTTTTTGTCAAGAATTTAGACATTAAACTCTGGAAGGAGGAGTATCCACCGGAGCAACCTCGGCTTTGCATCTTGTTTATTAAGAAGATATTTTATAGTCGAGTGATCCGTATACACTATGGTTTTAGATAAGACGAGGTATGGTCTAAACTTTTCGAAAGCATATACAACGGCAAGTAATTCCTTTTCCGTTGTAGTATACTTAGTTTGAGCATCCATCATAGTCTTACTTGCATAGTGTATAGGCAAGAAATGTTTGTTCTTACGTTGCCCCAAAACCGCACCTACCGCGTAATCACTAGCATCACACATTATTTTAAAAGGTAGATCCCAATCTGAGGCAACTAAAATGGGTGATTCGGTTAATTTCTTTTTAAGCATCTCAAAGGCTTTGATGCACTCATCCGAAAAGAAGAATGGGGTCTCTTTTTCTAAAAGATGGGTCATAGGCCGAGATATCTTAGAGAAGTCTTGGATAAAACGTCTATAAAAGCCGGCATGGCCGAGAAAAATCCTAACTCCCTTAACAGTGGTGGGTGGAGGCAATTTGGCAATCACGTCGATTTTGGCCCTATCTACCTTAATACCGGCCTTAGAGATCTTATGTCCTAAAACAATGCCTTCTTTGCACATGAAATGGTATTTTTCATAGTTAAGCACTAGATTTGTTTCTTTACAACGTTGTAACATTCGTTCCAAGTTAGAGAGACATGAAGCAAAAGACTCCCCAAAAATCGAGAAATCATCCATGAAGACTTCCATGGTTTTCTCAATCATATCATGAAAAATAGCCAACATACACCTTTGGAAAGTCCCCGGAGCATTGCATAACCCAAAAGGCATTCTACGATAAGAAAATGTTCCATAAGGACAAGTGAATGTGGTTTATTTCTTGATCACGAGGGTCTATAGGAATTTGAAAATAGCCGGAAAATCCATCTAAAAAGAAATAGAATTCATTTCCCGCTAATGTCTCTAATATTTGATCCATAAAAGGTAACGGAAAATGATCCTTCATAGTGGCATCATTAAGCTTTCTATAGTCAATACAAACATGCCATCCGGTCACGAGTCGAGTAGGAATCAATTCATTGTCTTCATTAGTCACGACCGTCATTCCTCCTTTCTTTGGAACACAATGCACGGGGCTAACCCATGGGATATCAGAGATAGGGTAGATCATTCCAGCGTCTAGAAGTTTCATAACTTCCTTTTTGATCACCTCGTGAATCTTTGGATTAACCCTTCTTTGACTTTGAATAGCGGGTTTATAATCTCCCTCCATCAAAATTTTATGAGGACAAAATTTTGGGTCAATACCCTTAATGTCGGAGATTTTCCAAGCAATGGCCCGTTTATGTTTCTTTAAAACTTTTAAGTGCCTCCTTTTCATCATCTTTCAATCCTTTGGCGATAATCACCGGTAATTTATTCGTTCCTTCAAGAAAATCATACTCCAAATGAGTGGGAAGATCCTTAAGCTCAAGTTCGGGTGCTTCTTCAAGAGAAGTTTTCAGTTTTGTTTCATTTTTGTTCACAACTTTAATTTCCATCAGAGGTAATTGAAAAGGATATTCATTTAAAAATGCTTCAAGCGAATCGATATCTCCATCCGCATCATGATAATCTTCATCATATGTAGATATCAAATCTTGTGTGCTAAGAAAATCATCAACCTCCTCCAAGATAAAATCACTAG